>CM060707.1:175705668-178105668 GCA_030686995.1 Artemisia argyi | reverse complement strand
CAACATCCTCCATCTTTTCTACCTCTAGCAAAGGCAGAAAACTCTCGTCCCGTAGCTAGCCTTCCTCGATCTGTTCATCGACACAACTATCAATGACGTCTGTGAGTTCATCGACCTCCCCAATGAAATAGAGCCGGTTGGCCGCTTCGAGGGAGAGGTCCATAGAATCCTTAATGTCGAAGGTTGTGCTATCGGTTCCCACTCGTAAGGTTAATTTGCCGTCATAAACATCAATGACTGCACGAGCGGTAGCTAGAAATAGTCTCCCTAAGATGATGGGTACCAAGTCATCCTCCTCCATATCCAGGATTACGAAGTCGACCGGGAATTTGAATTTCCCAACTTTGACTAGCACATTCTCGCATATCCCTACGGGGTACTTGACTGATCTATCGGCTAGTTGGATGTTCATACGGGTAGACTTTAATCCAGAGTATCCTAGTTTAAGGAACATGGAGTGAGGCATGAGATTGATACTCACTCCCAAATCGGCAAAAGCATTCTTGATTGATAGAGATCCTATGGAGCAAGGCAGGGTGAAGCTGCCCGGATCGTCTACCTTTTTTGGTAGCCCTCGATGGGTCACCACTGAGCATTCTTCCCCCAGGGTCACAAGACCCTCGAGTTTCTTCCGATTAGCAACTAGTTTTTTAAAGTATGCGCTATACTTTGGCATGTGATAGCAAGCATCAAGGAGGGGTATGGTGACAACTGAGTCTTTTAGGTATGACAAAAATCTCTTGTTATCATTCTCAGTTTTCTGGTTCCTTAATCGGGATGGAAACGGGATTCTCACAGGTTGGCTAGGTAGGGTTGATGGGGAAGGGGTCGTCAAGGGAGGTTGGTCGGAGGTCTTGCCGCCTACATCCCCCTCCTCCTCGCCAGGTTTGTTTGAATCAGGGGCAATGGGGGATGAGCTTGGGTAAGGTGGGTCCTTGGTTGTTGTTCCAGCTCGAGTGGTTATCGCGAGCATGGGGTCTTTTTTGCTTACTGATGGCATTTCAAGATTATCTAGGGCTGAGTTAAGCTTGTTGAAAAATTCTCCAATGTCATCCTGCTGCTCGTCGAAAAGCTCATTAAGACCTTTCATTTGCAAGTCCTTTTCTTGAGTGAAGTGACCAAGGTCATCTTCAAAAGTGCTCCTAATTTCGAATTCAGGGCCTTCCTCTCCTTCTTTTCTCTTTACCAGATTTCCCCAGAGGGTGTAATCGTCATTTTGGTAAAAAGGCAAAAGGGATGGATCAGCATAAATGTCCCCTCCTGACAAGCAAGCATGTTCAGTTGTGGCTGCTCCTCCGCATTCTTCTGCCTCATGCGGGCCCCCACAGTAATCACAGATTAGGTAAGGATTCGAGAGTTGTTTAGGTAACTGCGATCCAGCTAGGTATTCCACTCTTTTGTGAATTTTTCTCAACCGATCAGAAGTGATTTCAGAAATGCTGACAGTCGACTCAGGTTCATCCCAAGTGTCATCCTGGTCTTGAGCATATTCTTCAATCCTATCCCATCCTTCTTCGGCACTAAGATTGGCCAATCTCCCTTTTCTAGATTGGTTAATTCCGTTTCGATCGTTAGAGGAGATATTATCGTAGAAGATTTGGACCAAGAGCCAAAGCTCAATGCCATGATGGGGAACTTGTCTTATTAAATCTTTGAATCTAATCCACGATTTATGGAAGGGTTCGTCCTTCCCTTTTCGAAAACGGAGGATCCTATCTCTAAACGCTGAGGTTTTTCCAGGTGGAAAGAACTTCTCTTAGAACTTGGATATGAGTTGCTCCCATGTGAAAATAGATTCAGAAGGGAGTTTATCATACCATTCTTGGGCTTTTTCATATAGGGTGAAAGGAAAGAATCGCAGTCGGGACGTGTCTCTAGTAGCCCCATCCGTATGGAGGGTGTCTACTATTTTCAAGAAGTCTTTAATGTGTTGGATTGGATCTTCTTCATCTAATCCACAAAACTTACACACACTTTGGACAAGCCAAACATCGTTTGCATGCAAGACTTCGTTGGTGTGTTCGTTTGGGTAGACAATGGCGTTTGAGAAGCCACGAGGGGTTGGGGAGGAGTAGTCCTTAAGGCGCTTAGGAATGGGAGTTGCGGGTGTACTCATCTCGTCGTTGGGTTGGGAGCTAGAGGTTGTAACATGATTTTCTGAATTTTCTTCAGAAAGGGGTGCATCAAAATCGATGGCAACGCTAGATGGTTCAGAAGTTGAGCGATATTGTCTCAATCTATGCATTTCTCTTTCGGGTTCTGCATAAGGCAAGACAAGGTTTCTAGTGGAACTACGACTCCTAGTGATCATAAGGTTAAAGGATTCGTCGTTTGCCATGATGGCAGGAGGTGAAGAGTTACGAACAAAAACACAAAGAATTAAGATAGACTAAAGAAAACCTAAAAATAAAAATAAAATCTTACTAGAAAGGAATCTAGCAAGTAGACCTAATAAAAAGAGATTCTAACCTAGACAATAACTATTCCCCGGCAGCGGCGCCAAAAACTTGATACGTGGGAATCGCACCAGGCTTTACCTCTCAAGGGATCTTGAGAAGCTTACAACCCCCACCAGGCAGTGTACTTGATCGTTGTAGTATAGTATAGTGACAAGTACCGGGGGATTGATCGTTCAGCTAGGAATAGTGTCGCTAGGACTAGAAAACCTAAATACTAGTTCTAAAGATGAGGGATGATTATTTTTGTATTTTTATATTTTTTAGAAAGCAAGTAAAAATCTCGGGTTTGAAAGATTTGGGCGGAATTAGTTGCTAGTCAACTAACCCAATACTAAGATGCAATCAAAATAAAATACTAAAAATGAAAATAAACTAAATTATACTAAAGTTGTGAGCAATAAGTGGAGAAAATGTGTTTACTTAGATTTCACTACTCCCTAGACATCTTTTACACGTTAATTACTTGTTATAGTTGCATGGATGACGGATTGTATTCCTTAATAACATTCATGGGGTGGCGCACTTAACTCCCCAATCCTATGAGCTCTTATCTCCTCCTATGCCATGCCCAGCACAACCATAGAGATTATAAACAGTGGCTCATGCATTAAATACAACCAATAAAGACCTAGTGCACATCGGTTCATGTTTCCTAAGACGTTCAAGCATGTTACCATTTGGAGATCTGTCAGTTTTCTTAAGCCTAACATCAAATTCATTCATCCAAAACAAACTATAAACAAGTAATCAACACATAATTAACATCTAGGTTTCATTAGATCCAAGCAAACACAAGATAGATCTAGCCTAGCATGATGGAATTAAGACAAGAACAAGATATAGACAACCAACACATAGACATATTGATTGAATTAAAAGAATACTTATCTCAATTACACATGAAAGGTATCAAGGGCTTAGAACCCTTGAAAAACCTGTAAAATTCGCACCAAGTTCGTACTTAGGGTTTCTCCAAAACTTTTCCTTTTTAATGTGAAAATTAGAAAACTATATATAGGAAATAGGGTCTGACGGCGTCAAGACAAATCTTGTGACGCCGTCACCTCGCCGCCAAAATAATTCTCGGACTGCCTTGATCTACTTTTGACACCGTCATGTGTTAGCGTTTTCCAGGCCGTCATGAATTTAACTCTTGACGCCCTACTTCGTGACGCCTTCAAATCTGTTCTGGATCGTCATGGAAATTACTCTTGACGCCGTCAGAAATTCCTTCTTGACGCCGTCACCCACTGTTCCCAGCAAGGAAAATTAAGACTTTGGCGTTTTCTTCACTTTTATGCTCCAAAAACGTCCGAATTGCTTCCTTTTCCAGATTTCTCTCCCAAAGTACCTAAAATCACAAAAGGAACGATTTAGGGCAATATTTGATCAAATAAATTCAATTCCGGGCTTAAATGACCCCCTAAAAGTGGTTCATTTTTCGCCTCATCAGGAAACATACATACATGTTTCAGGTGTTTTTAGCAGTGACTTGATTAAAGGTGTTGCATCCATAAGCCATTACAAATGATCTTATAAAGCTTATTAAATTTTGATGTTTATGTAAACTAGATTGTTTGGATTTGGTTTAATGCTTGAAATTGATTTTATCATAGGTGGTGAGCTCTTGATATCCTAAACATGAGACATATTATTTGGATTAGATTTTTATCGAACTTTTAAATATAGTGTGTCTTATGGGGTATTTGGATTAGATTTTTATGCCCGTGTATTGCTTTATTTCAATCTGGAATAGCTTATAGATACACTTTTTCGAACCTATGATCGTCTCAAATATCAAGTTGAACCAGCGGAGTTGAATGAGCTATAAGCTCATCTCCTTTTTTTAGATTCAAAAAAGCTCATAAGGCGGTTAATTTAGCTAACATGCAAGTGCGATGCGATTTTAAAGTGAGTAGAGGCAGACCCTTTAACATCTTTTTTTTTATATTTGACGTCATCTTTGTTTGAATATGATAAAGCAATACGCTTTTTAGCCCCATCTAAGTTTCTTGAATGTTTTTTTGTATTTTTACAGATTTGTTTATGTGACAAGGAGCGACGCCGTGATGGAATAGATCAAACACGGGAAAAATTCACACAGGTTGCAAGATGATAGTTGGACATCTAAGACCCTTTAACATCTGATGTGACAAGGAGCGACGCCTCCATGTGAGATGCAACAGTAAATGGTCAGCTGTCAATAACAACATCAGATGTCGACCGAGGTGAGCCGTGTGCTGTCGGCTAACGCAATGCGGCTAATTCATTTTGCTGTCAATATACTTTTCTTTTTCCATGCTTTTAGTTGGGTCTGTTACTATATTTAGGATTGTCTTCTTATTAGACAATTTATGTGATCATTGTTTTAGGCATGCCGGATACATATAAGAACCACGAGACAGGGCACACATCAAAAAGAGGTGGAACAATGCCGCTGCAGGGTGCACAAATTGTTGCACCGATGCCAAGCGCTACGTCCACTGTTCGCAAGAGGAGAATTGATCCAACGTCTGCAACTGGTAGGTGATTTTGGCACTCATCCACTTAATCATTGTAATATGTACTTTGTGGCATCAATACTAAATATTGGACAAATCCATATGCGGTTACATAACGCAGGGCGCCAAACTCATTTGCCTATCCATGCACCTTCATAAAAAGGGTAACCAGACTGATATATGTTGAAGTTTTTGTCGATAAATGCACTTTTATAAATAGATATCGCCTACTTTTTTATATCAGTAGAAACAGGGTCGGGTGGTGTTAATATGATACAAATTCAGTGCACATTTGATCCTAAAAATCTTCTAATCATTGATTTTCTAACAATCGCTTCATGGTGGTGTGCAGGTGAATGGGGTTAAATTTTTTCTTAAACCCCTTACTGGATGTGGCTCTGTAGTGATGCATGTTTGAAACGATGTTTATTATCATCATTATCATCGCTTCATAATGTGCTCTTGGTCCAATGCTTATGTAAGTATATGTATAGGTATGCAAATTAACATGCGTGATACATTTTCCTTACTTCTATTGGGTCTTATAAACTGAATTGTGCACGTTTAAAAAAATAAAGTTCTAAAGTGAGGTATTTTAGGCGTGTATGTTGATTGGCATATCACACTCAAAGTGTGATTAGAAGAATCATCATGAAGTTTGGTTCGATTGTTTAGATGCATTTCTGTCTTTTGCAATTAGGATAATCATTGATTAATTAGTTTGAGTTTTTAGATTGAGGGATACTGGTTTTATGATTATATGCTTATGTAAGAGTCAAATAATCAGTTTTGAAGAATTAGTTTCATAGTTGTATATGCCTGCGATAACGAATTTGGAAGGAATCTATGAAAGTGTCAATACTTGAGAAGATATCGAGTCATTATGCTTTTAGATAAGTATTGATAAATCCAACTTTATTTATAAGAAGAACAAACCATTAATATATTTCGGATGTTTTTCGGATAGGCGATGATTTATAAAGTTGAGGCCATATTGTTTAGTTATGGATGTGTGATTCGTAATGTTTATATTTTTTTGGGAATTTCCTTTTTATTGATTTGCTTTTTTCATTTGAATGATCCCGAAAATGTAGGCCTGACTTATGACTGCTGTAAAGGGGTTAAAAAGAACCCGAGTAAAAAATCAGCAAGTGAAGGCTACCAGCAGACAAACAGTCGATCTTTGGGCAAGGGACCAGTAGTTCATGATCCTGGGGATGAAAATGTAGTAGCAGGTAATGGTGGAGTTGAAGGTAAGCAACATATATTCAAGAATGTGATTCTCTACTTTAATTGACCAGGAAATTGAAATCGGTGATTTTTATAGGTTTCATATAGGTGCAGTGTGGGTTGTTGTCGAGAGTCTCACAAGGGTGGTGGTGGCGGTGCTTCATCTTGCAGATTGTTAAATCAGCAACTGTAACACATATAGTGAAAGTGAAAAAGGTAGCAGTACTTTAAGTTGTTGTTTTTGTTGTTTTCAAGCTAATTATGAGTAAATGATTCAACCTTTTAATTAGTGTTTATTTTCTGAAGACGTTGAAGGTGAACTAGGAAGTATGGATGTGGTCGTGGTTATAGTCAGGAAAGTTCGTTCATCAAGGTAAACAAATTTATAAAATCTATATAATTATATAAAATCTATAGTACTTTAAATTGTTGTTTTTTTTGTGATATTAAGTCTTGGTGATTTTAGGCATTCGAGTTGGTGAAGAAGAAGGAAGAGGTGGGACGTATAGTGTTTATGGAAGGTGTTAAATTCAAAGAGATTAAATTCTCGAGAATTTAAATTCTCTACTTTTTTTCTCTAACGCACGAGACACAGGAAAAGTAATCATTTCTATTTCAATACTCTCAAAACCCTACCGAGTTGAGAATTGTTTTCTGATTGACTCCTGAATATTTTTTCTGTAGAACTCTGAATTGGCTGCAACATTTGGTAGTAGAAGAAGTTGAGGATTGCTACATAATTGCGAACATGGAGCGTGAGGATGGTGTCAGCACACGGCTATCAGCCTATCACCATTGGAACAGGTATGTAAAAGAATATAGATCATGTTGCAACAGGTGAGCTTTATACAAGTTTTGTGTTTTTAGGCTCTTGGTTATTTTGATGTTTTCAGTTAATGCCAGAAATGACGTTGATGGGATGCCCTTAGCACCAGTACATAAGTCAAGGTTTTCTTCTTTAATTGCCCATTTTCCGTGTAGAAAGAATAGCTATAAACTGTACTCAATGAGACAAATTAATTTTCTTCTTTAAAATTCAGGCTAAAGCTCCATTCATTGAGGAACTGGAGTACCAGATGCAGAAGCTTCACAAAGAATATGCAGAAGCTATCATGGAAAGAAGATTAGCTGATAATAATGACGAGCTAATGGAACTTGAAGCATCAGTTACGTAATGAGTTATGCTGAATTAATGAATTGGGTTAAAAAAATTGTGAATTTCATGCATGTTGTAATTTTGTTTAATTGTTTATTGTTTGCATTTGTTTGCCTCTTTTGAAATGGGTTACTTAATTATTGATTTGTGTAAAAAAAAATTGAATTTTCATGGTTTTATTTTGATTATACGTTAATTTTTATTTCAGGAAGCGGTTGAAGAAAGCTGGGATACAACAGCGACTCAGGAGCAAACTCATATCGAAGGTATGTGGTTCTTTATTTTTATTTTTACTGATTTGTTAATGAAAAAAGAAAGAAATAATCTTTCGAATTTAGATTTTTGTTATGGCTTCAAGTTGGACTGCTTTTAGAGTTAGTAAGGGGGATGTGAAGTATAACAAAAAATTTAAGTAACTTAAGGCGTTTCGGCAATGATTATAATTGAAGAAGCTGAGAAAGCTTAGAGACATATAACGAATATGCTCAGTTTTTATTTTTTAATGATTTCTGTGGGTGGTTGGTTGATTTCTTATTATTAGGATTAGATAACTAGCTATAACAAAATCCGGATAAGTAGTTTTTGTAGACTGTAAGCTGTCGTCGTATTTCAGGTAGTTTGGATGAGTCATGTTGATGAGGCTCTTAAGATGCTGATTGAGTTTGATGTTGTGGTGAGAAGTCAGTAAGGTGTGGTTGCAGCCGTGGACTGTACGCATAGGCAGTTTTATGGGATCCAATACCATTCTCAGGTATAAGATTTGCAATTTTGGTATTTCAGGAAGTCAGTAAGATTTGCAATTTTGATACACGTTAATTTTTATAAATTTACTCAAGCATAAAATACAAAAGCGATCTCGATCTATGTCACTGTAGTTCGTCTTGATAAAAGTAAATAGAGGCCATGTGACTGTATTTTCAGTAGAATTGCATCTGTTCCAAGTTAGAACCGAGGTGTTGGTAGTACGTTTTTAAATGAACATTTTGTGTTTATCCGACATTTCCCTCATACCAAATAGTTGTGCTTTATGACTTATTTATTGAATGCCTATTCATCTATTCTCATGTTAAATTTGCCAGCACGGGGTTACGATCTGATATACAGGTATGGACTCTTCAAGCAGAGTATCTTCAAATCAGGCCAAGAAAAGTTATATAAATTGGGACATGCTTATCATTGTACCAGATAGGCAGATAAGCATATTATTGGTGTTAATTTCGACTTTTGCAAGATATAAAAGAAATTGAAACGCTGCAGCTTTTAATGAATAATTTTGTTAAATCTAGCCATGCAGGAAAGCTAATTTCGCAGTGAAAACCAAAGGCCTGCTATGGAAAACGCAATATAGGCCGAAATAAGGTAAGCTCATAAGCCGAGAAATAAACTTACACAAACACCCAAGTTATTAGTTGTGTGTGACGCTGTTTGCAATGTTGTAGTATTCATATGTTGGCTTATTTCTTTATAAAAGCCGATACGCAAGCAGTTCTGTAAACACATAGTTTTGAAAACATGAAACGAAACGAAACTCCCCTGTAGTAGGCACTTTTAATCATGACTGCAGCGAATTCTCCATTTTTTGACTAATTAGACGAACTAAGACCGCATATCTTTGTATCGACAGACTCCAAAATAGCAATGTAAATGCTAAGTTGTCCCATGTTTTTATTTATTTTTTATTATTATTTTTTTAAATTCTTTATGAATACACATGGCTTGAGAGACTGGAAATAGAATTTTATGCTCTCATTGGTTTTAGACTTCAACATTTTTTAACCTGCTTATAAGTTTGTTTGGGATTGCTTATTAGAGAAACTGCTTAGTGTTTTTTTTTTGTTGCTCTTTGATATTGCTTTTAGGGGGTGTTTGCAGTTATTTATTGGCATAACTAACATACTGCGTATATGAATTCTATGAAAAAGGGTTCCCCTAAAAAGGTTGTGACCTGTCGCCATGTAAGCTGTGCGCAAGTGACTATGAATACTTTTTTTTTCTAGCATATGTGTTCCTTTTGATTGTAACATCGACCGCTAAGAACTTAAGTGATTACACCTTCAACTTTACTTTTTAAACAACCAAATGTATGTAACCTGCACCTTCTCTCCATCAGTTTCCTAATATCCGTTACCACTCAAACCTACAAGTGTACTAAAATAGGTACAACGCAGGTTTTATAACTGTTATTTAAACGTGCAGGGGATGCGGGGATTATGAGTGTGTTATGTCTGCATTATATGGATTAACGAACGGGATATAAACAGTTGGGTTCTCAGAGGTGCTTAATGTCTGACTCCTGTGGCTTTGTGAAGACCGTTTGTTTGCACTAATATTGGTGGAACGAGTTATGGAGGTATACCATTTGTATGATGCATTTCTAGATTTGGAATTTTTGTTATATAAATTTTGATTTTTAAAGTTCCAATTGCTGACTTTGTATAAGATGAATCTGAATTTCTAAGTTTTGAAGTCAGAGTTAGTGAATTTGTGATTTGCTGTATATACGGTTAATATGAATTTGTAGTTTTTTGATACAATTGTTATGGCAGCAATTATCATTTTCCCCTTTATGTATGCCACTATTTTACCAGGCTTACGAATGTTTTTGCACACGCCTACAACACACATGCCGGAATACCTCTTTGGGAAAACACCCCGCGGCAACGCGCGGGTTTCCCAACTCGTTTTCACACAAAAGTTGGTTTGAGGATTGGCTCTAACTTGAAGTTTTCTTGTACCAGATTCAACTTTTACTTAAGAAGACTTTCATATCTCCTCGTTTTCTTATAATTAATTTCATATATACTCAAAATACAATCAATAAATGCATTTTGTACAATACTTTTAAAGTATAATTTGAATAAATATGAAATATTCAACCATTGTATTCATTTTGTACAATACCACATTTTACAAATTAAAATCCAAAGCTTGTTTAGAAAAGATTTCTATTTACCGTCCTCACTGAACCTTTTTAAATTCAAAATAAAAGTGTTTAGCCAATGTTTATAGTTGGCATGCTCGAAATATTAGATTAAAGGCATGTCTTTTATGTGAATCTTAAAGGTTATAAGCACAAATGGTGCTCTTTTTTTAAGCCAATATGGTGCTTTACCATGCTGCCTGAACTTCATTTTTTTTTGTTAATATATTTACCTGGGTATAAACCTTCTATCAAAAAAAAAAAAAAAAAAAAATGTTGACCTAGCGTTAACGCCAACGAGAATTTAACTTAAAACTTCTTGTGAAAATCTTAACTCTCCTCATGACATTGCAACTTTGTGCTTACCTCTAATTTTACATTATCCATTCTAAAGCAAAAGTAAATGCAATATATTTCCTCATTTGAAGATAGTTTAAGAGTCACTAATAGCAAAAACATAATTTGGGAGATATTAATAAAGACTCAATTTTAAACTATAAGATTGGGTGTAACACGGCTTCGACCACCACCACCGGTGTTATAATAGATCCCCCATGGACACGTATGTGAACGATATTTGGAAGAACTCGGTTGATGGAGCGGCCGAGTTGTTGAAGTTAGTTGTGTGTGAGTATGCGAGGTATATTTTTATATACGGTGGGTTATGTTTGGGTGATATTTTTGTTTTTCTTACTACACACTACGTTAATGATGAAGTAAAAATATGATATGACACAAAGTTGGCGTTGATAATCGCGATCACCACTACACCCTGTCTTACGCGGGCCCTCGATTTTACACATATCTTTTTTCCGGTTTGGGCTATCCTAGATTTATCAAATATGGCAAGCATATTAACGGCACCTTTGGTAGAGAGAATTTCAGAGATTAGAAATGAAGTAGAGAATAGAAATCTAGAGAAATGAATTTGATTGAGAATTTTTTCAAACTCTATTGTTTGGTAACATGAAAGAAATTAACCAAAGACATGAATAAAAAAAATCAACTTTATTTTGTTTACTGGGTTACAATAGATAAAATTAAAAACCAAATTTCAATGAGATCAGTTTACCTATTTGTTCTTAATCATTTATTAAAATCTTGCAAACCTTAAAATTAAGAAATCTTACAAGACTATAATCAAAAAGTAAACAACTAAAACAAACAAGTAACTTCACCCAAAATGAAATAACCTTTTGACTTTTCTTGCCGGACTTCTTGTTGATCACTTTTGGAAGATAAATTCACGAAAAGGAGTTTTGAATAAGATATGAACAATTTTTGTGATGACTAAAAAAAACCTATTGATTAATTATACATATCTGCTTGTCTCCATTTGAGATCTGTCCACGAATGAAAAAGAAACCATTCTTCATAAGTTTATTTAAAGAATCGAAACTAGAAATACAAACAAGATAGGGTTAAGGATAAAAGAAACCTTTGGCAAAGGATAAGCACTAATGGAGATCGGTGACGCTGGCTTTCTCAGTCGTCAGATTCGCCAAAAGGGAGTATGGTTTAGACTTTAGACATTCTCAAGTGACTTTCATCACATGTGGAAAACACGTGAGTATGGTTTTTATACTATTGTTTAAAAAATAGAAAAAATGTGAACTCTCCGCCTCTACCTTCTTTTCCATTTCAAAAGGTGAAGAATTTGGTTACATGTAATTTTTTTTCTCGAGAATTCCAAATTCTCCGCTTTTTTAATTCTTTGGCATACCAAACAAAAGAATTGTACACATTTCCTTTTCTCTTACCTCATTTCTCTATACCAAACACGCCCTTAATCTTTGCGGGCTAACAATACATTGATAATAAGGGGATGTGTTAACCGGGCGGGCTCTAGTGCCTAGCCCGGTCAGTCTAGCCTGACACATATTTCTGACAAAAGTACACTTTTTTTTTTTTTTTTTTTTTTTTTTTTTTTTTTTTTTGTCTAAAGTTTTTGTCCAATTGTCCAAGTGCTAACACAGCAGGTCCAAGTGCAAAAACACAAGCAGGTTATTCGGTTTTTAAAAATATGTTAGGCTCGGATATGAAGGTTGCAAAGTGATAAAAATATCACTTTGCCATGCCATTCGGTTTTAAAAACCATTCGTCATCGCCTATTAGTAAACCATTTGTCCAAGTGCAGATACACAACCAAGTGCACAACCAAGTGCAGATACAAAACCATGGGTCCAACTGCAGATACACAACCAAGTGCAGATACAAAACCATGGGTCCAACTGCAGATACACAACCAAGTGCACAAGTGCAGATACACAGCAGGTCCAAGTGCACAAGTGAGATTCTCAAGGTACCAAGGTCACAAGCTCACAGTAAGATTCTCAAGGTACCAAGGTCACAAGCTCACAGTAAGATTCTCAAGATTGCACATAATAAGATCCGACACAAGGTAACAAGGTCAAAAGTGCCACAGTAAGATTCTCAAGATTGCACAAAATAAGATCCAACACAAGGTAACAAGGTCACAAGCTCAAAAGTGCCACAGTAAGAAGATTTCACAACAAAGCAGTATCACAAGATTGGACACAAAGCTCAAAAGTAAGATTCTCACAAGGTCACAAGCTCAACAGTATAAGGGAGGTGTTATACTCAAAGGTCCCCATTATAAACTGCAAGTGAAACAAAGCAGCCAAGTGAAACAAAGCAGCTCAAAAGTAAGATTCTCACAAGGTCACAGCTTCA
The DNA here is from genome assembly GCA_030686995.1 of Artemisia argyi. Lineage (NCBI taxonomy): Eukaryota > Viridiplantae > Streptophyta > Magnoliopsida > Asterales > Asteraceae > Artemisia > Artemisia argyi. The sequence continues at coordinate 178,092,708 of CM060707.1, read as the reverse complement.
CAACGAAGCAGCCAAGTGAAACAAAGCAGCTCAAAGGTCACATTCTCACAAGGTCACAGCTTCACAACGAAGCAGCCAAGTGAAACAAAGCAAAACAGCCAAGTGAAACAAAGCAGCCAAGTGAAACAAAGCAAGTATCAATAGTAGGCTCAGATTATACACAAAACTGCAGAAATGTCTCAATCACAATTTTACACACGAGAGGTAATCTCCATTTTACATATTAAAAAGACATCGAGATAAGAGTAGGCTCAGATTATAATAGTTTCACATTACCAAGATATATCATATATGGCTGCAAAGTGAATGCCATGCCAAAAATATGTTAGGCTCGGATATGAAAGTCACAAAGTGATAAAATATCTATTCAATTCTATCATATATGGCTGCAAAGTGATAAAAATATCACTTTGCCATGCCAAAATCATTTTTTTTAAATCATCATCGCCCTATCTCGTTTAATGTTGCCCAACAAGCCAAGTTAATGTTTTAGCAACAAGCCAAGTAGAGAGGGTTGGACTAATAGAAATAGGGCCGTGAGAATAACCCCACCAACAAGCCAAGTTTTTAGCAAATAAGCAGTAACAAGCCAAGTTTTTAGCAACTAAGCCAAGTTTTTAGCAACTAAGCAGTAACAAGCTTTAAAACTACTACTGCTATTAGTTTTTAGCAACTAATAGTTCCACATCACCAATATTCAAGTTTTTAGCAACTATCACCATAAACATCACCATAAACCAACAATCACCATAAAAATATAACAAGTTCTTACTTTAGATCTAAAAAAAATAGATCAAAAAAATACAGAGTTCTGACCAACGATCAATCACAAATAAAACATCACAAGAAACCACCTTCAAACCAAGGGGTAGGTTATTCTCACGAGCCATATTTCTATTAACCGAACCCTCCCTAAACCAACAATCACCATAAACATCACCACCAAACCACCACAGTTTTAGATCTAAACAGATCTAAACCAACAATCACCATAAAATCACCATCAAACCACCACGGTTTTAGATCTAAACAGATCTAACCGCTAAAAAAGTAATAATACTCTTCAAAACCGCGTTCCACCCACAGTTTTATCCCATAAACATCACCATCAAACCACCACTAACACTTACAACATCAGGTTAACAACTTTTTAGATCTCAGTTTTTAGATCTAAAAAGAGACCCGTGTGTTATTAGTGATAGAGAGAGAGAGAGAGTGGATTGATTGAGTGACTGAGAGAGATAGTGGATTGAGTGAGTGAGTGAGAGAGATAGTATTAAAACCGTGGGACGGTTTAATAAAACCGTGGGACGGTTTAATAAAACCGTGGGTGGGTGGGAGCGGTTTTGAAGAGTATTATTACTTTTTTTTTTTTTTTTTTTTTTTAATTTTTTTTTGTATTTATAAAAAGTATCATTTGTAATAAAAAAAAAAAAAGTATACTTTTTACAAATAAAAAAAGTATCATTTGTAATAAAAAAAAAAGTATACTTTTTACAAAAAAAAAAGTATCATTTGAAGAGTATTTGTACTTTTAAAAATTATACCCTTTTTTTTTACAAATGATACATTTTTTTATAAATGATACTTTTAAAAAGTATCATATGTAAAAAAAATAAAAAAATAAAAAAAAAGGTATCATTTGTAAAAAAAAATGTATCATTTGTAAAAAAAAGTATCATTTCTAAAAATAAAGTTGTATACTTTCGACAATATACTTTCAGGAATTCGGTTCTGAAGAGCAAGTAACGGAATGGGTGCAAAATATAGCTCGGGGGCTCGGTTTTGTCATTGTTAAAGACAGAACCAAAGCAGACAAGGGTTATTTGTACGAAATCAATTATAGGTGTTCAAAGGGTGGGAAGTATAAACCTGAAGGTACCGGAAAACGGAAAACCAGTACCTTTAAAACAAATTGTCCATTCAAATTGGCGGCGAAATATCAATATACAAAAAAATTTTGGACTCTGAGGGTGAAGGATGATACGCATAATCATGATTTGCTAAAGTCGTTGCATGGTGTGTCATATGCAATGCGATTAAAGGATGATGAGTTCGGTTTGGTCAAAGAATTGACAGATTATACCGTGAAACCACGTATTATACTTTCGACAATACAGGGTCGTAATCCGGATAACGTGTCTAGCGTTAGAACTATATATAACGCACGAAATAAGATCCGGATAGCCAGAGAAGGTGGTAGAACTCCAATTCAAGTCCTTTACGAGCATTTGATGGAATCAGGGTATACATGGTACCCGAGGGTAAATGAGCATACAAACGAGCTTGAGGAGCTATTTTTTGTGCACCCCACGTCGTATGCTATATGGTGTACATTCCCTGAAATCATGTTGATGGACTCCACATACAATACCACTATATTTAAATTGCCGTTGTTGGAAATTGTTGGAGTAACTTCAACAAACAAAACATTTTCAATGGCATATAGCTTTTTAAACAATGAACAAGGGCATAAATTTCAATGGGTATTGCAACGTGTGAAGGATGTCATAGACGAACGATATTACCCACGTGTTATCGTCACTGACAGAGATTTAGCGTTGGTTGGCGCATGCGAAGCAGAATTTCCTGACACTCACCATTTACTCTGTTGAAAATAGGTGGGACGAAGTCAGAGGTATGTTATTGCAAGAGTTAGATTATCATAGGCAAAGATACATAGATATGTGGGACCAACAAGACTTTGACCGACTTTGGTATACAATAAACTGGTTCAATGGACCTGCACCTAACGATCGCTGGATGGTGATGCCACTCACGGGGCTGGTTATCGCTTCATGCATTCACCGACCTGTTGTATTTATGTCCGATCAAGGTTGGAACACATGTTTTCCACTTTTTACCAGGCCAAACTCATCACAAGGAACCGACCCCATTGTGATTGCCCGTGTGGGTGCTCACTACATTGTACCGACGCTCGACAGAGATTTTCGACTACCCTATCTCCACCCACAATGGAGGCATTTCAGAGAGCCAGTTGCAGCTTGTCAGTCAAGTGCCCGGCTCCATGATCTTTTAAATGATTTGAATAATCTTCATATGTCGTAAATGTTGTTGTTTTTTAAATAATGTGTTAACGTTGTTGTTTAATTGAATAATAACATTTGTTGTCATAGTCGTTTAATGTGGTAATATTTAACGTGATATCATACAAAACATTATACATATACAAAACATTATTAAACACAAATATACCAAACATTATACATATACATTACATTATTATACATATACATATACTCCTTTCTATTTAACAAAAAAAAAAAAAAAAAAAAAAAAAAAAAAAAAAAAAAAACGACAAAAACAAGTAAAAAAAAAAAAAAAGTGAGCTAAATGTTTAGGGAGGGTTTGGTTAATGGAAATAGGGCCCGTGAGAATAACGTGACCCTATTATTATTCCATATTCCAAGCAGTCCAAATCTTCTTTCTACAGAAAAAGAAGTCAAACCTTTTACTATAATACTGCAAAAGAAAAAAGCTTTGGGGTTCATAAATACAAACCACTAGGCGTGCCCACCCGCTCCTTCTCTTTAGACTTACCTTTAAATTCCACCCCTTAACTTTTTAATTCTTTTCAAACAAAGCATGTTTTCATTTTCATCTTTTCCAAAAGCCATGTATGCTTGTTACGAACAAATGTTGTACAATAAAGATCTTGTCAATGCATTTGGGTATCAAAACTTTAACCAGTACTCTAACCTTTATATTAGTTGGAAGACACAGTTCATGTGCAACTAGTCATGCTGGAAAGTTATGTGCATGGTTATGTCGTTATGTATTTATGTTTATTAGTGACGAGGTACATATGTTTGGACTCAAGGTACATTGTTAAGTGCTTGATCTATGTCATCAAGTTCAATGCTTAAGTCGTTTAGATCTAACATGTTATTCTCTCCAATATAACATCAGTTTTTGTATAAAAAGCATATAATAGCAGAAGTCAAGTTATACACTTTTGTGATATACCTTGATAGCTAAAACAAATATCCTTATTTTTCTATTAAAAAAAAAAAAAAAACAAAAAAAAAAACTTTTGAACGGGCCAAAATTTTGACATTTTTAAGAAGAGAAAATACTTGTTAACTTGAGTCAGTTAAGCGTGTAGAATACTCTATATAGTCTTTAGGTTGGACCAAAAGAAAAATAAATTTAGTAGTGGTAAAAGAGAGAAAAAAGAAAGCTAAGAAAAGTAAAAGTAACCTCAAAACCCCCTTCACTTTGACATACACTTTATTTCTGACCCTATCCTTTGAGCACATCTCTTTTCTTTCTCTTTTACCTTTGTCTCACATAGTCTTCTTTTTGGGTCTTTTTTGTTTTACCAAACACCCATAACTTTTCCTTTTCTCCTGTTTTTTGGAAATTTGCTTGCACCCGTTAACTTTTCTTTTGTCTAATGTTGCCCCATTTCCAAATTAAATAATCAAAAGCGTCTTTAGCCTTCATTCCAATAACTCTTCACATGAAAAGTTGCTAATACATAGGGTGCTACTATAGTATAATGTTCTTATATAAATATGATAAACTGACATTAGACGCAATAGTGACCATAATTATTATCGCTGCATTAACGTCACATCATCGCTTCTCTCACTTTTCAGCTATAATGGTCATCGCTTCTCTCATCACTAAATGTGTTAGTTAGGTCGGGTTGGTTGGCTTCCGGTCAAGTCGGGATGAGGCTAAAAATAGCATTCCCGAACCCGACTCTATTTAGATCTCAGGTTAGTCGGGTTCAGATTAATTCAGGTATGGTTCACTCGGGTCGAATCCATTCGGATTCGGGTTAACGCGAATATGAGTAAATTGATTAAAAAAAATGCCTAGTTCTATAAATTTTCATTGATAAGTTATTAAAAAGGAGAAAAAAAAAGCTCCTTGTTTTGGTCAATCAGGTTCACCCGAATTCAAGTTAGGCAAAAATATTTAACACGACACCTGACCTTATTTAGCAGTTAGGTTGACCCTAATACCGAATAAGATTATTGATTAGAGTAACCTGACCCAAATACGTAAGATTATTGACCCGAGTGACTTGACACGAATAGGCTTATTCGGTTGACATATTGGTCGAGTCAGATCGACATTTTTAACATGCTTACTCACCACCATTAAAATAAGGTTTGTCTAACGAGTGCCCTCAGGACACTAGTTTAAATGATTAAATAAAGAAACTTTAAGTCTATTAATTACTCCGTACAAAATTAGAACTAATTAAGGTAAATTATAAGATCAATCAATATGTATTAAATGCACTTTTCAAGTTAAAAGGAAAGTTCGGGATGAATTAATGCACCTTAACCGATGCCCGAAGAGCACTTGTTATAGAATCCCTTAAAAAATACTCACTTTATTCAAACGTATTCCCATACACACTCATTAGTCAAATAAATAATAACAATATTACGATATGAGTTTTGCGGACACACAAAAAGTGGAGTCTAAAGAGAGTCATGTGAGCTTGAGTTTGGTTCAAAGAACTTATACGAAGTTCACACTCAACACGATACTCTACGTGCTTTAGGATTATAAACTCGAAAAGAGTAAGAATACTACTACATCCGTCTCAAAATTATTGTTCACGGACAAAAAACACACAGTTTTAGAAAAGCATCATCTTTAAAGCTTTCTCTCTTACTTTTTGCATAATGACAGTTTTACCCCTAACTAATTAATTTCCAACATCTTTAAAATTTGTAATAATAACCACAAATGAGGGTAATATGGTAAAGTTGATTTACATTGCTTATCTATTTATGAAAGTGGACAATTAATTTTAGACAAACGAAAAAAAAAAGATGGACAATAAATATGAGACGGAGGTAGTAATAAGCTGGAGTTTAGCTCATATATTCCACTTGATTTCTCAACCATACACAAACAACCCTTTTGATGTTTGATCACCTGTCTTGGGGTGGTTTTGTCTGTGTAGAGGAGTTTCATATACGTTGCGAACTTGCTTATAAACATTCAAAAATTAAAATGTTACTATGCATTAAATTAAAATGGAAAAAAGAAGTTAATAATGAGCATTGGAAAACGCAATGTGACGCCATTGTTATACACCATTAAGGAATCAAACAAAGAAATACACGTCTCGTCTTTACTCTTTCTATTGACTGTGTGTGCCACTGCCAAAAGCTTATTCCACCCCCTCTCTACACACCTTTTTCAGCCCTAATCAAACCAACACATTACACATATATACACCATTAATACATTTTTTTATTTTTTTTGAACATCACCATTAATACATTAAACCAACCCAATATAATCTTTCACCCTTTACTCATTTACCACTACTATTTATAACCCATATCCTCATTTCCACTCATCAAACCACCATCTTAAAACCAAAAGAAAACATTACTACCCTGGCTTTCCCTACAATGGATGTCTTCAGCCTCCTAAAATTTTGGCGTAATGCTGGCATTGGTGACCCCATAAACCCTAGTGACTTCGATGTTACGGATGATGAAGGCTCATTCTTCGACTTAGTTTTCACTCATCCAAATAATATCGACTCCACAATGGTCAGTGTCGAACATTATTCAAATATGGATGGTACTGATTTGAAGTCGAACAAGAGGAAAATATTGCCACTAGATATTTCCAATAACAATAATGGTACTACCAAGACTCCAAAGTCTCCTTTTCGAAGCTTGCTAGGGTTACAAAACAAGGTGAAAGTTAAGGAAATGAAATGTGAGATTGAAGAAGTTACTATTAGCTCGTTACTTAGTCGAGATAATAGCTTGAGACATAAGTTGAAAAGTGATCATCATCATCATGACGAACATATGACGTCAAAAAGGTTTTCTAAAGATGTTGTACACAAGTATTTGAATCTTATAAAACCTAAAGGTTCGAAACGAGGTGATGACAAGGTTAGGTGTTCGGAACAGTCGCAGTTTATGTTTTCACCGAGGAAAAATGAGAAACTGTCGGGGAAAATTACTGTGTTTAAGGAAGTGAGAAAACATTTGGGTAAAAGTAGGTCATCTTCGTCTAACGCCGTTAAAGCTGTTCCTTTAACGGCGTTAAGACGAGATGACTCAGCTTTGCAACAACATGATGGTATTCAAAGTGCTATTTTACATTGCAAGAAATCTTACAATTCACCTTCTCAAGGTAATTTATTTATTCAGTAACGTTTCTTAATATGTTTTTAGCACTACAACTTTTGAGTTTAGTCAAGTATAATTGTAAAAATGTCCACTTTTGGATAATTTTAATTTGCACTGTTTAATGTCACGTTTAATCTTGTACACTTCCAAAAGAAATAAAGTTGTTAAAGCATAGTTGGTATAAAAAACTTTCTCATATAGCATCATTTAATGTACCGTCCAAATTTATGTCAGAATATACAAATTTTGTTTTCAGGTTGTAATGTTTTATCGAGATCTGGAAGTGCTCCATCTCATGGCTCTCGGATCTCTGTTGATGAAGAGAAAAGAAGTAGCATTTGAAGAAAAATGGCGGGAAAAAATATTGTCATTATTCATGAATTAAGATTAGTAGTACCCTGGTTTTTGAGCTAGTGTAATTGATAGATAGTATCATAAGATTACTATATGTATGATGTGTGATAAGTTAGAAAGGAAGAAGTTGGAAGTAGTAAAGTGGAAAATGATTGTAGTTGAAGGGGTTTTGATGTAAAGTTAATGGTGATGATTACATCATCAGAAGTATGACAGGAAGATTAAAATGAAATGATGACAAAATCTTTTGCTTGTTGTGAGTTCCCTTTATTGTAAATTGGAGTAAATATTTTAATGCTTTTACTCTATTTGTATGGTATTTTGTTATCAATAAATTACATATTTCAAAAGAGGAGTTGTATTAGACTATTACTTCATAACAAGTCGCAGTAAAATGAAATAGTTGTATTTGACATCATCACCACCTAGACAACAATTTATCATGCAAAAGTAATCTGTCTTTCAACAATACCTTTGGTTTATTTGAAAGTGGCGAAGTAATAATTTTCATGTTACGTCAAATGAGTTGTGCACAAGATATCTCTTCTTTCACTTCTTTGACTTAGAGCGGTGGCGGGTATCAAGGTGCCAAACTTCTGGTGCTGTTTTTCAAAAGTACTGTCACGTCTGTAAAACACTAAACGACATCAGAAACTTTTTGGCATCACATTTTTTGCAGTTACCGTTGGCATCAGAAAATGCAGTGTCGTTCTAATTTTTTATTATTTTTATTTTTATTTATTTTTTAAATAAAATTAAACATACATAATATTAACTAAAATAAACTTAATTAAATAAAAAAAAACACGCATTACATTAATTTTAAAAAAAAATACATAAAAATTAAAAGAAAAACATAGTACGTAAACAAGAAATAAAAATTACAAATTAGTGATTAAGATTCCATAAATGCTCTACAATGTCTTCTCGAAGATCGTCGTACACTTATCTATCTTGAATTTCTTTGCTTTTTCTAACATGTAAATCACATCTTTCGACTCAAGTGTCTGCTATGTTTGCCCTTGGATCAACGAACAAATCTCTAAAATTCACTTCGAATTCTTCATCTTCTAATATAATGTTGTGTAACATTATACAACAATACATAATTCTTTTCAAGGCGTTGATTTCGTAAGCACGTGCGGGTTGTTGTATAATTCTCAAACGACCTTGTAGTACTCCGAAAGCACGTTCAATATCTTTTCTAAAACTTTCTTGATCTCTTTTAAATTTCAATTTTTTTCAGTCCTTGCAAAAGAAAACGGTTTGGCAAACACGGACCATGCTGGACAAATGCAGTTGGCTAATTAGTAACATTTATTGTATGTGTGTCCATTTACTACAAATGGACATTTTGGAGCTTTACCGACAAGTTCATTATCAAATAACGGGGAACCATATAACACATTAAGATCATTATTTGCCCACGGAACTCCAAAATATGCATGCCAAATTCATAATTTTTTATTCGTGACCGCTTCTAACATAAGAGTTGGGTATTTATGATCATTTTTTTGAATTAAGCATGTAAGGCATTTGTACAATTTTTCCAATCCCAATGCACACAACCAATACTCCCGAGCATTCCCGGGAGTCCATATTTTTTTTCGTGCAATGCATATATTTTTTCAACATTTGCTGAAGTGGGCTTTCTTAAATACCTTTCAACATATAAAATATATATGCATTTAGTAAACTTCTCTAAACAATGTCGTGAACAACGTTCACTTATTTGCAAGTACTCATCAAACGCATTAGGTGCAGTGTCGTATGCTAGTTGGCGGATGGCAAATGTGCACTTCAAAAGAGGACCAATACTTAAACGACTGGTAGCATTGTAACGTTGTCTAAAAAAAAGTACTCGGGAATATGTTGAACATCATAGCTTAAGATATTGTTGACTATTTTATTAAAAAGTGTAGAACTTATACGATACCTTCACCTAAACTGCTTTTCCGTATATTTAGGTGGAGTGTCACCGTCGCCAAAATATTCGTCTATTAAGCGTTGTTCCGCCTCTTCTCGATCACGTGGTATGTATGACCTCGTCCTCTTATATGCATGTCCCGATCCCCTAACTTTTTGATCACAGAAACCTAGAAATTGTTCATACGCCGTATAACCTTGGATATATCGCTCCAGGCCGTTTTGAAAATAGACATCATAATGCTCGTAGGTGGAGAAGTAGAAATTAAATTGGAAGAGTTTGTGAAAAAATGATAGAATAAGGAGGTATTTATAAAAAAATTAAGGGCAAAAACTTGAAAAATGTGTGATTTTTGGCTAAAGAGCCGTTTATAAACGTTCAAAAATTTCAAACACAACCATTGTCAAATGTTTACAAAATCAGAAAAAAGAAAAAAAAAATGAAACGGCGTGGGCTGGTTCTAACGATGCAAGTTCCGTAACCATGCACCGTTCTCCAATTTGGGCTGCTACCAACGACGTCACCTTTGGCACGACGATACCTCCCACTCTAAGGAATAGAATGTAGGGGATAACAGTAACGAACACAACCGGATATGTTTGAGTCTCTGAAAAGCGTGTGAACACTTTCAGATCGAATCAATTCGGTAGTTCTCCCGAATTATTCAATCGGATACAATTCATAGATTGAGAACGTTTTGTATGGTTTTTGTTTGAAATTTTATGAACCAGAGAAAACTGAATGACCAAGAAAACGTATATCTATAAAAAACGGGATTAGGGCTATAATAACCGCCTTTTGGGTAGTTTTCCAAGTTGTCAAATTTAGTCTCTCAATTTCCGAAAATTTGATTTTCTGAGGAACTTTTAACATAGCAACTTAATGGAAATAAAATAAAAAAAAAAAAAAATCACCTGACCTGGCAGCTTGACCCCAGCCAGGGGCTGCCGCCCCTGGAACCCCGCTCCTAGGGGCGTTGCCCCGGACTAGAGGTGCAAGTCCCCGACCGGTTTTTTTTTTAACCGGTAGTTAAACCGGTGACTAGTTTTCACAAAACCGGTTTTCTAAAACCGAACCGGTTAGACCGGTTATGAGTTTTCATAATATACCGGTTTTTTATCCGGTTTTATCCGGTTTTAAAATAAAACCGGTTTTAACCGGTTTTATTTGTTTTTAATAAAAAAAAAAGTAAAAAATGTTACCGTTTGAAAAAACTGGATTTAACCGGTTTTAACCGGTTTTTTTCAAAAAAATATAACCGTTTTTTAAAAAAAATATATATATATATAACCGTTTTAACCGGTGTTGACCAAATGCGGGCCGGATCGTCCCAAACAAGAGACATTAATATAAACCTTTATAATTCTTTATTTGAAGATGCTACAAGGCGTCAACGATCATCGGCCCCAACAAGCGAATTGGGACAATATATGGCTACAAACTTTTTAAGAACTTTAAGTCCCAATGAGTTTGCAAACTTTGACATTTTGGCTTGGTGGAAAGAAAGGGAAATCCAATATCCGGTTTTATCCGCTATGGCTCGTGACTTATTAGCGGTCCAAGCTTTGACGGTAGCTTCCGAATCGGCCTTTTCGGTTAGTGGTCGAATTATATCGGATAGAAGGACAAGACTAATATGTGAATCCGTGGAAGTATGTGTATGTTTGAAAGATTATTTGGACAGAGTAGATATGATACAACATGAATCGTCGTTGGAAGGTCCAATAATAGATGAAGATGTTGAAGAATGTATAATAAGAGAAGAAGAAGAAGCGGGGATATCACCTTCGTCTTCGACTACGAATACCGAAGGCGAATTAGATGAAGGTAAGTTTGAAGAATTTGAAGTTGAAGATTTAGATGTACAAGATTTTTTGGAAGAAAATGATCTTGATGACGACTTGAGTGACTAGTTGAGTATAACGGGTGATAGCAATGCCGAAGCTCGATATACTTGATTACACTAATATGTTTTCGAGTGATGGCCATGCCGAAGCTCGCAAAATGTATTAGTATTTATATGTTTTTATGATTGTATTGTTTAAATAAAAGTTATGATTGTATTTTTTTTGTTGTATAATTGTATTGTTTAAATAAAAGTTATGAGAATATTGTTTAATTAACAATTTTATTAAATAAATGTTCGAAGCTTTTAGTAAAATTCCGGAAAAAAACGAACCCAAAAAAACGAACCGGTAAACAACCGATAAAAAATCCGAATCCGAACATTTTTAACCGAAAAAAGCGAACCGGTAAAAAACCCAAAAAAACCGATTCCGAAAATTTATAACCGAAAAAAACTGATTCCGAACATTTATAACCGAAGAAAACCGATTCCGAAAAACCGAAACCGAACCGAAACTGGTTATTCGAAAAACTGGTTTTTTTATAACTGGTTATTAAAAAACCGAAAACCGAAAAAAACCGATTTTTTTGCACCTCTACCCCGGACCCCCGTCCCTTAGGGGCTTCACCCCTAAGATCATAATAAATTCAAATAGTTGTGCACTCCGTACATCAAGCCTAAATGATGTTTTATTATGACGAAATTGGTCAAACAAGTAAATCCAATTACACTAAAATATCCAACATAGAAGTACTCGTGTATTTATAAGCTGGAATAACTGAATCTCAAGCCTTTATATCTTGAATGAAGTTTAGTGAACAAGTTCGAGCTTCATATATGTATCGGGAGTTCTGATGATCTTTTATGTTGTGCCGGGCTCATACTCGTGGTTTTGGAGTTTGTAATCTTTTTGGTGTTTTGGCTTCTTTAATTAACTTTGCATTGAGAAAAAGAAGGTGAAAGGATTTTAGGAGAAATCGTCAATGAGCATTGTCTTTGTTTCTAAAACTTAAAAGTTAAAAGTAAGCAATTTCTTTTAAGCTTTGGTAACAATTTTTATAGGATAATATAAAACAAGGTTAAGTGCTCATTAGCCATTTGGATGCAATGAGCTCTTTAGCATAGATCTTTTAGGAGAATTTTAGTACACTCGCAACATGGTTCTAAAAGGTGTGCAATGGACTCGTAAAGGCATGAGGCTTGGTAATGTCGTCACGCTACGTGGTATGTTGTCTTATATCACTTTTTTTTTTAAACTCGATATATATGAAATATAATATAAATATATAGTATTTTCATATTTTGTGCCGACTTTTGTCATGCGTTATAAATGCAAAAGCTTCGTCTTGACCGTTAAAACGAGAGGCTAAGTCTTGTCATCACGCCACGCCTCGCGCTATTTATAACCTTGACTCGCAATACTTTGCCCATTCAGGCATCAAGTCAACATCCCAAAATGTGCGAATGTATTAACATGTGTCATGGGTGCTCATATGACATGTTCTACATTTGCCGCCATCTTCATCTCGTCTATAACCTCAACTGGCCGGGATCCTGCTTGATCTTTTCGTTACATACATGTCAATATGATTGTATAAGAAATGTTTTGTAACAACCAATTAAAACGTATTGAAGCACACTCTGGTTGAAGTGAGACTCGATTCGTTTACTTTGTCACACATAATTAGAAAAGGTCCTTAATTGTGAAGGAAGTTCTTTTACAGTGTTCAAAAAAGCAAAAGAAATGGCAGTAAACCTGTAAAAGTGAAAAAAGAGAGTAAATAAGGGCAGTGTTTGATGACTTGATTCTATTTGTCACCATTGGTTGCAAAAATATTACTAATGAAAGTAACGTTGAATGCATTGTATTATACTCGTATCCATTATGCTTTTACTGTCTGATGGAGACGTACCTTTTAAATTTCACTGCTGACCTTCTGTTCATGCGTACACGCATAGTTTTAGACATACACATTAGATCCTTCAGTTAATTTACACACTGGCCACAATGTACATACGTACACCTTTAATTTGGATACTACTAGTAACTTATTACTGTACAAAACTTATTCAAAACATTCATGTACAAAACTTAGTCAAATTTGTTGCATGACATAATTTTGTTAAGTAAAAGATGGTAAAAATTCCAGGTGCATGTAGCTAAAGGTGGTGTCAGGCAAATATGGAAAAGGGAAGTGTCATTGCTTTTAACCTTTACCAGAAGAGAAGTGCTACACTCACATAATTTTTACAAAAAAAAATCCACACACACATGTGTCACTTACTCATATGGAGTGTAAACAAGAAAGAGAAAACTTAATACAATTCTATTGGTCCAAGTCACTTGCCACATGTGTGTGTGGATTTCTTTTTGTAAACATTATGTGGGTGTAGCATTTTTCTTACCAGAAATAATGAATCTAAAGTATATTATCAACAAGAAAAAGACAAATTTACGAGACACATACAACTGCTTGAACCGAAGCTATCAATTGATACCATTATTCACTCCCTCAATCGAATCCATCTGATAGTTACATCTACATGTTTAGTTGTTTTTAGTACTTCTTGTGTTTTGTTTTTATCTTGTTATGTCTTTGAAACCCGAGTCAAATCTGTTTACATGTTACGGTTAGTTAGTTGATTATTAGCCAGCTAAGAACTAGAACCACAACTGGATCATAGTTAGTATTTTCCTTATCTCTTGCTCCCAAATTCAACTAGTTGACCTCATATCCAAGAGTCTCATTAAACAAACTACATTCATGATCTTGAAGTTGTTTTAATAAAAATAAAGTTTGCTTCGAACTTTATCCGTTAGATATACACTAAAGATAATATTGAATGTCTAAATTCTAACATACTCAGGCGCTCGGTCCAAGCTCTAAACTCGGGGGTGTTTGTTTAAGCTTATATATGGACTTATGAACTTATTTGATTTCGGCTTATATTTTCATAAGCTTTAAATTTGTGGCTTATTTTGAAACTTATGAAGTTATATAAGCATGTTATATCATAATAAGCTTATATAAGCGCTCATAAGTTTCAAAATAAGCTATAAAGTTGGGGCTTATGAAATATAAGCTGAAATCAAATAAGCCCATAAGCCCACATACACATTATGTTTGGTATATAACACATGCTCCAAGCTCATACACTGTATAGTTCCACGCCAGATTACTTGTTGAATCTTGGATGTTTTCAGCCCCTTGCATATTTCATCTAAACCAAATATATCCAGTTTTTGTCGAAAACTGACTTCTTGTTATTTTACTTATTTGGTTGTGCGAATGGATGTGTGCCCTGGCCTGAAGTAGATTTTCAAAGTTTTGGTTGGAATGTTGTAAGTTGTGATTTTATCTTGTATTGTTGTATTTTGAGATATCCACTCCCTTATGGAGGTAAGACGATCATATAACTTGAATGCATCACATAATATCCTTGTTTTTGTGTAATTTTTTCATCTTCAAGAACTTTGAATTACATTTATTCTTGTAACTATTCTCGTTTTATGAAACCTGATGATTTTAATAAGTAAAGGTTGTCACATGAATTTCTTTATAAAAAAAATTTCAAAGAATATAAAATGATCTAATTATTAAAACAACTAGTCAAAAGTCAAAACTTATTTTTCAGAAACCAAGCTAACCTTGAGAGTCTCAAAACGCACCAACTAAACTCATTACTCATGCAACCTAACAACATCGTTAAATTACCTGCTTTCCATAACTTCGACACACCCTCTCCAAATTATTCAATACCCAATACGACAGTATTCACTATTATAACAAATTAACAACATACAAACACGCCATTCCATAATTATTAACCGTCAACCTATTTTTAACAAGGTAAACTAGCACCTTCAAATTAAAATTAATGAATCTATGGCCCAATTCAACAGCAATTACTAACAATGTAATCTTAAAGTTGTAGGCAACAGCAAGTCAGCAACTCGAGCCACACATATTAAAAAGTCACTTGCAAAAGGTGAAACCACAATTTTATCAGACAGTTAAAGCACATTTGATGCCTTCATATTTGACAATCAATGAAGAACTACACAAAAGCAAGTTTCACACAGCCAGATAATCTGTCTAACCCAGTGTAAAGATTTACATATCTACTGTAACCTTATACAACCAAACAACAAATACCCCCCCCCCCCCCCCCCCCCCCCCTCGAATATAACGAAATCCAGTTAACGCACGCTCAATAACAAATCAAATAACAGCATATATGTCTTATCATGACATAGAAAATGATAAAGATGATAAGTGCACCCAAATAGCATAGAAAGAGGACAAACGCAACCTAACCAAAAAATTAGACTTCAAATCAGCCGTGTCAACCATAGAAGGAGTTGTTACTAAGGTCCACGGTTTCAAGCACATTTAAGTTTTGGATCATCGAAGGTCCAGAAAACATATTGTGTGACAGATTCAGGACCTTAATGTGATGAGTAAAATCGATAACTCCAACAAACAAATTATGTTGCAAGTAAACGGCTTCTAGGTTTGGTATCCGTCTAAGATCATGCGGGATTTGCCCTTTTAGCTTGTTGCCCCATAAACTAAGAACTCGAAGCTTCCTTAACTTTCCAATTGTGGCATAAGGCATATTTCCCATCAAACCACAACGGGGTAAATGAAGCTCCACAACAGTTTCTTTGTCACAATAAACCCCTTTCCATTGGCAAAGGTGTTCCGAAAAATTCCAATGGCATCTCTCTGAATGCTTGACAGCACTCGCAAAATCTACAAGGGCATTCCATTGGCTATCCAATGTTGGTACTGGATAGACGTGTGCCGAGACAGATGCCATAATGGCCACCAAGAGTACAACCTACATGTGTATTAACAGAACGTTAAACATAATGAAACAGAGTGAAACAGGGGTGTATAACATAATGATGGAACAATTGTTTATATATTTTAGGCCTGAGTTTTGGTCTAATAAGTAGGCCTCTTATTGTCGACATTGTTATAATTAAAATAAGTTCATCTTTTCACCCAAAAATAAATAAATAAATAAATAAATAAAAATAAAAAATCATGAGATATAAACAACATATACGAGATTGGTTTTATGTTGCAACCCCCAAGATAATAATGTGGTTTTTCTTTATTTCATTTCTCTTCAAAAAGTACATTATACAAGTTGTGACTGAATATAATACAAGCTGCCTAAACATGAAAGCCTTTATAACATCAAAACATCTAAAAAAAACAAAAGTATTTACAATTGAAACAAATAAAAAAACCAGAATACATAGCAAAACCTAATTAATATATCCATTTAAAAACTTGTGACATTCATAATGTTTGTATCCACCAAGTGTGCTCATCGAGCTTCCTATATACTGTACCATCAGATGGTATGTCAGATATACAACAACTACTTAAGATAGCCAATTAAAACTTCTTTGGCATTCTAGTAGAACCTTAACAGAATTTATCTCCTATATATGAGATATGTATCTAAGTAAAGTATATCTGAAAAACAGTCAAACTAATCACATTTATCTCACAATATTATTTAGCTGTAAGTTTAAAACATTATGGACATCAAAACGCACTTAAGGTTCAATTAAGAAGATAGAAACAGATGCGAAACACACTCAATGCCGTATTAAAACCAAAAAAATGGGAACAAAGAACATGACCATTCAACAAAGGCTAATATCAAACCAATTAAAGCTGAATACAACTAAAACAAACACATATAATAAAAAAACATTCAATCTAATCGCACACTATAAACTATCAAAACATAAAAATCACAAAAAAAACAGGACATTTTTCTATAAAATAAACCACAACTAATAGGAAAAATGTGTTTGACCATTACCATATCTAAACCAAAAATAACTCGGATCTGAAAAACAAATTAACTATAATAACTCGGATCCGAAAAACAACTTTGACAAAGCAAATTAACGAAAATCCGACCCAATAATATAACCCGAAAACTGAATTTATAAATATTTCGATTTAAAATCGTGCATACCCTGCTATGGATTACCGGATGAATGCAACGCTTCGTTGCCATTTAAACAGAGGAATCTTGGTCGAAAACATGTAACATCATCATCTCTAAGAAAACGTCGACTAAATGGACCACAAAACCAACTATTCCAACTTTGATCAACATGCTATCAGCAGGAGCTAGCAGATCTATATCATATGAGAAGGCAGTTAGAGAAAAAAGAAAGAAAAAAAAAGTTTCCAATCGTGAAAAAAGAAATACTAGCTGTATTTGTTAGTACTATAACTTTATTTTCTTTTTCAACTTACAAATTTTTTAACATTAACAAGATTTGCAAAACATCAAATAAATAAGTGAGTGTATTTACAGGAGGAAGAGAGCTAGTGTGGTATGGTTTAGCTAGGGTATTGGCATTTAAGGAGATCAAAAAGTATGCGGGTAGTTGAAATATAAAATGAGATAGGTGAAGTAATGAGATATGCAGGAAGTTGGTGAAGGAGTAAAAGCTTCTCAACTAGCATACCATCTATTTCTGATTTAACTTTGCATATCTAAATTGATATATATGTAATACTACATTGTTACAAGTTGAAAATTAAAAATACAAAGTCTTACTTGTTCAGAAAATGAAGGGAGATAGGTGGTCTGTGAGTCACTCATCTGCACTTGTGTGAAAATATATAGGGAGAGATGGTAAGATATAATAAGTAAATTCCCGCCAATGGAATACCCTATATTCCCGCTCAAAAACTAGATGCCAGAGGTCTAAGATAGTAGTATAGTACCCTTAATAATTACTAGGATAGTACCCTCATCTGCACTTGCACTAAATTCCCGCTCAAAATCTTGCCACTATATTTCAAAATCTTGCCACTATATTCCCGCTCATAGTTTTTGTTATTTTGGGCTTCCAAAAGCCCATTCAAAATTTTTTCACTTTTGACTTTAAGTTGCAAGGTTTTTAAAGTTTTAGTTTATATAAGTTATATAATTTATTTATTTAAACGGGTTCACGGGTTGACCTTTTTAAAAATTACTAAACCCAGACACGACCCATTTATTAAACGGGTTATGCGGGTTAACTTGTTTTCGACCCGAACCTATTTATCCTTGACCCAAACCTGTTTATCTTCGTGTCAGTTGGCGTGTCGTGTCGAAAATTGTCACCCCTATCAGTGACTACTAGCTAGTAGTATTGAAATAAGAAATGGGAGGGAAATATGTAACAATGGGGCGCCAAAATTTCTTAAACCATGTCAAATATTGTTTTAAGCTTATCCATTAAATTAAAAACAAAAGAATTTTGAAGGGAGCGTAAAAAATTTCTTAAACCATGTCAAATATTGTAGGGCCAATTATTTTTTGAAACTATATAAGCTAGTAATCACAAGCCGTTATGCTCTATAATAGTGTACTACGGAGTAATATTTATAACAAAATGATTTAGGAGTTGTTACACTGTTATGCAATAATACTTTACTTTTGGGTAATGTTCAACCCACTCTAACCTGTCTCATATCAAGTTATTTTTCAGTTTTACCCGTACGTTCAACTTGTTAGACTTAAAACATAACCCAACTCAACCCATTTAGAAGTAAATTGCCACTTCTAATTGATACGCTTAACATGTACGTGGTGTATCTAACATATCTCATTAGTGCAATGTTGGTCTATCGTGAACAATAAATTATCTACTAGTATTATTATTTTTATGCTATGACCATACACTTACTATCAGCATTATTATTATGTTATTACTATCTCTACATTACTATCTAGACATCCGCTTTAAAGGTTTAAGAGCCATGTTATATCCCTTATGTTTAAATTTGTGATCAGAAAGCTATATCGAAGAATAAAGTTGATCTTAAAAATCCCGAATACAAGGACAATGACTGATGACGTATAGTTTATATTTGGGCCACAAGCCCAAATGATAAACATTACTAAGGCTCTAACCCACCACGAGTGGGCTAGTATAACAATGACTTGGGCCGCATTATCAAAGGGATTGGGCTCGCGTAGACCCAACCCCAACCAAAACTACCCGGGCGTAGATAAAGATCTTCTATTTACGGAATAGATATCCTTAACCCGGATAAGCACCACGTGTGCGAAAAGTAAGGAGCAAGAAACCTACAAGGATTCTGCACCTATATAAGGAATGACATAATTCTCATTAAAGGTACGATTCACAAACCCTAAAACTCTTTACGAGAACCCTAAAACCAATTACTTACTCTCACGCCGGAGGATAATCGTGGAAGACAATCCCACGATAAGCCTAACGGTGTTTGTTTATTTTCTTAGTGCACAGGTTTCAAGCATTAAGAGCAAATTGGTACGAGAGCAAGAGCCCAAACTAGGAACGCCCAACTTTTGTATCAACAAGTGGCGCCATCCGTGGGACCAAACACTAAGAACTAAAAGAACTAGAATGACGAAGAACAAAAACTCAGGACAGCGGACTCCGCAGTTAGAAAAAACACGTGACCCCCAGAGGAAGAATCAACAAGATTCGACCTCTAGGCAAGCTTCTGGGACAACCAGTGCGCCTGGTCACCAAGAAACGGGTCCAACCCTACCTCTCCCCGCGGTAGAATTGCCTGTAAGGACTACCCAGGCCACCACAGTAGTCCCAAGCGTTGAAGAACTCCAACGCACCCTCTTCAGTACTCCCCACCAAACGGCAGCTATAGTGGACAACACTGTGCCGCCTGGCGCACCTAACCGGGATACAAGACAGATTAGGACCTCAACATTCACCAAGCGAAGGTTCCTCCAGGTCTGGGAGCAAAAGAATTCACGACAGATTAGGGAGGAGAATATCCCCAAGTGAAAGCCCCTCAAGCTCTTCCTCTAAAGGAAGTCGGCGCAAGCGCCGCAAAAGAGATTACTCTTCTTCCAATGACTCCTTGGACAACGAGGATAAGGAAACAGGACACTGGAAGTCTAAAGGAAGACGTCGCGAAGAAGAAGATGAAGACAAGTCTCTTCCGTGGCGTCGCCAGAAAGTTGATGCGTTTACACGACGCGTCAGCGATTACTCCGATCATAAAAGAAGGCGCATGCCCACTAATGTTAAAACATACGATGGAACAGGTGATCCGGATGACCACCTAAAAATTTTCGAATCAGCTGCTACTATCGAAAATTGGCCACAACCTGTGTGGTGCCATATGTTTAACTCTACCTTAGTAGGGAATGCGCACACGTGGTTTAGTAAGCTTCCATGGAGGAGCATTGACTGGTTTGAAGAATTGCGAAAAGCATTCCGTTTAAACTTCACCCAAAGAAAGAAGTGCGCTAAGAACCCTGTTGAACTACCCAGAGTAAAACAGCGCCAAGGGGAATCAACCAGCGCTTATATGGAACGCTTTAAAGATGAGTGCATACACGTCAAAGCGTGTCCTGAAGTCCTAAAAATTTCAGGGTTCATGAATGGGATTAACAACCCAGAACTCATTCGGAAGCTAAACGACAAGGTTCCCCAAACCTTCGATGAGTTAATGAAGCGCACAAGATCCTTCATACAAGGAGAAGTAGCCGCTGCGGACAGTAAAAAAGGCTACTCCAATTATAGGCAACAAGAACAGCCCAGGAGACAATCCAATGATCAGAATAACAACCGCAGCAAGAATTATCGCAGTAACGACAAGTATACCCCTCTCACAAAGACTCCGAGGGAAATATTTGTAACAGAAGGTGCAAACTTCCCAAAACCTCCACCAATGCGTACCGCAGAGGACAAGCGCATAGGGAATAGATACTGCGAATATCATGGCCAAAAGGGCCATACAACCAACGAGTGTGTCCAGCTACGACAACTAATTGAAAAATTAGTAAAGGAGGGTAGAATGGACCACCTCGTAAAAAACATTAAAGAAGGGAAGGACAAGCAAAAGAATGGAGACAAGAAAGAACCTCCCAAGGATAAAACGAACATCATCTACATGATACAGACATGGCAACGCAAGATAAAACAAAAAGTCAGTCAAAATTTCTCCCCAGGAAAGGAGATATCCTTCCCCACTCTAGCTGCGGACAACGCAGTAGTAGAGCCACTAACTATTGAAATACATACTGGGGGACACGTGATCCGCCGCATGTATATCGATGGAGGGGCATCCGCAGATATCCTATATGAGCATTGCTTCAAAAGGCTGCGACCTGAGATACAAAGTCAATTGATACCAGCCGCAACATCGCTGACTGGGTTCATAGGAGAAAAGATATGGCCTATGAGGTAATTACGCTTACTTGTAGTTGTGGGCGATGAACAACACTCAACAGCAACGTGGATAAATTTCATGGTAATAAGGTCTCCTTCACCGTACAACGGCATCATTGGGAGACCTGGAATATCATCCATGCGCGTTGTACCATCCACAGCACATGGGATGCTCAAATTTCCAGTAGAAGGAGGAATTGTCACCCTCTACAACACCACAATACCACCTAAAGAATGCAACGCAGTAACCAGTGAGGTGGAGAATCTTCCAGAACAGCGCGCAGAGAAAATGACAAACTTAAAAGTCGCTATTCATCCTGATTACCCAGATCAACAAATTTCGATTGGAGGATCTTTATCTGACAAAGGTAAAGCGGCTGTGTACGCACTCCTGCAAAAGAACCTGAATATCTTTGCGTGGGAACCAAAGCACATGACCGGAGTGCCACGCTCTATCACGGAGCACAAGCTACAAATCCGACAAGGATATCTCCCAATACGGCAGAAGAAGCGCGGTCAGGCCCCAGATCGCGCAAAATTTATTCTGGAAGAAGTACATAAACTTGTAGACGCGGGTATAATGCGCGAAGTATACTATCACGACTGGCTCTCTAACCCAGTGATGGTAAAGAAGAGTGATGGCAGTTGGAGGATGTGCGTGGACTTCACAGACCTCAACAAAGCATGCCCACAGGACTGCTATCCACTGCCAGAGATACTCTAGAAAGTGGAATCCCTGTGTGGATATGCTTTCAAGTGCTTCCTAGACACATATAAAAGGTACCATCAAATCCAGATGGCAATGGAGGATGAAGAAAAAACAACTTTCCACACGAGTCAAGGGGTCTATTGCTACACAAAAATGCCTTTTGGCCTAAAAAACGCGGGCGCAACATACCAGCGATTGGTGGACATGGCTTTCGAAAAACAAGCAGGTCGAAACTTGGAAGTCTTCGTTGACGACCTTGTCGTCAAGAGCCACACAGAGGATGAATTGGTGCGCGACATCGAGGAGACGTTCAAAACATTGGAAAAAATAAACATGAAGTTAAATCCTAAGAAGTGCACCTTTGGTGCGATAGAAGGCATGTTCCTGGGGTACTTAATAGAACCTGATGGTATCAAGCCCAGCCCAGAAAAAACAAAAGCCGTTATTGATCTCCCCTCACCGCGCACACTGAAAGAAGTCCAGTCATTAAACGGAAAGCTAGCTTGGCTAAACTGTTTCTTATCTAAGTCAGCAGACAAATCACTCCCTCTCTTTAAAACACTCACGAAGTGCACAAAAAAGGGAAACTTTCGTTGGACTCAAGAACCAGAGGAAGCTTTCCAACAGCTAAAACAACATCTGGCATCACTTCCCAAACTTGTCGCACCGCAACCAGTGGAAGAGTTAATCATGTACTTATCTGCAACCCACGGAGCAGTTAGCGCAGTACTATTGATAGATAGAAACTCCGTCCAGACACCCATATACTTTGTAAGCAAAGCATTGAAGAAGACAGTGACTTACTACAACGCCATGGAAAAGCTGGTCTTAGCTCTAGTATTCGCAGCTAAAAGACTGTGCAGATACTTTCAAGCGCACCCAATAGCTGTGATCACGAACCAGCCAATCAAACAAGTTATCTCTAAACCTGACGCATCAGGGCAGCTACAAAAGTGGAGTGTGTTGTTGAGCGAGTATAACATCTCGTATAGACCACGCACTGCAATCAAGGGGCAGATATTAGCTGACTTTATTGTTGAAAAGCCAGATACCGATAGTCCACCTTCCACAAGCAAAACAGACCTACAGGAACCTTAGATTCTATTCACAGATGGATCCTCATGCGTGGATGGATCAGGCGCAAGCCTTATCCTCACTAATCCAGAAGGAATGGAGTTCACCTACCGCTGCATTTCGAATTCACAGCCACAAACAATGAGGCGGAATACGAAGCCTTACTCGCTGGACTGCGGATTGCAATTCAAATGGGTGTACGCAACCTGGAGGCAAACGTGGATTCCAGGCTAGTAGCTAACCATGTGCTAGGTGAGTATGAAGCCAAGGATGAACACATGATCCAATACCTGGAAAAGACCAAGTCCTTAATTCAGAACTTTGATAGGTTCACAATCAAACAAGTACCTAGAGGGGACAACAGGAAAGCTGATGCGCTTAGCAAGATTGCATCTACAAGATTTGCGCACTTATCAAAACAGGTATTGGTAGAAACTCTAAAAAACAAATCAATCTTGGAGATGGAAGTATCCACGGTGATAGAAGAACAAGATCCCATGTGGATGACACCTATAATTGAATTCATTAGCAAAGGAGTCTTACCACAAGATCATAAGGACGCTCAAAGAGTGCGGCGCACAGCGCAGCGATTTGAACTACGAGATAACATCCTATATCGACGTTCTTTCTTGCAACCTTGGCTCCGATGTGTTGGACCTCTTCAAGCAGACTATGTACTCCGAGAAATCCACGCTGGATCATGTAGTATGCACTCAGGACCACGGTCTGTTGTGGCGCGCGCTCTACGATCAGGATATTATTGGCCCACTATGCACCGCGACGCGCGAGATATGATAAAAAAATGTAGCAATTGCCAAGTACACAGGCCAATTCCGCGCAAACCACAACAAGAGTTAACCCCAATCACCTCACCATGGCCATTCTATAAATGGGGCATTGATATCGCAGGCCCCTTCCCAGTTGCAGCAGGAGGACTAAAATTCCTCATCGTAGCCATAGACTATTTTACAAAGTGGATTGAGGCAAAGGCAGTGGTGAGTATCACTGGCAACCAGGTAAAACGCTTCGTATGGGGTAATATTGTGTGTCGCTTCGGACTACCTGGAGAAATCATATCAGACAATGGGAAACAATTCTGCGACAACCCATTTAAAGATTGGTGCGCGCAATTAAACATTATACAACACTTTGCTTCAGTGAAACACCCACAAACCAACGGCTTGGTTGAACGCGCAAATTGCAGTTTAGGTGAAGGGATAAAAGCGCGCCTTGACAGACACAAAGGAAAGTGGGTGGATGAGTTATCACATGTCTTATGGGCGCATCGCACCACAATCAAAACAAGCACCGGAGACACACCATTCTCCCTTGTCTATGGAACAGAAGCCGTCATACCAGCTGAAATAGGAATGCCAACTATACGAACAGCAGAGGTTAACGTCACAACAAATGACGAAGAGCGGCACATAGACTTGGACTTGCTGGAAGAAAGGCATGAATGCGCAGCTATACGCGAAGCAAAGGCTAAAGCAAAAATGACGAAGTATTATGATGCAACATCGCAGAAAAAATATAAGGGCGTACCTGCGCTCAGCTATTGTAGACATAAGATGAGGGTATAACTCCTCATCATAGTCTATGCTCAGGCCACGCAGCTTCTCCTCCTGCTCCTTTAGAAGCTTCTCCATACGCAGGCGGAACTCATCAATATGGCTAAAGTGCTCAGCCTTTTTCTCCTCAAGATACCTTACCCCCCAGGTAAGGTTAGCCCTGAACTGATGAAGTTCACCGCGCGCATGCTGCAGCTCAGCCATCATGGTCAATTTTTCATCAGTGACCTTGTCTGCGTGCGCCTTGACGGACCCTACCTCCGCTTGCGCCTCAGCTAACTGCGCACGGAGAAGGGCAATCTCCTCATCCTTCTGAGCGAGAGTGCTGCTCTCCCCAACGTACTGCGTCTTCAACTGAGCGACCAGCTCAGTCTGACGTTCAGCAGCAGCAGCCAACTCCACCAACAGCTGCTGCGCAGATACATCCTCAGCCACCTTCACTCCCTCCTCCACGTTTTCATTCTGAGGAGGGACCACACTCTTCACAAATGCCGCATTATCCTTTGCAGCATGATCACTACAACGAATAAGGAAGAAAGTCAGCACCTATTACGACAAGTAATAATAAATGTATAAAGAATAAGGAGAAATGAGGAATATCACTTACAGAAGCGGAGAAGCCTTTGCAGTCTCCTTATCCGCGCCAGTAGCAGATGTGTCATCCTATGCGGATGACTCTTCATCCGCGATCAGATGGCGCCTCCTCTTGGAAGTACCACTGCCACCAGCCTCTCCTTTGCGCTTTAGATTTTGTGCTACCACCTCAGGCTTTAGTACCTCCACGCTGTCAGAAGATTCAGCTTGCAACTCCTCTACATGTGCAGGCTCCACAGTGGGAGCCACGCTCTGCACTGGCGTCACAAGAAGAGGGGGCGAATCTTCAGGACCAGCTGGCCCCAACACAGTCAGATGCCCAGCAGTCGCATCCAAGAGTGGTTGCTCACCCTCCCTCAGAGGGCGTACACCAACGGTTACCTGTTTCGGCTTCTCAAGCTTCACTACAGCAAACAAATCCATCTCTGCGCAATACATAAACAAGTAACAAAGCACATATTAGTTATTAAAAGTGCGCATACAGAAAAACTTACATTATTTGAAGCGAACAATTAAAAGGGATGAACACCCACCCTGGCCGCTCTCATCAATGAAGGTTGGCACCTCGTTAGCACCATGGAAATAGTTGTGACTCAACCCCATGTGCACCAAAAACTCCTCAGGGTAAGGGTTAATGGGGATGCGGTTGGCATCAATAGTCTCCGCATCCGCCAAGCTATACGAACCGGGTGCGGGGT
Organism: Artemisia argyi; assembly: GCA_030686995.1. Lineage (NCBI taxonomy): Eukaryota > Viridiplantae > Streptophyta > Magnoliopsida > Asterales > Asteraceae > Artemisia > Artemisia argyi. The sequence continues at coordinate 178,066,568 of CM060707.1, read as the reverse complement.
GCCCATCCCTCGGCAGCGTCTCTTGAGTATAAAACTCAAAAGTTGAAGGAAACACCACATCATCCACCCAGAAAAAACATTCCCTCCAATGCCTCAAGGAATCTACCTTATCGGTATAACACTGAAGGCGCCCTGCGCGCTTCGCAAAGGATACCCATCCATGCGACCACGTTGTGTGGTAAAACGCACGGAATAGGTTGACGGTTGGGTTTATTGCAAGTAAACGACAGTTTACTTCAAAATTTGATATCTTCGCCGCACCTATACAGTGCAGCTGAGAGATATGAAGGTGATAGAAATTGAGCACGTTGCTCAAAAATACAGATATTGGTACGCGATAGTTAGCGTACTCAAAGAAGCGCGTGTACAACCCTATCTTCCCTTCGGGGAAATCGGCAATACACGCATTGACGTCCGGGACTTCCGGATGCACATCCAGAGGAATAAAGTAATCAGAAAAGAACTGACGCAGTTCATCTTCATCCATCGCAGAGCGAAAATCCTCTAACTGAGCAACCATTTCAGCAGTATGACAAGATCTACTAAGATACGCACGCACAGTTACCTAATAGAAACAATTGATCTCTTAAACAAGCTTTTGGAAAAGATGTAAAAATGGCGGAAATCGTTTTTACTGTGATATTATAGTAAAAAGGAGGCGGTGACTCTTATATAGGTCATAAAAACCCTAGATGTAAGCCACGTGGATCCCACTAATAAAACGTGTGGCTAGAATATGAAATGGTACATGCACTTTTTCCCATCTCCCAAGGAACACGTGGACACACTCCCCGTTTCCCGAGGTAAGATTGAGATATTTAGGGACTAGGTACATAGTTCCCACCCTTGGGCGGTAACAATTTAAATCTTTCCCGCCACGCTTACCGCTGTTATCACTAGTCTAGTACCCGCGGCTACGAGCCGCGCACACTAGACTGGGGGGACATGATGACGTATAGTCTATATTTGGGCCACAAGCCCAAGTGATAAACATTACTAGGCCCAAACCCACCACGAGTGGGCCATCATAACACTGACTTGGGCCACAACGCCAATGGTTTAGACTTACGAAGCCAAAAACCCAACCAAAACTACCCGGGCATAGATAAGGATCTTCTATTTACGGAATAGATATCCTTAACCCGGATAAGCACCATGCGTGCAAAACGTAAGGAGCACGAAACCTACAAGGATTCTGCGCCTATATAAGGAATGACATAATTCTCATTAAAGGTACGATTCACAAACCCTAAAACTCTTTACGAGAACCCTAAAACCGATTACTTACTCTCACGCCGGAGGATAATCGTGGGAGACAATCCCACGATAAGCCTAACGGTGTTTGTTTATTTTCTTAGTGCGCAGGTTTCAAGCATTAAGAGCGAATTGGTATGAGAGCAAGAGCCCAAACTAGGAACGCCCAACTTTTGTATCAACAAATGTTATGTAACATTATACAACAATACATGATTCTTTTCAAGACGTTGATTTCGTAAGCACGTGCGGGTTGTTGTATAATTCTCAAACGACCTTGTAGGACTCCAAAAGCTCGTTCAATATCTTTTCTAAACCTTTCTTGATCTCTTTTAAATTTCAATTTTTTTCAATCCTTGCAAAAGAAAACATTTTGACAAACACGAACCATGCTGGATAAATGCTGACAGCTAAATAGTAACATTTGTTGTATGTATGTCCGTTTACTATAAATGGACATTTCGGAGCTTTACCGACAAGTTCATTATCAAATAACGGGGAACCATATAACACATTAAGATCATTATTTGCTCACGGAACTCCAAAATATGCATGCCAAATTCATAATTTTTGATCCACGACCGCTTCTAACATAAGAGTTGGGTATTTATGATCATGTCTTTTGAATTGAGCATGTAAGGCCTTTGGACAATTTTTCCAATCCTAATGCACACAATAAATACTCTCGAGCATTCCTGGGAGTCCATATTCTTTTTCGTGAAATGCATATATTTTTTCAATATCTGCTGAAGTAGGCTTTCTTAAATACCTTTCAACGTATAAAATATGTATGCATTTAGTAAACTTCTCTAAACAATGTCGTGAACACCGTTCACCTATTGGAAAATACTCATCAAACGCATCAGGCGCAGGGCCGTACGCTAGTTGGCAGATGGCACATGTCAACTTCAATAGAGGACAAATACTTAAACGACTGGTAGCATTGTAACGTTGTCTAAAAAAATAATAGTATTCGGGAATAGGTTGAACATCATAGCTTAAGATATCGTTGACTATTTTATTAAAAAAGTGTAGAACTCATAAGATACCTTCACCTAAACTGCTCTTCCGTATACTTAGACGGAGTGTCACCGTCGCCAAATTATTCGTCAATTAAACGTTGTTCCGCATCTTCTCGATCACGTGGTATGTATAACCTCGTCCTCTTATATGCATGTCCCGATCCCCCGACTTTTTGATCACACAAACCTAGAAATTGTTCATATGCCGTATAACCTTTGATATATCGCTCGAGGCCGTTTTGAAAATAGACATCATAATGCTCGTAGGTGGAGAAGTGGAAATTAAATTGGAAGAGTTTGTGAAAAAATGATAAAATAAGGAGGTATTTATAGAAATTTTAGGGGTAAAAACTGGAAAAATGTGTGATTTTTGGCTAAACAGCCGTTTACAAACGTTCAAAAAGTTCAAACACCTAGAAAATCAGAAAAAAGAAAAAAAAATGAAACGGTGTGGGCTGGTTCTAACGATGCGAGTTCCGTAACCGTGCACCGTTCTCCAATTTGGGCTGCTACCAACGGCTCCACCTTTGCCATGACGATGCTACCAACGGCTCCACCTTTGCCACGACGATACCTCCCACTCTTAGGAATAGAAGTACACGTGTATTTGTAAGCTGGAATAACTGAATCTCAAACCTTTATATCTTGAATGAAATTTAGTGAACAAGTTCGAGCTTCATATATGTTTTGGGAGTTCTGATGATCTTTTATGTTGTGTCGGGGTCATACTCGTGGTTTTGGAGTTTGTAATCTTTTTGGCGTTTTGGTTTCTTTAATAAACTTTGCATTGAGAAAAAGAAGGTGAAAGGATTTTAGGAGAAATCGTCAATGAGCATTGTCTTTGTTTCTAAAACTTAAAAGTAAACAATTTCTTTTAAGCTTTGGTAACAATTTTTATAGGATAATATGCAACAAGGTTAAGTGCTCATTAGCCATTTGGATGCAATGAGCTCTTTAGCATAGATCTTTTAGGAGAATTTTAGTACACTCGCAACATGGTTCTAAAAGGCGTGCAATGGCCTCGCAAAGACATGAGGCTTGGTAACGCCGTCACGATACGCGTTATGTTGTCTTATGTCACGTTTTTTTTGTAAACTCGATATATATGAAATATAATATAAATATATACTCCCTCCGTCTCAAATTTATTGTCACAAGTGAGAAATCACAAAGTTTAATAAAAGTGGAGTCACTTTAATTTTCAACCACTAAAATGAAATATTCTTCCATTAGATTCTCTAGTTTTTACTTAATAAGGAAAGTGAACAATTATTTTGAGACATCCTAAAATGGAAATATGGACAATAAATTTGAGACGGAGGGAGTAATATTTTCATATTTTATGATGCCTTATGTCACGTGTTATAAATATAAAAGCTTCGTCTTGACCACTAAAGCGGGAAGTTTGGTTATGCCGCCACGCCACGCCTCGCGTTATTTATAACCTTGAAACTCGCAATACATTGCTCATTCAGGCATCAAGTCAACATCCCAAAATGTGTGAATGTATTAACATGTGTCATGGGTGCTCATATGACATGTTCTACATTTGCCGCTATCTTCATCTCGTCTATAACCTCAACTGGCCGGGATCCTGCTTGATCTTTTCGTTACATACATGTCAATATGATTGTATATTTGTATAAGAAATGTTTTGTAACAACTAATTAAAACGTATTGAAGCACTCTGGTTGAAGTGAGACTCGATTCGTTTACTTTGTCACACGTAATTAGAAAAGGTCCTTAATTGTGAAGGAAGTTCTTTTACAGTGTTCAAAAAAGCAAAAGATATGGTAGTAAACCTGTAAAAGTGAAAAAAGTGAGTAAATAAGGGCAGTGTTTGATGACTTGATTCTATTTGTCACCATTGGTTGCAAAAATATTAGAAGGGTGGCAGTGGCAAGCGGTATCACCATCGGCAAGGGCATGCCGGCGGTGAACACCGCCGCCACCTAGCCGGCAAGGCCATCGGCATGGTGTGAACGGCAAATATTGCCTCGGAGGTATCCTTGTTTCAAAGCAAAAATGTGACCGTTGCATTAATTGTGTGGAACGTTGGAGTGGTTTATTCTTGTGGTCAACCGAAAATTTTATAAAGATGGCTGATGTCGTGGAGGTGAAATGGCTGCCGGAGGGGGAACATGTGGTGGCAACTTGGACAAAAAGAAAGGTAATCTCACGAACTTACCCAACTTATTCATTTAGTAAAGCTTTTTGGTGATTAATATAGTTTAGCAAAAATTGTTCATAACAAATCTTATTGGGTTTTGTTTTTGACGAAGCAGGTATAGAAGTTTCAAACATGATGAAATTTGATGACACTGGTGAAACCACGAAAGGGAAAAACAAAATCTCACATGAAGCCCATGCAAGTCAACTAGAAATGATAAACTATGTATTTTTTTTTCAAGTATTATGTAATGTTATTTTAATTAGTAATAAAATATTTATGTTTTTATTAAATTGTTTAATTTAATTTATGAAAATAAAAAATAAAAAAATAAAATTAGTTGGGAGGTATGAGAAAGGCATGGTTGCCACTAAAAAGGGGTTGGGAGGTATGAAAAAAGTATGAATGAGGTGGAATGATATTATTGGTAGATTTGAGAGGTATTGATGATTTCGGAAGCATGACTTTTATCCTCCTTAATGAAAGTAACGTTGAATGCATTGTATTATACTCGTATCCATTATGCTTTTACTGTCTGATGGAGACGTACCTTTTAAATTTCACTGGTGACCTTCTGTTCATGCGTACACACACAGTTTTAGACATACAGATTAGATCCTTCAGTTTACACACTGGCCACAATGTACGTACGTACACCTTTAATTTGGATACTACTAGTAACTTATTACTGTACAAAACTTATTCAAAACAATGAAACATACATGTTGCCACACAAAAGGTTGAAAACCAATGTTTCGTGGCCAATCCAATTTAGTCAAATTTGTTGCATGACATAATTTCGTTAAGTAAAAGATGGTAAAAATTCCAGGTGCATGTAGCTAAAGGTGGTGTCAGGCAAAAAATGGAAAAGGGAAGTGTCATTGCTTTTAACCTTTACCAGAAATAATGAATCTAAAGTATATTATCAACAAGAAAAAGACAAATTTACGAGACACATACAACTGCTTGAACCGAAGCTATCAATTGATACCATTATTAATTCACTCCCTCAATCGAATCCATCTGATAGTTACATCTACATGTTTAGTTGTTTTTAGTACTTGTTGTGTTTTGTTTTTATCTTGTTATGTCTTTGAAACCCGAGTCAAATCTGTTTACATGTTACGGTTAGTTAGTTGATTATTAGCCAGCTAAGAACTAGAACCACAACTGGATAATAGTTAGTATTTTCCTTATCTCTTGCTCCCAAATTCAACTAGTTGACCTCATATCCAAGAGTCACATTAAACAAACTACATTCATGATCTTGAAGTTGTTTTAATAAAAATAAAGTTTGCTTCGAACTTTATCCGTTAGATATACACTAAAGATAATATTGAATGTCTAAATTCTAACATACTCAGGCCGGTGGCGAAGATAGAAAATTTTCAGTGCGGGGTCGGGATCTAAATTTTTTTTTTCCTAACGCTATTTTTTGGGTAATACCGAAATTTTGGGTGGTCGAAACCGAATATACCGAAATTTTTCTACACGAAAACTATATACCCCCTACATCGCAAAAAAAAATTTCGGAGGGTCGGGCGCCCCTCCCCGCCCCTATGTAGCTGCGCCGTTGACTCAGGCTATATGTGGACTTATGAACTTATTTGATTTCCGCTTATATTTTCATAAGCTTTAAATTTGTGGCTTTTTTTGAAACTTATGAAGTTATATATATAAGCATTTTATATCATAATAAGCTTATATAAACCCATAAGTTTCAAAATAAGCTATAAAGTTGGGGCTTATCAAATATAAGCCGAAATCAAATAAGCCCATAAGCCCACATACACATTCTGTTTGGTATATAACATATGCTCCAAGTTCATACACTGTATAGTTCCACGCCAGATTACTTGTTGAATCTTGGATGTTTTCAGCCCCTTGCATATTTCATCTAAACCAAATATATCCAGCTTTTGTCGAAAACTGACTTGTTGTTGTTTCACTTATTTGGTTGTGCGAATGGATGTGTGCCCTGGCCTGAAGTAGATTTTCAAAGTTTTGGTTGGAATGTTGTAAGTTGTGATTTTATCTTGTATTGTTGTATTTTGAGATATCCACTCCCTTATGGAGGTAAGACGGTCATATAACTTGAATGCATCACATAATATCCTTGTTTTTGTGTAATTTTTTCATCTTCAAGAACTTTGAATTACATTTATTCTTGTAACTATTCTCGTTTTATCAAAGCCCAATTGAGTGTACTCTGTCAGGTGGCCAAGAAAATGTAATGGTGCAGTGAGATTCACAACCATCGCATAACTGTGAGTTTAATTGATTTTAGTCACTAGTATGGTCATGTGTATTCTGTTTGTGGGATGTTGAGTTTATTGCTTTGAGCTTTGTGGGTTTGGGGCAACTACTGATTTCAACTCCATGTCTTGTGGGGGATGAGTCAGTGGTTTTCCAAGTCTTTTATCGTGATTGTTATGAGGTCAACATGTGACCTTTTGTTTGGTTTATGGTTTAATAAAATTGATGCTGTTTCAAAAAATAAAAGTAAAGGTTGTCACATGAATTTCTTTATAAAAAATTTGTCAAAGAATATAAAATGATCTAATTATTAAAACAACTTGTCAAAAGTCAAAACTTATTTTTCAGAAACCAAGCTAACCTTGAGAGTCTCAAAACGCACCAACTAAACTCATTACTCATGCAACCCAACAACATCGTTAAATTACCCGAAAGTAACGTTGAATGCAAGGGTGAGCAGGATCCGTACCACAATCCGCAAACCCGAAAAAAACGCAAAATCCGCACCGCAAAAACCGATCCACAACAAAAACCGGCTGTGCGGTTTTTGAACATATAAAAACCGCATTTTGCGGTGCGGGTTGGGTTTTCACCAAAAAACCGCACCAAAATAACCGCACCGCACCACTCCCTCATATTCATATATATATTTTTATGTTTTTTAGAATAACACTAAAATTTATAAACTTTTAAAGATAAAATATTTTTGTTTATACATTTATAATAAATTATTTCAAACACATTTTAATGGTTAATTATTTTCTGAGTTTTTAGGTAATATATTTTTATTTTTGTTTCAATTTATCATCGAAGTTTATAAAATTATTCATCCTATTCAACTTTTACTATTTTGTATAGATTTATAATTTCATCCTAATACACAATATTTTGTGACATCATGTAACCTTATCAAATACTACGTATTTATTTTATAATAAATATATACCAAAAATTATAATATGAAGAAAAAAAATGACCCAAAAAACCGCAAAAACCCGCAAATCCGCAGAAACCGAAACAACAAAACCGCGCGGATGTGGATTCTTATTTTTTAAAAACCGAAATTGCGGATGCGGGTTGGTTTTTACCAAAACCCGCACCACGCTCACCCTAGTTGAATGCATTGTATTATACTCGTATACGTACAGTATATGCATTTACTGTCTGATTGAGACGTACAGACATAGTTTTACGTACATTATACGGCCACAATAAAGAGTAAAGACCTACACACTGGCCATAATGTACGTACACCTTTAATTTGCGTACAAATATAAGAGTATTGACTATCTTTAACGTGTTCATTTAAAAAGTTAATTTTGTAATAATATACAGTAAATGACTCGGAGCTCGATCAAGGTTTAGTTAAATGTTTACTTAAAAAGTTAATTTTGTAACAAGACTAAATTCTTGTTTTCGTCACTATGGTACAAGATAAATCTTGCCATACGAAAACATTTGCATGCATCTGTCGTTAGATATTTTCTTTTTGCATGTTCTTAAATGGATGCTGTAAGCGAAGGGAAAATTTTGTATTTGACACTCGATCTTTATATTTTCATCATATTTATTATCACATGTTAACTGATACTTATTGATCATAAGATTATACTCGTAACTTATTACGAAGCTTATTCAAAACATTCATATTGCCACAATGTCATACACAAAAGGTTGAAAACCAATGGTTTCGTGGCTAATCCATTTTTACTCAAGTTTCCTGAATGACATAATTTCGTTAAGTAAAAGATGGTAAAAATTCCAGGTGTATGTAGTTAAAGATGGTGTTAGGCTAAAATAAAAAGAGGGGAAGTGTCATTGCTTTAACCGGAAATAATGAATTTAAAGTATATTACCAACAAGAAGAAGACAACTTTACGAGACTGATCATTCCACTGCTTGAACCGAAGCTATCAATTGATACCATTATTCACTCCCTCACTCAAATCCATCTGATAGTTACATCTACATGTTTAGTTGTTTTTAGTACTTGTAGTGTTTTGTTTTTATCTCGTTATGTCTTAAACTCCTTAGGGATCGATTTTCCTTGAATACAAATAAAAGTGTTTGGTTTTGTTTGTGATCTTGAATCTAGTTTTTCACATTAAATCGTTACTATTATGTGTGTACAAGAACGAAGGGCAAACACATATTGTTTGTTGGGTATAGATCAAATCGACTAGGGTTTAGTCGATTTATACAAACGCTAATTTTAGGGTTTAGGCTTCTTGATCCTATTGTTCTTGCTATAAAACATTCGGTTAATTATTTACAAGTATTGATCTTTAATATTCCGCTGCTTGCCTTATGTGATGTTTATATGATTTATATAATTGTTATGATACTAAAATTCCAACAGAAATGAGCCGAGCCGCTCATAAAAAACTCGAGATCGGATTGGTAAAAAGCTCAAACGAGCCGAGCCTAAACGAGTTTGACCCCGTGTAACACCCCCAAAATTTGGTACAGCGGAAGACTCAACAAGCTTTCGGGGTGCTACGGGGATTGGTATCCAACACAAGACATAAAAGAACGAGATAAAGTAAACAAGAGGAAAATACAACCACACGGGGTTTTAAAGTTTACAATTATCCCAAATTCAATCAAAGTCATGCCCAAAAGAAATAAATATAGGTCCACAATTATTTATCAGAGTTTTAGAAAATTTGATCCATAACCAGGTGCCATAGCCAAGCCTCCAATCCAAGCATCCAAGGGCATCACTTAATTACCTAAGAAAACGCGCTAAAAGTCAGCTTTCGCTGGTGAGATCATAGGTTTAAATTCATAACTAAATCAAGTGGACATATACGCAAAACGCTTGCTAGCTAAACTAGGCCTTAATCATCCAACCAAAACAAATCAACCCTATAGGTGCACGCTATAGCCCAAATCAATCCAATTAATAGCTTACCTAGCTCAAGTCTAGGCCTCGCTCTATAACCAATCCAAATCAATCAATATGCATTCGCAAGGATGCGACATGCCCAACATGCGTAAGGATACGACATGTTCATGCATTCGTAAGGATACGACATGCTTCTCAACAAATCAAATCAATATGCATTCGCAGGGATGCGACATGCTCTACACTACCTAGTTCTATAAGCATAGCAAGTTTTAAATAAACAAAGCGATAATAGTCCACATAAAATATTTGCACGTTTGTCACCACAAGTATTGAAAACAAAGTTCAAGAGTAAAAGTGGGGCTATGACTCACCTCAAGTCCAGAAATCCGCAAAAGAAATCGATAGATGAAAGACGTAAAGCAAACTCAAGTAATGGCAACTACAGACTCGACACTTCCTAACAATATAAACTCGTTCAGAAACATTTCCTCAAAATCAAATATTCCCAATCCCGAACGTATTCCATTTAACTTTCCAAAAATATCCATTTCTCGAATTATCTTCATATTAATTTGAAGTTTGACGTTTGGTATCCATACGGGTGGAGGGTCGACACAACTCAAACCAAGAAGCCACAACGAAAAGAAATAATAAACAATCTATAGGTCTAATATTAGCCTAATATATTATTTAAATAAAGCATCGAAGTTTATCAAATCCGTCGATTTGGTAATCCCTCATATTTATTTATGTAATACATCATTATAAGATTATACCCAACCTAAACCACATAGCACAAAGAATTCTATATGGTAAATATCGTAGTCCAATAAATTCCCTAGATATATCGTCAATTTGCCAAATTCGTCAATTTAGCCAATTCCACGAGATATTTAGTAATTTATTATCCTAATACACATACCACAACCTATGGGCGTCGTAGGATACGATGCCCATTAATATACTCATTTTATATAGCTAAATGAACTCTATTTAACCCGTCGATTAAATAAGTTATGTAGTTATAGAAAATGGATATATTAATCGTCATATATCCGTGACAACACAAAAGTCACATAATAAAGTCCACTTGGACTTAAGTAACCACAACTCCGTATAACTCGATAAGTTTTCCAAATTTATAAAAAGTCATGTTTTATTTATTACTTACCCAACGTATTAGTTCTCGACATTATTTATAGTTATTTATTTATAATAATACTCCCGACCAAGGCTGTCAAACTCGCGAGTTTACACGTAAGATCGTACGATCTTACGTGCACACCAGTCAAAATCGTGTAGGATCGTGGTAGGATCGCATCTGAGGTAGGATCGTAAGTAGGATCGTAGGATCGCACGTAAGATCGTAAGATCGACACGCGATCCGAGTTCACTTTTTTTTTTTTTTTTTTTTTTTTTTTTTTTTTTTTTTTTTTTTTTTTTTTAATCTTTTAAGTCCATCTCACTTGCTTAGGTAAAAAAATAAAAAAAATAACATGTGTTTTACTAATGTTTAATGAATAAACCACTATTGTTTAATTTTCTAAATAGATTATAGTTTATACATAGTTTGCTACTTTTCTAAATAGATTATTGTATAAAAAGTGTTCAATAGTTTAATTTACTTTACTTCACTGTGATTAAACTAATCAAATGAAATCATGTTGATGGCTCGTACGTTTTGAGACATTTAGGACCTATGTTATGTAATATTATTGCACTAAATCGTTAATGTAACGATTGAAACTTGACTTTTTTGTGTTTTACTATTACTTTGGTGTTTGAAATTTAAACTATGTCATTTTCAAGAGGATATTATATGAACTTATCTTTGACGTTGAGTAAAAATGTAAAATAGTTTGACTCGTATACCATTTGTTTACAAAATATGACAAATTGGTAGGATCGTAGGATCGCGATCCGATCTTACGATCTCGATCTTGCAAAGACAAAAACGATCCTGCGTGGGATCGCGATCTTGACAGCCTTGCTCCCGACATTTATTGCACTATTCGCATAGTATAATAATTATCGTTATATTATTATAACGTCTACTCGTGATCATTTTATCATTAATATACGCATTTATATATATATATATATATATATATATATATATATATATATATATATATATATATACGTTTATCACGTCTATATACGTATATAAACGATTATATTATTACGAGTATTATTATTAATGTTTGATTTTGAATATTTATCGAGTCATAAGAATTTGGTCACATGTCCGAGTCATCACTCTCGGCTCATAGTCCAAGTCCAAAATAAAACAACCAAGTCATAATAAATAATTCAACTCCGTCCAAATCAATCCCAAATCCACGTGCTACAACAATAAAGTCCGACTACGGCACCCGACTAACCTATCTCCGTCATCTAATTGACCGTCTCACAATCGGTCCCCAATACCAACTCGACAACACAACTCCATAATCAATCAAAAGTATACCATGTCGAGACCACAAAGGGTCTCGACCCATCCAAATGCATCGGACCAAAAGTACCATGAATCAAACTAATAACAACTCGTCAACAAAATAATCCGACAAACATAAACGGCAACCAAATAACATAACACATTTACGGGTTGCTTTACCAAGTCAACCCGGGTCAAATATTAAACCACAAGAAACATGATATCACCCGAGACCTCTAGGGTCTCGGCTTGCTCCATACGAGCCAAACCAAACGGACCATAGTGGTCACACAACACTCCATGAATCAACAATATTCGACTGGACCCAAAGGGTCGCGGTCTTGCTCCCATCGAGCCAAAATCCATCCCAAACGCACCCTCATGGGTCGTCGGCCAAAACCAAACAACAACAACAAGATAACAACAAGGGTCATGGGTCTCGACATGACCAAGGGCCATCAAAACACGACCTCGAGACCCCTTGGGTCTCGGCTAAGCTCAAACCGAGCCTCAAACTCCACCAAATCAACATCAAATCGACCCACCCGGATACCAAACCATCAAATCTTTAATAAAACTTCATTTCCCATTTGAAAAACTCAAAACCCAACAAAAACAACCCGTGTAGACACGGATTTAATTATGAATCGAGGCACACGACATGAAATTCGTGGCCACTCACCTTCAAAAAGGCACCAAAACTAAGTTTCTCCAAAAACCCAACAAGAAAAGATGAAAATAGTGGTGATTGTGTGGCGGTGGTGGTGATTTCGAGGTGTTAGGGTCATCCAAATCGTGCGTGAGTTGTACCAAAAGATAGATCGGGATGAGGTGGTTAAGATGGTGGTGTTATTTTGTGAGTGAGAGTGGCGGTGGTGGCTGTGTAGGTGTTTTAGGGTGGCGGTGGTGATGGTGTTTCAAGAGATAGAGAGAGATGAATATGATGAAGGTGTTGGTGTTGTGTGTGTTGGTCCAGGTTATCACAAGGACGATTTTTGTATACACTCTAAAAGAAAAAAAAATATAATAATAATAATAATAATAATAATAATAATAATAATAATAATAATAATAATAATAATAATAATAATAATAATAATAATAATAATAATAATAATATTAGTGGTAAAGTGGGTGAGGTAACTAGGTGTTGAATACACGGACCAAACCCGAAACTCATTTAAAGTAAAACGACTCTCTCGAACCGAGCTCATTCCAAATATTCAAAAATATCACGATACGTTCCAAAAATATAAATATCCAAACCAACATTTAAAATATATAAAATTGTTAGGTTATCCTAGTGCCGGAGTCAATGTAGTGCCAAATAAATATCTCAAAAATAAGTCATCACGAATGAACCAAACCAAACCAATAATTAATAATCATCTTCCATAAATAACTCAAGATTTAAAAATCACATTCCAACGTTTACAAATCTCAGCACGAATAAACTTTTCAAATATTCCAAAAATTATAAATTTTAAAGTAATGCGGGTTTTCAAAATGGCTCCCTAATTTGCCAGTTGTCACATCCTCCCAGCCTCAGAAGAAACCCGTCCCGGGTTTCACTCGGAATAAACCATCTATGAAGTAAAAAGCTTCGGATATCTCTTCCGAAACTCATCCTCACGTTCCCACGTGAATTCTGGTCCATGCCGCGAATTCCAACGAACTTTGATGAGTGGAATACGACTTCTCTTAAGTCGTTTAATCTCTCTATCCAATATCTCAATCGGCTCTTCTACAAAATTCAAACTTTCGTACACACGAATATCTTTGATCGGTATAACCAGCATTTCATCCGAAAGACACTTCTTCAAATTGCTAACATGAAATACGTCATGAACTTTACTCAGTTCATGTGGTAGTTTCAACCGATAAGCCACGGGCCCAATTCTTTCCAAAATGAGGAATGGTCCTATGTAGCGGGGGTTGAGTTTCCCACGTTTCCCGAAACGTATCACACCCTTCCAAGGCGAGACCTTCAGCATCACTTTGTCTCCAACCTGGAATTCTAGGGGTTTACGTCTCTGATCAGCGTAACTTTTCTGTCTATCTCTAGCTACTTGTAATCGATCTCGAATTTGCGTCACTTTCTCAGTAGTTTCCAAAATAAGCTGAGGGCCTGTGAGTTGGCTATCTCCAACTTCAGCCCATCCAATAGGCGAACGATATTTTCGGCCATATAAAGCTTCAAATGGTGCAGCTTTAAGACTTGTGTGGTAGCTATTATTGTAAGAAAACTACGCAAGGGGTAGATATTTCTCCCAGCCTTTACCAAAGTCTATTATGCATGCACGAAGCATATCCTCCAAAGTCTGAATAGTTCTCTCACTTTGACCATCGGTTTGGGGGTGATATGCAGTACTCATATCAAGTCTCGTCCCCAAAGCGGATTGCAGTGATCGCCACAATGCTGACGTGAAGCGGCTGTCGCGATCAGAAATAATCGATATCGGAACTCCATGACGAGAAACAATCTCTTTCACATACAACCTCGCAAGTTTATCAACACTATCATCTTGACTAATCGCCAGGAAATGAGCAGACTTAGTCAAACGATCCACAATTACCCAGATAGCGTCACAACCGCTAGCTGTCTTTGGTAATTTGGTAATAAAGTCCATTGTGATCCGCTCCCATTTCCAAACGGGAGTTCTGGCTGCGTCAATAATCGTGACGGTCTTTGATGTTCGGCTTTAACTTTAGAACAAGTCAAACACTTACTAACGTACAATGCTATATCTGCCTTCATATTCGGCCGCCAATATAATCTCTTAAGATCCTGGTACATTTTGTCAGACCCAGGGTGAATAGAGTATCTTGACTTATGCGACTCATGCATAATCAACTCTCGAATTCCTCCATACAAAGGTACCCAACTTCGGTTTCCAAAACACAATACTCCATCAGAATGCTTAACAAATCCTTTCTCATTTTCTGCCATCCCAAATATGTTCTCAGCAGGTCGATTTTCTGCTTTCAACGCTTCCGTTTGAGCTTCTTATATTTGAGACGGTAACGGCGATACGATAGTCATTCCTAATGACCTAACTCGTAGCGGCGGAATCCTTTCCTTTCGACTAAGAGCATCAGCAACAACGTTTGCTTTACCAGGATGGTAACGAATTTCACAATCATAATCGCTTAGCAACTCAATCCAACGTCGTTGTCTCATATTGAACTCTTTTTTATTCAAAATGTGTTGTAGACTTTTGTGGTCAGTAAACACTACACATTTGGTTCCATACAAGTAATGTCTCCATATCCTCAAGGCAAAAACCACAGCACCTAACTCCAAATCATGGGTGGTATAATTCTTCTCGTGCTTCTTGAGCTGTCGGAAAGCATAAGCTATTACCTTCTCTCTTTGCATTAACACAACTCCTAAACCTTTATGAGAAGCGTCACAATAGACGACGAAGTCCTCATTAACCTCAGGTAACGCTAAGATAGGAGCACTACACAACATCTCCTTAAGTAACTGAAATGCTTCCTCTTCCTTATCTCCCCATTCGTACTTAACACTCTTTTGAGTCAATTTGGTCAACGGTTTTGCTATCTTCGAAAATCCCTCAATGAATCTTCGGTAATAACCGGCTAATCCCAAAAATTGACGAACTTCAGTCGGGGTCGTTGGTGCAGCCCAATCTTTAATTGCTTCAATCTTAGCAGGATCTACATGAACTCCTTGTCTATCAATCACATGTCCCAAAAATTGTACCGTCGGAAGCCAAAATTCACATTTAGAAAACTTGGCATACAGTTTCTCTTTCCTGAGCAATTCTAAGATAAGTCTTAGATGCTCCTCATGCTCCTTCTCACTCTTCGAATAAATTAGAATGTCATCAATGAACACAATCACGAACTTATCCAAGTAAGGCTTACACACCCGATTCATGAGATCCATGAATACTGCTGGTGCGTTAGTCAACCCAAACGACATCATCTGAAACTCGTAATGCCCGTAACGGGTTCTGAAATCCGTTTTCGGAATATCTTCCTCTCGAACTCGCAGCTGATGATATCCCGATCTCAAATCGATCTTCGAATACACACTCGATCCTTGAAGCTGATCGAACAAGTCGTCAATCCTCGGTAACGGGTATCTATTCTTCACCGTTAACTTGTTCAACTCTCGATAATCAATACACATACGAAACGATCCATCCTTCTTCTTCACGAATAAGACCGAGGCTCCCCAAGGCGAAGAACTTGGTCTTATAAATCCTTTTTCGGCTAACTCCGCCAATTGTTTCGACAATTCCTCCAGTTCAGTAGGTGCAAGACGATAAGGCGCTCGTGCCACGGGTGCAGCACCAGGTATCAACTCAATCTGAAACTCTACTTGTCTAGTAGGCGGGATTCCCGGTAAATCATCGGGAAATACATCCGGAAAATCACGAACTATAGGCACATCTCCAATGCATCTTTCCTTCTTCTCCTTCCCTCATTTCTCAGAGATTTGAGCTAAGAAAAGGCAACATCCTTTTTCCATTAGCTTCAGTAGTTTAGTGCAAGATATGACCGCTAACCTAGATGGGCCTCTTAATTCCTTTCGATCTCCTGGTATATTCAGAATCTCCCTGCCGTAAGGCACACGCACAATCTTCTCATCGCAAAGTATATGAGCACGATACTTCGACAACCAATCCATACCAATAATGACATCAAAACTTCCTAACGTGACGGGTAGAAGATCTATGTTGAAAGGACGATTCAGAAAATTTAACGTGCAACAGCGAATGATAGTCCTAATCCTTTCTATGTTCCCATTAGCTAACTCTACATCATAACCAATTCCTAAGGCCATCGGGGGTTTCTCTAGTAAGGGTGCAAACGTAGTGGACACAAAACTCTTATCGGCACCAGTATCAAATAGTATGGAAGCATAACGATTACTGAGAAGGAACGTACCAGTAACGACGTTCGGATCTTCTCCTCTCTCGTTCCCAAGTGCATACACTCTCCCATGAGCAGCTCCAGCTTCCACATGTTGGTCCCCATTATCTTGTCGTCCACGGTTTCCTCCAGCTCCACGGTTTCCATGATTGTACCCATTACCACCCGAGCCTTGACTTCCTCGGTTCCACGATTCCGTACACTCATTCCTATAGTGTCCCTTCTTTCCACATCCATAACAAGTAACATTTGCCTTACTCATAGTTTCAGGAGTAGCTTGAACCATAGCAAGTGGTCGAGCTCTACAGTCCTTAGCTATGTGTCCCATCTTAAAGCAATTCTTGCACACCACAGTACATCGTCCATAATGATTCCCATAACATCGGTTACACTTGGGTGCATTTCCATTGTAGCTTTTCTTATCTCCATCTCCCATAGCATAAGCTCTAGTAGTTGTTTGTCGCTTGCTTCGACGATCATTACCCTTAGAGTGATTATCCCTCTTCCTCTTTCCATTATTGTCTTTCTCAGCTTCTTCCAATACCAACGAGTCCATCAATTGTTGAGCGATCGTGATAGCCTCATGAATGTTTGCAGGCTTAGCAGAAATCACATCATTCCTTGTAGCTACCCACAACCCATCGGTATACCGCTCAATCTTTTGAGTCTCAGTTCTAACCATATCAGGGCAAAGCAAGGCCAACTCCTGGTAACGACGATTGTAAGTCGCCATATTAGTACCCTTCACTTTGTGATTCCAAAACTCAATCTCCAGCTTCTTAACCTCATTCCTTGGGCAATAAGTCTGAATCAGCAAAGACTTAAATTGCTCCCAAGTCATAGCATAAGCCACATCACTCCCAACCAAATTTCGGTAATTGTTCCACCAAGTTAAAGCTTCATCCTTGAAAGTAAAAGAAGCAAACTTTACCTTCGCATTCTCCGCACAGTTGCTGACATTAAACACTGACTCAGTCTTCTCTATCCACCTGGCCAAGTAGACGACTCCTTCGGTTCCACCAAACTCAATAGGTCCACAAATTTTAAACTCCTTGTAGTTACATCCATTAGCACGAACAGGTGGAAAAGTTCCAGCAGAATTGTTGGAATGATTTGACTCAGCTAGTAGCTCAGCAACTCGTTGCTCCACAAGTTGATTGATCATTGCTTGATCCACAGTAGGTGCATTAGGTGGAACATGATCATTGTCTCCCTGAACATCAACATTTTGATTCCTGTTGTTGCGGTTAGTAGTGTCCAGGTTGTCAGGAGTAGGGGTTTCAACATTTCGAGTAGGACGGCGTCCTCGGCGACTAGGGGTAGTTGTTGCAGGACCAGTTCTGGCAGCTCTAACAGGGTTTCGTCGTGGGGCCATTGATCTGAAACATCACACAAGATTCATGAGTCTCCGATAGAACTTATCATAGGCTCAACAAGAATTAAATCAACGAAGCCAAATCATGGAAAGAACATCAACAATACACCACAAGACATCAATAAGGCGAATAGGGACTCAATTTCCACAATATCCAAAAACCACATAATACCATATAATAGTAACCATCAACCATACAATAGAGATCCAACATCGTTCCAACTACCGAAAAACACAAAAGATAATAATCGTTCCAAACGAGACGGATAATCAACGGAAAATACATCAAAATATGATAACTAGCTTTTCTAACCGAACACTCCTCGGTGTAGTAAGCAACAAGACAACATAACCCAAACATCTAGCCATGCTGCTGGCGGAGGCTCCTCAACTCCTGCCTCAAGCCATCAAGCTCTCTCCATAATGATCCTAACTCCACACTATGGGTATCGCTGTCTCTCTTGAGGTATGCCACCTCCTTCTCTAGCTCGGTATTCCTCTGCCATAACTTGCGGTCGGCCTCTCGAGCTGTGATAAAAACTCGCTGTAAACCCTCAATATGCTCATGAATCTCCATCAAACCTCTCCTCATCTCAGTAATTCTCCTCTCAGCTGTAACCATGTCAATCCTCAACTCCCCAATGAACTCAACGGTTACCCTATCAATCCGCTCAGACATACGTGTAACTCTCTCACCAAGATCAGTAATCTGAGCCCACAACCTACCAGTCTCACCTAACTCTGCATGCTCAGCAGAAACCTCAGAAGGTGCATCCGACTCAACGGGACTACCAGGTGGTAACTCAAACAGAAATGGATGATCAGGTGAAACAGGCTCCATCGGATGTATAGGTGAATCAGGTACCCCGGCCTGAGCTGGCGGCACTAACAAACCATCATCATCAGGCATCTACTCCTCCTGAGGGTCATCCTCCTCCTCAGGGTCATCATCACCCTGCTCAGCCTCCTGAGGGTCATCAGCCTCATCCTCACCCTCATACTCCTCCTCCTCCTCATCGGAAGAGTACGTCATCAATCGTCGTCTCCTAACAGGTGAACCATGTGGAGATGTGGTAGGTGATCTAGGACGACGACACAATGATGTAGGTGGTGCATCTGATAGGAGAGAGTAAGCATCCAAATGTAAAGGTGGTGAAGTAGGGCGTACTGGTAGCATAGGGATTGCACCAGGCTTTACCTCTCGAGGGATCTCGAGAAGCTTACAACCCACCAGGCAGTGTACCTGATCGATATAGTATAGTATAATGACAAGTACCGGGGGATTGATCGTTCAGCTAGGAATACTGTCGCTAGGATTAGAAAACCTAAAGACTAGGTCTAGAGATGAGGGATGATTCTTTTTGTATTTTTATATTTTTATGAAAGCAAGTAAAAATCTCGGGTTTTGAAGGAGTTTGGCGGAATTAGTTGCTAGTCAACTAACCCAATACTAAGATGCAATCAAAATAAAATACTAAAAATGAAAATAAAACTAATTTAACTAGAGTTGTGAGCAATATGTGGGAGAATTGTGTTTACTTAGATTTCACTACTCCCTAGATATCTTTTACACGTTAATTACTTGTTATAGTTGCGTGGATGACGGATTGTATTCCTTAATACCATTCATGGGGTGGCGTACTTACTTCCCCAATCCTATGAGCGCCTACTTCACTCCTATGTCGAGCCGGCTAAGAAGCTCCTAACACGGGATCACTAGAATTTGCTCATGCATTAAATACAACCAATAAAACCTAGTACACATCGGTTCATGTTTCCTAAGACGTTCAAGCATGTTACACAAAGGAGATCTACCAGTTTTCTTAAGCCTAACATTGAAATCATTCATCCATTACAACCATAAACAAGTAATCAACATATAATCAACATCTAGGTTTCATTACATCTAAGCAAACACAAGATAGATCTAGCCTAGCATGTTGAAATCAAGACAAGCATAAGATATATTCAAACAACACATAGACATATTGAATGAATTAAAAGAAGACTTATCTCAATTGAACATGGAAGGATTCAAGGGGTGAAAACCCTTGAAAACACTGTAAAATATGACCTAGGGTTTACAAAGTTCGGCCCTAGTTTTCTCCACACAAGTCCCTCTTTTATGAATGAAAAATAGAAAACTATATATAGATTTTGATAGGTGGCGGCGTCAAGAACAAAAGTCTGACGCCGTCATCTCGCCGCCAAATAGTTTCTCGGACTGCCTAGATCTGGGTCTGACGCCGTCATGTATTCTCCTTATGCAGGCCGTCACCATTTTAACTCTTGACGCCCTTGTTGTGACGCCTTCAGGTTTGCACTGGGTCGTCATGGATTTTACTCTTGACACCGTCACGATCTTCCTCTTGACGCCGTCAGGTACTGTTCTCAGCATGGAAAATCAAGTCTTTGCCGTTTTCTTCACTTTTATGCTCAAAAAACGTCCGAATTGCTTCCTTTTCCAGAATTCACTCCCAAAGTACCTAAAATCACAAAAGAAACAATTTAGGGCAATATTTGATCAAATAAATTCAAATCCGGGCTTAAATGACCCCCTAAAAGTGGTTCATTTTTCGCCTCATCATATACCCTTACACTTGAGATTTGCTTGTCCTCAAGCAAATGCGCTTTTATTCTAATCAAAATACAAGTTAGGGGTCATTTAACACTAATATAAAAGTAATTACAACAAATAATCGTTCCATTAAAGACCAAAGACAAGCACGGAGGTCATACACTAGCACCTCACAAATAGTGTTTAGATACTTACATCTCTCGGGTGTAATAAAGTAATATCACAATACGGAAATGAAAAACATCTCTCACTACCTGTCATAGCAAAATAGATTATCATAGGCTTGGGAAAGGATCAAACCTCCACCACATGGCGTAAGCACCTAGGATAAACTATCAAATAGGTCTTTTAAAGGGTTTTAACGTTAGGTGTAGGGATATGGAATACACGGTTTTGTTGGGTATAGGCAGTCTTTACTGGTGGCGAGTTAACAATCTTGGTCAATTACATGTACAATATGACGTTGTAAGCCAAGACTAGACTCGACTTAAGCTAATAAATGAAAAATAACAAAAACATAAAAAGAACATAGAATGAAAAGGGATGGTAGTCCGTATGTTTTTCTCTTTTTCTTGATTTTTTCGATTTTTTTTTTTTTTTTTTTTTTTTTTTTTCATACACTCTTACCCTGCCATCCAAATTAATACATCATAGGGAATGAACATTCCCCTTACACTTGAATTTTTACATACTTTACAATAACTAATCTAATGACTCGAATTAAGAAAATCAAAACACTTGGAGTACTTTTAAGATTAACGTACATATGGGGGTAATAAATGATGTTCTTCCCCATTACTCCATAAAATAAGTACTTTACCCATGAGTCCCAATCGTCCCAAAACAATATGCACAAGGATATGACTCGACTTAGCAACCATGTAATCAATTAGATAATTAATTAAGGATTTGACAAATAACAATAATGCACTAAAGATGAGTGCATACACGGAAGGCTAAGGCGATTTGGGTGTACATTTAAGTGGGGTGTAACAAATTCTTCCTTTAAGTAAGATGCTTAAAGTTAGAAACGAAAAGATAGGCTCGGAGGGGTGTACTAGGGGTTTCGTGTACTAAAAATGAGTACAACGCTAAGGTGTGAGAAAAATTAGTTGACTTAACTAGCCAAGTGATATGACTTAAATGGTCAAGTAATTATAATACGGGTTTAACACAAGGGTGATCCTAATGCCTCTTATCATGTAGTAAATCCTACTACACGAATGTAGTCTCACTAGCGGTCTCCGGATGCATCACTAACGCAAGTTCTAGAATCTAAATACTACCGGTACACTCATAAGTACTAATAGTAAATGCTTTTCCTATCAAATCTAAAGGCGAACCTCACATATTTGGGTGGAAATTTTTTCTGAATAGTATGGTTTTGTGCTAGTCATACAATCTCCTATCCATGAGACGCTTGCTATGGCTAATGTTTCACTCCTAAATGTTGTAAAAAAATTTAAATTTGGCGCTAAAATTACACTAACAAGTATTTCTCATTGTTTTATTACACATCTACCATTAAACAAACAAACTCAAGAGAAAGTGTATTTGTAAGGTATCATCATTTTACCCTCCCCTTATACTTAGGATGAACATTGTCCCCAATGTTCTAGTAAGGAATGTAAAAGTGAAATAAGTAAAAAGAATGAAATCAAATACTCCCCTGATTCACTCGGTATGGATAATAAGGTGGCCATGTTAGATCTTCCTCCAAGAAAATGAAAAATCAAAGCTTCCATTCCAGAATATAAATCATCTTCTTGTCATACATAACCTGTAAAACCTGAGAAAACAGACAAGGCAACCTCGCATAAAATCGGCGGCAATCTACATATGCTAATAAATCCTAGAAAACAAAATAAGATATAATGCTTGTGGAATGATGTTTACAGATTTTCTAGAGATTATAAAACTAATAATTCAACAAAAACTTTTAAGACTCCGTTAGAAAAACAAAACTGGTAAAATTTCCAGATTTTTACATGTGACGCCGTCAAGAGTAAACTCATGACGCCGTCAGAAGTGACCTGCAGAAATTCTTATGTTAAGTTTCTGGAAAATTTCTGGAAAACTTCGTCCTACTTCCTGGAAAATCCTGCAAAACTTCATTATAACTTGATACAAGCATTTGACTCTAACAAATACGAATATACATGTTCATTTAAAATTGTGGAGAATCATGATCGGTTTTGTTTCTTAAAAACATATTTGGGGTTTCCCCTTACACTTATCTTTTGCAAAAATACCTTTAGGTGAAGTTAAGACTAGGCCAAACAACAAAGTAAAGTATTTTCACTATTTTATTTTTGAAACATGATCTACCAACAATAAAAATAAAGCATGTATACGGAAGCAAATAACAAACAAACAAAATAAAAATCACACAAAACATGGGTTGCCTCCCAAGAAGCGCTTTTCTTTATTTACGAGTCTTGTAGCTAGACTCAAGGTCATGGGTTACTACGTGACACGGGTGAGTTCCTCATTGAGGACATCTTTAGGATCAAACTTACGTTTTAACTTCCTATCGGTTTTCTTAGTACGGTATGACCTTTCAAACTTTTCTCCGTCCGGATCATAAAAAGTCATCTTCATATGCCATGATACGTCACCTTCCTTAGGTGGCTTGTCCCACCTCCATTTACACTTATCTCCCTCTTTTTTCCACTTATTCATCTCTATATTAATAGTCATTACGCTTAAGAACTCAATCATCTTCCTAAAGACTAAGGGGTCCTCAAAAGGATCTAGCTCTTCATCTCTAGCTATGAGTTGTTCCACCAAATGTGTCTTTTCAATGAACTCTTTTTCTAGATAGAATGGGCGTTGAGGTCCTATAAAGTTCCTTTCTATCCAAGGTCCATATCTAGATGGTCTCCTATTCATCTCTACCCAATGTGGTGTCGGTTCATCCTCACAATCGTAGCTATGTTTCTTAACATCATATACCGACCAAGTATCGCCTTCACCTACCGCTATCTTAGACTCCTTACAATCTATGATGGCGCTAGCGGTTGCTAAAAATCCTCTCCCTACCAACAATGGGCATGTAGTGTCACTAACCATGTCTAAGACGTGAAAATCAGCTAAGATAGTTAACTTCCCTACGTGAACAACTACATCCTTAATCATTCCAACCGGGTGGGCAATACTCCCATCCGCTAGACCTATCAATACCTCTATTTCCTCTAACTTTCCTAGCTTAAGAGTGGTGAAAAGGGATAAGGGAATCAAGTTGAGGCTTGACCTTAAATCGGCTAGTGTGTCGAAAGCTTCGGATCTTCCTATCTTACAAGGCAAAACAAATATACCCGGATCATCAAGCTTTTTAGGCAACTTGTTTTGAACGAAGGCGGTCCCATTTTTACCTATTTTAAACTTCTCATAATTATCTAGGAGGGCACTATAGTAGGGAGCACGGGCTAAGACATCAATGACGGGGCGTTCAAGGTGAAGCTCCTTGAATTCATCGTCAAGGTCTTGCGTGAGAGGTGTTTCAACTATGCTTTTGACCGGTTTTATATCGGGTGTTTTATTTGATTGGTCCTTTTGAATAATTTGGTTTTGTTTGAAACACGTGCTCGTTGATTTAACCGAGTAGTATTGTGGACAAGAAGTGGGTGACGAAACTGATGATATGGAATTAACGTTTAGTTTTGGGTTCTTGACTGTGTCGCTTGGGAGTGCTCCCATTTCTCGGTCATTGAGAACTTTCAACAATGTGTCAATTTTGGTGGTCATCTCGCTTTGCTTTTGTTTGAAATCGGCTTCAAACTTAGATATGCGAGCTTCTTGATACGTCATGAACTTAGACATCAATCCTTCAAGATTGTTGGTACTACCATAGTTGTTAGAAGGATTGTTGTTGAAAATACGGTTGGAGGATGGACCGTTTGGTTGGTAACGATTAGGCGGATTGGAAGAATTGGCTTGATTTTGTTTCCACCTAAGGTTTGGGTGATTTTTCCAAGAGGGGTTGTAGGAATCACCGTAAGGGTTTGGCTCGGGTTTGAAAGTGTACCACTTATCTCCCGCTTCGTCGGTACACGAGGATGCGTAGTCCGCAAAAGCTGTTCCGGGGAGTTCCACACAATCACGAGTGTCATGGGGACCACTACATAATTCGCATGAAGAAGTGATTTTGTTCACTTGGCTTGAAGGCTTAGGAGCTTCTTAAGATTTCATGAGAAACTTGACTTGGTCCTCAAGTTCCATGATCCTACGGTCGGGAGTGCTAGAATTGTTCGAAGGCAAAGATATTGCCTTGACCGTTTTGTTCAAATCACGGGGATCATTCCAACTTTCGTTGTCATAGAGAGCAAGATCTTCTATGAGTTCCCATGATTGTTCCGCACTTAGATCACGTAGCTTACCACCGGCCGATTGGTCAATGGCTCGCCTTGTGGAGAGATCGATATGGTGATAGAAGATTTGGACTTGGAGCCAAAGATCTATGCCATGATGAGCGACTTTTTGGAGTAAGTCTTTGAATCGAGTCCATGCTTCGTATAGAGTTTCACCTTGACGTTGTTAGAACATCAAGATATCATTTCTAAGCTTGGTAGTTCTCCCCGGTGGGAAAAATTGAGCAAGGAAACGAGTGGTGAGATCATCCCATGAGGTGATGGATCCCGCGGGTAAACGTTCAAGCCAATGACTAGCTTGATCACGTAGAGAGAATTGGAATAGGCGTAATCGGGTTGACTCTCTAGTTCTAACATCAAGGTCTATAGAATCTACGATTTTAAGGAAGTCCTTGAAATGTTGGTTTGGATCTTTGGAACTAAGTCCATGGAATATGTGGAAAACTAGAAGGGGGGTTGAATAGTTTTACGTCTTTTTACTTCGTTATAAAAATTAGTTTTAGAGTTTTACTTAGCTTTTAAAAAACTTAGATTCGATAATATGTGATCTCAAGTCTTGTACAATATAAACAATTAATACTACACAATATAATACAATGATAAGTAATGAAATAAGTAAGAGTTGGAAAGATCGAACCGCGAGACAAGAGATTTATAGTGGTTCGGCTACAAGGATACCTTCCTTGCCCTACTCCACTCCTCGAGCACCTAACTCGAGAGTTTTCTTCACTATATCAACAAGCTCCCTTATGGCGGAGAAAACCGTACACACCAATTTACACACCACTTTTCACACCACAACTTCGTCACACCTAAGTCACAACTTCTACACAACTTCTTCAAATCAATCTACTTCACAACTAACTACTCCACACCTATCTTCTTCACACCAATCTAATACCTAGCTTTTCTTCTTCACACCAATCTAATACCTAGCTTTTCTTCTTCACACCAAGCTACTACCTAGCTTTTCTTCTTCACACCAAGCTACTAACTAATCACACAATCTATATCTAACACAACTATCTACAATCAAATATTCACAACAATCTTCACTAAGAATAATGTAAATGATCTTTGCTGATGCACCAACAACTTGGATGTGGAGGTCACAACAAGTTGTAATACTTCTTGTCTTGAGGGATAGAAGTATTCTTCTCTTGCACTTGAGAGGATGAAGGTTGGATCACTTTGAAACAAAGAATTATACACTTATGATCAAAGGATAAAAGAATGGAGATTTGGATCTAGATCAGAAAGTTTAGTAGTGCAAAAGGTGAGGAAAAAATCCAGGTTTAAGGTGGTATTTATAGGCAACAGATTCTGACAGAGGAGCGTGGCCGGTCCCCTTAAATCAAGGCCGGTCCCCTTAATTTTAAGGGGACCGCCCCTTATAATTAAGGGGGCCGCCCAGCTGAAACGGCCAGAATCTTTGTCTTTTAGTGGGAAAGTTTATTTGGTGAAAAACTAACTGATTTTAGTTAAAAATTTGAATTCATGTATTTAGTATGAATAAAACATTTTTCTTTATTACCAAAAGTGTTTTTCAAAAATATATAATATGTTTATATAATTAAATAAACTTTGCATTAGATAATTAAATACCCCTTTGATCATAAAATGCACTAAACACTTTGTTTATTCATACCTTAAGTGATTTGGATGTAAAGAGAAATATTAATCACTAAATACTTGTTTATGTCACAAGTTTTAGTTCTATGAGTTTATATTTTGTGATAATTAAAACATAGAGATATTGATAACATGTTAATAATGTTTTTAGGCATTATTTATGTCAACAGAATACACATCCGCTTTGCACCAACCAGATGGTGTCGGATCGCAAGGGGGTCACATTGGCTCCTTGGGTGAGCTCAATGGTGTTTCGGTAGCCTTGGTGGCTAGATCGGGAATACTCTCCTAGGGTTCGGGGCCTAAGAGGTTGGTTATCTAGTGGTGGGTTTTGTTGTGGTGGGATGACGGGTTCAAAGATGTTACCATCGTCCATGATGTCGGATGGCGAAGAGTTACAAACAAAAACACGAAGAAATAAGATAGACTAAAGAGAACCTAAAAATAAAAATAAAATCTTACTAGAAAGGAATCTAGCAAGTAAACCTAATAAAAAGAGATTCTAACCTAGACAATAACTATTCCCCGGGCTGCGGCGCTAAAAACTTGGTAGCGTAGGGATTGCACCAGGCTTTACCTCTCGAGGGATCTCGAGAAGCTTACAACCCCCACCAGGCAGTGTACCTGATCGATGTAGTATAGTATAATGACAAGTACCGTGGGATTGATCGTTCAGCTAGGAATACTGTCGCTAGGATTAGAAAACCTAAAGACTAGGTCTAGAGATGAGGGATGATTCTTTTTGTATTTTTATATTTTTATGAAAGCAAGTAAAAATCTCGGGTTTTGAAGGAGTTTGGCGGAATTAGTTGCTAGTCAACTAACCCGATACTAAGATGCAATCAAAATAAAATACTAAAAATGAAAATAAAACTAATTTAACTAGAGTTGTGAGCAATATGTGGGAGAATTGTGTTTACTTAGATTTCACTACTCCCTAGATATCTTTTACACGTTAATTACTTGTTATAGTTGCGTGGATGACGGATTGTATTCCTTAATACCATTCATGGGGTGGCGTACTTACTTCCCCAATCCTATGAGCGCCTACTTCACTCCTATGTCGAGCCGGCTAAGAAGCTCCTAACATGGGATCACTAGAATTTGCTCATGCATTAAATACAACCAATAAAACCTTGTACACATCGGTTCATGTTTTCTAAGACGTTCAAGCATGTTACACAAAGGAGATCTACCAGTTTTCTTAAGCCTAACATTGAAATCATTCATCCATTACAACCATAAACAAGTAATCAACATATAATCAACGTCTAGGTTTCATTACATTTAAGCAAACACAAGATAGATCTAGCCTAGCATGTTGAAATCAAGACAAGCATAAGATATATTCAAACAACACATAGACATATTGAATGAATTAAAAGAAGACTTATCTCAATTGAACATGGAAGGATTCAAGGGGTGAAAACCCTTGAAAACACTGTAAAATATGACCTAGGGTTTACAAAGTTCGGCCCTAGTTTTCTCCACACAAGTCCCTCTTTTATGAATGAAAAATAGAAAACTATATATAGATTTTGATAGGTGACGGCGTCAAGAACAAAAGTTTGACGCCGTCATCTCGCCGCTAAATAGTTTCTCGGACTGCCTAGATCTGGGTCTGACGCCGTCATGTATTCTCCTTATGCAGGCCATCACCATTTTAACTCTTGACGCCCTTGTTGTGACGCCTTCAGGTTTGCACTGGGTCGTCATGGATTTTACTCTTGACGCCGTCACGATCTTCCTCTTGACGCCGTCTGGTACTGTTCTCAGCATGGAAAATCAAGTCTATGCCGTTTTCTTCACTTTTATGCTCCAAAAACGTCCGAATTGCTTCCTTTTCTAGAATTCACTCCCAAAGTACCTAAAATCACAAAAGGAACGATTTAGGGCAATATTTGATCAAATAAATTCAATTCCGGGCTTAAATGACCCCCTAAAAGTGGTTCATTTTTCGCCTCATCCCGTACCGACATACGTGCCGTAGCTCGGTGGGCAAAACGTGTAGCCACACGAGCCAAAGTCTGATGAAGGGTAAGCTGCCTCGAAGTACCAGGGAGCCCTAGAGAAGATGAGGGTCCCTGCGTAGGTGCAGCAGGCGGTGCAGAAGTAGAAGCTGTCGATGACACAATAGCTGAATGCATGACAATCCTGTAAGGATCATCAGGAGCCATGGTGATTTGTGCTGGGCGTACAGGTGTAGTAAGAATATCCTCAACAATGTCAAACGTACGGGAGGCCATAGTCTGTGACAACGGCGTAGGGTAGGTGTAAGTGTTTCAAAACAACTAAACCGCGAACTCAAAATATCGTATCAAGAAAAAAAATCATATAACTCCAAATCATATATATCAAGAAAGATTTAAAATACCGCATTACTAGAATCATTCATAAAACAATTAAGCCATATAATTCCTCAAAATGCCATCATATCACTAAATCAATAAATCTCAAATCCTCAAATCATCTTAAGAATCCCATATCTACTAATCATCTCAATATACCTCAATAACAACAATGATGCTTCGGCTTGGCGGGCTGGCGGGCAATGGTCGAGGATCATTTTCTATAAAAATCGGTTATAGTTTAGGTGTCTATTTACCTAGTTCTCTATAACCTTGGCTGTAACACCCCCAATTCATGATGCAGCGGAATTCAACTTGGGTGTTACTCGACGCACAACAGTCATAATAATAGAAAACAATCTCTAAACGAATCGTATTAAAAAGAGTTGTCATTCATATTTATTCAAATATATCAGAGTTTACATAGTAAGGTCCCAAAAGTTTCCATGTTTCAAAATACATCAATATAAAGTCTTTGATGTTTTTATCGAATGACATAATAGTTTATAGCCTTCTTCCTTCGGTACGTGCCCTTCCGCTCCATTCTTGATTATCATGGACTTGAAATACATGCTTAAGAGGTCAACACAAAGGTTGAGTGATATTCATAGAGTTTGTTTAACGGTTGAACACAATATGTTGGTAGTAAGAGTTAATTAGACTCATACTTATGTTAGAAAACAAAACAGTTATTATTATATACTAAGCTCATGCAACCAATACGTTAACGGGTACCAATATCAATCGGCGGTTATGTTGCCCCGGTAAGTACTTTGCCGTCATACTTAATGTTTTCAAATATAGTGCATTCGTTTGAACTAATCTGTTCAAACAAATGGGATTCGTCAATCCCAATAGGCCTATTCACAATACTCGCGCTCACTAATTCTAGTGATTAAATGATTCATGATAGGGGCCTAGGATTGGCAAGGAAGGTACTTAGTAATAATAAAACAATCAGGCAGCATACAGTTTCAAAGCATTGTGTTCGGTTTTAAAAGTAGCATGTATTCCCCTCAAGGGTTTGTAAAACATTGAAGTAATGTAAAGTGGGGCTATGAACTCACCTTAAGTAAGATAGCAAGTAATGAAGGTGATGGTTGAATCGTGTAGGTTTCTACGAGCAACCTAAAATAGAATGTTGCGACTTAGAATCGAAGTGAAGAATATGAATAAGTGCCTATATAAATATCTTGCATTTAGTCCATGATGTGGTATGATGTATATTTGTAAGTCTTTGAAAGAAAAGATTTATGAACATGTATGTTTTATATATCGTTTACTACCGTTCGGGCCGACATAATTCAGAAGTCATGTTAGTAAGCGTTCGAGGAGCCAGGACACTTTAATTCGTAAATCCACAACTTATCTCGACGGCTTACATAATGAACTCCTCACATGAGGCTCCCTACTATTGTAGTAGTTGATAAAATATATAGATATAAGTTTTGATCCGAAAAGTTACATGTCCGATATTTGAATAAACTTAGGAAAGTTTATTAGTACATGAAGATTGTTATTAGGGTATGTTTCATAAGTCTTGTATGACCATTTTTCTTTGTAATATCTCATGGTTCCTTTTTAAGTGAAGTAGATCCAAATTGCTTGTTCAAATTATCGCCAATTCCTTGTTTCATGTTTTCGCCTAAGTAAGTTGGTATGGTCATTTCGTCATGGCCTAGCGATGACCTTTGGTCCTTGTTCCAAGGTCATGAGACACAACCTTGGCTCTAGCCATGGTGGTGGTCTTGATTATAGGTCATAAGACCTCTTGTTCCTTTTAAAGTATAACCATAATATATTGACTTATATATATGTAAATAGCTGTTAAGAAACTGAGAAATATCTCACTCAGAAAGTGTTTTCAAGGCTCGAGCTTCTTTATTCCTGAATGAAAACGTGATTCCGGACAACTTTCGTGTTTTAACTTTTTCATGAAACGGACCAGAAAGGCCTCTTTTTGCGTGTTTTAGGTTCTGTCACAGAAACTATTTTGGCAGTTTTGCCGGAAAGTTTTGGTAACTTCAAATCGCCATAACTTTTGACTCGTATACTCTTTTTAGGTGGTTCAAATTGCTACGGTTTCCTTGTTAGGTCCTCTACTACAATATGTAATAATCCAATATCATATTTTTACCATTTTGATCAGGTCTTACCAAGAAAGTCACTACTTTACTTGTTTTAGTAACTTATTTTAACAATCAATTATAACAACATCTTTTACTCATTTTTATACATCATGGATATGAATACAAGACATAATATAGCAAGAATAACATGTAAATGATATGAACATGATTAATAAACAAGAAGCATGTTAGGTTTAGGCTTACAACTTTTGGCTTTCAAAGATGAAAGGAAAGTAGCAAGTAAGGAAAAAGACTTTGATAGACTTGCTTCAACCCACTTCACTTCATGCAATCTTTCTACCCTTGTAATCTTGAAAGATGGATGATGAAGGTTGAGGTGACTTGAGTGGATTCAAACTCAAGAGAAATCACCAAGTATATGAGGTTATGGAAGAGTTTTGGTGAATGATAATCTAACTAGGGTTTCTATCTTGAAGAATCACTTGAACCTTGCTATAATTTGGAAGAAATAAAGCTATGGATGGAGTGTTGTGGGGTGTGGTATGGACGGCAACAACACAAGGGGGGAGGGAGTATTTATAGTCCATTGAGGAGGTTAGTTTACTAGGATATTTTGGCCAAAACTACACATGTAACCATCTTGGAACACTTTCCACAAGATCAAGCCACACCATGGGGTGACTCCCCCCCCTAATGGCGGTTCACAAGCCTAGGAGGGGTGAGGTGTGCTTGGTTAGATATTATCCTAAGATATTTGCATAGTTTTGACTCCGGGAAATGCTAACCGTAAATGATTAGGCCTCAAAACGTAAAACCGGGTGTCGTAAAATTATGAAACTTGAAAGTATTGATAAACATGTCCATATGTTCCATAATAAAATATAAAATGGGTGATAGGTTCCATTTGGGTGGTAAAACCCTGCTAAAACTGGAAACACGGGTCTAAAACGCGTAATACGTAAAATGTACGAATATTGCGTAAAATTGAGAAAAGTAAAATGTTACTTTTCTAATATGATATAAATGATTTAAAATGATTTATAATATCTAGACTGGGCTCAGTCTAGTGTCGGTTGGTATTAAATGTCTTTTAGACATCAAACCGTAAGCCTAAAAATCAAGGAATGACTTATAAAATCAAGGGATGATTTTTGGTCAATGGAGGAGGGAAAAATATGTTGACTTATTTTAATAAGTTGAAAGCTCAAATCATTTTAGAAATGCGGTGCAGGTATAGGCTAAGGTTACGGCTGAGTAAAAACGCTTAAAACTGAAAATTCCAGTTTTTCACGGCCGAGGTTTATTCTGGTCATATTTTTCTCAGTCATGATTTATTCTCAAATAAATCATGAGTGTGTCAAACATTTTTCTGATGTGGGGTCACCTGACGGGGTCAAATTTCGTTGTGCGTAGAATTTCTGATTGACGTTTTACCCTAAAACGTGTAATTCCTTAATAACTTTCACGAAAATGATCTGACGAATGTCAAACATTTAATTTGCCATGGAAATGATTTATCACTCGAGAATATGAAATAAATATCAACTTTCGGGAAAATTTCAGAAAGAAATGAATAGTAAAAGTGAATAGTAAATTTTCTGGGAATAGAAATTAACCTAAAATTGCGAATTGTTACAGTCTCCACCCCATATGAGAGCTCCGTCCCGGAGATCAATTTGCGTTAGGAGTAGAAGCTTCGTTGGTAAAAAGATGTGGGTATTTCTTACGTATCTGGTCCTCTCGTTCCCATGTGTATTCAGGACCACGTCGTGAGTTCCAACGAACTTTGATAATTGGTATACGGCTTTGCTTGAGTTGTTTGACCTCTCGGTCCATGATTTCTACGGGTTCCTCAATAAATTGAAGATCGTCATTGAGTTGAATTTCGTCGAGTGGAATCACAAGTGATTCATCCGACAAGCATTTCTTTAGGTTAGATACATGGAAAGTGGGGTGTACACTACTGAGTTCTGATGGAAGCTCAAGTCTGTACGCCACAGGGCCAACCCTGGCTAGGATTTTGAATGGTCCGATGTATCTTGGGTTTAGTTTTCCTCGCTTACCGAATCGTATCAAGCCTTTCCAAGGCGATACCTTTAGCATAACCCTATCTCCAACTTGGAATTCTAGGGGTCTGCGTCGGGTGTCGGCATAACTTTTCTGTCGATCTCTTGCGGTTTGTAGTTGATGAGGCGAAAAATGATCCGTTTTTAGGGGGTCATTTAAGCCCGAATCCGACTTTATTTGATCAAATATTTCCCTAAATCGTTCCTTTTGTGATTTTAGGTGTTTGGAGAGTGAATTCTGGAAAAGAAGCTATTATGGACGTTTTTGGAGCATAAAAGTGAAGAAAACGGCTAAGTACCAAATTTCCATGCTGAAAATACAAGGTGACGGCGTCAAGACCACCATCTTGACGGCGTCAGATATGAGGAATTAAACACCGAAAGTGGTGACGGCGTCAGAAGGATTCGTGACGGCGTCAAAGTGGCAAAAATAATATACCGTGGGTGGTGACGGCGTCACATAGGCCGTCATAAGTGGATCAAGGCCGTCCGAGGAAGTATATGGCGGCGAGGTGACGGCGTCACAAGTAACTCTTGACGCCGTCAGCCTGTTTTTCCTATATATAGTTTTCTAGTTTTTTCATAAAAAAAGAGAAGTTTTGGTGAAACCCTAAAGACGATTTTGGTGCCTCTTTTACAGGTTTTTCAAGGGTTCCAAACCCTTGAGACCTTGCATTGTAATTGAGATAAGTGTACTTTCAATTCAATCAATATGTCTATGTGTTGGTTGTTTATCTCTTGTTCTTGTCTCAATTCTACTATGCTAGGCTAGATCTCTCTTGTGTTTGCTTAGATCTAATGAAACCTAGATGTTGATTATGTGTTGATTACTTGTCTATTCTTGTTTTGAATGAATGATTTATATGTTAGGCTTAAGAAAACTGGCAGATCTCCAAATGGTAACATGCTTGAACGTCTTAAGAAACATGAACCGAGGCATACTAGGTCTTTATTGGTTGTATTTAATGCATGAGCCACTGTTTACAATCCCTATAGTTGTGCTGGGTCATGGTGTAGGAGGAGATAAGAGCTCATAGAGTTGGGGAGTTATGTATGCACCCCACGAATGGTATTAAGGAATACAATCCGTCATTCATACAAGTGTAACAAGTAATTAACATGTAAAAGATATCTAGGGAGTAGTGAAGTCTAAGTAAACACAATTTCTCCAATTACTGCTCACAACTTTAGTATAATTTAGTTTAATTTCATTTTCATTATTTTAATAGCTTTGGGTTAGTTGAATAGCAACTAATTCCGCCCACTCTTCCAAAACCCGAGATTTTACTTGCTTTCATAAAAATATAAAAATACAAAAATAATCATCTCTCACCTCTAGAACTATTAATTAGGTTTTCTAATCCTAGCGACACTATTCCTTAGCTGAACGATCAATCCCACGGTACTTGTCACTATACTATACTACAACGATCAGGTACACTGCCTGGTGGGGGTTGTAAGCTTCTCGAGATCCCTCGAGAGGTAAAGCAAGGTGCGATTCCCACGCATCAAGTTTTTGGCGCCGCAGCCCGGGGAATAGTTATTGTCTAGGTTAGGATTTCTTTTTATTAGGTCTACTTGCTAGATTCCTTTCTAGTAAGATTTTTATTTTTATTTTTAGGTCTTCTTTAGTCTGTCTTATTTCTTCGTGCCTTTGTTCGTAACTCTTTACCATCCGACATCATGGAAGGTGGTAACATCTTTGAACCCATCATCCCACCACAACAAAACCCACCATTAGAACCCCTTAGGCCCCGAACCTTAGGAGAGTATTCCCGACCTAGCCACCAAGGCTACCGAAACACCATTGAGCTCACCGGAGCCAATGTGACCCCCTTGCGATCCGACACCATCCGGTTGGTGCAAAGCGGATGTGCATTCCATGGACTTCGTTCCGAAGATCCAAACCAACACCTTAAGGACTTCCTCAAAATCGTAGATTCCATAGACCTAAGTGTTGAAACTAGAGAGACTACCCGTTTACGCCTATTCCAATTCTCTCTACGGGATCAAGCTAGTCAATGGCTTGAGCGTTTACCCGCGGGATCCATCACCACATGGGATGATCTCACCACTCGTTTCCTTGCTCAATTTTTCCCACCGGGGAGAACTACTAAACTTAGGAATGACATCTTGATGTTCCAACAACGTCAAAATGAAACCTTTTATGAAGCATGGAGCCGATATAAAGACCTACTCCGAAAAGTTCCTCATCCTGGGATCGAACCATGGCTACAGATCCAAATCTTTTATGGTAAGGTTGACTATCAAACAAGGAAAGCCATTGATTACGCAGCCAAGGGTAGGCTAGATAGACTTAGCATTGACGAATGCTGGAAAGTTCTTGAGGAATTGGCACAATACGAAGAGGAAGGATGGGAAGCATCGAGAAATAGGTAAAAGAACTGATGAGTATTGAGAAACTGGCCGCTGAACCCGTGTGGAACCCTAATCCACATAGGAATACGGTTATCAGCCAAAATTTTCCTGAACGCTCACGGCAAGAGGAATTCGAAGGAATAATGGTAACCTTCATGGATAATCAGGAAAAGCAAATCCAGCACCTTGAGGCACGCA
The DNA here is from genome assembly GCA_030686995.1 of Artemisia argyi. Classification (NCBI taxonomy): domain Eukaryota; kingdom Viridiplantae; phylum Streptophyta; class Magnoliopsida; order Asterales; family Asteraceae; genus Artemisia; species Artemisia argyi. The sequence goes on along the minus strand of CM060707.1, from coordinate 178,030,637 downwards.
TGGAAAGCACTCATAACGCCTTTATGAATTTCGCAGACCAATTCATATCAAGGGTCAAAGAAAAGATCAAAGAAAATTCTATACCTAAAAGAATTGAGAAAGTCTTCGAGGTGTCAACCTCTTTGGTATTTGACCAAGAGGACAGCGAGAGATTCTCCTCAAAAGCTTTACCATTGACTACCCCCATTCTCATAAACACCCCCATACGGAGAAAAGCTCGCAAATAAATAGCATTTTCGTTGGATGCTTGCGAACTACATTCTCGATCTCATCCGAAAAACGTTCCTTTGGTTTTAAACCCGGTGTAAAGAGTTCACACCTCATAAATACCATTGATTTGAAACCTCCTAGTGAACAACATCTTTCTTCTCACGCCAATGACCCGTGCATAAGGATCAACTTGGCCAAAACATTACCCGACCCCCGATGCTACCTCACCTCTTTCCGCGACAGTAACGAGACATTCGACCCTGGTGGACCTCGTTAACAAAATAGCTACTCATGGGTTTTACTTGTGTTTAGTTATTCACACAAAGGGCAGGGACTAAACTTGAAACTACTCCAAACCTCACCCCCACACGGGCATCTGACGGCGTCAGATTTAACTCTTGACGCCGTCAGCTCGACGGATCAGCAATATTAACCCAAAACCAATCACTTTCCAACCATACCCCACAAATCTCACCCAAGTGTTGCTACTACTCCGACTCTCAAACCCCCAATTCGACATCTTCCGCCTCCGATCTCTACTTTGTAAGTAAGTTTTCCTCATCTTTTCTCGGTTAATTACCCTTAGGACCCGTCAATTTGAAAAACCCCTTTCGCCCGAAACCCCATTCTTGACCCACCATTAACAAATCGTAATGCCATCCAATTGGTGATTCGTAATCGTGGGGTTACCATTTGATGATGTTGTCTCACCCAAATCATGCATTAATTTAGGGAAAAAACCATCATGCCTCGGATTCTTTGACCCCCCACCCCTGTTTCCTGATTTAAGGAGCGTTTGGGTAATGGGTTAAGAGTTTGAAAATTGATTTCTTCCCTCGCATTTGCATGGCTATAATTCTGATCCATCTGACGGCGTCAAAAATTACTCTTGACGGCGTCAGATGTGTCTGACTGCATAAAGTTCGTATAAATTTCGCGTTCTAATCGTTTCCATTCACTCCACCTTTTTTCCAGGAAAATGAGCAAAAGGTCTCGCCAACAAAAGGGTAGTTCTTCTAGATCTCAAGGGGTCAACTATGGGGAATTAGTGCACAGTTGGGGGGAATTCAATGATGTGGATACTAGTACCAAGTATGAGGAGTTGTGCAACCACCATATCGATGCTGGGGCGGTGGTTGACTGGGATTTTCTGAGAGCCTATGGGTTGGAGGCTGCATTTGTAGGGAGGTTCCGCACAGATGGGTTTGCGGGACCGCAGTGGGAGAGATTGTTTAGGTTGAGAGAGACGGTATATAGTGAGTTAGTACGGGAATTCTTTGCGACCTTCCGTTTTGATCAAGCTGAGGCTAGGGGAGATATGGGGGGCACCACGATATATTTTAGGCTAGGGGGAGAGTTGAGGTCTTGTTCTGTGGCTGAGTTTGGTTGGAGGCTTGGGCTATATACTAGTGAGGAGGTTGATGGGGCTTTTCTGCTAAATTTGTTACATGGAGAGACTCAGCGGAATGAGATGAGGTGTGTTACCTTTTGGCCAAACATAGGGAATGGGGCTTATACCTCGACTACTGGGGCTGCATCGATCAGGGACCCCATTGTTAGGCTAGTTCACAGGTGCATCACATACAGCTTGTCTGCACGTCATGGCACCACTCACCGTATCACTGCTTCGGACTTATTCTACCTGTACACCATCTTTTCTGAGGATGTCTACTGCAACATCCCGTTTTGGGTGGCCAGTTACTTGAGGACCAGTGTGGGTGAGAGGGATATCGACAAGGTTTATGAGGGGATGTTCGTCACACGGTTGGCTCGTTCCTATGGTCTTCTTACTCCTCAGATCATAGGGTACTTGAGCGACTGTGGGAACTGCAGGGTAGTGAGGGCGAAATCCCTTAGGCAGATGAGCATTGTGATGTAGATGGGGGATGGTACCTACATATGGTACGTAGGGGCTGATAATGAGGATGATGACGGTGATGATGAGGGAGTGCCCCAGCAGCATCAGTTTGCCGAGCATGAGGAGGGGACGGCTGATTACTACCGACACATGAGTCAGGGAGACTGACAGGCACACCAGGGTGCCTGGATGGGTCAGATGGACACATGGCGAGCTGCTACTGACCAGCGCTTTGACTGGATGTATGATCATACCGTCCGCCAGATGCAGCACCTCTCCACCCGAGATCAGCTTGAGCCTCACCTGCAGATTGACCCCTTCCCAGGCCGAGAGACTGACTACCCTCCCTATGGGTACACTGGACACCTCCCACCAGGCTATGATTATCGTTTTGGTCCTCCCCCTCAGTGATCCATCTTGATATCTGTGATTCTTGAACAATTTATTTTTGGTTGTACGATTTGAAACATTTGGTTTGTAATAGTTTAGGATTCGGCCTTTGTTGGCTTTGAACAATTTTCATTTCTGTTCTTTTAATTAGTATTATGCACGATTAGCTTTTAATTTTTATTGATGATTTATCTTTGCAACCCATGTTTTGTGTGATTTTTATTTGTTTAATTGTTATTTGCTTCCGTATGCATGCTTTGTTTTTATTGTTGGTTGATCATGTTTCTCTACTAAAATGTAAAATACTTTATTATGTTGTTTGGCCTAGTCTTAACTTCAACCTAAAGGTATTTTTGCAAAAGAAAAGTGTAAGGGGAAACCCCAAATATGTTTTTAAGAAACAAACCGATCATGATTCTCCACAATATTAAATGAACATGTATATTCGTATTTGTTAGAGTCAAATGCTTGTATTGAGTCATAATGAAGTTTTGCAGGATTTTCCAGGAAGTAGGACAAAGTTTTTCCACAAATTTTCCGGAAACTTAACATAAGAATTTCTGCAGGGTCCATTCTGACGGCGTCAGGGTATTGCTCTTGACGGCGTCAGGAGTTAAAATCTGGAAATTTTACCGGTTTTGTTTTTCTAACGGAGTCTTATGGTTTTTGTGGATTATTAAGTTTTATAATCTCCAGGAAATCTGCAAACTTCATTCCACAAGCATTATATCTTACTTTGTTTTCTAGGATTTAGTAACTTATATAGGATGCCGCCGATTTTACGCAAGGTTGCCTTGTCTATTGTTGTCAGGATTTACAGGTTATTTATGACAAGAAGATGATTTATATTCTGGAAGGGAAGCTTTGATTGTTCATTTTCTTGGAGGAAGATTTAACCTGGCCAACCTATAATCCATACCGAGCGAATCAGGGGAGTATTTGATTTCATTCTCTTTACTTTTTAACTTTTACATTCTTTACTTGAACATTGGGGACAATGTTCATCTTAAGTGTAAGGGGAGGGTAAAAAGATGATACCTTACATATGCACTTTCGCTTGAGTTTGTTTTGTTTAATAGTAGTTGAGTAATAAAACTATGAGAAATACTTGTTAGTGCAATTTTAGCGCCAAATTTAAAATTTTTTACAACATTTAAGAGTGAAACTTTAGCCATAGCAAACGTCTCATGGATAGGAGGTTGTATGACTAGCACATAACCGTATATTCAGAAAAAATTTCCACCCAAAAATGTGAGGTTCGCCTTTAGATTTGATAGGAAAAGCATTCATTATTGGTGCTTATGAGTGTACCGGTAGCATTTAGATTCTAGAACTTGCGTTAGTGATGCATCCCGAGACCGCTAGTGAGACTACATTCGTGTGGTAGGATTTACTACATGATAAGAGGCATTAGGATCACCCTTGTGTTAAACCCGTATTATAATTACTTGACCATTTAAGTCATATTAATTGGCTAGTTAAGTCAACTAATTTTTCCCAAACCCTTAGCGTTGTACTCATTTTTAGTACACGATACCCCTAGTACACCCTCCGAGCCTATCTTTTCGTTTCTAACTTTAAGCATCTTACTTAAAGGAAGAATTTGTTACACCCCACTTAAATGTACAACCAAATCGCCTTAGCCTTCCGTGTATGCGCTCATTTTTAGTGCATGATTGTTATTTGTTAAACCCTAAGTTAACTTTCTAATTGATTACATGGTTGCTAAGTCGAGTCATATCCTTGTACATATTGTTTTGGGACGATTGGGACTCATGGGTAAGTACTTATTTTATGGAGTAATGGGGAAGAACACCATTTATTACCCCCATACGTACGTTAATCTTAAAAGTGCTCCAAGTGTTTTAATTTTCTTAATTCGAGTCATTAGATTAGTTAATTGTAAAGTATGTAAAGATTCAAGTGTAAGGGGATTGCTCAAACCCCTATGATGTATTATTTTGTATGGTAGGGTAAGAGTGTATGCAAAAAAAAAAAAAAAAAAAAAAAATAGAAAAGAAAAAAAAAATAGCAAAGAAAAAAAAAAAATAGAAAAGAAAAAGAGAAAAAACATACGGACTACCATCCCGTTTTCATTATATGTTTATTTTATGTTTTTGTTATTTTTCATTTATTAGCTTAAGTCGAGTCTAGTCTTGGCTTAGCAACGCCATCTTGTACATGTAATTAACCGAGATTGTTACCTCGCCACCAGTAAAACTTCCTTTATCCAACAAAACCGTGTAATTCATATCCCTACACCTAACGTTATAACCCTTTAAAAGACCTCTCTGATAGTTTATCCTAGGTGCTTACACCATGTGGTGGAGGTTTGATCCTTTCCCAAGCCTATGGTACTCTATTTTGCTATGACAGGTAGTGAGAGATATCTTCCATTTCCATAATGTTATATTACTTTATTACACCCGAGAGATGTGAGTATCTAAACACTATTTGTGAGGTGCTTGTGTATGACCTCCGTGCTTGTCTATTGGTCTTTAGTGGAACGATTATTTGTTGTAATTACTTTTATATTAGTGTTAAATGACCCCTAACTTGTCTTTTGAGTAGAATAAAAGCTCATTTGCTTGAGGACAAACAAATCTCAAGTGTAAGGGTATATGATGAGGCGAAAAATGATCCGTTTTTAGGGGGTCATTTAAGCCCGAATCCGACTTTATTTGATCAAATATTGCCCTAAATCGTTCCTTTTGTGATTTTAGGTGTTTGGAGAGTGAATTCTGGAAAAGAAGCTATTGTGGACGTTTTTGGAGCATAAAAGTGAAGAAAACGGCTAAGTACCAAATTTCCATGCTGAAAATACAAGGTGACGGCGTCAAGACCACCATCTTGACGGCGTCAGATATGAGGAATTAAACACCGAAAGTGGTGACGGCGTCAGAAGGATTCGTGACGGCGTCAAAGTGGCAAAAATAATATACCGTGGGTGGTGACGGCGTCACATAGGCCGTCATAAGTGGATCAAGGCCGTCCGAGGAAGTATATGGCGGCAAGGTGACGGCGTCACAAGTAACTCTTGACGCCGTCAGCCTGTTTTTCCTATATATAGTTTTCTAGTTTTTTCATAAAAAAAGAGAAGTTTTGGTGAAACCCTAAAGACGATTTTGGTGCCTCTTTTACAGGTTTTTCAAGGGTTCCAAACCCTTGAGACCTTGCATTGTAATTGAGATAAGTGTACTTTCATTTCAATCAATATGTCTATGTGTTGGTTGTTTATCACTTGTTCTTGTCTCAATTCTACTATGCTAGGCTAGATCTCTCTTGTGTTTGCTTAGATCTAATGAAACCTAGATGTTGATTATGTGTTGATTACTTGTCTATTCTTGTTTTGAATGAATGATTTATATGTTAGGCTTAAGAAAACTGGCAGATCTCCAAATGGTAACATGCTTGAACGTCTTAAGAAACATGAACCGAGGCGTACTAGGTCTTTATTGGTTGTATTTAATGCATGAGCCACTGTTTACAATCCCTATAGTTGTGCTGGGTCATGGTGTAGGAGGAGATAAGAGCTCATAGAGTTGGGGAGTTATGTATGCCACCCCACGAATGGTATTAAGGAATACAATCCGTCATTCATACAAGTGTAACAAGTAATTAACATGTAAAAGATATCTAGGGAGTAGTGAAGTCTAAGTAAACACAATTTCTCCAATTACTGCTCACAACTTTAGTATAATTTAGTTTAATTTCATTTTCATTATTTTAATAGCTTTGGGTTAGTTGAATAGCAACTAATTCCGCCCACTCTTCCAAAACCCGAGATTTTACTTGCTTTCATAAAAATATAAAAATACAAAAATAATCATCTCTCACCTCTAGAACTATTAATTAGGTTTTCTAATCCTAGCGACACTATTCCTTAGCTGAACGATCAATCCCACGGTACTTGTCACTATACTATACTAAAACGATCAGGTACACTGCCTGGTGGGGGTTGTAAGCTTCTCGAGATCCCTCGAGAGGTAAAGCAAGGTGCGATTCCCACGCATCAGTAGTCGACTTCTGATTTGTACAATCTTTTCCGTTGTTTCTCGTATGAGTTCTGGTCCAGTGAGTTGAACTTCTCCCACTTCAGCCCAACAAGCAGGTGAACGACACTTTCGACCGTAAAGTGCTTCAAATGGAGCTGCTTTAATACTTGTATGATAGCTGTTGTTGTAGGAAAATTCGACTAATGGTAGATGAGTATCCCATCCTTTTCCAAAGTCTATTATACAAGCTCGAAGCATGTCTTCAAGTGTTTGAATGGTTCGTTCATTCTGACCATCGGTCTGAGGATGATACGCTGTACTCATGTCTAGATTTGTTCCAAAGGCGTCTTGGAGTGACTGCCAGAAATTGGAAGTAAATCTACCATCTCTGTCGGATATGATGGATATTGGTGCACCATGTCTTGAGACTATTTCTTTGACGTACAGTCGGGTTAGTTGTTCCATTTTGTAAGTCTCTTTGATTGGTATAAAGTGTGCGGATTTTGTGAGACGATCAACTATGACCCAGATGGAGTCATAACCGCTTGATGTCTTTGGGAGCTTGGTAATGAAGTCCATAGTAATTCTTTCCCATTTTCACATAGGAATCTCTGGTTGTTGCAATGGACCGGATGGTTTTTGATGTTCGGCTTTTACTTTGGAGTAGGTAAGACATTTGCTAACGTATGTTGCAATGTCGGCTTTCATGTTCGGCCACCAATAGAGTAACTTAAGATCATGATACATCTTATCAGATCCTGGATGTATGGAGTATTTAGACTTGTGTGATTCATGCATGATCAAGTCTCGTAGGCCACCATAAAGTGGTAACCAACTTCGACCTTGGAAGCATAGAGTTCCATCTGAACGGGTTTCGAATTTCTTTTGTAACATGCCATCCAACTTTTCCTTTTGGATGTCTTCTTGTTTCACCGCCTCAGCTTGAGCATGAAGGATTTGAGTAGGAAAGTTTGAATTTATGGTTAAAACTAAGGCTTGAACTCGTAGTGGTTTAACCCGTTCCTTTCGGCTCAGGGCGTCGGCTACTACGTTTGCTTTTCCTGGGTGGTAACGAATGTCGCAGTCATAATCACTTAGTAATTCCAACCAACGACGTTGTCTCATGTTTAGTTCTTTTTGGTTCAAAATGTGTTGTAGACTTTTATGATCGGTGTACACAGTACATCTAGTACCGTATAGATAGTGTCTCCAGATTTTTAGTGCAAAGACTACAGCTCCTAACTCTAAGTCATGAGTGGTGTAATTTTCTTCATGAACCTTGAGTTGTCTTGATGCATAAGCCATGACCTTATCACGTTGCATCAACACGGCACCTAAACCTTGGTGCGATGCATCACAATAGACTACAAAATCTTCGATCCCATCTGGCAATGCTAGGATAGGAGCACTACAAAGTTTCTGTTTGAGGGTTTGGAAAGCTTTTTCTTCATCTTCATCCCACATGTATTTCTTGTTTTTCTGAGTTAGCTTGGTCAAAGATTTTGCTATTGAAGAAAATCCTTCAATAAACCTTCGATAGTACCCGGCTAAACCCAGAAATTGACGAATTTCTGTAGGTGTGGTAGGTGTTGGCCAATTTTTGATAGCTTCAATTTTAGCGGGATCGACATGTAAACCGGTCTTGTCAATCACATGCCCAAGGAATTGTACGGATTGAATCCAAAATTCGCATTTAGAAAACTTTGCATACAATTTCTCTTCCTTGAGTAGTCCTAAAATTGTTCTCAGGTGTTCTTTGTGTTCCTCTTCGTTTTTGGAATATATGAGAATGTCGTCTATGAATACGATCACGAATTTGTCCAAATATGGCTTACACACACGATTCATGAGATCCATGAATACTGCCGGTGCATTAGTTAACCCAAATGGCATCACTTGGAATTCATGGTGACCATATCGTGTCCTAAAGGCTGTTTTTGGAATGTCTTCATCACGAACTCTAACTTGGTGGTAACCTGACCGTAGGTCAATTTTTGAGTAATAGGTTGAACTTTGCAATTGATCGAATAAATCATCAATTCTTGGTAGTGGATTTCGGTTCTTTATGGTTAGTTTGTTTAGCTCACGATAGTCAATACACATTCGTAATGACCCATCTTTCTTTTTCACGAACAAAACTGGAGCTCCCCAAGGTGAGGAACTGGGTCGAATAAATCCCTTGTCCGAAAGTTCTTGTAATTGATTTGATAGCTCTTGCATCTCTGAAGGTGCTAGCCGGTATGGTGCGCGGGCAACTGGCGCCGCTCCTGGTATTAAATCAATTCTGAATTCTATTTGACGATTTGGTGGTAGTCCGGGTAAATCTTCTGGAAAGACTTCAGGAAACTCACGGGCAATAGGAACATCTTCGAGACGTTTTTCATCGGATTTCTTTTCTGTTACGTGGGCTAAGAAAGCATAACATCCTTTCTCAATGTACTTCATGGTTTTGATACATGAGATGATGTTTATTCGAGTTCCACTTTGATCACCACGAATGATCAAAGTTTCATTGTCACATGGAATGTGCACAACTCTTTCACCACAAATGATGTTAGCTTGATGTTTAGACAACCAATCCATGCCAATAACTACATCAAAACTTTCGAGTTCAATTGGCATAAGATTGATGTTAAAGGGGTGGTCTAAGAGATTAAGGGTACAGTTTGGGATTACGGTATTGGTATTTACTAAGTCACCGGTAGCTAGCTCAATACTATAACTAGTGGTTAAAGTGATTGATGGAATATCAAGTAAAGGCGCAATTCTAGTAGATATAAAGCTCATATCAGCACCAGAATCGAATAAGACTTTAACAGGAATGTTATTGAGTAAGAACGTATCGGTAACCACGTTCGGGTCCTGGTGTGGTTCTTCATTTCCCATGACATAGGCTCTACCGTGAGCACCTCCGCCTTGTGGTCCTTGGTTTCGAGGACAATTGTTTTTGAAGTGTCCTCTTTCACCACACCCAAAACATGTAACTATGGGCTGAGTGTTCGCCCCAGTAGCTACACCCTTGCCTCTACAATCCTTGGCAAGATGTCCGGGCTTCTGACACTTGTTGCACTTGGCCGGGCAGGGACCTTCATGATGGTAGTTGCACTTGGTACATTGTGGTAGATTACCAACATATTTACCACCGGCTGGTGCAGCAACATAAGCCGTCGCGGCTTCTTGTCTTTTGTTCTGCTGGTTGTGATGGTTGTTGTTTCGGGTTTGGTTGTTGTTGTTATTGTTACTTCCACGGTTACCATCCCATGGTTGCTTGTTGTTGTTGTTGTTGTTGTTGTTGTTGTTGTTACGGTAGTTGGAGTTGTTGGGATTATTGATATTGCTGGCGTTGTTGGTGTTGTTGGTATTGTTGGTGTTGTTTTGCTTTCGGGTTTCTGTCATTCGTACCACTTGATCCATGAGGCTGCGGGACATCCGCATAGCTTCATCAAGTTCCTTGGGATTTTCCGAAGTCACATTCCCTTGTATGCTTGATGGAAGTCCCCAGATATACCTTTCCAACAATTTTTCCTTTGTGGAAACCATTGTTGGACAAAGTATCCTCAATTCCTGGAATCGACGGTTGTAGGTCATGATGTCATTTCCCTTAACCGTATGATCCCAGAATTCAACCTCTAACTTCTGCATTTCACTGCGAGGACAGTATTCCTTGATCATCATTTGCTTCAAATTAGCCCAAGTAATCTTATAAGCATTTTCAATGCCCATGGGTTGAGCAATTGAATTCCACCATGATAATGCCTCATTCAACAGAGTACTCGTGGCATACTGAACCTTATCACTCTCAGTACATTTACTGACCAGAAATACCGACTCCGCTTTTTCAAACCAGCGGGTCAAACCTACAGCTCCTTCAGTACCCTTAAATTTGATGGGTTCGCATTTCAAGTAGGAAATGAATGAGCAACCCTTTTGTACTGCAGCAACATTTGTCACTGGAGGGATAGTTGGGTTTGGTCCTCCAATGTTAAGGCTGGCAATTCGGGCAGCTTCTGCAGCTATAGCAGCTTCCGCAGCAGTGGCGGCTTCAGCGGCTGCTGCAGCATCAGCAGCGGCTGCTGCAGCATCAGCAGCTGCTGCAGCATCAGCGGCTGCTGCAGCATCAGCAGCTGTAGCATCTGCAGCACCAGCAGCTGTGGCAGCTGCTGCAGCTACGGCTGCTCGTTCCGTGGTGAGTGCTGCGATGACACTGTCCTTAACTAGCTTGCGAATGGCAGCTTGAGTCATTGCTGGTGGTGTCTTCTTCTTTGGCGCCATGATTCTATTGTTCAAAAGATACGTTGTAATTAGCGAGTTGTGAAATGAGCACAATTTGATAAGAATGATAGGGTAATAATGTTGAAACTTTAAAAACATAACACATGATAGTATATAAAACAAGAGTTTTATTCATATAACGTTGATTGATTTACAAAATCGAACTTATTACAAGTTCATTCAAAACTTACTAACTGATACTTTCAGTTAGTAATTACAACGTTGTACTAAAGATAACTAGTACTATAACACTAGTCTAACGTCGGTTGGGAGGTTGTTGTGGTCCGGACGGATTATTATTTCCGCGTGTTGCTAACACATCTACACTTTCATTTGGATGGTATTCTTTGACATCCTTTTGGTATAGCCTTTGTTGTATGGAACTCATTTGAGTTTGCATTCCACACAAATCATTCTTAAGTTGATACCTGTCAAAGTTTGCAACATCTAACCGGATTTCTGCGGTATTTAGGCGGTTAAGTAGTTTGTGAATTTGTACCGCATCCTGTTCTTGGGCCCTCTCAACCAAAGTGAGTCTATCCTTGACGTTATCCAAGCCAGTCAAAGGATTTAAGACTACTTCCCCAACATGAGTCGAGTCACTCTTCACGTAGCTCATGTCAAGCTTAAACCAATATAGGTCGTCTCGAGCATTCATGGCATCCATTCTGGCAGAATTTACCTTGGATATATAGTCGTTCATTTGACTTGCCATACTTTGAACTTTGAGTTGGGTTAGGTTGAGAGCTTGTTTCAAAGAGTAGATTTCGTATTGAGCTGAGTTCACGAACATATGTGTAGATGTAGATGTTCCGCCGGTTTGGTAAGTAGACTTCGGAACTTGAGCTGGACTGGTACGGTTAGATTCGGATGAAATTGGTGAAACAGGAGGTGGAGATGTTAATGGTGATAGATGTGGCACCACTATTTGTTCCTCTGCTTCCTCAATGTCATCGATGCCTTCGATGTCAACATCCATTTCAGGATCCTCTTCGTAATCATCGATGTTTATGTCCATATCCATTTCAGGATCTTCGTCCGAATCTATTTCATTGTCTAGATTCTCATAAGGTTCTTCCTCATCGTCGTAATCAATTGCTTCAAAGTAAGGATCATTAGGTCCGGGAAGAATTGGTAAATATTCAGGCATAGCAGGAAGTTGATCGGGAGATGGAGGTGCGGACATGATGTCTACAATTAGTATTATGACGTCAAAAATAAATCAAATGTTTATGGAAAATGCTCAAACTAAGGAAATGTGCATATGACAATATACAAATATGTTCATGTAGCATAACATGTGTAATAAGTCCATAATCTTCTGGAGGATGGAAGGCACGAAGAGCGGAAGGCTATAAAAATGTTTTTGCTTGTTATTGTAGTTATAGTTTAGGTCTCACTTAGACCCGTTTCTCTATAACCATGGCTCTGGTACCAATCTGTAACACCCCCAATTCATGATGCAGCGGAATTCAACTTGGGTGTTACTCGACGACACAACAGTCATAATAATAGAAAACGATCTCTAAACGAATCGTATTAAAAAGAGTTGTCATTCATATTTATTCAAATATATCAGAGTTTACATAGTAAGGTCCCAAAAGTTTCCATGTTTCAAAATACATCAATATAAAGTCTTTGATGTTTTTATCGAATGACATAATAGTTTATAGCCTTCTTCCTTCGGTACGTGCCCTTCCGCTCCATTCTTGATTATCATGGACTTGAAATACATGCTTAAGAGGTCAACACAAAGGTTGAGTGATATTCATAGAGTTTGTTTAACGGTTGAACACAATATGTTGGTAGTAAGAGTTAATTAGACTCATACTTATGTTAGAAAACAAAACAGTTATTATTATATACTAAGCTCATGCAACCAATACGTTAACGGGTACCAATATCAATCGGCGGTTATGTTGCCCCGGTAAGTACTTTGCCATCATACTTAATGTTTTCAAATATAGTGCATTCGTTTGAACTAATCTGTTCAAACAAATGGGATTCGTCAATCCCAATAGGCCTATTCACAATACTCGCGCTCACTAATTCTAGTGATTAAATGATTCATGATAGGGGCCTAGGATTGGCAAGGAAGGTACTTAGTAATAATAAAACAATCAGGCAGCATACAGTTTCAAAGCATTGTGTTCGGTTTTAAAAGTAGCATGTATTCCCCTCAAGGGTTTGTAAAACATTGAAGTAATGTAAAGTGGGGCTATGAACTCACCTTAAGTAAGATAGCAAGTAATGAAGGTGATGGTTGAATCGTGTAGGTTTCTACGAGCAACCTAAAATAGAATGTTGCGACTTAGAATCGAAGTGAAGAATATGAATAAGTGCCTATATAAATATCTTGCATTTAGTCCATGATGTGGTATGATGTATATTTGTAAGTCTTTGAAAGAAAAGATTTATGAACATGTATGTTTTATATATCGTTTACTACCGTTCGGGCCGACATAATTCAGAAGTCATGTTAGTAAGCGTTCGAGGAGCCAGGACACTTTAATTCGTAAATCCACAACTTATCTCGACGGCTTACATAATGAACTCCTCACATGAGGCTCCCTACTATTGTAGTAGTTGATAAAATATATAGATATAAGTTTTGATCCGAAAAGTTACATGTCCGATATTTGAATAAACTTAGGAAAGTTTATTAGTACATGAAGATTGTTATTAGGGTATGTTTCATAAGTCTTGTATGACCATTTTTCTTTGTAATATCTCATGGTTCCTTTTTAAGTGAAGTAGATCCAAATTGCTTGTTCAAATTATCGCCAATTCCTTGTTTCATGTTTTCGCCTAAGTAAGTTGGTATGGTCATTTCGTCATGGCCTAGCCATGACCTTTGGTCCTTGTTCCAAGGTCATGAGACACAACCTTGGCTCTAGCCATGGTGGTGGTCTTGATTATAGGTCATAAGACCTCTTGTTCCTTTTAAAGTATAACCATAATATATTGACTTATATATATGTAAATAGCTGTTAAGAAACTGAGAAATATCTCACTCAGAAAGTGTTTTCAAGGCTCGAGCTTATTTGTTCCTGAACGAAAACGTGATTCCGGACAACTTTCGTGTTTTAACTTTTTCATGAAACGGACCAGAAAGGCCTCTTTTTGCGTGTTTTAGGTTCTGTCACAGAAACTATTTTGGCAGTTTTGCCGGAAAGTTTTGGTAACTTCAAATCGCCATAACTTTTGACTCGTATACTCTTTTTAGGTGGTTCAAATTGCTACGGTTTCCTTGTTAGGTCCTATACTACAATATGTAATAATCCAATATCATATTTTTACCATTTTGATCAGGTCTTACCAAGAAAGTCACTACTTTACTTGTTTTAGTAACTTATTTTAACAATCAATTATAACAACATCTTTTACTCATTTTTATACATCAAGGACATGAGTACAAGACATAATATAGCAAGAATAACATGTAAATGATATGAACATGATTAATAAACAAGAAGCATGTTAGGTTTAGGCTTACAACTTTTGGCTTTCAAAGATGAAAGGAAAGTAGCAAGTAAGGAAAAGGACTTTGATAGACTTGCTTCAACCCACTTCACTTCATGCAATCTTTCTACCCTTGTAATCTTGAAAGATGGATGATGAAGGTTGAGGTGACTTGAGTGGATTCAAACTCAAGAGAAATCACCAAGTATATGAGGTTATGGAAGAGTTTTGGTGAATGATAATCTAACTAGGGTTTCTATCTTGAAGAATCACTTGAACCTTGCTATAATTTGGAAGAAATAAAGCTATGGATGGAGTGTTGTGGGGTGTGGTATGGACGGCAACAACACAAGGGGGGAGGGAGTATTTATAGTCCATTGAGGAGGTTAGTTTACTAGGATATTTTGGCCAAAACTACACATGTAACCATCTTGGAACACTTTCCACAAGATCAAGCCACACCATGGGGTGACTCCCCCCCTAATGGCGGTTCACAAGCCTAGGAGGGGTGAGGTGTGCTTGGTTAGATATTATCCTAAGATATTTGCATAGTTTTGACTCCGGGAAATGCCAACCGTAAATGATTAGGCCTCAAAACGTAAAACCGGGTGTCGTAAAATTATGAAACTTGAAAGTATTGATAAACATGTCCATATGTTCCATAATAAAATATAAAATGGGTGATAGGTTCCATTTGGGTGGTAAAACCCTGCTAAAACTGGAAACACGGGTCTAAAACGCGTAATACGTAAAATGTACGAATATTGCGTAAAATTGAGAAAAGTAAAATGTTACTTTTCTAATATGATATAAATGATTTAAAATGATTTATAATGTCTAGACTGGGCTCAGTCTAGTGTCGGTTGGTATTAAATGTCTTTTAGACATCAAACCGTAAGCCTAAAAATCAAGGAATGACTTATAAAATCAAGGGATGATTTTTGGTCAATGGAGGAGGGAAAAATATGTTGACTTATTTTAATAAGTTGAAAGCTCAAATCATTTTAGAAACGCGGTGCAGGTATAGGCTAAGGTTACGGCTGAGTAAAAACGCTTAAAACTGAAAATTCCAGTTTTTCACGGCCGAGGTTTATTCTGGTCATATTTTTCTCAGTCATGATTTATTCTCAAATAAATCATGAGTGTGTCAAACATTTTTCTGATGTGGGGTCACCTGACGGGGTCAAATTTCGTTGTGCGTAGAATTTCTGATTGACGTTTTACCCTAAAACGTGTAATTCCTTAATAACTTTCACGAAAATGATCTGACGAATGTCAAACATTTAATTTGCCATGGAAATGATTTATCACTCGAGAATATGAAATAAAAATCAACTTTCGGGAAAATTTCAGAAAGAAATGAATAGTAACATGAATAGTAAAAGTGAATAGTAAATTTTCCGGGAATAGAAATTAACCTGAAATTGCGAATTGTTACATTGGCTCTGATACCAATTTGTAACACCCCCAAAATTTGGTACAGCGGAAGACTCAACAAGCTTTCGGGGTGCTACGGGGATTGGTATCCAACACAAGACATAAAAGAACGAGATAAAGTAAACAAGAGGAAAATACAACCACACGGGGTTTTAAAGTTTACAATTATCCCACATTCAATCAAAGTCAGGCCCAAAAGAAATAAATATAGGTCCACAATTATTTATCAGAGTTTTAGAAAATTTGATCCATAACCAGGTGCCATAGCCAAGCCTCCAATCCAAGCATCCAAGGGCATCACTTAATTACCTGAGAAAATGCGCTAAAAGTCAGCTTTCGCTGGTGAGATCATAGGTTTAAATTCATAACTAAATCAAGTGGACATGTACGCAAAACGCTTGCTAGCTAAACTAGGCCTTAATCATCCAACCAAAACAAATCAACCCTATAGGTGCACGCTATAGCCCAAATCAATCCAATTAATAGCTTACCTAGCTCAAGTCTAGGCCTCGCTCTATAACCAATCCAAATCAATCAATATGCATTCGCAAGGATGCGACATGCCCAACATGCGTAAGGATACGACATGTTCATGCATTCGTAAGGATACGACATGCTTCTCAACAAATCAAATCAATATGCATTCGCAGGGATGCGACATGCTCTACACTACCTAGTTCTATAAGCATAGCAAGTTTTAAATAAACAAAGCGATAATAGTCCACATAAAATATTTGCACGTTTCTCACCCCAAGTATTGAAAACAAAGTTCAAGAGTAAAAATGGGGCTATGACTCACCTCAAGTCCAAAAATCCGCAAAAGAAATCGATAGATGAAAGACGTAAAGCAAACTCAAGTAACAGCAACTACAGACTCGGCACTTCCTAACAATATAAACTCGTTCAGAAACATTTCCTCAAAATCAAATATTCCCAATCCCGAACGTATTCCATTTAACTTTCCAAAAATATCAATTTCTCGAATTATCTTCATATTAATTTGAAGTTTGACATTTGGTATCCATACGGGTGGAGGGTCGACACAACTCAAACCAAGAAGCCACAACGAAAAGAAATAATAAACAATCTATAGGTCTAATATTAGCCCAATATATTATTTAAATAAATCATCGAAGTTTATCAAATCCGTCGATTTGGTAATCCCCCATATTTATTTATGTAATACATCATTCTAAGATTATACCCAACCTAAACCACATAGCACAAAGAATTCTATATGGTAAATATCGTAGTCCAATAAATTCCCTAGATATATCGTCAATTTGCCAAATTCGTCAATTTAGCCAATTCCACGAGATATTTAGTAATTTATTATCCTAATACACATACCACAACCTATGGGCGTCGTAGGATACGATGCCCATTAATATAATCATTTTATATAGCTAAATGAACTCTATTTAACCCGTCGATTAAATAAGTTATGTAGTTATAGAAAATGGATATATTAATCGTCATATATCCGTGACAACACAAAAGTCACATAATAAAGTCCACTTGGACTTAAGTAACCACAACTCCGTATAACTCGATAAGTTTTCCAAATTTATAAAAAGTCATGTTTTATTTATTACTTACCCAACGTATTAGTTCTCAACATTATTTATAGTTATTTATTTATAATAATACTCCCGACATTTATTGCACTATTCGCATAGTATAATAATTATCGTTATATTATTATAACGTCTACTCGTGATCATTTTATCATTAATATACGCATATATATATATATATATATATATATATATATATATATATATATATATATATATATATATACGTTTATCACGTCTATATACGTATATAAACGATTATATTATTAATAATATTATTACGAGTATTATTATTAATGTTTGATTTTGAATATTTATCGAGTCATAAGAATTTGGTCACATGTCCGAGTCATCACTCTCGGCTCATAGTCCAAGTCCAAAATAAAACAGCCAAGTCATAATAAATAATTCAACTCCGTCCAAATCAATCCCAAATCTACTTGCTACAACAATAAGGTCCGACTACGGCACCCGACTAACCTATCTCCGTCATCTAATTGACCGTCTCACAATCGGTCTCCAATAACAAACGGACCATAGTGGTGACACAACACTCCATGAATCAACAATATTCGACCGGACCCAAAGGGTCGCGGTCTTGCTCCCATCGAGCCAAAATCCATCCCAAACGGACCCTCATGGGTCGTCGGCCAAAACCAAACAACAACAACAAGATAACAACAAGGGTCATTGGTCTTGACATGACCAAGGGTCATCAAAACACGACCTCGAGACCCCTTGGGTCTCGGCTAAGCTCAAACCGAGCCTCAAAATCCACCGAATCAACATCAAATTGACCCACCCGGATACCAAACCATCAAATCTTTAATAAAACTTCATTTCCCATTTGAAAAACTCAAAACCCAACAAAAACAACCCGTGTAGACACGGATTTAATTATGAATCGAGGCACACGACATGAAATTCGTGGCCACTCACCTTCAAAAAGGCACCAAAACTAAGTTTCTCCAAAAATCCAACAAGAAAAGATGAAAATAGTGGTGATTGTGTGGCGGTGGTGGTGATTTCGAGGTGTTAGGGTCGTCCAAATCGCGCATGAGTTGTACCAAAAGATAGATCGGGATGAGGTGGTTAAGATGGTGGTGTTATTTTGTGAGTGGGAGTGGCGGTGGTGGCTGTGGAGGTGTTTTAGGGTGGCGGTGGTGATGGTGTTTCAAGAGAGAGAGAGAGATGAATATGATGAAGGTGTTGGTGTTGTGTGTGTTGGTCCAGGTTATCACAAGGACGATTTTTGTATACACTCTAAAAGAAAAAAAAATATAATACTAATAATAATAATAATATTATTATTAGTGGTAAAGTGGGTGAGGTAACTAGGTGTAGAATACACGGACCAAACCCGAAACTCATTTAAAGTAAAACGACTCTCTCGAACCGAGCTCATTCAAAATATTCAAAAATCTCACGATACGCTCCAAAAATATAAATATCCAAACCAACATTTAAAATATATAAAATTGTTAGGTTATCCTAGTGTCGGAGTCAATGTAGTGCCAAATAAATATCTCAAAAATAAGTCATCACGAATGAACCAAACCAAACCAATAATTAATAATCATCTTCCATAAATAACTCAAGGTTTAAAAATCACATTCCAACGTTTACAAATCTCATCACGAATAAACTTTTCAAATATTCCAAAAATTATAAATTTTAAAGTAATGCGGGTTTTCAAAATGACTCCCTAATTTGCCAGTTGTCACACCCCGAGCTCGAGCCTAAGTTGCAGCTGATTTAATAACAATCGAGCTCAAGCCCCACCTTTACATACAAAACTCGATTAGGCTCTCGAGCCTAAACGACACTAAGATATTTTAAGGATTAGACATATATAAAATGTTATGAATTTGTTTATATGCGAGTTTATAAATGAGCTCAATAATAAGCTTATTAAAGAGCTCAAAATTGATATATTACGAGCCGAGCTCGAGCCAAGCTTTATATTTCATGGCCGTATCATATAAATGAGCCGAGCCGGAGTCTGTATAACATACAACGAGCAGAGCTCGAGCTTAAGAAGTATGGCTCGAACCCAGCCGAGCTCGAGCTTTATTAAACTTGAACGAGCCGAGCTCAACTTCTAACAGGCACGCGCTCGGTTCAGCTCGTTTCCATCTCTATTTGTCATGTAGTTTGGCACCTTTGGTAAAACATAAGGATGTGTGTTTTTTACTGTGTGATGGAAGAAGTCTCACACTTTCATCCATGTCCTTAAAGGAGTTAATATTTATGAAAAGAAGTAACTAAAGGAAAATATGTTAGGTTACCATTTTCTCCTTTTCAAACATAGAAAACTTTCGAATCACAAGTTATAAAAATGTATTGAATATTGACTTTAATCAGGAACCATTTACTAACTAATTCATACAGTGGTATTTTGAAAGCTAATACAGGTTATATATACAATATTGGCTAAAAGTTGAAAAAGTGGCATCATTCATCAAAAGACTAATATTCATCACCATGAAACGTTAATACAAGAAAATACAGTAAACTCATTTACAACAAACAAAATTTTCTATTCAAAAGTGTAGTTAAAGTATTTTACAAAATCAATATCTCTATTATTTTACATAGGCTACACGTACAACACACGTTTTTTGTAAAATGAGTTAACATCTTTCATGTAATAGTTTATGCTATATAGACATATACCCAAAGGCAAAACACTTAGAATGTTAAAAAAACTTACATTGTTTTAAATACAAACATCAATAATACGGATATTCACAAACAAAATGAATGTCTAACATGTTAATCATTATGAATGTCTAACATGTTAATCATTATGAAGGTAGTCTAGTCCAACCACACCTCAAGCAAAGTGGTGAACAATCATCAAAGGCTTGCTAGGATGAACAATCGTGAAGCTGAAAGGCGAAGGCTTGTAAGCAACTTTGAGGCCCGGATTAACCAAATGGTTAATCTTGATGTGAAACTTAACCTCTTTTTCCTCGTTGTTTACGGTGCTGCCTTTTATGGGGAGCTATACCTCATGGCATTAAACGTACGCGTTACATTTCACTAGGTACAAAGCCTCGCGGCTATTTACCTTAACAAACTAAAAAAAAAATAACTGGATAGGCGATTTAAAGTCTCGCGGCTATCTAATCTAAACAACTAACCCTTAGCAAATAGCAAACTCTACCCAACATTTTCATGGATTGCCCCGACCGGCTGGTTGGGATCCTCCACCATTGCTATATTTACAACCACCATTGCATTATTTGTTCGATATTCTCAAGTGAAGATAAATGGTGCTTTTTGAACCAAGTTAAAGTTATGAAAGCGACAACAACCCAAACTATTACAATGACATATTCATTATTGTCAGGCCATGATTGCAAAAGGTAGGTTGTAAAGACAGAGCTAAGACTTGCTGAACCGACCCATATAAAGTAGTCTCTTGCCCTCGAATTTTGATCGAGGCCGGCAACTCTGAGAAAGAGGAGAATGGAAACTATGTTGTAAACCAAGGGTAATATTAAACCAATTAAAGCTGAATACAACTAAAACAAACACATATAAAAAAAAAAAAATTCAATCTAATCGCACACTATAAACTATCAAAAACATAAAAATCACAAAAAAACAAGACTATCATATATAAAATAAACCACAATTAATAGGAAAAATGTGTTTAACCATTACCAAATCTAAACCAAAAATAACTCGGATCTGAAAAACAAATTAACTATAATAACTCGGATCCGAAAAACAACTTTGACAAAGCAAATTAACAAAAATCCGACATAATAATATAACCCGAAAACTGAATTTATAAATATTTCGATTTAAAATCGTGCATACCCTTTTATGGATTACCAGATAAACGGGTGCAGGCCTAACGATCTCGAGCCCGAACAGGCACAAGCCAACGGGCTCGAGCCTGAACGAGCACGGGCTAAATGAAACTGTTAATATCCGTAAATTTATATTCAAAAAAAATATAATAAACTAAAATATATGATTCACTAGAAAAAATTAATTTCATGGTACCCAACGCTGCAATGCGCGAGTACCTGCTAGTTTAACTTAAATGTGTCTAACTTGAAAAACTTTCAAATCACAAGGTATAAAAATGTCTTGAATGTTGACTTTAATCAGTCACCATCTACTAACTAATTCAGTATTTTAAAAAAGCTAATACAGGTTATATACACAATATGCGCTAAAAGTACAAAAAGTGGTATTATTCATCAAGAGATTGGTCACAATTAAAACCAAATCATTGACAAACTAATATAATATTCATCATTGTGAGACGTTAATACAAGAAATGCAATAAAACTTATTTACACGAACAAAATTTTCTATTCAAACGTTTAGTTTGATGATTTTACCAAATAAATATCTCTATTCATTTAAATACGCTACACAACACAAGTTTTTGTAAAATGGGTTAAAATCTTTTACAGTAACTAATAGTTTATGCTATATAGATAGATACACAAAGACAAAACACTTGAACGTTGCAAAAACTAGCTATGTCTATCATAACCTTGTAAAAGTGTAAAAGTTTGTAACCTTGCTTTGTTTAGTCAAATAAACATCAAATAATACGAGAATTCACACACCAAAAAAAAGTCTAACCTGTGTTTATCATTATGAACGTAGTCTAGTCCACAAACCATTGTCAAGATAGAAAGAGTCGATCGCTTGAGAAAAATCAAAAGCCATGAGCTCGATCGAGAATAGTGTTGAGCGAGAAAGATAAGCTTTGCTTGCAAGGGAGATGGGCGGCCAAACAAGGGAGATCGAGCTAGTTTGCTAGTGTGGATGTGTGTGTGTGTGTTAGCTAGGGTAAATGTACAAGAGTTATGAGGAATCACTAGATGAATTGAAGTATACAACTACCCTGCAAAATATTTATGAAGGATGTAGATTGGTGGAAACCTTTATTTAACTTTGCATATCTAAAGCAAAAGCTTCTCACCTAGTTCAAAGTATTATTGATGTTACTACACAAGCAAGGTGTGGGTTGGGCTAATTTGAAGAGTTATGATGTTGGTTGGTCATGTTTGGTACCTTTGATTAGTCATAAAGGTATGTAGAACACCGCATATATTACAGTATAGACCTTAGATTCATTATTTCAAATTCTTTAGTCTCCACGTTAAACCGGAATAGTTTTCAAAGATGAAGTTGTTCACATAGCCATAACGCACATTAAATAACAAACGTATACACACAAGGCAACATTAAAAAAATTTCATGTTACTATACGACAAATGAGTTAAAGAAGTCGTATCACAAAGATATGGGAGGTGATTTGCACACTTTTATAAATGATTGAGACACTCTAAATTAGAGTGTCTTGACAATTATACCCTCACATTACTTTTACGCATTCTTATCTTGTGAGGGTATAAATGTTAAGACACTCTAATTTATAGTGTCCTAATCATATATGTTTTGGGAGTTGTCATGATCTTTTTGTTGTTCTGGCTCATATTCGTAGTCTTTTTGGTGTTTTGGTTTTTTTCATTAACTTTGCGTTGAGAAAAAGAAGGTGAAGGATTTTAGGAGAAACCGTCAATGAGCATTGTCTTTGCTTCTAAAACTTAAAAGTAAACAAATTTTGAGCTTTGGTAACAAATTTCATAGGATGATATGAGAAAGGTTAGCTTGTCATTAGACATTTGGTACATGTAAACGAGCTCTTCACATCGATGTTTTAGGAGAATTTTAGCAGACCTACAATATTGTGCCCACTAATTTGGCCATCAAGAGTCAAGACAACACCCCAACTCTATGCGAATTATTAGCATGTGTCATGAGTGCTCATCCGATTTGTTCTACGTCTGCCACTTCTCGTCTCTTCTATAACAACAACTGGCATCTTGCGTGATCTTTTTGTTATATATACTCCAACATGATTGTATAATAAATATGTAACATATAATAGCGTTGAAGCCCATTCTGGTTGAAGTTAGACTGGATTTGTTAACTTTGCCAGTTGCCACACATAATTAGAAAAGGTCCTTAATTTTGAAGGAAGTTCTTTTACAGTGTTCAAAAAAGCAAAAGAAATGGCAGTAAAACTGTAAAAGTGAAAAAAGAGAAAATAAAGCCGTGTTTGATGACTTGATTCTATGTGTCACGATTGGTTGCAAAAAATATTAATGAAAGTAACGTTGAATGCATTGTATTATACTCGTATACGTACAGTATATGCATTTACTGTCTGATTGAGACGTACAGACATAGTTTTACGTACATTATACGGCCACAATAAAGAGTAAAGACCTACACACTGGCCATAATGTACGTACACCTTTAATTTGCGTACAAATATAAGAGTATTGACTATCTTTAACCTGTTCATTTAAAAAGTTAATTTTGTAATAATATAAATGACTCGGAGCTCGATCAAGGTTTAGTTAAATGTTTACTTAAAAAGTTAATTTTGTAACAAGACTAAATTCTTGTTTTCGTCACTATGGTACAAGATAAATCTTGCCATACGAAAACATTTGCATGGATCTGTCGTTAGATATTTTCTTTTTGCATGTTCTTAAATGGATGCTGTAAACGAAGGGCAAATTTTGTATTTGACACTCGATCTTTATATTTTCATCATATTTATTATCACATGTTAACTGATACTTAATGATCATAAGATTATACTCGTAACTTATTACGAAGCTTATTCAAAACATTCATGTTGCCACAATGTCACACACAAAAGGTTGAAAACCAATGGTTTCGTTGCTAATCTATTTTTACTCAAGTTTGTTGAATGACATAATTTCGTTAAGTAAAAGATGGTAACAATTACAGGCAAAAATAAGAAGGGAAGTGTCATTGCTTTAACCTTTACCAGAAATAATGAATCTAAAGTATATTAACAACAAGAAAAAGACAAATTTACGAGACACAACAACTGCTTGAACCGAAGCTATCAATAGGTAAAAATCGCTAGGCGCTAGTGAGGCGGTCGGGTAAGGCCTAGCGATTAATCGGTTAGACGAGGATTAATCAGGGATTAATCAGATTGGAATTTTTATGCACGAAATTGTAATTTTATATATTATATGTATGAGATAACTATAATGCATCAAAGTTCAAATATTTCAAGTGTTCAAATATAAACATAATACATAATTCTTCAAAGTTTAAAATCAAACGTAGATATTACTCGATTTATTGACTATTTTTAAGCGATCTTTGACTGATTTTGTCCGATTAATCGGTTTGTTGACCGATTTTTAAGCGATTTTAACTAATTTTAAGTTAGTTTGTTGACCGATTTTAAACAATTTTATCCGATTAATCGGGTTGTTGACCGATTTTTAAGCGATCTTTGACCAAAGCGATTAAATAGGCCTATTATGATAAATAAAGGCGCTTAGTGAACGATCATCGACTATGCGGGGATTAATCGGCCGCCTGGACCGATTTTTACAACAGAGATCAATAGTACATATACTATTGATACCATTAGGGATGTGTTCTACATACCCTCTCTATGTTGTTACATCAGGGAATATTTGGTCAAACCGTACAATCCGCGATGCACATCGTACAAGCCAGCGAAGCACCCAATCATTATATACCCTCCCTCAATCGAATCCTTTGATAGTTACATCTACATGTTTAGTTGTTTTTAGTACATGTTGTGTTTTGTTTTTATCTTGTTATGTCTTTGAAACCCGAGTCAAATCTGTTAACATATTACGATTAGTTAGGCTATTAGCATTGGTGACCGCAGTCGACCATGTCACATCATCTTTTTCTCTCCGACGATCAAGTTGCCACAGTGACGACCAAGGTTGGTTTTTATTTATTTATTTATTCATTTATTTTTTTTACACAACAAATTTAAATTTCATTAATAATAAAAATATTACATAAATTATACAATACGATATGGAAAAAAACATACGAACTATAATACAGTACGAAATACATAAACATATCTTAATATGAGTATTCCCCGCATGCAAAATCATACGAAGGAGACTTATACCGAAGAAATTCCTCAATGAACGCCAACCGTTCTGTTTCTTCCTTCCTGAGTTCTCATCACACTCTTGTTGAAGCCTTGCTTGTTCTGCTTCAAAGTCTTTGAATGCCTCTTCGCCACACATGATATCATAATGCTGGCTTGCAGTTAAGCCATGCTCATCAACTGCTTCGTCTCCATAACCTAGCCCAATTTGAGACAGCTGAGCTTGATAATGTTGTTTCTCAACAAATCCTGGTGCATCAGATGAAGTTGATGCACCTATCCCAAGTTGATTCATCTGTTGTGATACAAAATCATCAATTTTGTTTTCCTCATAACTCCAACGAATTTGTTGCTGATTTGGTCCTGTATCTTTGAAACACACCCCACAACGTGTCACTAATGGTGTCGTCTTTGTTGGCTTCATCGCTCAAAAATTGGTCAATCACAACGTGTCTTTCCGCAGAAATGTCTTTGCACTTCGCGTATCGTTATCTCAAACGTTCTTTCTTTGTCCTTGCGAGCTGAAACTGCTTGGTAAATTCGATAATAGCCTGTTGTCGAGCCGTATCGTCTTGATCGCATTGTTTTTTTAATATAAGCTTGCATTTCTTCGACAGAATAGGAAGACGTCAAACCATAATTTTGTGTTATAATAATTAATAGCTGAGAGAATTGTTGTTTGAATTTATGAATGAAATGTTGAAATAAGTGGGGTATTTACAATATTGTAAAACTGGTCAAGTTTAAAAACATTTATTATTATTATTTTTTTCTTTGAACTTGGTCGTCCAAGCGAACTAGTTCGCCTCTTCTTGCAACCACGACCGATCACGACCAATCGTCCAAATTGGGCTCGACCGAGGTCGACCGATCACGAGCCATGTTGGACGACCGACCACTGCTAGAAGCCTAAGTTGATTATTAGCCAGCAAAGAACTAGAACTAGAACTACAACTGGATCATAGTACGTTAGTATTTTCCATATCTCTTGCTCCCAAATTCAACTAGTTGACCTCATATCCAAGAGTCTCATTAAACTAACTAGATTAAAGATCTTGAAGTTGTTTTAATAAAAGTAAAGTTTGCTTCGAGCTTTATCCGTTAGATATATACGAAAGATAATATTGAATGTATAAATTCTAACATACTCATAAGCTAAAATGCTCGACAATAACTCGGTCCAATAACTTGGTATATAACATGTGCTCCAAGTTCATAAACTGTAAAGTTCCTGGCAGGTCAGATTACTTGTCGAATCCACTCAAGCTCAATAAAGATCAATGAAGTTGGATGTTTTCAGCCCCTTGCTTATTTCATCTAAACTAAATATATCCAGTTTTTGTCGAAGTCAAAAACTGACTCGAAGTTATTTGGTTGTGCGAATGGATGTGTGACCTGACTTGACGTAGATTTTCAACGTTTTGGTTGGAATGTTGTAGAAAAAGTGAAGTCGAATGATTCTTTTATTAATAATAACCAAATGATTACAACCCAAAGTCCAAACTGATCTCAATCAGAAATAACAATAACTTGATCTCAATCAAGTATGAATAATATCACCAGAAGCAACAATAAAACCCCAATCTGATCTCAAGCAGATTGGTAACCAAGAAATAACACAGCCTGATCTCAAGGGTGTATAACAACATAGCATCAACCTGATCTCAATCAGGTTCATCCACCAATTATACATTCGGAATAAGATTGAAACAACACGAATGACGGGTACTCCAGCTACACTGTCGTACCCCTAATATCTACATTGATATTAGTTCTATTACAAAACAAGAATCTAAAGATAGAAAGCTGATCATCGCTTATCAGAAAGAAGAGATGGCCGTTTTATGTGTTGATGGTATAACGGCTCTATAAAGAGCCGTTTGAGAGAAATTAAGAGACAGTTGGTTACATTGTGGAGTGAGAGAGAGCAGCGAGATAATCAAATATCCAGAATGATAAGCCGAGTATATAAGCTCCTCTTCCCAACGGCTCTAATGATAATGACACAACTGGCCCTTCATCATTCCAACTTCTTCAAACACGGCTTAAACTTCAAGGACAATAAATCTGAAAATATAAGAATGACAAGATTAGTCCTTGTAATACATCCAGGCATAAGATTATATTTCAACATCCCCCTTAATCTTAGCCTGGAAAAAAAACACCAAACAACCCATTTTGAAAGCCAAGTTGTTATGCTGAGGAACAACTAAAAACATGGGACAAAAAACCACAACTGTTTACATTGTTTCGACAATCCTGAAAACACATTTTTTTTTTCCATCAAGTGCAGGACAATCACCAAGTTGAAAAACAGAACACAATAAAAAAAAAAACCAGAGAGACAAAACCTGGAACCAGCAACCTGCTCTCAAGCAGGTAGAAACGAAACACTTCAACCTGTTTTCAAACAGGTAAGCAAGAAACAAGGCAGCTTTGGTGTCAAAGAGACTGAACCAATGTACCACGCTGATCTTAAGCAGCCAACAACAATCACAGCTGCATTCTGATCTCAATCAGAAAACAACAAATAACCACATACAACCTGATCTCAAGCAGGTGTACAACCAATATCACAATCTGAATAAAATCAGACAACCAAGGATGAATGCAAACTGATATAAATCAGCAGCAAGCAACTGAATCTTTAACCAAAGCCACAATTTCAAATCCAAAACAGTTAATGAGCCAACCATTTTAAATGAGGAAGCAACAGGCAACTGAATCTTTAACCAAAGCCATGCCAAGAAGACACAGCCAACAAAGTAGGCAAGGGGTCATCAATCCCCAAGACCCATAGAGCTACGAACCATGTCCACAAACATGCTGAAAACTCAACAACCAAACACTTAGAAACAAGCTGAAAAATCAGCAACAAGAGTAACAACAACCTCCTCTCAAGCAGATTAATACTAGAAATATCTTGAGCCTGATCTTAAGCAGGCAAGATTATGAAACGCTTGAACCCGATCTCAAGCAGGTAAGCAAAATACATCATGAGCCCGATCTCAAGCAGGCAGGAATATGAGACGCTTGAACCCGATCTCAAGCAGGTAAGCAAAAAACAAGAATACGCACTTCGAAATTCTAAACAGATAATAAGGTCAACAATAAAAAGCAACAGGGTTACAAAGGAACAATCATGCAAAGGCAAACAAAAGATAGAAGACAAGAACAAGCAAACAGAGCATATAGGCAAGCAGCCAACAACCAAGGCACAAAGAAGGGCCTAAACCTAAGAGGCAAAGAAAAAAAGAAAGGAAAAAGATAGATGAACAAATAGGCATACAAGGACAAAGGAGAAGGCATAACAACAAGAACAACAAGGAACATAAAGAAAGAAAGGCATAACATATAAAGGCAAACATCACGAGAGCAGGAAGAAGGAAGCAAACAGACCACAGGAGATAGAGGAATTCCCCCTGAAACAGAAGGGATCTAGCAACAATAGGCAGATGTCGATGTTTCCTCACCACGATCCCATTCTGCGGTGAATTATGAGTACAAGGAGATAGATGAACAAGTTACCCATGTATAGTGAAACTGTGCTTACTTAAAGAAAGAAAAAAATCCTTTTTTTTTGGCTGGAAAAAAAAAAGACAAGACTTGATCAAAAAGAATGACCAAGTCTACAATTCTGTATAAAATAGACAAAGTGTAAATAGACTTAGAATTCTCAAAACCTAAGTCGATACCATGATTGTTATAAAAAAATTCTGTTTTCTCCAAATAGTAGGGTAGCCAATGAGTAAAAAGAACATCTATCATCCATGTAGTTAAAAACCACACACTCAACCAACAAGAATAACAATGAGAAAGCAAGAAGAGACATAAAAAACAGGACAGAAGCAACCAGCCAACCAAGCACACAGGATAAGGAGCAATAAAGAACCAGCAACTAAAGTAATTAGTATCAGGTTCGAATACATCAACAGTATACCCAAGAACATACATGAAAAACCAACAACAAACACAAGCTAAGGATAATAAACAAGACAAGAAACAATTAGAAAAATGCAGATAATCACACTAAACAAGAAGGCAAAGCAAGCAACAAATAACAACAACTTCCAACAATCTCAACTCCTACTCCCCATCAATCTAAACAAAGAAAAAAAACTGAAATAAAAGAGAGAGTGTGAGAGGTGTTACAGTGCACGCATAAAACCAAGAAGCAGCGGAATCAGCAGGAGCAATGCACTTGATTCTATAATATCCTTCTCTCTTTCACAACCAAACACGTACTCGGCTTCAAATCAGAGTCCCTATTGAACATACGCATCAGTTTTGATCCAGAACCCGAGCTTGAAGGTGGCTTGTATGATCCTCCTTTTGTTGGCAAAGTGTTGACATCAATATCACCAACGTAGTAATCTTACAACATGTCTCTTGCATTCTGGCTGTGGCCTACATCTTCGAAATCCTCTGTTGCATCTTTCTTGGTGGCTAAGATGAGGACTTCATCACCTCCAGGATGATCATCTAGAAATTGTGTAATATCGTACACCTTGCCAGAAATAATAAGCCAACAATCAGTTTTCTTATCATGTTGTGACACTATCTTCAAGTGATAGAACTTTTGTCTCTGAACCCATTTCTGTAGACGCCTCCCTTTTTTTTTTAATCGTAATCTTCAAGGAATGTTGTTGATTATTAAGAGCCATAATTTCCTGTTGCATCTCTTTAATATTGGTTTCGAATTCTTGAGCAAAAAACATCTCCCTTTCTCGTGCTTCATTTAACATGTAGCATCCTGGCCAACTGCTGCTTTTGTTGCTTGTTCTCGACTGACAAATACACACGCTGATTGCCGACAGAATCAACACTATCAGCTAAATCTGAGCAGAGTGCCTTTTAACTGATTTACCCTCCATATCAGCTTCACCAGCTGCATCTTGTACTGAATCAAATTGTGTAAATCCAGAAGTGAAAGAACCATGAGAAGCATACTCAGATAAAGCCGAAACAATAGCACTCTCTTCAGTCGATACTTTATCCTTGCTCTTAGGCGAGTGAGGACCATATACACAAGCTCACCCAATAGATCATCTAGCCACGCCGGCTGCTCCTCCAAACCAAAACTCGTCGACACAGATTTCTGATGCCGCGAACGAGAGAACTCATCTTTGAAAGTGGCCGAAGAGGGCGAATCAAGGGAATATGCCCGTGAAATTGGCAAACAAAGTGGAAGTTGAGGTGGCCTCGATATAGTTAACCAAATTCCGATTACCAAGGAGCAGACTGATTATCAATACACAACCCCGATCTTTCAATTTCCTTAATCACAGTTTCCACTTCAAGAACCATCCTTCGCTCACATAAAATCTGAGGAACAGCTCTATGGGTAACGACATCAGGGAAAAAAAACAACTTCCCTTATCATTCTATAGCAGCGAAGAGCATCATCTATATTTCCAGTATCTTCATATAGAGACAAAAGGATTTTGTAAGTCTTCGTATAAGGTAAAATTCCCCTTTCTTCCATCTCAATCAAACACATCAGCCGCATCTTCCAATCTCCCAGCTTTTCCATACAAACCAATCAAAGTATTATAAGAAGCAGTCAACCGCGGCTTCTGAACAGAACCTTCAACATCAGGTTACACCACACTCTCGTATGATCTCATCCACCAGTCCCCCATCTTTCAACACACGAACAACCGTATTCATCGTCACTACATCCGGAAAAATACCCCTAACTTTCATATGCTTAATTCATAAAAGCGCCTTTTCAACAAAACCCGCCTTACCAAAAACATCAATCAAGCCCAAAGATAAAACCCCAAAAATAACCTAAACCCAATTTTCTCAAAAATTGGGCGTTTTGAAAAAATCTCTTTGAATTAATCAATTAGAGTCAAAAAACACCAATTAATATCAGTTAATTGAGATTAATCGAATTAATTTTGAAAATCCCCAAAATCTTAGAAACCCTAATTTTTTGAAAACGTTTTTCAGAGAAACCTGGCTCTGATACCATGTAGAAAAAGTGAAGTCGAATGATTCTTTTATTAATAATAACCAAATGATTACAACCCAAAGTCCAAACTGATCTCAATTAGAAATAACAATAACTTGATCTCAATCAAGTATGAATAATATCACCAGAAGCAACAATAAAACCCCAATCTGATCTCAAGCAGATTGGTAACCAAGAAATAACACAGCCTGATCTCAAGGGTGTATAACAACATAGCATCAACCTGATCTCAATCAGGTTCATCCACCAATTATACATTCGGAATAAGATTGAAACAACACGAATGACGGGTACTCCAGCTACACTGTCGTACCCCTAATATCTACATTGATATTAGTTCTATTACAAAACAAGAATCTAAAGATAGAAAGCTGATCATCGCTTATCAGAAAGAAGAGATGGCCGTTTTATGTGTTGATGGTATAACGGCTCTATATAGAGCCGTTTGAGAGAAAGAGACAGTTGGTTACATTGTGGAGTGAGAGAGAGCAGCGAGATAATCAAATATCCAGAATGATAAGCCGGGTATATAAGCTCCTCTTCCCAACGGCTCTAATGATAATGACACAACTGGCCCTTCATCATTCCAACTTCTTCAAACACGGCTTAAATTTCAAGGACAATAAATCTGAAAATATAAGAATGACAAGATTAGTCCTTGTAATATATCCAGGCATAAGATTATATTTCAACAAATGTTGTAAGTTGTAGGCAAACAGATGTTGTGCTACTAACTTCTCACTCTTAATGGAACCTTTAGAAGTTTTGTTGTTGTAGTTTAATAGGTTAAGATGGGATTTGAGTTCCTGTTGTTGCTTGTATCATTAACACTTGTTTAATGGAATGGTAGAAATTCACCAACTTTAAACTAAAACTTATCATTTACATGTTTCAGAATACATGCCATGTACATCTATGTTATTAGTATACTTGAGGGGATATCACTTGAACCAATGGACTATTCCTTCTAATATAAGTATAGAAACTATAAAAATGAAATAGCATAGTAATTATAAAAACTTGTGATTTTACAAAATTTTAGGGAAAAAGATATAGAAAAGTCTCATTGGATTGACCCAATAACGAAAATAATTAAACCATAACCCGACCCCACAACTATGTCGGGTTATCGGGTTTGGGCAAAAATAACCCGATAAGCTTTTTAAACCCGATTAAACCCGACCTGATAAGCCTTATCGGGTTCAGGTCAACCCGACCCTATTGACACCACTAAACTTGTAGCACAATCTCTCTTAAGTTGACTTTTTATATATTTCTTATAATTTAAAAATAACCAAAAACCCACAAATACATACCTACACAATACACATAAAAGTTTAAATATAATGTTTCTTGTCCTTAAACATTTTGGATTGTGTGAAATGTTTTTCCTTTTACCAGCTATGCATGGTGCGGTGTTTTTTGGGGTCCCCAAAGAAAAACACAACCCTTTTGGCGCTTGTTTTTCATGCTCATAACCTTCAAACCAAAGGAGCCAAATTCATAAAGTTGTAAGACATGACAACTCATTCATTCCCTTACTTGATTGTCTTGGGTGAGATAGGCCAAACTAACAACATATCAAATTATCAATGCTTACTACTTACCTTGGTGAATATATATTATTACTAACCCTCCCCCATTTAACTCCCCCAATATACACTTCATCTTGGTGTTCCCTTGTATCTTCATTCGATCCTTCCCTACAATATTTATATGTCACACCCTCAAATTCATGATTTGCAGCGGAATTGAATACCTGGGGTGTAATTGTCATAGCATCACATCATTGGTTACATTGAACGACCTAAAGTGTCGTTTTGAAAATACATCGTTTGATTAATTTAAAATAATCAGAGTTACATAAGGTCCCAAAAGGTTTTTCCAAAGTTTAAGAAACAAGTTTGTAATATCAAACGATAACATAAGTGCATGAAATCCAAAAGTGAGACGCGTCATCGCTACTCCTTAAAATGACTCCATGTATGCCATGCGGTATGTCTTAGTTACCTAAAAATACATTGCTAAAACGGTCAACAATAATGTTGGTGAGAAATCATAGGTTTATGTAAATGAATTGAATGTACAACCACAAGTATAAAATGTATTGACAAAAATGTCATGAAAAATGCTACATTGTCTCTTAAGCTCATGACCCCGAAGCTTGACTGATTGATATATGATCCGCCCTTTGGTCAAGAGTGTTATACCAGGCACTCTAATGATAAATCAAGTGAAATGCGTTCGGAGACCTGTTGGCGCTACCTACCCGAACGGAGGCGTCACCCTCAATAGATCTATTCACTCACCTTCGCTTACTCGTAATTAACGGTCCATGATAACATGGGACTTAAAATGGTATATGATGGTACTTAAGCAATGTTATGATATATAATACTTTGGCTTGTACTGAATAAAACATGTTGCAATGTATTCTCCCCCGAGAGTTTTGAAATGAATTAAGTGATAGAAAACAGGGCTATGAAAACTCACCTGATGCAAACAGTGATAAACAAGTGAATGAATCTGAACACAAGGCGCGAATCCTCTACCCGCAACCTAATATGATGAAAAATAATCTAACTTAGATTATATATTGATGTTGTGTATGCAAGTGCATATGTTATCTATACCACTCGTATTATTTTAAAATGTGTATAATCGTCGAAAATTATATTTTATGTTATCGTACCAAGTCATACTGTATTTTACATGTTTATATGGTGTAACGACGTCCTATGATAGTCGTTTAGTGAAAACTTGTGAAAATATAACTTTTCGTCGTAAAATATAACTTGTTAATTTTCTGAAAACGGCAAAAGTAGCCTAGGAAAACTAGTCGTGAATCAGTGTGTACTGAGAGTTAGGGGACAAACTCAGCATTTTTGGAAAGCTTGTTACAGTACCTAAATATGTTCAGTAGTGAAATTTTACCCATTGTGTCTAGATTTTAAGATAAATGGTCGAAAAGTATGGCATTTAGGCCAAAACTGCCATTTATGGGTAACTTTGAGTGGCTTTAGTTTACTTATTTAAAGCCCAAATGACAAAAGGCCAACTGATTTGGAAAGTATTCCAGGAGTACAAACTTTTGTACCTTGGTGTTTCCCCTCCAGAAATGAGTCTATTGACGGGAAAATAGCCTCAAACATGGATGTTTGCTCATTTCTGGTAATATGCTGAAATTTTGGTCTTTAATGCTGATGGAAATTTTTGTTAAATGTCCGTTTTCAAAAATTCATATCTCCTTCGTTATAAGCCCGTTTTCTAAGAATTTTATATCCCCGGATTCGCTTTACTGTGAACTAACTTATTTTTGATAAGTTGGTGCATTTTAATAAGGTTTAGTGTCCTGTTTTGGTCCTCAAAACTCGTACATCAGCAAGGTATTTTCTGAAAATGTCTATTAGAAGTGTAAACTTGTTTTTGGCATAACTTTTTCGTTATAAACTCGTTTCAATCCGTTCCAGCGGCCATGGCTTCGTTTTTAAATGTTTTCTGTTTCTCCAATAAAAAATAATCAGTGGTCTACTGATTTTTCTATATTTCACAAAATGAAACAGCCTTGAAATATTTGTTTTAAAAATGACATTTTCGCTTTGTTTCTTGTCTCAATCCAACTCCATCAATATCAAAAATTCCCTTAAACTACCATACATCTTCTTAGGGTGTTATGGGGTCCCTAATATCACAAGTTATGAATCTCTCAAATAAAACACTAGTTTTTATATTTTTGAGTCAAATAATAAGAAAAGTTATATAAAGTGGTATGTAACATATGGAATACTTGTATGTTGGTTACTAAAATCATATAATAGAGTATGTAATGATATTGAAAGAGTAGGAAAAATAAATATAAGCTTACTTGAGGTGATGGTGAATTTTTGGTTTAGAAAACCTAACTAATCTATAGATTTATATTTCAAAATCTTGTAATAGATTACCTATAGATATTGTTTAATACTTGTTCTTGAAAAATTGATGTTTCCTTCTTGATTTCTTGTTCTAGTCGTGTACACCAAAGGGAAGAGAAGAAAGATTTATTTTGGGAAAATTCTCAAAAAGGTACTTTTTCTTGTTCAATTTCTCAAAATGGTACAAATCCAACATGTTTTTCCAATTTGGTCATGTGCTAACGTGCGAATGTACGATTTCATTATTTTGTTGACACGTGTCCAGACAAAAAAGGACTTTACCAATCATTTGCATGCCCACTCACTATCAACAAATGTGCGAATTGCAAATGTGCGAATGTGCAAATTTAACTTTCACACATTAGCCAGAAATCGCACATTCGCCGTTCGCACATCTGCCTGGGTGGGGGAGTGTACGATGGTTAGGTGAGTGGGCATGCAAATGATTGGTAAAGTCCTTTTTGTCTGGACACGTGTCAAAAAACTAATTAAATCGCACATTCGCACGTTAGCGCATGACCAAATTGAGAAAACATGTTAGATTTGTATTATTTTGAAAAATTGAACAAGAAAAAGTACCTTTTTGAGACTTTTCTCATTTATTTTTGATCTACTTTTTGAGATTGCATGTAAATGAGAAAGGTAGGTAGTGATTTTCTTTTATATTACAAGTAGTAAGATTTTTGGTCCAATAAGAGAATAGGGAGGGGGGGGGGGGGGGGGGGGGGCGAGTTGGATGAAAAAGGGGAAAAAAAGGTGGGTGAGGTGATGTGTTGTAAGAAAATGTTGGAGTTTAGGTGTGGTTAGTTATATTGTCGTGTATATTATTGATAGTTTTAGTGTTATCGGGTACTGTGTTAACTAGAAATAAACTTCAACGGGACTAAATGTGACATAATAAAGTCGTAAAAATTATAAGAATATAATTTTTATAAGTATTGGGTGTTTAAATAATTATTGCTTTGTTATTACGAATACCGTCGTAATTATATATAATTAATGGTTCAAAATAAATAAATTCCCAAAATATTGAGCAACTAACTTTTATAATTTTTGTAACATTATATTGAATGTAAAAATGTATTAGGACCATTGCGGAAAGTGTCGGATGTGTTGATAAAAATTGCTGATCACATGTTAACGTTTATTTAAAAATCCTACTAGTGGAACAGTATGCAATTGATGTAGTGATGTTATGTAGACTAACTCTAATCTATGAAATGTATTTTCAATGATGTCTTATGATCACGCGGCTTAACCTTCCCGGTTACGCGAAATGATTACCCGTAAACCTAGTTTACGTGAAATGATGAATAGTGAAATGAATAATGATATGAAAATGACCTCAAAATTGCGAATTGTGACATTATACCCCGTAGTTCATTCTCTAGTAGTTAAAGTTATCAAACATCATAGATCTTCATTTCATCTCATTCATAAGTTGAACGAGTATCTTCTCCATCTCCAAAGTCATTCTTAGTAAAATTTTAAGGTGAATTATTATTTTTTTTTTTCACGATTGGAATATTTTTTCCCCTAACTGCCTTCTCGTTATATAGATCTGCCGCTGCTAGTGCTAGCATGTTGATCAAAGTTGGAATAATTGGTTTTGTGGTCCATTTAGTCGATGTTTTCTTAGAAATGATACTACATGTTTTTAGACCATGGTTCCCCTGTTTAAAAAAAGAGTTGATGTCAGGTATAACTTTCATAGAAAGCGTTCATGAAAACCGCCATTAAATCTTTGTGCTTTAGCATATATGGATGATTGGATCATAACTGCGGAAACTGATTTTATATAGAATTTTGGCGTTACTAAATTCACATAGTTGATTAGCTACCTGTGTTGTGAAAGATCTTTAGCCTTCTTTTTTTGATCAGGATTTGCTTATAGCCTGATGTCATGGATTTACTAGTTGCTAGCTGCGAATCTTGTATGACCATGCATAAAAACCTTGGTCCATGACAAACTCCTCCTACCTAATATCATGGATTTACAAAGTGTAGGTAAAAACACTAAGTTTTGAGATTTGATGACATTTTTTAAAAATAAATGTGTCTCATATAAAAATATTTCCTCACATTTTTTTCTCTCACTATACGTAGACCTTTACCTATAACACTTTTACCTACACTGTTTGCAAGCTTCATGTTGCTCATACTTTCTGGATTGTTTGGATGGTCATTCGACAGGGCTGAGAAAAGGATGTTGACTAAGCATGCAGAAGGGTCAAACAATGTTCAAGGAATTATCCTGGCAGGAATTATTAAGGAATGCTTGATTGGTATGGTAATCGTCTTTGGTTTGGGTGTTTACTCTGATCTTTCTCTGATTATTAATAGTACTTTTGGTCATCGAAACATGCGTCGGAGTTTGGTTGCCCATCTTCATGTGTGGATGTTGGCTTTTTCAAGCGTGTTAGCTCCAGCTTTTACAACTACCGCTTTTATTATTGGGGACCCATGGAGCCTTCTCATCTTAACATTGTTATGGGCTTCGATTGCAATGTTTGGTTTATGTTAGTAAGGGATATGATTTTCAGCTATCAAAGAGGCTTACACAATGATTAGCTGTCCAGAAGATTTTGGTAGTTATTTTGAAACTGTGATTATTTGAGGAAATTTTGAGTATGTCCTGAATATTTTAGTAGTTATTTTGAAACTGTAACTAAATTTTGGTTATGAGGTATTGAAATTTAGCTGATGCATGACACAGTATGCATCGACTAAATTTCAATACCTCATAATCAAAATTTAGTTACAGTTTCAAAATAACTACTAGAATATTCTGGACATACTCGAAATTTCCTCAAATAATCACAGTTTCAAAATAACTACCAAAATCTCCTGGACAACTAATCATTGTGTAAGCCTCTTTGATAGCTGAAACTCCTATCCCTTACTAACATAAAACCAAACATTGCTATCGCAACCCATAACAATGTTAAGATGAGAGGGCTCCATGGGTCCCCAATAATAAAAGCGGTAGCTGTAAAAGCTGGAACTAATACGCTTGAAAAAGTCAACATCCACACATGAAGATGGGCAACCAAAATCCGACGCATGTGTCAATGACCAAAAGTGCTATTAATAATCAGAGAAAGAGCAGAGTAAACACCTAAACCATAGACGATTAGCATACCAATCAAACATTCCTTAATAATTCCTGCCACGATAATTCCTTGAACATTGTTTGACCCTTCTAAATACTTAGCCAACATCCTTTTCTGAGCCCTGTCAAATGACCATCCAAACAATCCAAAAAGTATGAGCACATGAAGCTTGCAAACAATGTAGGTAAAAGTGTTATAGGTAAAGGTCTACGTATAGTGAGAGAAAAAAATGTGTGGAAAGATTTTTTATATGAGACACATTTATTTATAAAAAATGTGATCAAATCTCAAAACTTAGAGTTTTTACCTGCACTTTGTAAATCCATGACATTAGGCAGGAGGAGTTTGTCATGGACCAAGGTTTTTATGCATGGTCATACAAGATTCGCAACTAGCAACTAGTAAATCCATGACATCAGGCTATAAGCAAATCCTGATAAAAAAAAGAAGGCTAAAGATCTTTCACAACACAGGTAGCCAATCAACTATGTGAATTTAGTAACACCAAAATTCTATATAAAATCAGTTTCCACAGTTATGACCCAATCATTCATATATGCTAAAGCACAGAGATTTAATGGCGGTTTTCATGAACGCTTTCTATGAAAGTTACACCTGAAATCAACTCTTTTTTTAAATAGGGGAACCATGATCGAAAAACATGTGGTATCATTTCTAAGAAAACATCGACTAAATGGACCACAAAACTTATTATTCCAACTTTGATCAACATGCTAGTACCAGCAGCGGCAGATCTATATAACGAGAAGCCAGTTAGGGGAAAAAATTCCAATCGTGAAAAAAAAATAAAAAACAATTCACCTTAAAATTTTACTAAGAATGGCTTTGGAGATGGAGAAGATACTCGTTCAACTTATGAATGAGATGAAATGAAGATCTATGATGTTTGATAACTTTAACTACTAGAGAATGAACTACAGGGTATAAATATTGTAGGGAAGGATCGAATGAAAATACAAGGGCACACCAAGATGAAGTGTATATTGGGGGAGTTAAATGGGGGAGGGTTAGTAATAATATATATTCACCAAGGTAGGTAGTAAGCATTGATAATTTGATATGTTGGTAGTTTGGCCTATCTCACCCAAGACAATCAAGTAAATGAATGAATGAGTTGTCATGTCTTACAACTTTATGAATTTGGCTCCTTTGGTTTAAAGGTTATGAGCAGGAAAAACAAGCACCAAAAGGGTTAACTAAGAATTCAATGTATCTTCGGTGGGTACTTTCTAAGAAAGCAACTGTAGACATTACATTATCAACCTATGTATAGTCCAAACAAATCAAAAAGCACAACTATAGTCAATATGGTTGGGTTTATTTGAATGAGTACATATAAATTAACTTGTAAAGTAAATTTTGATTAGTATCATGTTGATTATACATTTTTTTAATTATTATTATTATTTTTTACCTTAATGCATTTAAGATAGCAATTGTCTTGGAAAATTTACTAGATTTAATGATAAACACAAGTTAGGGTAGTAACTATCCGTTTTAGCAACTGAAGGATTATTATATATTGGAAGTAAAAAACTCTATTAGTAGTATGTGGACTAGTATAGTTTTAGGATGTAGTAATCTGAGAGATTAATTCCTTTCTAAACTTCATTTGAGTCTCATCCTATTGCCATTTAGTTAAACTTCATTTCAATGTCATACTATAGTTTTGAGCGACACTATTCCTCAATATCAACTGAGCATCAATAGTGCAATGAGCTAGAAGCTCATTCTCATTCTTATTACTCAAACAAGAGCCTCCTAATTTAACTTCTTTGGAACTATAGCAATGTTCTATCGCAGCTTACACACGTACATAAAACAACCAATTAAGATGCTTTAATTTATAAATAAAAGCTCGGTAAGGCAGAAGGAGTTTCTCTTATGAAACAACTGTGCAGGCCTAATCCCCTCCTCTTTTTGATTTGGACTCTTTAAGTTAAGGTTAGCGTTCGTGAAATATGCACTTAGTTCTTATGAGCAATGATACATTACATACAAATACCCATCAGATCGGGTCATAGAAAGGAATCATTTTGTAACTTCCTACAATTTATTTACAAACTCCATTTTTAGATTAAGTTATCTAAAAGACAACTCTTGGTAGTCCCACAATATTAAATTTTTCTTCCATATATATCTTGCTCATGTATATACCTCGCATAGGTTGGAACTGGGATATCTGTTGAAGATGTATCATTGCATGATCATTATTATGTGTGGTGTTGAAGATAATCCATGTGGAGCTATCTGTTATAAGATAATATGTGTTAATTAAGGGTTGATTCAAATTAAACTATGCGTGTAACTAAACTATGTAATTTGCATATCTCATTTAGCTCTATTCATAATAAATCCTTTATTTATATAAGCCCAATATATAAGATGGCCCCAAAAACATGACTATGCATAAAACTAAAACTAAAATGGGTAAAAGAAATTAATAATGACAGTTGGAAAATGTAATGTGACGCCATTGTTATACACCATCAAGCATGTTTCGTCTTTATTATCACTGCCAAAAGCTTATTCCACCCTCTCTAGTCTCTACACAACCTATTTCAGCCTATATCAAACCAACACATACATACACCATTAATAACTTAAACCTTTCACTCTTCACTCATTTTTGAAGAAATGCCTTAATGAAAAAAGCACATGGTGGTTGGCATTCCATTATGATTTCATATTCAATCAATGGTATGTCTTCGAAAAGAGATTTATTACGAGATATGATATGATTCATTGAGAGATTTGAGGAAAGCTAGTTTAGGAAAGAATTTGAAAATTAAAGTGTGTGAATTTTAAAGCGAATGATTTCCTCAAAAGTGACTATAGTGGTTGAGAGTTTATTATTGCATTTCACATTTTACCCCTCTACAGTGTCTCAAGCCGTTTGCATATCGTTTCGCAAGTTTTGGGCCAATTATTTTTTTATGCAAGTTTTGGCCAAACTGCATGTTTCATCCCAATCGTTCCGAAAGTACAAGGATTGCGCTGTGGGGAAACCTTTGATGCAAGTCCAAAGGTTTCCCCACATGGACGATTTTTCACTTTCGTAACATTTGTGATGAAACATGCAATTTTTCCAAACTTTAGGTACGATTTATGCAATATACTCTTTTTTAATCATTCAAATAAACATAAAAATTGCATAAAAATATATGAATAAAAAACAAAAATAACAAATAAAAATATGTATCGTTTTCACACTAAATTTACTTCTTTAACACAGTCCGTCAAAATTAGAGGTGGCAAAACGGGCGGGCCGGGCGGGCACGGGCCACGGGTCAAACGGGCTATGGGCTAAACGGGCGCGGGCCAAACAGGCGCATGCTATACGAATCGCATTAGTAAAGACCCAAAACGACGAAATAAATTTCTCAAACTTAACACCTCATTTATAATTAAAAAATTAAATATATTATGTCAATAAGTTTTTCTTTAAAAACAATTGTAGTGTTATCTAATTGAGAGAAAATATGTGCCCGTTTATGCTCATTTAACTTTTAAATGGGCAGCCCATTTGAAAAAAAGGAGGAAGACCAAATGTGCTCAAATCTTTTAAAAGTTTGTCCATTTAGCCAATTTTTTTGATTTTGGGTACAAATTGCCATCTTTAGTCAAAATGATGACAATGCAAGATTACGAGCGATATCGAATCTGTTAGAGTTTAACAATTAAATAGCACGTATTGCGGAAGCTAGGATCAAGTATAACACATAAATATTAACTAAAACATAAATAGTAAACGTACCCGATGCACTTCAAATTAACCTTGATTCTTGTACAAATAGATCAATGATAAACCCCTTACCGTTTTGTTTATCGATCTCTTGATAATTACTAAAGTAAGTAATTACCTCGTTCTTGTACACACAAACTACCAACGAATAAAGGTTTGATGCAAGTAAACAAAACACTTAGTTTGCTTTGGAAAAAATCGACCAAGATCCCTAGGAGGGGGGTTGGACGATCGGCCAAGAAAAGAAAACAAGGAAGAAAAGTTTTAGGGTTTTGTGTGTGTGCACAAAAGATGTGAAACCCTAACCCTTGGCCTTGTATATATACTAGAGTAAACTTGGAGCACAAGACAAGCATGGGTTGGGCTTCCCCTCCCTATGATCGACCGGCCTAGGCACCCCCAAGGGGTGTTCTAGATCCTTCTTGACTCCTTGTTACACTTTAATCCTTATCTTTCGTTACTAACGATAGTTAGTCCATACGGTTAATAACTAACGACCATTTAGTCCATTAAGTGTTTATAAATATACATATACGATACATTTAACATATATATATTTATTTTACATTATTCTTGTTTGTAAAGTGTGCAATCCCGAGGTCTCGGGTTCGATACTAGACATTTACTTATTAATGTTTATACATAACATTTAACAGCTCCCACTCGTATATCCATTAATAGTAAAATGACATTGGTTAGCGTCTTGCAACACTCCAATACCCCTAGTTCAATCCGAGCTAGGTTTCCTGGAAAAACCTTTAATGATTCATCATTATAATTATCCCTTCATTACTAATACCACATTAATAAAGATGTGAGGTTCTTTATTAAATTTCTGTTTCTCGTTTCTTTATGATTGAACAAAATTACCAAAACATCTGAACGTATTCCAGATAGACTTTGGGCATGGCCATGCAAACATTTTGTCAACCCTACGAGGGGCCCAGCAGTATTAAACTTCCAAACAAATCAGAAGGAATAAATTCTTTCTTAACTACAAGAATAACCCATGAACTTTGCAACATTTCTGAAAACAATCCTTATAACTCCCTGTTACGGTGAGCGGTAGATTGCTTCACAAAAATGCACTACATCCATGACACTTATCTGGTATCTCAAGTCTGAGGATAACTTTAAATATGATTCTCACATTAAATATTAAATCATATTATTGGGATAAGTCCAATACTCAATTAATTGAATATCATGTGAAATTGGTATGACTACGCATCAATATACTTTCAAGTATATCCTAAACCAATACTCAAATTTGTCTTAGTTTAATGATATTCCCATATCATTAATCGACAATGGACAATT
Organism: Artemisia argyi; assembly: GCA_030686995.1. NCBI lineage: Eukaryota > Viridiplantae > Streptophyta > Magnoliopsida > Asterales > Asteraceae > Artemisia > Artemisia argyi. The sequence goes on along the minus strand of CM060707.1, from coordinate 177,987,368 downwards.
TAGAATAATAAATTATTCATGGATCTTAAACATGCAAATATAGGATATATTATTAAAACAATGAATAAATAACATAAAACATATTTTATTTCATTAAAATAATAATTGTACATTACATCCTTTATCCAAACACTAATCACAAATGGGCATGAAACTTTCAGCTAATCTAAGTCCTACACCTTCAGCATGCTTGTAAAGCTTGGTGCCAGGTAGAGGCTTTGTTAATTGATCTGCCAAGTTATCATCTGTGTGAACTTTGAGCATTTCGATTTCGCCTATTTCGACTTGTTCTCGAACATAGTGATGCTTAATCAGGAAATGTCTGGTGCCTTTCATGATTCCAGGCTCATTGGCAAATGTAATTGCAGCTGAATTGTCACAATACATTTTAATAGGTCTTTGAATCGAAGGCATAACTCCTAGCCCTAAAACAAACTTCCTAATCCAAACAGCTTCCATTGCAGCTTCTGAAGCAGCTATATACTCACTTTCTGTAGCAGACATTGCTAGTACACTCTGCTTTCTGCTCCTCCAATCCACAGCTCCTCCATTAATGACAAAGACATAACCAGTTTGAGACTTCGTATCATCCTTATCACCTTTCCAAGAAGCATCGCAGTAACCTGTAACATCAAGTTCTGCTGATGGATTACCCCCATAAACCAAGAACATATCTTTATTAGCCCTAAGGTACTTAAGAATATTCTTAACAGCAGTCCAGTGAGCTTCACCTGGATTTTGCTGATATCGACTGGTTAAATTCTGAGCAAACGCCACATCAGGCCTTGTACTTTTTACCGCATACATAATAGATCCCACAGCCGAAGCATAAGGGACTCTTTTCATGCGTTGCACCTCTACAGGTGTTGAAGCACAAACCTTGTTGCTCAAGCCATGTTGTTCTTGCATTGGCAAATATCCTTTCTTGGAATTTTGCATATTGAATCTCTTCAATATTTTATCAATGTAAGCACTTTGGCTTAATCCAATTAATCGCTGAGATCTATCTCTATATATCTTGATTCCCAGAATAAATGCAGCTTCCCCTAAATCTTTCATAGAAAAACACTTTCCAAGATATGCCTTAACCTTTTGCAAACTTGAAATGTCGTTTCCCATGATCTATATGTCATCAACATATAATATAAGGAAAATTACATTACTCCCACTAACTTTGTGATATACACATGGCTCATCAAGATTTTGAGTGAATCCATACTTTTTAATTTCACCATCAAATCTCTTATTCCATTGTCGTGATGCTTGCTTCAATCCATAAATGGATCTTTTAAGCTTGCATACACGATTTGGGAATTCTGGATTTACATACCCCTCAGGCTGCGCCATATAGATGTCTTCATCTAGGCGACCATTTAAGAAGGCGGTTTTTACATCCATTTGCCAAATCTCATAGTCATAGTAAGCGGCTATGGCTATAAGAATCCTAATTGCCCTTATGTCAGCTACAGGAGAAAAGGTCTCCTCATAGTCAACACCAAAAGTTTGAGTATAGCCTTTAGCTACCAAACGGGCCTTATAGGTGTGTACAATGCCATCCATGTCAGTCTTTTTCTTGAAGAGCCATTTACTCCCAACTAGTTTGGCACCAGAGGTAGGTCTACTTCTTCCCAGACTACATTGTCTTCCATGGATTGCATTTCCCCATCCATAGCAACTTTCCATTTGGCCTTTTCAGGACCATTCATGGCTGCTTTATAACTTTTAGGCTCATCACTCTCTACATTAAGACATAGACGAGTAGGAGCTTTTACTGGTCTTGTTGACCTACGAATGGGAATCACTTCAACTTCAGGTGGAGGACCTAAACTTTCAGGTTCTACCGGAAGTTGGTTAGTGTTTTCAGAAGGTGCTACATCTTCTTGACCGTCTTCCAGATCATATACTCTCCCACTGAATTCTTGAGATATGAGCTCCTTTTCAAGGAAGTCTCCATACCTTGCAACAAATACTTTGTTTTCAGGTGGGTAATAAAAGTAGTAACCCATAGTTTCCTTAGGGTATCCTACGAAGATGCACTTCACAGATCTTTGTTGGAGTTTGTCTGCTGAGTCACGTTTAACATACGCCTCACAACCCCAGACCTTAAGATAAGACAAGTTAGGAGCTTTTCCAGTCCATACCTCATATAGTGTCTTATCAACCTTCTTTGTTGGAACCATATTTAGAATGCGAACTACAGATTCTAAGGCATAATCCCAAAACGAAAAATGAAGAGTTGTTAGATTATACATAGATCGTATCATGTCTTGCAATGTACGATTCCTTCTCTCAGATACACCATTTTGTTGTGGAGTATATGGAGAAGTAAGGTGCTGGACAATTCCCTCCTTTGCTAGATAATCTATGAACTCCTGACTCAGGTATTCACCACCTCTATCGGATCGAAGAGCTTTAATCTTCTTTCCAAGTTGCAACTCTACTTCTGCTTTAAACACTTTGAATGTTTCAAATACCTCATGTTTATGTTTAAGTAAATAAACATATCCATAATGGCTGTAATCATCCGTAAATGTTAAGAAGTAGCTAGCACCTCTCCTTGACACATGTCTAAGTGGTCCACACACATCTGTGTGAATAAGACCAAGTATATCATTAGCCCTTTCAATCCTATTTTTAAAGGGTTTCTTAGTCATCTTGGGTTGTGGTTGATAGGCCATGACCTGCTTGCCTTTATCACCTTTACCTTTGCCTTTGTTCACATGCGATTTCTTCTGGATTCTCCCACCATGAATTGCCAACACTTGCGGGGTAGGAGCCTTGACCTTGGCTGGTAGACTTTTCTCATAATCAACAAGCAATGCGAGTAATTCTGAGACTGTCTTCCCCGAGCAATGCATGTTGTAATTCTGCACAAAACCAGCAAAATCCCTGTTGAGGGACCTGTTGATCAAGTGCACTTGCACATTGTCGGGGTAACCAAAACCAATTCTGTGAAGTTGATCAAACGAATCTTTCATCTCATCCACATAATCAGCTACTGGTTTACCATCACCATGCTTGCAGTTGTGTAGCTTGTCAAGTTCATCATACAATTCAACTGCAGGTGGCTTCTCATAAGACTGCCTGAGGTTCTCAAGCATAACTTTAGGAGAAGAGTACTCATACTTCTTTTGCAACTGAGCACTCATGCTAGTGAGCATTAAACAAGCAACCTCATTATACTTAGCATTAGTCACCTTCCAAGCTGCCTTTGCTTCTGGTGTTGCAGTAGCAGCAGGTTCAGCAGGGCATTCCTCGGTCACACATTCTAGCTTACCAGACGCCCTCAAGACAATTCTGAGCGAACGGTGCCAGTCATTGAAATTCTTTCCAGTCAGTTTGTCTCTCTCAAGATGACTCTTGAAAGCAGAAATCACAGTTTGGTTATCGGGTTGAGCCATATCTACAGATAAAGTTCAAATATTAGTATTTTCGATAATCAATATCTTCAAGAAAAATAAAATACCCAAGGCTATATTCATATAACCAACTAATTTTCTTGAAAATCTAGGATCCAACTTTACATAGATTCCACCACATCAGTTGATCTGCTAGTGGTGAAAGTACAAAAGTTGGTAATCTGTCGAACAGTAATTGGCAAACAAGATTTCCAATTCCTAGATCATTATGGGATTTACATCAAATTGATTCATCAATTTGCCTTGTAAGCATGTTTCATCCCATCTCATGCCTTAAGTTCTTGGTCTCACGCACAACTTAATTAAGTCGTCTACCTTAGAAACTGTAAAATTACAATTATGGTCTCACGCGTTAAAAGAATTTTACCTTGTTATAGTAATTTAGCCTAGGTCTCACGTTTACTAAATTAAAATTCCAAGTGTTCCTTATAGATAGATGGCATGTAACATAAATTAATAAGGGTATTATATTTGATATGTCAATCAAAATATGTACAAAGATGCATGCACTCATCTTTATAACATAAGTTTTCATAAAAACTTTTTATATCCAATTCGTGAAATTAATACACAAAGTTTTACTTGAGGTTTATGCCAAAACCCTAAGATGACTTTCTACAATATATGATTCTAAAAGTAATTCGTTTAAGATATATTCAAGATTGTGATAACCAAGGCAGACTCTAAGGCTCTTTTCTAAGCCTTCAAATCACGGTTATGAATATCATCCTAAAGGACTTAATTTTAAAAGCATATTTGTACAAAACATCAATCAAGCAAAAGTTTATGGGTTCAATCTCAAAATTATGTAATAAAGTATGAATTTTGCTAGTCTCGCCTGGGAGCTGATTACCGTGCGAATCGGACCACTATCGGCACTTAAGACCTTGCAAGATTCTTACTTTATCACATTAGGGTTTCACCATTATTAGTCCGTATTATTTTCTTTATAAAAACAACCTTTTTATTGCTTACAACAAGTCAAACTAAAACAATAAAACAAGTATCAAAGAAAATCAAAACAACCAATAATAAATAAGTGAAACAATTAGCCACATGCAATCCGTATTAGAAAAGATCCTAATAAAATCAATTCTAGGTATAATAATGCATGTAATCAACTAAGGCCTTCTCTTCTTGATGGAAGAGAGTCACATACATTAACGAATCAATTGCGTAGGCCAAAGCTAATAAACACACCACATAGCATATATAAATCGATTTTAATATGTATTGGAGTCTTCCCCAATTTTAGATCTATCTAAAACATGTGATAAAAAAAACAAGATCCATGACTAACATGCATGTAAGTCACGGATTAAAACCTAACAATTAGCACATAGGTCACAAGGTACGTCCAATTAACCGGTTAATGACCTAGGGTTTCTAGTGATTACAAATAATCCAAGAAACCACAAAACCCTAATTAGGGTTTCATGGAAAAATTGACCCCCCCTAAAATTAGGGTTAGGGTTTCGAATTTAATTAAAAAAAATAGGAAAACCCTAGATCAAAAAAAAAACATGTGTCTAAAACAATTAAAGATCCGATTTTTATTACGTTTTAGCAATCAATTACATGTTATACATGGCTCGTGATGCCACTGTTAGAGTTTAACAATTAAATAGCACGTATTGCGGAAGCTAGGATCAAGTATAACACATAAATATTAACTAAAACATAAATAGTAAACGTACCCGATGCACTTCAAATTAACCTTGATTCTTGTACAAATAGATCAATGATAAACCCCTTACCGTTTTATTTATCGATCTTTTGATAATTACTAAAGTAAGTAATTACCTCGTTCTTGTACACACAAACTACCAACGAATAAAGGTTTGATGCAAGTAAACAAAACACTTAGTTTGCTTTGGAAAAAATCGACCAAGATCCCTAGGAGGGGGGTTGGACGATCGGCCAAGAAAAGAAAACAAGGAAGAAAAGTTTTAGGGTTTTGTGTGTGTGCACAAAAGATGTGAAACCCTAACCCTTGGCCTTGTATATATACTAGAGTAAACTTGGAGCACAAGACAAGCATGGGTTGGGCTTCCCCTCCCTATGATCGACCGGCCTAGGCACCCCCAAGGGGTGTTCTAGATCCTTCTTGACTCCTTGTTACACTTTAGTCCTTATCTTTCGTTACTAACGATAGTTAGTCCATACGGTTAATAACTAACGACCATTTAGTCCATTACGTGTTTATAAATATACATATACGATACATTTAACATATATATATTTATTTTACATTATTCTTGTTTGTAAAGTGTGCAATCCCGAGGTCTCGGGTTCGATACTAGACATTTACTTATTAATGTTTATACGTAACATTTAACAGAATCAACAAAAGCTTCAAGTTAAAGCTTAGCCGCTTCGTCGGCTATGCCTGCAAGATTAACATTGTACTTTTGTGTGCTTTAAGTCATCTTTCGGGATATGAAGCGTGGCATTCGTAACAGTTTTGATGACTTGATTCTATCGATATATTTTAAAGGGACATTGTATAAGTTTTAGACATATGAGACTTAAATGGTTCGCAGCACAACACAACAACAACTCTAAGTATGTCAAAGTCGGACATGAGAAAAGATAAGATATAAGCTGTCACATTTTCATTGAGCAGGACACGAGAAAAGGTTAGATATAAATTGTCACATTTTCATTGATAATATACCCAAAGATAAAGATATTTCACTTAACGTATACTTAAAGTTAAAGTTAGAGAAAAATAGGATGCTAGTAACCGATAATGGAATGCATGTTAAACGTTCATTAAGGGTTTGTTTAGTTTTATAAATCATTTTGTTTCATACTATATACACTTGCTTTCAATGCCTCCTTTATATTTTTTCCGAATATATTTATTTAGAATCACGTCAACATCAGATAGTATAACACAAGTGTTAATTAATGTGTGTTGGATTTTGTTTTGTCGACAAAAACTTATACACTTAGATATATAATTACAAGAATTCAATATGAGTTTAGCGGACACATAGAAGCGGAGTCTCAAGAGATTTATGTGAGCTTGAGTTCGGCTCAAGAAACTTATACCAAGTTCATACTCGATATGATAGCTTTACGTGCTTGAGGATTATAAACTCGAAAAGAGTAAGAACGCTTATAAGCTCGAGTTTAGCTCAATGTATATTCCACTTGATTTCTCATGCAAAAAATAAACAAGTTGGGGCTAATCTTACAATCTAATGCTTGACAAAAGTTCCACTTGATATCTCAACCATTACACATAAAACCCGTCTAATGTTTGATCACCACTTTGAGGCCTGTCTTGAGATGACTTTGCATATGTATAGAAGGCCCATATACATTGCGACCTTGCTTAAGTTTCAAAACATACATGTAACCTTATGAAGTGAGAAAAAAAAAAAAAAAAAAAAAAAAAAAAAAAAAAAAAGCCACGTAACCTCAAAAAATAAATCAATACTCATCATATTTTTGTTGGAGAATATAAATTAATACCCACAAAAACTTAATCCATGAATCATAATATCATATTAAAACACCTAGTCAAGATAATAATAGTAAATATTGTGTTTAGTACTTGAGATATGAGAGATGCTAGCTAGGAAATTGTGACATATCGATCGTATTGTATTGTAAGTTCGTAATAAAGAATGTGTATGGTGTAATTATTTTTGGGAGTACCACATCATGTATTTAATTGTTTAAATTGCAAGTATCTAACAAAAAGCTCTTTAGGAGAGTAAAAAGAAATATGTATGAAACGATGCACGTACAAACCTCTTAAGCGACAAATATGTTCCGTGATTTTATTCGACTTATAAAAGACAACGTGAAACAACATATTTTCCTTTGTTTCTTTCCCTTGCATGTATAATATGATAAAGATTAACAATCTAACATCGATATCATGCTTTAAAATATGGACTATCAAGTCTATGATAAAAGATTAAACAATTAGGGTTTCTAGAAACAGCTTCAGCCATCAAAAGAGACTGGTATAATCGTTTCCATTAACAAACAATAAATAAAACAAACTATACTATACACCTTTATTTAAATAAAATAATCTCATTTCTCAATACAATCAATATACACAATCACAAAATTACACAAAAGACCAAAGCATATGTAGTAGCTATGTACGTACTAATTAAGTTACCCATATTAACGGCAAGAAATGTTTCTAAGCACTCTACTTGCAACCACAAGGTCCATAGTACAATCCATATTAACATGCTTATACTTTCTAAAGACAACTAATATCTTAAACTTTCCGGTTAATCTCGACCTGCTCCTCAAAGGCAAAACACCAACGTTCAAATCATTTCGTAACTCAGATGACGAAGTAACATTCGAGGACGACAATAACACAGGAACAACAAACTTCCTCGTATCTCTAGCTTTCACGTTTTCATTAAAAACACTCCCCTCGCCAACTTTTCTGTCTTGATAGTAGTACTCAACCGTCGTGCTACGATACCTAAAACGTCGAAAATTTGTGTTTCTGATACCGACTTCTGTGTACATTTGTATATCGAATGAAGCGTTTGTTGAGTTTACGATGTTGAAAGTTCCAAAAGTGGCGGACCGGACACGAAACTTAGGAGTACGGAATCTGCCTGCGGTTAGAGAGAGTAAGAGAATGATTGCTGCGATGCATGTGGTGATTATGACTATGGACATGAGGCAACGACGTCGTCTTTTACGACGGGCTTCGTTTGCTACGAAGGATAGGTCTTGATCGTTGACATGGCCGTACGGGTTGGTTGGAACCATTTTTTTTTACGTGTATGGTGTAAGGAAATATGATTGGTGACAAATATTTTGTTTGTGAATTGTTATGAAGGAATTAATGGCAAGAATGGAAATGGTTATATAATGGTGATATGACGAGACTTGAATAAATTGGTGTTAGCGTTTGATTTTCTTGACTATTTTTATATACTCTAGATACTTTGACATTTCATTGGCTGCTTCATCTAACACGTTTGATCGATATTTTTCTTGCTTTCTTTTCATTTCTTTGAAAGTTAACGAAATTGTTGCTAATCTAGATTCGTATAGAAGTTTTCTTCTTTCAAATATGGTTAACTATGAATCTATGATAATAATTTATGTTTTAATGTTTTCAATTCCAATAAAAATTTAGGCTAGACTAAACTAAAGTGTGTACATTTTTAAAAAGACATTCACTTATGAAATTATATTTTAGTGACAACGGTCTATATCGGTTCATATATTAAATGATAAAATAATATTACGTGACTTTTTTTTTTTTTTTTTTTTTTTTTTTTTTTTTTTTTTGGGTCAAAGCTTATACGTGGACTATAGAAAATATAGAATAGTTGATCTAACCTAAAGTTGACAACTTCAATTACACGGTAGTTCTAGAAAGGTTGGGATAAAAAATCAGGCATTGGCGGAAAGTTCTAATGGATAATGTAAAATTACTCTTCCTTATGTGTTAAACAATCTAACGTTTTGCTTTCACATGTATTTAGTAAAAGCATTCGATTGTGATATTAAGTATAAAATATATATGACTTGAAAATATTAGTTAAATTCTTGAATCACTATCAAATTTAGTGACTTTAACTTGTGACACCAGGTGTGTTTTCAAAATGGATTATTACTGAGGTTTGGAGCTGGAGCCGTGGTTGGGGCTCGGCTTATATTATAAGCTTAAAGTTGAAGTTTATATTTTTATAAAGTTATTTGACGAATTAGTTGAAGCTGAAGCGTATTAACTTAAAATTGTATAAAAATATATCAAATTAAATTCAAATACATTATCAGCTTTTGCGTGATAATCTATTACATAGTATATTTTAAAAAGTATTTAAGTAATTTGATTAGTTATAAACCTTCATAAGCTCCTTTTAATGAGTTTGGACTTATGAAAACTTATATCTTATAAAAGCCTCTATAAACCTAGATGACAAATAAAGCTTATTTTATAAGCTGACTTATTTTAAAATTTTAAGCCACTAAAAACCTTTGGAGCCCAAAGAAAGAAATTTTAAAGCGGTCCAATAAGACAAATTCAACTGGAAATATATTATAAGGCAAATGACCAGAAAATGCATCGAATGACACTTTTTGTGATTGTGTGCAGTCAACTATTTTTTTTTCTTATTGTATGTACTGAACTTTTAAATTTTGATCATTGTGTGTATTTTGTAGCCATTTTACCCTTAATTTTTTCAAATTTTGAAGGGTAAAATAATCTGGCAGAATAGTAACAAAATACTCACAATTATCAAAATTTAAAAGTTCAGTACACAAATAAGAAAAAAGTAATTGGCTACACACAATCACAAAAAGTATCAAATTCGATGCAATTTTTTTTGTCATTTACCATTTATTATATTAGGGCAATTTTATATCTTCCTTTCTTTTAGTTAAAAATTTCATATATATCCAAATATGTATTAAAAATATTGTATATTATGTATAAAACAAAAACGATAAAATGGAAATAATCAGAGTCCCTTCGGATCACCGGCGAGTAGCCGATGATGGGAGGATAGCAAATTTTTGTTGATGGATGCTATGGATATACATGAAATGTTAATTGGATGAGTCAAGATGCTATGGATATACAAAAGATGTTAATCGGATGAGTTAAGATGCTATGGATATACATAAGATGTCAATCGGATGATTCGAGATGCTATTGATATACATAAGATGTTAATCAGATGAGTGGAGATGCTATCAATATACATAAGATGTTAAACGAATAAGTCGAGATGCTATGGATATCCATAAGATGTTAATCGGATGAGTCGAGATATTATGGATATACATAAGATGTTAATCGAGTGAGTCGAGATGCTGTCAATATACATAAGATGTTAAACGAATGAGTGAAGATGCTATGGATATACATAAGATGTTAATCGGATTAGTCAAGATGCCATGGATATGTATAATATGTTAATCGGATGAGTCAAGATGCTATGGATATACATAAGATGTTAATCGGATGAGTTAAGATGCTATGGATATACATAAGATGTTAACTGGATGAGTCGAGATGCTATGGATATACTTAAGATGTTAATCAGATGAGTCTAGATGCTATCAATATACATAAGATGTTAAACGAATGAGTCAAGATGTTATGGATATACATAATGTTGGACGTTTATCGATTTGTAATGTAATTCCGCATGCCTTAATTAATGTCTAAACTTGTATTGATTATTTTGTAACAACGTAATTCATGCGATTTAATGTTTGAACGTTTATCGATTTGTAATTCGTAGGCTTTAAAATCTTTTATAATTAGATTAAATCATTTTTAATTAATTTAAATAATTTAATAAATTTAAATGATTTTAAACTTATTTAAATCATTTATAAATAAAATAATTTTTTTTTAAATATCTCACTTTTGGAAGGGTCATGTCCCCGCCAAAAGCTCGAAATTTTTTGAGGGAAAAAACGAGGGAACAATTAGCTAGTGAGGGAGAATAATAAAATCCGGTCAAACTTTGGCAACCTTTTGGCGGGGACATGGATTGCGTTGAATTTTTTCAACTCGGTCAGCCATTTGTTGTGCCTGCTCATCACTCTTTTTGTTGTTTAGCGATTTTCGACGGGGACATGGGCGTCCCCGCCAAAACCTCCTCGCCCGTCCTACTTGTTGTTGTAGTGATACATGTACTTGACAGAGGGGTTCCTGAATGAAAACCCCAACATGAGTGCGTACAAGGCTCCTTCTCTTGAGGCTCGCCAAGACGTGGTAATCAACGAAGTTCTCAAGCTCGGTAAAGAAGCTGCTATCAAAGGCATCAAAGAGTGGGGCTACCCGAAATCGAAAATTACACATCTTATCTTTTTAACGGCTTCCGGCATTGACATGCCAGGTGCAGACTACCAGCTCACAAAGCTCGTTGGTCTCAACCCTTCCGTCAAACGCTACATGATATATCAACAAGGATGCTTTGCGGGGGGCACTGTTCTCCGTCTAGCTAAGGACCTTGCTGAGAACAAAAATGGTGGTCGTGTTCTTGTGGTTTGCTGTGAGATTGCAGTGTTCAACTTCTGTGGCCCTAGTGTAAAAGTTGATTCCCTTATCGGTCAAGCTATTTTCGGGGATGGGGCAGGCGTAGTCATTGTTGGTTCTGATCCTGAGTTGAAGGGAGAGCGGGGGTTGTTCGAGACAGTGTCTGCTGATCAGACTATCATACCAGACTCCAAGGGAGCTGTAGAGGGACACTTGAATGAGGTGGGATTAATGTTTCATCTTAATAGAAGGCTGCCGAGTTTAATCTCCGATAACCTAGAGAAGGCACTGACACATGCATTTTCTCCATTGGGTATAAACCGATTGGAACTCGATCTTTTAGATCGTCCACCAAGGCGGTCGAGCAATACTTGATGATGTGGAACTTAAGCTTGGTCTCTAAGGAAAAGATGAGAGTCAGCAGACATGTGCTTATCCAATATGGTCTCGAGTTCGAGTCTTGTCTAGGGCGATAGGGGTTTCCTCCTGCGTGCGTAAAGGGAAGGGTGTCATTGCCTTCTAGGCTGTACCCAACCTGGTTGTATGGGCTCGCTATGCCTTCTGGGCTAGGGGCCATGTAGCACAATTGCGGTTCAAAAAAAAAAAAAAATGGCAAGTGGTAACATGTCAAGTGTGTCGGTGTTGTTCATCATTGAAGAGATGAGAAGGAAGTCAGCGGAAGACGGTGCAGCCACCACCGGTGAAGGTTTAGAATGGGGTGTTTTGTTTGGGTTCTGTCCTGGTCTAACAGTGGAGACCGTAGTTCTTCACAGCCTCCCAACCACCACTCACATTTGATCCACAACAATCGCTAGTATTGCATGTAAAGCTTTTTCAACAGAATCTTTGCAAGGTTACTCGAGTTTTTGATGTTTCCGAATATATACTGTTATGTGTTAATTTGAGTGACTTGTGTACGTAATTTAAAATATACTAATAAAAAATTAAGTCATTGTTCGTTAAATAATGATACGCGTGCAATTATAATATAAAGCTTAATTACCGATATAACATGCATGATTTTATGTGTCACATTGATATTGGATAACTTTGGTAGAAGATGGTTAGATGCGTTAAACTATGTGGTTTGTTATATGTCTTATGCCTTGTTTGTATTTACTAGCCTTCAATAATAAAGACGTATGCATGGTGATGAAGACGATAGATTATATAATATCATAACTTCTGCATGCTAAATTTTTTTCTACAACAAACTGCTAAATCAACAATATTATATAAAAACCATAGATAATATCATAACTTCTGCATGCTAATTTTTTTTCTACACTCGAATCGACATCTGGTCCCTCTCTACAACTTATTAGAACCTTCTATCGACAAACTAAAACACATTTTTTTAACAATTAAGATATAATTTATTGAAATTTGCTGCAATCAAAATCTTACAATACATCAAAATAGAAGAAATATCATAAAGGTAATTAGTTTAATTCCCTAATCCTTGGAATTATGGTTTACAGATTTCATCTTCATGCCACATGACCTGATAAACTCACACATTGATTTATATGATGAACCATTAATACCCAATGCCTCTTTTGCACTTTCTCTTAGTACCTTCACTCTTTCTCTCATTGTGTTTCCTTCTACACCCTCCATTAAGCTTCTCACCATTTTCTCTATCTCCTCCCTTTCTACCATCTTCTTCACTGGCAAAACCGCCGGCCTAATGGCCACTCCCAACTCTTCAGCCAGTAAGGTCCCATTCAGTCTTTGCTCAGCGTAAAGTGGCCACGAAATCATTGGCACGCCACCTTTTATGCTTTCATAAACCGAATTGAGTCCACAGTGTGATAGAAACCCTCCTACCGATGAATGGTTCAATATTTTCACCTGTGGGGCCCAGGATCGGACGACTAAGCCAAATTTTTTTGTTCGGGTTAGGTAACCTTCTGGGAGGAAGTCAGGAACTGGTCTATCTTGATCAGTTCCTCCGGTGAAGAATGCACCATCTGTAGCGCTACCAGCCGGTGGACGTACCACCCAAACAAATCTTTGTTTGCTCAATTCCAGACCCCAAGCCAGCTCAATCATTTGCTCAGCCGAGAGTGTCCCTCCACTCCCAAATGATACAAAAAGCACAGAATCACACGGCTGCAAGTCTAGCCACTCCATTACCTTGTCTCCCTCTGAACTGGCCGGATCAACCTCTCTAGTTAATGGCCCAATATCAAAAACTGGTACTTTCACAACAGACCGCAAGTCTTCATTGTACTTTAAAGCATCAAGTGATGCAGAATCCATATCTCTCCACGTGTTCAACAAAATTCCATCAGACAAAGTGGTGAAATCAATTCCCATCCGAACATACTCATCATACTGACGGTTCGTCCGATCCAGCATGGGGTCTGGCACATCTTCACACCGAACCGGCTCACAACCAGGAATTCTTAAAGGTTCAATCTGGTCCACGTACTGACCTGTGATTTTCTTATCAAGAACATGCAAGTACGTGGTTAGAGCAAGAAATCTTGAACAGCAAGGGACATAAACGTACTTTTGCATTTGAAACTCCTCCGCTATTGGAAGTGACTCGCTCGAGAAGAGATCAACGATAAGGACGTGAGGGTGGGAGGTCATGGCAGAGATGGCTGACCTGATACCTTGTCGGGCCTCTCGCATCATGATAGCTAGTTGAGTGACGACCGTGTCGTTTGATTGGAGTAGGCTAGAGATGTCTGGTAACGGGATCTTGATGATACTGATGTTGTTGTTGGTGTCGTTGAGAGTGCTCAGTAGTTGTGATTCAACGGGCGAGGTTTGTGTTGTGACAGCGAGGATGGTGACCTGTTGGTAGTGATAGTTCGCAAGACGGTTGCCTAGTAGAAGTACAGGGATCAAGTGTCCCATGCCCGGGCTTGCGATTATTGCAATATGAAGTCGTTCTTGATCCATGTATGTTGCAAGTATTATATTTTATATTTTGATAAATATGAAAGTTGTTATCTATGTAGTTGATGGTTCTTGATCAGTCACTCCCTTATTTATATACTCGAAAGTGGCTATATTTAATTTCCATGTATTCATGTTGTCGTAACAGATCATCAAAAAATAATATATTAATTAATTAACTGTAATAAATTTAATTATTAATAGTTTAACCTTTAGTGTATGTGTAAGAGTAATATAGGTTAGCAATGTGATTTTTCTCAACAACTTGCAATTAGTGGATACAAATGCCCGGTGGACGTCTAAATCAGATATCAAGCTAAGTGATATTAAGGATCCGTTTGTATTGTTGATAGGATTAGAATAAAGTTCTGATTAAGAATAAAATTTAAAAAAAAAATGACAGTCAATTTATATAAAAGTGTTTTTTTTAGTGCAAAAGGTGAATATATATTTACTTTCAAATATACATAATATCATCAGATTTTTGGGACATGCCCCCAAAACTGATATAACAGATCATTCAAACCAAACATTCATTCTAGTCACAGATACTTACAACAACAAAAGTGTATTCATGAAACACAATTCTTCCTCATTCTCGATCTTTTCCATTCACCTTATAATTGCACTTTTACCATCCAGCATACATTTCCAGCTTACTTCCCTCCCTAAGTCACTCAACCAGCATCCACAGTAACACAGGTAGGAGAAGTTACTGGCTTCACTGGGAACCCATACCCTTCCAATCAAGAGCTCTTCTATGCAACCTACATTTCCATCTTTTAAGAATGGCTTCAGTTGCATAGAAACACATACCTTGAGGGAAGCCAGCCATTCCTCCTGTGGTGATGTATTGAGAGGACCAAGAAGGTTCATCTTACACACCTCTCTATTCCCCTCATCATACACCACCCTACTAGATCACTTACCCTTCACAGTGGCAACCCTTCTTTATGGTACATTCTTCCAATGTAGACCTCCTTCTTTTCACCATATACTCAATAAATTCCTCCCAAGGCCAATCTATAAGTACATAGCTACTCACAAGGTACAGTCATATTGGAAAAACTCCAAAATACAAGGTGTTGAACACACTGTAGTGATCTAAATGTATTCAGGTTAACCAGCAATTAATACATATTTGCTGTTAACCATCTAACCAAGGACTCTATTTCAATGTAAGAACCATGCAACATCAGTTTCCATCTTCATAACCCATGTTCTTATATTTCTCAGGCACCATGTGATGGAGTTTTGAAAACCACTTCCCATTCCTCAGCTACTTTTACTGTATTGGGTGATTTTCTGACAGTTAAGGATAATAATTGTAGTTTGACTTTCTCCACAATAATGCTCAGCAACACTTGTTCATCTACTGCTTCACCAGTAAAAATTCGTGTATTCCTTTCCTTCCATATGTGATACACAGTAGTTGCCAATGTTATTCTAGCTAGCACACTATCAATATTGTTGTTGCAAGGAGCATTAGCAAATTGCTCTTTCACATTATCCCATGAATGTGAATCAGTCAACCATGCTTTCCTCATCTTCTTTTTTAGGCTGTTCCAAATGTACTTGGAGTATTTGCATTCAAAGAAAAGATGATTGTGAGAGTCTTGAACTTCATTGCAAAAAGAACATTTCATATTTGGGTCATTATTCCACTTCCTTATTCTGTCTTGGGTCTGCAATTTGCATTTCATAGCCATCCATAGAATAAAAGCCATCCTAGGATTACATTGAGAGAACCACACCACCTTATACCATCTAACAGTACTTCCAGGTTGACTAAGAGTATTGTAGGCAGTTTTTGTTGAGTAATCCACAATCTTTCCACTGCTATCTTTCCAAACAGCATGGCCATTGTTGTCATTGCAAACATGATCATATAAATAAATGAATAAATAAATGATCATATAAGGCTTGAAAATTTACAAGTAATTTAAGAAATCAAAATTTTTTTATTTGCATATAGTATCACTACTAGAAAAATGGCTATCCTTGACTCCAAATGCGAGTCCAGAAGAGGTCTTATGACGCGCAAATGCGAGTCAAGGAAAGACCAGTCATAAATCTTCATGACTCGCATTTTTGCGTCATCCCTTTATGACGCGCATTTATGACCCACGTTCTATGACTCCTCTTTGCGAGTCATAACCTATTTTTTTTTTTTTTAAATTAATTTTTTCCAGTTCCTAATTTATATTTGTGTTTTAGTTAAGCATATACACAATAACTAGTAACAGGAAAAAAATGACACTATTTTCATCCAATATCACAAACACAATGTAAACGAAACTTTTCTTAAAAACATAATGCATTTCATTAGAATCTGCTCAAGACCAACAAGAAGCACAAAGGCGGAAATGCTAAAACAACAAATCTAACTTGTTATCTCTATGCACCATAACAGCTAAACATCTAATCGAAAACTATTCCATAATCATCAATTCAACATAACATATCCATTACATGAAGACAAAAAAGGCACTAGCAGGCCTCTTGGGCTTGTTGGGGTCCTTTGCAGCCTTTCCCTTAGGTGCAGTCTTCTTCACAGTCAGCCTAGAACCAAAAGAAATATCACATTAGAACAACAAACTCAGTAAGAAGCTAACTAAGTTTAACCAGCTAGCTTATTGCAAATTAAAGCTACAAAGATCAACATTGTGTGTGGTGTTGTACTGTCACTTACCAACTAGCAGATCTACTCAATGTTATAGCTACAGATATGAAACTTTATAGCATATTTCTTCACTTATAACCATCAAACATACAAATCATAAGTATATGCAACTTAATTACATCTAAAACATAGTTAAAACATTATAGATCGACACAAGCTAACACAACTGCAAATTAGCACTACACTAATAACAAGTTGCAAATATCATCATAAAGACTTAAATCTATATACAAGTATACATATCAAACCATACTTAATCTGTTGCAAATTGAACTTATCTACATCAAATTGAAACTATAATCATACTATATAACAAGTATCTTCACAGTTTACCAAATGTCAATGCATATCAGTTATAAACAACAACAACAAGAGCTAGGCTCGTTCAAAACGAGCCACCAAATCAAATCCAACATAACAAAGCTCTCACTAAATATACTAGGTCAAAACCCAACAAGAACAATCAAGCCATAGGCTCGAACCACACAAGACCGTGAGCCACGGCTCGTGTAACGAGTCGACCCAAATCCAAAACCCAAGAAACGGATACCAAACGAGTTTTCCATCATCAAAATATCATTTCCCATTAAAGTTTGCAAAACCCATTCAAGAAAACTTAGTGTACCCACGACTTGGGTACCAAATCGAAACGTACGAGTTGAAACTCGTGTCACTCACCTTCAAAAAGGCTCCAAAACTATGTTTCTTCAAGAACCCAACAAGAAAAGATAAAAAAAATGGTGTTTATGTGGCGGTGGTGGTGATTTCGAGGTGTTAGAGGTGGTTGTAGGGCGCGTGAGTTATACCAAAAGATAGATCGTGATGAGATGGTTAAGATGGTGGTGTTGGTTTGTTTGTGGGGGTGGCGGTGTGGTGATGGTCGCCGGAAAAGATGGATGGTGGCTAGGGTTTTTGATATTAAGAAAATGGTGAAGATGAGATGAGAGAGAGAGAGGGTAGTGTTTGTTTGTATTTGTGTTAGTGTGTGATGTCCAGGAAAACCACAAGGGACGATTTGTAATATACTCTTATAAAAAAAATTGTAGTAATAATAACAATAATAATATTAATAGTATGAGATCTGTGTTGGTTTGAAAGTTTTCAAGTTTTGTGGTTCGCGCGTGTTTTTTAAAAAATTTGACATATGACACGAATTTTATGACACACAAAAATGCGAGTCAAGGATTTACAATTTATGACAGTTTTTTATGACACACAAAAATGCGAGTCATTATATTGTGTGCGTCATAAAATGCGAGTCAAGGATAGACCTTTTTCTAGTAGTGTATACCATTAAGATGATGGAACTGTCAGGGAATTAGGCGATCCCTGACAGTTTCAAATCTGCGAGAACTGTGTAAAGTTCATCGTCCGGACATTGTTTTCTTAATGGAAACAAAAGATAAAAAGAAAAAGTTAGAATCAATTCGTCGCTCTACTTATTTTGATGGACACTTTTATGTAAATCCTGTTGGTTTTTCAGGTGGTTTGGCTCTATGGTGGCGTACTTCTTTTTCTGTTATTGTTATTGATAGTGATAAGAATATGATTTTTGTAGAAGGAGCTACCTCATCTCCTAGTTTTTTCATTTCGTGCTTGTTTTATATATGGGCCTCACTCAAAAGACGATCGGAAAAGGCTATGGGGTGTCCTCATTTGTCAAGCTCATTCATCTAATTGTCCTTTCTTGGTAATGGGAGATCTTAACCTGATTGGGATTGCTAATGATAAACAGGGAGGCTCAATCAAAATTTCTCAATGTGTTGAAGAATTTCAAGATTTCATGTTTGACGTCGAGTTATTCGACATTTCGTTGAAGGGTCTAACATATACATGGGATAATAAAAGAGCTGGTGAGGCAAATGTTCGAGAATGAATTGATCATGCTTTAGGAAATGATATGATGCTCGAGGCTTTTCCTTATCAGTCTTTGATCCATCTCCCTCTAATTGGTAGTGGTCACTCTCCTTTACTATATCAAATCTGTTCTCCGCCAAAGAAACAACACAAAAGGTTTAAATTTGAATCAATGTGGACTCTGGAAGATTCTTGTGAAGATGCTATTCGGGCTTCATGGTGCAACTTCAACATAAATGATGACATAACAAATCTTAGGCAAAAACTCTCTACGTGTGCAGGTGGTCTCAGTTCTTGAAGTCGTCTCCATTTTGGTAACAATAAAAAGATAACTGGAGAAATTACTGCTGAGTTAGCCTATTTGCAATCCCTTCCACCCACATATGAGAATGGGTCTCGACAACGTCTCCTGCTTTCAAAGCTCGAGGAAACATGGTTACGGGAAGAGATGTTCTGGCATCAACGATCAAGGGTTAATTGGATAAAATATGCTGATCAAAACTCTCGGTTTTTTCATATGTCAACCATCTATCGCAGCCAACATAATAGAATCTCGAGGTTAAAGAATGAGCAAGGTCATTGGGTTGATAGTCTTGCTCAACTTCATAAGTTGATACTTGAACATTTTTCTGAAATTTATTCAACATCTGGTGATAGGAATTTCAATGACGTTTTAGATTTGCTCACTCATGTTGTTAATAATAGCATGTCCACGCAACTTGAAGCCCCGGTCCAACAAGTCGAGATTGATAAAGCGGTTAAGGATTTGGGTGCTTATAAAGCTCCCGGCGAAGATGGATTCCCAGGTATATTTTTTCAAAAGTATTTGTTGGTCCCGTTTACTAAGTAAATAGTTAACCTAACCAAGTTTCATGGCATTTTAGCTCAGATATAAAAGATTAACAACAAAGATAAACGTAAAGAAAAGAGACACAATATTTTCAACGTTTAATTCTTATTAGAAGTTAATCAAAAGAATTATAACCAAATGTTTGCGGAATAACACTTGGGATTGAAATGACAAGTATGGTATGGACTCCACACTAAACTCAAACAAAGATGAGTGACAACTAAAAGGTCACACTGAGCTATCTCAGGGACTGCATTTTTCTTTAGAGGAGTAAAAGTGGTTTGTGAATGCTTAGCATTAAATGCACAAACTTGTCCACTTTTACTCCTCACTTATGCTACCTATTTATACACAAGTAAATTACAACGTTACTGATAAAGAAAAAAAGATGACCTAACTAGTAGAGACAAAATGCTTACATATTTTGTCTCTGTTACACTAGACTATATTGGGTAAAAGACAATGTGCCTTTCTGATGCACAGTGATGACACCTTCCTGACGTTATGCCATTCAGGGAAAGTTTGACTTTAGGTTGATAAGGACACATGTTGATACATTCAAACTTTCCCGCCTTGTCCCGCCCATACTTCAGTCTTCAGGTCTTCAGTCTTCAGTCTTCAGTACTTTAATAGTTGTTGAGGAGTCTTGGGGTTCAGTGAGTTATTGTCATCCTCATTGAACCCATCACTTTCTTCTTGGCTTAGATGACACTCACTGTGTTCCGCCTCACTGAATTGTGAACCTTTCTTTATAGACTCGTTCTAAGCATCCTGAAGATGACTCACTGAGATATTGTTCACTCAGTGACTTGTTTATGTTTACGGATCTTAAACACTTAGGTTATTTTATGTTCAAATCCTAGTTAGAGGAAGATTGGGGAATTCAGTGACCCAACAGTATTGGTACATCGTTGGTGATACAGTTAGTAAGGTTGTACAATAGTTTTTTGATGATGGTATCATGCCTCACTCTTTGAATAAAACGCTAGTAGCCTTACTCACAAAGGTCCCTTCTCCATAGACAATTGGTCAATTCCGCCTGATTAGTCTTTGTAACTTTGTTTATCGAATTATATCAAAAGTAATGACGAATCGGTTGAAACCATTTATGCATTATATCATTTCCCCACAACAATCCGCATTTATCCCGGGTAGGCTCATTCAAGATTGCATGATTGTTGCTAATGAGGCATTTCATTACATACGAAATAAGAAGAAAGGGGATCAGAAGGTAATGGCTTTAAAGCTTGACCTTAATAAAGCTTTTGATAGAGTTGAATGCGACTTTTTAATGGCAACGTGTCGCAAATTGGGCTTTGGAGATAAATGGTGTAGTTGGGTGTTTGAATCTCTGAAAGGTGTGTGAACACTTTCAGATCGGATCAATTCGGTGGTTCTCCCGAATTATTCAATCGGATACAATCCAGAGATTGAGAACGTTTTGTATGGTTTTTGTTTGAAATTTTTATGAACCAGAGAAAAATTGACCAAAAGGAAAAACGTATCTATAAAAAATCAGGGATTAGGTCTTTTATGCAGTTTTTTCAAGGGTTTCAAAGTTGTCAAAATTAGTCCCTTAATTTCTGAAAATTTAATTTTCTGAGGAACTTTTACCATAACAACTTGGACACTGCCAGGGGCTGCCGCCCCTTGGACCTTACTCCCAGGGGCACTTCCCCCGGACCCCCGTCCCTTAAGAGCTTCGCCCTTAAGATCATAATAAATTCAAATAGACGTGCACTCCGCACCTCCAAGCCTAAATGATGTCTTATTATGACTAAATTGGTCAAACAAGTTAATCCAATTACACTAAAATATCCAACATTCCTCCCCTATTTTAGTGCAATCCTTGATTAACTAAAACAAGTAATATCAAACAATCAAACTTTTGCATAAATGAAATGTCGTGACGATTGAATTTCACATTAGTACATTACACATTCCGAATATTCGAATACCAGGGTGTTGCTAAGGATTGAACCCTGAGAATTCATTATGAATACACGAAGATAGTGTACACAAAAGTTTACATACATATTAGTTCTATCTTGACACATGTTTTACTTGCCTATGTCCTTATCCTTCATAAGCATGTCAAAGCCAAGTCCCAGCTTCTTGAAGCGGCTAAACTTCATGCTCATATAGGTAGTTTCTTTTAATCATGCCCTGCTTGCACTTTTTCAAAAGAACTATTAAGAAGATAAACTTCAACCTCTTTATCTTGCAGGTCTGAACACATTCCTTGGGATAGTATATCATGTGTTCCAATCTCTAAGTGTGAGCTTTCCGCATTGAATTCAGCTTCTAACATTGTATTAGAAGGGAATTGGGTGTCTCACCATTAGAAAATTTAAACGAACTTTTATTTCATCCCTATTCCGACTTCGTGCACTAAGTCTCTAGCGAACCTCTTTGTCAAGTGGTAAGCTATTTATAATTTCTATAACAAGTGTTGAACGTGGCAACATTGACTTTAAACATAAAACATATGTTTATTGTCAAGTCATTCAACCATTTCACTTCTTTAGAACAAGAAAACAACAAGTCATGATGCAATCGTTGAATACGTTGTACAACTTTTCCCTTTGATCACATGATACTACATTTATACTAAGTGTAAAATCCAACACTTAATTCCTTCGTAATCTTCTTGATCAATTATCCAACTTGCATCAATTTATCCTTATAATACTTAAAGGATCTCCGTTGTATTCTAAACCATAAACCATGGTTTTTCAATCGACTAACTAAATACTTAGTTTACAGCATCGACACATATCATAAATATCATGATATAGTAAATGACACTTCCTTTGTCATTGCATTGTCTGATTCCTTGATATTCCATCAAGCAGTCAAAAAGAATCCATCAAAGTTATGTTATTGTTTACTGCCAACCGTATCTACGGCAACAATTTATCAAGTTTAATCACAAAACTTAGTTCCCTTGTCCTTTGTATTATGAGACATTTAGAGAGTCTCATTTATACTTCCATTAACAATTCACCAGTCAAGGACATACCCATTAAATTCATTCAAAGTGACCATGAGCAAATACCAATTGTTGAACAGACATTACAACAATAAATTTTTGCTCAACTTTAAAAAGTTTATAACACACCACAAATTGTCAAAAGAATTGTGGTTCCAAATTATTCAATTTCAAAGGCTCATAACTTAGTGACTAATGAATTTAATAAATTCCTTATGTAAGAGTTAAGATTAAGGACTATGATCATGGCAAGTAAACAAAACACAAAATAATGAACAACAACATAACGTTTTGTAATCGATGTCAATTAGGCCATAATTCACCATAACAGTTTTGACACATATAGCATCACTTTGCAACCAAAAACTTGAACTTTCCAACCATGTTTTTGGAAATTGCTTTTCTACGGGTCAACAAACCGCCAAATCCACTTGCAGTTTTAGTTTCATCCGGAAAGAAAACACCTAATCATCATTAATTATGTACCAGATGACTTTCATGGCGAAAAATAATACCCTCCTTGATTATACTATCAAATATGTTTCTCAATATTTATATCAATTAAAGAGGCATGGCAATGTGGATTGTGGGATATTATCCATCACTTTATTGGCAAAAAACAAGCCCAGAAACATCTTGTTTCTCAATAAACATACACGCATTAAATTAACTTGATAGTTAACTAAATCTCATGCAATTGCAGAATGAATCAAAGTTTCACGCATGCATTTTTATAAACACACGCAGACATTGATAAATTTTCATGTGTTCTACTCTATTAGAACTAACATGTCGAACCAAAATTTTAATCAACTTCCCATTCATTTAAAGTAATTGCTAATGAAATTAAACACATAAATTTCCATTTATATCACATGCTAAACTTTCAGTTATATGCCTTGATGTTCTTCGCGGGAAAAGTAACCGCGTGAATCCAGGCCACATAAACAATATTTACCGGCAAATAAATAATCTACTGCAAATTTCCTCATGCAAAGTAAACACATACATATTTCTTTTTATTGCCCATATGCATAATTTGAATTTAATGGTCATCTCATGCACGCATATATATTTATTGCCCAACACATAATATTCGTATATCAACACAACATATATATTTCAATGGTTAACACATCTATATATGAAGTTGTAATATATCAATTCTTATAATAGGAACATATAGGAACATAATGCAGATTAGATACATAACTTGGCTTGTTAATCACGCATGTCACATATGCGTCATATATTGCTTCATTAATATATATTTCATGCATTAATCATGAAAAGGAAGAATAGAAGTTGCGTACTCGTAAGTGTGACCGATTCACATCAATCCTCCATCCAAGTGGCTCTTATCTAGATTACATATTCACCAATCCAGATAATTAGTAAAATATTGTATCAGTTTATATGATTAATCATATCCTTCACAGAATCAGGGTTCGTCATCTTCAATAATTGATTCGATCTTTGTAGGATAACAGTAACTGTAACACCCCTCAAATTTGAAATGCGGCAGCGGAATAGAAATTAGGGTGTTACGGTGAGGATCGAAGTCATAATGATAGAAAACGACTCGAAGATACGTTTTAAAACATAATTTCATTTATAAATATTTGAAATACAATAGGTCCTTATCAGAGTATTATAAAAACTTGATGTTTTGAACTAAATCAAACATCATTTATTTTACATCATTATTGAAATAAAGTAAACATAATTTGAAAATTTTTGCCGCCCGTTCCATGCTTGCTTCCCCTGTTAAATACCTGAGATACATGCTTAAAAGTCAACAAAATTGTTGAGTGAAATCATAGAGTTTGAATTTAATAATCATTTTGATACACAAGCAAGATTGTATTGGAAAAAATACAATCAGTTTGAAAACATTGATATTGCAGTTCATATATTGCACTAAGTCTCATGACACGCAAACGTTAACAAATACCATAAACGGCGGGTGTTTATCAAATCAATGATAAATTTGCCCTCGTGTAATAGGTGATTTGCCAATTCCTATTTTTACTCAAATATAATTATCAACACTAATGCGGCTAACCACATGCATAATGGCATTCCGTCAAGCATTAGTGGGACAGGCTGTCAAACCTTAAATAGATCTATTCATTATATTCGCGTTCACCGCAGTTATTAATGGCTCATGAATAAGGGTCTTTTGGCAATAGCTAACTTAGGCATATATCAGTCAGGAAAGCATACAGAAAATACTTGTGATCTATTTATAACATGTATCCCCCTCACGGAGTTTTTGAAAATAATTAAATGTGAGGCTATGACTCACCTTGATTGATACTGAAAACGAAAAAAATAAAGTCGGATGAATTTTATGAAAACGGCTTCAAAACACAACCTGATAAATAAATTTATCTAAGAACTTGACCAAAAACTATTTGGTAATTATAAAGAAAATAACGAACATTAGATATTCACTATGACGATTAAGTGATGTGCAGTGAAAATATTGTGATATGCATGATATGACAAAATATGATTTTTAAAATTATCCATCGAAGTTTTTTCTTTTTGATCGTAGATAAAATCTTAACCTATTAAAATATCGTTATATATTATTAACGTTAAGTTAATAATATATATATATATATATATATATATATATATATATATATATATATATATATATATATATATATAAATAAAATTTAAACATGATATGAAATAAATTTACGAAAAATATAAAATAAATAAGAATGATAAATAAATTATATTTAGTCTTTGTCTCCTTTTCCAATTTTTACCATTTTTACACTAACGATACTTGCGTTACACCGTTAGTCCTTTATATATATTTTTCAACTATAGTCCTCTACTTTGTCCAATAATCAATACAAACCTTCTAATATTAATTTTTATCACATTTTATCCTTAGATTTCTGTATTTACAGGTTTAGTCCTTGATTTTCAATATTTACACATTTAGTCCTTCTAGGTGTCGTCGCGTTACATTTTTAGTCCAATTTTACAAAAATGATTATGGAACTTTTCTAAAAATTTCCGTAGCTTATTTATTAAGTATAAAGCTTATTTTACTGCTTATTTATTTCAAAAGCTTATTTTTATGGCTTATGGGCCTGGTTCGAATTATCTTAAGGCCCGTTAAGATTTTTGGAGGCGAGGGCATGGAAAAAGTTTTGGGCTTGGCTTTGGACCATTTTTATGATTCTAAAAACATTTCTTATAGGCCCAGTGGGCTTACGGATTTCAAAAGCTTAGTGGGCTTTAGTTAAGCCCACTCGACAATAATAAAATTTTTATAAACATTTTTAGTTTTGAAATCCGGTTTATGTACATTCAAAATGGTTCATTTAAGATGTCAAAACCTGATTATTTTTACAAGTTGTTTATATGAAATTGTTAGTTTGCTAGGTGGTCTATGACGTCGTGAAAAGATATGGTACTATTGTTAAACGAAATTTTAAGTTATACTTTGGTTTTGGAACATGGTTGGGTCAATTTATATAACTTGAAAACTAGCCAAATTTTACTAAGTGTTATACTAAATTGAAATCGATGGATGCAAGTTAAAATAGATGCATGAAATGATTAATACGTTACAACTAAAGTGAATGGTGTGTGCTACGTGATTCCTAGGCCTTCCAAAATAGAGGCTAATCACGTCCCGTGTACTAAGAACAAATATACACGTGAATTAAACGTGCAAAGTGTAGACGATTGAAACAAAATCACAAAGTGCATGAACATTTAAACACGTATGAAATGGATTAGAATTGAGTGCAAGAAACTTAAAAACACTTTTAAAGTGATCTAGAGTCGAGCTAGGTAGAAAAGGAACACAAGAAATCTCGTCAAAACTATATAACCCAAACGTTATATATTATTTCAAACCCGATTGTCTTTCTTTGCTTCCAATATAATACCACACGACTTGTAAGCTTGGTAAGAAGGGAATGGAGGTCGAATAATTGCAGTGAATAAGGGTGGGTAATAATATGAGGAGTATGCATGCAATGAACGTACTATATATACTAATATATAACGTTAGTAAGCAAGTTCAATGTGAAACTCTTCCACACTATTGCATGTCAGTACTAGACTCCTTAGGTGAAGTTTTATATTGTTTTAGGATAGCTTGTGAGAGTATAAAATAAGGAAGGTGTTGGGTGATTCATGCTATATGTCGACCAAAGTATTTTCCATATATACGATTTACTAAATCGTATACTACTTGAGTATACTTGATCATCCTTAACATTTGAGCATGAAATCATCTTAGGAATAATATTAGGAACGATTAGAAACAAACTAGATTCAAAATGGTTAAGTTTTGAATATATTGTAAATCGAGTTGGTTTTGCTAAGGTCGATTACTATGCCTCTTAAAAACGCATCAAAACTCATCGTAGGAACGCGAGACTTGACACACTAATTGTTGGCTAGTAGGTTAACGAGATGAGAAAATAAAATATATAGGTCGTGTGCTAAATTTACGAATAAACGGTGCGATTTGGAGGTGGTTTGAACTTGTCGATCGGATGAAATTTAATTAATTAGGATTTTGGGCTTAGTTGAGTGGGCTTATGAATAGTGGACTGAGGTGTGTGGGCCGAAATAATTAAGGGTCCGGTTGACTAATTAAGATAATTAGTGGATTTTAATTATATTTAATAAATATAATTAGGATTAGGATTTAGGTTTAGGATTAGATGTAAAGTTTAAGTTTCGTGTAACGTGTCGAAGATTAATTCCGTCTTTTCGTGAATTATATTATTTTGTGAAAATCGCCAAAATAATATAATAAGAAAAATTTTAAATTTTTCCGAGAAAATGGGAATTAGAAATGATAACGAAAGATTATATATTTATTAATGATTTAATTACAAGAAATTTTTACAGGGTTCTACAGTACCCACTTGTCATTCTGAATTTCGTCCCGAAATTCGATTTTTAAGAAATCTAACAAGTGCGTTCTATGAAAATAAATGCGGATATTTCTCACGGAATCTATCTTCTCTTTCCCATGTATAAGTCGGTCCTCGCTTAGAGTCCCATCTTACTTTTACAATGGGGATACGATTCTGTTTGAGTTGTTTTATCTCTCTATCCATTATTTCCACAGGCTCTTCTGTGAACACTAGTTTGTCGTCCAATCTAATCTCTTTTAGTGGAATGACGAGAGTTTCGTCTGACAAACATTTCTTGAGTTGGGATACGTGAAACGTAGGGTGTACCCTACTAAGTTCATCCGGAAGTTCTAACTTATAAGCAACTGAACCAATTCTCTCCAGAATTTTGAAAGGTCCAATATACCTCGGATTTAACTTTCCACGTTTTCCAAAACGAATCATTCCTTTCCATGGCGAAACCTTCAACATGACTTTGTCTCCTACTTGAAATTCCATAGGCTTTCTCCTGACATCAGCATAACTTTTCTGTCTGTCATGAGCAGCTTGCAAGCGTTGCTTGATTTGGAATATCTTCTCAGTAGTATCATGTATTAGCTCTGGTCCGGTAAGTTGCATATCACCAACTTCTGTCCAACAGATTGGTGATCTGCACTTTCTTCCGTACAGTGCCTCAAAAGGTGCAGCCTTTATGCTGGCATGGTAGCTATTATTGTACGAGAATTCAACTAATGGCAAGTGTCTATCCCAACCTTTTCCGAAATCAATCACACATGCTCAGAGCATGTCTTCCAAGGTTTGGATTGTTCTCTCACTTTGTCCATCGGTTTGCGGATGATAAGCGGTGCTCATATCTAACCTAGTACCAAGAGATTTCTGTAGCGATTCCCAAAATCTTGATGTGAATCGGCTATCTCTATCAGAAATAATAGATATTGGTACCCCATGTCTAATCACAATTTCCTTAAAATACAACTGAGCAAGTGTTTCCATCTCGTCAGTTTCCTTGATTGGTAGGAAATGTGCAGACTTGGTTAATCGATCGATGATAACCCAGATTGTGTCTAATCCGGTCGAAGTCTTTGGTAATTTGGTAATAAAATCCATTGTGATTCGTTCCCATTTCCAGACCGGAATTTCTGATTGCACGAGTAATCCTGATGGTTTCTGAGTCTCTGCTTTTACTCTAGAGCAGGTTAAACATTTACCAACGTACTCGACGATATCAGCTTACATATTTGGCCACCAATAATTCCTCTTAATATCTTGGTACATTTTATTGGAACCGGGATGAATAGAATATTTGGATTTATGAGATTCATGCATGATAAGGTCTCGAATACCTCCGAAGAGAGGAATCCAATATCTTCCCTTAAAACATAACATTCCATCATTTCTTCTCACAAATTCTTTTTCATTATTTGGCATTCTGTCAACCTGATCTTCCAGGTTTGACCTCCTGTCAATTTTCTCATATTGCCGGTTTTCTTCTTGTAGAGCTTCCATTTGAGCTTTGATGATTTGAGCAGGAAGTGGCGAATGAATTGTCATTCCTAGAGATCGAACTCTAAGAGGTTTAATTCTATCTTTTCTACTCAATGCATCGGCTACTACATACGCTTTACCAGGATGGTAACAAATTTCACAGTCGTAGTCATTGAGTAATTCTAACCATCTTCTTTGCCTCATGTTTAGCTCCTTCTGATCTAAGATATGCTGTAGACTCTTGTGATCGGTGAAAACCGTACACTTTGTACCATATAGGTAATGTCTCCATATCTTAAGAGCAAAAACTACTGCTCCTAATTCTAGATCATGAGTAGTGTAGTTTTCTTCATTCTTTTTCAGCTGTCGTGAAGCATAGGCTATAACTTTGTCTCTTTGCATTAGTACCGCACCTAAACCATGATGAGATGCGTCACAATACGCTACAAAGTCCTCATTGCCCTTCGGTAAGGCCAATATTGGTGCTTCACAAAGCTTCTGTTTCAGCAGTTGAAATGCTGATTCTTGCTTCTCTTCCCAGTTATACTTCTTGTTCTTCTGGGTTAGTTCCGTCAATGGTTTTGCAATCTTTGAAAAACCTTCTATAAATCTCCGGTAATAACCAGCGAGACCTAAGAATTGACGAATCTCGGTTGGGGAGGTAGGTGACGTCCAACCTTTAACTGCTTCTATCTTTGCGGGATCTACGTGGATACCTTTGTTGTTGATGATATGGCCTAAAAATTGCACGGTAGAAATCCAAAAATCACATTTGGAAAACTTGGCGTACAACTTTTCCTTCTTAAGTAACTCCAAAATAGTCCTTAAGTGTTCGGCATGCTCTTCTTTATTGCGCGAATAGATTAAAATATCATCAATGAACACAATAACGAATTTATCCAAGTATGGTTTGCATACTCGGTTCATTAAATCCATGAATACAGCTGGTGCATTGGTAAGACCAAATGGCATCACCTGAAATTCATAATGTCCGTATCGTGTTCGAAAAGCTGTCTTGGGAATGTCCTCTTCCGTAACTCTTAGTTGATGATATCCTGATCTAAGATCGATTTTTGAGTACACACTTGATCCTTGTAATTGGTCAAATAGATCGTCGATCCTTGGTAATGGATATCGATTCTTCACCGTGAGTTTGTTCAACTCTCTGTAATCAATACACATTCGGAACGTTCCATCTTTCTTTTTGACAAATAGGATTGGTGCTCCCCAAGGGGATGAACTCGGTTGAATGAAACCTTTATCTGATAGTTCTTTTAACTGTTCAGATAATTCTTTCATTTCGGAGGGTGCTAATCGATATGGTGCTTTTGCAACGGGTGCTGCTCCAGGCACTAAATCGATTCGGAATTCTACTTGACGAGTTGGTGGGATTCCAGGTAAGTCTTCGGGAAATACATCAGAAAATTCTCTTACAACTGGCACTTCATCAAGTTGTTTCTTCTTTTCTTTTGTTTCTCCTCCCGTTACTTGGATTTGAAATACATGGCATCCTTTGCTTATGTATTTCATCGTCTTGGCGTACGAAATGATATTGAAAGAAGTTTTAGGTTTATCACCTTGGATGATTAAGGTTTCACCGTCGAATGGAATTTGGATGATTTTCTCATCACAAATTATTCTGGCACGGTGTTTAGATAACCAATCTATACCAATGATGACATCAAAACTTCCCAATTGGATGGGCATAAGATTGATAGGGAAAGATTTATTTAGAAGGGTTAAGGTGCAGTTTTCGATTAAGGTATTGGTACTTAAAATATTCCCATCTGCTAATTCTATTTCATAGATAGTATCTAATTCTACAGGAGTAATACTTAGATTTGCGGCAAACAAAGTAGACACAAAACTTTTATCTGCTCCTAAATCAAATAATATCTTAGCATCTTGTTGATTTAATAGGAACGTACCAGTAACAACATCTGAATTCTGCGTTGTGTTCCCATCACCAAGTACATACGCTCTTCCTCTGGCAACATTATTGGTAAATTTCGGACATTGAGGTCTGTAATGTCCAACTTCTCCACAACCATGGCACTTTACTGCTATCAGTTGTGTGTTGGCTCCAGTCGCTCGACAGTCCCTTGTCATATGACCAATTCTTTTACAGTTGCCACAAGCAGCCCTACATGCTCTATTATGATGCATGTTGCACTTGTTACATGGGGGTAGAGTTCTAGAATAACCTTTACTTTCTGCAGGCACTGCTGCATAAGCTCGGGTAGCTTCTTGTCGACGATTTTGTTGCTGATGATGATTACTACGGTTCTGCTGCTGATCTCTGTTGCGATTTCTGCTTTGATTGTTGTTGTTGCTGTAGCTACGGTTACCACTGTAACTGTTGTTATAGCTGCGGTTGTTGCTATTGTTACTCCCTCGGTTGTCAGCACTTCTCTTATGCTCGTTAATCACAGAGGTAGAACCTCTTTTGATTACCCGGGTTAACAATCTCTGTGCAAGCTCCATAGCTTCTTCTACTGACTTTGGATTCGATGAGGTAACATCTCCTTCAATGGATGGTGGCAGTCCCTCCACGTATTTCTCCAATGCTTGTTCAACATCGGGTACTATAGTTGGACACAGCACCGACAACTCCAGAAACTTTCTGTTGTATGTCCTCAAGTCATTGTACCTTACAACTAGCTGATGAAATTCATCCTCCAGTTTTCGAATCTCTGTCCTTGGGCAATACTTCTTCAACATTTTATTCTTCAACTCATTCCACGAAAGTCTGAAAGCTTCATCTGGACCCATAGAATTCGCAGTAGTGTTCCACCACGATAATGCCTCTCCTTGAAGAGTTCCTGTAGCAAAGGTAACTTTGCTATTCTCAGGACAACCACTCCTCTTGAAGACTGTCTCTGTATGCTCAAACCAATGTGCCATTTCAGTCACTCCTTCAATTCCTTTGAAGTTTGTTGGCTTGCAAGGCATGAAATCCTTATAAGTACAATTACGTGGAGTAATTGTATTAGCTTCACGATTTGCACCATTGGTATTATTCAAACGATCCGCTTCACGAGCTGCAGATATTCCCTCAGCAATCATTCTTTGAACCTCAGTGGGGGTCAAGATCACTTCCGGGTTAGAGTTTTCGCTACTTGCATGCTCCATTTTTCTATTAATAATACAAAAATATAGCATTTAGAATTTTAAACAACAACTTGTTTTAAAGATTCTTGTGAAGTAGGGAAAATTAATTTTTGAGTCTTAATAATAATTGGGCATCATATGTAGTTTTTATTTTGATTCAACAATCATAATCATTCCGATATGTTGGATGCAATTTTAATACACATGAACAACCATAAGCATAAGTTAACATTTGTATATAGTAATATCAAAACCAACAGCATAACATTAATAACTTTAAATCAGTTGAGTTGTTATAACAAAACGATACAAGCTTATTAAATGCCACATGCGGCAGGCTTGAATGCCTTATTACTAGTACAAATACTAACTGTCTCTAATGATTAGGTATGTTCACATGTTCTCCCATCTCTAAGATTTGAGTTCGGAGCTCTTGCATCTCGGTATGATGTTGCATCTTCATATCCCCTACAATGTTTTCCAATGTATCTGCTCTTCGGCGTGCAAGCTGGGCTTCCCAAGTACGGTCCTGTCCCTCTCTTCGCAATGATATCGCGAAAGAACGTGTCTCAGAGATATCCGAACGTATCTGAGCTAACCCCTGCTGCAACTCTATCCTATCGGCTATAAGGTTATGTAAGGTGTTGTGGGTAGTATCTGAATGATCGAAAGATGAATAATCAATCATTTGGAGAAGTGAGTCTATCTGATCTTCGTGATGCTCCAATCGCGTCACTACTACAGAAGGTGAAAAGGTAGAAGGAATTTCCATCCTAGCACTCTCGCCAGTTTCATTGATATGAGCTGGGGGAGTAAAACCAGGCGGATAGGGTAATGATGGTGAAAGGGGAGAAATAGAATCAGAAATACGAAGGCGGCTGGATGTAGGTATATCTACTTCAGGGATTGGTTCTCTTTGGTGAAAATTATACGGATAAGTTTGGCTAAAAAGGTTGAGTAGGTGATCGGGTGCATATGAATTATGACGTGGTAATGGTGTCGATAAAACAAAAGTATTGGGATTCTCAGGCATTGTAGCAATTTCGTCTTGCTCGTAGGGTTCTGTTTCTTGGGAAACAGCGTCAGGTACAAAAGTAGAACGATAAACAGGCGAAGTAACAGACGCGACGGAAATATCAGAGTCGGAGTCGAACATACTCATATTGACACAATACTGTAACAATTCATAAATAGCGCAGAATAAGAATTTATTATCATAAAATTTTAACATATCATAATCAAAATATCATAGCTTAATGATTAAGTTACGGAGTGCTGTAGCAAGCAGGTACGGCTGGCAAAAATATATATGATAAAAATTTAATTTATTTGAAAGTATGGTTATAGTTCAATGTTTGAAAACATTTGGTTCTCTATAACGATGGCTCTGATACCAATCTGTAACACCCCCCCCCCCCCCAATTTAAAATGCGGCAGCGGAATAGAAATTAGGGTGTTACGGTGAGGATCGAAGTCATAATGATAGAAAACGACTCGAAGAGACGTTTTACAACATAATTTCATTTATAAATATTTGAAATACAATAGGTCCTTATCAGAGTATTATAAAAACTTGATGTTTTGAACTAAATCAAACATCATTTATTTTACATCATTATTGAAATAAAGTAAACATAATTTGAAGATTTTTGCCGCCCGTTCCATGCTTGCTTCCCCTGTTAAATACCTGAAATACATGCTTAAAAGTCAACAAAATTGTTGAGTGAAATCATAGAGTTTGAATTTAATAATCATTTTGATACACAAGCAAGATTGTATTGGAAAAAATACAATCAGTTTGAAAACATTGATATTGCAGTTCATATATTGCACTAAGTCTCATGACACGCAAACGTTAACAAATACCGTAAACGGCGGGTGTTTATCAAATCAATGATAAATTTGCCCTCGTGTAATAGGTGATTTGTCAATTCCTATTTTTACTCAAATATAATTATCACGACTAATGCGGCTAACCACATGCATAATGGCATTCCGTCAAGCATTAGTGGGACAGGCTGTCAAACCTTAAATAGATCTATTCATTATATTCGCGTTCACCGCAGTTATTAATGGCTCATGAATAAGGGTCTTTTGGCAATAGCTAACTTAGGCATATATCAGTCAGGAAAGCATACAGAAAATACTTGTGATCTATTTATAACATGTATCCCCCTCACGGAGTTTTTGAAAATAATTAAATGTGAGGCTATGACTCACCTTGATTGATACTGAAAACGAAGAAAATAAAGTCGGATGAATTTTATGAAAACGGCTTCAAAACACAACCTGATAAATAAATTTATCTAAGAACTTGACCAAAAACTATTTGGTAATTATAAAGAAAATAACGAACATTAGATATTCACTATGACGATTAAGTGATGTGCAGTGAAAATATTGTGATATGCATGATATGACAAAATATGATTTTTAAAATTATCCATCGAAGTTTTTCCTTTTTGATCGTAGATAAAATCTTAACCTATTAAAATATCGTTATATATTATTAACGTTAAGTTAATAATATATATATAAATATAAATAAAATTTAAACATGATATGAAATAAATTTTCGAAAAATATAAAATAAATAAGAATGATAAATAAATTATATTTAGTCTTTGTCTCCTTTTCCAATTTTTACCATTTTTACACTAACGATACTTGCGTTACACCATTAGTCCTTTATATATATTTTTCAACTATAGTCCTCTACTTTGTCCAATAATCAATACAAACCTTCTAATATTAATTTTTATCACATTTTATCCTTAGATTTCTGTATTTACAGGTTTAGTCCTTGATTTTCAATATTTACACATTTAGTCCTTCTAGGTGTCGTCGCGTTACATTTTTAGTCCAATTTTACAAAAATGATTATGGAACTTTTCTAAAAATTTCCGTAGCTTATTTATTAAGTATAAAGCTTATTTTACTGCTTATTTATTTCAAAAGCTTATTTTTATGGCTTATGGGCCTGGTTCGAATTATCTTAAGGCCCGTTAAGATTTTTGGAGGCGAGGGCATGGAAAAAGTTTTGGGCTTGGCTTTGGACCATTTTTATGATTCTAAAAACATTTCTTATAGGCCCAGTGGGCTTACGGATTTCAAAAGCTTAGTGGGCTTTAGTTAAGCCCACTCGACAATAATAAAATTTTTATAAACATTTTTAGTTTTGAAATCCGGTTTATGTACATTCAAAATGGTTCATTTAAGATGTCAAAACCTGATTATTTTTACAAGTTGTTTATATGAAATTGTTAGTTTGCTAGGTGGTCTATGACGTCGTGAAAAGATATGGTACTATTGTTAAACGAAATTTTAAGTTATACTTTGGTTTTGGAACATGGTTGGGTCGATTTATATAACTTGAAAACTAGCCAAATTTTACTAAGTGTTATACTAAATTGAAATCGATGGATGCAAGTTAAAATAGATGCATGAAATGATTAATACGTTACAACTAAAGTGAATGGTGTGTGCTACGTGATTCCTAGGCCTTCCAAGATAGAGGCTAATCACGTCCCGTGTACTAAGAACAAATATATACGTGAATTAAACGTGCAAAGTGTAGACGATTGAAACAAAATCACAAAGTGCATGAACATTTAAATACGTATGAAATGGATTAGAATTGAGTGCAAGAAACTTACAAACACTTTTAAAGTGATCTAGAGTCGAGCTAGGTAGAAAAGGAACACAAGAAATCTCGTCAAAACTATATAACCCAAACGTTATATATTATTTCAAACCCGATTGTCTTTCTTTGCTTCCAATATAATACCACACGACTTGTAAGCTTGGTAAGAAGGGAATGGAGGTCGAATAATTGCAGTGAATAAGGGTGGGTAATAATATGAGGAGTATGCATGCAATGAACGTACTATATATACTAATATATAACGTTAGTAAGCAAGTTCAATGTGAAACTCTTCCACACTATTGCATGTCAGTACTAGACTCCTTAGGTGAAGTTTTATATTGTTTTAGGATAGCTTGTGAGAGCATAAAATAAGGAAGGTGTTGGGTGATTCATGCTATATGTCGACCAAAGTATTTTCCATATATACGATTTACTAAATCGTATACTACTTGAGTATACTTGATCATCCTTAACATTTGAGCATGAAATCATCTTAGGAATAATATTAGGAACGATTAGAAACAAACTAGATTCAAAATGGTTAAGTTTTGAATATATTGTAAATCGAGTTGGTTTTGCTAAGGTCGATTACTATGCCTCTTAAAAACGCATCAAAACTCATCGTAGGAACGCGAGACTTGACACACTAATTGTTGGCTAGTAGGTTAACGAGATGAGAAAATAAAATATATAGGTCGTGTGCTAAATTTACGAATAAACGGTGCGATTTGGAGGTGGTTTGAACTTGTCGATCGGATGAAATTTAATTAATTAGGATTTTGGGCTTAGTTGAGTGGGCTTATGAATAGTGGACTGAGGTGTGTGGGCCGAAATAATTAAGGGTCCGGTTGGCTAATTAGGATAATTAGTGGATTTTAATTATATTTAATAAATATAATTAGGATTAGGATTTAGGTTTAGGATTAGATGTAAAGTTTAAGTTTCGTGTAACGTGTCGAAGATTAATTCCGTCTTTTCGTGAATTATATTATTTTGTGAAAATCGCCAAAATAATATAATAAGAAAAATTTTAAATTTTTCCGAGAAAATGAGAATTAGAAATGATAACGAAAGATTATATATTTATTAATGATTTAATTACAAGAAATTTTTACAGGGTTCTACAGTAACGAACACAACCGGATATGTTTGAATCTCTGAAAGGCGTGTGAACACTTTCGGATCGAATTAATTCGGCGGTTCTCTCGAATTATTCAATCGGATACAATCTAGAGATTGAGAACGTTTTCTATGGTTTTTGATTGAAATTTTTATGAACCAGAGAAAAATTGACCAAAAGGAAAAACGTATCTATAAAAAATCAGGGATTAGGTCTTTTATGCAGTTTTTTCAAGGGTTTCAAAGTTGTCAAAATTAGTCCCTTAATTTATGAAAATTTAATTTTCTGAGGAACATTTACCATAACAACTTGGACACTGCTAGGGGCTGCCGCCCCTTGGACCTTACTCCCAGGGGCACTTTCCCCGGACCACCGTCCCTTAAGAGCTTCGCCCTTAAGATCATAATAAATTCAAATAGATGTGCACTCCGCACCTCCAAGCCTAAATGATGTCTTATTATGACTAAATTGGTCAAACAAGTTAATCCAATTACACTAAAATATCCGACAACAAACAAGTGTGTAGAAATTTTTAAATGCATCTTTTTGACATGGAAGTATATATTTAGTGCCAATCATTCATCTATTGCTTCTAGTCAAGTACTAGCTAGATGAGATCATGGTGATTGGTCATGATCACCAACATGTGTTTTTAGTTTTCTTTTGAGAGGAAAGTGGTGGAAAAGTAAGGAAATCAAAAAGTTTTGGTGTTTTTATTGATTTTTTTTTAGAGAATGAAAGTAAGAGGGGGAAGTAAAGCGTATAGTGATTTCACAACAAAAACCAACTGCCCCATTTGAGCGGCTAACGAAGAAAAAAACCACTTTAATATTTTGACAAAAGTACCCTTAGATATTTTTATTGTTGCTCTTCTTATCTAATTTTATAAAATAATAAATTTAAATTTTGCTATCCTCCACTTTTACTTCCATTTTCTTTTTCTTGTATCCACACGGTCATGTTTGTCAACAAGCATTTGAAATCATTTAAGAGCGACAAGCGACAAACATAAAGCAACCCAAAACAAAGAATCTCCCTCCTTTAACTTCCACTCCTCTTTCTTTTCTTTTCTTTATACAGACAAACATGTATTTTTATGGAAGTATATATATTCAGTAGAGGTTTTTTAGTGCAAATCATTCATCAATTGCTTCTAGTCATGTAGCTAGCTTTATTAGTAAAAAGTTGATACATAACTATCCACCACTGCGCCAGCGTGGGCCCGGTTCAGACAACATAGTCTGGGTATGTGGTGGATGAGGGCCTGCTATTTGGCAGGTGCGACTCTAAACCATATATGAAAAAATTCACCTTTAAAAAAAAAAAAAAAAAAACTATCCACCATTTGCTAATGTCTCCACAAACTCAGTAACGTTTCATTGTATCATCTCTAGGGATCTAAACTTCAGAAATATAAAACTTTCCAATATGTAGCTTCAAATTTTACTTGACATTC
Source organism: Artemisia argyi (assembly GCA_030686995.1). Taxonomy (NCBI): domain Eukaryota; kingdom Viridiplantae; phylum Streptophyta; class Magnoliopsida; order Asterales; family Asteraceae; genus Artemisia; species Artemisia argyi. Next base: position 177,948,927 of record CM060707.1, on the reverse strand, counting down.
AGAACGATTAATCATAGTGTCCTTAACATATCTGTAAACTAGGTGGATAGAATATTATGGTATCAAAGCAAGGGAATACAAAGTTACAAACAAGACACTTAAGCCGGAAAAGCAACTTAGTAACTTACTTCGTATAGCTCTAGCATCCACGTCTATTAGCATAAATAATGTAGCGCTTTGCTACGAGAAGGAACAATTCTGATAGAACTTAGTTGGTGATGTTAAGTTATTTTGCCTAAAAGTCTAGATACAAATTACAAACTTAGGATAGAACATGAAATGTACTGAACTTTGGTTTAATTATCCACACACAAAAGGGTACCTTGATCATCTTTATTATTACACACTGATGTCGGTCCATGGCTGTGTTAATTGAAAGAAGTCAGCACGAGAGGAGCCACCATCCTCAACTGCAGCCTTTGCCCTTAAACTCAGCTCTGCAACCCGTTCTCTCAACACTTTGCCTTCCTCACCTGCCATCAATTTCGTCATTGTTTCCTCCACTGCCTCTGCTGTCACATAGTCACCAGTCGACATTTTCAACCTTAGTGCTACCTTAATTTCCTCAACCAAATACACCCTATTCATCTTCTGCTCAGCATACAAAGGCCATGCCACCATTGGCACCCCAGCAACCACTGCTTCAAGTGACGAGTTCCATCCACAATGACTTACAAATCCACCCACCGAGTCATGATTAAGTATCGCTGGCTGTGGTGCCCAGTTTTTCACTACCAAACCCTTATCACTAGTCCGGGCCAGAAATCCTTCAGGAAGAAACGCATCAAGACTAAAGTCTTTACCACCTGCATGCGGGGACTCGTTTACATCATCTGATGGCGGTTCTCGCACCACCCACAAGAATCTCTGTCCACTTTTCTCTAACCCAATAGCTAGTTCCTTCAACTGTTCTTTCTTAAACACACCCATGCTACCGAAACACAAAAACACTACACTTTTACTCGGTTGTGAGTTCAACCATTTTAAGCATTCGTTCTCGCTAGGATCCACATTATTCCCACTAGCAATCAAAGGCCCAATTAGATAAACTGGTGGAGTTGGACCTTCAGGGATGCATTTACCATCCCGTAGCGTTACAACAGCTCTTTCTTCAAATCCCGCAAAACTGTTTGCTATGATGCCAGAAGATTTCGCCATGTTACTAGAAGTGTGTATGAAATTTTTGTAGGGGTTGCTTTCTCTATCGAAATAAACTGCTGGCATATCAGAAGCATGGATGGGAGGCACTCCAGGAATATCGAAGTAAATATCTAATTCCTTAATACTTTTCGTGGTTGTTTTATGGATAGTAGTTAGATATAAGAACACACAAAGACCGGAAGCGCCACCAGTATAGAAATAGTAAACAGGTAAGTTAAGACTTTTCGCAACTTGAAAAGCAGCATTGGAAAAGAAATCAAGGATCACTGCCTTGATGGTTGATTTCTCGGAAATGCTTACGAGGGTGTCATGGACAAGTGTGTTGTAAAGTTCAGGGATACCGAAAGCAAGGTCTACGAATTCAGTAGAGAAGCCTGGTGGAAGAGTGATAGCTGAGAGGTGGTGGAATGTGAGGGACGGGTTGGTGGCTGAGACAGTTGCGATATATTTATCAGTGGCACCGGTTTCAAAAGTTGCTGGAATAATGAGTATGATAACAGAAAGTGAAGGGTGGTGTGTTTGAATTAGTTTTCCAAGCTCCACCATCGAAACCAAGTGGCCGATACCCGGAGAAGGATACAGAACTACGGTAGCAGAATCCATTTATGTTTGCTATATGTTTAAGGATTATAAGGTAGAGTTTTTTAAAAGTTGTCTTATTGAGTTCTGATATGAAAAGCCAATGAAGCAAATGGACAATTTAAAGTAGATTCCATTTGTGTTTGTGATGGTAACAATTTAAAGAATTTAAGGGCGGAGATAAGGTGAGTTATAATTAAGTCCTTATGAATTGTATGTGGGCATGAAGTCATGAACCATGTGAAACATATTATGGTAGTGTTTTAAATAGTTGTCCAGCCCATGAGTATCGACTGTCGAGTTAAAAGACAATGACAAAAAGGGACAACTTTATACTGGATGTCATGGCTCGTGACTATCACTTTTGTCAACAAGACCAAATTGTAAATTTAATCGATTAAAAACATAGTTCGAAAGGACGTAACAGTATGGCACACCACAAGCTACACATGGGATATTTACTACTTTAGGCCACTCAACCTAGACTAAAAGGTCGAGGTACATACCACTCAACAAAATGTATTGCTTGTAACATGTCAGTATAACACATGCATGGGAGGCTTTTAGAGCTGATCGAGCTCGCCGAATAATAATACATTAGTACTCATAAAGGACGTTGACCATGAGACGAGGGAGCAATGTTAAGACTTAGTAAGACACAACCAGAATCTCGTGCTTCAAAAGTCACGGGTGATAAGATAACCTTGCAGAATGCTAGTCGATAACTCTCTTCCACACAAGCAAATTTGACTCTAGCTAGCTAGAGCAACTCAAACCAGAAGACAAAAAGAAATTAGTAAAAAAGGACTTTCTACATAATCTACAATAACCACTACACATTACACTGAAATCGGTTTCGGCCCAAATTCATGTAAATACGTTTTTAGTTTTAATGTTAACTTTTTTAAAAGCATGAAAGTATCATATTTACACGAAGCATGACCATTCATTACATAATGTACAAGCTTGTTTTGACTACATATGTGATATGGTATTTCTACATTTTGAAAAGATATGCAAGCATGAAGGTACATTTTCCGTTTGTTTATTTTCATATTCCTGGATCTCTATTTTAACTCAACCCAGACCAAAAATAAGTTCAGAAATATAAACTATTCGAGTTTGAGCACGTAACCCAATGGGCTTGGGCCCAACACAAAATAAGTTTCTATATAAAAATAACTACACCATGCTCTTGAATTTTGTGAAGCAATGCAATCAGAATCAGAAGTTCAAAACCGGTCGTTAATTTTATGGTAGTCTCTATATATAGAGACGGACAGGTATGTATCCATTTTTATACACATCTTTTTAGTGATATGAAATTACATATTTAGTAGTGTTTTTCCTTATTCTTTTAGTGAAAATCATTCATCAATTGCTTCTAATCATGTCACTAGCCTTATTAGATAATTGACACAATTGCTACTATTCCACCATTTACTAATGTTTCATCGTATCATCTCTAGGACTAGGACTGGTTTTTGAATTTCAGTGATATCTCAATGACAGAATTCGATAACACTTAGCTTGGTTTCCAACATATCCACATAACATTTTTGTTAACTAGGATGATTATAATCTAGAATCAAAATTGGGGAGTAGATTCAAAACATCAAAGGCAAACGCAATTTAGTACTTATATTTGTTACATCCATGTCTATTTACTCCTTGTCTAAGGTACAATTTAGAAATATAGAAAAGTACATGAACGGAAATTTATTAAACAAACCATTGTTTAAATTAACCAACAAAAGGGATGCCTTGATCGATTTTGTTTCCCTACACTTGCTTGTCAGTTGTCATTGGTCCATGGCTGTGTTAATTTAAGAAACTCGTTTCTAGAGGAACCGCCATCCTCCACTGTGGCCTTTGCTCTTCGACTCATCTCTGCAACACGTTCTCTCAACACTTTGCCTTCCTCACCTTCCATCAACTTTGTCACCGTTTCCTCCACTGCCTCAGCCGTCACGAATCCATCAGTCGACATTTCCAACCGTAGTGCCACCTTTATTTCTTCAACCAAATACACCCTATTCATCTTCTGCTCTGCATACAATGGCCATGCAACCATTGGTACCCCGGCAACCACTGCTTCAAGCGAAGAGTTCCATCCACAATGACTCACAAATCCACCCACCGAGTCATGATTAAGTATCGCTGGCTGTGGTGCCCAGTTTTTCACTACCAAACCCTTATCACTAGTCCTGGCTAGAAACCCTTCAGGAAGAATAGTGTCAAGATCAAAATCTTTAGCACCTGAACTTGACTCGTTTACATCCTCAACTGGCGGTTCACGCACCACCCACAAGAATCTCTGTCCACTTTTCTCTAGCCCAAAAGCTATTTCCTTCAACTGTTCTTTCTTAAACACACCCATACTCCCGAAACACAAAAACACTACACTTTTACTCGGTTGTGAGTTCAGCCATTTTAAGCATTCGTTTTCATTAGGATCCACATTATTCCCACTAGCAATCAAAGGCCCGATTAGATAAACTGGTGGAGTTGGACCATCAGGGATGCATTTACCATCCCGAAGCGTGCCAACAGCTCTTTCTTCCAATTCCACAAAGCTGTTTGCAATGATTCCGGAAGATTTTGCCATATTTATAGAAGTGTTCACGAAGTTTTTGTACGAGTTACTTTCTCTTTCAAACAAAACCGTTGGCATATCAGAAGCATGGACAGGAGGCACTCCAGGAATATCAAAGTAAATATCTAAATCTTTGATATTCTTTGATGTCGTCTTATGGATGGTTGCTAGATATAAGAACGCGCATAGTCCAGACGCGCCACTTGTATAGAAGTAGTAAGTAGGTAAGTCGAGGCTGTAAGCAACTTGAAAAACAGCGTTTGAAAAGAAATCAAGGATCAATGCTTTGATGGTTGATTTCTCAGAAATGCTTACAAGGGTGTCGTGGACAATTGGGTTGTAAAGTTCTGGGATACCGAAAGCTAGGTCTATGAATTCAGTAGAGAAGCCTGGTGGAAGAGTGATGGACGGGAGGTGGTGAAATGTGAGGGACGGATTGGTCGCTGAGACAGTTGCGATATATTTGTCAGTGGCACTGGTTTCAAAAGTTGCTGGAATAATGAGTATGATAACAGAAAGTGAAGGGTGGCGTGTTTGAATTAGTTTTCCAAGCTCCACCATCGAAACCAAGTGGCCGATACCTGGAGAAGGGTACAGAACTACGGTAGCAGAACCCATTTATGTTTGCTATATGTGTGTTAGAATGTTAGATGGTGTCAACTTAAAGATTATGATAAGGTAGAGTTTTTAAAAGTTGCCTTATTGAGTTCTGATTTGAAAAGCCAACAACGCAAATGGACAAATATTGTAGTGGATTATATGGCTATCATTTTCTCTATCGTCACAGGGCCATTACATAAACAATAGTGAAAACAAGATGTCGCTTTAATCAATAAAAAATATAAGTAGATAGGACGTAACAGTATGGTGCACCACAAACTCACACCGCTACACATGATTTGATAAAGCGATGAATATGTACCACATGGAATGTTACTTTGGTCCACTTAGCTAGACTAAAGTCATGGTACATACCACTTAACAAAAGTTATTGCTTGTAACATGTCAGTAGTATAACACATGAGAGGCTTTTTAGAATTCTATCTAACCTGTAAATGATGGCACTTATGAGTGGCGGCAAAAATGCTTTGAACACAAACAGATCGAGTGATGATGAATCACTTTTAAAACTTAGAGACAGATTAAAATTATTCACAGCTCAAAAAAGTTGATCAAAGACGTTATTATTTGAATGTCACCATCTAATTTGTGTAACGGCGATTTTTAGACTTGACAAACTAATTAAAACACTCTCATATCGATTGGTATGATAGCATATTGAAAGGCTCTGTGTCAATCATTTTAGTCCATGATCAATCGACTGGATTAATTTGAGGAAATCAACCCTGGAGGATCCGCCATCCTTCATGGCAGACTTTGCCTTAACACTCATCTCTAAAACTTGTTCTCTCACCGTTCTCCCTTCCACGCCCTCCATCAACTCCCTCACCATCTCCTCCACAGCCTCTGCCGTCACAAATCCATCCAGCGACATTTTCAGCGCTAGTGCTACTTTCAATTCCTGAACCAAGAACACCCTATTCATCTTCTGCTCTGCATACGATGGCCATGCCACCATTGGAACACCAGCGGCCACCGCTTCAAGCGTCGAGTTCCACCCACAATGACACACAAAACCACCCACCGAATCATGATTTAGTATCGCCGGCTGTGGTGCCCAGTTCATGATTTAGTATCGCCGACTGAGCTCTTTGCCACCTGAATTCGACTTGATTTCATCATCTGATGGCGGATCTCTCACCACCCACAAGAATCTTTGCCCACTTCTCTCTAACCCAATAGCCATTTCCTTTAACTGCTCTAGCTTAAACACACCCATACTCCCGAAACATAAAAGTACTACACTTTTACTCGGCTGTGAGTTCAGCCATTTTAAGCACTTGTTTTCGCTAGGATCCACTCGATTCCCACTAGCAATCAAAGGCCCGATCAGATAAATAGGTGGAGTAGGACCACTAGTGATGCATTTACCATTCCTGAGCGTGTTAATAGCTCTTTCTTCAAACCCCGCGAAACTGTTTGCAATGAGACCGGAAGACTTTGCCATGTTACTAGAAGTATCTATGAAGTTTTTATACATGTCGGTTTGTCTATCAAACATAACCGACGGCATATCAGAAGCATGAATGGGAGGCACTCCAGGAATATCAAAATAAATATCTAAATCTTTAATGTTCTTTGAAGTCATGTTATGAATAGTGGTAAGATACAAAAACTCACATAAGCCGGAAGCGCCACTTGTATAAAAGTAGTAAGTTGGTAAATTTAAAGTACTTTTAGCGACACGAAAAGCAGCATTTGAAAAGAAATCAAGGATAACAGCTTTAATGGTTGATTTCTTAGAGATGGTTACAAGGGTGTCATGGACAATTGTGTTGTATAGCTCTGGGATACCGAAAGCAAGGTCTATGAAATCAGAAGAGAAGTCTGGTGGTATTGAGATCGTAGGGAGACAATGGAAGGCTATCGAAGGATTAGTAGCAGAGACGTTATCAATGTACTTATAAGTTGGGCCAGTTTCATAAGGTGCCGGTGTTATAAAGACGACAATAGAGAGTAAAGGGTTGTGAATGTGGATCAGTTTTGCTAGCTCCACCATGGAAACTAGGTGTCCTATTATCGGACAAGGATACAAGACGACCACAGTTGCAGACTCCATTTCTGTTTGTTGATCAGTGTGTGTTAGATGACTAAAAACTAAAAGATGTGGGAAGGAGATATCTTGTATGTGGACTGAAAACATGAGGAGATGTCTTGCTGAGTGCCAAGTTTAAATAGATGTGGGACACTTTGTGCCTTCGATCATTATTATTATTTGTCACTGATTAAGATATCTTCTATTCCATTTTATTATCATATATCATTGATGAATTCATTATCAGAATGCATGCATCAATTATGTAACTTGTAAACGGTAATGAAACTCAAAAAAATCACATTGTTGGCAATAGCCTTGCACGCATTACTGTCAAATAAGCAAGCAAGTAATTTTTACGAGTTTTTTTTTTTTTTTTTTTTTTTTTTTTTAAATAAATGGTGCCTTTTACAAGACTCTTTGCAAACATAGGTTCATTTAAATTTCTTTTAACAAAATAAGGGCCCGTTTGGTATAGGGTATTTTGTGGGTTTGGACTTAAAGTAGGTTGAAAACCTTTGTTTGGTAGCAATTGTGGGTTTTGAAATTAGGCATCAACCCCCCCAACTCTACCATACACAAAATTCATCCCCCCTCCCTACTTTTCCACAACTTTTCTTTTTTTTGGGCCCTTCTCAATCATTTCTCTATATCTTTATTTAATTTTTTATTTTTTAATAATATATTTTAATTTTAATTTATATTTTAATATATTATATGTTTTTAAATATTATTTTCTCTCTCCTAAATCAAATCAAAATCCAAATCATAATCTACAACTTTACACTTAAATCCAAGTCTTTTTAAATGAACCCCACCAAAGCTTCATATTTCTTTGAATTCTTTCATATTTTTCATGGGTTCGTTTCAATTTGTTTTCTATTTTATTGAGTAAACTCCAAAATACATTTATGTTTATTCAATTTTGCACCATACATTCTTCTCGAAAAAGTTGTAACAAATACATCCCTCCGTTAGTAAAAGTGAACCAATATACATCCCTCGATTAAAATAAGGACTAACGATGCAAAATTTTTCTTCGTTATCTCCGAACAAGATAGAACACATTTGCAGCGTTAGTCCTCTTGGTTAACGGTATTTGCACCGTTAGTCCTTTTTTACGTTTTCGTCTGTTCTTTTACGTTTTCGCCTGGTTATTTACGTTTTCACACTTTTTTTTACGTTTTCTTCCGTTTTTTACGTTTTCGCATACTTTCGTTCGTTTTTTTACGTTTTCCTCCGTTTTTTTACGTTTTCGTCTATTTTTTTACTTTTACACACGTTTTTTTACGTTTTCTTCCGTTCTTTCACGTTTTCGCCTTTTTTTTTTTTTTTTATGTTTTCACCTTTTTTTACGTTTTCTTTCATTTTTTACATTTTCGTCTATTTTTTTACGTTTACACCTGTTTTTTTTTCTCCGTTATCTCCTAACGACGAAATTAGGTAAAGCACATGGATATATTTTGGAGTTTACTCTTTTTATTGAAACACAAGCCTTAAATTTGTGGTGGGGTTCATTTAAAATTTACGTTGGTTCCTGCTCACCCCTAATTTAAATCTCTTCTACACAAAATACAAGCTATAATAAATTATTTTTCATATCTATCTACCTATATAACAAATCTATCTACCTAACTATATTAAGAAAGTCAGTGCTATATTATTGTACCAAAAATGGAAAAATCAATTCAAATAATTCACTACCTCCCTTTTCACATGCCTATTCTACCCACTTTTCACCTTCTCAATAATTTACAACACATCTCATTTTTATCAATAATTTATTTTATTGGCTGAATCATCTCAAGGATTGATTATATTTTGGTTAACTATCTGACTAACAGAAATTGATGACACTAATTAGCTTGGTGTCTTAAAAAGTTGGCTCGATTTAAAAAGTTAAGGACATAAATAGACGACTTTTGTTGTAGTGGATGTCGTGACATAAAAATAGTAGTACTACTCGAGTTTGAGCACTTAACCCAATGGGCTTCAGCCCAACTTTGCATTATTGATCGAGTGGAGTGGACACTTCTGTGTTATCTAACTCTGACCCATTTCATTTAATCATTTTTATACATTTTTTGGTAATTAATAAATTTATGGCCAACGACAACGATCAACTATTACTGTCAGAGGTCTTTTTGGATGCAGTCTCCTTCTTTTCGAGTCTATCTTTGGATAAGAGTAAGATATGTCTACATTCCACCTCCTCATACCCTGCTCTGGCGAGATCGTGTATGTTGTTGTTAGCAACGATCAACTACTTCGTTTATGCATATGCGTAAGAGTCAGCCCCATCCCTCAATCCTCACGTGACCCTTACGCGTTTTTTTTTTTTTTTTTTTTTTTTTTACATGGGGAGAGATAGTAGAATCACAAATTTAATATTATTACTTTTTTTAAATAGGATTCACTTTTCTATACTACTTTATAAAAGGTTTAGGACTTGCTAAAAAAAGTAGTCTTAAAATTTGTAAGACCAAAAACATTTCCCTATTAGGAAATAACTAGCCATTTACTCATTTACTCAATAACAATACGTGAGAAATAACAATCCCTTTGGTCAATACATTAAAAGCCTGTAATAAAAAGGCTTTATGACCAAAAAATTGACTTTATGGAAACATTTAAGTTAATTTTGCTATAAACTTAATGCATACGCATGGTCAAAGTAACAGCTCATTTCAACATTATGGAAATTAAATGTAAAGTTAGTAACAATCGTAGTAACAGCCCATGTCATCATAGCGGGCATTACATCCTGAAAATTAGCTTGTAACAGCCCATAATTATTACACACCCATACCTGTAACAGCCCATAATTATTACACACCAATACCTGTAAAAGCCCATAAGTATGCAACTGTTACTCTTCTATATATCCCTTTATATAGGTTCATCAGAAGCTTGTAATTCGATGTCAAATTTACCCACCCACTCTTTTATAGCGTCTCCATATAAACACGCAATCTCAACATCACCATTTCTGTTTTCTTTTGTTAGCCTTCTTATACTCCATAATAAATGAAACAAAAATTATATGCACACGTACGGTGTTATGAATTTTTTGGTCAACATAATACATTTGCATTGTCTTCAAAAAAGTTCTATACCATCAAGTTGTAGTTTTTACTCTTGATGCTCACCGGTTTGATGGGTTTCGCGACACGCCTATCTTTACGTCAAATCGACCAATGTTCGTTTGACGGGTTCGAACGCCGATGTTAAAAGCAATCTTTTTTTCATTCTGCTATGACATGAACAGATCCATCATATGCCGCCCATGTGTGTTTCGCATTTGGTTAGTGTGTATCATTTTTGGTTATTAGTCCTGTATTAGTTTTCTCCGATGACTCACGTGAAATCTTCCAGCAAGCGTTTTTTTATGTGGTACCCGATTTATCATTGGTTGTGTATGAGTTATGAAGTCATATGCTATGTTTGAAATCTTGTTGTGTGTCTACGGAGAACCATCGTAAGCCTTTCAAGTGATACATGTTCTTATCTTCTGGTCACGCTTAACGTTGATCATGGTTTTCGAATCTTTTTGGTGTTTGTATCAAAGATAGAGTCTTTGTATCAACCGTTATTAAAGCCTTTCAAGTGATACATGTTCTTATCTTCTGGATACATGTGTAGCAAAGTTAGTCATTAAAGTACATGATCTTTAGTTGTTGTGTAATAGAGATTGTTGTTTACTTGTTTGTTTATAATCAATAGTTTTTTACGATTATGCGTTTCAAAGAGATTGTAGTTGTGTACTTTATCATGTGTATCAATGTTTGACACTTAGATATGTTTATTTTGCATTGTTATGGTTTATAGCTATTTTAATAAAAAGTTGTCATAATTTTGTAAAGTTATTGTTAGAAAAACATATAAATGCATGAACAACATTTGCTCGCCACAACATTTAGTTACTGGGTACCCGCCGCCGCATTGCGCGGGTACCCTGCTAGTTCTATTAATTGGTCTTATTCCCTAAAGCAAAATTTATAAGATCCTCCTCATATTAGGCTTATATAAGTGTGGGCCCCACTATCTCTCCTCATATAGAAAAAAAGAAACACATCCTAAATGTGTTAAAAAGTGTCTAGTACCTAAAAATTGAATATTTTGCAAAAAAAGAAAAATAAAATAATAAAATAAAATAAAATAAAATCTTAAAATTGAATATTCATAGATCGAGTTTAAATATATTGGGTAAATTGTCCAACCCTTTAAAAAAGTTTGTACAAAAGGTGTTTCACTTAAATGGATAAAATTTCTTTGTTGGTAAATATGACACATGGGTTTGTTGCGTAGTTTGGTGGAGTTCACGGTCTCAAATTCACAAACGCTAGCGGCAAAAGTGGGTAAACCTCACATCTCATTTATCCTATACACACCTCTTTATGCACACACCTCATTGATAAAATGCACAGGGGTATTGCTATAGGAGGCCCCATTGATAAAATGCATGTATACATGTGTTGCATATTTGCACACGTCTCAAGTAGCCATACACATATCTAACATCATGACTTTCATAACTTACTAAGAATATGGTCACACACTTAATTTTTTTATTACGTACAAAAAAGGATTGCATAATTAGTACTCCCTCGGTCTTAAAATTATTGTCAGGAGACAAGAAATCACATAGTTTAATAAAAGTGCGGCCACTTTAGTTTTCAACCATTTAAAAAGAATATTTCTCTTCTATATTCTCTAGACTTAAAAAGAAAAATAGACAATTATTTTAAGACATCTCAAAAATAAAATATAGACAATAATTTTGAGATGGAGAGAGTATTTACTAACAAAAAGCGCAAGTATAGAAAATAATTTTTGGTCACAATATAATAGGTGTAAGTGGTGTTATCCGCCCTATAACACAAAACCTCAAAACATCTTCCTTATAACGCATATAAGGGTGCGCTTATTATAACACGCCTATAACACCGAAATGTAGGGCTGAGTATCGGGCCGGATCCCGACCCGACCAGTCCTGACTAATCCCGATCCCGAAAGTTACCTAAATCCTAAACCGAATACCTACCCAAAAGTAGTCAATTTTTTGGCCCGTCCCGACCCATCCCGAAAGTAGACGTTTTTTGCTTGTATTTTGTCGGTTTTTAGCCCGTCCCGACCCGTACCGAATCCCGAAAATGCTAAAAATCCATCCCGTCCTCGACCCGAGAAGCTATTATTCGGTTTCGGGACTATCGGTTTATGTTGAGATCGGGTCGGTTGTCAGGACTCGGGCGGTTTTGCTCACCCCTACCGAAATATTCCTGTAACGAGTTCCAACCAGCTCTCTAAGCATATCATTTGTCACTATGGTTAGCACACTACTAGAATCAGGAGAACCACTTCTCTAAGCATATCATTTTGTCGTCGATAAATTTGAGAAAATATTTTGACTATTGTTGACTTTTGACTTTCATTGACCGTTCTGACTTTCGTTGACCGTTTTGAGTGTCGTCGGTATATAATTAACTTTTGACTTTTGTTGACTTTTTGATTTTCGTTGACTGATTTGACTTTCGTTGACCATTTGACTTTCATTGACCGTGTTTTTAATTAAGTTATTAATTAAGTTTAACATACCGACGACATGTCGTTAGTACAATATTTGTCGAATGCCAAAATTTCTTGACTAAAAATGGCTATGGGTCCCACACGAGCGTCGGGAAATGCCGTCGGCACAGTAAGTCCCGACGGGGCATTCACGACTATCAGCCGCCTTCGAACTGTCGTCGGCATCAACTAAGTGCCGACGTCATGTCGCCGCCACGACTTTTTTTTTCGCCAGGAAAAGTCCCGATTGTACTAGTTGCAAGATACGCTTTAAGGGATAATCATTTAAAAAGGTGATTTGAAAACCATGTTTATGATTGCATAAAATTGTTTGTCAATTAACCTCACAATATTAATGAAAAGTATCATATTAAAACATTATATCATGCATCTTAACTACGCATAATCTTCCTGGCTGTAATTATCAAAACACTTGCATATATTAATCATTGGACTAATTAGCTAGGAGATGTCAACATACATCAATGGCATAAAAAGTAGGAGTTCTCCCTCAAAATTTTCACATTGCTATCGTAACTCAAAGTTGGTATTGACTGATAGGTATTGTTGCTAAGTATGACAGGTTTTCTAAATTTTCTTCCAGCCGACTAACTAAATTTGGTATGACAGGTTTTCTAAACCAACAAGAGTAGTATGATAAAAATACATGGACAAAATCTCGTCTATAAATGATTTCATATGCAATAGCGTGCATATATTCATATGTGACCGATTATCACATTGTGGTCCATGATTCGGTTAACTTAAACAACTCGATCTGCTTGGGAGGAGCCACCATCCTCCATTGCTGCCTTTGCCCACCGACTCATCTCTAAATTATGTTCTCTCACTGCCTTCCCTTTGTCGCCCTCCGTTAACTCCCTCACTGTCTCGGCTAGAGCCTCACTCGTCACAAACCCATCTGGCGACATTTTCACTGCAAGTGCCACCTTTATTTCTTGAGCTAAATATACTCTATTCATTGACTGCTCTGCATACAATGGCCATGCCACCATTGGCACCCAGCGACAACGGCTTCAAGCGTTGAGTTCCACCCACAATGACTCACAAATCCACCCACCGAGTCATGACTAAGTATGGCAGGCTGTGGTGCCCAGTTTTTCACCACCAGACCCTTATCACTAGTCCTGGCTAAAAACCCTTCAGGAAGAATATCATCAAGACGGAGCTCTTTGCCATTTGAATTAGGCTTGTTTTTGTTGTCTGATGGCGGATCACGCACCACCCACAAGAATTTTTTACCACTTTTCTCTAACCCGATAGCTATTTCCTTCAACTGATCCTTCTTAAACACACCCAGACTCCCAAAACATAAGAACACTACACTTTTACTCGGTTGTGAGTTGAGCCATTTTAAGCACTCATTTTCGCTAGAATCCAGTTGATTTCCAGCGGCGATCAAAGGTCCAACTAGATAAACAGGTGGAGTAGGTCCGTCTGGGATGCATTTACCATTGCGAAGGGTGTTAACAGCTCTTTGTTCAAACCCCACAAAGCTGTTTGCGATGAGACCAGAAGCCTGAGCCATGTTAATGGCGGTTTTCAAGAAGATTTTGTAAGGGTTGCTATTTCTATCAAACAAAAGCTTGGGCATATCAGAAGAATGGATGGGAGGGACTCCAGGAATATCAAAGTACGTGTTTAGATCTTTAATACTTTTTTCTGTGGTGTTGTGGATGGTGGGGAGGTGTAAGAACACACACAAGCCAGAAGCACCACCCGTGTAGAAATAGTAAGTAGGTAATTTAAGGCTTTTAGCAACTTCAAAGGCAGCGTTTGAAAAGAAATCAAGAATCACAGCTTTGATGGTTGATTTCTCAGAGAAGGATACAAGCATGTTGTGGACAATTGAATTGTAAAGCTCAGGGATACCGAAATTAAGGTTTATATGATCAGAAATGAAGTCTGGTGGAATAGAGATCGTAGGGAGGTGATGGAACGTGATGGACGGGTGGCTAGCAGAGACCTTGGTGATGTACAATAACCACTACACATTACACTGAAATCGGTTTCGGCCCAAATTCATCATGTAAATACGTTTTTAGTTTTAATATTAATTTTTTTAAAAGCATGAAAGTATCATATTTACACGAAGCATGACCATTCATTACATAATGTACAAGCTTGTTTTGACTACATCTTTTATATAATAAAATAAAACCTCTATTGAGAATTTTGTATTTCAAAAAAATCAATTAATACTTGATTTAGTAATAATTTTATTAAAAAAAATTATTCTTATTAGGTAACATTTTATATTTATCCATAACACAAGTAGAAGATAAATACAAAAAATATAGATAAGATATTTAAAAAAAAGATTATTTATTTTATATTTATCCACAACACAAGTAGAAGATAAATATAGATAAGATAAATACAAAAAATATAAATAAGATGCAATTAACAATAGGATTAAAATTTTTAAATAATTATTTCAAAAAATTAAAAAAAAAACCCGCGCGTGCGCGGGAATTATAACTAGTATGTGATAGGGTATTTCTACATTTTGAAAAGATATGCATGCATGAAGCCATGAAGGTACATTTTCCGTTTGTTTATTTTCATATTCCTGGATCTCTATTTTAACTCAACCCAGACCAAAAATAAGTTCAGAAACATAAACTATTCGAGTTTGAGCACGTAACCCAATGGGCTTGGGCCCAACACAAAATAAGTTTCTATATAAAAATAACAACACCATGCTCTTGAATTTTGTGAAGCAATGCAATCAGAATCAGAAGTTCAAAACCGGTCGTTAATAACTTAATTTTATGGTACTCTCTATATATAGAGACGGACAGGTATGTATCCATTTTTATACACATCTTTTTACTGATATGAAATTTCATCTTCAGTAGTGTTTTTCCTTATACTTTTAGCCCCAATCACTTATCAATGCTTCTAATCATGTCACTAGCTTTATTAGATAATTGACACACAATATCCACATAACATTTTTGTTAACTAGGATGATTATAATCTAAAATCAAAATTGGGGAGTAGATCAAACGCAATTTAGTACTTATATTTGTTACATCCATGTCTATTTCCACAGATAAAATACATATATCTGAAGTTGGGTCCAGCATAAAAATTCTATTTACTCCTTGTCTAAGGTACAATTTACAAACATAGAAAAGAACATGAATCGAAACTTATTAAACGAACCATTGTTTAAATTAACCAACAAAAGGGATGCCTTGATCGATTTTGTTTCCCTACACTTGCTTGTCATTGGTCCATGGCTGTGTTAATTTAAGAAACTCATTTCTAGAGGAACCGCCATCCTCCACTGTGGCCTTTGCTCTACGACTCATCTCTGCAACACGTTCTCTCAACACTTTGCCTTCCTCACCTTCCATCAACTTTGTCACCATTTCCTCCACTGCCTCAGCCGTCACGAATCCATCTGTCGACATTTCCAACCGTAGTGCCACCTTTATTTCTTCAACCAAATACACCCTATTCATCTTCTGCTCTGCATACAAAGGCCATGTCACCATTGGCACCCCAGCGACCACTGCTTCAAGGGACGAGTTCCATCCACAATGACTCACGAATCCACCCACCGAGTCATGATTAAGTATCGCTGGCTGTGGTGCCCAGTTTTTCACTACCAAACCCTTATCACTAGTCCTTGCTAGAAACCCTTCAGGAAAAATAGTGTCAAGATCAAAATCTTTAGCACCTGAACTTGACTTGTTTACATCCTCAACTGGCGGTTCACGCACCACCCACAAGAATCTCTGTCCACTTTTCTCTAGCCCAAAAGCTATTTCCTTCAACTGTTCTTTCTTAAACACACCCATACTCCCGAAACACAAAAACGCTACACTTTTACTCGGTTGTGAGTTCAACCATTTTAAGCATTCATTTTCATTAGGATCCACATTATTCCCACTAGCAATCAAAGGCCCGATTAGACAAACTGGTGGAGTTGGACCATCAGGGATGCATTTACCATCCCGTAGCGTTGCAACAGCTCTTTCTTCCAATTCCACAAAGCTGTTTGCAATGATTCCGGAAGATTTTGCCATATTTATAGAAGTGTTCACGAAGTTTTTGTACGAGTTACTTTCTCTTTCAAACAAAACCGTTGGCATATCAGAAGCATGGACAGGAGGCACTCCAGGAATATCAAAGTAAATATCTAAATCTTTGATATTCTTTGATGTCGTTTTATGGATGGTTGCTAGATATAAGAACGCGCATAGTCCAGACGCGCCACTTGTATAGAAGTAGTAAGTTGGTAAGTCGAGGCTGTAAGCAACTTGAAAAACAGCGTTTGAAAAGAAATCAAGGATCACTGCTTTGATGGTTGATTTCTCAGAAATGCTTACAAGGGTGTCGTGGACAATTGGGTTGTAAAGTTCTGGGATACCGAAAGCTAGGTCTGTGAATTCAGTAGAGAAGCCTGGTGGAAGAGTGATTGCCGGGAGGTGGTGAAATGTGAGGGACGGGTTGGTCGCTGAGACAGTTGCAATATATTTGTCAGTGGCACCGGTTTCAAAAGTTGCTGGAATAATGAGTATATATGATAACAGAAAGTGAAGGGTGGTGTGTTTGGATTAGTTTTCCAAGCTCCACCATCGAAACCAGGTGGCCGATACCTGGAGAAGGGTACAGAACTACGGTAGCAGAACCCATTTATGTTTGCTATATGTGTGTTAGAATGTTAGATGGTGTCAACTTAAAGATTATGATAAGGAAGAGTTTTAAAAAGTTGCCTTATTGAGTTCTGATTTGAAAAGCCAACAACACAAATGGACAAATATTGTAGTGGATTATATGGCTATCATTTTCTCTATCGTCACAGGGCCATTACATAAACAATAGTGAAAACAAAATATCGCTTTAATCAATAAAAAATATAAGTAGATAGGACGTAACAGTATGGTGCACCACAAACTCACACCGCTACACATGATTTGATAAAATGACGAATATGTACCACATGGAATGTTACTTTGGTCCACTTAGCTTAGACTAAAAAGTCATGGTACATACCACTTAACAAAAGTTATTGCTTGTAACATGTCAGTAGTATAACACATGAGAGGCTTTTTAGAATTCTATCTAACCTGTAAGTGATGGCACTTATGAGTGGCGGCATAAATGCTTTGAACACAAACAGATCGAGTGATGATGAATCACTTTTAAAACTTAGAGACAGATTAAAAGTATTCACAGCTCAAAAAAGTTGATCAAAGACATTATTTGAATGTCACCGTCTAATTTGTGTAACAGCGATTTTTAGACTTGAGAAACTAATTAAAACACTCTCATATCCATTGATATGATAGCATAAAAGCACGTCAAGTCTCTAGCTTTAAAACATATTGAAAGGCTCTGTGTCACTCATTTTAGTCCAAGATCGATCCACTGTATTAATTTGAGGAAATCAACACTCGAGGATCCGCCATCCTCCAAGGCAGACTTTGCCCTAACACTCATCTCTAAAACTTGTTCTCTCACCGTTCTCCCTTCCACGCCCTCCATCAACTCCCTCACCATCTCCTCCACAGCCTCTGCCGTCACAAATCCATCCAGCGACATTTTCAGCGCTAGTGCTACTTTCAATTCCTGAACCAAGAACACCCTATTCATCCTCTGCTCTGCATACAATGGCCATGCCACCATTGGAATACCAGCAGCCACCGCTTCCAGCGTTGAGTTCCACCCACAATGACACACAAAACCACCCACCGAATCATGATTTAGTATCGCCGGCTGTGGTGCCCAGTTCTTGACCACAAGACCTTTATCTTTCGTTCTATCTAAAAACCCTTCAGGAAGTATGGCCTCAAGACTGAGCTCTTTGCCACCTAAATTCGACTTGTTTTCATCATCTGATGGCGGATCTCTCACCACCCACAAGAATCTTTGCCCACTTCTCTCTAACCCAATAGCCATTTCCTTTAACTGGTCTAGCTTAAACACACCCATACTCCCGAAACATAAAAGTACTACACTTTTACTCGGCTGTGAGTTCAGCCATTTTAGGCACTTGTTTTCGCTAGGATCCACTCGATTCCCACTAGCAATCAAAGGCCCGATCAGATAAATAGGTGGAGTAGGACCACTAGTGATGCATTTACCATTCCTGAGCGTGTTAATAGCTCTTTCTTCAAACCCCGCGAAACTGTTTGCAATGAGACCGGAAGACTTTGCCATGTTACTAGAAGCATCTATGAAGTTTTTATACATGTCGGTTTGTCTATCAAACATAACCGACGGCATATCAGAAGCATGAATGGGAGGCACTCCAGGAATATCAAAATAAATATCTAAATCTTTAATGTTCTTTGAAGTCATATTATGAATAGTGGTAAGATACAAAAACTCACATAAGCCGGAAGCGCTACTTGTATAAAAGTAGTAAGTTGGTAAGTCTAGACTTTGAGCGACTCGAAAAGCAGCATTTGAAAAGAAATCAAGGATAACAGCTTTAATGGTTGATATCTTAGAGATGGTTACAAGGGTGTCATGGACAATGGTGTTGTATAGCTCTGGGATACCGAAAGCAAGGTCTATGAAATCAGAAGAGAAGTCTGGTGGTATTGAGATCGTAGGGAGACAATGGAAGGCTATCGAAGGATTAGTAGCAGAGACGTTATCAATGTACTTATAAGTTGAGCCAGTTTCATAAGGTGCCGGTGTTATAAAGACGACAATAGAGAGTAAAGGGTTGTGAATATGGATCAGTTTTGCTAGCTCCACCATGGAAACTAGGTGTCCTATTATCGGACAAGGATACAAGACCACAGTTGCAGACTCCATTTCTGTTTGTTGATCAGTGTGTGTTAGATGACTAGAACTAAAGGATGTGGGAAGGAGATATCTTGTATATATGTGGACTGAAAACATGAGGAGCTGTCTTGCTGAGTGCCAAGTTTAAATATATGTGGGACACCTTGTGCATTATTTGTCATTTATTAAGATATCTCGTGCTGCATTACTATTATTAATTAATGAATTCATTATCAGAATGCATGCATCAATTATACGTGGGACAAAAGTGTTAGTAAAAGAAATCTGGGGTTGATCTTATTGTCTCCATGTTTTTGGTATGCTTGAGGTAATAGAATATGATTATGTCATTTTCATAAAACAAAAGGGTTGGTATCAAATTAGGCTTTGGGTCTTCACACACGATGTGTTTGGTCTTTACACACCATCATGTGTTCCCAATCATTTGCCAATCATTGGTGTAGGTAAAGAGACAATAACAACAATCATTTCCATCACTCACACTTTAAGGATAACTACATGGGCGGGAAATACATGGGCAGAAATGAGGCAACACTTGACTAGTGCAGGATCTCTGGCATTTGAGGACAAAGCTGTTTAATTTTTTATTCATATTGTTTTAGAATGTTAGAATTTTGTATTCATATTGTTTCAGAATGTTAGAATTTTGTTGATTTTATGAATATTCAGTACAAAGCTGGTTGAAATTGGTATACACAAAACACGAACACATTTTAAACCACCTATAAACCAGTTTTAATAAAATGAGCAGCCTTAAAAATGATTCAACCTCAATATAAAAGATTAAAGGTACTAAAAGATTAAAGATAACTCATCCAATAGGGATGCCATATTCATGAGATACATCACGAACATCCTTTCCGACCCCAGGATGATCCCTGTCTTCAATGCCATGGCCTCCGAAATGGATAGACTGCGGGCTATAATTAGTGGATCACTTTATATGAGAGCCGCAGCTCTTGTTGATGTTGTAAGAAGTATTTACTACGTAATTAAGAGCACAAGGCGTAGATGGGGAGGCTTTCCTCCCCATTCGAGTCCCACCCCTGCCACATCACCAAACAACTCAACTTCAACTAACCACAACAAACCCCCCCTCACCAAACAACAAACTTCAACTTCCCCATTAGAGCCCCACCTCTTACACATTTATTTTTTTATTCATTTCATTAAATAAATTAAATTAATTTCACAAATACTAAAAAATAACAAAACATACTAATTTTATTTCATCAAATAAAAAAGTTACAATACGAAAAAAAAAATACAATACGGAAAAAAAAATACAACACATACGACACTAAAAAACGAACCTAATTATTACTATTTCGTTGAAATTCTTCCCATTGTTGTTGTTGCCAAACATGCTCGATGAGACATAGTTGAAGCCTTGAGTGTGTGCGTTTATCATGTAGTTCTTTGGTTTTTCTTCTTTGCGTTGCGCAACGTTCGACCCATGACTGTTGGATATTTGGTGTCGGCGGAATATATATTTCGGCAGTGTCGGATATATGAAAATGTTGATCTTTCAAAATCATGTTATGCATTATGATGCACGAGTACATGATTCTCCGTAACTTGCCCACAGTATATGCACGCGCCGGTTGGGCAATAATATGCCACCGTCCTTGTAGGACACCAAAAGCTCTTTCGATATCTTTTCGCGCACTTTCTTGTTTCGCTTTCCATGCGGCGTGTTTTGGGTTGT
Organism: Artemisia argyi; assembly: GCA_030686995.1. Lineage (NCBI taxonomy): Eukaryota > Viridiplantae > Streptophyta > Magnoliopsida > Asterales > Asteraceae > Artemisia > Artemisia argyi. The sequence continues at coordinate 177,927,867 of CM060707.1, read as the reverse complement.
TTGCAACAGTAAAGGACTTGACAAACGATGCCCACTGTGGGTAAATTCCATCTGCTAGATAATACCCATTTTTAAATCTACGTCCGTATACTTCAAACGGAACTTGAGGAACAATATCGTCAATCAGGTCGTCGAATAAAGGAGAATTATATAAAACGGTCAGATCGTTATTCGCACCTGCCACACCAAAAAACGCATGCCAAATCCACAAATCATAAGACGCAACAACTTCAAGCATTATAGTTGGATTTTTTTGTCACCTCTGTGAAATTGCCCTTGCCATTCTTTTGGGCAATTCTTCCATTCCCAGTGCATACAATCGATGCTTCCCAACATCCCCAGAATCTTATGAACCATGCTATGTGCGTGGTATAAGTTACGAACGTCATCCTCAGTTGGTTTTCTTAAAAACTCCTTCCCAAACAAATGGATTATGCACATAGTAAAAAAATCTAGACAATCACGTGCACAGTGTTCACCTATTTGTAAATACTCATCTAATGAATCAGGTGATATCCCGTACGCCAATTGGCGTAGGGCACATGTGCATTTCATAATCACACTAAAACTCATTACACCCGCAGCATTGGGTCGTTGTCTAAAGAAATCAAAATGAGCAGGAAGAGGATCATGAGTGTCAATATATGTTTCAATACCTTCGACTATTTCTAAGAATAGTTTACGGCTCATACGGTAACGACGTCGAAAATTCTCTTCAGGATATTTTGGTTGATCACCAAAATAGTCGGCCCGTAGACGTGCTTCAGCAACATCACGTTCACGCCGAATGTATGTACGGCGATGTGAAGGACTGGCTGCTTGATTTTGCAACTCTTGCTCGTTTTCGAACTCTTAGATAATCAGCTCTAGCTCATGTATCTCTTCAAAGTCACTAACTTCGGAATAAGATGATTCACTCATTGTTTTTGCTTTGGAATGAAATGTGTTAGGTTTTTTGGAATGAAATGTGTGAAATATGTAATATATATAGGGATAGTATGTAATGGTTTTAGGGGGTAAAAAAAAAAAAAAAAAAAAGGACGAACGTTTTAATTTGAACGTTATATAACGTTTAAAAATCATAAAAGCCTGCCACATCTCAGTTTTTCACCTTCGCCGTGGCCACGGGGAGTTCTCCAACGAGCAAGAACGGCGAGCCTCTTATGGTGTGGAGGCGAGCAACGGCTCGCCATTGACATTGCCAAGTCAGACGGCGAGCAAGAACGGGGAGATTACACCTTGTGCTCTAAGAGGGTGTTTGTTTTTGGTTATTTGATCAGTTTACGAGTTTATTTAAAATTTAAAACACCATGATATATGACCTTATCAACTTGAGATTACAGGTAATTCAAGTATTCAACTTCATAAACTTAAGTTGACTGTTAAGACATGCAAGTATTTACATACGAAGGTGACTGTTAAGACATGCAATTCAATAACACACTATTTTAAGGGAAAATTTCAATTTTACGCCTAAAATCGAATTTAGCATCACAATTGAGTCAATTTTTATCCAACTTCCAATTTTGGTCATGTGCGACTTGTGCTACTGTGCGACCCAGTCAATTTTGTGACACGTGTCCAGTTACCCAGTCAATTTTGTGACACGTGTCCAGTTGATTTGATATCTTGTCTTCTTATTAAAAGTATTAAAAGACCATATTACCCTCTTTTAAATATGTAACACGTGTCCATTAAATGTGCGACTGTGCTACCATTAAATGTGCGACTGTGCTACCTACCATTAACTTTTTTTTTTTTTCAGTTTCCGGCTAACCTCTTTTATATACAACTAAACACTTGAGCCATTATAGTTGAATAATATGTTTTCGACATTACAAGTCATTACTGATCTAAGTACCTAACTACGGTTGAGCAAATGATATGTCTTGATGACTAACTTGTTTTTTAACAGGTCATCATAGACTGTGTAACATGTTAGGAAACAATATACATGCTGACTTTCAAAAATATGAAGGAAACTTTATAAGGAATCAAGACTGGAAAATAGTACTTTAGTGTTTCCATAAGAAACTATTTGAACAAGTTTTCTGCTTTACATAAGCACGCTCCAAGTAACACAACTAATAACAACTTAAACTACCATGGCACCATGCTGTAAATTTGGAAAGCAGTAACACAACTAATAATTTCTGCTTACATAAGCACCCTCATCGGAAAATTCATCAACTCCGGCCAAGCAGTAGCAGATTCCGACACCGTCGCCGGAATAATTTCTGGCGAGACCTTTTTCTTTTCCAATCTATAGATCGGTGTATCCCCATCATTTCTGGAGCATTTGAGCTCTTGGCTCCCTCCACAACACCGCCACGCGCCACCCACCTTTTTCTTACCTTGTCTTTATAGATCTCCTAGCACCTTTTTCTTACCTTGTCTTTATAGATCTCCAAGTTTTAACAAAAGAGGTGATGGTGATGTGTGTTGTTGGTGACGGCGGTGGAGGTGGTATGTGGTGATAGAGAGTGATTGATGGCGCGTGAATAGTGTCAAAAGAAAGAGGAGGTGTTGAGGAGTGTTGTGCTGGTGGCGGTGTGGTTGTGGGAGTGGCGGTGGTGGCGTTATGGCGGTGGCAGCCAGCAGGGGAGAGAGAGGAGGAGATGGTAATGAAAGTTTGAGAAGATGGAAATGGAGGTTTAAGTGAGAGAGAGTTGTGTTTTATATGGGTATTTTGGTCTTTTAATACTCCTAACAAGAAGACAAGATATCAAATCAACTGGACACGTGTCACAAAATTGAGTGAGTCGCACAGTAGCACAAGTCGCACATGACCAAAATTGAAAGTTGTATAAAAGTTTACTCAATTGTGATTCTAAATTCGATTTTAGACATAAAATTGAAATTCCCCCCTATTTTAAATAACAATATCCTTTTATCCACAAACAAAAGTATGAGATAAGCCTACTTGTCTAGTATAAAAATTGTTTCAATAACGTGAGTTAACAATTAAGCAATATCAACTTGTGTTTATTTATTACAAGATGAACATAAAAATTTATATCACTTTTTGACCAAAGTAAAAAAGAAAAGAGGGAAAAAGAGGAGGGAAAAAATATAGGAGAGAAAAAATATAGTGGATAGTTGTAGGAGGGAAAAAAAATATTTGTCTCTTGTTTTTCATTTTATTTTTTTGTACTCAATTGAAAAAAGAAGCAAAAGGGCGGCAATTAAAGGAGGGAAAAGAAAAATTGGCGCCAAGGGAAATTGTTGCACATGAAAAGCATTTACTGTCCGAACTGAGCATTTAAAACACAAATAACGTAACATTTATTAACGCCAAAGGGATATAACTTTAAGGAAAAAAATTTTAAAAAATAAAACTAGTATGAATAATATTTGATTGGCCGAGGTACTGTATCAAAACAAACAAATATATACATGAACTAAATGATTTTCATTAACTTTTTCAGTCACGAAAGTGTCATAAAATTACATTAAGTTAGATCATAATGTTCAGGTTTACGACGATAATACTCGCGAAAATCATCCTAACGACTCGCATATTTCTTTCTACATCCAAGATGCAACATTATTTTTGTATGTGATCCAAAATGGATGAGTTATCGGTAAAGGAAAACCTTCCCGTAATGCAACTCTAATATAATGATTGCCATGCAACTCTAATATCATAAAGTATGCCAACTGCTTTGATCACTTAAATTTCCTTATAAGTTAGTCATTCAAGTTTCAATATGTATAATGTTTACGTATTACGTATGAAAGATTGAAAGAGGATAACTAGATACAAGTTTTGCGTTGACAAATGTGTAGACTTGACCGCCACGTATGCAGTTTGATGACGTGAAAATGTCTTGAAAACCGTGTTAGATGTCATTTTTAGCCAATATTATGAAATAAAACTTTTTTTTTTTTTTTTTTTTTTTTTTTTTTTTTAACATGAGGATAGATAGTGAAACCAAAAATTTAATATTTTTACTTTTTTTAAATAGGACTCATTTTTTCTATTAATTTTTATTCTCCAAGGCAAAATTTATAATATCATCCTGATATAGGTGTGTGCCTCACTATCTCTCCTCATTAAAAAAAAAAAAAAAAAAAAAAACCTTAAAGTTGAATATTCATAAATCGAGTTTAAATATAGGATTTTTCTAACTTGTGTCCTAGGGGCACAAGTTAAGCATACTAAAAGGATGTTGGGACCCACAGAAAAGGACATATGGATCCACAGAAAATTACAGTTTTTATGGATCCCTGTGTACTTTTCTGTAGGTCCCGTTGTTCTTTTAGTGTGCTTAACTTGTGCCCTTGGGGCACAAGTTATACAAACCCTTAAATATATTGGGTAAATTGTCCAACCCTTTAAAAAAGTTTGTACAAAAGGTGTTTCACTTAAATGGATAAATTTTCTTTGTGGTAAATATGACACATGGGTTTGTTGCTCAGTTTGGTGGAGTTCACGGTCTCAAATTCACAAACGCTAGCGGCAAAAGTGGGTAAACCTCACATCTTACTACTAGTAATGGTTAATTAAAGAAAAAGAGAAAAAACTATGTAAAAAACTTTTCAAATTTGAGTAATATGAGGTAAAGTAAATGAAAATGATGTTTGTTGTGTTCTCGAATTTTAGTTGGGAAGTAAAGTGAAAGTAAAACAGTAAAAGTGATAGAATTTTGCATTAAAAACTTTCATCCCACTTTTGGGATAAAAGACAACTTTATATTCTTTTAATTTATTTTACTTTCACTTTTGGGATAAAAAACAGTAAAAGCGGTGGCACTTTAGTTTTCAACCACTTAAAAAGAATATTCCCCTTTTATATTCTCAAGTTTTTATTTAAAAAGAAAATTTGACAATTATTTTGATACATCTTAAAAATGAAATATGGACAATAATTTTGAGATGGAAAGAGTAATTACTAACCAAAAAAACACAAGTATAGAAAATAATTTTTGGTCACAATATAATAGGTGTAAGTTGTGTTATCCGCCCTATGATACAAAACCTTAAAACACCATCCTTATAACGCATATAATGGTGTGCTTATAACACGCCTATAACTCATTATACAATGCAATTATAGTGGTGTTATAGACACCGAAATGTAGGGCTTAGCATCGAGCCAGATCTCGACCCGACCCGTCCCGACTAATCCTGATCCCGAAAGTTACCTAAATCGTAAAACGAATACCAACCCGAAAATAGTCGGTTTTTTGGCCAGTCCCGGCCCTTCCTGAAAGTAGTATGGTTTTGCTTGTATTTTGTCGGTTTTTGGCCCGTCCCGAATCCCGAAAATGCTAAAAATCCATCCCGACTCTCAAATCGAGAAGCTATTATTCGGTTTCGAGACTATCGATTTATGTCGGGATCAGGTCGGTTGTCGGGACTCGGGCGATTTTGCTCACCCCTACCGAAATGTTCCTGTAACGAGCTCCAACCAGCTCTCTAAGCATATCATTTGTCACTATGGTTAGCACACTACTAGAATCAGGAGAACCAACTCTCTAAGCATATCATTTTGTCGTCGGTAAATTTGAGAAAATATTTTGACTATTGTTGACTTTTGATTTTCGTTGACCGTTTTGACTTTGGTTGACCATTTTGACTTTGGTTGACCGTTCTGACTTTCGTCGACTGTTTTGAGTGTCGTCGGCATATAATTAACTTTTGACTTTCTTATTTTCGTTGACTAGTTTGACTTTCGTTTACCATTTGACTTGCGTTGACCGTGTTGTTAATTAAGTTTAACGAACCAACGACATGTCGTTGGTACAATATTTGTCGAATGCCAAAATTTCTTGACTGAAAATGGCTATGGGTCCCACACGAGCGTGGGGAAATGTCGTCGGCACAGTAAGTCCCTACGGGGCATTCACGACTATCAGCCACCTTCGAACTGTCGTCGGCATCAACTAAGTGCCGACGTCATGTCGCCGCCACGACTTTTTTTTTCGCCGGGAAAAGTCCCGATTGTACTGGTGGCAAGATACGCTTTAAGGGATAATCATTTAAAAAGGTGATTTGAAAACCATGTTTATGATTGCATAAAACTGTTTGTCAATAAACCTCACAATTAAAACATTATATCATGCATCTTAACTACGCATAATCTTCCTGGCTGTAATTATCAAAACACTTGCATATATTATTAATCATTGGACTAATTAGCTAGGAGATGTCAACATACATCAATGGCATAAAAAGTAGGGAATTCTCCCTACAAATTTTCACATTGCTATTGTTGATAATCATTGCTATCGTAACTCAAAGTTGGTATTGACTGATAGGTATTGTTGCTAAGTATGACAGGTTTTCTAAATTTTCTTCCAGCCGACTAAGACTAACTAAATTTAGTACTCCTTTTGTATAACTACGACCGAAACCAACAAGAGTAGTATGATAAAATACATGGACAAATCTCGTCTATAAATTATTTCATATGCAATAGCGCGCATATATTCATATGTGATTGATTATTACATTGTGGTCCATGATTCGGTTAACTTAAACAACTCTGCTCGGGAGGAGCCACCATCCTCCATTGCAGCCTTTGCCCGCCGACTCATCTCTAAATTCTGTTCTCTCACTGCCTTCCCTTTGTCGCCCTCCATTAACTCCCTCACTGTCTCGGCTAGAGCCTCACTCGTCACAAACCCATCTGGCGACATTTTCACTGCAAGTGCCACCTTTATTTCTTGAGCTAAATATACTCTATTCATTGACTGCTCTGCATACAATAGCCATGCCACCATTGGCACTCCAGCGACAACGGCTTCAAGCGTTGAGTTCCACCCACAATGACTCACAAATCCACCCACCGAGTCATGACTAAGTATGGCAGGCTGTGGTGCCCAGTTTTTCACCACCAGACCCTTATCACTAGTCCTGGCTAAAAACCCTTCAGGAAGAATATCATCAAGACGGAGCTCTTTACCACTTGAATTAGGCTTGCTTTTGTTGTCTGATGGCGGATCACGCACCACCCATAAAATTTTTTTACCGCTTTTCTCTAACCCGATAGCTATTTCCTTCAACTGATCCTTCTAAAACACACCCACACTCCCAAAACATAAGATGTAACACCCCAACCCAACATGGGTCAAAATGTCACATTATGGTGCCAAATCAGAACATACAAACGCAAGCGGAAGACTTATAAACATAAAGTTACAAAGGTAATCTAAGAATACAACTGAAATGCTAACTCTATACAAGATGAAATCCATAACTGAAAAACAAAACCAACTAATCTAACTGAAGCTAAAACCAAGTTAAATCCAGAAGCAAAAGGTATCTATCAGGGGTGATCCACTAAGAGCTCCTATGCACTCTTCACTCAAACCCAGCTTCCAACTTAAAACCTGCCGCAGGAAAATAAATGCGGCTGAGCTTAAAAAGCCCAGTGAACAGATATATAACAAAACAAGTAATCGAAACGTAAATAAGTATAGGAAAAAGGAAATCATAACTCCTGCTGAAACGAATATCATCTGTCAAATGCATAAGAGATCAACGATAACTGAACAAATATCATAAGTCAAATGAATAATGAGTACGAAGAGTCAAGTGATAATATGAATCGTATAGTAACCAGAATCAAAGAGCACGTATCAACAAAGACATGTCTACCAGAGCCACTCGAATAGACACAACGAAACATAGGAAAGCCACGAGCCGACCTACCTGAGCCACTCGAATAGGTCTCAAAATCACATAATCACATATCCGTCAAATCATAAGTTGTACAAGGAGCTGCAGACTCCATTGTACTAGAAGTGAAAGGGGTACAAGGCACGTACAGCCAGTCACTGTCTTCTTAAAACAAAACAGAACCTAGGATGCATCCATACACTCCCTGAATCAAACGAAATACACATGCCAGCTCATGACTGGACACATATATAACTAATTGGCCATAGTGCACATATATCAAACAGAAGGGAATGCCAGGGATCAATCACACCTCCCCAGAAAGTGTCATGCCAGTGGTGCCATCACTGACACGCCCATGGTACCTCCATGAGTAGAATAAAAACTCGGGCATAAGAACGAAACGAATCATATCGAACAAAGCATATCCATAGCAAACGAATCATATCATAATCAAACAGAATCTCAACCAGGAGATAGTAATCAGGTAATCAACAAAATGGATAGCAACGAATCATATCAAAGGGATCATAGCAAAGGCTTATATCAATGAATCATATCATAGCAAACGAATCAAAGTCAAGGATCGAAAAGTCATGAGATCAGAACCCTTAATGAGATAGGGTAGAATATCTGTACCTTAAACCGCAAATGAACCCATATCAGAAACACAAGGATAGGAAGTTACTCCTTCAGCGAACCTACACGAATTAATGATCGTATTTATTATTCATAAGCTCATTTAAAATCAGATTACTCATTTGAGGCTTCTTTTTATTTTTAGAACTAATATAGTAACTTTCTAAAAATAGTAACTTTCCTTATTAATTAAGTTCCACATTTAGTAGCTTTCCGAATTGAGCAACTTTGATACTTTAAGATTACAAATGACAATTAAATAAACTTAAAGGTTTAATATAGCTAATATCATGGTTTAGGCTTAAATGTGTAACTAATGGATACCTCAGCCTCGACCTTGGTCCAACTTACGAATCCTGCAACCTTGAACCGAATATGAGCCAAAAACACAACTCCATATTGTTCTCACGAGAGTGATACCTCAGCCTCGTTAAGCCGAATGAGAACGTCGACTCGAAAACGATTGTGAATCAGTGAGGTCTGATCGAAACTCAAACCCAATATAATCAAAAGGAAACAACTTGTCGACTAGGGTTAGATCGAACCACAACTTAGGCGTACAAGAACAGATCTTGGACAAGATAAATGCCAACGTGCATCCTTATCTGAATTCGAACAAGAATAAACCACACCGAAACCCTAGAGATGAACACGAACAGAATTACAACAATAACTTGAGTAATGCGTACAAAACCCGAACCAAAACCCAAAACCTTTTCGAACTCAAACCTACAATCCACACCAAAGCTTGAACACCACAAGGTTGATCTCCACCTCTCTAACCCTCGTACCTTGATGAGGAAAAATGGAAGCTGCCGATTGTGTTGTTATTTTAGGTTTTTAATGTGTGCGTGAAATATGATATACATTTGTGGGAGTGAGAAACGAATGGATAAATATACTGAAGGGAAAATGCCGAGACTTTGGGGAGTGAGGGAAGACTCATTCTTCATTACCCTTTTCAAATAACTAGTAGGGTACCCGCGCGTTGCAGCGGCGGGTACCCTGAAATTAAATTTTTCGGTGAATCATGTATTTTAGTTTATGTTCTTTTTGACAATAACTTTACGGATATCAAGAATTTCGTTTAGGCCGTGCCCATTCGGGCTCAAGCCTGTTTGGCCCGCACCCGTTCAGGCTCAAGCCCATTTGGCCCATTGCCCGTTCGGCGTTCGGGCATGAATATTTGTATAACGTGTTTTATTATTTGTCTTAGTGACATTTAATGTAGGATTTGTGTTTAATTTGGTTGTACAATATGCTTGATAATTTGTATTTGTGATGTAAGGGGTGTTTTAATAATTGTATTAATTGTATTTATTGACCAATTAATTAATTGACTACATTAAATATCATTAATGTGGTGTTTTTTTTATATTTGCATTAAAGTGGTGCACACTATGCTTTTTGTCTTGTAAGTCTGAAAATTATATGCATTAAAATGGTGTACATGCATCTTTCCTATTAAAGAAATGTTTTCGGTCTTAAACATTTTAAGACTTCTAAATATAGAAGTCCTAAATACATTATAAGGTAGTATAGATTTACATATTCTTTATGTGTGCTAGAATGTGATTTACTTGGTTAATGTAATATGAGAAACGGATGGGAGGATAGGGCGTGTGAATTGCCGAGTTTATGGGGCGACTAGGTGACCACATCTTTTCCAAACTTATCCAAGAATATCACCCATATACTAAGTATTACTATCAAAATTTTCTAATATTTCGTATATTACCTTTACTTGTTTCAAATTGTGTAAATCCTGTACAAGGCTAGCAAATGGGTCCAATTAATATGTTAATATGTGATACTTATTTAGGATAAGAGTGGTGTACACATTTATGATATAGTTCGGCCCATATGACCTTGTATTGTGTGATACTTATTGGCTAAGAGGCATGTTGTGTCGATTTTATGTCACACTTAGGTTATAGATTAAGTACTTGTAGTTTCCCGTTCATAATGTTCCATAACTTAAGTTAAGTTCACAACGCTTAGATAAAATTTTAAATTATATGGAAATTTAGGAGAACGGATTTCCGGGTTTTACATAAGAACACTACACTTTTACTCGGTTGTGAGTTGAGCCATTTTAGGCACTCATTTTCGCTAGAATCCAGTTGATTTCCAGGGGCGATCAAAGGTCCAACTAGATAAACAGGTGGAGTGCGTCTGGGATGCATTTACCATTGCGAAGGGTGTTAAGAGCTCTTTGTTCAAACCCCACAAAGCTGTTTGCGATGAGACCAGAAGCCTGACCCATGTTAATGGCGGTTTTCAAGAAGATTTTGTAAGGGTTGCTATTTCTATCAAACAAAAGCTTGGGCATATCAGAAGAATGGATGGGAGGCACTCCAGGAATATCAAAGTCCATGTTTAGATCTTTAATACTTTTTTCTGTGGTGTTGTGGATGGTGGGGAGGTGTAAGAACACACACAATTCCAGAAGCACCACCCGTGTAGAAATAGTAAGTAGGTAATTTAAGGCTTTTAGCAACTTCAAAGGCAGCGTTTGAAAAGAAATCAAGAATTACAGCTTTGATGGTTGATTTCTCAGAGAAGGATACAAGCGTGTTGTGGACAATGGGATTGTAAAGCTCAGGGATACCGAAATTAAGCTTTATATGATCAGAAATGAAGCCTGGTGGAATAGAGATCGTAGGGAGGTGATGGAACGTGATGGACGGGTAGCTAGCAGAGACCTTGGTGATGTATTTATCGGTGGATCCTGTTCCATAAGGTGCTGGAATTATGAGGATAATTACAAACAGTGAAGGGTGATGTGTGTGAATAAATTTTCCAAGCTCCACCATGGCAACCAGATGGCCGATCCCTGGAGACGGATACAGAACCACTGTAGCAAATTCCATTTTCTGTTTGGTTTGTGTGTGCGTACAAGATGGTTAGAGCTAGCTTAAAGAGTTGTGAAAGAATCATGTGCATCTCAAGTATAGTTTTAAAGACTTTTGTTGGGACAAAAGTACAATTGAAAACTACAAAACTAGTGTTCCATAAATTCAAGGACCACAAGGTAACCTTTAAATGTGTCTTGCTAAAAACCGAAACAATCTTTCAACACTTATTGACCTAAACGCTCAGCTAACATATTGTTGAAGTTTTAGCTAGATATGTAACCAAAGTGTACAAGATCACGAAAAATAGTCAATTTTAGAGTCTAGATGTTAATATCATCAAATCCAACCCAAATACGGGGAAAAAATTGGTTAAGTGATGGGTCATTAAATGAAAAAGTGTTCATGAATTAGGCAAGAGGAGGATGTCATGGGCCAAGGTTTCAAGTATGGTTATGACTCGAAAGCCTTCACTAGATATTATTGGCACTAAAGTCAATAGAAGACTCTCAAGTCGCGACTAGTAATCTATTCATGACTTTATGCAATAACATACACTATTGCTTTAGGTAACTAATCATAGTATTAAGCCTTTGATCAGAAGATCAGCATACTACCAGATATTATAATTAGTAAAATCAACTTGACTGGTAAAATGATCTATAATTAAATGAAGCCCATTACATTTTCCTGGTGCGTCAGCTGACTCCCGCCGCTTTCCTTCTGTGTCCCCCATGCCCCTGCTTATCTCTTCTCAGTTAACGTAATTAACATCAACTACCATCTTTCAAGATTCAACAGATATATATATGATGAGGCGAAAAATGAACCACTTTTAGGGGGTCATTTAAGCCCGGAATTGACTTTATTTGATCAAATATTGCCCTAAATCATTCCTTTTGTGATTTTAGGTACTTTGGGAGTGAAATCTGGAAAAGGAAGCAATTCGGACGTTTTTGGAGCATAAAAGTGAAGAAAACGCCAAAGTCTTAATTTTTCTTGCTGGGAACAGTAGGTGACGGCGTCAAGAAGGAATTCCTGACGGCGTCAAGAGCAATTTCCATGACGATCCAGTACAGATTTGACGGCGTCACGAAGTAGGGCGTCAAGAGTAAAATTCATGACGGCCTGGAAATGCACAACACATGACGGCGTCAAAAGTAGATCAAGGCAGTCCGAGAAGAGTTTTGGCGGCGAGGTGACGGCGTCACCTATTTGGTCTTGACGCCGTCAGACCCTATTTCCTATATATAGTTTTCTATTTTTCACATTAAAAAAGGGGAGAGAAATTTTGGAGAAACCCTAAGTACGAACTTGATGCGAATTTTACAGGTTTTTCAAGGGTTCTAAGCCCTTAATACCTTTCATGTGTAATTGAGATAAGTATTCTTTTAATTCAATCAATATGTCTATGTGTTGGTTGTCTATATCTTGTTCTTGTCTTAATTCCATCATGCTAGGCAAGATCTATCTTGTGTTTGCTTGGATCTAATGAAACCTAGATGTTAATTATGTGTTGATTACTTGTTTATAGTTGTTTTGGATGAATGATTTATATGTTAGGCTTAAGAAAACTGGCAGATCTCCAAATGGTAACATGCTTGAACGTCTTAGGAAACATGAACCGATGTGCACTAGGTCTTTATTGGTTGTATTTAATGCATGAGCCACTATTTATAATCCCTATGGTTGTGCTGGGCATGGCATAGGAGGAGATAAGAGCTCATAGAATTGGGGAGTTAAGTGCGCCACCCCATGAATGGTATTAAGGAATACAATTCGTCATCCATGCAACTATAACAAGTAATTAACGTGTAAAAGATGTCTAGGGAGTAGTGAAATCTAAGTAAACACATTTTCTCCACTTATTGCTCACAACCTTAGTTAATTTAGTTTATTTTCATTTTTAGTATTTTATTTTGATTGCATCTTTAGTATTGGGTTAGTTGACTAGCAACTAATTCCGCCCAAATCCTTCAAAACCGAGATTTTTACTTGCTTTCTAAAAAATATAAAAATACAAAAATAATCATCCTTCACCTTTAGAACTAGTATTTAGGTTTTCTAATCCTAACGACACTATTCCTAGCTGAACGATCAATCCCCCGGTACTTGTCACTATACTATACTACAACGATCAGGTACACTGCCTGGTGGGGGTTGTAAGCTTCTCAAGATCCCTTGAGAGGTAAAGCCTGGTGCGATTCCCACGTATCAAGTTTTTGGCGCCGCAGCCTGGGGAATAGTTATTGTCTAGGTTAGAATTTCTTTTTATTAGGTCTACTTGCTAGATTACTTTCTAGTAAGATTTTATTTTTATTTTTAGGTTTTCTTTAGTCTAACTTATTTCTTTGTGTCTTTGTTCGTAACTCTTCACCACCCGACAACATGGACGATGGGAACATCTTTGAACCCGTCATCCCACCACAACAAAACCCACCATTAGAACCCCTTAGGCCCCGAACCTTAGGAGAGTATTCCCGACCTAGCCACCAAGGCTACCGAAATACCATTGAGCTCACCGGAGCCAATGTAACCCCCTTGCGATCCGACACCATCCGGTTGGTGCAAAGCGGATGTGCATTCCATGGACTTCGTTCCGAAGATCCAAATCAACATCTTAAGGACTTTCTCAAAATCGTAGATTCCATAGACCTAGGTGTTGAAACTAGAGAGACAACCCGATTACGCCTATTCCAATTCTCTCTACGGGATCAAGCTAGTCAATGGCTTGAGCGTTTACCCGCGGGAGCCATCACCACATGGGATAATCTCACCAATCGCTTCCTTACTCCATTCTTCCCACCGGGGAAGACTGCAATGCTTAGAAATGACATTCTGATGTTTGAACAACATCAAGGAGAAACTTTCTACGAAGCATGGGGCCGTTTTAAGGATCTCCTCCATAAGGTCCCTCATCATGGTATAAACCTTTGGTTATTAGTCCAGATTTTCTACGACCATGTTGATTACCACACTAAACGCAAAATTGATAGGGCTGCGGGAGGTAAACTGTGTGATAAGAACGCCGAGGAGTCTTGGGCAATTATCGAGGAGCTCGCCGCTGATAATCATGAGATGTGGGAATTTAATCATACAATAAAAGCGGCCATCAATGCAGTCTCGACATCTGGAGGGACCACCGAAATCCCCGATGAACTCCTATGCAAACTCGAGGCAAAAGTTGACTATTTTGAGGAAAGGCAAAGGAGACCTTTAAGTCCTAGACGGGCTACTGTCAATTCTGTCTCGAAACCAACTTCAACACCATTATCCGAGTTACCCTCTAGGGAAAATGTCGAGAGTTTTCAAAACTAGGCCCCACATTGTTCCCCTCCTGAGGAGCTTAGCTCGGAGTTTGAAGCTAGGATGAGGGAATACATGGCAACTCACTCAGATCGGCTTGCTAGATTCGAGGAAGCAGTTTATAAGCAAAAAGAGGAAATGCAAGAGAAAATGAACGAGATGATGAGTCTATTAGAGGAGTATGCCAACCAGAGAACCCCCGAAAGAATGCTACTAAGGAAAGAAAGCGCCACTCCCACTACCCAATTTGTTAATTCCATCACAATTGTCCAAAAGGATAACGAGAAGGTAGAAACCCCTGCTAAACAGACCTTAGAAAAACCGCCAGAATCCCAGCCTTTGAGTCACTACCTGAAACATGATATAAACGAAAACACCATAACAAATTGGATTAAGGGAGATGGGCGTAACCAACCTTCCAAACAGGGTTCTGAGAAAGAGGAAAAGGTAAGAGATGAGTATGATATGTTACCTGGGGGATCAGTATTCGAGAGGCTATTGGTACAAAAAGTGGCTACTAAACAGATAGCATGTGGTAACTTTGAGATACCAACCAGCATCGGGGACTTGAAATATCTTAATGCTTTCGCCGACCAAGGATCGGAAGTAAATCTTATGCCCCTAACTATTTACATCCAACTAACGTCAAAAATGCCAGCCCCTACTCGTGTTAGGTTATCCCTCGCTGGACACTCGTACGTATACCCCCTAGGAATCGCAGAAGATGTATTAGTTAATGTCGCAGGATTCATGTACCCCGTTGATTTTATGATCATCGATGATAAAGGAGATGGATGCATGCCAATAATCCTTGGGGCACCATTCCTCGCCACCGCTAGGGCTGTCATTAAGTATGAAGGTAGGAAGATCGAGCTTAAATCTGGAAAAAGAAAGATTAGCTTCCCCATGACTCCGCGAAGTGGACATGAGAATTTGAGTTGGAGAACGATCAAAAACAACATTGACACGACACCCATTCGTGTTCAGAATAAAATTCTTGCATGGGAGGCAAGAATTAAAAGCTATAAGGAGGCCAAATATGAAAGAAGCAAAAGCAATAAGGTTCAGGTCGAATTCGAACATACTCAACCCGCAGAAAATCATGTACCATTTGAGGAAGGGAACTTGGTACTCTTAAGACACCTAGAAACAAAGATACCACCAGATAAACCGAGTCCTTGGTGGTATGGGCCTTTCACAATTGAAGGCATGAGCCAAGATGGGATTGCTAACTTGAGAAGTGAAGTAGGTGGAATAGTGCTTGCGAGTATCGACAGATTGAGGCACTACCACCATAACAGTAATGATCACAACTACATGGGGTATATCATTTCAAACGACGAGATCACATAGTAGCCCATGACCTTGAGTCTAGCTACACGACTCGTAAATAAAGAAAAGCACTACTTGGGAGGCAACCCATGTTTTGTGTGATTTTATTTTGTTTGTTTGTTATTTGCTTCCGTATGCATGCTTTGTTTTTATTGTTGGTTGATCATGTCTCTCAATTAAATAGTGGAAATACTTTACTTTGTTGTTTTGCCCTAGTCTTAACTCCACCTAAAAGTATTTTTGCAAAAGATAAGTGTAAGGGGAAACCCCAAATATGTTTTTAAGAAACAAACCGATCATGATTCTCCACAATATTAAATGAACATGTATATTCGTATTTGTTAGAGTCAAATGCTTGTATTGAGTCATAATGAAGTTTTGCAGGATTTTCCAGGAAGTAGGACCAAGTTTTTCCAGAAATTTTCCGGAAACTTAACATAAGAATTTCTGCAGGTCACTTCTGACGGCGTCACGAGTTAACTCTTGACGGCGTCACGTGTAAAAATCTGGAAATTTTACCAGTTTTGTTTTTCTAACGGAGTCTTATGGTTTTTTGTGAATTATTAAGTTTTATAATCTCCAGGAAATCTGCAAACTTCATTCCACAAGCATTATATCTTATTTTGTTTTCTAGGATTTAGTAACTTATATAGGATGCCGCCGATTTTATGCGAGGTTGTCTTGTCTATTTTCTCAGGATTTACAGGTTATGTATGACAAGAAGATGATTTATTTTTCTGGAAGGGAAGCTTTGATTGTTCATTTTCTTGGAGAAAGATTTAACCTGGTCACCTTATTATCCATACCGAGCGAATCAGGGGAGTATTTGATTTCATTCTTTTTACTTATTTCACTTTTACATTCTTTACTTGAACATTGGGGACAATGTTCATCTTAAGTGTAAGGGGAGGGTAAAAAGATGATACCTTACATATGCACTTTCGCTTGAGTTTGTTTTATTTGATAGTAGATGTGTAATAAAACTATGAGAAATACTTGTTAGTGCAATTTTAGCGCCAAATTTAAAATTTTTTACAACATTTAGGAGTGAAACTTTAGCCATAGCAAGCGTCTCATGGATAGGAGATTGTATGACTAGCACATAACCGTATATTCAGAAAAATTTTCCACCCAAATATGTGAGGTTCGCCTTTAGATTTGATAGGAAAAGCATTTACTATTAGTGCTTATGAGTGTATCGGTAGCATTTAGATTCTAGAACTTGCGTTAGTGATGCATCCCGAGACCGCTAGTGAGACTACATTCATGTAGTAGGATTTGCTACATGATAAGAGGCATTAGGATCACCCTTGTGTTAAACCCGTATCATAATTACTTGGCCATTTAAGTCATATTGCTTGGCTAGTTAAGTCAACTAATTTTTCCCACACCATTAGCGTTGTACTCATTTTTAGTATACGAAACCCCTAGTACACCCCTCCGAGCCTATCTTTTCGTTTCTAACTTTAAGCATCTTACTTAAAGGAAGAATTTGTTACACCCCACTTAAATGTACACCCAAATCGCCTTAGCCTTCCATGTATGCACTCATTTTTAGTGCATTATTGTTATTTGTTAAACCCTAAGTTAACTATCTAATTGATTACATGGTTGCTAAGTCGAGTCATATCCTTGTACATATTGTTTTGGGACTCATGGGACTCATGGGTAAGTACTTATTTTATGGAGTAATGGGGAAGAACATAATATATTACCCCCGTATGCGCGTTAATCTTAAAAGTACTCCAAGTGTTTTGATTTTTTTAATTCGAGTCATTAGATTAGTTTATTGTAAAGTATGTAAAAATTCAAGTGTAAGGGAAATGTTCATTCCCTATGATGTATTATTTTGGATGGTAGGGTAAGAGTGTATGCAAAAAAAAAATAAAAAAAAAAAAAAAAAAAAAAAAAATCGAAAAATCAAGAAAAAGAAAAAAAAATAGAAAAAGAAAAAGAGAAAAACATACGGATTACCATCCCTTTTTATTCTATGTTCATTTTTATGTTTTTGTTATTTTTCATTTATTAGCTTAAGTAGAGTCGAGTCTTGGCTTAGCAACGCTATATTGTACATGTAATTAACCAAGATTGTTAACTCGCCACCAGTAAAACTTCCTTTATCCAACAAAATCGTGTATTTCATATCCCTACACCTAACGTTACAACCATTTAAAAGACCTCTTTGATAGTTTATCCTAGGTGCTTACGCCATGTGGTGGAGGTTTGATCCTTTCCCAAGCCTATGGTAATCTATTTTGTTATGACAGGTAGTGAGAGATATCTTCCGTTTCCATATTGTAATTTATACTTTATTACACCCGAGAGATGTGAGTATCTAAACACTATTTGTGAGGTGCTAGCGTATGACCTCCGTGCTTGTCTATTGGTCTTTAGTGGAACGATTATTTGTTGTAATTACTTTTATATTAGTGTTAAATGACCCCTAACTTGTATTTTGAGTAGAATAAAAGCGCATTTGCTTGAAGACAAGCAAATCTCAAGTGTAAGGGTATATGATGAGGCGAAAAATGAACCACTTTTAGGGGGTCATTTAAGCCCGGAATTGACTTTATTTGATCAAATATTGCCCTAAATCGTTCCTTTTGTGATTTTAGGTACTTTGGGAGTGAAATCTGGAAAAGGAAGCAATTCGGACGTTTTTGGAGCATAAAAGTGAAGAAAACGCCAAAGTCTTAATTTTCCTTGCTGGGAACAGTAGGTGACGGCGTCAAGAAGGAATTCCTGACGGCGTCAAGAGCAATTTCCATGACGATCCAGTACAGATTTGACGGTGCCACGAAGTAGGGCGTCAAGAGTAAAATTCATGACGGCCTGGAAATGCACAACACATGACGGCGTCAAAAGTAGATCAAGGCAGTCCGAGAAGAGTTTTGGCGGCGAGGTGACGGCGTCACCTATTTGGTCTTGACGCCGTCAGACCCTATTTCCTATATATAGTTTTCTATTTTTCACATTAAAAAAGGGGAGAGAAATTTTAGAGAAACCCTAAGCACGAACTTGGTGCGAATTTTACAGGTTTTTCAAGGGTTCTAAGCCCTTGATACCTTTCATGTGTAATTGAGATAAGTATTCTTTTAATTCAATCAATATGTCTATGTGTTGGTTTTCTAATCCTAGCGACACTATTCCTAGCTGAATGATCAATCCCCCGGTACTTGTCACTATACTATACTACAACGAACTGGTACACTGCCTGGTGTGGGTTGTAAGCTTCTCAAGATCCCTTGAGAGGTAAAGCCTGGTGTGATTCCCACGTATCAATATATATATATATATATATATATATATATATATATATATATATATATATATATATATATATATATATATATATAGTATCATATTTATATTTTTTGTAAGGCAAATTAACAATGTCACAGTATTTACAAATATCTCACACGTTTGTTGGGAGCATCTGACCGATACTGCTATTAACCTACCTAACCTACAATCCCTTTGGTTATCCCGTTTTTATGTTTAAGCCACAATATAGTTACCTGCCTAACCTAGAAGCCATTTGGATATCCTGTTTTTATTCTTAAGCCACGAAATAGATACAAATTAGGGGGTATATTGATCATGGTAGTGTTAGAATATGGACATTATTTTAGTAGTCGTTTGTTAGGATCGAACTCGAGATCACGGGATTGCACACTTTACGTATGAGTATTAAAGATTAATACTTGAATATAAATATTGTATTCATTTATTAATTATCACAAAACATATAAACGTTTATTAGTATTTAAGATATATGACTAATGGACGTTAAATTAAAAGAACGAGGACTAGAATGAAATTAGAAGTCAAGAAGGTTTCGGATCCCCTCATTCCATTAAGGGCCGATCGGATTTGTAGTGGGTTTACCCAACCCACACAAAACTTGAGCTCTAACTTTCTTATAGTGTATATACACATCAAAGGTTTAGGTTTTTTGGTACTCTTGTGCACACACACAAAAACCTAAAATCTTTTCTCCTTGTTCTTTTCTTTGGTCGATCGCATCATTCCCTCTCCAAGGGATGATCGATTTATGTTGAACAAAAATTGTATTGGTTTAAGTTTTGTGATTTAATTACTAGCATAACTTTAATACGTTATAGTACGTGTGTACAAGAACGTGATACAATCACATTATTGATTGTTTCTTGGATTGAATTACAAAAGAGGTAAGGGGTAATTCTCATAATTCACATAAACCCTAATTAGGGTTCTTGGTTCCGGAAGATTGCATTGATTCTTGTTCGGGCTAGAATCACAAAGGTATGTTTACTATTTATATTTGATTAATTAATTACATGTTATATGATCTTGTTATAATTGCTTCCGCTATGCTCACTTTGATGTACTTGGTTTATTTATATGAAGGTCATGATGTAATAATTATCAATAGTGGCATCTAGAGCCGTTATAATGTGTAATTAATTATCGAAACGCATAAAAATTGGATCTTGATTCGTTTAGTTACATTTTTTTAGGGTTTTTAGATTCCTAACCCTAATTTTTTTTGGGTCGATTTGACCTTAAAGGGTTTTAGGGTTTTGGTTTTTGAATTTTTAATATGATTAGAAACCCTAGGATGTTATGTAATTGTTATGCGTTTTAGTAAACGATCTTGGTGCAATATGTTAATTGTTAAGCTAAATCCATGAAAAAGTGCATATTTGCATGGATTTTTATATTATGTTATAATTTAAATGGTTTAAATTGTTTATATGAATTAATGGTTAAGTTATATCGAAACATGTAAATTTATTAATAGATGTCGAATTGGGGAAGACTCCAATATTAAGTAATCAATTATGTGCTATGTGGTATTTATTTAATTTTGGCTTACGCAATCGATTTATCGATGTATGTGGCTCTTTTTCTAAGAAGAAGAAAGCCCTAATTGAATTAATACGTTATACACCTAGATTTGATTATTAATAGGGCTATTGAATAAGATTTGCATGTGGCTACATGTTTTATACATATTTAATTGTTATGATTATGTATATTTGCTTATTTAGTTGTTTTATTTTTTATTGTACATTACTTGTTTTTGTTTATTAATTGTGTTAGACATGTTTATAAACGAAAAGGATAATTTTGAATAGAAAAATAATACGGACTAAATAATGGCGAAATTGTTTTGGTTTTTAAGAGTTTAAATTTCAAAGGATTGGTTGATTGATGTTTTTGTACGTAATGGTTAAATAGGCTCGACCGAAGTTTACACACTATAAGATGGGTATAAGGATGGCAACACATTAAATTGTGGCCTTAGAGAGACAACATTTTGTCTTAACGCTCGTTTGTGTGTAAATTAGACTTACCGAACAACCATTACATGTACACTGTCATCTTAAGGGTGAATTATCCACAATTCCACAATGATTATCCGAAACACTAAGCTTTCGGGCTTATGCAAAAGTACGATATAGTGGACGATAATTGATGGTAATTCTTTAATTGGTGAACCCGATACCTCAATCAAAACTTTGTTATTTTATTCTTAGCAAATTGGTAATAAAAATATTTTGTAAAACCAATGTTATGAAGTTGTATGCATGCTTCTTCATACATTATTTTGATTACACGTCAAAATTTTATACCATTATAAAATTAAGTCGAATGCCATCTAATTAAGAACACTTGAAGTTGTAATTTACGTCATGTGAGAACTTGGTGAGATTGCAATGGAGAGGTAAATTTCATAAATTCATTGCTAGCAGATCAACTGATGTGATGGATTTGTGAATTTGCAGTTTTTAAGTTAGACGACTTAAATTGAGTAGGAAGTGAGATCTTGGACTCAAGGCATTAAGATGGGGATCAAACATGCTTACATTACAAAAGTTTTGTGATTGTAAATCCCATAAATCTAGGAATTGCAATATGATATTGGCAATTATTGTACGACAATTACCTTGTTGAATACCATCATTACTAGCAGATCAACTGATGTAATGGTACTATGTCAATTAGGATCCTAGCTTTAAGAAAATACTATGGTTTATATGAATATTTACCAATGGGTATTTTATTTTCTTAAAGATCTAATTATCGAAAATACTGAAATTGAATTTTGTAATTCGTTTTAATGTATTAATGCAACGTTCAAACCGTAAACGTATTTTGGGCTTTTGTAAATTGATCTAGTTCTGTTTTCAAACAAATGTTTGATTAAGAAATATTTACTTAAAAGACAAAAGAAGTCTCCTTTCTATGAAGGAAGAGTGAGACACAATCCTATTCATTTTCATGAATGAGAAAGGATAATAGGAATATTAGATATGTCTAAATTCTAATATAACTCATAGCAAATTTTTTAATAGTTAAGAAAATTGCGAATATTTTTTATAGGGATTTTATCATCCTCATTCGGTGATCAAGTTCTTAGTAACAAATATGATATTTGGTTAACAGAAAATTATGTATGACATTTTATGAGTTATTATAATTAGAAGCTAGACTAATTACTGCAAAATGTTTAAAGACAAACTAGTTATTTTTACTATTTTAAAGGTGCTACATACATTGTAGGATGGTAGACCTGTTAATGAAGAAATTGCATGCCCAATTTTCAAGTTAATAGCATTTGGTGGATAGTCCATCATTTACGTAGTAGAATACACTTTTAGTACATAAGTAATTGTTACGTATGGACATTCAAAGGTGTAGGAAAGTTAAAAGCACACTATTTGCTTTCACTGGATAGGAAGCATTTACAATGTTGTCAAATTCAGTGGGAGTATTGTGTACTTATCACTGAATAAGGAATTATTGTAATGATCTTTAATTCAGTGGGAGTTACAAGCTTTGATATCTTGGTAGCTAAAGATAATTACTTTCCAAATGTAGACACTCATACTTTTAAGGATAAGTATTGTACGTTTCCTTACTAGACATTGTTGTTTTACATATACTTGTTATGCTAAAATCTATGACACAATCATATTGATCACATAAACAAATGCATGGCATGTTGTTTATCCACTATATGAGGTTGTTCCATGCACAAGTGGAAGAAATGTTATCTTTATTGTGTGCAAGAAAGAACTCATAACGATATGATTCAATGGATTCTCTTGACTACAAGGTAAGAGAATAATGTTCTAATATTAATTCAAGAAACACTTGGTGTTACAATTTATGTTATGTGAGAGCTTAGCTAGATTGAAACAACAATGCGGATTTCATATTTCATTACTAGCAGATCAATTGATGTAATTGAAATATGAGAATTTGAAGTTTCTAAGTTAGAATAATGTTCTGATATGAATTATACTAGGCTAATTCAAGAAACACTTGGTGTTACAATTTATGTTATGTGAGAGCTTAACTAGATTGCAACAACAAGGTGAATTTCATATTTTCATTACTAGCAGATCAACTGATGTAATTGAACTATGAGAATTTGCAGTCTCTAAATTAGATACCTATTAGAACATGTGTCAATATGATATCAAGACTACTTTAATTTATAGATTTATGAATTCATGGAATGACATAAATTAATTAAGTAATCTAATGCTACTTCAATCTGAATATTTATGTGTTCTTGGAATGATATAAATAAATGAAGAAATTATGTTATTTACATTATTGTGAAGTAATAAATTAACTTGAAATTACTATTGAAACTAAAAGATGGTGTTCATAATTACTTTAGTTAAACATGTTTATATTTCATTGTAAAGATATAAACATAAAGTCTTTTAATTGTTACAAGACTTATAATAAAGTAAGACGTTATCTTGTAGTGTCTTTTAATTAAGACATATACATGAAGTTATTAAATGGTTAAATGACTTATAACGTATAGTGGGATTATAACAGTTTATGTTTTCTTGTAAAGACATGAACATGAAGTAACTTTGTAAAAAGTACTTGTGTTATAAAGCATGTAATTGGCTTGAATATTATTATACCATTAAAATGACTTAGTTGGTAAATAAACAAGTCAAAAGGAATATGGTTATCTTAAATATTGTTAGATTGTCTTACAATATTAATACTAATGAAATATCAAATGTTTATGGTATGTTCAGTTAGGAAAATCAAACTCTTGTTATATTGTTTGATTAAAGATAACTATGACTTCTTTTCTTCCAAAAGTTTTCAAGGTTAGAATGTTGAGTATGACTTGGACATATTTAATAAAACTCCAACATAGAAGATTAATAAGACATTATCATATGATGGAATGTGATGAATCACATTAAGTCTTAAATTGAAGTTCTAAATTTGTTTAACTGCTTATGAAGAGGTTATTAACAAAATAAAGTTAGGAACTCTCAATATGTATTTGTAATATCCCAAAAGAGAATATTGTATTATTGCTTTATTTGCTAAGTATTTAAAGATAGTCTTTAAATTGCTAAAAGCAAGTGTGAGTTTTGATCTTTAAAAGATAAAATTACAAGATACATAATCTTCTAAAATACACTAGTAAATATCATGATGAAGTTTGACATTTGAATGCTAAATCTCAACATGATAATAAAGTTTGACATTTAAATGTTAAATCTCAAGATGATGGAATTATCATTCATAGAATAGCAATATATCTCAGATATTTGATTAATATGTTGAGGGCTATGATTTACAGGATTATTGTAAACCTGATAATCATTATGATACATTACCAAATATGAAATTGGGTAAAGTATACATGATATGAATAATTAAGATGCTGTCCATAAAGATAATCAATTTTAGAAACTTGGTTTATCTTGATAGTTAGACTAGAAAATGAGGATGAGTTTCTTCAAAGATAAGATAACCATTGTGGTTTAAATCTTTGTTTAGAAATCATATGGACAAAATTGTGCACGTATTTAATATATGTTTTATGACAAGATTATTAATCACACTTAAGCAATTAATTGTGATTGAATATTCTATTCTAAACATATTAAATATATAAAGATTATGATTGTCATTGACAATGGAATATCAAAACTCTTTCTTGAGAGATTACTTGAGCGAGGACGATGAGTAATTAAAAGGAGTTTATGAATTCAAATAAATCTTTGAAAGTGTACATGGTGCAATAATCCATGGATGAATAAATGCATTCATCCAGAAGATTATCTTATGTTTAATTATTAAATTCATGTTTTGATTTATAATTGAAATAAGATAATTTATAAGTATTCCTAAAAGCTAGTGGGAGTATTATGTTTAATTTATTAAATCATATATGTTGTAGAACATATAAAAAGTAACATTCCATATAAGTTAAAAGTTAAATCTTAGAATGGAATGAAACTTTACTTGTAAGATTTAGAAAATAAGACATACAACCTTGGAATGAATGTTTGATGAGTGTCTAAATACTCATCATTTTATACCAATCTGAACTGCCAAAACATACAAAAACACTCAAATATGCATCATAATACTTGAAATATCTTAGAAGTGTGTTTTATATGTTTCAAATACAAAATATGCAAAAACAAATGAAAAACGTACAAAGTTTGCATAATTGGCAGTTTCAGTCCCTCAATTTTCAAGATTTGTCAAAACTAGTCCCTGGTAAATCAAAATATGAAAAATATCATCAAAGGTCCTTAGGGATTCTTAAGTTGTCAAGTAAAGTCCTTTAAAGTTGAAAAATTACAAAATGACAACTTTAGTCCCTCAAGTTTCAAAAATGTCAAAATTAGTCCTTAAGGTTTTAAAAATGGGAAATCAATAAAATAAACCTTGTACGATTCTAAAATGACAAAATTGGTCCTTATGATAACATTTTGAGAAATTACAACCACAGTCCCTTAAAAATCCAAATTTACATAAATGGTCCCTGGAGTTTGAGAAATTACAGAAAAGGTCCCTGGATATTTTTAAATGGAAAAATCATAAATTTGGTCCTTGGTTTATCATTTTTGGCAAGTTAAGTCCTTAAAAACACTTTGGGAAAATCACATATTCAATCCCTTTAACTTTGCTAAAATTACAAAATTGGTCCTTGATAAATACCAAAACCAAACCGGACCCTATTATTATTCTAACCCAAAATATAAACCAAAACAAACCCAACTAAACTACCCAGCCCACACACACCCCTAGCCCAACACAGCCCAGTCCACCCCTTTATTATAAAACCCGGTTTGACCCCAGTCAAACACCCCAATCCCGCCTTCACTGTTCATCACCCTCACCCTCGCCTGAAACCACCAAAACCAGGTGGTATTTCACCACCACCTCACCCCCTACTACCCTAACCCCTCCTTTCCACCTCACAGCAAACCCACAACCCATTTAATGCAATTCATACTCCAAACCACTCCAAAACCTCTGTTTCTTCCATACAACACCAACTTGCCCTAAAAACATTCCTCTTTGTCCCCTGACACCTCCACAACACTCCAATTATCTTTAATTGCTAACCTTTGGCCCTAAGTTAACGTGTGACACTTTGGCGCCAAAATGAGTTTAAACGGCTATGATCAATTCAGAGATCGGAGGGTCAAGATTAAAAGTGGGAAAGACTCAGAAGGTGTCCTGGAACCCTAATTGAAGCTTATAAAAGGAAGAGAAGAGCAGAAGAGAAAGATATAGTTTATTTTAGCAAAAAATAGTCTCGTTTAAATTGTAACTTGTTATCTCAGTTAGTTTTCAAGCTTTTAAGCTCTGTGTTAGTCAATTAAGGTGTAATCTAAGCTTTTGTGATAATCAAATTTAAGTTTCAAGTTATATCTCAGTTGGTGCAATTTTCACTTTCATTTCAAGATTCTAAATAAACTTTGTTGTTGTTACTGTATGATTACATGGATTGAATAAGCTCATATAAGCTCCCATAAGCTCAATAAAGCTTTTAGTAACCTACTAATCAGTCTAAGATAAAAAATTCCATAAATATCAAATTGGTCAAAGAAAGTCAACTGTGGCACTTGGTTTTGATTTCTGGGTTTCAGAAGAGAATTGGAAGCATAAGGAAGCTGTGGAGTTGGGTTTAGATCCTCAGGGAGGAAATAGGTTGTTCTTGGTTCATGTTTCAAGCAGGAAAGCATTTTGTAAGTTCCAAAAATCTCATAACTATCTTTGTATTGTAGCTTTGTTCATTACTTGTTTTTCTTAGTTGTTAAATGCTTATTCAGTCTTATATAGTGATAATATAACCTTAGATTAGTACCTTGTTTGTTGGAATTAATAGTTACTAAAAATCAAACAGTCAAAATAGCTTATCTTGTAATCTTGTGTATCTGTGGTTAATTTCTGTTTCTAAGCACTTATTTAGATCTTTTATAATATAAAAAGTCATGTTGGATCAGTAGGATAAGCTCTTATAACCCTTAGCTATTTAAATCACAAAACAGTCTAGGTAAAGGTGTGTTTGGATCAGGTTGTTCATCTGAGTTCAAAGTAGTTTGAGTTGCTCTTTTTGCTTGCTTTAAGTCATATGGTGTAACAATAGCTCAGAAAAACAATAATATTCAGGTCTCAGTTGGTAGAAAGTCAAAATCATACTCAATTCATCACCACAGTTAACTGTGGTGGAATTTGAGTCCAAAACTCATCAAGTCCACTCATAAGTTAGTGATTTAAGTTAATTTAGTCTTAGTATAGCTTATTATAACATAATCATTCATAAAATCAAGTTAGAAGTTCATTTTAGTCAACTTAGTTTAAAATCTTAAAAAGTCAAAGTGTGTTCATCTCAGATTTTGCAAAAATAGCCAGATTTTTATAGAATTTTGTGTTGTGATTTAGAGTCTGAGATTTGTTGTAATAATAGTCTACCAGCTTGTTTTTAAGTTCCCAATTAGCTTGTATTGTCCATTTTCTAATTTTCTTATTTAAATTAATTAAAGTAGCTTAAAATTAATTAATAAGTAATTAATTAGTCAATTAACTTAAATATAATTTTTAGAAACTTTTTATAATTTTGTAGTATTCCTGTAGTAATTAAATAGTTTTATAAATTTTGTCATAATTTTCTAAGGTAATTTAGTATTAATAGTCATTTAAAATAGTTTAATTAGATTAATTAAATTAAATAGTTTTTAATTAATAAAATACTCATAAAAAGACAAAAATATTTGTTTTCATTTTTTATACTTTCTTCAAGTTCTTATTTAGGTTTAGAAATTATTTGTGTAAGTTTTTAGGTTAATTTGTAATACTTGTCATTTTTAGTTAATTTAAATTAAGTTTTAAATTAGATTTTAAATAGTTTTAATTAATTAAATAATAGTTAAATATTATAATAATTACTTTTATAATTTCAATTTCATTTTCCATTTTCTTTAATATTAAGTTTTCAAAAGTTTCACTTTTAACCCCTGTAGTTTGTAACTTGTTAAATACCACTTGTCTCTGTCTGTTATCTGATTTTCTTATTTGTGCTCTTTGTACTTATATCTGTATTTCTGTTATAGTTTATATTATCCAAATACCAAGCAATCAGTAGTATAATCAACC
This sequence comes from Artemisia argyi, assembly GCA_030686995.1. Classification (NCBI taxonomy): domain Eukaryota; kingdom Viridiplantae; phylum Streptophyta; class Magnoliopsida; order Asterales; family Asteraceae; genus Artemisia; species Artemisia argyi. The sequence goes on along the minus strand of CM060707.1, from coordinate 177,899,674 downwards.
CTCAAATCATCTTTGTTACTATCCTCAGTACCACTCACTTTCCTAATCGTTTACAAATACAATTTCAATCTCGTTGGGATTTAACGACCCGGGGATTTCCCTATATTTCCACGGTCAATATTAAACTGCACTTTCTCCCAGGTGGGCCTATCAGCTACACACGGTTGACTGGTTGGTTTGGGAGGAGTCAAAATTTGGCGCCGCTGCCGGGGAGGTTGTTGCGTATTTCAAAACGGTAAAAGTTTAGTGGTTTTCAAAAACCCTCCTGTACAAATATCACCACTTTGTAAATTTTTAAGAAAATCAAAATCATATCTGAAAACGTTCATTAACATTTCTCCTGAAGTGTTAACAACACCAAACAAATCATAAACAACAAAACAAACTGTGAAGTTAAATTACTTCGTTATCTTTACGATTACAACCTATACAGTTGGTTTAAGGTAAGTTCTGACATTAAATTGCGAACTTAAGCGGGATCCATTTATTTCCTCCCGCCAGCCTGCGAGTAATCTTAAAGGAACGATTTCGGTTAACGAATCAGTTTCAAAAATATTGTCCAAGTTTTTTCACCCATACACGAAAAGCCAAAAACATTTTACTGTGAATATAATTACATAAAAGTTTACCACCGCAAACCAAGGCAGAACACCTGCCAACTAGGGGTGTGAACATAATAAGTTCCCAAACCTAAGATTCAAAACTTACCATTGTATCCTTGTGAATAGTGTACCTTTTTAAAAGGAGCTGTTCATTTGTGATTATTGGGTTTAAGTTCACTGTAGTTTTGTGATTCCTCCCGAACCACCACTTTATTTCTCAACCGCTTGTGAACGGCCGATAACAAAAAGGGAGAGGCCGGGAGAAATGGCAAAGTTAATCCGTGGGTCTTAAGTACAGAAAAAGTACGTGAGTACAGAAAAGTACATCCCCGGGTCGTTATGTCCCAACGAGGTGTGAACGTGATACTACAATGACTTGTAATGTGTTGAAATAATACGTATATAGAAAAACAGGAATCTGACTGACTAACACTGGGAATGTGAATAGTAAATAGCTCTTGTCACAGCTATTTCAGTAAAAACGTGCAATCAGAAACCCTAAAATGTAAAAGGATTTACAAACGTACGTTTAGGTTCAAATAAACGTAAACGTACAAAACAAAACAACAAATATAATTACAGTATGTATTTGCATGCCTTAGGGGCTTAAATGCAAATTAAAAAGAAATAAAAGAAATAACTATATTTACAAAGTTATTATTATAGTACGAAAACCTAGAAAACTAAAACGTGTACGTAAACGTTTAAATAAACGTCTATGTACAAAATAAAAAATGAATACCGTCCAATATAAGTCCCACAAATGTGAAAATTACATTTTTGGAATCCTAAAATAATAAGAAAATTATTAGAATATTAAAACTTATTTTTATACTATGTACTTAATTATTATTAATTAAAACCTATTATTTACTATTTAATTAATTACCTAAAAATAAGAAAATCTAAATATTACTTAGAAAAATAAAATTAAAACTTAGAAAAGTTTAAAATACTATAAAAGAAATTTTGAAACTAAAAATATATTTATTATACAAGTATTCTATTTATTATTAATTATTTACTATTATCTATATATTAATACTATTATTAAATTATTATAAATACTAATTTAGCAAACTAAAATCTAAAACTTTTTACATAATTCTAAAATACTTATAAGAAGCTAAGAAAAATATAAAAACTATATTTTATATACAGAAATAAGGAAACTTAATTTAAAACTATTATTATTTAATTTAAACTTATTAATACTAATTAATTATTATACATACTAAACTAATTTATAAAATTATAAAACTTTTTATAAAACTTCCTAAACATCTCAGGAATACATAAAAAATATAAAAAGTTTATAAAAATTATAAATAAGCAATTTTAAAAATAATTTACATATTATTTCCTAAAACCTAAGTAAACTAAATTAATTATTATAAATATTAAATGAACAGTAAAAAATCTAAAAAATTTACAGAAAGTATATTTACTTATAAGGATCCTAGGAAAAATAAGTTGGGGTTGCCAGCTTATCCAGATAAGCTGGAATAAGCCACACAGTTCAAATAAGCTACTAGGCCAAAACTACCTTATGTATATTAATGTTGCAAGGTATAACGGAACTGGTGCCCCAGAGCTATTGGAAGGGGTGTGGGATATAAGGCATGTTACTAGCGAGAGGTCCTGAGTTCGAATCCCACCCACACCTATTTTTTTGTTTTTATTTTATTTTTGATTTTTCTTTTTGCAAGTCTGTACAACAAGTAATAATATGGGACTTTAACTAAACCAACTTTTGTAAAACTTAGAAATAAGCTGTGTAACAGCTTATTTCCAACTCAGTTAGCTTTTTAAGTTCAAGCTTCTTAAATAGAAGCTATCACTTGAGTTAAAGCTTGGTTTGGGCTTTTTCTTTTTATAAAACTAAATAAATACAGATAATATATATATATATTAAGAAAATAGAACTTATAGAATCTACAAATAAGCCAAACGTGGGCTTATTACCCACACAGTTGAGCTTTTAGGCTCAAAGTGGGATAATAAGCTTGGTATAAGCTTGAAAAAGCTATTCATAGGTATGAAAAGTAAAAAGGTGTTTATGTACATGTATAATAAGTGAATATGAACAAGAATAAACACTGAGAAGTGCTTATAAGAATGGGCTTAAGGTTTAGACAGTTGAGCTTTTTATGGCTCAACTTGGATGGAATTGAAGCTCCAATGAGCTTGGTATAAGCCCAAACTATAAAATAAAAGATGAAAAGGTTTTGTACAAGTATTATATATATGTATAAACAAGATTATGCACAGGGAATAACTTATAAGCTCATAATAAGCAAATAAGCACTTCCCTGATGCACTCAGTTCCAAACACCCCTGCAACCTTTTAGTTGGGTAAAATAAGCTCAGTGAATAAGCTTGAAATACCAAAATAAGACTTGATGTTGCAAGATGGCCTGGTAGGCTTTCCAAAAAGCCCAAGCTCACCTAGTGGGGTTCACTAGTGAGCTTGTGGGAAGCCATTGAAAAAGCTCCCATTTCCTGAGTATATTGATAATATTGGTTAAGTGCTCAGGAAATGGGACACACAAAAAGCTTCTTGCAGCCCTGTTTAATAAGCTGCAAGCTTGTGATTAAGCACTGGAACTTGAAGCTGGGTAGATAAGCTCCCAAGGGAACTTACTTCCATAAGCTAAGTCCATCAGAACAGCTTTTTATGAGCTTATGAAAATGTCTAGGTTGGGTAAGAAATGCTAAGGACTCAGCATACCTTTTCTAAGTGTGATAAGTTTAAGCTGCTTGCAGCCCATGTAAATAAGCTACAAGGAGTAATTTAAATACTGGATCATGAAGATGAGTAGGTAAGCTTCACATGAGGCGAGTTTACTCAGGCTCTAGATCACTAAGGAGCTTGTGGTGAGCTTGTGGAAATGGTGTAATACCCCTGATTGCTCAGGGGTATGTTGTGAATGGGCAAACAACAAGATCACACAACTTATCTAATAAGCTCATAAGAGCTCAACAAGCACTGAGCTATTGATATGGGTAGTTAAGCTTCACATGAGGCTAAACCACACAAGCATAAGCTCAGTGAGGAACTTCCTATGGGCTTGTGAAATCAACTCATCACACTGTTTGCTTCAGTGTGATGAGTAGTGAGTAACAAAAAAGGTGGATGGTAAAAAGCTATCTAATTAAGCTAAGACAGACAAATAAGCAGAAACATAACAACTATGCCACTAGGGCAACACAAATAAGCCAAATTCACCAAGTGGGTCAACTCATGAGACTTATACAAGCTCATGAACTTGACAGTCCAACTTGTGCACAAGGCAAAAACATGTAAGTATAAGCACAATTTTAAGCTAGTAAATAAGCTAAACAAAAATTAACAAAATTCATACAGACAGATGAGCAGCTAAACTAAAACATATTAAAAGCACAAGTTCTAAAATTTAATATTAAAGCCTACACAAAATTATCTATTTAATCAAAAACCTGAAAAATGAAAATTTGACTTTTTAAGTTTATGATCAAAGTTGACTTTGGTGAACTTTTATCTGAATTTAATGACTAATTAAGACATATTAAGATATAAGAACATGAAACTAACAAAAAGAAACAACATTTAAACAGATATGCAAGGTTTTAGGGTGTGACAACCTCAGATTACTCATAATGAGTCAGTCAAGTGTCATTTTGACTTTTTACCATGCTATAATCTTTGGTTAAGGTTTTACTGAGTCACTTAGGTCATATTAGAGGTATATCAAACAAGAACAACCACAAATGAGGCCTGTAACACAGATCATCTACCACATCCAAACAACCCTTTAATGGAAATTAATTGAGCTATTCATTACATAGGACTGAGTATCCTATTGTTAGGAATTAAATATCAGAAGAATCAAAGCGAGTTTCCACTGAAGGTGATTCTGCTGCTGAATCCTGCTGCTGCTTTATTCTGCTGCTGAATCATACTACTGCTTGATTCTGCTGCTGCTTTATTCTGCTGCTACGTGATTCTGCTGCTGAATCCTACTGCTGTTAAATACTGCTGCTTGATTCTGCTGCTGCTATGACTGTGCAGCTATGACTCATAACAAACAGCTGTGTAGATAAGACCGACTTATTCAACACTTGCATAAAAAGATAATATCTTAGTTCTAGTCATCAAATTGAACACTCCAAGTGAGTTGTTTATCCTAGATACGTGTTGTATCTTGTATGACTAAGCTAGAATAGTGATTAGTCATAAGCTAGTTATTTGTTGAGTCATGTAGTTTGTAAAAGATATTTCCTTGGACTATAAAAGGAAAATCTTAGATATGTAGATAAGTGTGACAATGCCATACACAACTCTCATATACAGACAATAGAAAGAACAAACATAAGATTCAAGGTCTTTGTAACCCTAGTGATAAGCTAAAGATCACTCGTATTATTTTTGAATAATATTGAATCGTTTGGTGTTAACTATTCCATTTCCATAACAATAAACATAAATCTTCTAAGTGTGATTAAGTAGATTCCGCATACTTAATCATATTCACACAAACATATCTCATACACAAAGAACGAAGGTTTAACCACCTTACCGTGTAATCGACCCTCAACAAGTGGTATCAGAGCACTGGTTGATATTTTTGTTTTAGAAGAAGAAGTTAGAAATGGATGTTGAGTCTATTCAAACAAATGTTGCTGCTAAGTTACCAATGCTCAAACAGAATGAGTTTGAGATGTGGAGGTTAAGAATAGAACAATATTTTCAAGTGCAAGATTATGCACTGTGGGAAATTATTGAAGATGGAGATTCTTACAAGCCTACAACCACTACATCAACAGTTGATGGTAAGGAAGTTGATAAGCTGCAAACCAAGCCACAAACTGCAGAAGACAGAATTAAGAAGAAGAATGACCTAAAGGCCAGAAGTATGCTGATGATGACCATTCCAAATGATCAACTTATAAACTTCAGCAAATTCAAAGATGCAAAATCGTTATTTGAGGCCATTATTGTAAGGTATGGTGGGAATGAAGCCACCAAGAAGACCCAGAAGACTCTTCTTAAGCAACAGTTTGAAAATTTCACATTAACCAACCATGAATCTTTAGACCATATGTTCAACAGGCTACAGAATATTGTGAGTCAACTTGCTATTCTTGGAGTTGAAATACCTCAAGAAGATTTAAACTCAAAATTTCTGAGAAGCTTACCTGAAGAATGGGCTATGCATGTTGTTGTCTGGAAGAACAAGTCAGACATTGACACCATGGATCTTATGGATCTATATAGCAACTTTAAGATTGTTGAGCAAGATTTGAAGAAAACTGGAGGTACTAGTTCAAGCACTGGGAACATGGCATTTATGTCATCTCCTAGTAATTCAGTTCCAGTTACTAATGAAAAAGTTCATGATGGTGCAAGTGCTGCAAGTTCATCAAGCAGTACTTTTGGAATTCTGGATGAGAAAACATGTTGTGCTTTCTTCACAAGCAAACATAATGGATCCATGTTAACTCATGAAGACCTTCAAGAAATCAATGATGATGATCTGGAGGAAATGGATCTAAAATGGCAAATTTCTCTTCTTAGCATGAGAGCTAAGAAATTCTATCAAAGGACGGGGAAGAAGATCACAATCAGTAGCAATGATCCTGCTGGTTATGATAAGTCAAAGATAGAATGCTACAACTGTCACAAGATGGGACACTTCTCAAGAGAATGTAGAAGGCCAAGACAGCAAGATAGCAGAAATAGAGATGTTGGAAGAAAATCCAATACAGGGGATATGTCTGAACCAAAAGCTATGGTAGCAATTGATGGATTAGGTTTTGATTGGAGCTTCATGGATGATGAAGAAATGGGTTCTTCACAGATGGCTCTTATGGCATTTACTGCACCTGAGGTACATGATCATAAAACCTGTTCAAATACTTGTACTGCTCTTAAAGACTTAAAAATCTTAATTAAACAGTATGATGACCAAAAGGTTCGATACGCCAAATCTGATCTAGATTGTTTCAATTATAAAAGTGGTTTAGAATCTGCAGAGAGGCAAATCCTACACTATAAAAGGAATGAACTTACCTTTACTGATGCTAAAACTTTACTTGAAAATGATAATCAATTTAAAGATCAAATCATTGAAGCCTTAAAAGAAGCATTGGATAGGGTTAAGACTGAGAAAGAAAGCATTCAATTGACTAAAGAGAAGCTTGAACATGCTTCTAAAAATGTAAACAAAATAATAGACAGTCAAGTGAATAATAAAGTTAAGTCAGGATTAGGATATAATGCAGCCCCACCCCCTTATAGAGGTATCCCAAAACCCCCAGGGATTGACCTAGAGCATTCAGGATTACCTGAATTTCAGCTACCTGAGTTACAATATGGAGTTCAACCAAACTCTAACATAGTAGCTGATGAGCCTAAGAAAGAAAGTAAATGTTCATGTAAAACATTACTTTTTCAGGACAAGGTGTCCTTTGTAAATAAACAGGTTATGTCTAAACCTGAAGTGGTTAAAAAAGCAAGAACAAAAGTTCCTAAGATAGTCAAACACAATACTGATAGGCCTAAAACCAATAAAAAATATGTTAGGCAACCAGTTAGATATTGTGAACAATATAGAACCACAAACAAGCCCAGAGGTAACCAAAGAAATTGGAATAACCTCAAGTCTTACCAATTAGGTGATGACTTTGCTTTTCACAATAAAGCTTGTTTCATTTGTGGTAGTTTTGACCATCTTGCAGGTTTCTGCAACCAATGGGTATCTGGGTATGAAAGTAATAGAGTGAACTACAAAAGGCAAACACCTAAATCTCATTTTCACTCTAATTCTAAAAGATCAAAACCCAAAACAGTCACAAAAACTGTTCCTACTGAAAGGAAAATGGTTTCTGCTGAAAAACCATATATGACTGTTTACCCAAAATCAACAATTAAAGGTGCAAAAACAACTTTCAAACTTGCATCTAATATTGTTCAAAGGCCCATTCAAACAAAAGCAGTGGTCCAAAAACAAGTTTGGAGACCAAAGGGTACAACTACAAAGCTAGCAGTTTCTTCTGCTAAGCATACTGCTGCTAAGGGTAACAGGGCAAATGCTGTTAAGGCCTCAGCATGTTGGATTCTTAAATCCAATGTTGCATCAACAGTCCTCAAGAGATTACATTTCATTGATGCAAGAGGCAGATCCAAGTCAGTGTTGGCTTGGATCCCCAAAGAAAACTAATTCTTTTATTTTGTGCAGGGACATTCACCAACAGATCATGAAGATCAAGGATATTCAGATAGTGGGTGTTCAAGGCACATGACAGGCAACATGTCTTATCTTTCCAACTTTCAATCAATTGATGGTGGATATGTTACCTTTGGAGGAGGAATTGGTGGAAAGATTACTGGTAAAGGTACTATCAAAACCAGTAAATTAGATTTTGAAGATGTGTTTTATGTGCAAGAGCTTAAGTATAATCTCTTTAGTGTCTCACAAATGTGTGATAGAAAGAATAATGTTCTTTTTACTAAGACTGAATGTCTTGTACTTTCTCCTGATTTTAAGATGCCTGATGAAAGTCAAGTACTTCTTAAAATTCCTAGGAAGGGCAATATGTACAGTGTTGATATGAATAACATTGTTTCTAAAGATGCTTTAACTTGTCTTGTTGCAAAGGCCACATTAGATGAATCTATGTTATGGCATAGGAGACTTGGTCATATTAACTTCAAAACCATAAATAAGATTGTTAAGAATGGTTTGGTAAGAGGTTTACCTCAAAAACGTTTTGAAAATGATCAAACATGCATTGCTTGTCTTAAAGGCAAACAACACAAAGTCACTTGTAAGCCCAAGATTTTTAACTCTATCAGTCAATCATTGTTTATGCTTCATATGGACTTATTTGGACCTGTTTCAGTAAGTAGTATAATGCATAAGAGATTTTGTCTAGTTGTTACTGATGACTATAGTAGATTTACATGGGTATTCTTTTTAGGAACTAAGGATGAGACTTCTAGCATCCTTAAGACCTTCATTACAGAGATAGAAAACCTAGTAAGCAAAAGAGTAAAAGTCATTAGATGTGATAATGGGACAAAATTTAAAAATAGAGTTATGGATGATTTCTGCAAAGAAAAAGGTATTAAAAGAGAATTTAGTGTTGCTAGAACTCCTCAACAGAATGGAGTAGCTGAAAGAAAGAATAGAACACTAATAGAAGCTGCTAGAACTATGTTAGCTGATTCAAAGTTGCCTATAACTTTTTGGGCTGAAGCAGTCAACACTGCTTGTTATGTTCAGAACAGAGTTTTAATAGTACAGCCTCACAATAAGACATCATATGAACTTTTTAGGGGTAGAACTCCTGCAATAGGATTTCTTAGACCTTTTGGATGTCATGTGACAATTCTGAATACCTTAGACCATTTGAGAAAATTTGATGGTAAAGCAGATGAAGGTTTCTTTGTTGGATATTCTCTCAATAGCAAAGCTTTTAGAGTATACAACATAAGAACTAAGAGAGTAGAAGAGAGTCTACATATAGAGTTCTTAGAGAACAAGTCTAATGTAGAAGGTCAAGGACCAAAATGGCTATTTGATCTTGAAACTCTAACCCATTCAATGAATTATGTGCCTGTTGTTGCAGAAACTAATGATTTTTCAGGTTCACAAGCAACAGATGAGGCAAGGTTAGACAAGAAGACACATCAAGATTATGTGATGATGCCAATATGGTCAAATACCAATGTGGAATCAACTTCAACCAATGAAGAATCTTCTTCTGGCAAAGCTAAAGAAGATGTTGAAGATAAAATCAGAGAAGGAAGAACAGAAGAAAAGCAAAATGTTCCTGCTGATGAGCAAAATGTTCCTGCTGATGATCAAACAATTCCTGCTGATAAGCAAATTGTCTCTGCTGATAGTCCTTCAGAAGAAACAAAATCAGACTTTTCAGAAGATGAGGTGGATTTGTGCAATATTCCATCTGATTATCAAGTTCCTTCCACTCCACAAACACGAATTCACAAAGTCCACTCCCTAGAAAATGTGATTGGAGATGTACAATCTGGTGTGAAGACAAGACAACAATTGATGTCTTCAGATCAAAAAGGGATTCTTGATGCCCTTTATGCTTCAAAGCAACATGAGTCTTCAAACTCCTGTTTGTTTGTATGTTTTCTCTCACAAGATGAACCAAAGAATATTCATAAAGCCCTAGAAAATTCAAGCTGGTTAGAGGCTATGCAAGAGGAGCTTCTTCAGTTCAAAATTCAAAAGGTATGGGTGCTAGTTGATTTACCTTATGGTGTAAGGGTAATTGGCACTAGATGGGTTTTTAGAAATAAAAGGGATGAAAGAGGCATAGTGATTAAGAATAACGCTAGATTAGTAGCACAAGGGTACACACAAGAAGAAGGGATAGACTATGATGAGGTTTATGCTCCAGTAGCTCGAATTGAGGCAATTAGGCTTTTCTTAGCTTATGCTTCATTTATGAACTTCACAGTTTACCAAATGGATGTCAAGAGTGCATTTTTATATGGTTCAATTGAAGAAGAGGTGTATGTTACACAACCTCCAGGCTTCACTGACCCTGACCATCCAGACAAAGTGTACAAGGTAGTTAAAGCTCTATATGGCCTACATCAGGCACCAAGAGCTTGGTATGCAACACTAGCTTCCTATTTATTAGAGAATGGATTTCAAAGAGGAAAGATTGATCAGACACTTTTCATCAAACAACACAAGAAAGATCTTCTGTTAGTACAGGTGTATGTGGATGACATTATCTTTGGATCTACAAGGAAGGAGATGTGTTTAGACTTTGAAAAACTTATGAAAGATAAGTTTCAGATGAGTTCTATGGGAGAACTTACATTCTTTTTGGGTCTGCAATTTAAGCAATCTTCTGAAGGCATATTTATTAGTCAAGACAAATATGTTGCAGAGATTCTTAGAAAATTTCAATTTGCTGATTCAAAAATAGCAAGCACACCAATGGATCCTGAGAAGCCACTTCTTAAAGATGCAGATGGAGAAAATGTGGATGTACATACATACAGATCTATGATAGGTTCTTTGATGTATCTTACATCATCCAGACCTGATATCATGTTCTCTGTTTGTGCTTGTGCAAGATTTCAAGTAACTCCAAAGGTTTCTCATTTAACAGCAGTCAAAAGAATTTTTAGATATCTCAAAGGTCAACCAAGGTTGGGTTTATGGTATTCTAGAGAATCACCTTTTGATTTGATAGCATTCTCAGACAGTGACTATGTTGGTGCTAGCTTAGACAGAAAGTCAACAACCGGAGGATGTCAATTCCTTGGATGCAGACTTATCTCATGGCAGTGTAAGAAGCAAACAATTGTGGCAAATTCAACAACTGAAGCTGAATATGTAGCTGCTGCAAGTTGTTGTGGTCAAGTTCTATGGCTTCAAAACCAACTTCTTGATTATGGGTACAATTTCTTACATACCATTATACATATTGATAATAGTAGTACAATTTGCATTATTAAAAATCCAGTGCAACATTCTAAAACAAAACACATTGAAATAAGACATCATTTTATAAGAGATTGCAATGAGAAAAGGTTAATTCAAGTAATGAAAATTGCTTCAGAACAAAACTTTGCAGATCTTCTTACCAAAGCTTTTGATGTTGGTAGATTTCAGTACTTGGTAGCAAGTATTGGAATGCTTAATCTTTAAATTTTTCAATATAATGTGTTTTTGTATATAGATTTTTGTTAATGCATCTAACTTTGTTATCTAAGTCTACTATTAACAATATTTGAAGTTATTCATACAGTTAGTTTTATGATTATTCTAATTCAAGACAAGTACTTTGTACTTTGTTCTTTTGGTTTTAGACTAACAATTTCAGGTATGAATGTTTGAGCTGAAAGGCTATTTCAAGTGAAAGCTGATCATTGCTGCTGAAAGCTGATCATTGCTGCGGATCATTTCCACTGATATAATAGGTTCATGATAGAAAAAGTTTGGGACTTCAAAAATCCTTAAAACTTCTTTCTTGGAATCTGATTATGATATTTCACTTTGAATTGATAAATTAGTTGATCAGTTAATCACTGATACAACTCACTTTCTATCATTTTATACTCTCAAGTATAATGTGACTAGTCTACGGATATCTGATAGAAAGAACAGCGAGCAAAAGTGAATCTAACACTTGTGTTAGAGGTAACAAATGCCACGAGCTGGAAACCCTGTAAAGAAAGCCTTTTGAATAGGTTTATCTATACACAGGCGGTTATTTATAACTGAAAACATTGGTTCTCACACAACCAGAGGTTGCTTTAAACCGAAATTTTGATTGAGTGTCTGTTACACACTTAATCCTTTCAAAATGGTTGTAAGCAGTATGATTTTTAATAATAAAATCATATACATACTGCTAAGGCAAAAGTTTCTTAAAAGGATTTTCAAAAGATGACTTTAAAAACCATCAAATGATGGACCATAAGTCAAAAATGTCCATTGAATCACCTCTCATAGGAGTTAACACACCTAGAAGTGATGAGGACAGAATCTTAAACTCTTAAGGAATTGATGGCTTCATGTACAAATTGTCTGAAAACATGGAACAATGCTAAATCAGATGATGATGTTATGATTGTGAGAAAATCTTTCAAACAAGGGGAGGATATCAATATAAGATGATATTTGAATCTCAGGGGAGGAAATTCAAAGCCCAGTTTAAGGAAGATTAACCAAAAGAAAAGACAAGATCATACAAGATGATGACATAGAGGTTGAAAATGACAAGAACATTCTTAAATGTTGTATTCAGAAAGGATGAAGCATTTCAAAGGAGAAAGTTCTATCTAGGTCAAAAAGTTGAAAAGATTCAATTTCAGTTCACTACGTTTGTTCATCACTTGTTGAAAGATCAGAAAGCAGATAAGTTCCAGAGAAAGATAAGTTCATTCACTCAGAAGAGAAGAAAGTTCAGATCAACTAGTCTGACAATGAAGTGTTTGAAAGATCTTCACAAAGTCCTCATTTAATTTAGAAAAATATGTTTGAATGTGATTCACATGTTTAGGGGAGGATTGTTAGGAATTAAATATCAGAAGAATCAAAGCGAGTTTCCACTGAAGGTGATTCTGCTGCTGAATCCTGCTGCTGCTTTATTCTGCTGCTGAATCATACTACTGCTTGATTCTGCTGCTGCTTTATTCTGCTGCTACGTGATTCTGCTGCTGAATCCTACTGCTGTTAAATACTGCTGCTTGATTCTGCTGCTGCTATGACTGTGCAGCTATGACTCATAACAAACAGCTGTGTAGATAAGACCGACTTATTCAACACTTGCATAAAAAGATAATATCTTAGTTCTAGTCATCAAATTGAACACTCCAAGTGAGTTGTTTATCCTAGATACGTGTTGTATCTTGTATGACTAAGCTAGAATAGTGATTAGTCATAAGCTAGTTATTTGTTGAGTCATGTAGTTTGTAAAAGATATTTCCTTGGACTATAAAAGGAAAATCTTAGATATGTAGATAAGTGTGACAATGCCATACACAACTCTCATATACAGACAATAGAAAGAACAAACATAAGATTCAAGGTCTTTGTAACCCTAGTGATAAGCTAAAGATCACTCGTATTATTTTTGAATAATATTGAATCGTTTGGTGTTAACTATTCCATTTCCATAACAATAAACATAAATCTTCTAAGTGTGATTAAGTAGATTCCGCATACTTAATCATATTCACACAAACATATCTCATACACAAAGAACGAAGGTTTAACCACCTTACCGTGTAATCGACCCTCAACACCTTAATCTATCAAATCCAAAGGTTATATTGTGTCAAAATAAACCTTTTTCAGCATACACAAGTAGTCACACAAGCATACACCTATGATTCTTAAAAATCAAGCATATTGACAGTTGAAATGGAATTTTAAGCATCAATTAAATCCAAAACATGAACACATAATTTTAAGCTATAAAATCATTAAACAACAACAAATAAACACAGAAACATGAAGATCAACACAGAATAAAGATTAAAATTAAGAAATGCAAAATTGAGGAAAATAGCTTACATGGTGAATCCTGCTGAGAACCATGAACCAATGAACCAATCCATAACCTATAGTCTCCCATGAGACACTACAACCAATGGCAATCCAAAATGGCCATGCTCCAAGCTGTATCACCCAAGAACATTGATTTTTGGTTTTTCATTGTATTTTCTCTATTTTTTTATGATTTTTGATTTTAAAAGCTATGACTGATTTAATGTTTCTAAAAGCTTCAACAAGCTTTGTAAGGAGCTTATGTGACCTAAAGAAGTCCATATAATCAACTACAAACAAGGAAATTAAATGACAAGAAATTAAAATGACAATAAAGTAAAACTTGAAATATAAAAGAGAACTTGCATTAAAACTGAGAACAGAGTTTCATTACACTACTTTGATGAACAATTACACTACGAAAACATGTAAAGAATTACACTACGAATGCATTTTAAATTTTAAGTTACACTAGTGACTAAGGCTATTCCAAAAGTCTTTGACAATTGCATAAGGCAAGAGTGAGTTTTCCTTCATCCTTCTCTCTTCTTTATAGACTTTTCAGCATCCACTTGAGTCTCTGATTAAATCCCACTTCATCTCGACCCTTGGTTTGGTCAAATGAAATCCCACCGTTTAAATTGCTTTTTTGGCGCGAAAATATCTAGAACCAGTTGGAGATAGCGTAAAGCAATTTTTAGCATTAAATGGTTTAGGGTGAGGTGTAGGATGGTGGTGATAGTAGGTGAGAGGTGGAAGCCAAGTTGGGGGTGAAACTGCTAAGGTGGAGGGGTGGTTTTAGGTTGCAGTGGTGGAGTGGTAAAGAAGGAGGGAAGTGGGTTTGACCGGGTGTTTGACCCTGCGTTTTATTTAAATACAAAAGGGGGTGGGCTGGTTTTGTTTGTTGGGCCAGGCTTTGGATTGGGGTTTGGTTGTGTTTGGATTTAGTAATAATAAGGATCCGGTTTGGTTTTGTGGTATTTATTAGCCCAAGGACTAAAAGTGTAATTCTGCCAAACATGAGGGACCTGATTTATCATCTTTCCAAACTTCTTTTGAAGGGCCAAACCTGCCATTTATATAAACACAAGGACCAATATTGTTTAATTAAAACATTTTAAAGCTTAAAAGGACCATTTGTGTAAATTTTGGATTCTTGGGGGACTAAACTTGTAATTTCCAAAAGTTATTCAAAATTGTTCCATTTTGTATATTCATGAATAGTACAAGGGTGTTTTGTGAAATTTCAAGTTTTATAACACCCAGGGACTAAGTTTGCCAATTTTGTAACTTGAGGGGTAAAAATTGCCAGTTTGTGTAAACTTTTATCCAGGGATCATTTATGAATATTTTTGGTTTCCCAAGGACTTAAGTTGACTTTTTGTTCATTTTAAACCTTCAGGGACTAGTTTTGCTAATTTATGAAACTTGAGGGACTGAAACTGCCAATTATGCAAACTTTGTACGTTTTTCATCTGTTTTTGCATATTTTGCATTTGAAACATATAAAACACACCTCTAAGATATTTTAAGTATTTTGATATATATTTGAGTGTTTTTGTATGTTTTGGCAGCTCAGATTGGTATAAAATGATGAGTATTTAGACACTCATCAATTTGCCACGATCTTGTGTTGAAAAATAATTTTTTTGCATGCGCACTCGTTCACAAACAAAGAATAAAAAGAAGAAAAACGTACCCGAGTTACGTACTGTTGAAGAAGAACACACAATAAAAATGAACGACGAGCCCCCAATCCCTCCCAAGGAGGAGCCAGTTCCTAACACCCGAACTATGGAGGAACTGTGTCAACCTACCATGCACGGGAGGGGTGGACCAATTGCACCACTCACTATTGGAGCCACGGATTTTGGATTAAAACACCACATGATACAACAGATCCAGAATACGTGCCAGTTCCACGGATTGCCAGGTGACGATGCCAACAGGCATCTCGACAAATTTTTAACTGTCACCCAAAGCATGAAACAACATGGCGTCGCCGAAGATAGCCTACGTTTATACTTGTTCCCCTATTCTCTCACTCATCATGCAACTTCATGGTTCGATCGACTTCCAAAGAATTCGATCCACACTTTTGATGAGATGATCACTAAATTTCTGGCCAAATACTTTCCACCATCTATGGTCACAAAGCTGAGGAATGATATCAGCAACTTCAGACAGCTTCCCGAAGAGTCCTTATTTGAGGCATGGGAACGCTACAAACTTGCTATTGATAAGTGTCCCAATCATAACATGCTTCTTGTCACCATTATTGACACCTTTTATAATGGTTTGACACTCCGTCATCGTGACACCACCAATGCTGCTGCTGGGGGCACCTTTATGAGAAGAACCCCTGAAGAGTGCTATGACTTAATCGAAAAATGACTGCCCATCATAATTTTTGGGACTCCTCTGCTGAGAGGAACGACTCATTTAAGTCAGACACTCCGGCAAGCACTGAAATATCAATCCTAGCTAAAAGGCTGGATGATTTGTCTACAACAGTTTTGCGTATCCATCAGAATAATCCTAATCAGGTCAAAACTGTTAACCCAAGTTGTGAAACTTGCGGTGGTCCACATACGTACACAGATTGCCCAGCTTCCGGTGGCTTTTCTCGTGAAAACGTGTCCGCAGCTCAAGGTTCCAATAATACGGGAGGTAATTCTTACCAACCGCAAGGAGATCGAAACCTTTTGAGCTATCGATCTAATAACTATATCGGACCACCAGGGTTTAATCAGCCTCAAAACAGGAACCATAATTTTAACCAGAATCAGAACCATAACCGAATGAACCAAGGTTATAACAACCAAGGTAATTTCAACTCTGGTCAAAACCAGGTTCACCAAAATCAGAACCAAGGGAACTATAACCGTAATCAAGGTCAGAACAATTACCCACAGGGTAATTTTCAACAACAAAACCACTTCCAAGGTAACAACAATCAGCAACATGGGAATTTCCAGAACAATCGGGCTCAAAATTTTCCAAACCAAAATCAAGCCATTGTTCCAACTGGACCATCACATGATGAGTTATTAAAACAGTTTATGAAATCCCAAGAAGAACTGAACAGAATGCTGGTTAGTCAAATGTCTAATTTCCAGAAGTCTTTAAATGATAGACCCTCGGGCTCAGGTACAACTTTACCTAGCAACACGATCGCTAATCCGAGGGGCGATGTAAAGGCGATCATCACAAGAAGTAGAGTTTCTTATCAAGGACCTACAGCTCCCTCTACCTCATCTCCTATCCCTGTAGAGGAATGTGAAACTGAGGATACTACGGATACGGTACTTCCTAATAATAACGGAGGTACCAATGACATCCCTCCTCCAGTTATCCCGGTCCCGACTCCTCCTAAAAGAGTTGTGTTTGAAACTACCAAAGGTCCTGTTGAATATCCAAAAGCCAACCCAAAAACAACAATTCCATATCCCTCACGATTGCAAGACCAAAAGCTCCGTGACAAAGCTAATCATCAGATGGAAAAATTCTTTCAGATTTTCCAAGAACTACACTTCGATATTAGTTTCGCGGATGCTCTTCTTTTAATGCCCAAATTCACATCGACAATCAAAAACCTGTTGAGCAATAAAGAAAAAATGTTTGAGATGGCACGAACTCCACTCAATGAGAACTGCTCTGCGGTTCTGTTGAAACAGCTTCCCGAAAAGCTAGGAGACCCCGGGAGATTTCTAATACCATGTACTTTCCCGGGTATGGTTGAATGTTTTGCCTTGGCCGATCTTGGTGCAAGCATCAACTTAATGCCTCACTCAGTTTGGAAAAAGCTCTCTCTTCAGGCACTTAGTCCCACATGCATGACTCTCGAGCTTGCAGACCGTTCAATTTCACGTCCCCTCGGTATTGCCGAGGACGTATTTGTGAGCGAGGGACAGTTCAATTTTTCGGCAGACTTTGTCGTTGTTGATTTCGATGCAGATCCAAGAGTTTCTCTCATTCTTGGGAGGGGATTCTTAAGAACGGGACGTGCATTAATCGATGTTTTCGATGAGGAAATCACGTTACGAGTTGGCAATGAAGCGATAACGTTCAACCTTGATCAAACCTCGAGATACTCCTCGAATTATAGTGCTGATTCGGTTAACCGAATTGATGTCATTGACATTGCATCCAAGGAGTATGCTCAAGAATTCCTTGGATTCGCTGATAATTTTCCGAGTGGCAATCCCACTACTTCTTCTGATCCTATAATCGCTAATTCTTCTCCTTCCCTCACTCCGTTTGAGGGAAGTGATTTTCTCCTTGAGGAATTAGAGACCTTTCTCAAAAGTGATTCAGTTCCCGAAGGAATTGATTACCAAGAGATTGACCCGGAGGAGGATATACTTCTCCTTGAGAAGTTATTGAACAAAGATCCTTCTCCCATTCCTGTTCTACCTCCACAACTTCATAAGGTGGAAGTCAAATATGTTGAGAAAAATGATGACTTCCCCGAGGTTGAACTTAAGGACCTGCCTCCTCATCTAGAATATGCATTCTTGGAAGGTAACGATAAGTTACCGGTCATTATTGCAAAAGACTTAAAGGATGAGGAGAAAACTGCGCTGCTTAAGGTTTTAAAGTCCCACAAACAAGCAATTGTTTGGAAGCTCTCAGACATAAAGGGTATAAACCCGGATTTTTGTACACACAAAATCCTAATGGAAGAGGACTTTAAACCTACCGTGCAGCATCAAAGAAGGGTAAATCCAAAAATCCACGAAGTTATAAAAGCTGAAGTTATCAAACTTCTTGATGCGGGATTGATTTACCCTATATCTGATAGTCCTTGGGTAAGCCCAATTCATTGTGTTCCAAAGAAGGGTGGCATTACGGTCACAAATGAGGACAACGAGTTAATACCAACTCGTTTGATTACAGGGTGGCGAGTATGTATTGATTACAGAAAGCTTAACGAAGCCACCCGCAAAGACCACTTTCCTCTGCCCTTCATGGATCAAATGCTCGAAAGACTTGCAGGAAATGAGTATTATTGTTTCCTCGACGGCTTCTCAGGTTACTTCCAAATTCCCATTGATCCACAGGATCAAGATAAGACTACCTTCACATGCCCTTACGGAACATTTGCCTATCGTCGCATGCCTTTTGGGTTATGCAATGCTCCAGGCACTTTCCAAAGGTGCATGATGGCTATTTTCCATGACATGATTGGAAAAACCTTGGAGGTATTCATGGATGACTTCTCAGTCATCGGGAATTCTTTCGACTCATGCCTCTCCCATTTAGAAAAAATGCTTCAACGTTGTGAAAACACTAATCTTTGTCTAAACTGGGAGAAGAGCCATTTTATGGTTAAGGAGGGCATTGTCCTCGGCCATAAAATTTCAAAAAGTGGGATTGAGGTCGATAAGGCCAAAATTGATGTTATTGCTAAACTGCCTCATCCCACCACTGTTAAAGGAATAAGGAGTTTTCTCAGCCATGCCGGGTTCTATCGGAGATTCATTCAGGATTTCTCCAAAATAGCCCGGCCCATGACTCATCTTCTTGAAAAGGATGCTCCTTTTATCTTTTCTCTAGAGTGCATCGAAGCTTTTGAAATTTTAAAGAAAAGGCTTACTGAGGCACCAATCCTTGTTGCCCCCGACTGGGACTTACCCTTTGAACTTATGTGCGATGCTAGCGATTATGCTATTGGTGCAGTTCTGGGGCAACGCAAAACCAAACATTTTCAGCCAATACACTACGCAAGTAAGACCATGAATGAGGCTCAAACACACTATACCACCACAGAAAAAGAATTATTAGCTGTGGTATATGCCTTCGAAAAATTTCGGTCTTACTTAATCTTAAACAAAAGCGTGGTGTATACGGATCATTCGGCTTTGAAAAACCTGTTCACTAAACAGGATGCAAAGCCAAGACTACTCCGTTGGGTCCTGCTCCTCCAGGAATTCGATATTCTCATAAGAGATAAAAAAAGGAACAGAGAACCTTGCTGCTGATCACTTGTCCCGGTTAGAAAATCCTCATCAGGATATTCTCGAGAGAAAAGAAATAAATGAAACTTTTCCTCTGGAGACTCTAAATCTAATCTCTACCCGGGATGATTCCAATACCCCATGGTTTGCCGACTTTGCAAATTACCGTGCGGGAAATTTCGTTGTGAAAGGGATGTCGTCCCAACAGAAAAGAAAATTCTTTAAAGATGTAAAACATTACTTCTGGGACGACCCCTACTTGTTCAAAATATGTGCGGATCAAGTCATCCGGCGGTGTGTCCATGGCCAAGAAGCCATGGAAATTCTTAAAGCTTGTCATGATGGACCCACGGGGGGACATCATAACCCAAACTACACCGCAAAAAAAGTGTTTGATTCAGGATTCTTTTGGCCCACGATCTATAAAGACGCCCATGAACTTATCAAAACATGTGAGGCTTGCCAGCGTCACGGGAATATTTCTAAAAAGAATGAGATGCCACAAAACGCCATCCAAGTCTGTGAAATATTTGATATGTGGGGCATTGATTTTATGGGGCCATTCCCGTCTTCACGAGGGAATAAGTATATACTCGTGGCTGTCGACTATCTGTCAAAATGGGTTGAGGCAAAAGCCTTACCCACCAATGATGCCCGAGTAGTCGTTAAATTTTTAAAGTCTCTCTTTGCCAGATTCGGGACTCCTCGTG
Source organism: Artemisia argyi (assembly GCA_030686995.1). NCBI lineage: Eukaryota > Viridiplantae > Streptophyta > Magnoliopsida > Asterales > Asteraceae > Artemisia > Artemisia argyi. The sequence continues at coordinate 177,879,374 of CM060707.1, read as the reverse complement.
CCATTATCAGTGATCGTGGTACTCACTTTTGCAATGAACAATTTGCGAGAGTGATGCTGAAATATGGTGTAACTCACCGTCTTTCTACAGCATACCACCCCCAAACAAGTGGGCAGGTGGAGGTCTCAAATCGGGGTATAAAGAGAATTCTCGAGAGGACGGTTGGTGAAAACCGTGCCTCTTGGTCGGATAAGCTGGACGATGCATTATGGGCTTTCCGCACTGCTTACAAAACACCCATCGGGTGTACTCCATATAAGCTAGTGTACGGGAAAGCATGTCATCTTCCGATCGAATTAGAACATAAGACCTATTGGGCCTTAAAACATGCAAATTTCGACCTTCAGACAGCGGGTGATCACCGTAAAGTTCAACTAAATGAACTAAATGAATTATGTGATCAAGCTTACGAAAATTCTTTAATCTATAAAGAAAAGACTAAGAAGATACATGACTCTAAAATCAAGAACCGCGTTTTCAACGTTGGTGACAGAGTTCTTCTTTTCAATTCAAGATTAAAAATTTTCTCGGGAAAACTAAAAACCCGTTGGTCTGGACCATTTACTATAACCAAAGTATACCCATATGGAACTGTTGAGTTATTGCAACCCGACGGTCCCAATTTTAAAGTAAATGGTCATCGGTTAAAACACTATTTTGGAGGGGACATACAACCAATGGTTGTCCCGGATCTCCAAACTTACCCCATGGACCAATAAATTCGGGGTCGAGTCAAGCTAGCGACTCGGTTAACAAAAACAGTAGCTTCCCCAAGGACAATTTTAATTCGGGGTCGAGTCAAGCTAGAGACTCGGGAATAAAAAACAAGCTACCTCATGGACAAATCAATTCGAGGTCGAGTCAAGCTAGCGACTCGGTAATCAAAAACAGTAGCAATATGGGTCGTCACCCATATTTCTGTCTTCTCATCCCTTTCTAACACCCTAGTGTGGGGGAGACGAACCACATGTTGTACATATGTAAAATATTTTTTCAAAAAAAAAAAAATGGTATAAGACAAATAAAAAGAAAAAAGTGAGTTTGTATGTAAATAGAGTAAAATAAAAAGGTTAATAGTATTGCCTCCTTACGTTCTAAGTCTTGGTGGGACACCAAGTACTGTGAATATTGAGGGCAATATTCAGTTCTAAGTGTGGGGGAGCGTTCTCACGAATGCAAAACACATGTTCCATCAAGAACACCCATTTGATCAAAATTACCAGTTTTTTCACACTTAGAAATGCAAATAATGGTATCAATCCTCCATGTCTAACCCACAACAGGATTGGCTAGTCCAGGAGCAAATGACTCTTGGTAAAGACATCTCAAAACCGTTGATGGCTTGCAATTTGCCAAAAATTGTATGGTTCCTCAGCTCCCCATATCCCATAAAGCGAATGAGTTGACTAGCCCGCAAGATTATGGCTTGTGGTAAAGGCCGTGGAAAAACCATAATTGGTAATCAGCTCACCAAGATGTTGACTATTCCATCAAGAGTTGGCTAGTCCAGAAGCAAACGGCTTTTGGTAAAGACAAATCAAATCCGTTGACAGCTGGTGGTTTGCTAAAAATCACACGGTTATCAGGTGTGCCACAGTTCTTACACCTGGCTACTTCAGAAGTGATGGATTTTGGTAAAGAGTAAAAATCCATTAATTTTTTCTCAAATAGATTGCTAGGGACTAGCAATAGTTTAGTGTGGGGGATTGATGAGTGTCTAAATACTCATCATTTTATACCAATCTGAACTGCCAAAACATACAAAAACACTCAAATATGTATCATAATACTTAAAATATCTTAGAAGTGTGTTTTATATGTTTCAAATACAAAATATGCAAAAACAAATGAAAAACATGCAAAGTTTGCATAATTGGCAGTTTCAGTCCCTCAATTTTCAAGATTTGTCAAAACTAGTCCCTGGTAAATCAAAACATGAAAAATATCATCAAAGGTCCTTAGGGATTCTTAAGTTGTCAAGTAAAGTCCTTTAAAGTTGAAAAATTACAAAATGACAACTTTAGTCCCTCAAGTTTCAAAAATGTCAAAATTAGTCCTTAAGGTTTTAAAAATGGGAAATCAATAAAATAAACCTTGTACTATTCTAAAATGACAAAATTGGTCCTTATGATAACATTTTGAGAAATTACAACCACAGTCCCTTAAAAATCCAAATTTACATAAATGGTCCCTGGAGTTTGAGAAATTACAGAAAAGGTCCCTGGATATTTTTAAATGGAAAAATCATAAATTTGGTCCTTGGTTTATCATTTTTGGCAAGTTAAGTCCTTAAAAACACTTTGGGAAAATCACATATTCAATCCCTTTAACTTTGCTAAAATTACAAAATTGGTCCTTGATAAATACCAAAACCAAACCGGACCCTATTATTATTCTAACCCAAAATATAAACCAAAACAAACCCAACTAAACTACCCAGCCCACACACACCCCTAGCCCAACACAGCCCAGTCCACCCCTTTATTATAAAACCCGGTTTGACCCCAGTCAAACACCCCAATCCCGCCTTCACTGTTCATCACCCTCACCCTCGCCTGAAACCACCAAAACCAGGTGGTATTTCACCACCACCTCACTCCCTACTACCCTAACCCCTCCTTTCCACCTCACAGCAAACCCACAACCCATTTAATGCAATTCATACTCCAAACCACTCCAAAACCTCTGTTTCTTCCATACAACACCAACTTGCCCTAAAAACATTCCTCTTTGTCCCCTGACACCTCCACAACACTCCAATTATCTTTAATTGCTAACCTTTGGCCCCAAGTTAACGTGTGACACTTTGGCGCCAAAATGAGTTTAAACGGCTATGATCAATTCAGAGATTGGAGGGTCAAGATTAAAAGTGGGAAAGACTCAGAAGGTGTCCTGGAACCCTAATTGAAGCTTATAAAAGGAAGAGAAGAGCAGAAGAGAAAGATATAGTTTATTTTAGCAAAAAATAGTCTCGTTTAAATTGTAACTTGTTATCTCAGTTAGTTTTCAAGCTTTTAAGCTCTGTGTTAGTCAATTAAGGTGTAATCTAAGCTTTTGTGATAATCAAATTTAAGTTTCAAGTTATATCTCAGTTGGTGCAATTTTCACTTTCATTTCAAGATTCTAAATAAACTTTGTTGTTGTTACTGTATGATTACATGGATTGAATAAGCTCATATAAGCTCCCATAAGCTCAATAAAGCTTTTAGTAACCTACTAATCAGTCTAAGATAAAAAATTCCATAAATATCAAATTGGTCAAAGAAAGTCAACTGTGGCACTTGGTTTTGATTTCTGGGTTTCAGAAGAGAATTGGAAGCATAAGGAAGCTGTGGAGTTGGGTTTAGATCCTCAGGGAGGAAATAGGTTGTTCTTGGTTCATGTTTCAAGCAGGAAAGCATTTTGTAAGTTCCAAAAATCTCATAACTATCTTTGTATTGTAGCTTTGTTCATTACTTGTTTTTCTTAGTTGTTAAATGCTTATTCAGTCTTATATAGTGATAATATAACCTTAGATTAGTACCTTGTTTGTTGGAATTAATAGTTACTAAAAATCAAAAATCAAATAGTCAAAATAGCTTATCTTGTAATCTTGTGTATCTGTGGTTAATTTCTGTTTCTAAGCACTTATTTAGATCTTTTATAACATAAAAAGTCATGTTGGATCAGTAGGATAAGCTCTTATAACCCTTAGCTATTTAAATCACAAAACAGTCTAGGTAAAGGTGTGTTTGGATCAGGTTGTTCATCTGAGTTCAAAGTAGTTTGAGTTGCTCTTTTTGCTTGCTTTAAGTCATATGGTGTAACAATAGCTCAGAAAAACAATAATATTCAGGTCTCAGTTGGTAGAAAGTCAAAATCATACTCAATTCATCACCACAGTTAACTGTGGTGGAATTTGAGTCCAAAACTCATCAAGTCCACTCATAAGTTAGTGATTTAAGTTAATTTAGTCTTAGTATAGCTTATTATAACATAATCATTCATAAAATCAAGTTAGAAGTTCATTTTAGTCAACTTAGTTTAAAATCTTAAAAAGTCAAAGTGTGTTCATCTCAGATTTTGCAAAAATAGCCAGATTTTTATAGAATTTTGTGTTGTGATTTAGAGTCTGAGATTTGTTGTAATAATAGTCTACCAGCTTGTTTTTAAGTTCCCAATTAGCTTGTATTTTTAGCATTTTTCTGCTGGGCCCCACACACCCTCAAAGACACTTGCAGGGGAAGAACCTCCCCTGTGCACAGATTTTAAGCAAAATTCCAAGACCTCTTGTGTGCTCATTAGTGGACCCCACACCCTAAGTTTCAGCTTAATTATAGCTTAATACCTCAACTTTTCATATCTAGGTTTAGTCTGGCCATTAGCTTATTGTAGCATAGCTTTTAGGATCCCATTTGTGACCTGTGCAAAACAATCCACACTGATCACTCAGTGTATGACCACTATTTCAAAGGCTCACACAGAGCTTATTAGTGAACCATAAGGGTAGCTTATTGGCTCAACTCGTAGCTTATCACCTCAACTTTGAACCCCTAGGTTTAGTTTGAACCCTCTTTTACTCTTGTGGACCCCACACTCCTTGAAAGTGGACTGCATGGCAACCCAATACCCTGTGCACTCAGACCATATTCTACCCACCCAACTTTGGTGGTGATCTGTGGCCAACCCAGTGGGTCCCACATCTCATACCTTGGTTCTTACAACCCCCCTCCTACCCAGGTTCAATAGTTGATCCTTAGTTTGACCCTTAGACTAGTGGACCCCACTTAGTTTTGAACCAAAACTCTGTCCCATTTCTGAGTCAGAAACCAAATAAGCAATTGCTTATTTTAGCTTTCCAGGTTATCTTAGGAGCTTATCTCACCAAATCTAGTTTAAAATAGTTCAAGTAACTTAGGTGAACCTTACTTAACCAGTGTGGACCCCACATAGCCCAATTTAGCTTATTTCTTAATCTAGTCAACCATAATCAACTGTATAAGCTAATAAGCACTTACAGTGCTTATTCTGAGGTTCTAAATTAGTTGTCTTTGTAAAAGTTTCTTATTTTAAGTATTTAAGTAGTTTTATAAAAGAAAAACCAGAAAAAGCAAACATAAAAATAGTGATAGCTTCTATTTAATAGAAATTATCTATTTAATTTTCATCTCAGCTTATTAATAAGCACTTGTCCAATTTTATAATTTTATAAATTACTTAGTACCTTAAAGTAGTTAAAATAATTTTCTTAGAATTTTCCTTAGCAGTTTACTATTTATTAGATTTAAAACTAGTTTAAATAATTAAATAGGTAATATTAGTAATTAAATAGATTTCTTTAATTTTAATTAACAAAAGTAGAATTTTATATTTTTCCTAAGTTTTATAAAGTAGTTAAAACTTTTAGAAAATAATTTCATAATTTCCACTGTCCATTTTCTAATTTTCTTATTTAAATTAATTAAAGTAGCTTAAAATTAATTAATAAGTAATTAATTAGTCAATTAACTTAAATATAATTTTTAGAAACTTTTTATAATTTTGTAGTATTCCTGTAGTAATTAAATAGTTTTATAAATTTTGTCATAATTTTCTAAGGTAATTTAGTATTAATAGTCATTTAAAATATTTTAATTAGATTAATTAAATTAAATAGTTTTTAATTAATAAAATACTCATAAAAAGACAAAAATATTTGTTTTCATTTTTTATACTTTCTTCAAGTTCTTATTTAGGTTTAGAAATTATTTTTGTAAGTTTTTAGGTTAATTTGTAATACTTGTCATTTTTAGTTAATTTAAATTAAGTTTTAAATTAGATTTTAAATAGTTTTAATTAATTAAATAATAGTTAAATATTATAATAATTACTTTTATAATTTCAATTTCATTTTCCATTTTCTTTAATATTAAGTTTTCAAAAGTTTCATTTTTAACCCCTGTAGTTTGTAACTTGTTAAATACCACTTGTCTCTGTCTGTTATCTGATTTTCTTATTTGTGCTCTTTGTACTTATATCTGTATTTCTGTTATAGTTTATATTATCCAAATACCAAGCAATCAGTAGTATAATCAACCCTCAAATCATCTTTGTTACTATCCTCAGTACCACTCACTTTCCTAATCGTTTACAAATACAATTTCAATCTCGTTGGGATTTAACGACCCGGGGATTTCCCTATATTTCCACGGTCAATATTAAACTGCACTTTCTCCCAGGTGGGCCTATCAGCTGCACACGGTTGACTGGTTGGTTTGGGAGGAGTCAATGTTTATTGTTGAAACATGTGCGGTAAATAAATCTAATATAACATTATATATTATTTAGAAAGTCTAAATAGATATGTATGACATGAATAAAATCTAAGTATGACTCATAGATTTTTCATGTATATCATGTTTTGTTGTATCATACTTGATTACAAGATGATTTGACAATATTAATATCTAATTTAAAGTTATTAGATAACTTGTGTAATATTCTAAAAAGAATATGTTTAATTATAGAATTACATCCTAAATCTGGAAAAGCTTCCAAATTCTATAGATGAACATTTTTTTTTTCAATTGTTGTGAAAATTGTCATAGCCAACAAACTTGAAAGTTTATAAGGGCATCAAACATTACATAATAGATATTATGGTTTACGGAAAATTTTAATAACATATTGTTGTTTGTATACAATGATGTTATTGAAATTGAGATGACACTCAATACTAGTTATGGTAAGGATTTCGTTCTTTGCTATATGTACTAGTTGTGCTTACTAAAAGCATAAGTTGCATTATACATTAAGAGAATAAGAATACTTTAAACTTTAAAATGTTTGAAAGTTTAATTATCATAAATTGGTGGTTAAGGATGTCTCACATTTTTATGAAATATGGCATTATCAAAATAGTTGACTATGCACATATAAGAATTTCAATAGTTGAATTCTTGAAATAAGTATTCTTAAAGTTCTAATAGATCAAAGCTGGATGATTTATGTCTTGTCAACAAGTATGAATGTCATTGCTTGAGACATAATTCATCAACAAGAGTTATCATGTATTGATCTATTTAGTATTTGGATAAGGGATGTTAAACAATTATTATGATAAATTGAAATACATGGTATGTTTAATTTATAATATATTGTATCCTATATTTGTATGTTTAATCCATGAATAAATGTTATTGTAAATTGTCCATTGTCAGTTAATAATATGGAAATATTATTAAATCAAGACAAATCTGAAGGTTGGTATAATATACTTAAAGTATATTGATGCGTAGTCATGCCATTTCAGATGATATTCAACGATACCGAATATAGGACTAATCCCAACTACATGATGTTACTTTATGGATTTTGTTATTAAGTAAATCATGAGAAGTTATCCTCAGACATGAGATGCAAGATAAGTGTCATGAATATAGTACATTTTTGTGGAACAACTTAACGCTATACGTAACTGGTAGTCATAAGGGTTGTTTTCGGAAATGTTACAAAGTTTGTGGGTTTTGCTTGTATTCAAGATAGAATTTGTTCCTTCAAATTTATTTTTGGAGTTTAATACTGTTGGGCCCCTCGTAGGGTAGATGCATGTGCGACCGCACCCAATATCTCCCCTGAATATGTTCAGAAGATTTGGTAATCTTGATCAATCACAAACAACGAGAAACAGAATGGTTAATTAAGGAATGACTTTAATCCATATCCTTATTAACATGGTATTAGAAACAAAAGGATAATAATAATGAGAAATCATTAAAAGGTTTTTCCAGGAGCCTTACTCGAAATCGTACTAGAGGCATCGAAGTGTTGCTAGACGCTAACCGATGTGATTACACTATTAAAATATGTCCAAGTGGGAGCTGTTAGAATATGGACATTATTTTAGTAGTCGTATGTTAGGATCGAACTCGAGATCACGGGATTGCACACTTTACGTATGAGTATTAAAGATTAATACTTGAATATAAATATTGTATTCATTTATTAATTATCACAAAACATATAAACGTTTATTAGTATTTAAGATATATGACTAATGGACGTTAAATTAAAAGAACGAGGACTAGAATGAAATTAGAAGTCAAGAAGGTTTCGGATCCCCTCATTCCATTAAGGGCCGATCGGATTTGTAGTGGGTTTACCCAACCCACACAAAACTTGAGCTCTAAGTTTCTTATAGTATATATACACATCAAAGGTTTAGGTTTTTTGGTACTCTTGTGCACACACACAAAAACCTAAAATCTTTTCTCCTTGTTCTTTTCTTTGGTCGATCGCATCATTCCCTCTCCAAGGGATGATCGATTTTTGTTGAACAAAAATTGTATTGGTTTAAGTTTTGTGATTTAATTACTAGCATAACTTTAATACGTTATAGTACGTGTGTACAAGAACGTGATACAATCACATTATTGATTGTTTCTTGATTGAATTACAAAAGAGGTAAGGGGTAATTCTCATAATCCACATAAACCCTAATTAGGGTTCTTGGTTCCGGAAGATTGCATTGATTCTTGTTCGGGCTAGAATCACAAAGGTATGTTTACTATTTATATTTGATTAATTAATTACATGTTATATGATCTTGTTATAATTGCTTCCACTATGCTTACTTTGATGTACTTGGTTTATTTATATGAAGGTCATGATATAATAATTATCAATAGGTAGGCCATAATAATTGGTGTAATTTAAAGCTAGTATTCATGCAAAAAAAAATAAAGGTGAAACTAATGAGCTTACCACATGCAATGCATTTCTGATGGCTAGAGTGTCTCAAACTTTAAACATCGCCATAAAACGTTTTAAACACAATAACCTTGATATCCAGTGATGCTAACGCAGAAAATATTACAATGGCATCGTCTAAGTGAACAATTGCATGCCACATTGATCGTATTGTTCAACAATTATCAGTCTAGAATTTGAAAGTTTCGTTAATAATAGATTATGTGATCAAAGTGCAGTTAGCATTTCAATGCAAATCTAAGCAAGAGAAATGATTTACACATCTGAGTGATATCTGTAAGCAATGCTTTCATTTGGTATCGAGCTAGCTAGCTGGTCTATCAACTAAAATGTTATGAGTTCAAGTGCCAACTTGGACAAGTGTGCGCGAGTATTTTCCGTTCCCTAAGAGATCTTAGCAAGTTATTTTAATGACTTAATTGGGCTTTTGTGCAAAACTGGGTATTTTGGGCTCATTCATATCCATTATCAAATATAGTTTCGTTCAAGTAGTTATAGGGGAATGATCTGTTCCTAATTATTAATTTTTGTTATTAACTTTATATTGACATCTCATGTTTTACAAATGAAACAAAAGCTCCCCAAAAGCTGAACGGTGTAAACCACTATACTCTCTTCAATGAAGATAGCCGACTCTATTCATCTTATAAGGTGGATCATTGGCTATGGTAATGGATTATATATACTATAACCATTGATTTTCTTTTTCACTCGTTATTTATCATGGACGATTAAAGATTTGAAATTTGAAAGATCATGAACTAATTAATGATCATGTTGTAGGGAATAATAACAATAACATTAAAAAAAATTTAAAAAGGCAAAATTTTAAATAAGCGCTGTAATAATATATAAGCAAATCACAAAAACTTGCTCGTAATGTAACATAATTGACTCAAATCCAATAATTGGAGTTCAGATTTTTAACTCCAATTGCCAAGTTGTCAATTTTGCAACATTTGCAGAACAATTTAATAGATGTCCATATCTTCTTACTTATAAAAACATCAATAGTTTGTCTATTAATCAATGTGGGACAAAATCAAAATATTCTACATTTTTCAAGTTCTATTCCAAACGCTTTTCTCATTCACAGTCACAATAGTTGTTCTATGTCTAAAGTTATTGAAAAACATTCTTTCACTAAATAATTTATAATGTGTACATTAAGAACATATTAGTGATACACGTAATATTAAATATATCAAGATAGAAACTTTTAAATAAGTCATTGTCGAAGAAATAAGATGATAAGACAAATGTTATGACGGATATGAATGACGAGGCAAAACTGTAGACAACGAAAACGAAAAGAGAAAAGGCTTTTAAAAGATAGTGACCGGTCGCGCCAAAGTGAACTTTATAAATGATATGTTTTATGGACGTACCACCAAGCCACAAATTTAGCAAGTCGCATCCCTCTCCATTAAAAATCTCTATCAAGCCTGTAAGTATCAACACTACGTAACGTCAATATGGCTGGATTCCATGCAATCCAACAAAATATCTTCGTAGCTAAGTAACTTGGATATGGCCTCTAACAAAGATTTGAAGAAAAAGACATTGTACATGGCTAGGCTTCCAAAATCGACATAAGCAACTGAGCTAATAATAGGGTGATATGGAATCATGGACTTTATTTTGGTCGTTTCCTATCAAGATGTTCTCTTTACAGATAATATTGTATCACGCTACTTTATCGAAAAGTATAATAAAATTGAACAGGTGAATTGGTAACATATTAATTTGGTATAGAAACATAGTTGGCTCTAAGAGTGAAACTGTAGTGTAAAAAACAGAAATGGCATATATATGTACAACTCAAACCGATCTATGTATCCCGCTATGTGAAGCACGAGTAAGTCATTTCTTATTAATGTGAACAATGAATCGGTAACAAATTAATTTAGTATAGAAACATAGTTGTATGTTTACATAAGCTTGTATATGTATTTACGAGCTTATAGTTAAACTCAACTTATACTGGTATTTCATAAGCTCATAAAAATCTCTTTTTAAAGCAAGATGGCGATTCTAGCACCCTCAATAATCTTTAAGGACTATAAATATACTAGGATTATTAGGAAACCTATCTAATATGATGTATCGCAGATAGGTTTGACAAGTTGAGAAAATACTTGCTAAATGACCATGGTGCAAGGTGAGTGACTATGCAAATATTTGTACCTCGAAAAGAAAGAACAACTACAAAAAAAAAATAAACATGAGGAATATTACTAAAAAAACATGTCAGTTCTAAGGAAGAATCAACCAAATTTGTTAACCATTTGATGAACTAGGGATACAGAGGACTCATCATTTTGGTTTTGCTAATTTTACATCAATCCCATATCCATATGTTGGCATGTGTTTTGACAGGACCGTCCCATTGATTTGGGTGGCCCGTTGCGAAATCACGAATGAGGCCCTCATAAATCACGAAAAGTTTAACTATTTTTTAAAATAAAAAGTTCTTTGATATTATGCAAAGACACTAAAAATTCAACTTTGATAATATTTAACAAAGACATTAAAAATTCAAAACATTATATACTTAGATATGTATAAAATTATAAATATTAATGGATGTATTCTAAATTGGAGGCCTTTACAACGAGGGGACTTGTGCGGTTGCACCACTTGCACATGCTAATCGCCGCCCCTGTGTTTTGATTTCCAATTATTCACTTCTTTAGATTCAAATGGATATACACATTCTAAGATGGATAGAAAAGAGTATAAATGATATTTGTGCATTTTGATACATAATATAATATTTGAAAGCTACATATGTTAACTATTGAAATCAAACTAGTTTCTATTATTATTATTATTATTATTATTGATTATTCCGTGGTATTATTTTATAAAAAGTAATTGTTTGAGAGCATATGCATAACCAAAATATATAAATCCAGCTCAATACTCTAGTGATAGCAAAACTGTTAAAGAAAAGGAGTGATGTTAGTCCCACACCGGCTGGGGGAGTGCAATAGGGTGAGGAGAAGATCCTATATAACATTAGGGAGGTGCATTGAGGCAATTAGCTACTCATAAGCATGACTTGCCTGTAGTTTTAAATATTATTGGGGAGCCAAAAGTTTGTGTATAAACTTTGAAACTTTTTTTACGGATTAATCTCTAACTTTTATCTTTATTACCCTTTATCTTTTTTATTACTCTTTATCTTTATTTGATTTAATGAATGAGATTAATCTTTAACAATTTAAAAAATCCACTTTAGTTTTTTTCAAATATTAATATCTTTCAAATCGTTAAGCGAAAAAAAATATACTGTTACGATAAGTATTTAATTATCTTATCTTTCTATAGATAGGTACTTTGATATATTTTCGATTTTTTTTTTTTTTTTTTTTTTTTTCGTTTTTTTCACAATATCACATGTGATTTTTTGGTAACGAAAAAAACGTGAAAAAAATGATTTTTTTTTTTCTTTTTTTTTTCGAAACTATATCAAAGTGGTCGTCTATAGAAAGATAATTAAATGCTCGTCGCGATAGTAGGGGTGTCCAAAAGAACCGAGGAACTGTACCGGTACCGTACTGGAACCGGACCGTATATTAGAACCATGGTACGGTTCTTGGTTCCTAAAATTCCAAAATTTCGGTTCTCGGGATGGTTCGGGTCGGAACCGTCTAGTTCCGGTTCTTTCCCAAAAGAACCGAACACTTTGAAAATATGAAATTTTATAGGGTTTATTTGGGACATTGTGTAATGTGTATAGCCTTTCAAGGAATTTTTTTTTAAATAATAAAAATAAAAAAACCCTAATCATTATTAAGCTGTAATATAAAAAATCTAAAATTAAAAACACATAATAAAAATATAACCCTAACTTTTAATCAATTCAAATATCATCATCATCATCATCATTCATCAACATGAAAGTAAGTTTATCTCAAAATCACTATCGTAAGTTTATCTCGAATATGTAGTAAACGAGTATTTGTATTTTTGTGTGTATTTGCATTTTTATAGCATTATTAGCATGTCTTTATGAATGATTAACGTTGAAAAAAATAAATTATTTAAACACTTAGGTACTTGTGGGAAATTACCGAAATTCCTGTACCGGAATCGTACCGAAGAACTTGGGACGGTTCTTGGTTCCACTTTTTCCATATTTTCGGCTCTCGGTTCTTTCGGGACGGTTCCGGTTCGGGATGGTTCTAGTACCATGGACACACCTACGCAATAGTGTAATTATTTTCGTACGATTAACGATTTAATAGATATTTAATTTATAAGAAATGGGTGAAATATTAAAATACTTTTAATCTTAACTATTGATTTCTTTTTAGATGGATGGTCTAGATGAGTCTCTTGATATGTAAGAAAAGTATGGTATGTAAAATAACTCTCCTCTTGAAAATAAACTATAACGGGTAAAATTGCTATTTGATTGATGGAGAATAATGTGATTTCTTAAAACTATGTGAATCTTGATAATGAACCCTTTAATGAAACGGATGAAGTATTATAGAACACATAATGATATTTAAAGTTGTAATTGTAAAGTAAGTAGTAAAATAAATCTAGTAGGCGAAATATTCGAAATTTATTTAACTTCTCTATGACGAATCATACATTGCTTATAAAAATGCTCTTTTAACAAATGAATTTACACACATATTCTATTCACTAGGAAAAAAAAAAAAAAAAAAAAAAAAAGTTCTGGTGACGGATAAGAAAAGTGTAGCCAACAGCCTCTTAATTTGAACCGTTCAGACGCGGTCAGACATTTTAGTCGTTCAGACCGTTTGTTTTTTTCCCGTTCAGACGCGTTCAGAGGCAATAAGATCTTAATGGTTTAGACTTGAAAAGGGTCTCTGAATGCCTCTTGTTGCCTCCGGCTGACAAAAAAAAAAAAAAAAAAAAAAAAAAAAAAAAAAAAAAAAAAAGTACGAGCAAGCAAATTTGCGGTTCAAACATGAGTTTGTTTTTTTTTTTCCGTTCAGATGCGTTCAGATTTCAGACATTTACACATCAGATTCAGATGTGCGGTTAAAATTCAGATTCAGGGCCTCTTAAAAAACAAAAAAAAAATGTGTAGGTAAAAGTGTTATAGGTAAAGGTCTACGTATAGTGAAAAAATATATGTGAGGATAGATTTTTTATATTTTGAGACACATTTATTTATAAAAAAAGAAAAGAAAAAAGGTCATCAAATATCAAAATTTAGAGTTTTTACCTACACTTGGTAAATCCATGACATCAGGCATGAGGAGCTTGTTGTCATGGACTAAGGTTTTTATGCACGGTCATACAAGATTCGCAACTACCAAATCCATGACATTAGGCTATAAGCAAAACCCGATGAAAAAAAGAAGGCTATAAGCAAACCCTTATTTGAGCTACCCAAACAATAAACATACCCTATTACTTTAGTTGACAATTAATCCTAAGATTAAGACCACACAAGATCAAACTGGGAACTAAAGATCTTTCACAACCACTGGTAGCAAATTAATGATGCGAATTCAATAACAAACTCTAAAAAATCAGTTTTCACAGTAATGACCCAATCATCCATATATACTAAAGCACAAAGATTTAAAATTTGATAGGCTTACTTATACTTGAACAAAAAGACTATGGACAAGCTAACAACTAAAAGGTCCAAAAAGAGAACACATAAGCCATAAGGCTACTAATTCAATCCCGAACCATTTTAATATTCCCATTTTTTCATTTCCATGCCATCTGGAGGGGTTCCTTCCACCATCTTTGATCCCACTTCTTTCCAGTTTGTTGACAGCACTGTCCCGTTCGACTCTACCTGTTAGAATAAAACAATACCAGGTAACTAATAGGGATACATTGGTAGAAAGCACACTTTCATTTATGTCTACTTTAAAGTAGATGTGTGACAATAGCTTTAATGCTAGCTGGTCATGTCCATTTTCCCAAAAAAAAAATAAAAAATAAAAAAAATTGGGTGATAATAAGCAGGTTGGGCATGGATCAATAAATCAGATTTGGGTCAAAACAGCAGGCATGGTAGGTTGACCGACCAACAAACACTTTGTTCATTTTTTGACGATACTACTAATAAAAAAATCTGATTTGTTTGAACAAAGCGATGTAAGAGGTCGCTTTTCCGTGTTCGTAAATGGTCAAAAGGTCATCTTAAAGAAGATAGGGCCATTCTATCCGCGGAAAATATTAATGCCAGAGAGGAGACTGTTTTATTTTAATCAAATCAAGAAAAAATGGTCTTACAAAGGATTTTCGCATAGCCCTTCTTGTATCCTCGTCTGCATCTTTATATATGTCGCGGAAAAATTTGTTAAGAGCTGCGTCGCCATCAAGTTTTTCATCTTTTTCCTGCAAAAAACAGATGGTTAGCCACACCACAGACCATGATTTGCGTCTTTAAGTCTCAACTGTCACTTGACACAAAAGATATGAGTTATTGGGTCATATCCATACCTCCTTTTTCACTTGAGCTTCAAGCTTATCCCAGTTTTTGGTTGGTCTCGAAGAAGGATATGAAGGTCTTTGATTACCTACATAACATATTTACTAGTGATAAGTGTTCCAAGATCAGAAAGGACCACACACAAAATTTGCGAGAAAACATAACCCCAAAGCACCAGCTGGGTGTATTCAAGCTATAAGCAACAAATTCTAATCCAAACAGGTAGCTTTTGGTATGTGGTTTGCGGTGACCTGAAACACTTTTTCCCAAAAGACTTCCAAGTAACTCGTATCAGGTATAAGTCCAAACTCCAAATCATACTATATTACCTTTTTACTATGCCTTTTCTTTGATAAACCCATTTGACCCATTGGAAATGGAATACAACCATAATTGACCCATTTGTAAGAAATGACACCTATTTTTACAATAGCAAACTGGCCTACCTGTAGAGACATTGATTGGTTGTGCAACCAAACTCTTTTCACCAAATTCGAGAGATGTCCACTGTATCAATTCAGCTTTTGCAAGCCGGATTTCAACTTTCGTTGAGAGAACAACATGCCTGCACTTGGCGGGGACTATCTGTTGATTCAGAAAATAAATACAATTAGGTCATGTGATACAACCTGAGTGAACCATGATTGACATAATATAGAACACAAGAAAAAGGTAGATTTGCCACTCCAACTGATGTCTGATTCGATAGAGAAAACCACCTCCTTGTTAGCTTTGTTCTAAATAAAATTATTAACAATAACTACGACAATATGGAGTACGACTAGCCTAAAGGATCGTGCAGCTACTGATTAAAATTTTAATACTAGGCATATAAGTTCTGTCATATGCAATCATGCATACCATTTGTTTAGTAAAATTTTAACTCACAGAAAGTGGTGAATCATTCGAATCAGTTGCTTTTACAGTTAAAAGAAAAGTTCATATACATCACCTTTCCAAACAACCGAGGCTGAAAAATGTATGAATCTTCACCAGGGACGTCGATAGTCACACTTAGCTGAAAAGAAACATCGAATGAAAGGAGTCATGTATGATAACTTTTTCATCATAAAATATAGCAATGGGATTTTTTTTTAAAGATGAGAAAATATAAAATGCCAACGTACAATTTGCTCCCCATAATTGACAAACACACTGTTAGCTGGTATTCCCTTGGCAAATATGGTCACAACCACCTCCTCTGGTTTCTGATAAAATTCATGCCTGCAGATATATAATTTGTAGGTGAGTCATACATCACCAAATGAACTAAAACTGATACATGGTCCATGATTTAGTCTACATACATCTGTCCATTAATGATAACTCATGCTAATAACTGCTAGAATATAGTTATTGTTCATCTTTTTATATCCCTCAGTTTATCTTTTAGCTTCAATAATCAGATCTTTAGATTGCTCTACTGATAACTTTGTTAGCTACACCCAATTGAAAATTCCTACATTGTAAAAACTTATTAACTTCATTTTTCAATAATAAAATTATACATTTAGTGACAATCCCGCCAATTATCTTAACTTCAAAAGATATATATTGTTGGCTGGCACAGGAATAACCGACTTACAGGAATTGTTTTGACGTTAAATGCACTCATAAACAAGATCACAAACAACCAATAGGCCAATATTAACCACCAGGTTGTTATTACCTGTATTTGGGTTTGGTTGGTGTTGGGGCGATCATCTGACTAGTTGCATCAGTTTTCTCAGTTGCTTGAGATGAAGCCACAACATAAGTAGGTGCTACATCCGATGACTCTGTTGGTAGCTCACCATCTTCCTCTGTTACAAAAGTAAAGAACTCGTTATAAAAATTATACACAATTTATAATATAATACGAATTAAATCCCAAAAACTTTAAGTTATAGCATGCACCACAAAAAGTTAAAGAGACTTGAGAATGATTGAAGGGTATCTCAAACCTTCGGTGTCTATTGGAATACTAAATCCTTCCAAAGAACGTGCGAACAAAACAAAATTATATGAAAGAAAGGCCAAAAAAATTTAATAAAAAAAATCATAAAGACTTTTCGCCTTAGCTCTCACAAAACCAACAATCAGATTTCAACATTATTGGCATGTCTATGTGTATTTACTATCTAATTACCTGCAATACACTTTTCACACTTTTTGATCCAATATGTGAATCTTTCATCTTCTGGAGCTAATTTAGAGCCAGCTTCAAAGGCTGCTTTGGCAGTGCGAAATTCTTCAAGACTAAAACACGCCGTTCTGTAGGACACGGTGAAAAGGTTACTATAACATTCGAAGATAGTCAAATACAAAACATGAACGTGTTAAAGAAACTACATGAGCTAACAGAAATATATCTTAATCCTGCAACGAAGCATAGTGATACAAAGGATAAAAGAACCAACTACTTAACGAAAATGGGGTAGGAAACAGACAAATAAGCACATTATGTAGAAACAAGAATGTAATCAACACTAGTTGTTAACCGAGACTCACCCCTTGCGCAGATATGCCTTTGCATTTGAAGAGTCCAACTCAATTGCTTTGTTCGCATCATCAACAGCCTCTGCTCCAATAGAAAAGGAAAAAAAAATGTAAGTAATTTATGTATAAGATAAATAATATAGATATCGGTAATACCAATCAGAGGTCATTCATAAAAATCAAAAGTATTCTGAATACAATCCATTCTCACAAGATACCCCCGAATTGCATATCAAGCAAGTCCACATACACCTACCATAACCTATTTCAGAATAATAGTACCTAGATAAAAGACTATGCCCTACAAATTCCATAAGATGTTCCGCTCAATCGTATATAAAGCAAGTCCACAGCCCAAAAGATGTTTCAAAATTACACTAGCACGTCTTAATACAACATACCTCCTACACACTTGGTTTCCAAAAGTACACAAACACCGTCCTAACTCCTAGGAAATAAGTACACAATCGTCGAGCAAACCAGATTATGTATACTCTATATTATGCATTAAAAAATCAAACACTATTCAGTTAATGAATTACGAAATCAAAACAATAGGTCGGTCATTAAGCTAAAAAGTAGATACACTACTAGAACAAAAATGATCAAATCCACTCAAGTTACTCAGCAGCATTATACAAATCAAACTCTATGAATTACAAAACCTTTGAACGGCCTATGAGTATCGAGAACACACGATATCAGTGTATTATCTATATTCGTTACATTATGCATTAGTTATAATTGTACTATTCAATTACGGAGTAATAAATTACGAAATCTAAACATTAGGTTCAAAAGTTATTCAATTATGGAGTAATAAGTTACGAAATCTAAACATTAGGTTCATAAGTATCTCTTATCATCAAAAAACGCACTCAAGTCATTCAATAGCATTATCTATCCATATTATCAAAAAATGTTATAAATATACCGGTGAAGTTATTGAGTTTAATATGGGCCTGAGAGCGGTGAGAGAAGAGATGAGAGGTATGAGGATCGAGAGCGATGGCCTGAGAGTAGTAGTCAACGGCGAGCTCGAAGTGGTCGTCGATGAATGCTTCCTTTGCTTTTGCTGCCAGATCAGATGATGACGCCATTGTTTGAAGAAGAAGAAGGTTCTGGAATTATAATGACTTAATGAGAGTGTGTGTGATTGGTGAAGAGGAGGGGGGGTTATATATAGTTGGGGTGGTTTGTGTAAATTGGTGAAAGTCTTTTTAGTCAACGGTTGAGTTGTATTGAAAGTACTAGTAACTTACTAGGGTGTTTTCGTCATTATTATTATTAGAGTAAATTACATGTTTGGTCCCTGTTGTTTGTTCAAAATAACAACTTTTGTCTCCCAAAGTTTAAAGTTGCATTGATAGTCCTTAAGTGTGTAAACAAATAACACACATGGTCCCTATAGGTGAAATTTTTGCCTCCAAAGAATAACATGAACGGTCCCTATAGGGACCAGGTGTATTATTTGTTTACATACTTAGGGACTACTAATGCAACTATAAAATTCTAGGGACGAAAGTTGTTATTTTGAACAAACTACAGGGACCAACCATGTAATTTACTATTATTATTATTATTATTATTATTATTATTATTATTATTATTATTTAACACATATATAAAAATTAATATTGTATGTTTCATTTAAATTTAATAAAGCTAAGACAGAAAGGAAAAACAAGAAAAGTTGTAGTAGGAGGTATTTGGGATTGCTTATTGAGAATAGTTTATGTGTTTTGAAAACAGATAATCAGATAATCAGCTATTACGAAACGTGATTTTGAATTAGTCTTTCGATTTGATAATCTACTTATATCTCTACCTGTTGTTACAAAACCACGTCTTAGAGTGATCAAAACGCAAAAAATCGATTATTAAGTTACGTTTGCCAAACACTGCAAACACATATTATTGCGTTTCAGATAATCTGTTTCAAAATTTCATATTTCCATAATACATACTTTAAATGCATTGTAATTATGCATTAAAAACTTGTGTTCTAAGAAAATATGAAATTTTAAGGTTTTGGTTAGGTAAATACAGAATTATCCGAATCATTTTAGACAACGGTTGAATTGTATTGAAAGTACTAGTAACTTACTAGGGTGTTTTCGTCATCATTATTATTATTTATTTATTTTTTTTTTATTATAAAGCGATATATCATTGAAACCACGAAAAATTACATAAAATTGGAGGGGAGTCTAGACACAATCTGTGTTCCCACCCCTTTTTGAATACAGAAACTAATACGATGAAAAATAAAAGCACCACTCTTAACGTTGTTAGAGTGGCTGCTGGCAATAGACCCGACACGCGAAAGTGTGTTCAAAGCTTCCACATCGAGTTCCCCAAACGTAGAAAAAGCGAAAGGGACGAACTTGTATCCATTGTCTTCACACTTGGACGCATATTTCTTCCTTTTCTTTTCCACAGCAATACTCAAAGCAGCCCCAGGAGCCCATGACGTTACTCCAGACCCAGCAAACGGAGAGACCTCAAAAATAAATCAGGGACCCGCAAATGAACTCAGTAACCCACAAAATATAGCACAAAATTGTAAGGAGTTAGCTACAATAAATTGTAGCTAATATATTCCCTTATTATTATTATTATTATTATTATTATTATTATTATTATTATTATTATTTAACACATATATAAAAATTATTACTGTATGTTTCATTTAAATTTAATAAAGCTAAGACAAAAAGGAAAAACAAGAAAAGTTGTAGTAGGAGGTATTTGAGATTGCTTATTGAGAATAGTCTGTGTTTTGAAAATGGATAATCAGATAATCAGTTATTACGAAGCGTGATTTTGAATTGGTCTTTCGATTTGATAATCAGCTTATATCTTTACCTGTTGTTACAAAACGACGTCTTAGAGTGATCAAAACGCAAAAAATCGATTATTAAGTTATGTTTGCCAAACACTGCAAACACATATTATTGCGTTTCAGATAATCTGGTTCAAAATTTCATATTTCCATAATACATGCTTTAAATGCATTGTAATTGTGCATTAAAAACTTAGTGTTCTGAGAAAATATGAAATTTTAAGGTTTTGGTTATAAATACGGAATTATCCGAATCATTTTAGACTTTTCTTAATTAGATATGAAACAAATTTATTTAATGATGAAACATGTCGCTTCTCGAACAAAAATAAAAGATTATGCATCATTACTTTTAAGTTATTAAGCCACATTATTATGATTATTGATTGACATATGACTAAACATATGTGCTAACATCTTGTTAGTTACAACAGAAATACTACTCGTTCAAAAACCGGGTAACCGACAGCTACGTCAAAACTAGTCATACAATTAAGCTCAAATCATTTCTTCATTATTATATGAATTATAAGAATGTAACAAGGGATTATTTTAAGTCTTTAGAAAATACTATAATAAGTTGCTTTGTCTAGACTAGAACCTTCCGTGCATTACTTTTATCTTGTTTAGCTCTCAAAAGTGTAGGTTTCTTATCAATTACAAGTGCACTTTCTTTTTATGGCCCAAGGCATTGTCAAATACACCACATACACAAGGAATGATACAAATCAAACTGAATAAATATTCGAGGTTGAATAGTCTTCGTAGCTAATAAAACTCGGTTTCGTAACGAGTGAAAAAGGTTTAGTCTATCAACAATATATTCCTATTGCTGTAAATAATTTCGATATATGTTATATGTAATATGTCCATGATTATTATAACTTCATAAAATTATACTTGGCTTATCATAGGAAAAATAAAAGATGGGTAGCTTTTATCAAGTTGGTTCGCTTATCTCTCGATAGAAGGCAAGTACAAAACAAAAAGGAAGATTCCAAGTAATGTAAATCAGGCAAGAATCAATTTCTAAGTAGTTTATATGCATTTTTAATGGAAAAGAATCATGATCGTTTCAATCTATAAATTTTATTTTTAATGGCCAGGGACTTTGCTTAGTTGCTCGTATGATTTCGATTAAAGGTTCATTTTTTAAGTCAAACATAAACTTTGATTTGGTTTATTAAAAGACTCTCAAGAACAAAATAAAGTTGCTTAATGGGTTGCTTCTTATGCTTTTTCTTTTACATCTGGATTTAATTAGGATAGTATTTTTCCTTATGAAATTACCTCGCTTGCGATGAGTAATTTGTTTGTAACCTTAGTTTTGTCTAATAAAATATCTTTGTTCATAAAATAAAATAAAATAAAATAAAATAAAATAAACACCTAAACAATTTTCACTCTTTTTATTTAGATTATTAGAAAAAGTTTGATTAACTAAGAACATATTTATTTTTCAAATGAAAGATAATGTTAGTTATCATTTATTTGGACTAAGGGTGAGCAATCCGACCGTTTAGACCAAACTGACCGGACCGACCGAAGGGCCAACGGTCCGGGGTTTTTCTTTATTTCGGTCTCGGTCCGGACCGGTCCGGTCCAACTTACAAACCGGACATTTAGCCTATTTTGGACCGGACCGACCACATTCGGTCCGGTCTCGGTCTATTGTTTTTCCCTAACTCGGTCTTCGGTCCGGTTTTTAGACCGTGATCACCCCTAATTTGGACATTCATCTCATGTGTAAGAGTTGATCTCAGGAAAACAATATCCTTAAGTGATATAACGATATGATTCTTAAATAAACTACACACATACTAAAATGTCTTTGTTGGGCTTAGCAGTGTCAAGGTGTAGTTGCAAAATGTATTTGTCTTTGTTTGGTGTAGCAACATGCAAGGTGTAGTTGCCTCATAGACAAAGCGATGGTGGAACGAGTGTGTGAGTTTGCATGTATCCATGATGTAGATGCCAGCTTTGAAGAATGAAAACCATCATTTTTATCAATCAAAATACGTAATTCTTAAATTAGGGGCACTGAGGGGGCTTGGAGGGTGCTCGGCCCCTCCGACATGTCAAATCGCTTTGCTTTGCACACATTACTGCAACCATGTTGCGAGATAGCATCTTTGAAGATTTCTCGATGTCAGACATGCCTGTAACATCTCAACAATTTTAAATTCATAAGAAATGAAAATCAATTTTTGAAGATCATTAGTACTTTTAACATAAGTTGCGGAAAATCATATTGTTGTAACGAATCCCCAATAGGCTACATGACCCCAAAAATGAGTAGTCTTGGGTCCAGTAAGACTACTAAGGTATATCCTGAAAAACGACATTATCGACTTTGCAAACACCTTATGTAAAGGTACGATTTACATCAAGTCGTACCAAGTACATTGGATAGAATAAAAAAAAAAAAAAAACGATGAAACTACTAGTATCCAATAGCCAGATCAATAATCATTATAACAATTATATTCGTATATGTGTTTAATTAGAATTATTCTTATAAGTTTTAGATGAATGATTTCAACCCCATCCCACATAGGTTCAGTATAGAAATGTTGGTAGCTTCAAATTTTGTTCCTTAAAACAGAAAGAAATGAACTTTCCAAATTAGAAACGAATACAAATTTTCACCGAAGTATTTTTCGAAGTTAAAACAGATCATCTATCTTAAAATTTTCACCGAAGTACTTTTCGAAGTTAAAACTGATCATCTATCTCAAAATTCATGCTAAGTATGTAGGAAAAGAAAACATATTTTCTTAACAAATTTTGATTAGCTAGTTGAATTCGTGTACGGAAGACGACGAAGCTAGCTAACAATGTACAATTAACAAGTCAACAGTAGTGTGGGCGGTGACGAAATAGAAGATTGTGATCAGTCAAAAAAATTAACGTGGATATAAACTAGATTTTGGGTTCAGTGGAGCAAAAAAACACCAAAGAGCAAAAAACGTATTAAATTAATCGGGGCACATTTTTTAGTGCGGAAAGATGTAATAAGAAGCAAAACTGAGATAGGCGGGTTTGTGTTAGATAGTAGCAACATTCGAGAGATAAAAAAAAGTGCGGGAAATAAAGATTTTTAGAGACAAAGAAACTAAGACCGTATTTATGTTGTTTTTTGGCAGAAAGAAAAACGAAACGTTGCTATTTTATATTCGCATATGTGTTTAATTGTTTATTTCATAGGGGATAATTAGCTAGATCAAATATAATTACTCTTGTAAGTTTCAGATGAAAGATTTCAACCCCATCCCACATAGGGTTGATATAGAAATGTTGGTAGCTTTATAGACTGTACTGTGTGCAAATAAGTTGTTTTAAGGTTAATGTCATGTTTTCACATATAGGTAAATATTCAGGTAAATGAGATGTTTTAGTTGAATATGGTCTTCATATGTGAAAAATAGATATGAATTCTTAGTTTTTTTTAGTGAAATACTTCTCTAATTATAACTTGTTTTTCTAATGAAATACTTTTTGAAGTTATGGGTTGATATAGAAATGTTGGTAGCTTTATAGACGGTACTGTGTGCAAATAAGTTGTTTTAAGATTAATGTCATGTTTTCACATATAGGTAAATACTCATGTAAATGAGATGTTTTAGTTGAATATGGTCTTCATATGTGAAAAATAGAAATGAATTCTGAGTTTTTTTTAGTGAAATACTTCTCTAATTATAACTTGTTTTTCTAATGAAATACTTTTTGAAGTTAGTCAATTATCCATCTTCAAAATTTGTTCCTTAAAACAGAAAATAGTGAAAAAACAGATTAAATTAATCGGGGCACATTTTTTAGTGCGGAAAGATGTAATAAGAAGCAAAACTGAGATCGGCGGGTTTGTGTTAGATAGTAGCAGCATTCGAGAGATAAAAAAAAGTGCGGGAAATAAAGATTTTTAGAGACAAAGAAACTAAGACCGTATTTATGTTGTTTTTTGGCAGAAAGAAAAATGAAACATTGCTATTTTATATTCGCATATGTGTTTAATTGTTTATTTCATAGGGGATAATTAGCTAGATCAAATATAATTACTCTTGTAAGTTTCAGATGAAAGATTTCAACCCCATCCCACATAGGGTTGATATAGAAATGATGGTAGCTTTATATACCGTACTGTATGCAAATAAGTTGTTCTAAGATTAATGTCATGTTTTCACATATAGGTAAATATTCAAGTAAATGAGATGTTTTAGTTGAATATGGTCTTCATATATGAAAAATAGATATGAATTCTTAGTTTTTTTTAGTGAAATACTTCGCTAATTATAACTTGTTTTTCTAATGAAATACTTTTTGAAGTTAGTCAATTATCTATCTTCAAAATTTGTTCCTTAAAACAGAAAATAGTGAAAAAACTGATTAAATTAATCGGGGCACATTTTTTAATGCGGAAAGATGTAATAAGAAGCAAAACTGATATCGGCGGGTTTGTGTTAGATAGTAGCAGCATTCGAGAGATAAAAAAAAGTGCGGGAAATAAAGATTTTTAGAGACAAAGAAACTAAGACCGTATTTATGTTGTTTTTTTGCATAAAGAAAAACGAAACATTGCTATTTTATATTTGCATATGTGTTTAATTGTTTATTTCATAGGGGATAATTAGCTAGATCAAATATAATTACTCTTGTAAGTTTCAGATGAAAGATTTCAACCCCATCCCACATAGGTTTGAGTATAGAAATGTTGGTGGCTTTATATATTGTACTGTGTGCAAATAAGTTGTTTTAAGATTAATGTCATGTTTTCACAAATAGGTAAATATTCGGTAAATGAGATGTTTTAGTTGAATATGGTCTTCATATGTGAAAATTAGATATGAATTCTTCGTTTTTTTTTAGTGAATTACTTCTCTAATTATAACTTGTTTTTCTAATGAAATACTTTTTGAAGTTAGTCAATTATCTATCTTCAAAATTTGTTCCTTAAAACAGAAAATAGTGAAAAACGGATTAAAATAATCGGGGCACATTTTTTAGTGCGCAAAGATGTAATAAGAAGCAAAACTGAGATCGGCGGGTTTGTGTTAGATAGTAGCAACATTCGAGAGATAAAAAGAAAAAGTGCGGGAAATAAAGATTTTTAGAGACAAAGAAACTAAGACCGTATTTATGTTGTTTTTTGGCAGAAAGAAAAATGAAACATTGCTATTTTATATTCGCATATGTGTTTAATTGTTTATTTCATAGGGGATAATTAGCTAGATCAAATATAATTACTCTTGTAAGTTTCAGATGAAAGATTTCAACCCCATCCCACATAGGTTTGAGTATAGAAATGTTGGTGGCTTTATATATTGTACTGTGTGCAAATAAGTTGTTTTAAGATTAATGTCATGTTTTCACAAATAGGTAAATATTCGGTAAATGAGATGTTTTAGTTGAATATGGTCTTCATATGTGAAAATTAGATATGAATTCTTCGTTTTTTTTTTAGTGAATTACTTCTCTAATTATAACTTGTTTTTCTAATGAAATACTTTTTGAAGTTAGTCGATTATCTATCTTCAAAATTTGTTCCTTAAAGCAGAAAATAGTGAAAAAAACGGATTAAATTAATCAGGGCACATTTTTTAGTGAGGAAAGATGTAATAAGAAGCAAAACTGAGATCGGCGGGTTTGTGTTAGATAGTAGCAGCATTGGAGAGTTAAAAAAAAAGTGCGGGAAATAAAGATTTTTAGAGACAAAGAAACTAAGACCTTATTTATGTTGTTTTTTGGCAGAAAGAAAAATGAAACATTGCTATTTTATATTCGCATAGGTGTTTAATTGTTTATTTCATAGGGGATAATTAGCTAGATGAAATATAATTACTCTTGTAAGTTTCAGATGAAAGATTTCAACCCCATCCCATATAGGTTTGAGTATAGAAATGTTGGTGGCTTTATATACAGTACTGTTGTTAGCATTGAAAATTATATTAAAAAGTGATGGTCATTCTCATTTATTATAACGTTGTAATGTGTCGTAGTTTGTGTTATAAGAATAGTCAATGGGCCTTGGTCTTGGTAAGCTAATATGTTATTAGTTATGTTTCATAAGCCTTTATACTTCAAGTAAACCAAGTCCAAGCCCAAGCCCATGGAAAGCCTCTTAAGGCATCATGTTAAGAACTATATAAACACCTCAAAGGCTCATTTGAGGTGTGTGCTTGTGTGTGTATTGTGTGTGTTTTTTAATAAAAGTTCTCTTCATCTTTATACTCTATTTCTCTCATATTAACGCCACACCTTATTCATCAAGTCACCATCTTTACTTCATCTAGTTCTTATATTGGTATTAAAGTTGATAAATCTAAGGTCCTACAAGTGGTATCAATCGCCTCACAATGATTTAAGAGTGTTTTTATCAAGTTTTTGTTAAAAAAGTTACATTTTTCATTCATTTTGTGTACTTTTTATTCAAAAAGTTTTGATTTTTACAAGTTTTAGTGTTAAAGTTGTTGTTTTTATTGAAGTTTTAGTGATTCTAAGTGTTTTGGGAAATATTTGATCAATAGAAACAAGCGGAAAAAGTGGTTTTGGTTGAAAAAATCGGATTTTTCACGTTTTCTGGTCATCTTACGCGTAACTTGGGTGAATAGTACGATTTCTTAGCTGTCTACAGTACTGTTTACGCATAAGATTAAGTCAAAACCCCTTTCCTACACTTAAGTTTAGTCAAAACCCTCTTCTTACGCATAAGTTCACTTTCCTAAGCATAAGATTGATTTTCTATGCATAAGATTGAGATCCTACGCTTAAGTCTGTTCCTACGCATAAGGCTACATTCTACGCTTAAGTTGGATTCTACGCATAAGTTTTCTACGCATAAGATCCTACGCATAAGTTTTCTTCAACGATCAGAGATTACTCGGTACTTCCCTGACTTGGATAAGTTTGTGGAATACTTCGACACGGGATATCTTTCAAGCTTGGATAAGTTTGAGAGATCAATTTGGTTGAAAAAACCTTACGCGTAACATTCTTACGCATAAACTCTAAGTTTACGCGTAAAATCAAAGTCTACGCATAAACATATTGTTTACGCATAACCTTAGATCTTACGCATAACTTAAAGGTTACGCATAACATCTTACGCGTAAGATTATTCACTGTTTACGCATAAGTTCAGGTTTACGCGTAAGTTTTGGACTTTTGACAACCAAACTTCAAACGGCCATAACTTTTGAACCGTAACTCCGTTTTCGAAGATCATTCAAGCCAAGCTTCGAGGCCCAAATCCACTCCGAACGGAAGTTATTGAGGTTTTAAGGTTTCAGATCAAATTTTTCACCATAAAAACTTGCATCAACTTACACTAAACACTACTCCTACTTCGTTGGAACGATCCAAGAATCAACTTTATCCATCTACACTTCATCAATGGCAACTCAGCAAGACATTCATGCTGCCGGTGCGGAAAACCGACCTCCAATGCTTGAAAAAGGTGGATATCTCCCATGGACAAGCCGCATGCTTCGTTACATCAAAACAAAGCCTGATGGTAAATTAATGATCAACTCCATTACAAATGGTCCATTCAAGCCAAGACAAGTTCAAATTGAAGGTAATCCAAATACAACACCTCCTACTCAACCATTCGTGCGTGAACAAATAGAAGCAGATTACACAGAGGAAGACAAGAAGCAGATCGCCGCTGATGATATGGCAATGCATTTAATCCAACTTAGATTACCACGAGAGATCTTTGCTGCGGTCGATAGTTGTGAAACTGCTTATGCTATGTGGGAACGTGTTATAAGGATATGTCATGGAACAGATATTGGACAACAAGACGTTGAGAACAAACTTCTTACTGAATGGGAGAACTTTACATCCACTAAAGGAGAACAGATTGAATCCTACTACACAAGGTTTTGCACTTTGATGAATGAGTTAATCAGAAACAAGTTGACACCTCGAACAATTGCAACAAACATCAAATTCATCAATAACCTTCCAGAAGAATGGTGTCGTTATGTTACAATTGTCAATCAAACAAAGGATTTACATAAGGTGAATTATGATCAACTCTATGATTTTCTTAAACAAAACCAAGCTGAGGCTAATGAAGTAAGGAAAGAAAGATTGGCAAAGAATCATGATCCTCTCGCATTAATTGCTACTACACCAACACCGCTACCAGTGAACACACAACAACCATCATCATCTTCCACTCAAAACTACATGCAACCATCATACGTTCAACAACCAACACCGGTCTACCAACAGCAGTTCTACCCACAGCAACAACAACATGTTATTCCACAACAGCAATACCCACAATTCCAAGAACCAGAATTCACTGAAAATGATGAGCTACTACAACATTGACACAAGCGTTTGCTTTTCTGTCAAAAGCATTCCAAGGACGCTATTCTACACCTACAAACAACAACCAAAGGATTTCATCGAATACTCGCAACAGGCAGATCACTCAGCCGAGTTTCAATATGGGCAACGGAGGCCAAATGGTTGGAGTTTATGGGAATCAGCAAGGATATGCTACTGGATTTAATATGGGCAATCAGAATATGCAGAATGCAGGTCAGTATGCAGGGAATCAGTATGGTCAGAATGCAGGGAATCAGATGGGTCAGTTTTTTAGAAATCAGAGGGGTCAGAATGTTGGTAATCAGGCAATGGGTAATCAGAATAGAAATGTTGCAGCTCCAGTAGTTGGGAATTTGGGAAATGTGAATCAGGGTAATCCGGTAAAGTGTTTCAACTGTTAGGGTGTAGGTCATATGGCAAGGAACTGTCCTACTAAGCCGAACAAGAAAGACACAGCGTACTTGCAGAAAGCATTACTGTTGGCACAAAAGAATGAGGCAGGATTTCAGTTGAACGCAAAGGAGAATGACTTTATGGCTCTTATGGATGACATGGAAGACAGAGAGGATATCGATGCGAACTGCATATTCATGGCAAATCTTCAGGAAGCTAAGTATGACATGGATTCTGACACACTTCCTGTTTATGACACCAATGCACCATCTGAGGTATCAAACTTCAACACATGTCACAATAATGATATATTTGATATGTCTCCTCATGAGGAACAACATTCTGAGAAGCTAGCACCCACTTATGATACATACATGGACACGCCAAGTAGTAGCAATACTCCTTCAGCAACTCCAGATGTGAATCATAATGGAGGCTTCGTTTCACAGCATGCTGAGAATGATGAGGAAACACGTGCTTTGTTTGAATCATTATTGAATAATTGTCGTATTGAAATTGAGAATGTGAAAAAGGTCAATCGCGATGTTAAGGCTGCGAATGTTAAATTGACCGCTGAGCTTGAAAGTTACAAAGAAAACGTTAAAGCTTTTGAATTTCATAACAAAAGATTGTCTGAATTAGAAACTGGTTATCAAAATTCCGTTTCAAGGGAAAAACAATTGCAACTTAAAGTTTGATACACTTGATGTTAATTCTTTCAAAAAGATAAAATCTTTAAACGCGGAAATTTCTGATTTACAAAACCAACTTTCTAAACAAAAATCAGCTTATACCAATCTTGAAAAAGAAAGGGACGAGCTGAAAAAGGACTTTGCAAAGAAAGAAGACAAACTTTTGGCCGAAATCGTAGAGTCAGAACACATGATTGCACATTTAGAAGAATTAGTGGTTAAGTCAGGTCAGTCAAGTCAAACAATGAAAATGATTTCAAATCAAACTAATCCGATTTACCATATGAAACATAAAGTGGCTCTTGGTAACAACACCCCCTGTAATCTCAAGAAAGCTCAGCAAGAACAGAATGTTTTGTACAATGGTAATGTGATTTACACCAAACATGATCCACCCGTCGTTCGGGATTCTGTGGACACGATAGAACATGTCGAAGAGAGCATAAATAAAATGAAACAAAAGGATTTGAAACCCATTGATTATAACAAATTGAACAAACTTTCGGGAATTACTTTTGTTCCACAAAAAGAACCATCTGTGTTTTCCATAAAACGACCATTTTCAAAAATGTTTTCTAAGAAAGTAATTGCTTCCAAATCTCTTTCAAAAATAGAACAAATGTCTTCTAACAACACTTTTAATACAAGTGAGGCTAGAGACATTCTGGATGACGTTAAAAAGAGAATTCAAGAACTTCAAAATATTGTTGCTTCTAAAACTACGATCAATATTAACAACTGGCATTCCAGTTTTCATATTGAGCAGAAAAAAAATTTTGAAAACGAAATTACTATCCCACTGAATAACATCAGTGCTAGGGTAATCCATTTTGAACAAGCTTTCTTAAAAGAAACGGCCGACTTTGTCAAGGACCACAAATCTCTGGTAAACGAAGCTAATGATACTCGTGAAAACATGAATGTTTTGGAAAACCTAAATGATTCTCTCTTCGAAGCTGTTATGACCACTGACATTATGTCCATCATTTTACAAACATATTGATGCGTGGGAATCGCAACAGGCTTTACCTCTCGAGGGATCTCGAGAAGCTTACAACCCCCACCAGGCAGTGTACCTGATCGTTGTAGTATAGTATAGTGACAAGTACCGGGGGATTGATCGTTCAGCTTAGGAATAGTGTCGCTAGGATTAGAAAGCCTAAATACTAGTTCTAAAGGTGAGAGATGATTATTTTTGTGTTTTTATATTTTTATGAAAGCAATTAAAATCTCGGGGTTTGAAGGATTTGGGCGGAATTAGTTGCTAATCAACTAACCCAATACTAAGATTCAATCAAAATAAAATACTAGAAATGAAAATAAACTAATTATACTAAGGTTGTGAGCAATAATTGGAGAAAATGTGTTTACTTAGATTTCATTACTCCCTAGACATCTTTTACACGTTAATTACTTGTTATAATTGCATGGATGACGGATCGTATTCCTTAATACCATTCATGGGGTGGCACACATAACTCCCCAATTCTATGAGCTCTTATCTCCTCCTACACCATGCCCAGCACAACTATAGGGATTGTAAACAGTGGCTCATGCATTAAATACAACCAATAAAGACCTAGTGCGCCTCGGTTCATGTTTCTTAAGACGTTCAAGCATGTTACCAATTGGAGATCTGCCAGTTTTCTTAAGCCTAACATATAAATCATTCATCCAAAACAAGAATAAACAAGTAATCAACACATAATTAACATCTAGGTTTCATTAGATCTAAGCAAACACAAGATAGATCTAGCCTAGCATGATGGAATTAAGACAAGAACAAGATATAGACAACCAACACATAGACATATTGATTGAATTAGAAGAACACTTATCTTGATTAAACATGCAAGGTATCAAGGGGTTGGAACCCTTGAAAAACCTGTAAAGTTACACCAAAATCGTACTTAGGGTTTCTCCCAAAACTTCTCTCTCTAATGTGTGAAAATTAGAAAACTATATATAGAAAAATAGGTCTGACGGCGTCAAGACAAACATTGTGACGCCGTCACCTCGCCGCCAAGACCCTTCTCGGACTGCCTTGATCTACATTTGACGCCGTCAAGACTTATACAACTCCAGGCTGTCATGACTCTTTTACTCTTGACGCCCTTCCTACGTGACGCCATCAAATCTGTTCTGGGTCGTCATGGACTTCTGCTCTTGACGCCGTCAGAGAAATACTCTTGACGCCGTCACCTACTGTTCACAGCATGGAAAATTAAGACTTTGGTGTTTTCTTCACTTTTATGCTCCAAAAACGTCCGAATTGCTTCCTTTTCCAGATTTTTCTCCCAAAGTACCTAAAATCACAAAAGGAACGATTTAGGGCAATATTTGATCAAATAAATTCGAATTCCGGCTTAAATGACCCCCTAAAAACGGATCATTTTTCGCCTCATCACATATTCTGTGCAAGACGATGAAAGACTAAGAGCCGAGACCTCTGAAATTGTTTCCAAATATGAAAATGCTCTTGTAAAACTTGAAAAAGAAAACATGTCATTTTTCAAACAACTTGATCGAAAATCAGAGGAATGCAAGTATGACAAATTGTCGTATGAGCATGCCTACAAGGACATGAAAGAGCAAAATGATCTTTTGAGAGCTCAGCTTGTAAGTATAAAAGGGAAGGGTGTGGATACTAAGTTTGCAAAACCATCGACTTCGGAGAAACCAAATGTTTCAAAAATGGTTGAAAAACCAAAAATGTCAATTTCACGGTTTGCTTCTAAAGTCGATGAGAACAAGGATTTGTCAAAACCAGTCACTCCACAACCTTTGCTCAAGAAAAAGGAAATGAAAAAGATTGTTGAAAAACGAAAATTGGTTGTTGAAAGAAACACAAAAGTGAGTGCACCTGGCTCTTCTAGGAATAGTACACCTAATGTGACTACAAAATCTGTAAAGGAATCTGTTGGTTCTAATGACATGGTCCAAAATCACCATCTAGAAGAAGCTAGGAAAAAGGCACAACTTCGAAAAAATAGAATCTTAGGTGCAAAACCTAGTGTGATGAATTCTACAAGATCCCAAAGCACTGCTAGTAGTAGTAAACCATTACCTATGAACAATCTACAAATTTCTAGGGATTGGCTTGCATCTAAGAGTAGTGGCACAAATGTGAATGCTAGGAACGTAGAATGCAACACAAAGAATTCCAAAGTCTCATCAAACAACAAACAATTTCTCAAGAAAGGAAAATCAAGTGTCATGACACAATCCACTAAGACACCAAATCGAAACAAACCCGTTGATAAGAAGCAAGAGGTTAAGAAACCTAATAGATGGATATCTAAAGAATGTAGTTTTTCCAAGACTGAGACTTCCGCTGCATCTGATAAGAAAACTACATCTAGATCTTACCTTAGGTGGATTCCTACCGGGAAAGTTTTTAAAACAGTTGGTCTTAGATGGATTCCCACAGGTAAGATTTTTGATAGTTGCACCAAGACAAATAATAGTGATAATCTTCAGGATAAGGAAGTAGAAAGCATTACAACCGTTGATATTCAACACCCGCTGAATGATGATTCATGTACTTCTAACATTGTTATTTGTGAAACCTCTTCATCAAAGGGTTCAAATTCTGTAAATTCTATAAAATCATTCTTTCAATCTTCTATTTTTGATTTTCCATTTCTTTTATAAAAACAAAAATAAAATACAAAAATATAAAATTTTCAAAAAATACAAAAACAATATAAAATCAAAAAATCCACAAATATTCTTCTCACGACATGTCTCTCGTATAAATCAATATTCTGTACGTTTCTAGAAATGTCATTAAAAAATGATACGGACATGTACAGATGCTTGAACGGGAGTTCTTTAAATGTTTTTCTAAAACATGTCGTTTCTCAAAAGTTTCTTCACAATGGCTTTCGTATACTTCAGTACGAAACCCGGACTTAAACGATGACTTCTTAGTATTTCAGCTAAGGACTCGTTCTTCAAAGAAAGGAAAGTGCTTAATCAAAAATGAAGGTTTCAAATATCTTTCGAGCACTTATCTTAAAAACAAAAATTCTCTTACATCATGAGCACCACATTTTCAAGATTTTTCAAAAAGATTTTCAAAATCTATCAAAATCGGTGCTCATCCTCAAAATGATTTTTGTACACCTTACAGTGCACAACTCAAGTTTTCAAAGAAAGGAAAGTGTTACGCAAAAATGATTTTCATCAACAAAGTGAACTTATCCTAAAATTGGACACTGTTGTACGCCTCAGTGCGACATTCCTATTCAAACAAAGAGAAGTCTTTGTTTTTCAAAAAACCTTGATGCAAAATTCAACAAATCTGAAACTTCTTTCTCTTTCAGAATTTTGCTCCGAGAAGACTCTTTCCCTCTAAACTTTAAAAGTTTAACATTTCTCAAAAACATATGCGAGTTTTGAGGGGGAGTTATTACAAAAACAAAAATGTTTCGAATTCATGCAAAATGAAATCTGTCTATCTCTCCAAAAAGCTTTTTCTTAATCAGTTGATATAAAAAATATCACGATATGCTATTTTTGAGGGGGAGAAGACATCATTAAAATGTGATCAAAGATGTTTAAAGATTGTGGCTGAATCTCAAAAGAGCTCGACTCAGATAGTACCAATGAATTGACGAAGCTTAAAATGTCAGTAATCGAAAAGACTTGTCCTGGACGGGTAATAATTTCAAGCTAGTCTAACTAGTGATGTAAGCGTGTCTCGAATAGGACTTGTCTGAGTAGAATGTACCATATCGAGAGACTTTCTTTGGACTTGACCAGGACGGGTAATAATTTCAAGCTAGTCTAACTAGTGATGTAAGCGTGTCTCGAATCGGTCATGTTCACTGAAAGTGGATCAATTCAAAAAGTGCAAACTCCTCACGCATGTGCAAATTTCTTAAATAATTCATGAGCACGTGTGAAGGGGGAGTCCTTAAAAAGTTGCAAAACTCTCAAAGTGGTAACGACAATGTGTTTTATTATCATAAACACTTTGAGAGATTTTTCACAAAAAGGTTTTTTGGCATGTGATCAACAATAGGATAGTCATGGAGTTATAAGGTGACTAAGGTTAGGTAAAACCGTCCTATGATCCGCCAGAGCCGGAGGGATCTACCCAAGGACAAATCCAATAAATTAGAATTAGAAGTCCTTAGGTATGATTGAAAAAAGGAGAAAATGAGAAAGGAGAAAGAAGGGGTTGAAGAATTAAAAAGAAAAGTTATGAAAAAGGGTGAAAAGAAATACCCCTCCAAATGTTCAACCTTAGGGCAGACACCGGGTACAATTCATATGCTACTGGTTGTTACTAAGGTGACACCGGTATTGAAGATAAAGACGTCATGGACCCAGTGACGCACTGCACTAAACCTTCTTAACCACTCAAGTTCTCTTAAAAGAGCTTGTTTCATTCTCACGGGGAACCGGTGTAAACTATCGACCTGTCTCTTAGAGATGGTTGATATTGAAGCAGGAGACCTCTCCCTAATCTCCGCATAGGAAACCTAATGTGCACTTATCGAGTCTAGAGCCCCGAGATTCATCAAAAGATCTCATAGGAACACATGATATTTCTACACTGGTTGTTCATCATTAAGGACGCCAGATGTAAACTTAAGAGTCCTACGCAGATCTTAGCAATCTGCCAAAACATTTATGAGAGGATTCACTTTTGTGATTCTCAATGATTGAATGGAAATTCCTGCCAGGGTTAACATCAAGCAGCCCTGACAGCAGGTCACTTCGGTAATTCTTTATGGGTTACGCTTAGTGTTCGCGGTGGTTTCAAACTGTCTACAGTCGTGGAGTGATCCCCAGCGACTCACCCAGTCATTGAGCTACTTAGTAGGTCTTGCAAGCTCTCTCGAGAGTATCTGACATGGGAACAGCCATGGTAAGGATTAGAAGGAGTCTTCACACTATGCTGTTGACAATCTCTAATTCCTTATCTGTAAGTACCGGATGTTTTATTGCTAACTGTTTACCCGCAGGTATACATCATCTCCATGGCGAAGGATTCCACATGCTCATACATACATCTGGAAGTTAAAGAAAGCTCCCTCAAAGATCTATACAACACAAAGTTCAAAGAAAGATTCTACGCCAAAAAGAAGAATCTACAAATTATAAAGGCTAAAGATCAAAGTGAAAGAAAGGGAACTACGTGCATATGAATATCAAAGTCCAAAGAAGTATGAGCATGTTGGAATGGCGAACAACCACCACAGATACAGAAGTGACGAAAGGCAGGTTGCTCCACATCACAAAGGAACAAAGAACGATGAAAAGTCAGTCATCAAATATCACAAAGCATGAAGGAACAAAGACTAATGACTATTCTACTACGACACACAATGGTCAACAACAAAGAACAAAGAAGACCTAATCACGTGGAGCATCATTCGAATGACCACCCCTTAGGGGGAGATTGTTAGCATTGAAAATTATATTAAAAAGTGATGGTCATTCTCATTTATTGTAACGTTGTAATGTGTCGTAGTTTGTGTTATAAGAATAGTCAATGGGCCTTGGTCTTGGTAAGCTAATATGTTATTAGTTATGTTTCATAAGCCTTTATACTTCAAGTAAACCAAGTCCAAGCCCAAGCCCATGGAAAGCCTCTTAAGGCATCATGTTAAGAACTATATAAACACCTCAAAGGCTCATTTGAGGTGTGTGTACTGTGTGTTTTTTTTAATAAAAGTTCTCTTCATCTTTATACTCTATTTCTCTTATATTAACGGCACACCTTATTCATCAAGTCACCATCTTTACTTCATCTAGTTCTTATATTGGTATTAAAGTTGATAAATCTAAGGTCCTACAACTGTAAACAAGTCTACTGTGTTGGGATCACTTTCATGTTTTCACATGTGGTAATATTCTATATTGGTAAATGCAAAATTTTAGCTGGTGAGGTTTATCACTGTGCAAAATTTATATGAGTTCTTAGGAGGCATTTGTATTAGGGGTGTCGAATGATTCATGTGGGCACCACATTAATAATAAATGTTTGGTTAACTTCTATGTGATTGAGTACAGTGATGATACCTTTCTTATGTGGGCCCATATCATTTCAGGCTTGCAACCATGGTATCACATTGTATCCTCTGATTTTCTTGTCTTTTTATTTTTTTACTTTTGTCTTTTTCTCATTTTTAAATAATTTAAGTGGGTCCAATATTATTTTAATATTTAAATAAATTTTTAGATTTAATATAAATGTAATAAACGAGGATGTGTACCCGCGCGTTGCCGCAGGGTGTATGTATATGATCGTATTGGAGGCATTATGTTCATAAGCTTTCAAGGGAAGTTAGTGTTACAAAACAGGAATGAAATGGGTCATTCATGATAATAATGAGATAATTCCTTTCCATTTCCCTGAAACACTACATATCAAATTTAAAAAATATCAGATAGTAAGTGACTTACTAAATTTACATGGATTATGCCGCCTATCTTAGTAACAGCAACAACATTTGGAATATCAACACATTTTGTGTGTGCGGTGATGATCCCGCCTAAAAAAGTACTAAACAGCTAAATACAAAGAAGCATCAAAACACACTTGTTTATCCACCTAGTCCTTTTAAAAAAACACATGTTCATGCTAAACCTTAACTGCTACTTCAAAGGCTTGGACATTTTTCGGCCCGAAAACCCCTTCAAAAACTTTGCTTGTGTGCGCGCTCTTCTTCTTTCTAGACTGATCATGATCATGGCAGCACAGCGTGTATCTATTTGCTTGTAATCCTAAACTTCCATATGTTGTCAGGGTGCCATGTACCTAAATCGTCATTTCCTAGTCGGCAAATTAAGCCGTTTTCTTCATGAATCTAACGTCATCATTCAAGTAAAACTGTTTTTTGACTTTCCAAAGTCTAGGATAATTCCATCTGTTGACAGGTTCATAAGGGGAGGATTTCAGGATCGATATGATCATAACAACTCATGCCAACATCATACAAGAATTAAAAATAAGAAACAGGAAGATATGGGTGAACCCTTAAATCTGATATTGATTAAATGAATTGGGTTTCAAAGAATGTTTACATGATCATATCTATTTATAAGAGATGAAACGTTGCTTCATGAAGAGGCATATTGTTTCAATAAAAAGTAAACGACACAATGATTCCTAAAACGTTCTAATCCTAACTAAATAACCGTATACTATGTAACTGCCATCTATTGGGTTTGTTGGCCCAAAAACAAAACTTGCAGGCTTTATTTTTGACCCATCTTGTTCCCTTTTTGTCTGTGTCGAATTGCAGCAGTCTTGATGTTGAAAAACAAAGATTAATGGATTATGTTTTCCAACACCATCTACTTTTATAAAGAATAAATGATTTTTTGACGAAACATATAGAAAATCTGAACTGCAGCAGGGGGATCTGAACATACTGTGGAAAGCCACCAGGCAAAAATTGACAACCGGCATTTGTCGACTGTACAACACTATACTCAGCAGTATGCACGATCCCTTGTTGTGCAGCCCCACCTGTCAAATTGCTTGTAGCAGCTGCAATTGCTTTTGCAGGATCAGATGTGGTTAGGCTTATTATTTCTAGACTTATCTAACCCATAAGATTCGAAAATAATGTAGACATCATACCTATATTCGGACACTCACATTTTGACATTTGACATGATGAGTTGGCAATCCGTGGATACAGATTTCGCTTTGTGGACTGAGTGTGCAAAGAGGACCTTAGCAATGGCTGTGATGGCTGGCTTTTTTGACCCGAAAGAAGTGAAAAAGTGGAACTTGTGACAGCTGGTCATAGCAAAAAGAGGATATAAGCAAGTTGATTCGTCGGAAATAGGCACAATAATTAGTGTGCACATAATTTATTCCCCGTAATAGGGTAAATTATTTTATGAAAAAAATGAACAACACAGTTTGATAACCAAAATTGACAATTGGAGAACTGCTCTTGGGTTGAAAAAAATAGGAAAATACAGATTCATAACTAATAATCGAAAAGGAAAGTAACAAAACCATAAAGGTCGAAAACTTTTACCTCATTCCAAATTATGGGTTGCAAGAATGAGATAGGCAGGACCGTTAGAAACCTCTTCCAACATAAATGAAGCACAACCACTGTAACCACCAAATGTTTCATTCTTCAGTGGTGACCATCCTTTAAATTTTGCCCTTGGCACGGCAGTCAATCAATGCAGAGAACCATATGTTTCTGTTTCACCATTACTGTCAGTAATCACTCTATATCTTTCCAGTTTAAGGACCGCCACCAGTCCTCTCACCCCCATTCTCAAAGTTCACAACAGTTGCAACCGTTTGCACACTTTGTACAAAATGTTGCGCCTTACACACAGGTCCATGTTCGTCACCTGTTTTTCACCAACCTCAACCACCCCACCTAGTTTCAGCCCTGGTGTAGCTCAGTTGCGATTATCCTTTTCCAAATGAAAGTATGCTGTCACACCTGAAATGAAAACATCAGGTCAATTGTATTAGAACATGTGATACTAAAACAATTATACAAACCAAAAACGTCATACCAATGGTTAGTGTTAGATGTGGCAAGTTTGTGATTTAAGCCATAACTGTTGTTTAAAAAAAATAACAATAAAGAAACCAGCGTGCCTCTGAAAGTCTGCTACCATACTCTTTCTGTAGTCTGCGAATACAGCACTATGGAGAGTCTGCTATCTTCAGTGCATGCACAGAGGAAAGAAGAAAATTATAGTCAACAAATGCTTGTTATAAATAGAAGAGGTGTGCAAAACTGCATAAAACTTACCAATGGCCTTTTTTTTTTTTTTTTTTTTTTTTTTTTGGTGTGTGTGTGTGTTTGGGGTGCTTATTTAGGGGCGTTTGGGAAGCTTATTTAAGGCTTTATAGTGGCCATAAACATCTTTATGTGATTCCTTTGAACGGCGATTTTGACAGATATATTTATTTATTTTTTATTTATTTTTAATAATCTAAATTGCGATTACTTATCATCAGTCCTAATTTTATAAGTATATAACTCATATAAAGATAATGTACAACCGTTAAAGTGGGACAAATAAAACGTACATTGACATTGCAATTAGTAGCACCATAAATAATCGATACCTTTTAAGGCTTGTATATAAACTCGTCATGCAGTCACTTCTTGCGCCCTCGTGTGCAGGTAGGTCATTGAAATAAGACACTGGATTTTTATCAGCACCATAAACTTTTGTTATAAATTAAACTATTGGCACTTTAAAGACTGTTGCACCAAGTAGCCGTACAGGGGGTGTTTGTCGTAGCATTTTGTGTCTACAACTATAGTTCTTTAGATATCGAAGTTTTCATAAACCTCAATAAAAGGCTGCTTTAATTTTCCTTGTGCTTGTTTAGGTTCATTTTTGGTGTAACCTACACACACAAAAGATATTGGTTACTATTGTTTGTAAAGACCGACATTAGAAATCACTAAAAGATTTCGACCACTTGCCTATCTTGCAATTCTCGCCAGTTTTTTAATGGTATTCCTTAAAAACTACTTACCTTGGCAAGACACAGGGCGAGCACTAATTTTCACAATTCAGTGTCAGACATCTAGCTCTCCTTTCACTCTTAGATTCACATAATTCTATACACATTTAATCATTAACCATTGCATATCTACACCACATGTTACATTAGCAAATTCTATATACATTTAATCGTAAGTTAGTAGTTTAATAAAATTATAATATTTATACTAAACAATGACCATTATCTTCTAACACATGTCATAAGATTCCTAATGATCTAATAAATTTTTATACGTAAGTGTAGATGTAGATAGGAAGTGTCACCTCAAGCTGTGTAAAATCCAAATAAACGTGACGGAAATCGATCTTTATATTCAACTCCTGAGAAGCAGTATTAAAAAGATCAGCAGCTTTTATCGCTATTTTACATTTATTGAATGGTCGACTGTTTTTTATAGTAGAAGTGATTACACAAAAAAATAAAATTTTCTGGGACGAACATTACCTGAAGGAGAGCATTAACAGGATGCTAAAATCATCAGCACCTAACTGTAAAGACATCGTCAATTCATTCCAATTGGAGGTCTTCGTTATCAGCAAACTACAAAAATGATAGATAACGGAATATTATTTTACTTTTTGTTAGAATTTTAGCCATTACACGAACTAATACACCAAATATTTTTTTCAAAGGTCCGTAATATTTTGTCAAGCACTATGAACTCAATCGCCTAAATTTATATCCATTATATAAAGATCGTAATTCTAATTACTTCATCCTGTTCAAATGGATTGTACCTTTCGTTGGACCATCACATGTTGTAAGAAAGATACTATGAGCTGCAGTTAAAATGACTCGCTCATGTAATCCTTTTCTGTAACAAAACTGCAAGTGAAGATCAAACTGTGAAAAATAAGGCTCATGCCTGCAAATATTGAAGCAATACCACGCACAAGTCATGGCTGCAACCACAATCAATGTGTGGCTGCTTCGCCAAGATACGGGAGTCGGTACGCTTTCCTCCCAAAAAAATAAATGCAGGACGTTATGTACCTGTGTTTCTACTTGAGCTAAAGTGCAATCCTAGATATATTGATAATCCTCTAATTTTCAGGTGATAATCTTGGAGCATTGATAATTAGGCCAAGACTAGACTCGACTTAAGATAATAAATGAAAAATAACAAAAACATAAAATGAACATTGAATAAAAAGGGATGGTAGTCCGTATGTTTTTTTCTTTTTTTTCTTTTTTCTTTTCTTATATATATATTTTTTCTTTTTCTTGACTTTTTCGATTTTTTTTTTTTTTTTATTTTTTATTTTTTTTGCATACACTCTTACCCTACCATCCAAAATAATACATCATAGGGAATGGTAATTCCCCTTACACTTGAATCTTTACATACTTTACATTTAACTAAACTAATGACTCGAATTAAGAAAATCAAAACACTTGAAGCATTTTTAAGATTAACGTACATATGGGGGTAATAAATGATGTTCTTCCCCATTACTCCATAAAATAAGTACTTACCCATGAGTCCCAATCGTCCCAAAACAATA
Organism: Artemisia argyi; assembly: GCA_030686995.1. Taxonomy (NCBI): domain Eukaryota; kingdom Viridiplantae; phylum Streptophyta; class Magnoliopsida; order Asterales; family Asteraceae; genus Artemisia; species Artemisia argyi. Next base: position 177,837,427 of record CM060707.1, on the reverse strand, counting down.
TGTACAAGGATATGACTCGACTTAGCAACCATGTAATCAATTAGAAAGTTAACTTAGGGTTTAACAAATAACAATAATGCACTAAAAATGAGCGCATACACGGAAGGCTAAGGCGATTTGGTTGTACATTTAAGTGGGGTGTAACAAATTCTTCCTTTAAGTAAAATGCTTAAAGTTAGAAACGAAAAGATAGGCTCGGAGGGGTGTACTAGGGGTTTCGTGTACTAAAAATGAGTACAACGCTAAGGGTGTGGGAAAAATTAGTTGACTTAACTAGCCAAGTAATATGACTTAAATGGTCAAGTAATTATAATACGGGTTTAACACAAAGGGTGATCCTAATGCCTCTTATCATGTAGTAAATCGTACTACACGAATGTAGTCTCACTAGCGGTCTCGGGATGCATCACTAACGCAAGTTCTAGAATCTAAATGCTACCGGTACACTCATAAGCACTAATAGTAAATGCTTTTCCTATCAAATCTAAAGGCGAACCTCACATATTTGGGTGGAAAATTTTTCTGCATATACGGTTATGTGCTAGTCATACAATCTCCTATCCATGAGACGCTTGCTATGGCTAAAGTTTCACTCCTAAATGTTGTAAAAAAATTAAAATTTGGCGCTAAAATTGCACTAACAAGTATTTATCATAGTTTTATTACACATCTACCATTAAACAAAACAAACTCAAGCGAAAGTGCATATGTAAGGTATCATCTTTTTACCCTCCCCTTACACTTAAGATGAACATTGTCCCCAATGTTCAAGTAAAGAATGTAAAAGTGAAAAAGTAAAGAGAATGAAATCAAATACTCCCCTGATTCACTCGGTATGGATAATAAGGTGGCCAGGTTAAATCTTCCTCCAAGAAAATGAACAATCAAAGCTTCCCTTCCAGAATATAAATCATCTTCTTGTCATACATAACCTGTAAAACCTGACAAAATAGACAAGACAACCTCGCGTAAAATCGGCGGCATCCTATATAAGTTACTAAATCCTAGAAAACAAGATAAGATATAATGCTTGTGGAATGAAGTTTGCAGATCTCCTGGAGATTATAAAACTTAATAATTCACAAAAACCATAAGACTCCGTTAGAAAAACAAAACCGGTAAAATTTCCAGATTTTAACTCCTGACGCCGTCAAGAGTAAACCCCTGACGCCGTCAGAATTGACCTGCAGAAATCCTTATGTTAAGTTTCCGGAAAATTTCTGGAAAAACCTGGTCCTACTTCCTGGAAAATCCTGCAAAACTTCATTATGACTCAATACAAGCATTTGACTCTAACAAATATGAATATACATGTTTATTTAATATTGTGGAGAATCATGATCGGTTTGTTTCTTAAAAACATATTTGGGGTTTCCCCTTACACTTATCTTTTGCAAAAATACCTTTAGGTGGAGTTGAGACTAAGCCAAAACAACAAAGTAAAGTATTTCCACTATTTAGTTTTAGAAACATGATCAACCAACAATAAAAATAAACATGCATACGGAAGCAAATAACAATCAAACAAATGAAATCACACAAAACATGGGTTGCCTCCCAAGAAGCGCTTTTCTTTATTTACGAGTCTTGTAGCTAGACTCAAGGTCATGGGTTACTACGTGATTTCATCATTGGTTCCATTCTCTAGGTCGTCTTCTAAACTAGTATCGCTTTCATAGTGCAAGTACTTCGGGTCTTCGAACTCGAAAACATCTTGTCGATACTTAGAACTAAGCTTACTAACATCCTTAAAGAATCCACATGATAAATCATAAATGTTTTTACATCCTCTCCTAACGTCTTCATCACACAAAATAAGTTGGGAACTTATCTTATCAAGCCCGTCACAATCGATTTCCTTAAGGTCTTTTCTCTTGTATGGCGTTTGGTATGAAATCCTCCTAATCCCATTAGTGTAGGTCATGATTCCGTTCAAGTCATCCACTATCAAATTAGTGATTTCACAAAAGGGTGCTCCAAAAACGACTTGTGATAACCTAGGGTCGACATAATCTTCTATGTTGTCCACAATCGTGAATTCCGTAGTGAATGTCATATTTCCTACGAACACCTGGATTTCATGATCCTTACCAACCACTTTCTCTCCCTTGTAAATCATCCCCCATCTGCAGATATTGTTATAATGGAATAATGACATAAAATTCTTCGGCAGGAATACATTAATGTAGATGTTATCGAAGTATTTATGACCGATCATGCAGGGGATTTTGAGATTATTCGGATCACGCCGTCTTATCTTCCCCGACTCTCCATCCTTTGACCCATATAGATTCCCCTCAAGAGAGGGACGATACTCGTACACCTCCTCATTATCCCTACGAAAAATTACCTTCCTAACACCATTGGTGAGTAACACACTACCATCTTTCTCATCAAGGATTGCTCCCGATTCATTGATAAATGGTGTCCCAAGGACAAGGTTGGTTAACGTTTGATTGGTGAGAGGGTCCACGTCATCAACCACGGTGAGGTCAGTATTGTAAACGAGCTCTCCAATCCAAATTGGTAAATTTTCTATTACTCTCTCGCACGTAATGCGTTCTGGGAAGGTTTCGTGGTATAGGGAAAGGGGGATTATGTTGACTGGGAAGCTAGGATCTATATGACTATCGGTTAAGAGCTTTTCCTTAATGGTACAGGGGATCTTGAAAACCTTAGGGTTGCTACTCCCACTAATAACATCCTCCATTTTTCTCCCGGGTTCTTCTATAATAGATTTACCCAAAATGGTTGGATTTCTCTCATGCTCTTCCGATTTCTCTTTCCCTTCATCCGGTTTGCCGGATTCTTGCGCGGTGTATTGCTCGGGTGAGTTGGTAGGTTTTCTGGCCGAATCATGGTCTACCCTTGAGGTCTCATCTTTAGCTGCATGACCAGATTTGTTAGTTGGTTGCTGGGTTGGGTTGGGTGTAAAAGCAGATATCGTGGTGATGGTGTTTATGAAATGGACTGGTCCTAGGGGGTTGACAGGCTCTTTTCCTTTAGGGGATAGATATTTGAATAACTTGCTAGGACTCTTTATTTTCACAGGGGAGGTTGGTGGACTCATGACGGTAACAGACTTAACCTCATCAACGTGAGTGGGTTTATTAACAACATGCTCTTTGATAGCAGTTAACAGATTACAAATCTTGTTATTCACATCAGCCTGCTGTTGTCTAAATTTGGCCTCGAGCGTAGCGAGCTGTAATTCTTGAGATAGAATGAATTTTTTTAAAGTATCTTCACAGCTTTGCCTAGGAATGCCTTGTGATGGAAAATGCTCGGACCAAGTGAGTGGTGAGGAGTCATTGAAGGATACGCTTCGCGTTTGGTACCCTCTGAAATTAGGTTTATCCTTCCATGCCTCATAGGCCTCGCCAGAAGTTCAAGGACCCTGACCTACGTGCGATGATGTGAATTCGTTATAAGCATGTTTTGGAAGTTCCATGCTGTTATGAGTCTCATGAGTGCCATTGCATAATTTGCATGTAAAAGCGATTCTCCTTACTTGGCTTGAAGGTTTTTGAGCTTCGTAAGATTTCATGAGAGACTTGACTCGACCTTCAAGTTCCATGATCCTACGGTTGGGAGTGCTAGAATTGTTCGAAGGCAAAGATATTGCCTTGACTGTTTTGTTCAAATCACGGGGATCATTCCAACTTTCGTTGTCATAGAGAGCAAGATCTTCTATGAGTTCCCATGATTGTTCCGCACTAAGATCACGTAGCTTACCACCAGCCGATTGGTCAATGGCTCGCCTCGTGGAGATGTCGATATGGTCATAAAAGATTTGGACTTGGAGCCAAAGATCTATGCCATGATGAGGGACTTTTTGGAGTAAGTCCTTGAAACGAGTCCATGCTTCATAAAGAGATTCATTTTGACGTTGTTGGAACATCAAGATGTCATTTCTAAGCTTAGTAGTTCTCCCCGGTGGGAAAAATTGAGCAAGGAAACGAGTGGCGAGATCATCCCATGTGGTGATGGATCCCGCGGGTAAACGCTCAAGCCATTGACTAGCTTGATCCCGTAGAGAGAATTGGAATAGGCGTAAATGGGTAGTCTCTCTAGTTTCAACATCTAGGTCTATGCAATCTACGATTTTGAGGAAGTCCTTAAGATGTTGGTTTGGATCTTCGGAACGAAGTCCATGGAATGCACATCCGCTTTGCACCAACCGGATGGTGTCAGATCGCAAGGGGGTCACATTGGCTCCGGTGAGCTCAATGGTGTTTCGGTAGCCTTGGTGGCTAGGTCGGGAATACTCTCCTAAGGTTCGGGGCCTAAGGGGTTCTAATGGTGGGTTTTCTTGTGGTGGGATGACGGGTTCAAAGATGTTACCACCTTCCATGATGTTGGGTGGTGAAGAGTTACGAACAAAGACACAAAGAAATAGATAGACTAAAGAAACCTAAAAAAATAAAAATAAAATCTTACTAGAAAGGAATCTAGCAAGTAGACCTAATAAAAAGAAATTCTAACCTAGACAATAACTATTCTCCGGCAGTGGCGCCAAAAACTTGATGCGTGGGAATCGCAACAGGCTTTACCTCTAGAGGGATCTCGAGAAGCTTACAACCCCCACCAGGCAGTGTACCTGATCGTTGTAGTATAGTATAGTGACAAGTACCGGGGGATTGATCCTTCAGCTTAGGAATAGTGTCGCTAGGATTAGAAAGCCTAAATACTAGTTCTAAAGGTGAGAGATGATTATTTTTGTGTTTTTATATTTTTATGAAAGCAATTAAAATCTCGGGGTTTGAAGGATTTGGGCGGAATTAGTTGCTAATCAACTAACCCAATACTAAGATTCAATCAAAATAAAATACTAGAAATGAAAATAAACTAATTATACTAAGGTTGTGAGCAGTAATTGGAGAAAATGTGTTTACTTAGATTTCATTACTCCCTAGACATCTTTTACACGTTAATTACTTGTTATAATTGCATGGATGACGGATCGTATTCCTTAATACCATTCATGGGGTGGCACACATAACTCCCCAATTCTATGAGCTCTTATCTCCTCCTACACCATGCCCAACACAACTATAGGGATTGTAAACAGTGGCTCATGCATTAAATACAACCAATAAAGACCTAGTGCGCCTCGGTTCATGTTTCTTAAGACGTTCAAGCATGTTACCAATTGGAGATCTGCCAGTTTTCTTAAGCCTAACATATAAATCATTCATCCAAAACAAGAATAAACAAGTAATCAACACATAATTAACATCTAGGTTTCATTAGATCTAAGCAAACACAAGATAGATCTAGCCTAGCATGATGGAATTAAGACAAGAACAAGATATAGACAACCAACACATAGACATATTGATTGAATTAGAAGAACACTTATCTTGATTAAACATGCAAGGTATCAAGGGGTTGGAACCCTTGAAAAACCTGTAAAGTTACACCAAAATCGTACTTAGGGTTTCTCCCAAAACTTCTCTCTCTAATGTGTGAAAATTAAAAAACTATATATAGAAAAATAGGTCTGACGGCGTCAAGACAAACATTGTGACGCCGTCACCTCGCCGCCAAGACCCTTCTCGGACTGCCTTGATCTACATTTGACGCCGTCAAGACTTATACAACTCCAGGCTGTCATGACTCTTTTACTCTTGACGCCCTTCCTACGTGACGCCGTCAAATCTGTTCTGGGTCGTCATGGACTTCTGCTCTTGACGCTGTCAGAGAAATACTCTTGACGCCGTCACCTACTGTTCCCAGCATGGAAAATTAAGACTTTGGCGTTTTCTTCACTTTTATGCTCCAAAAACGTCCGAATTGCTTCCTTTTCCAGATTTCTCTCCCAAAGTACCTAAAATCACAAAAGGAACGATTTAGGGCAATATTTGATCAAATAAATTCGAATTCCGGCTTAAATGACCCCCTAAAAACGGATCATTTTTCGCCTCATCACATATTCTGTGCAAGACGATGAAAGACTAAGAGCTGAGACCTCTGAAATTGTTTCCAAATATGAAAATGCTCTTGTAAAACTTGAAAAAGAAAACATGTCATTTTTCAAACAACTTGATCGAAAATCAGAGGAATGCAAGTATGACAAATTGTCGTATGAGCATGCCTACAAGGACATGAAAGAGCAAAATGATCTTTTGAGAGCTCAGCTTGTAAGTATAAAAGGGAAGGGTGTGGATACTAAGTTTGCAAAACCATCGACTTCGGAGAAACCAAATGTTTCAAAAATGGTTGAAAAACCAAAAATGTCAATTTCAAGGTTTGCTCCTAAAGTCGATGAGAACAAGGATTTGTCAAAACCAGTCACTCCACAACCTTTGCTCAAGAAAAAGGACATGGAAAAGATTGTTGAAAAACGAAAATTGGTTGTTGAAAGAAACACAAAAGTGAGTGCACCTGGCTCTTCTAGGAATAGTACACCTAATGTGACTACAAAATCTGTAAAGGAATCTGTTGGTTCTAATGACATGGTCCAAAATCACCATCTAGAAGAAGCTAGGAAAAAGGCACAACTTCGAAAAAATAGAATCTTAGGTGCAAAACCTAGTGTGATGAATTCTACAAGATCCCAAAGCACTGCTAGTAGTAGTAAACCATTACCTATGAACAATCTACAAATTTCTAGGGATTGGCTTGCATCTAAGAGTAGTGGCACAAATGTGAATGCTAGGAACGTAGAATGCAACACAAAGAATTCCAAAGTCTCATCAAACAACAAACAATTTCTCAAGAAAGGAAAATCAAGTGTCATGACACAATCCACTAAGACACCAAATCGAAACAAACCCGTTGATAAGAAGCAAGAGGTTAAGAAACCTAATAGATGGATATCTAAAGAATGTAGTTTTTCCAAGACTGAGACTTCCGCTGCATCTGATAAGAAAACTACATCTAGATCTTACCTTAGGTGGATTCCTACCGGGAAAGTTTTTAAAACAGTTGGTCTTAGATGGATTCCCACAGGTAAGATTTTTGATAGTTGCACCAAGACAAATAATAGTGATAATCTTCAGGATAAGGAAGTAGAAAGCATTACAACCGTTGATATTCAACACCCGCTGAATGATGATTCATGTACTTCTAACATTGTTATTTGTGAAACCTCTTCATCAAAGGGTTCAAATTCTGTAAATTCTATAAAATCATTCTTTCAATCTTCTATTTTTGATTTTCCATTTCTTTTATAAAAACAAAAATAAAATACAAAAATATAAAATTTTCAAAAAATACAAAAACAATATAAAATCAAAAAATCCACAAATATTCTTCTCACGACATGTCTCTCGTATAAATCAATATTTTGTACGTTTCTAGAAATGTCATTAAAAAATGATACGGACATGTACAGATGCTTGAACGAGAGTTCTTTAAATGTTTTTCTAAAACATGTCGTTTCTCAAAAGTTTCTTCACAATGGCTTTCGTATACTTCAGTACGAAACCCGGACTTAAACGATGACTTCTTAGTATTTCAGCTAAGGACTCGTTCTTCAAAGAAAGGAAAGTGCTTAATCAAAAATGAAGGTTTCAAATATCTTTCGAGCACTTATCTTAAAAACAAAAATTCTCTTACATCATGAGCACCACATTTTCAAGATTTTTCAAAAAGATTTTCAAAATCTATCAAAATCGGTGCTCATCCTCAAAATGATTTGTGTACACCTTACAGTGCACAACTCAAGTTTTCAAAGAAAGGAAAGTGTTACGCAAAAATGATTTTCATCAACAAAGTGAACTTATCCTAAAATTGGACACTGTTGTACGCCTCAGTGCGACATTCCTATTCAAACAAAGAGAAGTCTTTGTTTTTCAAAAAACCTTGATGCAAAATTCAACAAATCTGAAACTTCTTTCTCTTTCAGAATTTTGCTCCGAGAAGACTCCTTCCCTCTAAACTTTAAAAGTTTAACATTTCTCAAAAACATATGCGAGTTTTGAGGGGGAGTTATTACAAAAACAAAAATGTTCCGAATTCATGCAAAATGAAATCTGTCTATCTCTCCAAAAAGCCTTTTCTTAATCAGTTGATATAAAAAAATATCACGATATGCTATTTTTGAGGGGGAGAAGACATCATTAAAATGTGATCAAAGATGTTTAAAGATTGTAGCTGAATCTCAAAAGAGCTCGACTCAGATAGTACCAATGAATTGACGAAGCTTAAAATGTCAGTAATCGAAAAGACTTGTCCTGGACGGGTAATAATTTCAAGCTAGTCTAACTAGTGATGTAAGCGTGTCTCGAATAGGACTTGTCTGAGTAGAATGTACCATATCGAGAGACTTTCTTTGGACTTGACCAGGACGGGTAATAATTTCAAGCTAGTCTAACTAGTAATGTAAGCGTGTCTCGAATCGGTCATGTTCACTGAAAGTGGATCAATTCAAAAAGTGCAAACTCCTCACGCATGTGCAAATTTCTTAAATAATTCATGAGCACGTGTGAAGGGGGAGTCCTTAAAAAGTTGCAAAACTCTCAAAGTGGTAACGACAATGTGTTTTATTATCATAAACACTTTGAGAGATTTTTCACAAAAAGGTTTTTTGGCATGTGATCAACAATAGGATAGTCATGGAGTTATAAGGTGACTAAGGTTAGGTAAAACCGTCCTATGATCCGCCAGAGCCGGAGGGATCTACCCAAGGACAAATCCAATAGATTAGAATTAGAAGTCCTTAGGTATGATTGAAAAAAGGAGAAAATGAGAAAGGAGAAAGAAGGGGTTGAAGAATTAAAAAGAAAAGTTATGAAAAAGGGTGAAAAGAAATACCCCTCCAAATGTTCAACCTTAGGGCAGACACCGGGTACAATTCATATGCTACTGGTTGTTACTAAGGTGACACCGGTATTGAAGATAAAGACGTCATGGACCCAGTGACGCACTGCACTAAACCTTCTTAACTACTCAAGTTCTCTTAAAAGAGCTTGTTTCATTCTCACGGGGAACCGGTGTAAACTATCGACCTGTCTCTTAGAGATGGTTGATATTGAAGCAGGAGACCTCTCCCTAATCTCCACATAGAAAACCTAATGTGCACTTATCGAGTCTAGAGCCCCGAGATTCATCAAAAGATCTCATAGGAACACATGATATTTCTACACTGGTTGTTCATCATTAAGGACGCCAGATGTAAACTTAAGAGTCCTACGCAGATCTTAGCAATCTGCCAAAACATTTATGAAAGGATTCACTTTTGTGATTCTCAATGATTGAATGGAAATTCCTGCCAGGGTCAACATCAAGCAGCCCTAACAGCAGGTCACTTCGGTAATTCTTTATGGGTTACGCTTAGTGTTCGCGGTGGTTTCAAACTGTCTACAGTCGTGGAGTGATCCCCAGCGACTCACCCAGTCATTGAGCTACTTAGTAGGTCTTGCAAGCTCTCTCGAGAGTATCTGACATGGGAACAGCCATGGTAAGGATTAGAAGGAGTCTTCACACTATGCTGTTGACAATCTCTAATTCCTTATCTGTAAGTACCAGATGTTTTATTGCTAACAGTTTACCCGCAGGTATACATCATCTCCATGGCGAAGGATTCCACATGCTCATACATACATCTGGAAGTTAAAGAAAGCTCCCTCAAAGATCTATACAACACAAAGTTCAAAGAAAGATTCTACGCCAAAAAGAAGAATCTACAAATTATAAAGACTAAAGATCAAAGTGAAAGAAAGGAAACTACGTGCATATGAATATCAAAGTCCAAAGAAGTATGAGCATGTTGGAATGGCGAACAACCACCACAGACACAGAAGTGACGAAAGGCAGGTTGCTCCACATCACAAAGGAACAAAGAACGATGAAAAGTCAGTCATCAAATATCACAAAGCATGAAGGAACAAAGACTAATGACTATTCTACTACGACACACAATGGTCAACAACAAAGAACAAAGAAGACCTAATCACGTGGAGCATCATTCGAATGACCACCCCTTAGGGGGAGATTGTTAGCATTGAAAATTATATTAAAAAGTGATGGTCATTCTCATTTATTGTAACGTTGTAATGTGTCGTAGTTTGTGTTATAAGAATAGTCAATGGGCCTTGGTCTTGGTAAGCTAATATGTTATTAGTTATGTTTCATAAGCCTTTATACTTCAAGTAAACCAAGTCCAAGCCCAAGCCCATGGAAAGCCTCTTAAGGCATCATGTTAAGAACTATATAAACACCTTAAAGGCTCATTTGAGGTGTGTGCTTGTGTGTGTATTGTGTGTGTTTTTTAATAAAAGTTCTCTTCATCTTTATACTCTATTTCTCTCATATTAACGGCACACCTTATTCATCAAGTCACCATCTTTACTTCATCTAGTTCTTATATTGGTATTAAAGTTGATAAATCTAAGGTCCTACAACTGTAAACAAGTCTACTGTGTTGGAATCACTTTCATGTTTTCACATGTGGTAATATTCTATATTGGTAAATGCAAAATTTTAGCTGGTGAGGCTTATCACTGTGCAAAATTTATATGAGTTCTTAGGAGGCGTTTGTATTAGGGGTGTCGAATGATTCATGTGGGCACCACATTAATAATAAATGTTTGGTTAACTTCTATGTGATTGAGTACAGTGATGATACCTTTCTTATGTGGGCCCATATCATTTCAGGCTTGCAACCATGGTATCACATTGTATCCTCTGATTTTCTTGTCTTTTTATTTTTTTACTTTTGTCTTTTTCTCATTTTTAAATAATTTAAGTGGGTCCAATAGTATTTTAATATTTAAATAAATTTTTAGATTTAATATAAATGTAATAAACGAGGATGTGTACCCGCGCGTTGCCGCAGGGTGTATGTATATGATCGTATTGGAGGCATTATGTTCATAAGCTTTCAAGGGAAGTTAGTGTTACAAAACAGGAATGAAATGGGTCATTCATGATAATAATGAGATAATTCCTTTCCATTTCCCTGAAACACTACATATCAAATTTAAAAAATATCAGATAGTAAGTGACTTACTAAATTTACATGGATTATGCCGCCTATCTTAGTAACAGCAACAACATTTGGAATATCAACACATTTTGTGTGTGCGGTGATGATCCCGCCTAAAAAAGTACTAAACAGCTAAATACAAAGACGCATCAAAACACACTTGTTTATCCACCTAGTCCTTTTAAAAAAACACATGTTCATGCTAAACCTTAACTGCTACTTCAAAGGCTTGGACATTTTTCAGCCCGAAAACCCCTTCAAAAACTTTGCTTGTGTGCGCGCTCTTCTTCTTTCTAGACTGATCATGATCATGGCAGCACAGCGTGTATCTATTTGCTTGTAATCCTAAACTTCCATATGTTGTCAGGGAGCCATGTACCTAAATCGTCATTTCCTAGTCGGCAAATTAAGCCGTTTTCTTCATGAATCTAACGTCATCATTCAAGTAAAACTGTTTTTTGACTTTCCAAAGTCTAGGATAATTCCATCTGTTGACAGGTTCATAAGGGGAGGATTCCAGGATCGATATGATCATAACAACTCATGCCAACATCATACAAGAATTAAAAATAAGAAACAGGAAGATATGGGTGAACCCTTAAATCTGATATTGATTAAATGAATTGGGTTTCAAAGAATGTTTACATGATCATATCTATTTATAAGAGATGAAACGTTGCTTCATGAAGAGGCATATTGTTTCAATAAAAAGTAAACGACACAATGATTCCTAAAACGTTCTAATCCAAACTAAATAACCGTATACTATGTAACTGCTATCTATTGGGTTTGTTGGCCCAAAAACAAAACTTGCAGGCTTTATTTTCGACCCATCTTGTTCCTTTTTTGTCTGTGTCGAATTGCAGCAGTCTTGATGTTGAAAAACAAAGATTAATGGATTATGTTTTCCAACACCATCTACTTTTATAAAGAATAAATGATTTTTTGACGAAACATATAGAAAATCTGAACTGCAGCAGGGGGATCTGAACATACTGTGGAAAGCCACCAGGCAAAAATTGACAACCGGCATTTGTCGACTGTACAACACTATACTCAGCAGTATGCACGATCCCTTGTTGTGCAGCCCCACCTGTCAAATTGCTTGTAGCAGCTGCAATTGCTTTTGCAGGATCAGATGTGGTTAGGCTTATTATTTCTAGACTTATCTAACCCATAAGATTCGAAAATAATGTAGACATCATACCTATATTCGGACACTCACATTTTGACATTTGACATGATGAGTTGGCAATCCGTGGATACAGATTTCGCTTTGTGGACTGAGTGTGCAAAGAGGACCTTAGCAATGGCTGTGATGGCTGGCTTTTTTGACCCGAAAGAAGTGAAAAAGTGGAACTTGTGACAGCTGGTCATAGCAAAAAGAGGATATAAGCAAGTTGATTCGTCGGAAATAGGCACAATAATTAGTGTGCACATAATTTATTCCCCGTAATAGGGTAAATTATTTTATGAAAAAAATGAACAACACAGTTTGATAACCAAAATTGACAATTGGAGAACTGCTCTTGGGTTGAAAAAAATAGAAAAATACAGATTCATAACTAATAATCGAAAAGGAAAGTAACAAAACCATAAAGGTCGAAAACTTTTACCTCATTCCAAATTATGGGTTGCAAGAATGAGATAGGCAGGACCGTTAGAAACCTCTTCCAGCATAAATGAAGCACAACCACTGTAACCACCAAATGTTTCATTCTTCAGTGGTGACCATCCTTTAAATTTTGCCCTTGGCACGGCAGTCAATCAATGCAGAGAACCATATGTTTCTGTTTCACCATTACTGTCAGTAATCACTCTAAATCTTTCCAGTTTAAGGACCGCCACCAGTCCTCTCACCCCCACTCTCAAAGTTCACAACAGTTGCAACCGTTTGCACACTTTGTACAAAATGTTGCGCCTTACACACAGGTCCATGTTCGTCACCTGTTTTTCACCAACCTCAACCACCCCACCTAGTTTCAGCCCTGGTGTAGCTCAGTTGCGATTATCCTTTTCCAAATGAAAGTATGCTGTCACACCTGAAATGAAAACATCAGGTCAATTGTATTAGAACATGTGATACTAAAACAATTATACAAACCAAAAACGTCATACCAATGGTTAGTGTTAGATGTGGCAAGTTTGTGATTTAAGCCATAACTGTTGTTTAAAAAAAATAACAATAAAGAAACCAGCGTGCCTCTGAAAGTCTGCTACCATACTCTTTCTGTAGTCTGCGAATACAGCACTATGGAGAGTCTGCTATCTTCAGTGCATGCACAGAGGAAAGAAGAAAATTATAGTCAACAAATGCTTGTTATAAATAGAAGAGGTGTGCAAAACTGCATAAAACTTACCAATGGCCTTTTTTTTTTTTTTTTTTTTTTTTGGTGTGTGTGTGTGTTTGGGGTGCTTATTTAGGGGCGTTTGGGAAGCTTATTTAAGGCTTTATAGTGGCCATAAACATCTTTATGTGATTCCTTTGAACGGCGATTTTGACAGATATATTTATTTATTTTTTATTTATTTTTAATAATCTAAATTGCGATTACTTATCATCAGTCCTAATTTTATAAATATATAACTCATATAAAGATAATGTACAACCGTTAAAGTGGGACAAATAAAACGTACATTGACATTGCAATTAGTAGCACCATAAATAATCGATACCTTTTAAGGCTTGTATATAAACTCGTCATGCAGTCACTTCTTGCGCCCTCGTGTGCAGGTAGGTCGTTGAAATAAGACACTGGATTTTTATCAGCACCATAAACTTTTGTTATAAATTAAACTATTGGCACTTTAAAGACTGTTGCACCAAGTAGCCGTACAGGGGGTGTTTGTCGTAGCATTTTGTGTCTACAACTATAGTTCTTTAGATATCGAAGTTTTCATAAACCTCAATAAAAGGCTGCTTTAATTTTCCTTGTGCTTGTTTAGGTTCATTTTTGGTGTAACCTACACACACAAAAGATATTGGTTACTATTGTTTGTAAAGACCGACATTAGAAATCACTAAAAGATTTCGACCACTTGCCTATCTTGCAATTCTCGCCAGTTTTTTAATGGTATTCCTTAAAAACTACTTACCTTGGCAAGACACAGGGCGAGCACTAATTTTCACAATTCAGTGTCAGACATCTAGCTCTCCTTTCACTCTTAGATTCACATAATTCTATACACATTTAATCATTAACCATTGCATATCTACACCACATGTTACATTAGCAAATTCTATATACATTTAATCGTAAGTTAGTAGTTTAATAAAATTATAATATTTATACTAAACAATGACCATTATCTTCTAACACATGTCATAAGATTCCTAATGATCTAATAAATTTTTATACGTAAGTGTAGATGTAGATAGGAAGTGTCACCTCAAGCTGTGTAAAATCCAAATAAACGTGACGGAAATCGATCTTTATATTCAACTCCTGAGAAGCAGTATTAAAAAGATCAGCAGCTTTTATCGCTATTTTACATTTATTGAATGGTCAACTGTTTTTTATAGTAGAAGTGATTACACAAAAAAATAAAATTTTCTGGGACGAACATTACCTGAAGGAGAGCATTAACAGGATGCTAAAATCATCAGCACCTAACTGTAAAGACATCGTCAATTCATTCCAATTGGAGGTCTTCGTTATCAGCAAACTACAAAAATGATAGATAACGGAATATTATTTTACTTTTTGTTAGAATTTTAGCCATTACACGAACTAATACACCAAATATTTTTTTCAAAGGTCCGTAATATTTTGTCAAGCACTATGAACTCAATCGCCTAAATTTATATCCATTATATAAAGATCGTAATTCTAATTACTTCATCCTGTTCAAATGGATTGTACCTTTCGTTGGACCATCACATGTTGTAAGAAAGATACTATGAGCTGCAGTTAAAATGACTCGCTCATGTAATCCTTTTCTGTAACAAAACTGCAAGTGAAGATCAAACTGTGAAAAATAAGGCTCATGCCTGCAAATATTGAAGCAATACCACGCACAAGTCATGGCTGCAACCACAATCAATGTGTGGCTGCTTCGTCAAGATACGGGAGTCGGTACGCTTTCCTCCCAAAAAAATAAATGCAGGATGTTATGTACCTGTGTTTCTACTTGAGCTAAAGTGCAATCCTAGATATATTGATAATCCTCTAATTTTCAGGTGATAATCTTGGAGCATTGATAATTAGGCCTACTAAATAGACCTACAAATAGGCCTATTCTATTCACATTTTGACAAGTATTAAAAACACTTTTCTCTCTCCTCATATTCGCCGATCAATTTTGAATTACACCAATCATATTTGTAGGTCTATTCTTAGGTTCATTACTTAGTTCTACAAATCATTTTTCTAATCTTGTAACTCTTGCCACACCATACCACGTCTTCTCAGCTCCCATATGCACCTACACAAAATGACATCTTTTATATATATCTGCAGTGATTACGTTTAAGAATTAATTGGAAATAGCAACATAGTAACAATATCAAGTTTGATAACAAAATACGTTTCTCTACTTTAATTTAAATATATGAAAGAGGATGCAATCTGAAACCATTGTTTAACTATAAATCTATATCAAGGATCAAAATTTCAGATAACATAAGAGAGCTAAAAAACGCCATATGAACATAAGCCCAAATTCAGAATAACCAAACATCCAAAAAAAAAAAAAAAAAAAAAAAAAAAAAAAAAACCTGCTAGCTGTAGCTGCGACACCAGCCCAGCACCACCATTCGTCATCAAATCCCACAACTGGAGCGAATTCCCAAAGCCTCGTAACAAATTAACTCCCCGACACTCGCTTGACATCACTAAACCTAATTTCTAACAGAAATCCAAGTAACCCTAACCTCAAAAAACACCACCCATAACCAAAATTTAAACCCCCCCCCCCCCCCCCCCAACATATTCAACACGAAGTATCCAAAAATTATAGCGAAACCCTAATTTAACCTATGTATATATAAACTAAATTTACCTTGTTTATATTGCGGCGATTTGTTGATCCTTCATCGCAGATCAAGTAAACGAATTTGTGTTGGATCGATAATTTTTTTTGGGCATGAATCGTTAATTTTTTTTGGAAAGAAAGAGATGTGTGTGTGTGTTTTGTGTCTGAAAGAAGATTCAAGATAGAGCTGGATATACACTCATTATTACACTCATTATTTTAATATTTTTACTGTAGACACACACAAAAAGCACTATAGCACAAGAACAGTGCAGCCCACGATAAATGTAATATTGTATAATTATATATAATAATATATTTTCTCTTTCTTACTTTTTCTCAAACCTTTTTCAAATCTTTCAAACCATTCTTAAGTCCAAATACAATTCTAAACCCACTTACAAACCAAACCACCTCAAATAAGAGGACAGTCTCAACCAGTGATAGAATAGCTTTACCCATCCGGGACGAGCCCTTAATTTTTTTTTAGTGGAATACTTTGCTAATTATGAGATATGTTTTTTTAATAAAATACTCTTCGAAGTTAGTGAATTATCTATCTTCAAAGTTTGTTCCTTAAACACAAAATAATGAAACTAAGCCCATATTTATGTTATTTTTTGGTAGAAAGAAAAATGAAATAATGCTATTGTTAGCTATAATTTATTTGGACATTTGTCATTTTAGGCTAGTGTCGCAAATAAGCCAAACTTTTATCAAGCAACTCGAGCTTGAGCTTGACTCGATCGTAGTTGAGCTTTTATCGAGCTTAAACCCAAGCCCAATAAACTAGCTCGAAATACATAACGAGCCGAGCTCGACTTTTCAATAGCTAGAGCTCGAGCTTCTATCGAGTTTTTCGAGCCTTCATGTACTGAAATATTTTCATTATACATATTTAAATAAAGGGTTATTAGCATAAAAATGTATCATACTTGCCACTTTTTGTCTTTGTTTGTTGCGTACTATTTTTTTTCTCATCTTGACACTAACCTTTTGAAATCATGCTATTGTGTGTACTTTGTGACTATTTCAGCCATGAAAATGACTATTTTACCTTTCAAATTTTGAAAAAAGTAAGGGTAAAATGGTCAAAAAGTACACACAATAGCACAATTTAAAAAGGTTGGTGTTAAGATGAGAAAAAAAATAGTATGCAACATACAATGACAAAAAATGGCAAATATGATGTCTTTTTATGAAAATAACCCTTAAATAAACAACCTAGATGCTAACGTGAATATTGCTATAATAGTTAAATATTTATCGTAGAAGGACTTTTAACCCTTAATGCTTTAATGTTTTATATAAGTTTTTTGCTCTTGAGTTTATCGCGTATTTTCATAATTTTACTGATGAGTTTAGCTATCGAATACAATATTTATGTTTAAATTCGAGCTTTTCGATTAACATATTAAACCGTTATTTCAATTAACATTATAATTTTGATCATTAAATATTTTATCTAATTTTAATTTTTGAAAATGCACTTTAAAAAAATCTTTATTAAGTAAAATGCGAAAAAGAATAACACGAAAGAAAATAAATAAATCGGGAATCATGACTTGTAGCCTATGACCGGAAGATAACAAATTTTTGTTAATAGATTTTACCTAAAGCTCGAATACATGTTAAATAATAAAATAGTATTATTAAATCGATATTGCATGTTTATTTATAATAGACATGTAGCTTTGACAATAAGCAAATTAAACCCTAAAAGGCTAAACCTAATAAGGCCTAAGCCGACAACCTATCTAATAATAATAACGATATGACTGTTAACTAAACTACACGCTTACCAAAATGCAAGGTTTTGAAACCCGGGTCGACCCGGCCGGGTTAACCGGTTCGACCGGTTCCGGCCGAAAAACGGGTCAAAACAATCCGGGTTTCTAAAACCGGGTTAACCGGTTTGACCCGCCGGGTTTTGAGTGACCTGGGTCAAGCCGGTTCTCGAAACCCGGCCGGTTTTCATTTTTTCAAAATATTTTAATAAAAACCCGGGTTGACCCGGTGGTCGACCCGGTTGACCTGACGGTCGAACCGGTTGACCCGGTCAAAAAAATAAAAAAATAATAAATTGAAAACCGGGTTGACCCGGCGGTCCAACCGGTCGAACCGGTGCCCGGTGACTCGACCTGGTCGATTTCGAACCCAGTTTTCAAAACATTGCCAAAATGTCTTTGTTTGGTTTAGTATCAAGCGTGTAGTTGCCTCATAGACTAAGCGATGTTGGAAGGAGTGTGTGAGTTTGCTTTGTTTAGCGGTACCCAGGGGAAAAATATAGCTAACACACATTAATGGATAAAAAACTTAAACTTAAATGATATAATGAAATACAATCATGCAGAAAGCCGAATACACAAAACACTGTATTTACTATAGTCACGTGAAACACAAAACACTGTTCCGAGAAGATAAAAAGAGGTCGTAGTGTTGTATACCGCCTCCATATGTAATATGTTTAGGTTTGGCCAAACATTTTTCCAGGATAATTTGCTATTGTCAAGCCCCTTACAATGATCATGTGGTTCAGTTTGATACAATACGTCAAAACATTACAAGCCACTACAAATGGACAAGAAAACACTTCCTTAACCAAAGAGAAGTGATATGTGTAACACCAAAAGTAACGTGCAAACCACCAATATTGACTTAACAGGTCTCATAATGAGAAAACACCATTTCGTGTTGTGCAAATTATTTCAACATGAATGGTACTAACTTTCAACTTCAAGTTTTCTAATGATTAAAACTCAACATGCACATGACGAGATATTTTTACACACAAAGTCAATCAAGTGATTCCAAAGTTACTAATCAAGTCCCAAAACATGGAAAAACATGTAAGTTAACCTATAGCGTTCCTAAAATATTAACTTCTGCCCATATGACTGTTAAACAATTAGACTAAAAATGTTTTTACTTAAAAGTACCGTTGCAATCACCAAGACCAGAAAATAACCCAGCTGAGCTATATATTCCTAAAGCAAGTATTATTGGCATCTAAATCTATCTGGCCTGACGTCACACACAAGAATTCTTGCAAACTCGCTCATTTATGAACTCGCAGGGATAGTTGACTCATCTTCATCTGTGTCCTCATCTTTATCTTCATGTTCCACAGATTTAACATTCGCAGCAGCTTTCAGCGTCGCAAAGAAATCTTCAGGAAGAGGACCAGAGTGCACTGGCGCAGGCTTTGGAATTTCAATCCCATTTTGCATTTCTTCACTTACATAGTCATCAATGACACCCCATGGGTCCCACTCTGCAAACCAACACTATTAAGATATCAAGATCATACGAGGCCTAGAGTTTATTCATATAGAATAAGATGACAAAATGTCTAAAAGAATAGGCAATTTCAATTCGCTTATATAATTGACATCCGAGTTACAAAAAAATGTGGCAAAAAAAGGGACGGAATGATTAGAAAGTTGCCCAAAATATACTAAAAGTGTATACAATCTCCTAAGCCTGAACCATATTACACATATTAAACAATTCATGAAATTAAAAAATGTTGGCAGATGAACACAGCCCCGTGACCCTAACCGTTTTGATCCATCCTAAAAACCTTTCCATGTAAAACCGATTACCTAACTAGCCTACATTGTCACGCATAGTTACCACATTTAGTATAACTGTATAAGAATGCAGGTAACTGTAATTTTCTCTTTTGATTACCCTCTTTCCCCTAAAAACAAGAGTCGTGATATTTTTCTTGTGCAATTGATGGTAACCATAGCTTATATCACAAATAAATCTATCTGCAAAGGACCTGACCAACAGAGACTCACGAAAATGGATGATAATAGAGGTGTTAAAGGTGGTGCGATGGTATATTGGTGGTAACATAGTCTTGCTTCATGAACGCCTGTTATCAAATTTGAGAGTTAATCAATTTCATCCAGAGGAATTTTAGTTTCCCAGAGTCCTAGAAAAGCCAAATTTTGGCAACAGACTTCACTTTTGGTAAGGTGATAGGTTCCAAACTGTGGTTGCTCTCGTTTCTCAAATTTCAGCTTGAAGTAATGTGACTAATTAAAAAGATAACAAATAAATTTACGCCAAATTTGGTTACAAGAGTTGATTGGTCTGTCAGGTTGAGTAATGGGTTGGGCGGACTAGCCCGTACTTTTTTTTTTATCATTTTATTAAAACTTGCAAGAAATACTTGAAAAATGGTTACCAAAACTGAATTCTTACAAAAATCATCTAAATAAGCGATTTATGATCTTTAAGCACGAGGATACACTTTTAGTATGCCAACAAGTTACAAAAAGTTGCTGATAATATAAATTCTAATACCAAGACTATTAAGGTTTCATAATGGATAATTTCTAGTGAAGGTCAGACAGATCAGGTTGACTAGCTAATACTTTTTTGCTATTACGATAATGTAATACCCTAAAGGCACAGCCATATGACTAACAGTGGGGCCACAGACTACAGTCAGCTCATTAAAAGCATTACGAGGCAGCGAGGCACCTCTTTCTCAAGAGAGAACTTTCTACTGATACAAAACCGATCACAAATGAAACAAAATTGGTCAATGCATTGAACTAATTTAGGTCTTCCTCCTTGACACCTTGAATTCCATGAATGAATCACTATCTAGACTCATATGATGTCTCAAATCTTAGCACTCACACAGAAATTATCTTAAGCCATTTTAGAAAGTGTTCGAGATTGCCTTCCAACAACACTATTAAGAAATCCAACACTATTAAGAAATCAATATCATGCAAGGCCTAGATTATATTCATAAACGTTTTGATCCATCCCAAAACCTTCCCATTTAAACTGATAACCTAACCAGCCTATGTTATCACGCATACTTACTGCCAATACTAACATAGCTTACCACATTAGAACAATCATGTAGATAATTGACAATCTTTCTTAATGACCCTTTTTCCCCCAAAACAGGAAAGTTATGATATTTTTCTTAGTACAGTTGATGGCAACCATAGCTATAATCGCATATTATTCTGTCTACAAAGGACCAGGCCAACACAGACTCTCGATAATGGTAAGACGTGGTAAAGGTGATGCAATGGTATATTACTAATGCATGGTCTTGCTTCATGAACTCCTGTTATCAAAACTGATAATGGATCAACATCATCAAGAGGAATTTTAGTTTTCCACATTCCTAGAAAAGCCAAATTTTGGCAACCACATCACTTTTGGTGAGGAGATAGCTTCCTATATTGAGGCTGAAACTGTGGTTGCTCGCATCATGATGAAGAAGTGGGCAAAATTGTGGTCGAATGGGTTGCTGGTCACAAATCTAGTGCAAGCTAAAAAGTGAAAGAGATATCTTACGTCCACATATCAAGTAGGTGTTATTAATAAAAAGGGTGGATTTCACGGTCCAGCATATGCTTGGTGGCATTTGACCCCATCCCCATGCCATGCCTTATAGCTCATAGGATTGAAATTTTTTTTCACCTTTCAGCTTGACATAATGTAACTAATCAAAGAGGTAACATATAAATTTATGCCCAATTCCTAGGCCCAAAAACGAAACATATGATGGAGCAACAAAAAGATAACTTCCATCAATTCTAACAATTCTAAGTTCTAACCCCTCTGATTATCCATAAAGAGAATAACAAGCGATGACAGCATGTCTAGATGACTAATAGTTTAGAGCTTAATATTCAAAATAAAGCATCATGAATGATGATGCAAGTTACAGACCATCAAAGTTGCACTCAGGATCGTAAAGCAAACATCGATATTCCAGGCCAAAGGGTTGATTCAAATTTATATTCAAGTAGTAAGACTATAATGGTGGCATTATGTATGGGTGTCAGGTTGGGTAACGGGTTGGGGAGACTAGCCAGTACTTTTTTGTCATTTTATTGATACTCGCTAAATTAATGTTTAAAAAATGGTTACCAAAACTATATTATTACAGCAACCGATTTATGATCTTGTAAGCACCTGGATACACTTTTAGTATGCCAACAGCTTACAAACATTGCTTTTGATATAAATTATTGAATGAGTGACGACTCCATCGAGTTGGGCAACTAAAACAGGTAATTTCTAGTGCAGGTCAAGATAGAACAGGTTGACTAGTAAAACTTTTTTGCTATTACGATAATGTAATACCCTAAAGGCACAGCCATAATAATGGAGCTAGAGCTTACAGTCAAATCACTAAAAGCATTACAAGGCAGTGACACTCCTCTTCCTACAGAAACCAAACTTTCTATTGATGCAAAATTGATCACAAATGAAATATACTCGGTCAATGCATTGAACTAATTAAGGTATCTTGAAATCTTCAATTCAATTAATGAATCACTATCTAGACACATATATGATGTCTTAAATCTTAGCACTCATAAAAAAATAATCTTAAGCCATTTTAGAAGGTGTTCGAGATTGCTTCTTCACACAACTTATGCTGATTGCGTTTTTCTTACGTTTATGATGTGTCTACTATTGCAGACTAACAATTCCTTTTTTCACTAAGAATGAGCCAACTTATTTCTTTCAAAAGCGCTTATATATCCAATAGTAAACACATAATCAGGCACCAAGGGAGCATTTTAGATTGCTCATCCATTCTATTCAAAGAACAAGGATTTAGATTTCTCAAAGTCTTGTTTTGGCACGTGAACTACCAAATGTTCCATAAAATGTTACAAATTTTCAATTCCAATATGCACATTTTGGTGACCTTGTCATACCACAAAATCCGACACGTGTCGCTATTTTTTACATGTCACCTCACAAAAGTGTGCATATTTGAACTCATTTTGAAAGTTTGTAACACTTGATGGGACATTTTGTAGTTGGCGTCCCAAAACACGACTTTGATAAAAGTTCGTTGCTATTTAATTGCCCAAACCAAAGAACAATAATGAAGTAATCACTAAAATAAACAATCACAAACACCCTCTAATACTACTTATCTCTTCTCTTCTCTACTATACATAAAGAGAAAACATACTCCCTCCGTCCCAATTTTATTGTCCACGTTTCCTTTTTGGATGTCCCAATTTAATTATCCACTACTAAAAAAAGATAAGAAAGTTTAACCAAGTTTACTATATTACCCTTATTTAAAATTATTATTATATACCTTAAAAAAGACTTTAATTAATTACTTGAGGGCAAAATTGTCATTCTGTCAAAAAGTAAGAAAGAGAATGCTCTAATAAATGTACTTTCTTAAACTGTGTGTTTTTTGTCAGGGACAATAATTTTGGGACGGATAGAGTATTTGCTTAAAAATTACTAATCTACCCCTACTCTCTACTCTCTACTAGTATATACTTTACATTAAAAAAACGAAACACTTAACCAAAAATTCACAACTAAATTATTTGCTGCTATGCACACGTACTCGCCTAATATGAAACAATGTATATAAAAATAGAGTGTACTAACCAAGCAATTTGTCAAGGACTTTATACTCAAACTTAGCCTCTTGAATAAGCTCATCAACTTTACCAATTTTCTTTTCGATATTTTCGACATCCTTTTCGGACTCGCAAACCGCGAGACGTTGGCGCGTGAGGCTCTCCATGGATTTACGGTAACCCTCATCTTCAGGTACACGTGTGATAATGTTTAAGGTTTTAGTGTAAAGGCCAATAAGTACCTCCCTAGAGTTGGGGACCACCTCTGGACCCACCTTTTGACCCACAATGGCTGCTGCTGCTGCTGACGTCATTTTTAAGGATGATGGCCTTGCAAACCTCCGGAGGAACATGTTTCTGATCAGTTGTTTGTACTTGGAAAATGTTGGTGTTGTACTTTGTTGGAGTGGTTTGTTTAAGTGAGTTTAATAGATGATCTTTAGTAAGGCCCAATGGACCAATCTTTGGCTCATTAACTTTGGCAAGTGCTTCATTGGTTCGGTTCTCTGATTGTTCGGTTTATTCGGTTCGGTTAGTCTGGTTAAATTCTTTTCTTGGTAAAGCTGAAAAGTGAATCGAAACGAATTCAAATTGGATTTAACTGAATTGAAAACTGCATTTGAGTTCAGTTTTCAAGTTGACCCGAATAACCCGAATTAGATAATTTATATTTGTTTTCATTTAGTAATATAGACTTGTAGCCAAAAAAATAAATAAAGACAAGCTTAAAAATGTTATATTTATACTATGAATAAGTTTTAATGGTTTTTATTTTTTAGTTTATTTTATTTTCAATATATACAAAAATATACACTTTTATATGAATTTTGTTTTCAATTTTCAGTTCGGTTCGGTTTTCATTTTTCCAAAACAATATCCAAAGATAAAACCAAATATTTAATTTGGTGGGTTCGGTTTTGTCAAATTTGGTCCGGTTAGAAATTCAGTTCAATTTTATTCGGTTCGATTATGATTTTTGGTTCCTGCATGCAGCTGCTGGTATTTACCCGATTTGTGAACACCCCTAGGCAAATAGTTCGTAAGTTGGCTTTTTTTTCTTTTTCCATTTTAACATTTTTTTTAGCAAATAACTATCCCACATTATCAATCACTTAGATGAAATAGCTTCTCACATAAGATGGAATACCTAAAGTTGCTTTTATGAGCTATAGGAATAAGTAATTGAAGGCATGCTTGGTAACATACCTGTTAGAGCTGGCATAACAGGTCCGACACGACACGACACGACACGAACACGATAAGACACGGACCTGTTAAGCCCTCACACGAACACGACACGATAAGCTAATCGTGTCAGATCTTAAAACACGAACACGAACACGAAAATTAACAGGTCACACGAACACGACACGATAAGACACGATAAGAGGTCTTAACAGGTCTTGACACGCTAAAACACGAAATCTTAACAGGTCTTATCGTGTCTTATCGTGTCTTAACAGGTCTTTAACAGGTCTTAACAGGTCTTTAACAGGTCTTAACAGGTTTTAACAGGTCTTAACAGGTCTTATCGTGTCTTATCGTGTCTTAACAGGTTACACGAGGTCAAAACACGAACACGACACGTTATCTTATCGTGTCATCTTACACGTGTCATCTTACACGAACACGAACACGACACGAAACACGATAAGCCAAACACGAAACCTGTTAACTTCGTGTCGTGTCGTGTCGTGTTTTCGTGTTTCGTGTCGAAATTGCCAGCTCTAATACCTGTGGTGCAAGTGACCACACTGAAACAAAAAACCGATACTTGTGACTGATCCATCCAGTCTTCACTAGGATATGACATAGCACTGAAATAGTCGTAAACCAGACACGTTATCATTTTCTGCATATTCGACTGAGCAGATTTGCCCATTTATCAAACTTAATGTTATACTAGTATCTCACTAAATAAAATACATAGAGTGCTAAAAGATAAAGATATCCTAATCGCACACGAAAATTCCTTACTATCACGGTAATGAAGGGATTACAGATTCGTCAAGTTCATCCACTTTAGACTCGTCTGAATTTAACTCATCACTGGTAGGTTCAACGCTAAACTCGTTGACCTCTTTGTTAGAATAACCAGATCTTTTACGAATATGTGATCGGATTTCAGCACGTTTTCCTTCAATAGTTAATGTACTTACTATTCCCATTTGATGGAGACTATGACTTCAACTTCTGGTATTTGTCCAGCATACACAATTTCTGAAATAAATCTCCAACGATATCAATAAAGATTGTCTACATATCTATCTTCCCCTTGTGTTTGTAGTGGTAATTGGTATCTTCTCCTCCGTAAATGGTTGAGTGGCCGGATCAGCAAGGCTAGGTAATCTTGAAACACTTCCCTTGCTACCTCTCTTGGCATTCGGTCCCAATTCTTCAATCATGTACTTCCATCCATCAATCGGTCTCCTTCGACTAAATATATGCTGCTTAATAAAGCTAGCTATCTGCATAATACCCAAACAAAAACATAAGATTTAACAACATTCCCCAGCCACAATCATTGACATATGAATAACGAGTTGAAAAGAAGAGAAGAGAAACCTGGAATTTGCTGAAAGCAATTCGACGTTCATACTCTTGAACAAGAATGTCTTCTTCTCTCTGAGACATTTCCCAGATGTTACCATCTTCTTCACCCTTCGATGTTGTTTCCCATCCATCGGGCTTATTTTTCAAATCCCAAGAATCTCTCACTTTTGAGTTGTTCAAATCACTGCTTCCAGACTCAAAAATCCTGCAAAAAATTGTTTTCAACAAAGTGAAAAAACCATGAGTACAAAACTTTATTCCTCACTCTATTAGTCTATTTTATCAGTTCTTTGACAAGTTGATATTTCTACACCCTATGTTTGACTTTTGAAGGTCAATCATAGTTTTCTCAAATTCAAAACAGAAGTCTTCTACTCGCCTCTGTTTGAACAGCATTTACATACTCCCCAAATGTTATCTAATAGCTCATTGACAGTATGGATTCTAATCCACAAGATTCTCCTTCAGGTCATTATAAGAGTATTATAGACAATTAGACATGAAACTCCTGGTCAGACAATATCATCGAATCGTGGGGATGTTTGGTTGCAGCACATGTACCAAAACACAAATGTTCCTTCTACTAATATATCCATGGTTGAAGTAAATACACCACCCTGTATCCATTATGGGATGCCCAGAGCTAGAGGCTATAGACTTTTTTAAAAGTTTTCGAGCTACACTTAAATATATATTTCCCAATAACCTCTCTTTAAGACCTCTAATCCATTTTCATTGTGAATTGTGTTTCATATAGGACCTTGCTCATAATATAGACCAACAGTCTTCGTTGTCTTATACTACATCTTTTTAGCATGTCATTAAGTGTACTATATGTATACATGGGTAATGTATTTAATCCAATGCTAATAAGCAACTGTCATATATGAAGTTTGTCTTATATTTTCACTTATAAGAGCGCTATCTACAATGTCTACAAGACTTTCAGTACCTATATGAACTCTAGTAAAAATAATATCATAGTCAGTAGATGTAAGCGGATTTCTGAAAAACGTAAAGACCATAGAAAGAGGGAGAGAGATTACTCGGAAGCGGAGTCAAGAAATCTGTCAAGATCAGCAGCAGCACCAGCACCAGCAGAGACACCCAGTTTAGCCTCTTCCATCTTTTCAATCTCCTTAACCCATAAACCAGCATGAACCCTTTGTTTCATAACCCTATAATCCCTCTTGACATTTTCCAAACGGTACAATGATTTCCCGTCTTCTTTTAGCTTCATCAACCTTTCTTCTTCTTGTTCTCTTTTGCTCTTACTCGTCCCGCCCTTTTTCCTCCTTTGCTCCCAATTATCGGCCATGTCTTCCACAAACACCTTTGTATCCGGATCCAGAACCTCTTCCTCCTTCGGTGGTGTGTCTGAGATGGAGAAATTGACATCTGTCTCCCATGGTGCTCGATTTTTGGCTGATAGATCTTCAGGTAGCCATGCTGTCTCCCAGGCGTCGTTCCATTCGTCTCTACCACCAGTGGCCTTGGTTGATAGCCTTTGGAGACGAGTTGTTGTCGTGGTGGAACTGGTTTTGATTAAAGAGTAAAAATTGCTACCTATAAATGCATAGATGAAAAGTATTAATACGAATGGGTTGCAACTATAAATCAAAATGAAATATATCAGATATGATAGACCAGATATTTACAAAAAAGCCAATAATAATCAAAGATAAGAAACCTATTATAATAAGCCTATAGTGCAAAATTAGTAATAAGCCTATAGTGCAAAATTAGTAGTAGTAATTTTGAAATAAGCAGAGGTGTTTGGGAGTGCTTATTCTAAAGTGCATACCACCAAACTGAAATAAGCAGTCAATCTTAAAGTATTTGGAGGTAATTAATACCTGCAGCAGCACTCGCAAACCTCTGTAGAAGAAGCATTTCTTTTCCGGCGTTAACAACTCTCCGGTTGGTTGACAAAGATATTACTG
Organism: Artemisia argyi; assembly: GCA_030686995.1. Lineage (NCBI taxonomy): Eukaryota > Viridiplantae > Streptophyta > Magnoliopsida > Asterales > Asteraceae > Artemisia > Artemisia argyi. The sequence goes on along the minus strand of CM060707.1, from coordinate 177,809,633 downwards.
CCTGCTGGACGATTTGGGTAATTTGGCCCAAACCCAGGCCCAATAACTCAGTAAATTGGACTAGTTCCTTCCCTCTTAGTCCAGTCTACTAGTCTAGTACTCACTTAACTGTTAAAAATTTTTCTTTGCAATAAATCTATATAATTAAATGAATAAATAATTAGAATTTTTTTGTTGGTGCAATGGTGAATATATTTATATTAATCTCCAAACATTCTTAACAAAACATAATAATAACAGCAAGCATTGGACAAATCCCAATCTTGATACAGAATAAGACTATACTACATACACAACACACTTGTCTAATACTATCAGTCACTACAATCTAATGTCTGACCATACATTCCTCATCCAGAAACAAAGCATGACACTTGCCAGTTTCATCATAACAGTTGCATCGGCAATCTTAAGAATCAATACACCATTCAATTCACCATTCTAGCACCTACCATCTAGTTACATTTCCCCATCACCAATCTGCTCAACCACTCATCCTGCCACCACAATAGAAAAGTAGATATGGTGTGAGGCTTCACTAGTAACCCATAACCCCTCCAATCAATGGCTCTTCCAAATGTGCTACATTTCCATCTTTACAAATGGCTTCACACATTTAGAAACACTCGCCTTGAATAAATAATTAGAATTGTGTAATTCTGGTTATTCGGTTTAACCCAATTTAAATTCGGTTCGAGTTTTGGTTTTACACTGAAAAAACACTAACTGAACAACCCGGTAACCGAATTGATGAACAACCCTAACATTATCCTCAAAATTACAACATTCATATTATTATAACTAACAAATGTAGAAAAAAATCAAGTCGAACCCAAGCTTACGAAAGCTCATTTCGAGCCTTGTACTTTTAGCTTGAGTCCAACTCATAACATATTTTACAAACTATTTATTGACTCGTTTTTAAGACAAGTAAATAAAACTCGACCCTAGCTTGATTTTTAGTACATTAGGCTCCAAGTCGTTAATTATGATATACGTATACAATTATATGTGATAAATGCATATATGATGGTAAAGCTTGAACTCATGTATTAGATGATCGATAAACAAGACTCGACCTCGAGCTCGTTGGAACAATAAAACATCTCCCACATAATGCATGGATTGAACCGGCTTGATCCTAGCTAAACTATATTATTATATTTGTTATGTATGTTTTACAGTGCTAGCAAATGATTTTACTTTCCTCATATGCAATTGTTCATTTAGCAACCTATTATTCACATTACTATATCCACATAACCTTCCTGATTAATTGTCCATTCGTGCATTTGTCACTTGCAAAAACGGGTGCAATGGCTCAAAGAAAGTTTAATTTCACAAGGAGTATATATGTGACTTGTACAAATTTTGAGAAAATTATAATTGATTTTGCTTCACAAGAGGGCGTTAGTATTATTTGAGGAGCCATTTTGCTTCACATATACCAGGTCGCCTAAAAACATGTCTGAAAAAGTACATAAAGTATCTTACATATCACTTACAAAAAAAAGTCGGCCAAAGTACAAAAAATGGACACTTGTCAAGATTTAAAGCTATAAAAAAAGTCGCCCAAATCTACTGGGGCATTTTGAGAAGTGAATATTTTTTGGTCTAGAAAAGGTATACATTTTGGGTGACTGGGGCGTTTGTATAATTACCTCCATCTCAAAGTGTATTTTAGTCATTTCACTTTGAGCAAGACTATATCCACACGAAAAGTTTCTCATAAGGAATGTGTTTGCACGTTTGGAAAGTTAAGGACTAAATCTGTAATTTGGGCAAACCACAAGGACGAATTTTGCAATTTACTCTTTAAACATTAGCTTTTTTTAATCTGAAAATAACTATAAAAATGATAGAGTTTAACATAGAAAACTAACAATACAATCTTATCACCCCATATAAATTGGTAATGGGCTCATCTATGGAGCCTTAACAAAAACTAATCTACAAAGAGTTGCTTTATCTTATTTCTTCAGAAAAGTAATTCGGAATCTTAGAAAATGCCTAGTGGTTTTGGTCTAAAAATAATTTTAAAGAATCTTAGAAATTTTATTTTTGTACTCAAAGTCTGGAGATTATTTTTGTTGAACGTGGATATCAGAAGCTACCACCACCACTCATGTCCCGAAACTTCTTTAGTACATCTTCATGCACGTCCATATTCGGAACAAGTACATTTTCCTCATATTCTTCGTCATTTATATCACATTCATCCTCCTTAAAAGACGTCGTTGGAGAAAAACTTGAAGCAGAAGCTGGAGAAGAAGACGAGCATGGAGGGTGTTCAATAATATTGGTCGCAGAAGAAATGCCGCGTGAGATAGGTGGTTTGTTGCTGTTTTCTGTGTTGAATTTATTGCTTCTTGTGCTTCCGGCCAATGAGCTTCGGTGAGTGGGTCGAGGGTGGATGTGCTCGCCTGAATATGAAACAATGAAGATGTTTGAATCCGTAGGACTACGTTCCACTTGTTTCTTTGCTCCACAAGCTTTTGTTGTGCTACATCTATAATAGTTTCTGAAAATAGCCAAAAGCACAAAACAATTAATATAAACTCTTAATAAATATCATCATATTATTTTTGTACTAAAAAAAGTTTTGATTTTGGCACTTTATTTACTTTGTTTCGCATTGCTAAATAACATTTCTTGATTCTTCATTTCTATTTTTCTTAAAATTATATTTACCAACACTACAATTGTTATGTTTTCTCTGATCTAAATAGCAATAAAAGTACCTTGGAAAGGGGGAGCCTTTGATAGGTTTTTGACCATATTTCCTCCATGCCCAAAGATCATTACTCAACTCTTCTTGTGTCAACTGAAATACTGTCTTCTCTTGGTTTTTCCTAAAAATTTAAAGCATAGTTTTCATGTTACTTGACATATAAATATATATGAGTAATATATTTTGATTATGTAAATGATCTACTAGGTTGCAGCCTAGCGATATCCGGGATGTTATCAAGGTGTTCTTTAACCAAATGGTTGGGGTTCCAATTTCCAAATCGCACTTAGACAAAAATAAACTTATAGGGTGCATGTATGTAATTGTATTAAGACGTAATGTACGAGTTTGTCACTCAAAAAAGTTATGTCACGTAACTACTACCTTTTTCTAGGCCGTGCAGATTGAGAATCCATGGCATGCAAAGAAAAGGAATGAGAGTCTGTCAACATCGGCAATTGTTCATGGACGAATCCTTCGCCATCAAGATCAATGGCAACATTAGCCGTAGAGGTAGTCGCCCTGGTGGTCGGCAATGTCCCACCACATCCCGCTATGTAAACATCCTCCAATCCACCAGAAGACTTACCAAATGTCGGATACAAAAATGTGTTATCTTCATTTACGGACGCCAAAACCTCCAAATTATAACTACCATCATCGTAATCTTCTACCTTGGTGGCATTATCTGCCGCATCAATATCTGCGGCAGTCGCAGTGGTGCAACTCCTCACCACTGCATGCAAATCCCATGCATCATCCATATAAACAAAACTTAAAATGCAAATATATAAAATTTATGAATGAATATCTTTTGACCTTGGAAAGCAAGTTATAAAAGGCGTTGACTTTATAGAGAATAATATTTGTGTGAAGATGTATTAGGTAAAATGGGTTGTATATATAGTGGGAAATATAGTGTAAACAATGGTTGACATTTGAGAAAAAAAAAGTCAAAAATGGGGCTTTGCTTTCACCAAGCCAACAATGCGATTGTATTTATATGCTTTGGTGGGTATGGACCATTTCACCAATTTGCACCATTTTGTTAAAAGGAATCGTCTTATTTTTTAACCAGATTTGAGAATATTAAACTATGATATATTATCAAGTCAGTCATTAGTTGTCGTAAACGTGTGATCACATGCATATCTTCTAGTTACTTTGAGATAGATTCATAAGTTACCGTATACTTTATGTTATCACAAAAATACAAAATATTAACTAAAGAAGGGCTAAAAATATTAACTAAAGAAGGGCTAAATGGACTTATTTGGTGAAAAAAGCAATTACACTAGTGTAATTAATCACAAATTTTAATGGATAATTAATATTAGGGCATGACTAGCTAGTTCGTTATTCTACAACAACTACTATACTCAATTCCGTCGAAGCGAAGTATTCGGAGGTGATATGTAGTCATTCACACTAGGGTAAAATGACGGCTTCCACAAAGAGCTAGTTTGTTATTCTGGTCGAATTTGAATGAGTTAGTTGCCTTTTTGAGTTCATAGTTACTCTTTATATCACTTTCTATAATATTTATGTTTTTAAAACATTGCCAGCTGGATAATAAAGCAAACACGCGCGTTACCAAAATTATATATGATCTATTTTTTTAAACTTTATTTTCTCATTTGAGATCGTATTTGTTAATGGCCCAATAGGATCCTGTGTGTATATATGGTCCACTTTGTATAGGTGCTCCAAACTTTTATAGATTTTTTCGGAACTAAATCTCCCACCCCATTTCCGGCAATCATTTCCTCACATATATGGACGTATACATCATGCTAGCTTGTCAAATAATTTACATATACATACATGGATATATTATGACCTACTAAACACGTTACCATTGATAAGTAATCCAACATATGGATTATGGAACAATTTTAATGAAGAAATCTGGATTGCATAGCAAGGGTGAGTGTAGAAAGTTGTACGTAGCCGCGCCACTGTGAGAAGCTAGGAAATAAAAATGATCGAATGTCGATCACCAATACGTGGAAAAGACTATCAATACAAATTTGAGACAACATACGTGTGTGCTATGTCTTTTTTTATGACAAATAAGTAAAAGATGCATGAATGTCACGAAATTGGGGTTATAAGATTCTGGTTGACTCTTTAGTCTCAAAGGTTATATGTTTAGTCTCGTCAAACATGGGAGATCAAGATAAGATGGGGTTGGGCCACGATTAGTGGTAACTTAAAAGTGATGGTGGGTTTGGGTAAAGACCACATAATGGGTCTCGCATGCAAAGTGAGTGAGGTTCATAGTTGATCAACAAAAAAAAGTTAGAACTAGGGATGAGCATTTCGACTCGAATCCTGAAATCGAATCGAAACCGTACCGATACTGTATCGAAACAGTACCGATTTTGATATACGGTATGGTACCGGGACAACAAAATAAGGTGAAAAAAAATCGGAACCACTAATTCGGTACGTGATCGGTATCAAATCGAAAAATTCCTAAAAAAAAGGGGAAAACCCGATTTTCCGGTACCGATACGGTACCGGCATCCAAATCCCGTTCGGTACTGTAACGGTACCACTAATTTATGCTCGGAAAAAAATCGGTACCACTAATTCGGTACGGGACCTGTACCGTGCTCATCCTTAGTTAGAACAATTTACTTCTTTCGTCTCAAAATAAGTATTCATATTAGTACTACTTTAAAGCGTCTTAATATAAGTGTTCATTTTGCATTTTAACCAATGAGAAAAAGTTTGAGTCGTAAAAGATGATATTTGATTAATGAAGAATGAAGTTGGTGAGATTTCCCAAAAATTTATGCATATTAGAAGTTGATACTTGTTATGGCATGGAGCGAGGAACTCTTTTTGTATAATCATTGATTCTTTTACAAACATCTGCAAACAATTTAAGGAAAAATGTTTATGGTGCGTTTAGTCGGGGGAAAACAACTTTGTTTTCTATAAAATATTTTGTAAAAAATAAGGAAAATAGAGATCATGTTCAAATCAGTGTTTTGCAAAAAATATGTTTTGCAAAATAAAAAATCCCCTATTTCCTAACTTAATAAAAAAAACTTACAAAACAAATTTTAGTTGTTTCCTTGTTTTCCTTCGTAACCCACAAACCCCCTCTATTTTTCAAAATAGAAACTACAAACATCAACTAAACGCGTTTTCTATATTTTTAAGTGTTTTGTTTAGATAAATTTTCCTTTCAAATTTTTACAAAATTAGAGATAGAAAACAAGATAATGTTTACTCCAACTAAACACACCTTTATATTTTTTAGAGTAAAATAAATTGTCCGTCTCTAAATTTACATGAAAAAATGATTGCATCTTCGATCACATTCTTTCCCTTTTTGTTGTGAAAATTCTTATACTCCACTTTCAAAGGAGAGAAAGAGGCAAATCTTTCCCCATTCAAATAAGATACATGGGTGATATGCAAGTCATGACTCAATATTCTTCCCTCCAATACTGAAAAGTATCAAAGATTTAGCTTTGTTTGTATAAGTTGTTTTTAAATTACATTGAAAAGAAAGTAAGAAACGACAACGAAGACAATACACAATCCTATATAGAAAGCCGGATATAGAGAAGTAAGAGTTTGTTGTTGTTTTGTTTATGTAACTAGGGTTAGCAAAGCTCATTAATAAAACGTAATATATACAGGGGTAGAGCCAGAAAATTGGTTGAAATGACAAACTTTAATAATTTTCAAAACTACATTACCAATCAGTTCGTTAAAGTGGGAGTTAAATTACAAAAATAGTTAGATATTTTGAAAATTTTACACTACAATTTTTTTCGCTAAAAGTGCACATGCCCGCCCTGCTCCTTCTTATCTCCGTCTCTGAATATATATTATTGGTAGCTATTTATTTCGAAGCTTCCATACCTTGATAGCAAAACAGAACTTAAAACAAATAAAGATTAATTTAAACTAAAGGTCTACGTCTAATTAAAAGTCCCCCATAGTAACAAAGGAAAAGACATAACTTAAGACGACAATATGATTTCACGACGAACTTGAAAAGTCAAACGATAAAACTCACAACTTAAAATAGAAAGTCAACCTTTCTAAGCCAACCACAATCATTAGAAGATCATTATCATGCATGCAATTGCCCCACTACAGCTGTCGCATTAACATACACTCGTAATATAATCTGTATTCATGCATGTTTTATTCGGATAAACTGATGTTTTATATATATCATGTTTATAATAGGTTGTTGTGAGTTGTACTCCAAAATGAAATATTTACTTTACAAAATTACTGGAAAATAAATATAATTAAGTAGTCTCAAAAGTCAAAACTTCAGAAGTAATCTAAGTCGTATCAATAAACCTAAAACCTCATAGATACCCATATTTAAAAGAATTTGGATTTGATCTAATAGTATAACATATTTTCACGATGAGGTTTTCTAACTTGTGTCATGAGATCATGGGTTATATAGTGACAAATTAACATGCTTATTTTCCAAATAAAATTACTACTATGTTTAACAATATTAAAGTATTGATATCAAGTAACAATCATATATGGTGAGTGATAAGTTGTATATACCCTTAAAATGTTTATAATATTAATACTTTTTTTTTTTTTTTTTTTTTTTTTTTTTTTTTTTTTTTTTACAGTTTTACATTTTTGTAAAATTGCAAAACAGAAAGTACAAAACATATATAAAAAGTTATACAAAACAAAAAGTATTAAAAAAAATCAGAAAATACGAAACATAAAACAATAAACAATTCTATTTATCATGTTTTTAAAAGAGGTAAAAGTGGACTAAGAGATTCACCACCCATAACATCATCCATATTCCATATGGCTATGTAAGCTCACTAAATACATTCTAACATGTACCACCAACACATATTAGAAAATCTCTTTTAATTACTCTTCAATAGTGCGTTGACAAGTCAATCACACTCGTTTTCACCCTTCACGCAACCTTACAATCCCAAATTGTCTTACATTTTAAAAAATAAATAAATAAATAAATAAATAAATCTAGGTACATTCAAGGTTGTGTATACACACAACCCGATATCGCCCGCCAGATCAGTCTTCATTTGTTGTTAGAATATTAAACGTTTCACCTTCCGTTAAAAAGCAAACGCATAAATACCAATATTAAAACTTGCGCTAATAAAATAAGTGAGGCTAATTTTCATGCACGTCAGGTGTTTCGAAATACATGTCTTATAATATTAGGATAAACCATATATAGATTCTTTTTGACGTTTTAATTTTGTCTCACATATATATTAAAATTTCGAAATTAACTTACTTTTAGCCAAGGAAACAAAGATTATCAGCTTTGATGCGTATTTGATCAGTAACATTTATGCGTTGTTTTAATCAACATAACATAGTTTTTGTTTTTGCTAAACCAAGATATTAAAGCCTTAGGGGCCGTTTAGTTGGTGATTTTTTTTTTTTTTTTTTTTTTTTTTTTAGAGAATGAAAATAAGTGAAAAGATTATAATGAGCTTTACAAATCTTTAGTTATGAGAATTTCAAATTTTTTGAAAATTGTTTGGAAAAAGTGTAACTAAACAAATTTTCAATTTTTCTTTTTTCATACGAAAAATTTCCTGGAAAAATATGAAATTTTTCACCAACTAAACGGCCCATTATAATTTGAATTGCAACCTGATGCTGGCCTGTTTTCTTCTGATAGACTAAATTGAGCACATGTATAAAATGTTAACTATAAAAATATGTGATCCATATTCATATCCAGACCATAAAAATAAACTTGTGTGATTTGAATGAATTTTTCTAACATCGTATACATCAGCTACAAATATCTAGTTATTTTCTAAATCTTAAGTAAAAGTTAAGAAACTAAAGTGAAGGTTAAATAAGTAACTTCAACAAACTAAAACCAACACCACTTTGTAAACGGTGGGAGTCATAGTCAATACTCCTATAGACATTCAAAGATAAATCATCCATGACATATGCATTAGGCTGAACACAATGGTGATTCCAGGACGACTTTGGGTTTTGCTTGTCATATCAGCTTTCTCTCGCTGGCGATCTGCAGATGACTAAGTTGTCACAGTGGCGAACAACTTATTTTTTTTTATTATTATTTTTTTTAATTATTACACATAAATTAATTTTTATTACATAAAAAATAATTTTTATACATTCTTTATGCTAAAATGTAAGAAAGTTAAAACTATATGGTAAAAATGATAATGAAATTAAACTTTTAGGGTTTAAGCTGTAAATTAATAATTTATAAAAATAAAATAAAAAAATTGACTTATTATATAGTCTTCTACTCTTCTTCTTCATGGTTATCTGCAAAGTTCAAACACATACACCTTATTATTATTATTATTATTATTATTATTATTATTATTATTATTATTATTATTATTCGAGAGAGAGAGAAGAGAGTTTGTTTGTATTAAAAGGAGGCTTGTTTGTTGTTTTGTGTGTGTTGAACCCGGTCGAGTATCCGACTTAGTCGTTTGATTTTATTCCAGTCGATCGACGCCAAACGATTGCCCACAACGGGCGACCTTCTTCGACTGATCGTTCGACCGAGAGAGGCAACAGACCATTGTGTTCAGCCTTACCTCCCAAGATATAAATGAGTTGTTTTATTAACTTTGAGTAAAGGATGAGACGAGAGATTTTTGAATTAATCGTAGCTCAAATGTTTGTAAAAAAAAAATGCTCAAATGTTAGATTTTTGAATTAATCATAGCTCAAATGTTTGTAAAAAAAAAGATAATAGTATTAAAATGTAAGATCGAAATGTATTTTGGCACCCTAACTTGTTCGCTCAACGTTTTCAAAGGAACACTGAAGAAACACGTTAAGGGCTTAAACACATTTTGATGTTAACAAGTGTTGTGTGTATGTTTGTTTACATATAGCTACTTTCAGTTAGAACTTCCACCGATGTGGGATAACTCTCATGACTTCCACCAATTTTGTCCTTCTTGATTAAGATTCAAGTGTTTATTTTTAGTTTTTACAATACTTTTTGTTGTATTTTGATAGATGACTTTGATCTACACAAAGGATCTCCGATGTATTATAGATTTACAAATTTACGATGTTGCGTTGGATCAAAGTTGTGTTGACCAAACAGTATTGTTAGTGCATCTTTTGCTGTTATAAGTTATTGATGTTTGTATTATCATTCACAAAAGCATATCAAATCTGTTTAGGCTAAAACAATCGAGAATTGAGAAGTTAGTTGAACACGAGACAAAATCACATTCACATATACGATGTATTTGAATGATCATTATCCCGTTATCAGGATCATGTTATACTTGTGTTCTTACTAAATAAAATATGTAACAAGAACTGAAAAATAATTAAGAAACCCTAACCATACACATACATTCCTTACTATCACGGAGATTTTAAAGAATCACCAGGTTCGTCCACTTCACGAGCTTCATTATCATCCACATCAAATTCATCTGCATTTGATTCATCGTCACTGTTGGTTTCATTGCTAGACTGATTGACCTCTTTGTTCGCATAATAAGGTTCTTTAAGATTCTGCGATCGGATTTTAACGCGTTTTCCTTTTATGTACCTATACTCCCATTTTGGTGGCGGGTATTTCTTCTTCAACTTCTCATACTTGTCCAACATACCCAACTTCTGAAACACATCCCCCACCATATTAACAATTGAAACGGTAGGCCGGATCCCAAGCTCTTCCATATCAGCAAAAACCTAATAGCAAATTAACAAGTGTTAGATGAATATGCAGCAAAATAGTATAGGGTGGACAAGTGTTTTGTTTCAGATGGGTCAGTTGAAAAGGTATCTAAAAGCGGAACGGGTCAAAAGTGTTTTGTGATCATAATTAACATCTATTCAAAGATTAAAGATTATTATTGTAATGTAATAACATCGTTTTGTAATAATGATTAACACAAAATTTATTAGATAACTAAAGAAAAGGCACAATATAATGTTAACAGGCCACTAGAACCCTGCCAGTTTGACACTTTGCCCAAACTACCCATTTGGCTACCTGTGCAAAAAGTCATGCTTCATCCAAGTTTTAAAACAGCGTAGTAACTAATAAGCAAGGGACGGCATTTGTTACTAGATGAAGGATACAAGAAGTGGTTGAAACTCGCTCTGTAATATTTTCTATAGAAACAGACATTGAAATAAGGAAAGGTGAAATACCTCAAACATCTTGTCATGCATTTCCCTCCGGTAATAAATGGCAATCATTCTGTCAAAGAATATTCGAGGCATACTTTCTAGATTATCTGAAAATAACTTAGTCCATAGCTCTTCGGCTTCATCGATTCTTCCATCCTCTGCCAAAGCATACAGCAACATATAATAGCTCCCCATTGTTCTTCCTTGGCCTTTGCTTAGCATCCACTTGGTCACCTTAAATCCGTGTGATCAAAAAACTTATATAACAAACGAAAACAGAAAATGGAAACACAAGACTAAAAAGACAAAACTTTTAAGTTACTTATAAGTTTGTACCTGAATTATTCTTTTCCATTCCTTATCACGTTCCAGGGATTTTAAAGCTTTCTTAACTGTAATTAAAGGAAATTCCAAATCCCATGCAATGAAAGAATCAAGAGCCCCATAGACTTCCTCTTTGACATTTGACAGTCCCTTTATCTGGCACACATTTGGCGAAAAACATAGTCAAAACATGCAAACTCCAGAAGTTACAGGAATTACTTGGCATTCTATAAAACCATTTACATTGAAAGTAACATGCACACTGATACTTACACATTCCACAAGTTTCAATGATTTGGAAACGGTTCCTATTCTTGGCTTTGTTTTCCAAACTCGGGGATATCTTGGTCGAGGACCTTTAGCTGCACATACCTGGAAATCGCTACAACTGATGTGAAAAAAGAGAGAAGACAACAAAGAGGTAAAAGTATTTTCAGAAGAAAAATAAAAATTAAACGAATACTACCTCAATACTTATGTTAACAGTTTAGTTTTATGTTCATATAGATACACATTCCTATGCAAACCCTCAGATATCAACTCAATTTGTACAAAGTTCTACACTTCTACAGTTCTACTATCACAGATTCACATGTCATTGACCAAAGAAAACACAAGGCCACTTGGTACTGTTCATAATAAGAGTCACTAAAACCATGCTATAATGTTACATGTATAACAGAAACCTCCCAACGTGTTGTCACTTTACAAGTATTCTAGGAGTATGTGTTCTCAAACGGGCAATCTCAGAACGGAAACGAAATCCCGAAAAGTCGATTATTAGAAGTAAATTCCCTATTCGTGAATCCTATGTTAAACAAGTAGTTGATACATAAGCGAGGATGACAAACAATTTGATGCAAAAACAATAAAGAAAGGTAAGGATTTGGAATGAGTAACTCCCAAAAAAAAGCCTCGAGTAGTGATAGCACTTACAATATCTACTTGTATCAAAAGAATTACACCCAAACTAACATCTTATTCCTAAGAACACTCGAATTAAGTGGTCCACTATACTCATCACCCAAACTAAGCAATAACACCTGTGAGGATGAAATGACAAAGACGTTAAACTATAGCTCCCATCAAAATAACGAACCTACTATTGTCCCAAAAAGACAACCAGAGACTTCAAATTCGAAGGAGTCTTTCACAAGTTCAATTTTTGTGGGCAGGACAACAACTTCTGCGAGGGAGTTAGAAAGATTGTATTTTTCGGTGTAAATTAAACATTACCGGCATATCCTAGTTACAATCACAAGCTAACGGGTTATTTGTTTCGGCTTTATATAGCCAGCTTATGGCTTATTTGGTTTTGGGCTTATGTTTCATGACCTCACTTTTTGTTGGGGCTTATATAAGTTTCTAATGTTATAATAAGCTTATATAAGCCGAAAAATTTACAAAATAAGACACAAAAAGTGAGCTTATGAAACATAAGCCCAAAACCAAATAAGCCATAAGCCGAAACAAACAGCCCCTAATTTTAACTTGAAAACTCTAGTAGGAGGAGTTACCACGTAATTGGTAAGTTTCTTTGGGAACTGAATGCACGGCAATCTTCCAATGAACCCGGGAGGAGAGTAATACTTGAGCATAAGCATCCTAACAACAACACTGAAATAAAGAAGCAAAATATCAAACACTTGGTGGGCAACATTAAAAAGACACTTGTTTCATCAGTCAAACACCAAGAGTCCTGTAATACTAATAATCCTTAAATACTTGAGTTTACCTCTGACTGGTCGGAAGCTGAATTTTTACTTACACGGCAAGCATTGAAGGTTTTATTACGATTATAAGAAAAAGTTAAGGATTTATTTCTCCGGTTATCGGTTAGCTAGTTTTGCCCGGATAAATGATATTGGTGTACTATTTTTTATTTTTTAAAGGTTTTAGAGTAGGTAAGCACATCCAAAGTACACCAAAAGTACATAGGACTTGTTTGTGGGATGTGTTAACGGGACCCTCCCTACTATGGGGGTCCACCTACTTTAATTAAAATGTACAAGTTTTAATGCAGACAGTACAGGCGGCGGCAGCACAGTCTTTCACAAACCCTCCCTATAGGGGGTCTGGTTAACTCATGCCTTGTTTGTTTCTTATGTACTTTTACACGGGTTCTTGTGTACTTATGTTGTGGTTAACTTGTTCCCTATGACATAAGTTTAGAAAAACACTTTTTTAAATGTATAAATAAATAAGGGATAAAGTCGTAAAATAGCAATATATTTTTTAAATGTAACGATTTGGTACGTGAACTTTAAAAAAGTGTAGAAATGTAATAAACCTTTGTAAGTATTCTAATTTGATACGTGATGATGACGTGTCATGTTATAAAAGGTGTCATGTGTTAGACTTTAACACTGGTATATCTTTAACAAGGTAATTTTGGTTAACCCATTTGTTGTGTTATTAATCTTAAAGTTAAAGAATAATGTTTTTCTCCACAACAAAAACTAAAATAATGTTCAATTAGGATTTATCTTTAAGACGGGGTGTAATGGGCACCCGTTGCGGTCATCATTACGACCACCTGCTCATGGTCCCTCACTTTAGACACTCGTTTGATATATATATATATATATATATATATATATATATATATATATATATATATATAGGGTGGGGTTATTATAAAAAGGGGCTTATAATAAAAAGTGTAGGAAGAATTGTGGGAGTGACATGTGTCACCCCCTTGCCACATCATATGACACGTGTCACCCCACCCCCGTCGAAAAAAAAATTTTCCCGCCAAAAAAAAAATTTTTTTTTTGGGCAAAAAATTTTTTTTTCCCGCCAAATTTTTTTAGTGCATCACAGTTATAAAGTTACTGCATCACGGTTATAAAGTTACTGCATCACGTTTACTGCATCACAATTATGATTTTACTGCATCACGATTACTGCATTCATGGTTTTAATGTTACTGCATCATGGTTATAAAGTTACTGAATCATGGTTATAAAGAAACTGAATTATCATAAGTTTTATGCATCATATATGTATGTAACTGTATCACAATTAAAATACGATTCTTTTTTAAGTTTTGGTGCATCTTTATTATAAGTTACTGCATCATAGTTAATAGTTTAGTGCATCAACTATGTTGCAGTAACTTATAACCTTAATGCACTAAAATTTAAAACTGTGATGCAGTAACTTTTATAATTGTGATGCAGTAACTTTATAACTATGATGTACTAAAAAATTTTGGCGGGAAAAAAAAAAAAAAAAAAAAAAAAAAAATTTGCTCCAAAAAAAATTTTTTTTTTGGCAGGAAAAAAAAAATTTTTTTGCGGGGGGGTGGGGGTGGTGACATGTGTCATATGATGTGGCATAGGGGTGACACAGGGGTGACACATGTCGCCCTCACAATCCTTCCTACACTTTTTATTATAAGGCCCTTTTTATTTTAACCCATACATATATATATATATATATATATATATATATATATATATATATATATATATATATATATATATATATATATATATATATATATATATATATATATATATATGAGGTATATTTGTATTAAAGTTAGTTAGTTTTATGTGTTTAGTCACCGCAACGTCTTTTTGATGTTTTTTTAAAATTTTTTTTTTTATTATTTTTTTTAAAAAAAGGCAACAATTCCATTGAGAACAAAAAAGAACCATACAAGAGAAGCCATCCCACCTCAATTAATCGAGCCAATTAAAAGAGGAAGGGATCTAAGAAACAAAAACAAAAAGACATACAAGGTTGCTAACCAAACACATTGCAGACATGTAGCAGGCACATCAGTTGACAGATCAAACATCACATCAGAAGTCACTTGCAAGAAGTAATTTCGAACACAAGTCCCGAAAGCTTGATTCACGATCTAAAGTTAAGCTGTCATCAAGTTGACTCGACTCTTATTCGAATCTCTTAACCATTATTCCCAACACCAGGAACCATTTTTTGCCCGACGTGAAATCCAATGAAAGCTTTTCAATTGAATATCTTGTACTATCTTGTTTACGTTTGTCATCTTATTGTTAAAAACCCGATTGTTACGTTCTTTCCATATGAAGTACCCGGTCACCCATATCACTACTTGCCACCACTTTTTGTTTTCGTTTGATTGTGAACAAAATCCATTACGTGTAAAAAGCTCTATTACTGTAAATACATCCACGTTCCCACCCTTCCACCAATCAAAGATTTTCACCCATACACTCAATGCCATGTTGCATAATAACAAGGAATGGTTAATTGTTTCCACGTTATCGGCACAACAAGGGCATAGAAGTGTATGTAAGTCAAAGCCTCTTTTGTCTAATTCACTACGAACCGGGAGCCTACCTTTCAAAGCTCGCCACACAAATATGTTCACCTTATTTTGAGCAAGTTTATTCCACATTGTTTCTTGACCCGACCCATTTACTTGAAGCCACTTCTCATCCACTATGTCTGTTTGATGATTGATTTGGTAAAGAGAGTAAATACTAAAGTGACAGTAATAGTACATCCGATTATAAAAAAGAAACTATAAAAATAATACAGAGTCATTATTCTGAAAATCCTTGAAGTATAATGTGTAAATATTTATCATCAACTTTTCATGGCATAGGACCATGTAAAAATTGATACACAAGTACTAACAAGTTATACTATTAAGAGTGATGATCAAATGAGAAATACAATTAAAATAAGAATGATGAGAATAAACTACAATTGCATATTTCAGATGCACTTACACAAAGATAGATACATTTCCTTTTAAATTTCTCCCCTCATTCTTTTCATTTCTTCTCATTTCATATTTTCTTCTCACTAGATCTTTTCTCATGCTACTAAACTTTTTTTTTTTTTTTTTTTTTTTTTTTTTAATGTATGTCTTTAAATATATAGTAATCTAGTTACTACATTATCTATATATAACAATCAGCGGGATGCAAAAAAAAAAACACTGTAGCACAACAGTAACTAACGGTCGTTAGTTACTAACTAACGACTGTTAATTAACGGCTGCTATTTTTAACATTTTTAAAAAAAAATTCGTACGAAATTGGTCCTTCATCTCAGAGGTTCGTTGCAAAATTAGTCCTCTAATAATTTACATAATTGGTCCTTCAAGTTATACATCCATTGCAAAGTCAATCTTTGGTCAATAACTTGACATTAGGTAGCTAACGACCGTTATCTTTAACAATTTTTTTTTAAAAAAACATACGAACTTGGTCCTTCATCTCACAGGCCCGCACAACGCGCGGCTTAGATCCTAGTTTTCTTAAAAAAGAAATAGAAACTACATTAGTTTAAAATATCTAAATAGAATATTCGGTAGGAAAAGTACAAGTATCATCCGTCACGAAAACAGTTCCTTTCTTTTTTCCGATAAAAACGGATAAAACTCAACCACAACAAATATATATAAACCGGAATCCATCTTTGATCAGCTCGGAAATGCTTGTCATTGAACCGGCAACCGCCTTTTGCTCAACCCGGTTCGCTCACCTTTCATCCCACTCTCGCTCCACCCTACTCTTTCCTTCTTCCACCTGCAGGTATTACTAAACAAGTTGAGCTTATTTTCACCTTATTTTTCACCTTATTTTTTTTTAGCTTATTTGAATTAGCTTTTGTTGATAGTAATAAGATTACTACGAGAAGGAATAACAACAGTGTAGGGAAGACTAGGATTCGGGCTTCGGCCGAGGACCTTACTGGCCCAGTGAAGCAAGCCAAGCCTCAGCGGTACCATCCGTCTGAGGATATTTCGGACTCCGAAGATTCGGATGAGAATGGGGATGCCATACTTGGTCCTGCTGAAACTAGCAGGACTGTTATTGAGGTACATTAGCTTAGACGTTTGATACTATATTTTAGACAGTAGAAGTTTAATGCGATAACCTCCTATATGTTACGATCAAAACCTGCTACTCCCTCCGTCCCAAATTAATAGTGCACGTTTCCTTTTTTAGATGTCCCATTTTAATTGTCTACTACTAAATATAGGTAGAAAAGTTTAATCGAGTTTACCATATTGCCCTTGCTTCAAATTATTATTACAAACTTTAAAGAATAACTTAATCAACTAACTAAGGGTAAAACTGTCATTCTGTTAAAAAGTAAGAAAGAGAAAGCTGCAATAAGTACACTTTTCTTAAACTGTGTGTTTTTTGTCGGGGACAATTATTTTGGGACTCCTAGTGTACTCTGCAAAATAATATTTCGCGCTGTTTTCGTGTCTTAGATATAATGTGGTTTGAATTAAGAGCTGGTTTCCCGTCAGTTACTTATGTACCATGTCATGATCCATACTTTGATGTAAAAGCAGTTGTGACTGATAAAAAATTAAGTAGCTCAAGGTAGCTACTGTTATTATCTGCAGATTCTTTTTCTCCTATGTGCCTTTATTTGCCTTTAATTATAACGCAAACTCTTCATTTGTGGAGTCAAACATCAATAAATTAACAAATTGAGCTATGTTGTGAATCTATCTGACTATCAACATTTAATAATATGCCTTCATTCAGAATTATTTGAACTGATTTGTTAAAGAGAAATATACCCAAGAGCTTCAAATTACTGATCATACAATCCACGTATGATGTTGATTGCAAGCGTGCTGTTTTTTGTCAGGTAAACAGCAAAGCCATGCTTATGTTTTCAGGCCTGGTAGGTGATGGTGTCCAAGAGAATATTTTCTGGCCGGATTTGCCGTATGTCACCGATGAACATGGAAGTAAGTTATCATGTAAGACGATTCTGTTTCGTAACGGTTTGATGGAAACTCACTCTACTTTCTATTATGTGCCTCCTTTCAGATGTATATTTTCAAGTGAAAAATGATGAGGACATACTTCAGACTCTTACTTCCGAGGATACCCTTGTGGTAAGGCAGTGGAATCGTATCAAATTTGCTTTAAAACATTGAGTCCTTGGTGGGATAAGAACCTAAATGTACTTGAAATACTTGACATAGAGCATAAACTTGCATTACGGTCACCCTAAGAGATCTTCTGCACTATTGGTCTATTCCTGATTTACATATAATGCGTTGGATACATAATATCCATGTGATATTTTTCCAATATTCCTTCTTTTTTTCAATAACATCGATGGTAATTTACTAAAGCTTGGGATCATAAAAGTATATACAAGATGATTATATAGAATAACCCTTTTCTTATGAGTAGCTTGTTTTTGGAAGCGAGGGTTTATATATATTTCTTAACTTAAATGCAACGCCTTTACTACTTGAATCAGTAATTTGCAACATGTCATTTCTAATTCGGATGACACTGAAAACAGATGAAACCATAATGCAATTATAAATGAGGTATAAAGAACCTACTTTGAGTACAATAAATTTGAAGTAGAGGCATCTGAAGTCTTAAGAGTTAAGACAACTATGTATTTCAAGTTAATTAACAAAAGAACTCATTGCAGCAAGTCATAATAGGCTTAGATACAACTGAAATGGTCAGTGAGATGGAGCTGATAGGTCAAGCAGAGTCTGATTACGATATGGATGAAGAGGATGAAGACAGTAGTACTGATGATGGAGACGAAGATGCTGATGATGATGACGAAGACGATGAGGGTGGCGAGTATGAAAATGTGACAATCTCACTGCTTTATTTGTTTTTGTGTCTCGCTCAGCAGAATTTTAGCCATAATCTCTCTATCATTCCCAAATATTGTAGGAATGGGTTTCAATTTTAGAAGATGAAGAAGATGGCGAGGATTCTGATGAGTCCCTAGGTGACTGGGCAAAGTTGGAGACCATGCGTTCTTCCCATCCCATGCATTTTGCTAAACAGCTGGCCGAGGTAGCATTCTTCCCATCCCATGCATATACTTGACAACGGGATAAGTTCGATCAATTTACTAATGAATGGGTCAATTTGGGTTGTGTTTTATCGCAAACGGGTCTAATGGGTCAAATAGAAAGATAGCTAAAGGGGACATGTCAAACAGGATAGAAACGGTTTGAAAGTTGCTCAAAGTCTATTTATAATGCATACAAGCATACAACTTTGCAGGTTGTTATGTTTAAAGATCAAGATTATTGCTGTTATAATTTTGTTTTCATAATCATAGTTTAAACATTAATTGTTAATGGATAAAAAAGTGCTTGTCGGTCAAGCCAATCTGTCGACCCTTGCTAGAAATAACCCATTTTAGTTCAACCCCTGTTGACCCTGTTACATGACCCGCTAATATTACCACCTCTGATGTCTGGACATCAGGGAATTTGGCTTATTGCTAATGTGAGGCTGCAAAGTTATCTGTTCATGCATCTTTTGTTATTTTTTTCATCCTACGTTCATGGTAGAGTCAGTTTCAGGCATCATTTGTATATTTACTGAATTTGTTGTTTTTGGGTCTGCTTTTCCTCTTCTTCAGTTTGTATCGGATGATCCGGTAGACTACATGGACCAGCCTCCTGCTGGTCTTGCTCTTCAAGGCGTTCTTAGACCTGCGTTTGTTGAAGAAAGTTCTGTTATAAACAAATATATGATTGACGGTGAATCTAATGATGAAGAAGAAGCTAATCAGGCTTCTGAAGAAGAAGAAGAAGAAGATTTAGGTGTTATCAATGGCCATGAACCAGAATCGTCCCAAGATGGTTCAAATGAGGAAGATGAATCCCAGAAAGATCAAATATCAGGAAATGGGACTTCATATTACAAGCTAGAAATCGTGAAAATTCATTTGATCTCTGCACATGGAAATCAGGTATTCATTGAGGAGTAATTGTGTACTTCTTTTGACTTGTAGCATTTTGGGTCCATGTTTAACAGCAGTTTGGAAATAGCATAATATTGATACATACATGATATAACAAATGCTCCCACAGACTTTAGTTGAAGTGGAAGATTTTAGGAGGGCTCAACCTGATGCCATTGCACATTCGGCACCCAAAATCATATCTCGCCTCAAATCTGGTGGAGAAAAGACAACACAAGCCCTTAAATCATTATGTTGGAGATCTAAGGGCCTCCAAGTAGAGGTAACATGTTTCTTACTTTATCTTTTTGTCTTCAAACATTGTAAAAGACTCTTGATAGAGTTGGCAAGATTTGTAGGTCAGGCGGGTTGGGTTGACGTGCAAATAACTTTCTTGTTAAGACTTTGGTGACTTCCAACACATTTGACTGGTTTCATTTTAGTGACATATTTGACATAAAACACAACCGAGATTGATCCAGTTATAAGTAAATGGGTAATCAGGGTTGTATATACCATGATAATCTGTGGTGTGTGTGAGTGTACGTTCATTTATGATGTTTTCTTATTAAAACCTGGTGGTTCTGTCCAGCTTTCGCTTGTTTAATATATTATTGTTGTTGCATATGAGAAAGACTAATGTGAGTTATTATGCTGCATATGAGAAAGACCGTAATGTGAGTTACATTGCAACTAATGACAGGAGGTAGCTGTTATTGGTGTAGACAGCCTGGGCGTTGATGTAAGAGTATGTTCAGGAAGACAAGTGCAAACATTGCGATTCGCATTTAAAAAGAGGGTAATTGTCATCTTCTCCCGAATACATGTTTCATAAAATAACTATTTGTTTCCAAAAATGCGTTATACTTTTGCTGCTTCTGTATCCGCAGACTGTTTACTTGTTTTTTAAAATTTAAGCATGAAAAAAAAAAAAAAAAAAAAAAAAAAAAAAAAAAAAAAAAGACCGCATAGATGTTAAGGGAAAGCATGTTTGAGACAGAAAGTGACATAGTTTCTGATACATTTTCAAAATCTGTAACATTTCTATATAACGTTCATTTGTGTTGTTTTAAACCTTCATATGGAGAATTTTTGGTGTAAGAACCTAAATATGTTACTATTGTTTCTTTTATATCAAAATTTGATGTATTTGAATGTCGAGCTTGTGACCTAATGTCGTCTTTGTTGCAAACTCAGGCCTCTTCGGAGTACAGCGCTGAGAGACAATTGAATAACTTACTATTTCCGAGAATTTCAGGCAAGCAACAGAAACAGAAAGAAGCCCATCAAACCGAACTGTAACAAAGTGGAAACAACAAATTTGTAGGCAAATCTTTGTGCTCATTATGTACATAGCAAGCCATTTTTTCCTGCTCAATTTCATCATTTTTTATAATCTATAGATTGTAAGTTTAACTCTTAACAATCATGTAATTTCACCCTTTCAAAGTTCCCATATGTGTTCAATAATAAACATTGAACGCAACCCTACCAACAAACATTCAAATTTGTTGTACATAACATGTTTTTTTTTTTTCTTTTTTTAATCTTATAGAACAAATTTATTGGATTGCTATTGGTCTATCATCCAACTGATACAAACACAGTAGTCTCATTAGCCTCTTTCCTACCAATCTTTACTCCTTTAATCAACTCTACAAGATCCCCTTCAACTCCATCTTCCACGACCACACCTCTTTCAAACGCCCCATCCAACTCTCCCACCTCGTTAACCACTCATCGACGGCTTATATGATCCAACCAAATCCAAATGTGCCCCAGCCTTCAACCACTTCCCGAAAACCAATGCCTTCACGCTATTCGACGCACAACTCACTACATCTGCAACCCCCAACACGAACTCCAAGTTCTCACCTACTTCAAACCGTATTCCCTCCATTTTCTTCACTTCAACCTTGTCGCTTTTCCTAAACTTCGGTTGCATATCATAACAGGATTTATACTCGGGCTAGTCCTTAAATGAGCTCTAATAAAATGTGGCCCAAACGCTCCCGCTTCAACCATTAGCAACACTTTCGAGTTCTCATTCGATAAAGACCGTGACGTTAACACATTTCACATAGGTCAAAGAACCTTAACATTTGCAATTTTGCATCCAAGGATTTAATAATTCATGCAACTCAATTTCTTAACTAGACTGTTAAAATAATTAAACAATTAAATTTAGATTAGATAACACAGATTTAAGAAATAAAAGTTATCAAAAAAAAAACTTAACTTCAAAAATAAGTGTTACCTAAACTAAAAATTTGTTTTATTATTAGTCATAACACTAGCTATAATAATTTGCTAGTCAACCATTGGAAATAAAAAACACTGTAATCGAATGATCTTTGGTCCAACTGATTGCATGCTTTTATACTGCTTCTAGCTTTCCCTATTTATAGTGAGGCCTTCAATGCAAACTTTGAAGGAGACGATGTGGGACATTTTTAAACTTTTGTATCAAAAACCACAACAATATGTTTCCGGAATGTATGTTACAAAAAAATAACTACATATGTTTCCAATATTGCATTATACTTTTGCATTTCAAAATATGGTTATTACGGTTGTGTTTGGTAAAAGTAGAAGTGAATAGTAGCAATGAGCTGTGAACGGTAGCTATGAGCAGTAGTTGTGATCAGTAGCCACAACTCACAGCTTTTTATAGAAGCATTGAAAATATGAGCGTTCTTAAAAAATAGCAAAACTTACCACTATTTTGCCAAATAACAACTAAAACCCAAAATGCTCATTGCTCACGGCAAACTCCAAATCCTCACATACTTCAAACCGTATTCCCTGCATTCCTATGATCCTATTCCTATCATAACATTAATACTGAGGTTCGTGTCGTTAAATGAACTCTAATCAAATGCGGCCCCAACACTCGCGCCAACCATTAGCAAAACTTCCAAATTCTCGTTCTATAAAAATTGCGACACAAACACATTTCATAGGTCAACAAACCTTGTGCATTTGCAATTTGAATCAAGGGATTTAATGTTTGATTACAAAAAAAATATAGATTTGCTACATAAGTATTCATTTAATCTTTTTTCCTAAAAATACGAGTAACAAAGACTATATAGTGATGGGATCAAATTTAATATTCATACAAAGTCAATTTAGTAATTGGTTTACGAGTCGATTAAATATCAAACTTTTTCTACATAGGACTCATCCCCACCATCCATCTAAAAAGAAATCAATAGTTGAGATTAAAAACATTTTAATATTTCACTCATTTTTTTATAATTTAAATATCTCTTAAACCGTTAATCGTTAAGCAAAAATAATTACACCATCGCGACGAGCATTTAATTATCTTTCTATAGACTGACACTTTGATATACTTTCAAAAAAAAAAATCGTTTTTTTTTTTTCGTAGCCGAAAAAATCACATGTGATATTAGTGTAATATCACATGTGATATGATATATCACATTTAATTTTTTCGGTCACGAAAAAAAGGTGAAAAAAACGAAAAAAAAAAAAAAAAATTGGCGAAAATATGTCAAAGTGTCTATCTATAAAAAGATAATTAAATGCTCGTCGTAACGGTATATTTTTTTCGCTTAATGATTAACGGTTTGAAAAATATTAATATTTGAAAAAAAAAAAAAAAGAATATGAAAGTGGGTTTTTTAAATTGTTGTAATTTAATCTCATCTATTAGATCAAATAAAGATAAAGGAAAGATGGATGGTGGAAATTAGTACCTTGGTATGTACAAAAGCTTGATACTCAAATGATTTTTCATCTTAGTTTATTAGAGTAACTTAACAATTAAATTAGTCTTATTTTAATTTCGAGTAGGAAAAAGTTGAAGTTTATTACTCAAAATAAATTAAGAACCCAAACTAAAAAATTGTTTTAGTAACTAGTTATAATACTTGTGTACGCACAGGGTTTTTAAAATTTCGTTTTAATTATGTATTATTATCGATTAAGAAATGAACCACTTAACATGTTTCAAATGATTTTACTTGGTGGACTAAAAATATATGTATATGTTATAACCTACCTATTATTTTAGGAGAATACTTTTGGATTAAAAATTATATTCTATTATTCAAGTAAAATCATATGATAATACTTGACTTGCATGAGATGTTAGTGATATATGCTTTTAGTTTTGCAAACCCGTGCTATCAATTTACGATGTGTTTTGTAATTGTGCTATTTTTTTTACTTATATTTTCGTTAAATATGTAGCATATTTAGATAGCTTTGAAGATTGATTAATTTCCTTAATTATGAATAACAATCTCATCATTTTTACTAATGTATCTTTTTGTTTGGAAAGTTGTATTTTCATAAGTTTGTGTTATTTACTTCTCATGTTTGATCATAAAATTACCAAATTAATATAGATGCTTACGCTATAGCTTCTTTATTACATAAAGAGAAACGAAAAAAAATATGTAATGGGTAGAACTCAAATTTAATCTTACGTTTATGTATAATGTATAAGAATAATTTTTCTCTAAGCCCGAACTATATAAGGAAATTATTATTACTTGTATAAGTAAATTATAAATGCATGAAAAAATGACAAAAAGTATATTCGCTAGTCTTTTAGGATTGTTTGAATCCTTACTGACCTTTCACTTTAATGCAACTTTTTTTACAATTGGTCTAAATCATCAAGGTAAAAGACACCCATATTTTAGACCGTTGGTTGACACTTATAGTGTTATCAATGATAGCAAACACATGCTAAGTTTCATTAACTCATTCAAAGACAAATTACACTCCGAAAAAAATTTCTACCATAAAATTCCCTATATTGGCACTAAAACACATATTTGGTACATTAAAATACATTCATGTATTATCTAAATCAGCAACTCCACTAAATTATACATTCATAACTTGAGCAGGCGTAGAAAATCATTCCACGACAATCAAGTGTTGATACTTAATCCTCCTCTAAAAAACGCGCACAACAAATTGCATTACACTTTAGTTTGTGCGATAAGATAATAAAACTGCAAAAACCACTAATGTGTTGCATTATAGCGAGGATAACAACAAAGTTAGTCATAACATCAAATAAGAAAACTTCATATTAGAACTAAAGGGGTGTTTGGTTATGCTTATTAAAAGTGCTTATTGGCTTATTCAATTACCATAACACAATAATTGTATGATAAAGCTATAAGCTTTTTTTAGAAGCCTAGTGAAAAACCTCTGAACTCACAACTAATTCTATTATAGTTTAGCGTGTTTATAGTAAAAACACAAATATTAAGTGTAGAAGTTTTCAACAAAACATAAAAAAGAGTTACTAAAAGTTGATGTGTATAACAAAAAAGTTAAACCATAAAAAAAGTTACTAAATGCTATCAGCTAGATAAGGCATAAGTCAAAGTTCTATTAAGGACTCTTTCGGATTCTATCCAGAAGCAAAAAGAGGTTTACACATAAATCATAAGTATAGAATAATGGTTGTATCTCACATCTGTGATTACAAACTCAATAACATTATCACAGTATAGTAACGTAATAACCTGATTAAAACTATATATTCTTGCTGAATAATTCTCATGTACATACTTTTAATTCGTTTACAACGGCCAACTATTACGTTTTTTTATTTATTTTTAATAAAACATCACGTCAATGAATAAAGTTAAGAAAAACACTTATGTTTTTTTATTTTTTATTTTATTTTATTTTTTTTTAATTTTTTTAGGAAGTATTTGTTATCAAATAAGAATTGTGATGCGTGCATTTTTTTAAATATAGTTTAAGAAAAACACCTTCTATATTAAACAATGACTATGTGTTTGTTTGTTTTTTTTAATAATTAGCTTTGTATAACGTTTTTAACTGACAGACAGGTTGAGGTTGAGGTTGATTTTGTTGTTTAACTTTAACTATCGATATCAGGTTCTATAAAATGTGTGAATTTAGTAGCACATAATGAGCGTTGATGAAGTTAAAATATGCTCCGTAAAGTTTTTAAAATGTTTTTATGGATATCCATAAACAAATTTTAAATAACAATTTCATGAGTCGTTGTTATAAGTAGAATCGTGTATATTTCTTTTCATATCACAGTATCGTGCTTACCATTTGATATTTATATTCCCGTTACTAATAATTTAGCCGTATTTCAAACCCATGTACGTATAAATTAAATTTTTAAATAGTAACACGAGTCTTTATTTTAAAAAATATTCTAATGGATGAAAGTTTAAAACTAACATTAGTTTAAAAAAATATTTAACGTATATTAAAACTAATTCGCATATTTACCAAATGAGTCCTTATTTAAAAAAATATTATAATGGATGAAAGTTTTAAAACTAACATTAGTTTAAAAAAATATTTAACGTATATTAAAACTAATTCGCATATTTACCAAATTTTATAATTTTAATGGATGAAAGTCTCATGTAATTTTAAACAAAGTTACTATTATAAAGTATATGGGGTATAAAGTGTAAGGACTTATTTGTGTTTTTTATTAAGTTATTAAAAAACATGAAAACTTGTAATTTTATAATTTACTATATATAAATTATTTAAAATTCAATCACTAAAGTTTTATTAATTACTCCCTCTTTTTTTAAGTTTTTGTTTTCATAAATTTGACACTTATATTTTTATGCATTTTTTTTCTTAACCAAATTTCTCTACCAAATTTATTAAGTTTGACTAAAATCAATTTAATTTTAACTTTTTATTGACAAATCACGTTGTTCGATTTCGCCTACGTGGCAAAATTGAGCTCTACTATTGGTCCAATTTTTTTTTCAATGAGAAGGGATTTTCAAAAATACTACGAAATGATGTAATTCTTTTATATATAAAAGATTACCTATAGCACTAGCTCTTCAATGTAAACATAGATGCATTATGCGATGTGGGATAACCAGAAACTACAACAATAACATAATGTCATAATTTATTCATTTTTATCATGTTTTGTCAAGAACACAACATGGAGTTCTATGACTTGAACTATGTAAAACCTTAATCGTAACATTAGTTATAATAAATTAGATTTAGTTCTTATGAGTGGAAAATTTAATGTTTATTCGTTCATTGATGAGTGAAATTTAACCTTTGATTAACTAAACATTTAAAAAGTGTTTGAAAGTTAACTATGTAAACGACGTATACTATAATAAACTTCCATTACATGCAAATTGTTTTGTGTAAAGGGGAGTAATCCTGCACCCTGGTAAATATATTAAACCAAACACATTTAAGTACATTGGATATGGGTGAAATCTCATATCTCAGCCCGTTACATAGGTAAAAAGCTTACATCACAAGATACTTCCTATTTTCTAAACAAGAAAATAAACCATTACTCAAAGGATAACATAGGACATAACGAAATAAAATTACTTCCTAAGACCTTGAAGTTTGGTGACATACATGACATTAAAAGCATCCAAATTCTCTGAAAGATCATAAACCTAGTTCGCATAGTTATCGTAGTCATATTCATCATAATCATCCTCAAACTCTTGGCCACCACCGAATAGATTAGCAGACTCATCAAATGGGTTAGCAACCACCTCATCATCAGAATCAGAAACCACGATCTCTCCCACCTTAAAAAAAGGGTTAACTCTCTTAGTAGAAGAGACGGGCGGAGTATAAGAATCACTACTAGTTTTATGAGCCACAACCGACTCCTCTTTCAAATCACTCACAAGAGGTTCTTGTGATGCAGTACCTGTCTTAGTAGACTCATCCTCATTAACTTCCATTGTACGACCAAATTTTACTATCACTTAAAGATTTAAACTAAAAACACGATTTCAAACTAATATATATAAATTGTTCTTCATTCCAAGAGTACTTTAAGTTATGTTTGCATATATGACCATGACCATGAACCATGGTCCATGGGTGACAAACCAACAACCATCTTTTATACGCTACTAATTATTCATATCCCTACCAATGGCTAACAAATCGAGTTCTCATTCGATAAAGATCATGACGTTATAACAGTTCATGGGAAAAAGATCCTTAAACAAATGCAATTTGAATCAGGGGTTTAATATCATATTACAAAAAATATGAATTCCAGAATTACGATACATTGTTTATATAATCCTGGTTTTCAAACATAGCAAATATTGTCTAATGAATGTTCGACTTGTATATTCATGTAACTCAATTTAATGACTACTTTATTAAACTAATCAAATAGTTAAATTAGTTTAATAGAAAGAAATGCTACCTATAATTACTATAACACAAAATAATTTGTGACTCCCAGAATCAAGAAAGTTACTATATTAATTACTTATAAAGCTAGCTACACTATTTCACTATCAAGATAAAAAAAAAAAAAAAAAAAAAAAAAAAAAAAAAAAAAAAAAAAATCTTCCCGAAAACTAACGACATTTCACTATGTGTTGCACAACTCGCTACATATGCATTCCCTACCGCGAACTCCAAATCCTCGCATACTTCAAACCGTATTTCCTCCATTCCTTTCGAAAACACTCAGGTTCCATATCATAACACAATTAGTACTCGTCCGTGTCATTAAATGTATATAAGATTTCTTGGTGAACCGAAATCCAATGCCGTAAAATAATATTATTTCTAACGCCCTCAGCGATCACTCGAATAAAAAATTCAACAAATCCACGCATAGAGGTACAAATTTGGCCAACATCCATTAAACAACTATTTTCTATCCATTAAACAACTATTTTCTCACAGTGATCATTCGAATAAAAAAAATCAACAAACCTACGCATACAGGCTGGCCCAAAAACAACTAAAAAAGAAAACTTACAAAACGCACCTTGAACTTCTTAATATTTACAAATTTTTTATATAACAAACTTTATTTGCCAAAATATCTAACAGATACATACCGGTTTCTTTAATAAAAAAAATACTAACAAAAAGGTCTCTCGATAACGAACAAAAGAAGCCCAATATTGATATACTTTTGACGTACGTGCTATTTTACAAAAATTGTTGAAGTTTAATATATATATATATATATATATATATATATAGTTTCAAAATAAAAGAACTTTGAAAATGCACCCTTAACTTATAAAATAACTTTAAAATTATCCCAAAAAAACTTTTAAACTATAAGGGTCAAAATTAGCCCAGTCGCAACACAGGTGCCTGACACAACATCCATTTCAAAAAGGACGTTGTAAGACAACTACAAATATAGCTAGACACAACATTTGTTCCAAACCAATACAACACATGTTGGCAAAAAACATACCACGATCACAACGAAAAAACCCGCCCAAACATTATTCGTAAACAATTATCGAAAAAATTTCTCGAAAATTCCCAACGCAACGGACGCCTTCCCACTTGTATAATACAATTCTCCACGGCATAGGCTCTGATGCCTTTTTTTTTTTTTTTTTTTTTTTTTTTTTTTAAATCTAGCAATGCAATGTTTATTTTATGAGAATCCAACTACTATATTATAATAATCTGGTTAGTGGACCACTGATAACATGGTTTGGTTTATTGGGTTGATTGCTGGCGTGTGATCTAAGCGGGTTACTTCCAAATATTAGTAAAACATTATTTTTCTACTTCAAAAACATGTAGAACACTCTTCGTAAACAAGTAAAAAAAAGGCCCTTCAAGAAGTAAGCTACTACCCTAATCAAGTTATTCATAACACGTAGCATTGCATTGTGCACATTCGGTCTTTCTCTAATATGGTACCTAATCGTAAACATTTGTGACTAAAACTGGGGAAAAAACATAATAATAAGTTATGAAACCGGAAAGTACCCCGCCGCAACGCGGCGGGTACAACCAACTCGTTATATAACATTGTATATTGACGCGATCAAATTTAAAATTCATGTAACTCAATTTAATAATCAGTTTCTAAACTTCATCCAACTCAATTTAGTAATTGGTTTATTACAATAACTAGTTATAAGTCCCGTGCACGCACGAGATTTACACATAAGTCAAATTTATTTTAAAATTTTAGTTTTCATATTGACAAATAAGAATTTATCAGTGAAAATTGTGATATAAGTATCTATTACTCCCTCCGTCCCATATTAAGTGTCCACAATAGAATCTTTGAATATCACAAATTAAGTGTCTACTTGTACCTTTCAACTAATAAGATAAGAGTTTAGTGGGTAAAAGTAATATTTGATTGGTGGAGAGTTTAGTTAGTGGAATATCCTAAAACTTTGTGAATTAT
This sequence comes from Artemisia argyi, assembly GCA_030686995.1. Taxonomy (NCBI): domain Eukaryota; kingdom Viridiplantae; phylum Streptophyta; class Magnoliopsida; order Asterales; family Asteraceae; genus Artemisia; species Artemisia argyi. The sequence continues at coordinate 177,779,508 of CM060707.1, read as the reverse complement.
GAAAGTGGACATTTAATATGGGACGGAGATGGTAATATTTTTTGAAAAATTTTAATGGATGAAAGATTTAACTTTGTGTATCTAATATAGATGTTGAAGTTCAGGTTGATATTGTTGTTTAAATTTAACTATTGATATCATGTTGTACATAATGTGCGAGTTTAGTAGAACATAATGAGCGATAATGAAGTTAAAATATACTCCTTAAAGTTTTTTACAAATGTTTTTCTGGATATCCGTATATAAATTTTAAATAATAATTACATAAGTCGTTGTTATAAGTATAATCGAGTATATTTATTTTCATATCACAGTAACTCATGTTTACCATTTGACATTTATATTACCATTGATATTGATTTTCCGTATTTAATATTCAAACACATATGGACTTCGCCTACTTACCATGAGCTCTTCAATCCGAATATGTGAGCATGAGACGATGTGGGATAACTTTTTTTTTTTTTTTTTTTTTTTTTTTTTTTTTTTTTTTTTTTTAGCAAAAATCATAACCACCACACAATTCATTCTCTTTTATTTTTTTATTAATCATGTTTTGTCAATAGGGATTTCTATAACTTAAATAAATCTTACATTTTAAATATACTTTGTTCGTTAATCGGTAATCGACGAGTTGGATGTAACTTTTGATTTTGATTAACTTAACATATAGGAAAGTGTAACGTACAACTATAATGAACTTTTTTTTTGGGTAAAGGTTACCCCGTTAAAATATATAATCACAGAAAAGTTAAGAACAAAGGAATATAGCTGAAATACCACATTAACCTCAAACAAATGCTTGAACGACCACTAAATCGATTGTGACATGCCACATAACGACAGCCAACTAATTAGAAAAAGTATAACCAAAACAAAATACATCAAGCTCACTTATAGTTCTAATGAGGACGCAATTTCAACACCAAGAAAATCATACAGCCGCAAGATTCCATGTGGTTTTTAGCTTAGCCACTCGAGCATTCCTCTATAACGATAAAGAACTTGCTTTGCATGCAAATTGTATTACCACTTCAACATTTTAAAGCTCAAATACAATATATCAATTGTTCTTCTTTCTAAGAGTAATTTTAGTTTAAAGTTCTACGAATGTTCAAAGAAGATTTATGGAAGCATATTATGGAAATTGAAAAGATGAAGATTAAAGGTATCAAAGTGAAAGAATCTTCATGTTTTATTGAAGTTGCTAAGCTTTGGGTGGTAAAGAAGATAGCTGGTTCAAAGTAAAGAAGGCTTATGACTGGTTTTGAATGTTACTGATATAGAGATAGTAGTACATTGTAGTTGAATGTCTTACTTGTTGAATTTTGGAATTGTTAAGTTGTCCTACATGATTCTCCAATAGGTCTGTCTTTGGAGTTCTATGTAGCATACGGTAAATGTTGCTTTTATGGTCTACTAAAGTTCACTTGTTTACCAAACAAGTTTAAAACTCTAAGTGATAAACGGATCGGGTCAGGTAAATTCAAATGAGGGTGATGATCGCCATCAATCCCTATTTGTGCCTCACTGGTCTGAGTCTATTTATAAGAGTTTATTCTACAACTCATCAACTACTTATATTCTTTAATATGAACTTTTTATAAGTCAAGATGGATAGTTTAATGCTATGGCTATGGGTTAACGTTAATACGCTGTTTATCTTTTACATTTGTGCTATTTTAATGGGATATGTTGTGCTCATATTTATAACTTTTTCTCGTGCTTGATTCACTTTGATTAGATCTTTACTAGGGGAAACCAGGGAACTTGGTCTAACCGATTGTATGCATTAAGATCAAATAAGGAGTTCTCCAATGTAAACATGAATACATGAAGCGATGTGGGATAAGCTTCCATTCATGTTCATGTTAAGCAAAAACAGCCAATAACACAAGAAGAATTTCTATAACTTAAATAAAATCTTATTCGTTAAATTTAATTTGACTTCTGAATAAACAAAAAGGTTTATTTATCGAACTATACATATGAATGGTAAAAGATCTTAGTCTCATGGACTAAAAACTAAACCTTTTAGTTTGGGTATAAGTCCAATATAAGCAAGCCCTACAACCAATCCAGCAGCAACAACGGAAGCAGCATAAATTAGTGGATTCATGATAAGTTTCCCGACCTAGTAACTAAGGGTATGCTTGTTTAACGTGTATGGGAATGGGGTTATGGGAGTCATAGTCATACATGATGTTTGTTATGAGGTAATGATTGCATCAAATCCATAACACCTATCAAATATGATAAGAGCCCTTATAGGCAACTATCAATCTATCATATACATTCTATGATTTTTTCTTTTTAATTTTTTTCTCTCTCTCTCATACTCATAAAGTACAAATTTTATTCAAAATTGGTCTCACCACAACATAACCACAACAACAACAACAAACTCAATCCCGCCGGAGCAGGGTATGGGGGAGGCATAATGTAGACAGATCCTACCCCTACTCCAGGAAAAACCCTGGAGTAAAGAGACTGCTTCCAGCGAGACCTCCGACAAGTGCACGTGTGCGAGTAGTGAGGGCAGGCAAAGCAGATCTGCAGCAAGCAAAAACAAGCAAAACACAGGCAAAACAAGCAAAGAAAACCGGAAAACAAATAAGGAAACCACCTAAAGGCACAAGCAAGGGGCACAAGCAAAAAAGCACAAAGCAAAGACCAAAACGAAAACAAAAAGCCAAAGCACCAAGGAAAACAAACAAACCTAAGGGAGCAAAACAGAGTAAAGCCAAACAACGCACGGGGCCTAAAGCTAAAGCAACGCTAAAAACAAGACACCAAAAGCCAAACAAAAAACGCACACGGCCAGGAAAAGCACGCACGGGGCAAACAACAAGCAAAGGGCCAAGAACCAAAACGCAAGGGGCAATGCAACACAGCGACCCTAGAAAGCAAGAAAACAAAACAACTTAGACCCCCTAAGCACCTAGCCGGGACTACCCGTAGATCCTAATCCTATCTCTCCAAGCCTTCCTATCTGAGGTCATGGTCTCGGTCAAGAGAAGCTCCTGCATGTCGAGCTTAACTCTATCCTCCTACCTTAGGTTGGGTCTGCCCCTCCTTCTCACACCCTCTACTACTAGCGCCTCTACTTTATGAATTGGCGCTGATTGTGGCCTCCTCCTTACATGCCCGAACCACCTCAACCTTCATTCTCTCATCTTCGAAATAATATTCCAACCTTCCTTCTCTCACCACAACATAACCATCCACTCTAAAAATTAATTTTTAAATGAACCCACTAATTTTTTATACCTATGCCCCAAAAACATACAAACGCAATTAATGAAATTGTCATACCGAATCTCATACCATCTTTATATCAAAGTCAGTAATTCCTCGTAGCAAACCAAACGCACCCTAACTCTACATTGTTATACCATGAAATTATAGAGCCACAAGAAGCGAATCGCTCAACCGTGGTTCCATGATAATGTCAAATTTTCCCTAACCCTTTGCAGTTTGCACCAAGGTTAATGGGCCAGGTCAACATTGACCAGTTGCTTATTACCATTATGCGGTTTTGATATACATTACACCTTAGGCGGCTTCTTGACATCTTTTTTAGTACGAACCACTTAGCTATGAACCATGAGCATCGTGGCTAGGTGGTCCCTTAAAATGTGGTCTTGGTAGAAACGATTGTCATTGCAATGACATAGCTTAATCTTGGAGAAAACATTGTAACTGTTAACTTGTTCAAGTTCATAGCAACTTGTTAGACTAGGTGTAATAATTAATCGTCACACGTAAAGATGTTGGAGAATAAGAATTGCATATATCAAATATAAGAATTTAATTATCATCTTATGTCCAATGTTTAACAATTGAATTAATTTTTGGTAATGATATCAAACAGGGTTTTTCTCTCACTAGCACTTAATAGTACAACTATATGATATTTCACAAAAGTTCGTTATCCGTCAAAATCTCAAAACAAAGCCAAAAATCTTTGGGTTATTATTAATATTAGACATGTATCCGTGGATAACAATGAGATCTTATAGCGAAAAATAGTTATAGTGATATTCGTGTAACGTTTAGCTATTGACGTTTGCAAGTCTTCATCATCATCATTCGATTGGGAACAACATCATATCAGTTCGAGTTTAACAAATTGTAATTGAAATATGGATTGGGATTGAAATAAATAAGTAAAAAGAAAAGAAAAAAATGGTAAATATTAGATTATTTTATATACTACTTTATGGGACGACATTTGTGACAAGACATAAAAGGCATATTAGTAATTCAAAATTTTCTCTTTATAAATAGTAGATAATGAGATATAAAATATAATACTAACCGAGATTAAAGGTATATTAGTAATTGTATTTTTATCATTTTGAGAGTTTTAAGCACAATTATACGCTTTTTATATGTACTAGAGATGAAGTACCATCGCACATAACTAATAAGATTATTACTCCATCCGTCACAAAAAGAGAGTCCATAAGCAAAAAATATATAAATTATGATATGTGTAATTAATGTTAGTTTTCATTGATAAAAAGTCATTTTTTTCCTCTTAGTTAATATATAAATAAAAAACGAGTAATTAATGTAAGTTTTAATTAGAAGAGTAAAGTAGAAAAATTAGTCATAATTACTGTTCATATATAAAAAATGAACAATTATTTTAGGAAAAACATAAATAGTAAGTTGAACACTTTTTTTTTGACAGAGGGAGTATTTATTTTGATATTTGATATTTTAGGGGTGGAAACGAGCCGAGCTGCTCGTAAAAAGCTCGAGATCGGATCGGTAAAGAGCTCGAACGGGCCGAGTCTAAACGAGCTCGAGCTCGAGCCCGAGCTCGAGCTTAAATTAAAGCTCATTTAATAATCGAACCCGAGCCTGAGCTTTATACATAAAGCTCGGTTAGGCTCGCGAGCCTAAACGAGCTCTAGTACATTTTGTGTATATATACGTATATTTATGTATTTTGGTTGAAAATTCAAAAAAATTAACTTTACACACGCTCTACCTTGCCTCGAGCCTCCCGTTATCCTTAACATTAAATGCGTTTATTCATATTCTTATTTTTTTATTTTCCTAGAACCGCGTGTGTACTTCCTATAATTTATTAAAATAAAGTTATGCCACATTGATATTTTGATTTTGGTATCCATCTTCTCATCTACCTACTCACTCCCTTCTTTTCCCATTGAAGTCGATTGGTAGATAATTCCGCATGTAACTTTTTTTGTTTTATTTGAAACCATTGCAGTCGATTGATAGATCATTCCAAAGGGAGTAATTTTTTTGTTTTGTTTGAAAAGTTCTATATTGTTGCATTGGTTGAGTGTCTTTTTCCTTTTATATGCATACACAGTATCTTAAATAACTAACGAGCTCAAAACAAAATGCACGAGCTTTAGATAAACGAGCTCGAACTAATAACCTCAAGAAGATAAGCTTTATTTTCTGTACAAACGCATCACAAACGAGCCGAGCCCGAGCCCGAGCCGAGCTCGAGCTTTGTATATCATTCACGAGCCGAGCTCGAGCCCAAATCTTAAGGCTCGAACCGAGCCGAGCTCGAGCTCGAGCTTTCTAAAATGTAAACGAGCCGAGCTCGAGCTTTGGCAGGCTCGGCCTCGGCTTGGCTCGTTTCCACCCCTATGATATTTGAAGTGCCGCTTTTAGCACAAGCAAATAAACCCCTTCTAACGATTAGAGTAAGATGTTTAAAATTTAAGTTTTTTTTTTGAAAGGTGAATTTCAACTTAGAATCGACCACCTTTGCGGACAGCGAAGGCCCAATCGCCACCCCGCCAGACTATGTTGTCTTAACCGGGTCCACGTTGATCTCAGGTGGTAACGGGTTTCCCCCGGAAACCGTACTGCCTCCACACAAGTTACCTTGCTGGAGAAACAGCCGGATGAAAACCGGGCCATGCTCAGGATTCTAACCCCAGCGGCTTGGTCTAAGGGCTTCGAATTTAAGTTTAACGACTAATACTTAATTTGACAACTTTCAAATATTCATCTTAGGTGGAATAAAGAAAAGTTTCCTAATTTTAGATCTTTACCGCTAATTAAACTCATCATAACATAATTTACTGGACATATTTACCCCTCCTCGTATAAATCTTTGAGTTTGCATTAATTAACATACACCCACAATCATTATTGTGAACCAATTTATTCTATAAATATAGATATAGATATCTAAAACTCCATTGCCTTTCATTCATTGATTCATCATCTATAATCTTTTTTCGATCAAACAAGGTACGTGATCTAAGTTCTTATTGGTAAGTTTCTTCATCTCTATTTTTTAGTGGTTTAGTTCACGTACGTATTATGCATGTCTATAATATACTTTGGTTAATGTATGTATATATACTGTGTTGTTTTTTATGTACAGATTCTACGACATGGGTCGAGTGAAGATGCCAATTGAACCAATCAATGATATCAAGAAACGTAAAATCACATTCATAAGGCGAAAAGATGGTATGATCAAGAACGCTCGAGTGCTAAGTACTCTTTGTGATGTGAATGTGTCCATGATCATATGTTCCGACCATCAAGAAAGCCCGGAAATCTTCCCACAAGATCCTGTTAAACTCAACGATATGATCAATGCTTACAAAACAAAACGTGTTAGTGATCCTGGGAAGATTAAATCGTACGGTTTATGTGATTTTTACACGGACAGGAAAAATAAGATTGAAGATGAACTTGCTAAGGCGAAAAAAAGGAACTTGCAAACCAAGTATCCAACTCCCAATATGGATAATTCTTCAGAAGAGGAATTGAGAGATTTTGCTTACGACCTGGGAATAAAAATTGAATTGTTAAAGCTAAAGAAGATGTCGAATTTTCAGAATCTTGGTCTTCAAGGCATGTTGAAGATGCCACTATGGAACCCAAACCCGAGAACCATGATGACCCATATTGATTACAACAACAAAAATAACATCATTAAACCCGAATTTTCAAAGTTTGATGGTCATGTTGAGTCTTCTGGATCATCAAATAGTAATGTTGATAACGGATATTATTCGAGAATGCCAGCGGATCAGAATGTTTTTGGCAATGATCGAAGGATGATGCAAGCAGTAAACCCGAGTATAGTGATGAAGAGCGAAGATGTTAATAAATGCTATGATGGTGCAAACTTTGATCTTAAACCCGAGATGATGCAGCAGTTGGAGCAGCCACAGTTTAGGGATATGCAACGAATGATGGTGTCTTGTTTTGATTACTAGTTTAAGTGTTATGCATTAGTTAAGTATGATAAGTATATTTTTTTTTTTTTTTTTTTTTTTTGCTGAGGAATTTGAACTGGTCGTGACATTTGTTATAGTAAAAATTGATTAATTTGTGTTGTTAATTGATGATTGAGTTAATTGGTCTCAATTTATTTGTTTGTTAATTTTGATTTACAAAACTAGGGTGTCTGAAGTCTCAAGAGTCATGACAACTGTCTTTTTCAAGTTAGATACAACTGAAATTAATGGTCAGTGAGAGATGGAGTTGATATGTCAAGCATATAAGAAAGTGTTTGAAAGTTAACTATGTAAACCACTTATAACTATAATAAACTTGCATTACTTGCAAATTGTACTGTCACTTAAAGATTTAAAGCTAAAAACAAGATTTCAAACTTATATATCAATTGTTCTTCGTCCCAAGAGTATTATAACCACAAAGCAATAGTAACCGAGTGGAAGTAGCTTGCGGTTTAAAAGGTTATTTTATGCTTTGGGGTGCGTCTGGTTAAAACAAGCCGGAGCCAGTTGAAATAGCTTGCGGTTTAAAAGATTATTTTCTTAAAAGCTCAAATAATATTATGTCATTTGAGCGAAAAGTGTCTTCAATGAATAATACTGTCATTTGAGCGAAAAGTGTCTTCAATGAGAGCCTATTTTTAAGCTCAAGTTACTTAATTTTACAAAATAGAATTATCTTGTTGGTCATGTAATATGTAATGCCAATTTTTATTTATCATAAGACCACAAGCTATGGTAAAAGTTGTATGGGATTTTTGTTTTGTTTTTTACACTATGCAACTTAAATGATGTTTGAAACATATATGTTATCTTACAACATAATATATTAATATATGCTATACACTGATGTGGGATAAGCTTCTTTTTTTTGTTTTAATTAAAGCAAAAATTACAACAATAGCCAAAAAAAGGACGGGGAAAGCATTGCTGCTGTTTGCAGCAGGTAATTATCTGCAGCAAAGCCCAAAAATAAACTTGCAACTTACATTTTATACACTCATACCCTTCATCATTTTCTAATTTGCATTAATGGTCCCTCTTCATAAGCCTTTACAGCAGGTACACATCCCTGCAGCCACAGCAGGGATGATTTCCCCAAAAAGGACCATTTATCATGTCTTTTCAAGAACACAAGACGGATTTCTACAACTTAACTGAAACCTTATTTGTTAGATATAATGTTATTTTTGAACGAAGCTAAAATGTTATTTAATGGCATACAAGTACTAATAACTACAGTAGCCCTACATTGCTAATAATACCCATGAGATTGTAGAACCATAAGAAGTGGATTGGCTCAGCCATAATGTCGATTTTTTCCCTACCCTATGCACCACTGTTAATGGGTCAAGTCAAACATTGTCTGGTTGTGTATAGACATGATGCAGATTTGGTAGACATTAGACCTTAGGCGGCAGCTTCTTGGCATCTTTTTTAGTATGAAGTATGAACCATAAGCAATTAAGCATCGTGGCTAGGTGGTTCCCTTAGAACGTGGTCTTGGTAGAAAGGATCGTCGGGACAATGTACAATGCTTAACCTTGGAGAAAAACTGTAACCGTTAACTCGTTCAAGTTCATGATCAACACGTACTTCTCTTAGCAGCTTCTTCGAAATTTAAGTACACGGATGACCAATAATCTTTTGCCAGGCTCTACGAGTAGAACAAGGAAAAAAAGATAAGGTTTAGTTGAGAATTCTAACCGTATCTATCATAAGGTGAGATCGATATTGAGGGATCAACTGCAGACCAAAAGTTAAGGAACTACCATATTTATCAACTGCGGCAAACTTATTGACAGTGTTTTTTAAGAGATACGGTGTGCCAGATCAAGAATTGTGAGAATTTCTTGTCAGGGTTCGGCGAGATTTATTTACCTCCATGGGTGCACCTGTATGATAAGTAACACATAAAAGACAATATATCAGAAAACAGGAAAAATGCACAAGCTTTTCAATTTAAGTCTATTGTTCTTTTATCTTGTACTTATTTTTTCTGGTTCTCGATCATGGCAGACACATTTTATCTAAAAATCAATCCTGTAAATGGTCTTAGGTAGCTTAAACATAAAAATAAATTAGACATTACCTGTGCGACTGTGCTTATCAATAGTGTGGCGTACCATGTAAATCCTTTTTACATTATCATTTATAGGAATGGTTTCAAGCTGTTGTACAACTTCAGTGTAGAAATGCACACTTTCCCCAGACTAACCGCTAAAATCAAAGAAAAAGAATTATATAGCTTCGATACGTAGACAAGAACAAGAGGTGGCCTTTTTAAACCTTTTACTTGTAGATGATTCAATTTGGGTTGTGTTTTATCTTTAACGGTACAAATCAGAACATAAAAGGAAAACAAAAAGGCTAAAAGGATTATTTGTAAAAAGCATAAATAGTGAGAAAAAAGGTGTTTGCAGATCAATCCAGCCCCACTCGTTCCGCACTAAATTGACCCCTTTCAACCTGAGCCCGTTTGACCCTTTACACGACCCACCCTTCGTGACAATCTCTTAGCAAGAATGATGCAGATCATTGTACAAGTTCTACATCTGATTCGAAACAGATACCAAGGCATATTTTCCAGCTCAGTTTCACCATTCTTTATAATCTGTAGATTGTAAGTTTAACTCTTAACAATTGGGTAATCTCACCCTTTGAAACATTGAACACAACCCTACCAACAAACATTCAGATTTGTTGTACACAGCATGTTTTTCTCTTATACAACAAATTTATTGGTTTGTTATCGTCTGTCATCATACAATAATGTCACATTCTAAACAGCATTGATTAAGAATATAGCAAGCATGGTGGCAGAGATAGTTTCACATACACTTCGCTAACCATACACATACTTATTCAAATTCAATATCTTATACATAATATGCATACAACGATCTGAGAATGGATTTCAGCAGAATCTTACATTATTAAAGACCGATGCAACTGCAAAATTGTATTCTTATTGCTTACTCTAGCATATAAATGTTCTATTTCACGTCTATGGTTTGACTGTGATGGTTTCGTATGCTAACTGAGCACTCAACAGATCAACAACAGCTGATCCAACCGATACAAACACAGTAATCTCATTTCCATCTTTCCGCCCACTCTTCACTCCCTTAATCAACTCAACCAAATCCCCTTCAACTCCATCTTCCTTAATCACCCCTCGTTCAAACGCCCCAACCAACTCCCCTGCCTCAACCTTCGCCACTTCATTATCCACAAACACCCTCCCTCTCCTAATCGCCTCATCGTCACACTCCCTCATAGACGGCTTATACGACCCAACCAAATCCAAATGCGCCCCGTCCTTCAACCACTCCCCCAAAACCAACGCCTTCTCACTACACGTAGCACAAGTCACCACATCCGCACCCCTCACACCCATCTCCAAATCCTCACACACCTCAAACCTTACCCCCTCCATTCCCTCACTCCCCATCTCCTCCACCAAATTTTTCGCTTTTCCTAAGTTTCGATTCCATATCATCACATTTCGAATACCCGGGCGTGTCGTTAAATGAGCTCTAACCAAATGCGGCCCCAAAGCTCCAGCCCCAACCATGATCATTTTTTTGGAGTTCTCGTTCGACAAATAACTCGAAGCCAAGGCCGAAACACAGGCAGTACGACGAAGGGTCAGCTCAGTCCCATCCATAGAAGCCAAATTCTGACCAGTAACAGAACTAAACAAGACATAAGTAGCGTGGACCCCAGGTAAGTTAATAAGGTTGTTGTCTGGGTGAGTAGTGACTAGCTTAACACCTATGTAAGGAAGTGAGGATGAGGATGAGGAGGATGACGTGGGCCATGAGGGCATTAGAAGGAGGGTTGAAGATGAGGATGTGGGGTGAGAGTGACGTAAGGGAGACTGGATTGATGACGTGGCGAAAGGGAGGGATGTTTGGAAGTGGGTGATTAAGGATTTGTATGGGAGGAGTGTTTGGATGGTTGCTCCGTCTATGAAGATTGGTGATTTTCCGGCCATTGATGATGATTTAATTTAACAGAGTTTGAGTTTAAGGATGTTTTTTTGTTTTGTTTTCTAGTATTTTGGTGTTTGTACTTTTATTGGAGTGGAATAATAATGTATTTATGTATGTGGATTGTTTTTGAGTCAATAGTCAAGCATTTTATTTTCCATGCATCCCACCTTGTGTTTGTTTAAAGCGTTTACATTGAAAATAAAAGCTGTTAGTCCCTCCGTCTCAAAATTATTATCACAGGACAAAATTTAATAAAAATGAACTATTTTAATTTTTAACCATTAAAAATGAAATATTCATCAATTAAATTATCTATTTAGGCTATGTTTGGCAAAAATAGCTGTGAGCAATAGCAGTGATCAGTAACAGTAAGCTGTAAATAGCAAAGCTCACCGCTCTTTTACCAAACTAATACTAAAAAACAAAAAGTTTATTGCTCACCGCTCATCGCTTAAAAAAGCTCTAAAAAACTCTGTGCCAAACATAACTTTAATAAGAAAAGTAGACAATTATTTAAAAAAATCCTAAAAAGTAAATATGGACAATAATTTTGAGACGAATGGAGTAGTTATTAAAAGACTAGATGAATACTCGTGTCAAGCGATAATGTAGATCGATAAATAATTATACTTGTAAAATTATGATTCTGGTTTGACTCTTGATGAAAAACTTACGGGTTCAATTTGTAGTTATTATGAGAAAAAAGTTCATGAGTTAAAAATAAAATATGATAAAAAATTAAAGATTAAAGATTAAACAATACTTAAAATATTGATTTAATTATAAATGATGTTATCATTTTTAATCAATTGTATAATAGTCTACTAACATTACTCAATATTAAGCTTTTATAAGAGCAACTGTGTAAATTTGATTCTTTTATTTTTTATTTTTATTCACACACAACATACTACAAGTTGCATGCGATAAATGTACAATTGTTTACAACATACTCCATAACATGTTGTGTGCAAATAAAAAAATGTAGGTGCGTAAATCATATCTATTTTCAGAAAGTTAATGTGACCATTTTAATTTCTGAAATTGATATTTATTAATGATAGTAACAAGTTTTCTTGCGTAAAGGTTGTTTTAACTCTGTACAAAACGGAGGCCTAGGTGTTTCGAGCTTTCATGCGCTTAATCGTGCACTTCTTCTTAAATGGGTATGGCGGTTTGTGTCTCAAGATGGTTCCCTTTGGTTTCGTGTTATCCGAGCTTTGTATGGTTCTTCGATTGGTTCTCATCCGACTCATATGTCGTCCAATTGGTGTTCTATTGTGAGGAATTACACTTGTTAAAAGATAAAGGGGTCGATTTTAAGTCACATTGTAAAAAACGTGTAGGGAATGGTAAAGATACGCGTTTTTGGCATGACATATGGATTGGTGATAAACCCCTTAGTGTCAATTTTCCTCGCTTGTTTGCTTTGGAGTTGAACAAAGATGTTTCTGTGGCTGTTAAAATGGATACTTCGGTGAATCATTCCTTTCGTAGAAGTGTACGGGATGGTCTCGAACAACAACTTTTGGTAGAGTTGTCTACGATGCTGGAATCGGTGTCCTTATCCGATTCTCAAGATCGGTGGATATGCGATTTGACTGGTGATGGAGAGTTTCGGGTTAAAGAGGTACGTAACTACATTGATGACATGCTCCTTCCTTCTCATTCTGAGTCAACGAGATGGGTGAAATATATTCCAATTAAGATCAATATTTTTACTTGGCGAGCTCGTCGGGATTGCTTGCCATCTAGGGTCAATTTGATTCGAAGAGGTGTACACCTAGAGTCTCCTAATTGTCCACTGTGTTCCTCTTATGAGGAGGATGTTCCTCATGTTTTGTTTCGATGTGATTTGGCCCAACTTGTTTTGCGCCGTATCTGTCGATGGTGGGATATGGATTGGCAGTTTTGGACGTCGTTTCCGGAATGGCGGTCTTGGTTCTCTTCTATTCGGCTTTCGTCCAAGGTTAAGAATATGTTGGAAGGAGTTTTTTGTGTTGCTTGGTGGTCTATTTGGATATTTAGGAATCGCACTATTTTTTATAAGAATCCCCCTAGTCGTTCGGCGATTTTTGATAACATTGTGTCTTGTTCTTTCAATTGGTGTCATAGTCGATGTAATAGGATGTTTTCATGGGAGGATTAGCTAAAAAAAATCCCCACTTAATTTCCTTGTAATGGTTCCTCTAACATCTTGTTAGTTAATAAATATCTTTGCCGTTCAAAAAAAAAAAAAAAAAAAAAAAAAAAAAAAAACTGTACAAAATTCCGTAATTCAGCTTTTCAAGGCTTTTACATAAACAATACACACATCATTTTCCCATGTTTTAACATATAGTAGTATGAGTATAACTATCTTATAATATCACATGATACTTTGTCAAACACTTGTCATACCGTAAAGAAGATAGCATCTGTATCTCTTCCTGGTATTGTTATGTATTGTAAGGAAGATAACGCATTGGAGAAATATGTTAATAAAGAATTATTAAACCAATAGGATGAGAAGACTAGACTATTACAAAACTGATAATGTATAGGTGAATTTAAACCAATAGGATGAGAAGACTAGGCAATTGCAAAATTGATAATGCATAGGGGGTGGCATCGTAGTCGGTACGGACGTCGGTATCAATCGGCAAGGGTCGGCAAAACATTGCCAGTGAATCGGCATGCTTAAATCGGCGAGAGGATCGGTAATCCTTGCCGATTCGGTGTGGTTGTGTAGCATTTAATATATGACCGTTACATGCTTTTAAAATTGTACCGTTTGGTACATTTTCAAAAAAAATAAAATAAAATAAAATAAAATAAATAATCTTTAAATACTAAACCATTTTCCTTTTCATTTTCACAAACTAACATCAAATCACACATACAATTTACATTCTAAAACCATGTCATCATCGGGTTCATCCTCAAACGACATAATTATTCCACCCGACTCATCCGAAGAATGGTTATCCGGTAGTACAATCGAAACCTTTTTAGCCGCGTACGAAGCTCTTGAAGACACGGGAAGCTCTATCTTCATCCGTGGTTATGTAAAACGTTTTCGTGATAAAGCTTTAGAAAATTTAATGAATGACTATTTCGTTGAACAACCAAAGTTTAACGAAGATGTTTTTCGTGATCGTTTTCGTATGAGTAAAAGATTGTATTTACAAATTGTAAATGACATTGAAGCGCAATTTGAATGGTTTCAAGAGGGTCAAGACGCGTATGGAAAGACTAGTTTCACGACGTTACAGAAATGCACATCGGCAATAAGGCAACTCGCAACGGGTGAACCTCCGGATAGATTCGATGACTATTTAAACATGGCACGAAGAACTTCAGGTTATTAATATATTTTTTTTCGTTAGTATTTTTTTTTTTTTTTTTTTGTTATTTATTATATTTATTCGTTAGTCTTTTTTTTTTGTTATTTATTATTTTTTTTGTTATTTTTTTTTTAGTCGTTAGTCATTTTTTTTAATTTATTTATTAATTTTTTTGTTATTTTTTGTAACTCGTTAGTAATTTTTTTTTGTTCAATATATATTTTTTTTTATAAAATAATATTTTATTTTTTATAAGTGAATGTCTTGATAAATTTTGTGATGCGATTATAAAGTTATACGGCCGAGAGTTCTTACATAGGCCGACAACCCATGACATTGCTCGGTTATTCGAGGTACATGAAGAAAAACATCACATTCCTGGAATGCTTGGTAGCATTGATTGTACACATTTCACTTGGCGAAATTGTCCTAAATATTTGAAAGGCCAATATAAGAGAGGTGATCACCAATACCTAACAATTATGCTTGAAGCGACAGCTTTATATGATTTGTGGATTTGGCATTCGTTTTTTGGTCCGCCCGGCTCAAACAACGATATCAATGTTTTGAATCAGTCTCCATTATATGTTACCGAGCGAAATGGTACGGCGCCAAACAGTTCTTTTTATTTACGTGGACGTCTCTACAAACGTGGATATTATCTTGCCGATGGAATATATCCTAAATATTCAACTCTTGTTAAAGCATATCCGTATCCCACTGACCCGAAGGAAAAGAAGTTCAAGAAACTACAAGAGTCTGCAAGAAAGGATGTCGAGCGAGCTTTTGGTCGTTTGAAGGGAAAATGGTTTATTCTCAGTCGTCCTCTACGACCTATGACCATCGCAAAGATTCGACAAATTGTTTATACGTGTATTATATTGGGCAATATGATTTTAAAAGACGATGGTGTGGCAATATCACCGGTTCATATAATGGATCAGCCGGTCACATCAGTTTATGACGATAATGTGCTTGAAGAGTTACTGGACGAAGATATTCATAACCGTCTTCAATATGATCTTACGGAGCACGTAGCGGCGCAAGACTTACCATACCTCGATGAGTAGTGATTTCATATTTTTAATTTTTGTTTTGTTTTTATTTTCCTAAAGTATTATGTAACTTTTATTTGAATTATTAATGGAATTTGATGTTTTAAATTAAATTGTTAAATATAATTAAAAAAAAAAAAAAAAGGTTTAGGCATGGTTAGGCATCACATTGCCACTAAAATTATGGACTTAGGCATAATTAGGTATGAAATTAGTTGGCTTAACATGATTGGTTAATTACTAATAATGTTTAGGCATCATTAGGCATGGTTGTCACCCCCTATTATAAATAGGTTGGTAGTTTTTTAACCTCAAAGATAGAAGATGGTTAAATTGGGCGTATTTTTCTCGAAGAGTACCAACCTCTTTACTACGGCTTATCAAGGTGATGCGTCTTTAAGCTAAAATATACAAGACTTGGTCTTGTTGATGACCGAGTCGTGTAGTGTGTGTTTTCTTGGGGTATATTTGTGTCTAAGTGAGGTATATTTTGATATTTAAGTTGTTTTAAATAATTCTTTATTAACATATTTTGATGAAATAAATTTGATAGGTTTCCTAAAAAAATAGTAAAGTTAGTTGTTTTATTACACTAAGTTAGTGGTAAAATTGCTTGTAAATAGAAAAAGCTGATGTGACACTAAAATGACGATGATAAAAGCAGTCTTGAGTTTCCTTATACATCAAACCTTATAGCATCTGCAATGAACGCTTCAAAAAACTTGACACTATTTCATCATGTCCTTAATATGACTTCTTGCAATGGAGATGATGAATTGAAGGACCAAAGACTTAGCGTGTGTTTAGTTGGTGGAAAACACCTTTGTTTTTCAAAAAATGTTTTATGAAAAACAAGGAAAACAGATATCACGTTCAAATAACCGTTTTTCAACAAAATGTTTTGCAAATCATAAAATCCCATATTTTCTAACTTAACAAGGAAAATTACAAAACAAATTTTAGTTGTTTCTTTGTTTTCTTAGCCCTCCATCCCCTTCTTCAAAATAGAGAATACAAACATCAATTAAACGTGTTTTCTATATTTTTAAGTGTTTTAAGGAGATAATGTTTTACAAAACTAGAGATAGAAACAAGAGAATTTTTTCTCTAACTAAACGCACCCTTAGTATCTCTTGAGCATTTGAAGAAATGACTTAACACTATTGTTTATTGATTTTATATTCAAACACTCACTCTGAAACCTCTTCTTGCAATAACTTGATACTTTTGAATATAGGTGGCAATTTGTGCTCAAAATTTAAAAAAAAAATGCTAATTTTGACTACTTTGTAAAAAAAACTTGGGCACATTTAGCCCCTCCTTTTTCTGAAATGGGCATATTTATCCCATTGAAAAGTTAAATGGGCACTAACAAGCACATATTTTATCTTAATTGGAGAACATTATTGATGAGTTCTCAAACACTCATCATTTTTACCTTTTCT
Organism: Artemisia argyi; assembly: GCA_030686995.1. Classification (NCBI taxonomy): domain Eukaryota; kingdom Viridiplantae; phylum Streptophyta; class Magnoliopsida; order Asterales; family Asteraceae; genus Artemisia; species Artemisia argyi. The sequence goes on along the minus strand of CM060707.1, from coordinate 177,762,428 downwards.
GAGCTGCCAAAACATCTAAAAACACTCAATATTGAATCAAAATAGTGAAAATATCCCAGGAATGTGTTTTATATGTTTCAAATGCAAAACAATCAAAAACAGATGAAAAACGAACAAAGTTTGCAAAATTGGCAGTTTCAGTCCCTCAACTTTCAAAAGTTGTCAAATCTAGTCCCTGGTTGTTCTAAAAACTTGAAAAAAGTCACCAAAGGTCCTTTTAAATCAAAAAGTTACATAACTAGTCCTTTGGTGCAAAGTTTCACAAAATGTCAAGTTTAGTCCCTGAAGTTTGGAAAATTGTCAAAAATGCTCCCTGGGATATTAAAACTTTGAGAAAAACAAATTTTGTCCTTGTACTTCTCATATATGGCAGGATTGGTCCTTGGAGGAAAAGTTTGGTGAAATTACACATTTGGTCCCTGAAGTATGAAAGTTTGGCAGTTTTAGTCCCTGGAAATTGAAAATGGAAAAATCATCTCAGGTCCTTGAACTATTCATCATATGGCATAAAATACCCTTGGAAAGACTTTGGAAGAGTGCCAAACCTCACCCCCAAACTTTTGGCAAATTACAAAATAGGTCCTTGTGACACATAAAACCAAACCGGACCCTTAATATTTGTTACCCAAACTTAAGCCTAGTCCAATCCCAAACACCCAGCCCACTCCTTTTATCCTAAGCCCAAACAATCCCAGCCCAACACCTTTATTAATAAACCGGGGGTCAAACGTTGACCTGTGGTCAACCCGGTCAAACAACCACCCCTTTCCCTCTCTCAGCCTTCCCTCCCACTTGCAGACCATCACATCACCACCACCCCACCATCCTTGTCAAATCCACCGCCCAAACCACTCACCATACACCTAATCACCTCAGCATTTAATGCACCCCCCCCCCCCTCTTGGCAATTATCAGAGCAAATTGCAAAATCAATCTTTCCCACCAAAACACGTGGTAAAAGATTAGAGAGTTTCAGTCATCCAATGGCTCAGATTGCTGATGGGAAATGCTCAGAGAAGGCAAGGGAACCCTAATTCAAGCTATAAAAGGGAGGAGATTGCAAGGAAGAAGACAAGTTAGTTAATTTAGATTAATTTTATGTCGAATTAAATTAGAATTTCAAATTCAGTGTAATTTTCATATTTCAAGTATTGTAGTAGCTGTTTAGTTGTACTCTAAATCTTTTGAAGTTATAAAAATACAAGTTTCAGTTCTGATTTTGTCAATGCAATTCACTCAAGTTTCTGAATTTCTCAATAACTTTAGTTGTTAATTGTATCAAGGTTCATGGAATTCTATAGGCTCACTTAGGTTCCCTTAAGCTTGTAGAGACCATAAAACTCAGTACTAGTAGAAAAAAATCAAAAATATAAAAAAGTCGACATAAGTCAACTGTGGTTTGTTTTGAGATTGATTTCAGGTATTCAGAAGCAATGGAGAGCAAGCTTGGAAGTGGATAAGCCTATCTAAAGATAGGCTTCTGTGGAAAACCCTTTGTTCATGCTAAGGGTAGTTTGTAAGCTTTGCTTATTTTGATTTTCCTCTAAAAATCTTAATTCCTTATAATTTCTGGTTGCTTGCTTGTTATTGCTATTCTGTGTCTCTTGTGCATATTTGGTGTTGTTTGTGGTTCATAGTTAGGTGTTTGTTACTTGGATTTCTTTGTTGCTCACACTCTTTCTTTAAACTGTCATATTAGCCATAATATTGCCTTCTTGTGTATCAGTGGTTATAACCTGTGTTTCTGAGGTTAACTTACTTTTTTAGATCATATTAGAACATTTGGAAACAGATTTGTGGAATAAACAAGTTAATCTCATTAAAAATCTTCATAACTGTCAAGTAAAGGGGTGTTTGGATCAGCAAAATACTTGGTGTTTTAGTTTAAGTGTGGTGTTGTTTTCTGATGATACATGACCATTAGGATCTTATAGACTCAGAACATCATAAAAACTTGGCCTTGTTTCACCAAAAGTCAAAATCACAACTCAATTGGGTTAAGCTTATAACTGTGTTGGTTTTCAAGTAGTATAGGTGTTAATTTGGTTCACAAGTGTGAGTTTTAGCTTTATCAAGTCTTATTATAGCTTAAGTAACATAAAACAGTCAATAAATCAAGATCAAATCTCATCAAAGTCAACCTTTTTCAAAATCTTAAAAAGTCAAAAATTGCCTTCATCTCAGAAAACCAAAACTTGGAGCATTTATTGTGATTTTTGTGTTGAGTTTGAGACTTTGAGCTTTTCAGTAATTAAAGTGTGTCACCTAGTGTACAAAAGCCCATACTCAGCTTATTTTTAAGAATTTTATACAAGCTTGTGCATTAGCCTAAAGTTACTTGCAGGGCAAACACTTGCCCTGTGCACAGATTTTTACCTATTTTCCCAAGTGCTTTGTGACTTACCCAGTGGAACCCACCCTTAGATTTTTGGCTTTTTGGAAAGTCATACACCCCATTTTAATAAGCCAAGGCTTATTTCAACCTTTTGAGCTTTTTTGATAGGGCTGCAAGCCTCATCCATTTTGGCCATTGTCTGAGTCTACACTGATTACTCAGTGTAAGACCCCAACTTCACACCCTCACCCAAGCTTCATTAATAGGCAATAAGCACTGCTTATTGGCTTATTGGGTAGCCTACCAGTCACCCTTCATAAGTCAACCTTTAATTTGGACCCTAGCTCACTTTTGTGGACCCCACAGAGGTCCAAAACCTCTCATCTCAGGCCTGTTTTGGCCTATTGGCTTTTTAAGTGCTTATTTGTGATTAAGTGCTTACTCAGTGTGCTTCTTTGGTTCTTATTTGCTTATTTCTTGTTGTTAATCATCTGTGCATGCTTAGTTTCTCAGTTCCTAGCTTTTTCATAGTAGCTTAAGTCCTAATAAGCTATTTGTTCACTATTTGGAAACAAGGGAGTGCACACAGCTTATTTTTAAGCTTTATAAGAGGTTGTTTCACAAAAATTTCCTATTTTCATCTTATTATTAGCTGCCAAAAAGAAAAACTCCAAAAAACCAAACATAAAATTAGTGATAGCTTATATTTAATAGATTCTATCTTTTTAAATTTTCATTTCAGCTTATTTATAAGCACTTTTCCATTTTTATAATTTTCTTAATTTACTTGTACCTTTAAGTATTCAAAATAATTTTCTTAGATTTTTCCTAAACAGTTTACTATTTATTAGATTTAAAAGTAGTTTAAATAATTAATTAGGTAATATTAGTAATTAATTAGTTTTCTTAAATTTTAATTAATAATAGTAAGTTTTTATATTTTTCCTAGGTTTTATAAATTAGTTAAGACTTTTAGAAAATATATTTTTAGTTTCTACTATTCATTTTCCAATTTTCTTATTTTAATTATTTAAATTAGATTTAAATTAATTAAAAGGTAAATAATTAGTAAAATAGCATAAAAATAATTTTTAGAAGTTTTTATAATTTTGTAGGATTCCTGTGATGGTTAATTAGTTTTATAAATTTTTCCATAATTTTCTAAGTCATTTAGGTATTATTAGTAATTTAAATTAGTTTAATTAGTTTAATTAAGTTAATTAGTTTTTAATTAATATAAAATTCATAAAAAGACAAAAATATTTATTTTTATTTTTTATACTTTCTTCAAGTTCATTTTAAAGTTTAGAAATTATTTTTGCAAGTTTTTAGTTTAATTTGTAATCTTTGTAATTTTTAGTTAACTTAAATTAGGTTTAATTTACATTTTAAATAGTTTTAATTAATTAAATAATATTTAAATATTAAAATAATCATTTTTATCATTTCATTTTCATTTTAAGTTTTCTTTAATTTTAAGTTTTCAAAAGTTTCACTTGCACCCTCTGTAGTTTGTAAATTGTCAAAACCCACTTTTCTGTCTGTTACCTGATTCCTAATTGTGAATTTGTGCATATATCTGTATATCGGTTATTTGTGAATATTATATCATTGTACAAATACCAAAATATCAGTAGCAAAATCAATTTCAAATCATCTTGGCTACTGTCCTCTGTGCCACTCATTCCCAAAAACGTTTTCCAAAACACCATTTCAATCTCGTTGGGACTTAACGACCCGGGGACACACTATACTATCCACGGAGAATTGGAACTGAGCTGTCTTTGACTTGTTGACCTTGGTCAATAATATCTGACCATTCCGGGACCAATCAAAATTTGGCGCTGTTGTCGGGGAGGTTGTTGCGTGTTTTTTAAAATCGTTTTAAGTTTAGTGGTTTTCAAAACCCTCCCTATACAAATTTCACACAATTTGTAAAAAGTTTTTGTAAAAATATAATCATAGCAAAAAAAGTTCATTAACACTTTTCCTGAAGTGTTAACAACACCAAAAAAAATCAAAAACAACAAAACAAACTGTGAAGTTAAATTACTTCGTTTTCTTTAAGATTACAACCTGAAACAGTTGGTTTAAGGTAAATTCTGACATTAAATTGCGAACTGAAGAGGAAACCTATTTACTTCCTCCCGCCAGCCTGCGAGTAATCTTAAAAGAACGATTTCGGTTAACGAATCAGTTCCAAAAATATAATTCCCAAAGTTTCTGCACACACACCCATAAGCCCAAAAACAATATTTCTGTTAATAAATACATAAAATCTTACCACCGCAAACCAAGGCTGAACATCTACCAACTGGGGATGTGGACATAATAAGTTCCCAAACAAAAGATAAAAACTTGTCTTTCTATCCCTGTGAGTGGTGTACCTTTTTTAAAGAAGCCGTTCACTTGTGATTATTGGTTTAAGTTCACTATGGTTTTGCCTCGATCTTGTTTTGAAAAATTGTTTTTAGTGCATGCGCACTCGGTCATAAACAAAGCGTAAAAATCATAAAAACGTACCCGAGCTACGTACTGTTATTGAAGAACCAAAAACCGAAATGGCCGATGGGCCACCACCACCATTACCACCCCTTGACCCTCCCAGGGATGAGCCAGCTCCCGATCTCCGAACGGTTGAGGAGTTGTGCCAGCCTACCATGCAAGGGAGGGGCGGGCCTATTGCACCACTCACTATTGAGGCTACGGACTTTGGCCTCAAGCACCACATGATCCAACAAGTCCAGAATTCGTGTCAATTTCACGGATTACCGGGTGACGATGCTAACAAGCATCTTGATAAATACCTTACCGTTACCCAAAGCATGAAACAGCATGGTGTCACCGATGATGCCCTCCGGCTGTATCTCTTCCCCTATTCTCTCACTCATCATGCCACTGCATGGTTTGACGGTCTCCCAAAGAATTCTATTCGTACCTTTGATGAAATGGTAACCAAGTTTTTAGCAAAATATTTTCCACCTTCCATGGTTACCAAGTTACGAAATGATATCAGCAACTTTCGGCAACGTCCCGATGAGTCTCTCTTTGAGGCTTGGGAACGTTATAAGCTAGCTATTGATCGGTGCCCTAACCACAATATGTTACAAGTTACCATCATAGATACCTTCTATAATGGTCTGACATTGAGGCACCGGGATATTCTCAATGCTGCTGCTGGTGGGACCTTTATGAAAAGGCGTCCCGAAGAATGCTATGACTTGATTGAGAACATGACTGCCCACCATAACTTTTGGGATTCCTTTGCGGAGAGGGATGAGTCATGTAAATCGGTTATTCCTTCATCATCATCTCCTGAAATAATTGCTCTTACCAAAAAGATAGATGATATTTCTACGGCTGTGTTGAGAATGAACCAAACGATGCAAAATCAGGTTCAAAATCAACAAGTGAAAGCCGTGGCCCGAAGTTGTGAAACTTGTGGGGGCCCACATCTTTATTCCGAGTGTCCAGCTACTGCTGGTTTTCATCAAGAGAACGTTTATGCTGCTCACGGTTCCTACAACATGGGGGGTAATTCTTACCAACCACAAGGGGACCGTAATCTCTTGAGCTATCGTTCCAACAATTTTCTCGGACCTCCCGGTTTTAACCAAAATCAAAACCGTACCTCGAATCAGAATTTTAACCAAGGTCAAAACTCAAATTTCCAAAACCCGAATCAAAATCAAGGTCATTTTAATCAAAACAATTTTCAAAATGGCAATCAAAATCAAGGTTTTCAAGGAAATTTTCAAAGAAACCAAAATCAAGGGAATTACAATCAGGGTAATTTCAATCAGAGAAACAATTTTCAAAGTAACAACAATCAAAATCAAGGGAATTTTCAAAACAACCGTGTTCAAAATCTTCCTAATCAAAATCAAAACGTTATTCCACCCTCGTCTTCCTCCGATGAAGTGCTAAAACAATTCATGAAAGCACAAGAGGAAACGAATCGGTTATTGATCAGCAAGATCTCTGAGCTTCAGAAGTCTTTAAATGATCAACCCTCGGGCCCGGGTACACTACCGAGCAACACGATCGCTAACCCGAGGGGCGATGTCAAAGCGATCACTCCCCGAAGTGGGGTATCATACAATGGACCCGCGATTCCCTCCACCTCTTCTTCTCCTCCTAAGGTAGTGGAACGTGAGCCTGAGGTTACCACGGACACGGTACTTCCTACTAATAACGGAGGTACCAACAACGTCCACCCTCAAGTTGTCCCGGTCCCGACTCGTAAGTCGAAAGTTGTATTTGATCCTCCTGTAAGTTCTGATGAAATCCCGAAGAACGATCCTAAGCCTTCAATTCCATATCCTTCACGTATGAATGATCAAAAGAACCGCGAAAGAGCTAATCATCAGATGGAAAAATTTTATCAAATTTTCCAAGAGTTGCATTTCGATATTAGCTTCGCGGATGCTCTTCTTCTCATGCCTAAATTTGCTTCAACAATCAAAAATCTGATAAGCAACAAAGAAAAACTCTGTGAGATGGCAAAAACTCCTCTTAATGAGCATTGCTCAGCAGTGCTCTTGAAAAAGCTTCCCGAAAAGCTTGGAGATCCCAGGAAATTTCCCATTCCTTGTATTTTCCCAGGGATGGTTGAATGCTTTGCCTTGGCCGATCTCGGTGCAAGCATTAACCTGATGCCTTACTCAGTCTGGAAAAGACTCTCTCTACCTGCTCTCACTCCTACCTGCATGACTCTCGAGCTTGCAGACCGTACTATATCTCGTCCTCTCGGCATTGCCGAAGATATCTTCATGAAAGTAGGAAAGTTCCATTTTCCGGCAGATTTCGTGATTGTTGATTTCGATGCTGACCCAAGAGTTCCTCTCATTCTCGGGAGGGGATTCTTAAGAACGGGTCATGCTCTAATCGATGTATTCGAAGAAGAAATCACTCTACGTATTGGTGGTGAAGCCATCACATTCAATCTTGATCAGACTTCAAGATACTCCTCCAACTATGACGCTGAAACGGTTAACCGAATTGACATCATCGATGTTGCGTCTGAGGAGTATTCTCAAGAAGTCCTTGGTTTCTCAGCAAGTGGCAGTACCACTCTTTCTACTGATCCTATCATTTCCGACTCTTCCCCTTCCCTCACTCCGTTTGAGGGAAGTGACTTCCTTCTGGAAGAGGCCGAGGCTTTTCTTGCTCAGGATAGTTCAATCCCTCATGGAGTTGATGAAAACTATCTTGAATATGCATTTCTGGAGGGTGATAATAAATTACCCGTCATTATTGCTAAAGACTTAAAAGATGAGGAAAAGGCTGCACTCCTAAAGGTTCTTAAGGAAAACAAGCAAGCAATTGCTTGGAAACTCTCCGACATTAAGGGCATAAGCCCGGACTTTTGTACACACAAAATCTTAATGGAGGATGACTTTAAGCCAGCAGTGCAACAACAGAGAAGGGTAAATCCCAAAACTCACGAAGTTATCAAACAAGAGGTTCTAAAACTTCTTGATGCGGGATTGATTTATCCTATATCTGACAGTCCTTGGGTTAGCCCAATTCATTGTGTTCCTAAAAAGGGTGGCATAACCGTTGTCACCAATGAGGAAAACGAGTTGATTCCAACTCGTTTGGTTACGGGTTGGCGAGTATGTATTGACTATCGAAAATTGAATGAAGCCACCCGTAAAGACCATTTTCCTCTTCCTTTTATGGACCAGATGCTTGAAAGACTTGCGGGGTGATACGTGGGAATCGCACCAGGCTTTACCTCTCGAGGGATCTCGAGAAGCTTACAACCCCCACCAGGCAGTGTACCTGATCGTTGTAGTATAGTATAGTGAAAAGTACCGGGGGATTGATCGTTCAGCTAGGAATAGTGTCGCTAGGATTAGAAAACCTAATTACTAGTGCTAAAGATGATGGAAGATTATTTTTGTATTTTTATATTTTTTAGAAAGCAAGTAAATATCTCGGGTTTGAAGGATTTGGGCGGAATTAGTTGCTAGTCAACTAACCCAATACTAAAGATGCAATCAAAATAAAATACTAAAAATGAAAATAAACTAAATTAACTAAGGTTGTGAGCAATATGTGGAGAAAATGTGTTTACTTAGATTTCACTACTCCCTAGACATCTTTTACACGTTAATTACTTGTTATAGTTGCGTGGATGACGGATTGTATTCCTTAATACCATTCATGGGGTGGCGCACTTACTTCCCCAATCCTATGAGTGCCTACTTCACTCCTATGTCGAGCCGTTAAAAACTCCTAACATGGGATCATTAGAAATTACTCATGCAGTAAATACAACCAATAAAACCTAGTGCACATCGGTTCATGTTTCTTAAGACGTTCAAGCATGTTACCAATTGGAGATCTGCCAGTTTTCTTAAGCCTAACATCGAAATCATTCATCCAATACAACCATAAACAAGTAATCAACACATAATTAATATCTAGGTTTCATTAGATCTAAGCAAACACAAGATAGATCTAGCCTAGCATGATGAAATTAAGACAAGAACAAGATATAGACAACCAACACATAGACAACCAACACATAGACATATTGATTGAATTAAAAGAACACTTATCTTAATTACACATGAAAGGGATCAAGGGCAAAGAACCCTTGAAAAACCTGTAAAATTCGTCTTAAGTTCGGACCTAGGGTTTCTCCAAAACTCCTCTCCTTTTAATGTGAAAATTAGAAAACTAGATATAGGAAATAGGGTCTGACGGCGTCAAGACAAATCTTGTGACGCCGTCACCTCGCCGCCAAAATACTTCTCGGACTGCCTTGATCTACTTCTGACGCCGTCATGTGTTAGCATTTTCCAGGCCGTCATGCATTTTACTCTTGACGCCCTACCTTATGACGCCGTCAAATCTGTACTGGGTCGTCATGGAAAGTCATGGAATTTACTCTTGACGCCGTCAGAAATTCCTTCTTGACGCCGTCACCTACTGTTCCCAGCTTGGAAAATTGAGACTTTGCCGTTTTCTTCACTTTTATGCTCCAAAATCGTCCAAAATGCCTTCTTTTTCAGATTTCACTCCCAAAGTACCTAAAATCACAAAAGGAACGATTTAGGGCAATATTTGATCAAATAAATTCAATTCCGGGCTTAAATGACCCCCTAAAAGTGGTTCATTTTTCGCCTCATCATATACCCTTACACTTGAGATTTGTTTATCCTCAAGTAAATGCGCTTTTATTCTAGTCAAAATACAAGTTAGGGGTCATTTAACACTAATATAAAAGTAATTACAACAAATAATCGTTCCACTAAAGACCAAAGAGAAGCACGGAGGTCATACACAAGCACCTCACAAATAGTGTTTAGATACTCACATCTCTCGGGTGTAATAAAGTGTAAATTACAATATGGAAACGGAAGATATCTCTCACTACCTGTCATAGCAAAATAGATTACCATAGGCTTGGGAAAGGATCAAACCTCCACCACATGGCGTAAGCACCTAGGTTAAACTATCAAAGAGGTCTTTTAAAGGGTTGTAACGTTAGGTGTAGGGATATGAAATACACGGTTTGTTGGATAAAGGCAGTCTTTACTGGTGGCGAGTTAACGATCTTAGTCAATTACATGTACAACATGGCGTTGCTAAGCCAAGACTAGACTCGACTTAAGCTAATAAATGAAAAATAACAAAAACATAAAATGAACATAGAATGAAAAGGGATGGTAATCCGTATGTTTTTTTCTCTTTTCTTTTTCTATTTTTTTTTCTTTTTCTTGATTTTTTCGATTTTTTTTTTTTTTTTTTTTTTTTTTTTTTTTTTTTTTTTGTGCATACACTCTTACCCTACCATCCAAAATAATACATCATAGGAATAAACATTCCCCTTACACTTGAATCTTTACATACTTTACAATAAACTAATCTATTGACTCGAATTAAGATAATCAAAACACTTGGAGCACTTTTAAGATTAACATACGTATGGGGGTAATATATGATGTTCTTCCCCATTACTCCATAAAATAAGTATTTTACCCATGAGTCCCAATCGTCCCAAAACAATATGTACAAGGATATGACTCGACTTAGCAACCATGTAATCAATTAGATAGTTAACTTAGGGTTTAACAAATAACAATAATGCACTAAAAATGAGTGCATACACGGAAGGCTAAGGCGATTTGGGTGTACATTTAAGTGGGGTGTAACAAATTCTTCCTTTAAGTAAAATGCTTAAAGTTAGAAACGAAAAGATAGGCTCGGAGGGGTGTACTAGGGGTTTCGTGTACTAAAAATGAGTACAACGCTAAGGGTGTGGGAAAAAATTAGTTGACTTAAGTAGTCAAGCACTATGACTTAAATGGTCAAGTAATTATAATACGGATTTAACACAAGGGTGATCCTAATGCCTCTTATCATGTAGTAAATCCTACCACACGAATGTAGTCTCACTAGCGGTCTCGGGATGCATCACTAACGCAAGTTCTAGAATCTAAATGCTACCGGTACACTCATAAGCACTAATAGTAAATGCTTTTCCTATCAAATCTAAAGGCGAACCTCACATATTTGGGTGGAAATTTTTTCTGAATATACGGTTATGTGCTAGTCATACAATCTCCTATCCATGAGACGCTTACTATGGCTAAAGTTTCACTCCTAAATGTTGTAAAAAAATTTAAGTTTGGCGCTAAAATTGCACTAACAAGTGTTTCTCATAGTTTTATTACACACCTACCATTAAACAAAGCAAACTCAAGAGAAAGTGCATATGTAAGGTATCATCATTCTACCCTCCCCTTACACTTAAGATGAACATTGTCCCCAATGTTCAAGTAAAGAATGTAAAAGTGAAATAGTAAAACAAATGAAATCAAATACTCCCCTGATTCGCTCGGTATGGATAATAAGGTGGCCAGGTTAAATCTTCCTCCAAGAAAATGAACAATCAAAGCTTCCCTTCCAGAATATAAATCATCTTCTTGTCATATATAACCTGTAAATCCTGAGAAAATAGACAAGACAACCTCGCATAAAATCGGCGGCATCCTATATAAGTTACTAAATCCTAGAAAACAAAGTAAGATATAATGCTTGTGGAATGAAGTTTGCAGACTTCCTGGAGATTATAAAACTTAATAATTCACAAAAACCATAAGACTCCGTTAGAAAAACCAAACCGGAAAAATTTCCAATTTTTTTACCCGTGACGCCGTCAAGAGTTAACTCGTGACGCCGTCAGGATTGACCTGCAGAAATTCTTATGTTAAGTTTCCGAAAAATTTCTGGAAAAACTTGGTTCTATTTCCTGGAAAATCCTGCAAAACTTCATTATGACTCAATACAAGCATTTGACTCTAACAAATACGAATACACATGTTCATTTAATATTGTAGAGAATCATGATCGAGTTGTTTCTTAAAAACATATTTGGGGTTTCCCCTTACACTTATCTTTTGCAAAAATACCTTTAGGTGGAGTTAAGACTAGGCCAAAACAACAAAGTAAAGTATTTCCACTATTTAATTGAGAAACATGATCTACCAACAATAAAAATAAAGCATGCATACGGAAGCAAATAGCAAAACAAACAAACAAACAAAATGAAAATCACACAAAGCATGGGTTGCCTCCCAAGAAGCGCTTTTCTTTATTTACGAGTCTTGTAGCTAGACTCAATGTCATGGGTTACTACGTTATACGGGTGAGTTCCTCATTGAGGACATCTTTGGGATCAAACTTAGGTTTCAACTCTCTATCGGTTTCCTTAGTATGGTATGACCTTTCAAACATCTCTCCATCCGGATCATACAAAGTCATCCTCATGTGCCATGATCCGTCTCCTTCTTTAGGTGGTTTGTCCCACCTCCATTTACACTTATCTCCATCTCTTTTCCACTTATTCATCTCTATATTAATAGGCATTACGCTCAAGAACTCAATCATCTTTCTAAAGACTAAGGGGTCCTCAAAGGGGTTAAGCTCCTCATCTCTAGCTATGAGTTGTTCCACCGAATGCGTCTTCTCAACAAAATCTTTTTCTAGATAGAATGGGCATTGAGGTCCTATAAAGTTCCTTTCTATCCAAGGTCCATATCTAGATGGTCTCCTATTCATCTCTACCCAATGCGGTGTTGGTTCATCATCACAATCATAACTATGTTTCTTAACATCGTACACCGACCAAGTATCACTTTCTCCTACCGCTATCTTAGACTCCTTACAATCTATCATGGCACTAGCGGTCGCTAAAAATCCTCTTCCTACCAATAATGGGCATGTAGTGTCACTAACCATGTCTAGGACGTGAAAATCCGTTAAGATAGTTAACTTTCCTACGTGAACAACTACATCCTTAATCATTCCGACCGGGTGGGCAATACTCCCATCCGCTAGACCTATCAACACCTCCGTTTCCTCTAACTTTCCTAGCTTCAGAGTTGTGAATAAGGATAAGGGAATCAAGTTGAGGCTTGACCCTAAATCGGCTAGTGTGTCAAAAGCTTCGGATCTTCCTATCTTACAAGGCAAAACAAATATACCCGGATCATCAAGCTTTTTAGGCAACTTATTTTGAACGAAGGCGGTCCCATTTTTACCTAGTTTAAACTTCTCATATTTCTCTAGGAGGGCACTATAGTAGGGAACACGGGCTAAGACATCAATGACGGGGCGTTCAAGGTGAAGTTCCTTGAATTCATCGTCAAGGTCTTGCGTAGGAGGTGTTTCAACTATACTTTTGACCGGTTCTACTTTGGGTGTTTTATTTGGTTGGTCCTTTTGAAGAATTTGGTTTTGTTTGAAACACGTGCTCGTTGATTTAACCGAGTAGTATTGTGGACACGAGGTGGGTGACGAAACTGAAGATATGGAATTAACGTTTAGTTTTGGATTCTTGACCGTGTCGCTTGGGAGTGCTCCCATTTCTCGGTCATTGAGAACTTTCAACAATGCGTCAATTTTGGTGGTCATCGCTTTGCTTTAGTTTGAAATCGGCTTTAAACTTAGATATGCGAGCTTCTTGAGATGCCATGAATTTTGACATCAATCCTTCAAGATTGTTGGTACTACCATAGTTGTTGGAAAGATTGTTGTTGAAAGTACGGTTGGAGGGTGGGCCGTTTGGTTGGTAACGATTAGGCGGATTGGAAGAATTGGGTTGATTTTGTTTCCACCTAAGGTTTGGGTGATTTTTCCAATAGGGGTTGTATGAATCACCGTAAGGGTTTGGCTCGGGCTTGAAAGTGTACCACTTATCTCTCGCTTCGTCGGTACGCGTGGATGCGTAGTCCGCAAAAGCTATTCCGGGGAGTTCCACACAATCACGAGTGTCATGGGGACCACTACATAATTCGCATGAAGAAGTGATTTTATTCACTTGGCTTGAAGGCTTGGGAGCTTCGTAGGATTTCATGAGAAACTTGACTTGGTCCTCAAGTTCCATGATCCTACGGTCGGGAGTGCTAGAGTTGTTCAAAGGCAAAGATATTGCGTTGACCGTTTTGTTCAAATCACGGGGATCATTCTAACTTTCGTTGTCATAGAGAGCAAGATCTTCTATGAGTTCCCATGATTGTTCCGCACTTAGATCACGTAGCTTACCACCAGCCGATTGGTCAATGGTTCGCCTCGTGGAGAGATCGATATGGTCATAAAAGATTTGGACTTGGAGCCAAAGATCTATGCCATGATGAGGGACTTTTTGGAGTAAGTCCTTGAAACGAGTCCATGCTTCATAAAGAGATTCACTTTTACGTTGTTGGAACATCAAGATGTCATTTCTAAGCTTGGTAGTTCTCCCCGGTGGGAAAAATTGAGCAAGGAAACGAGTGGTGAGATCATCCCATGTGGTGATGGATCCCGCGGGTAAACGCTCAAGCCATTGACTAGCTTGATCCCGTAGAGAGAATTGGAATAGGCGTAATCGGGTAGTCTCTCTAGTTTCAACATCTAGGTCTATGGAATCTACAATTTTAAGGAAGTCCTTAAGATGTTGATTTGGATCTTCGGAACGAAGTCCATGGAATGCACATCCGCTTTGCACCAACCGGATGGTGTCGGATCGCAAGGGGGTCACATTGGCTCCGGTGAGCTCAATGGTGTTTCGGTAGCCTTGGTGGCTAGGTCGGGAATACTCTCCTAAGGTTCGGGGCCTAAGGGGTTCTAGTGGTGGGTTTTGTTGTGGTGGGATGACGGGTTCAAAGATGTTCCCGTTGTCCATGATGTCGGGTGGTGAAGAGTTACGAACAAAGACACAAAGAAATAAGATAGACTAAAGAAACCTAAAAATAAAAATAAAATCTTACTAGAAAGGAATCTAGCAAGTAGACCTAATAAAAAGAGATTCTAACCTAGACAATAACTATTTCCCCGGCAACGGCGCCAAAAACTTGATACGTGGGAATCGCACCAGGCTTTACCTCTCGAGGGATCTCGAGAAGCTTACAACCCCCACCAGACAGTGTACCTGATCGTTGTAGTATAGTATAGTAACAAGTACCGGGGGATTGATCGTTCAGCTAGGAATAGTGTCGCTAGGATTAGAAAACCTAATTACTAGTGCTAAAGATGATGGAAGATTATTTTTGTATTTTTATATTTTTTAGAAAGCAAGTAAATATCTCGGGTTTGAAGGATTTGGGCGGAATTAGTTGCTAGTCAACTAACCCAATACTAAAGATGCAATCAAAATAAAATACTAAAAATGAAAATAAACTAAATTAACTAAGGTTGTGAGCAATATGTGGAGAAAATGTGTTTACTTAGATTTCACTACTCCCTAGACATCTTTTACACGTTAATTACTTGTTATAGTTGCGTGGATGACGGATTGTATTCCTTAATACCATTCATGGGGTGGCGCACTTACTTCCCCAATCCTATGAGTGCCTACTTCACTCCTATGTCGAGCCGTTAAAAACTCCTAACATGGGATCATTATAAATTACTCATGCAGTAAATACAACTAATAAAACCTAGTGCACATCGGTTCATGTTTCTTAAGACGTTCAAGCATGTTACCAATTGGAGATCTGCCAGTTTTCTTAAGCCTAACATCGAAATCATTCATCCAATACAACCATAAACAAGTAATCAACACATAATTAACATCTAGGTTTCATTAGATCTAAGCAAACACAAGATAGATCTAGCCTAGCATGATGGAATTAAGACAAGAACAAGATATAGACAACCAACACATAGACATATTGATTGAATTAAAAGAACACTTATCTTAATTACACATGAAAGGGATCAAGGGCAAAGAACCCTTGAAAAACCTGTAAAATTCGTCTTAAGTTCGGACCTAGGGTTTCTCCAAAACTCCTCTCCTTTTAATGTGAAAATTAGAAAACTATATATAGGAAATAGGGTCTGACGGCGTCAAGACAAATCTTGTGACGCCGTCACCTCGCCGCCAAAATACTTCTCGGACTGCCTTGATCTACTTCTGACGCCGTCATGTGTTAGCATTTTCCAGGCCGTCATGCATTTTACTCTTGACGCCCTACCTTGTGACGCCGTCAAATCTGTACTGGGTCGTCATGGAAAGTCATGGAATTTACTCTTGACGCCGTTAGAAATTCCTTCTTGACACCGTCACCTACTGTTCCCAGCTTGAAAAATTGAGACTTTGCCATTTTCTTCACTTTTATGCTCCAAAAACGTCCAAAATGCCTTCTTTTCCAGATTTCACTCCCAAAGTACCTAAAATCACAAAAGGAACGATTTAGGGCAATATTTGATCAAATAAATTCAATTCCGGGCTTAAATGACCCCCTAAAAGTGGTTCATTTTTCGCCTCATCACGGGGAATGAATACTACTGCTTCCTCGATGGTTTCTCGGGTTACTTCCAAATCCCCATTGGTCCACAAGATCAAGAGAAGACTACCTTCACATGCCCCTACGGAACTTTTGCTTACAGACGTATGCCTTTCGGCTTAGGTAATGCACCAGGCACGTTCCAAAGGTGCATGATGTCTATCTTTTCCGACATGATCAGGAAAACTATGGAGGTATTTATGGATGACTTTTCAGTTATCGGTGATTCATTCCAGTCTTGTCTCTCCCACTTGGAACAGATGCTTAAACATTGCAAAGAAACGAATTTAAGTCTCAACTGGGAGAAGAGCCATTTTATGGTTAAAGAGGGCATTGTCCTCGACCATAAAATTTCAAAGAACGGGATTGAGGTTGACAAAGCCAAAATCGATGTCGTTGCTAAATTACCTCATCCCACCACCGTTAAAGGTGTTAGGAGCTTTTTGGGTCATGCCGGCTTCTACCGTAGGTTTATCCAAGATTTCTCTAAGATTTCCCGGCCTATGACCCATCTCCTCGAGAAGGATGCTCCTTTCATCTTCTCTCCTGAGTGCATCGAAGCTTTTGAAACATTAAAGAAAAAGCTTACCGAGGCACCGATTCTTGTTGCCCCCGATTGGGACCTACCTTTTGAGCTTATATGCGATGCTAGTGATTTTGCCATAGGTGCGGTCTTGGGGCAATGTAAAGCAAAATACTTTCAGCCTATACACTACGCAAGCAAAACTATGACCGAGGCTCAGAGTCATTACACCACCACTGAAAAAGAACTCCTAGCTGTAGTGTATGCCTTTGAGAAATTCCGGCCATACTTAATCCTGACCAAATGCGTGGTGTATACGGATCACTCGGCTTTGAAGTACCTATTTGCAAAGCAAGATGCAAAGCCGAGGCTACTCCGTTGGGTTCTCCTCCTCCAAGAATTTGATATCATTATCCGTGATAAAAAAGGAGCCGAGAACCTTGGTGCTGATCATCTCTCACGATTAGAAAACCCTCATCAGGATGTGTCCGAGAAACAGGAAATAAATGGAACATTTCCTCTCGAGACACTCAATGCGGTTGCTTTTCGTGGTGACTTTATTACCCCATGGTTTGCCGACTTTGCAAATTACCATGCGGGTAACTTCATCGTTAAGGGGATGACGTCCCAACAGAAGAAAAAATTCTTCAAAGACGTTAAACATTACTTTTGGGACGACCCCTATCTCTTCAAAATCTGTGCCGATCAAGTCATCAGCTGATGGGAAATGCTCAGAGAAGGCAAGGGAACCCTAATTCAAGCTATAAAAGGGAGGAGATTGCAAGGAAGAAGACAAGTTAGTTAATTTAGCTTAATTTTATGTCGAATTAAATTAGAATTTCAAATTCAGTGTAATTTTCATATTTCAAGTATTGTAGTAGCTGTTTAGTTGTACTCTAAATCTTTTGAAGTTATAAAAATACAAGTTTCAGTTCTGATTTTGTCAATGCAATTCACTCAAGTTTTTGAATTTCTCAATAACTTTAGTTGTTAATTGTATCAAGGTTCATGGACTTCTATAGGCTCACTTAGGTTCCCTTAAGCTTGTTAAAGCTTGTAGAGACCATAAAACTCAGTACTAGTAGAGAAAAATCAAAAATATAAAAAAGTCAACATAAGTCAACTGTGGTTTGTTTTGAGATTGATTTCAGGTATTCAGAAGCAATGGAGAGCAAGCTTGGAAGTGGATAAGCCTATCTAAAGATAGGCTTCTGTGGAAAACCCTTTGTTCATGCTAAGGGTAGTTTGTAAGCTTTGCTTATTTTGATTTTCCTCTAAAAATCTTAATTCCTTATAATTTCTGGTTGCTTGCTTGTTATTGCTATTCTGTGTCTCTTGTGCTTATTAGGTGTTGTTTGTGGTTCATAGTTAGGTATTTGTTACTTGGATTTCTTTGTTGCTCACACTCTTTCTTTAAACTGCCATATTAGCCATAATATTGCCTTCTTGTGTATCAGTGGTTATAACCTATGTTTCTGAGCTTAACTTACTTTTTTAGATCATATTAGAACATTTGGAAACAGATTTGTGGAATAAACAAGTTAATCTCATTAAAAATCTTCATAACTGCCAAGTAAAGGGGTGTTTGGATCAGCAAAATACTTGGTGTTTTAGTTTAAGTGTGGTGTTGTCTTCTGATGATACATGACCATTAGGATCTTTTAGACTCAGAACATCATAAAAACTTGGCCTTGTTTCACCAAAAGTCAAAATCACAACTCAATTGGGTTAAGCTTATAGCTGTGTTGGTTTTCAAGTAGTATAGGTGTTAATTTGGTTCACAAGTGTGAGTTTTAGCTTTATCAAGTCTTATTATAGCTTAAGTAACATAAAACAGTCAATAAATCAAGATCAAATCTCATCAAAGTCAACCTTTTTCAAAATCTTAAAAAGTCAAAAATTGCCTTCATCTCAGAAAACCAAAACTTGGAGCATTTATTGTGATTTTTGTGCTGAGTTTGAGACTTTGAGCTTTTCAGTAATTAAAGTGTGTCACCTAGTGTACAAAAGCCCATACTCAGCTTATTTTTAAGAATTTTATACAAGCTTGTGCATTAGCCTAAAGTTACTTGCAGGGCAAACACTTGCCCTGTGCACAGATTTTTACCTATTTTCCCAAGTGCTTTGTGACTTACCCAGTGGGACCCACCCTTAGATTTTTGGCTTTTTGGAAAGCCATACACCCATTTTAATAAGCCAAGGCTTATTTCAACCTTTTGAGCTTATTTGATAGGGCTGCAAGCCTCATCCATTTTGGCCATTGTCTGAGTCTACACTGATTACTCAGTGTAAGACCCCAACTTCACACCCTCACCCAAGCTTCATTAATAGGCAATAAGCACTGCTTATTGGCTTATTGGGTAGCCTACCAGTCACCCTTCATAAGTCAACCTTTAATTTGGACCCTAGATCACTTTTGTGGACCCCACAGAGGTCCAAAACCTCTCATCTCAGGCATGTTTTGGCCTATTGGCTTTTTAAGTGCTTATTTGTGATTAAGTGCTTATTCAGTGTGCTTCTTTGGTTCTTATTTGCTTATTTCTTGTTGTTAATCATCTGTGCATGCTTAGTTTCTCAGTTCCTAGCTTTTTCATAGTAGCTTAAGTCCTAATAAGCTATTTGTTCACTGTTTGGAAACAAGGGGGTGCACACAGCTTATTTTTAAGCTTTATAAGAATTTGTTTCACAAAAATTTCCTATTTTCATCTTATTATTAGCTGTCAAAAAGAAAAACTCCAAAAAACCAAACATAAAATTAGTGATAGCTTCTATTTAATAGATTTTATCTTTTTAAATTTTCATTTCAGCTTATTTATAAGCACTTTTCCATTTTTATAATTTTCTTAATTTACTTGTACCTTTAAGTATTCAAAATAATTTTCTTAGATTTTTCCTAAACAGTTTACTATTTATTAGATTTAAAAGTAGTTTAAATAATTAATTAGGTAATATTAGTAATTAATCAGTTTTCATAAATTTTAATTAATAACAGCAAGTTTTTATATTTTTCCTAGGTTTTATCAATTAGTTAAGACTTTTAGAAAATATATTTTTTGTTTCTACTGTTCATTTTCCAATTTTCTTATTTTAATTATTTAAATTAGATTTAAATTGATTAAAAGGTAAATAATTAGTAAAATAGCCTAAAATTAATTTTTAGAAGTTTTTATAATTTTGTAGGATTCCTGTAATGGTTAATTAGTTTTATAAATTTTTCCATAATTTTATAAGTCATTTAGGTATTATTAGTAATTTAAATTAGTTTAATTAGTTTAATTAAGTTAATTAGTTTTTAATTAATATAAAATTCATAAAAAGACAAAAATATTTATTTTTATTTATTATACTTTCTTCAAGTTCATTTTAAAGTTTAGAAATTATTTTTGCAAGTTTTTAGTTTAATTTGTAATCTTTGTAATTTTTAGTTAACTTAAATTAGGTTTAATTTACATTTTAAATAGTTTTAATTAATTAAATAATATTTAAATATTAAAATAATCATTTTTATCATTTCATTTTCATTTTAAGTTTTCTTTAATTTTAAGTTTTCAAAAGTTTCACTTGCACCCCTTGTAGTTTGCAAATTGTCAAAACCCACTTTTCTGTTTGTTACCTGATTCCTAATTGTGAATTTGTGCATATATCTGTATATCGGTTATTTGTGAATATTATAGCATTGTACAAATACCAAAATATCAGTAGCAAAATCAATTTCAAATCATCTTGGCTACTGTCCTCAGTGCCACTCATTCCCAAAAACGTTTTCTAAAACACCATTTCAATCTCGCTGGGACTTAACGACCCGGGGACACACTATACTATCCACGGAGAATTGGAACTGAGCTGTCTTTGACTTGTTGACCTTGGTCAATAATATCTGACCGTTCCGGGACCAATCAATTATAATCGTTTTTAAAGAAAATATATATATATATATATATATATATATATATATATATATATATATATATATATATATATATAATATTTAATTTTTTAAATACAAATGAAATATTATGTTTAAGAAATTTATTTTGTCATTTTTGCTCTTTTATAAAGCGATTTGTATAACATGTGCCCGTTTAGCCCATACCCGTTCTAGCCCGTGCCCGTCCGGTCTGCCCGTTTTGCCACGAAATAGCTTTTTGCATTAGATAGTAAGATAATAAATATAACATTCTCTATATATTACTAAAAGCGTTGATGGTTGAAAATATAAAACCATTTTTTTTGGGCCTTGCACTGGGCTGCTTTCTATTTGATGCTTCACGGTTGGCCTGGCCCTTTTTTTCTTTTTATCTAGAATATGATAGACCAATATTCTGTAAGAGATAACAAGTAAGGCGGTAGCCGGCCGCGTTGCGGCCTCGCGGGGTATTTTTTTAAATTGTTATGTTCTAAATAGTGACTTATATACTAATTTACTAAAAGAGTAAACTTGTGTTTTAAAGTGTTAAATAATGTTTTAAGAGAATGCAATTCCATACCTGAACATTCAGCAGCACTACAGAGCTTTTTCAACACTAAATCTACAAAATGGCATAACTGAAGCCGAAAGCAAAGTTGTTTGTCTCAATTAGTTTACATAGAACTCTGTATGTACACTTTTGCATGGAAGTTTGCATTTGCCTCGTATTTGATACCAGAAGACGCATAAGAGGCGAGTGAAGCCTCTACGATTAAAGATACTGGTTGTCGAGCCTGAAGGCAAGCACCAATGTCAAAAGGATGCAACTCAGATCTGTCAAATAGAAGATTGACACCTGGAAGGATAGCTTCTTTACTGTCCATATCATCAGATTTGCCACCAGTTGGGTCAGAGGCCTCTTCAAACATACCCATGACAGTTTCATAGACAGGTGAAAGCATAAGATCTGCAGTATGCATGAAATATCAGTATTTTTTCAATCGTATCAAGAATTATAGACTTATGAAAATATTAAATGCAACATGTCCCAACTGAGCTCACTAAAGTCAATGAGCCTTATAGTTGCAGTCAAATAAAGACCAAAATCACTGAACATTAACATGGTAAAAATTTGTATAAGCCTATGTGAAATAACTTCACTATTCTAATTGGGCAATGTCAAATTTGGGTAAACTTTTGTGTGTGCTTACTGTTTGTCTGCAAATAAAAAACCCACAAATGAGGAGCCCAATTAATAAGTGTAAGACCATGGCAAATTTGTGTAAGCATTTATCAAGTAACTTCAGTCTTCTATCTGGTAATATATGTGAGCTAAAAATGCAGAATGCACGTAATATATCGGGTAAAATATAGACCAAAGTTAAGAGTGATAAACATCATTAGCTAAGTCATTTATATTGAAACATTTGACCTATTTCCAAACCATAATTTCCCACAGCAAAACACACTCAATCGTTAGTTGCTAACATCCTTAAAACTATAGTTTTGCAGCAGACATAAGCACCCAATAAAAAGACCAAACACCCGTTTAAAGTTAAAACTTTTGCAACGTCCCCAACAATCCCAAACACCCCCCTTAGAAATTTTGTAGCTCATACTACAGTAGTAAGTGAACAGATAAGTGGTAGCTATCGTATGTAGAAAAAGTTAAATATAAGCTTACGTTAGTACCACTTCAATCTCCTTACTTCGTTCCTTGGTCCCCTCATTTTTAGTAACTCCATCCTTTTTTTCTGCTCGCCCTCATGATGCATAAACAAATGAAAAATAGATTATGTCACTATACAATAGAGATAAAGTAAGAAGTTCAATACCGGTATCTTCAATGATAGAATTCATATCCTGGTCCACTAACCTTTGTAGATCAAAACACCTCGCTACAGCAAAAACCTATGTATCTTATTTTTTTTCAACGCTTGCACCCTCTAATTTGATTACTAAGCTGTTTAAGGAAGTATTATAATGCATAACTGCATTTGATTAAGCAGTGTGTAGATTTTTTTTCAAACGACATAGTTTTACCATATATCGATAACTTCATACATAAATAATAGGGATACTTTGATAAGCAAACCGGAGCATGCTTCAGAACATACTTCAGTCACATACTACAAAAGATGGAATTGGTTATTTTTGTAGATGCTTCAATATAGTTCACAAATTTGGGGTGTTTCATGTTTGTGATTGCTTATATAAGTGTTTATCTATGTATAGCATATGTTTAAGGCAATTAGTAAATTCTAAACACCCTATTGGAAACTGATTGGGTGCCGTTTTAAAGCAAGTAGGCAATCCCAAACACTCTACCAAAACCTACTTATCCGGATTTTGTTATAGCTATTTATCTAATCCTAATAATAAGAAATCAACCAACCGCCCGCAGAAATCATAAAAAAAATCAAAACTTTGCATATCCATTATATGCCTTCATAGCTTTCTCAGCTTCCATAGCCTAAGTAAAGATTTCAACTATAACCATTTTTTATAAACTGAACATCATAGATATAATATATAACATCTTGATATAGAAATGTAACTTTTTGAAGTTAAAATAGTCATTTTTGAAAGTAGAATTTTACAGGAATCCATAAGAGACTCAAACGGGACATATACATAGATCAATTCCTGTCTACCAACTGTCCGAGTGCAACTTATCCATAACACAACTCTTGACCTTCAAAAATCAATGCATATCCTTTTTCCAACATGTTTAAGTTAAAAGTAAAAATGGTAGAAAATGGTATACCTTGAGATAAATATCAATGGGTCTATAAAGATCATCATGATCCAATCTAGCAAATTCAGGAATAGTCTCAACTTGTCAATATCTTGAGAAACAGTAAACCATTTGCACCTCAAATCACCCTGCACCAAATTACAAAAACCAATCAACACTACAACATCAAATCATCTTAATTGCATAAGAACAAAAATGAATAAATAAATAAATAATAAGTATAAAACCCAAATTCTTTGTTTTCATACCTGGTTTTTGAATTAGCGCATTTAATTAATTTTGTTAACCAAATCTTTCATTTTATGAAGGTATCCTGCTGCTAATGACCCCGTCGCTTATTTTGGCGTTCAATATAAACATGCATCCAAACACCTAATAACACACAGAAGATCTAGCAGAACTTGTGTATTTTATAGAATTAAAACTAAAACCAACACGTAGGTCAACGTAACCCTCCAAACCCATCCTGTCCCGACCGAACCTGATATTGTCAACGGGTAACAGTGAACATTCCTGATGCACCCATAACTCAGACCCTTGCAGGACTAATTTGAGCTACGTGTCCAAGTTAAGTTTTTTAGCGAAATTTTAAAGTCATCACCTTTTTAGCTAATTATCCAAGTAAAGCTTTCAATAAACACATACTAAATTAACCTTGCAGACTCAAATTACCTCAGTAACTGTAGGGCCGTAGTCGATGTGCATAAAGGCCGTAAACTTAGGGCAGTTAACCCGTAGTTGATATCCTTGGTCAAATATATGTCACTTGTTGATCCTGATTTCACACTCCGCAAAATGAACCGCGACCAATGCCCTTGTCGGACTAACTTGAGGTAAATAATTACCCAGTTTCCATATCGACACATGGATTCCCTGCACAAAAAAAATATCAGCTACAATGTATTTGCATTTCGTTACGAATACAGGATAATACATGTAACTACACCTAACAACCTCAATATAAGCTTCTGACTTTGTTGGTTTCGCATTTGTAGCATTTTTTCGTTAAGGAAAAATGGGATGAAAAAGGAGGATAGTCAACATTTGTAGCATTTGTGGCATTTTCGCGTTTCTGACTTTGTTGATTTTTCCTTAAATCATGAAGCCAAGATTTGGATCTCAATACAAACAACAGACTACATGTCTATTGCAGCAGAATAGTCAACATTGTACAGACACAAAAAACGCATAAGTTAATATACCCTGAAACTGCAGCTGTATTTTCATGTTCATTTACTCAACTTAAATGGTCCCGTAGGCCGGTGAAATAAGCTAATCGAAACACCCCCTTAATCATTTTCCTCAATCTATCCCAAAACCAACATAATCGATTGCCGAAACACCCCTTAATCATTAGCCTACTGGAAAAAGAGTAGAAAACCTCTACAGGTAAATATAAAGTTGCAATAAAATAAACAGTAAAGCAAGAAAATTAGTTTGAAAAGATACCTGTTATTGTTACCATTATTCTGATATATATTTTTTTTATAAACTCACAACTTTTGGTAACACTGAAAGGTAACCAATCCATCATACCAATTCCGCAGTTTAGACGGTCGATTCCTGCAAAAACCTAAAAACAAATTTAGAGTTCCATTTTACATAATATACAATAACGCAAAAGTTAATAGCCAGTAAAAAAATTAAAACAACAAATCGTACAAACTTTAATTTACACATCTTTATGCAACCCATTCTTCTCCAAATGATGCAAAACGCCAAAACCCCTTTGGCCTTTTCAGAGGCAAATCTCAAATTAAGAACCGACATCACCAATGACAATTAAAAAAAACCCCGGATTTTTGTAAAAAGAAAAAAGATTGAACAATAATTAGTAAAATCAAACATAAATTAAACAGTAATTATATAGAGGGTTTTATTACCTGATAAGAATCAAAGAATTGTCAGCAAGATCTTCAAAGCACAACCCTCTTTATAATTACTGTTTAATTAGTAAAAAGATTAAGGACTGAAGATTGAACAATAATTAGTAAAATCAAACCTAAATTAAACAGTAATTATAAAGAGGGTTTTATTACCTGATAATATTATGGACTGAAGATCATGTCGTCTTCTCCGAAGAGTCGATCAATGGCCTTTGCAGATTTTGACTGTATGTGCGTGTGTGTGACTTTCAGAGAGGTGAGGTTTGATGTATCTCGAGAATTCCAGATGATATAGCATAAATGGGTGGATCTGGATAAAAGAAACAGGCTCAAGAACTGGGCCTTAGTAGCCTGGTAATTTTGGCGGGAAACCCACGGGGCAAAACGACGTCGCCTCCCTTGTGGTTTAATATATATTATAATGACCATTGCATACAACCATACAAGTCTTCACTTTACATTAGGAATAGCAAATAGATACACGACAAACCAAAATATAATAATCATCCTTATCAAAACACATATTTCAACAAAGAAACTAAATTAGCCGATTGCGTAACTACAAATCCAGCCCCAGTGACGAAATTACTTTTCAATGACATGTACTAAAAAATAAATAAACTTGACCATTCGTTTATACATTTTTAGTTACCACACAAAAGTAATATTCATACAGCATATAATAGATACACCAAGACACTTTTGTAAGCTAACGAGTTTAATGTAACCGCCGCGTTGCAATGGGATAGCTGTTGTTTTCGTAACACGGTATTCATTTTGTTTGGGAACGTAGCCAATATGTATTGGTTAGTTTACAACGCTGTTAAAATTAGCGTAGTTTCATTTAATTTGTCGGTTCTTTATAGTTATATACTTTGGTATCCATTAACTAAAATAACAACGTTAAAGTCCCGTTTCAGTATTTACATTACCACAATTTTTTTTCTATAATTGACAGCTGTGAATTTGTTAGTCCCAAAGTACACATATGGAAGCCAGAGTTACGGGCAACCCAATAAACAAAAGGCTTGTATATCTAAGCGCCAAAAAAAAAAAAAAAAAAAAAAAAAAAAAAAAAAAAAAAAAAAAAACATTATTCGTAAAAAATTTGCAAAAAAAAAAGCCCCGCCGCAACGCGGCAGGCATTGCATTCCTTGTTTTATAACTAAATTGATTGAAAAATGTATGTAACAAATGGATGAAGTCATTTAAAAACGAGTAAACTGCAAAATACATCAATGTGGTTTACACTTTTTGCCACCTTACATCCCTGACAGAAACTATTGGCAAGTTACATCACTCGTTAGCCGAACGTTTGCCACCCTACATCCCTCGTTTACAATGAGGACTAACGGTGCAAATAATTTCTCCGTTATCTCTTAAGGAGATAGATAATATTACACCGTTAGCCTTCAGGACTAATGGTATTTGCACCGTTAGTTATTTTTTTTTTACGTTTTCTCTGTTTTTTGTACGTTTCTCATCTTTTTGTACGTTTTCTCCGTTTTTTGTATTTTTTTAATCCTTTTTTATACATTTTATCCGTTTTATCCCGTCCTTTTTTTATATCTTTTTTGTATGTTTTATCTGTTTTTATCCATTTTATGTACGTTTTATCCAGTTTTTTTTACGTTTTTGTATGTTTTCTCCGTTTTTAACGTTTATATCCGTTTTTTACGTTTTACCTGTGTTTTGTACGTTTTATCCATTTTTTGTACGTATAATCCTCTTTTTACGATTTTTGTACGCTTCACCCGTTTTTTTGTACGTTTTATCTGTTTTTTACATTTTCGTCTGTTTTCTTATGTTTTTATCCGTTTTTATGCTTTCGTTTGTTTTGTTTTTTTTTTTTTTTTTTTTTTACGTTTTCTTCTGCTTTCTTATGTTTTTATCCATCTTCGTCATTTTTTTTTTAATGTTTTCGCCTATTTTTTTTGTGATTAGGTAAGTATACTAAAAGAAAACTTGACATTTTTGATAAAAATGTTTGAGTATCAATTTTAAATCATGATTTTGACCCATGTCGGGTCTGAATCATCAAAAGTGTGAAACACGAAAGTTGTCCGAAATGATGTTTTACATCAAGACTCGCGAGATTTTAACCACAAAATGCAAAAAAATTGTTGTTTGCTACCAAAACTTAAGTAATTTTTTTACTAAATTCATAACTTATAAACTTATAAACTCTTGTAAATTTTGCACTTGTGTAAATCATCAAACTTATTTGAAAAAACGGACGAAAACGGATGAAAACGTGAAAAAAACTAACGAAACATGTAAAAACTGACGAAAATAGATAAAAACGTACAAAAAACGAATAAAACGTGCAAAAAAATGAAAAAACGTACAAAAAAAGGACTAACGATGCAAATACCATTAGTCCTGAAGGCTAACGGTGTAATATTATCTATCTCGTTAAGAGATAATGGAAAAATTATTTGCACAGTTAGTCTTAATTGTAAACGAGATGTACGGTGGTAAACCGTGGCAAAAGGTATAAACCATGTATTTTGTAGTTTACTCTTTAAAAACGCTAGTCATTTAAGACTTGACCTCATTTAACACTTGACGCAATGGAGATGCTCTCGCTACATCGCTTAACAAACCCAATATTTTAGTGTGGGAGAAATGACTGCTCCCTAATATTTTAGTGTAGTTTGTTGGCTCATGCTTTATGGTTGCCAATTTTAATTTTATGGGTTCACCTAGTGGTTTTTGCTTAGTTTTTCTTTTTGTTTTTCTTTTTTGTCTGGGCCCTATAATTTTTTTAATTGTCTTGTTAAGAAGGTGGGTTGCCATTTATTTTGTATTGTTCTTGTTTTGGTTCCGTAATATATTGATGACTTTCTAAAAAAAAAAAAAAAAACCCAAACAAAACTGAATAAAACAAAATGATGGATTAATGACAGCCACTCAACTCCTCTGTTGACTTTTCACAGCTAAAACATGTTTTTAACAGCAACTTTGCACACTTTCCTCTTTCACCTTTAGAAAAACACACACAGACACACACAAACATGGTGTCGCTAAATCCAAATCCACCACCAACAGGGTTCTACTCCTCCGATAATTCCGCCATGCCTGTTGTTGTTATACCTAATGTGGGACCCACCAGCAGCAGCAGCGGTGTGGTTGATGATGGTTCAAAGAAGATCAGAAAACCATACACGATTACAAAGTCTAGAGAGAGCTGGACTGACCCTGAACATGACAAGTTCCTTGAAGCTCTCCAACTGTTAGTACTTCTTTTTTATGTTGTTACACGTTGTTATGATCCCACATCGCCCAAGTATGGGATTGGGTGGTGGTTTATAAGTCTAGGTGTCCCCTCCTCTAACAAGCTAGCTTTTTGAGTGAGTTCTACACTTGGACTTATGAACCTTGATACGAGCCTAGTATGGGATAGGTTCGTATCACACGTGTTTATGGTTCTTTGTTCATTTATTGGTAACTAGGAGTTTCATCAACCATGTTCAACCTTATACATTTTGTTCGCATATACCTAGGGAATAATTGCAATTATAATGTGGATGTGGTTGTGTTTAAGGTTTTTGTTACTTCCTTGTAGGTGTTTATTATTGTGATAAAGCGTTTGCAGTAGCAGTAACAGTAGCGGAAAGTAGGAAAGCAGTGGTAGTTTGTTTTGATAAAGCGTTTGGTAACATAGCTAAATAGTCATAATTTTTATGTGGAAATGCTAGTTGCTCATAAATGCTACTAGAAGTAGCATTTTGATTTGGAGCGTTTAGAGAAACTAGGAACGCTGGTTGCTTGTTTCCAAACAAGCATTTTGTGCAAAATGCTAACCGTTAGTTGCTGGTTGCTTCAAAATGCTTGCTACCAAAGATAACCTTAAATGTTTATCTTTTATTTTGGTTTCTACCAAGATAAATGTCCGGTTTCATATTCTAACCAATTAAAGAGTTTTTCATTGTTAAAAGATGACATTTCATTGGTGCATAATGTAATGATTGTACTTTTATTAAGGCGTGTGCGTTTTGAAAGTGGAAATTTAATTTGGGCGACCCACCCACATTTCTATTTTTGTTTGTCTAAAAAACAAGTGTCCATGAGGGGTGCCCGAGGTGGTAAAGGGACTTAGAACTATCATAACCAAAGTGTAGGAGGTTGCAACTTGAAACCTTGTCCCTGCGAGTGCTTGGTGTAAACAGACCTAAAGTGGTCTTGCCAACCTCCCAAAAAGGGAGGGCTTTACCCTGTTTAAGTGTGTGTGGCGGTGGGGCTTAAACCGGTCGGAGACCATGGTTAACCGAGGAAGAATTAAGCGTCTACTTTTTAAATTTTAACCAATTAAAATGTATTTTTGATGGTAAAGATGAAGTTTTATTGGTGCATAGTGTCATAGTCCCACTTTTCTTAAACTGTGTGCAAATTGAAATTGGACATTTAATTTGGGACGGAGGGTACGTGTTTTTGCTACTAATATATGTTGCACCCCTAAGACGCACACAGTAATACCACTAAGCGAGTAGGCATGTGTATCGGACTTATTAGAACAAATGTAAGGGTAATCAGGGAGATGTTTTATAATACTCAGGATGTTTGATATTACAACACTTGATGTGGAGTGGATCAGGGGTGAGCTATTGATTACTAGCCGTCTTGCTGTTTCCAGCTCTTGTTCTATTGTCGATTGTATTTAACGCAAATTTAAACTCCGTACAGTCCTCATTTTCTTTCAATTCAGTTGGGGCTTAGGACATATATGTCTTAGCTCTTTCTAGAGACTATTGACCTAAGAATAGATAGTTGTATTCAAACTAGGCTAGGAGTGTTCACAACAGTGAACATCCATCCTATTTGGATCACAAAAGGCCTCGGGTAGTAATCAGATGCTACAGTTGAGGTCTAGTCGTATTTCCATATGCTTGATTACATTTTGCTCTACATAGGATTAGACATTAGTGCCTCCAGTTGATTGATTATTATCAAAGTAACTAGTTACCTGATTGTTGTTTGATTCTTTGGGATACAGATTTGATCGTGATTGGAAGAAAATTGAAGCTTTTATAGGCTCAAAGACTGTCATTCAGGTACATTATGTGCAATTGATTTTACTGTAGCAGTTATACATTAGCTTCTTGTTCGTATTAGAAGAATTCAACTTCTAGAATTTTATCTGCACTTCTACATTATCGTGTCAAGCTTTGTTTTATTCCCATGTTTAAGGATTCAACATCAAATATATAAGTATACGTAACAAATGGAAACAATGTTTGCAGATCCGTAGTCATGCCCAGAAGTACTTTTTAAAGGTCCAAAAAAGTGGTGCTAATGAACATCTACCTCCCCCTCGACCTAAAAGGAAAGCTGCTCATCCGTATCCGCAAAAGGCTGCGAAAAATGGTCAGCGTGAAACAATGCTATTACTTCCACTAATCATAACCTTTATTACTGACTGAAAGTTTATTATTTTACAATTGACAGTTCCAGTGGTTTCACAAGTTCCGTCATCTTTTCAAACCTCAAATGCTCAGAGTGAACCTGGATATATACTAGGGACAAATTCTTCTAAACTTGTAACAAACTCTGGTGCAGCTGCTTCTCAAATTCATAATCCTTATGTGGTAAAAGGTAAATAATTCATATGGGTTGATATGCTCATTTTAACGTGGTATGACGGTATCTGTTATTTAGTTTTTTTGCTTGTATCCCGGTCTTGATATATACTATCTTGACTTTTGTACATTACAGATGATAGGGTATCCGCTGGCCAACCAACAGCTAATAACTCTTGCAGCAGTAATGAGACCGTTCTCAAAACACAACCATCAAGCGAAACAAATGAAGAAAGGTCACACGGGCTTCAACTAAGAGGTAAGTGGTTGAGTTTTATTGCTCAGTTATCTGCGTTTCTCTACCACTTATAGCATACTTTCATTATTGACGGACCAAATCATAATTCTATTCTTTGCAACGTGAATGTCTATCTTTTCACCCCAAGATTTACGCTGTTCTTTTCTCATTTCTGCAGTTCTTCCCGACTTTGCTCAAGTATATGGCTTTATTGGTAGTGTCTTTGATCCAAATACCAGTGGCCACTTACAGAAACTGAAGAAGATGGACCCGATTGACGTTGAAACAGTATGTTACGTAAACTCATAGCCTCTGCTGCTATAATATGATAGCATCTCCTCCCTATTCTATGCATTGTTGCTGATTTGGTCCTTTTTTCGTTGCCCCTTTTTCAGGTATTGCTGTTAATGAGAAACCTCTCCATCAACTTGACCAGCCCTGCTTTTGAGGATCATGTAAGATTGCTTAACTTAATTTGATAACCTCAAAGTTTAGGGAATACGCGCGCGCGCACACACACATTCCACAATGAGTGGGAGATTGTCTTTTACCAAATAAGTTCTTATTGCAGAAAGGCAGGGGGAGTGATTTTTTATCGCTTGGGTGTGTTTAAGTTGTACTTTTGACCACTTTTTTCTGATGAAGTAATTATTGCAGAGACGTTTGTTGTCGACCTATGAAGTTGAATCAGAGAAAGAAACCTCCGATGACGTTATAGACGCTCTTCTCGATTGTCAACCTGAACAAGTTGTTCACCTTGGGTAAGTAACAGTACTTCCTATCATAACCTAAAGCAGTATGCAAGTTTTCTTTCATTGAAGATACTGAGTTCAACATTCTAATAATTGGCAGGGCGTAAAAGAAGCTAGAGTGAGGCCCTGCAGCTATGCCTTTTAACTTGACTTTGTTGTCTGACAAACAAGCAACTCATGGTTCCTGCTATGGTTTGTGCTGCTGATCTGTTTGAGCTCCTATATATGTACACAGAAACTGTTTGAGGGATACGTAGAAATAGACACCTGATTGCGGAAATTTAACATGTAAAGGCTAGCTTATGTATATCTGAGTTTTGACACATTTCATTGTGCAGTATGTGTACTGTGTAGCAAAGTTGCAACATTGTGTATTTGTGTAAATTCCTTGCCTCCTGTGACATATTCATATATTTGTTTGTAATATTCTATCATGTTTTCATCTAATCTAGTTAAAAATGGTATAGCATATTGGGATGATTCGACTGCAATGGGACGGCTACCATGTTGCTTAGGATGGCGTTGGTGACCTTACGCCTGATTCCATTAAGTGACATACTCCCAAGATATAAATGCACAACTATTGCAGAGATTCATTTACATCATTATCGCATCATTCCATACCAAACCAAAGATTCAAAAGCCAAAGGATGGGTTCTGCAATTGCTTTTAAGTGTTTTGAATTCCTAATTCAAGTAGACTAGATGCAAGAAAATATCATCTTTCCAAGTGATACCGTTTCGAAATTTTACTATTATTATACAAGACGAACAAAGATAAACATCATTGTATACTAAACATGAAATTGTACTACTTGTTACTTTGTTAGTCACATTTGCCAGTACTCTTACTGACAACCCTAGAAATAATTTGAGTTATTTTACAAAAATCTACATTAGGCGTGTTTCGTGAAATTAGCTCAAGCTGAAACCGAAGTTTTAATATTATAAGCTTGAATTGGAACTAGAGCTGAAGCGGGATCTTAAGCTTATATCATAAGCTAATAGCTGTAGTTTTCATAAAAGTGGCTAATTAGTTGAAGCAGAGCTTATTATCGTATAATTACATATAAAATTTATTATTAAAGTCACATATATTCAAACTTTTGTGTAAATATATCCATAATATTTTGAAAAGGTGGTTTAGCAATTTTACAAATTACAAGCTCCTATAATCTCATTTCTATTAGCTTGACCTTATCAAAGGTTATAACGTATAAAAACTTCTATAACTTTATATAATAAACAAAACTTATTTTAAAAGCCAACTTATCATAAAAGCTCAAACTCATTATCATCATATAAGTATATAAGTTTCACGCCAAACACATTCAATATCATCCTCAAACACATGACATGTTACCACATCATATGACAAACACGGTTAAAAGTAAAAAGTAAAAAGTAGGGGTGGAAACGAGCCGAGCCGCTCATGAAAAACTCATGATCGGATCGATAAAAAACTCGAACGACCCGAGCATAAACGAGCTCGAGCCCGAGTTCGAGCCAAAGTTTGTGCTCGTTTAATAATTGAGCTCAGGCCCAAGCTTTATATATAAAGATCGATTAGGCTCGCGAGCCTAAATGAGCCCAAAAAATATCTTCGCATATATAATTTCTAATTTTACCAACTCCAAACACCAAAATGTAGGGCTGAGCATACCCGACCGACTACTTCCTCCCGTCCCGATTCCGACCATCCCGCCGTCCCGATTCCGATTCCGACTAGAAAACAGGTCGGGAGTCAGTTTACGTTTTCCAGCCAATCGGGAGTCGGGACTGTCGGTATCGGGTCGGGACGGGATGGAAACCGAAAAACAACAAAGAAACCCGACAAATCCGACCGATCCCGACCAATCGGGACTGTCCTGATACCGAACCGAGTGGTTTCGGGTCGGGAGTCGGTTTGGTTTTCCGGCGAAATCGGGAGTTGGGACTATCGGTATCGGGTCGGGACCGGCCTGATGCTCACCCCTACCAAAATGAAACCAAACCAGAATAAGAACAAGTTGGATACTCAAGTAGCCCGGCCCAGATATTTCACGGGCCATATCCAAATGGGCTTTTAGCCCACCCACATAGACAACATAAAACATATGTAGCCATGTAGGGTTTATTTGCCTGCAAAACATTTTATCATTCTCTCATCCCATCTCAAACAACCACAGCAGCAGCAGCAGCAATCATGGTACATCACCATTTCCAGTTTTTAATCTCTTATATTTTATAAAAATATTCATTAACTTACTTTTTATATATATTTATATTTTGTGTTTACAGATTATCCCTGACAAGAACCGTAAGGCCATCTCAAAGTACCTCTTCCAAGGTAGTATCTTTTTTCATCTTCTTTATATCTATGTTTTTATATATTATGGGGGTGTTTGTTTAAGCTTATATAGTGGGCTTATAGCTTATGTGATTTTCAGCTTATCATGTTTCATAAGCTCACTTTTTGTGGCTTATTTTGAAACTGTATATAAGCTTATTATGCCATGATAAGCTTATATAAGCTGAAAAGTTTCAAGGTAGACCACAAAAGATGAGCTTATGAAATATAAGCCGAAACCATATAAGTCATAAGCCCGTTTTATAAGCTTGAACAAACACCTCCTATATTACTTGTATAAATAACTGTGTAAATGAGACTAGACAACTCGCGACCTGCTAGACTAGAGTTTCGAGTCAATCTTGAGTATCAAAATGTATATGCAGCTCATGGGCTTTTTAGAAATTCTCAAATTTGCCTTTACAACTTTTTTTATATGTACATTTACATACTTTTTATGCTAAATATGAGTGTAATGTTGACTTTTTATTAAATTGGTATTGATATTCTAATAAGTAATACTTATAAGTTATAATTGTCTCGAGCGAGAGTGTCTATTGCTTAAATAAGCTTGAGATTGATTTAGAAAGTTGATACTTGGCTTGAGTTTTTAAACTGAGTCGTGTTTCGAGAGTGATTATCCCCCCTACTTATAACACGGAATACGCTATATATAACAGCATTGATGATTTGTGTATACAGAGGGAGTTTGTTACGCTAAGAAGGATTTCAACTTGGCAAAACATCCAGAAATCGATGTGCCGAATTTGCAAGTGATTAAGCTTATGCAAAGCTTTAAGTCAAAGGAATACGTTAAGGAGACATTTGCTTGGATGCATTACTATTGGTTCTTGACTAATGATGGGATTGAGTTCTTGAGGACTTACTTGAATCTTCCTTCTGATATCGTACCTGCTACTCTTAAGAAGTCTGCTAAGCCACTCGGTCGTCCTATGGGTGGCCCTGGTGGTGATCGCCCACGGTATGATATTTTCTACTAGTATTTGTGAGTGAAACAATTGGTTTTGAAGAATTAGGGGGTGTTTAGTGTTGCGTATGTAACACTGCTTAAATGTTTGATGTGCTTTTGGGATTTTGGGGTTTGACACATATGATCGTTTTTAGGTAGAGTTTGAATGCTTGTTTAGTTATTTGTGTTTGAACTATTATAGTTTAAAGGAGTGTTTCAGCTGGCTTTTAAAAAAGAGGTTATTTCTTCTGCTTCCAAAAAGTTCCTTCTTAAACCTTCAATAAGCTATTAAGCTTCTTTTAGTAGATGTTTGGGCTAACTTGTTACAAAGAGCTTATTTCTATTGTGCCAAAAAAAAGCCCTGTTCAAACTTTTTATTAGCTGTTAAGCACCTTTTACCGGGTGTTTTGGTAATAGTATTAAGTTTATTCACTTTTAAAAAAGAGGTTATTTTTTCTGCGTCAAAAAGCTCTTCATAATCATTCAATAAGCTTTTAAGCTTCTTTTAGGGGGTCAGGGGTGTTTGGGCTAGTTGTTGCAAAGAGCTTATTCCTTGTGCCAAAAAAGCTCTGGCTAAACTTTCTATAAGCTATTAAGAACTTTTTACCAGATGCTTTGGTAATAGCCAAAACTTCATGGACTTTTGTTTTTTCAACAACACCACAACATTTGTTGGTTAAGTCTATTTGTTGGTTACGTTAGGATTTACATTTTTTTCTTCTTCTAATGTTGTGGTGTAATTGGTGTTTTTTGACTTGTGAATATTGGCAGTGGCCCTCCAAGGGGTGATGGTGACAGACCAAGATTCGGTGACAGGGATGGATATCGCAGTGGGCCTAGAGGACCTGCTGGTGATTTTGGTGGCGAGAAAGGTGGAGCTCCAGCTGATTATCAGCCTGCATTTAACAGGGTAAGTTTTCACTGTTTCAATTCAAGCATTTCTACTTTTGTTAAGGATGTTTGTTCTCGGGTGACTTTGCGTATTAGTCTTTGACTTTGGGTTTTCACTATATCCATGATTCGGGTCATTGTTTTGTTATTTTGATTGTTAGTTGTTAAATGTTCTTATAATAGTACATGTTTCATTATTTGCCCAGGTGTAGTTTGATTCATACAAGGTTTTATTGCCCACGCGTTGCAGCGAGATTAAATCAATATCTCGTGCAATGTTTTAATTGGTATAAGTTAAAACGTAAACGAAAAAGTTATACAAAGTTATGCAAGTCTGGAAAACTTATACAAAATTGAAGATACAAAATGGTAAATATGAAATGAATAGTAAATTGTTTGATAATTGATTTTAAAGGAAGATATCAGTGATCCATAAACCGGACATAATTGAAAAATTGAGGTGTTTATCTTTTTGATTTCTTAGACTCATAATTAATATGTCGATGCTCACAACTTTATCTTGCGATAGGTGTGTTTATCTTGCGAGCACAACTTTATTGTGTAGATGCTACCACACTCGCCACTGTTTATTAGAAAACGCCTTTAATGCAATGCTCTTTTTCTGATAAGTACACAGTCATGGTTTATCTAATATGCTAGCAAAGGTTGGTAAGGATATCTCTTAGACTCTTACTGACTGGTAATGAAAAGTGATTTGCAGGGTGCTGGCGGGAGACCTAGCTTCGG
This sequence comes from Artemisia argyi, assembly GCA_030686995.1. Lineage (NCBI taxonomy): Eukaryota > Viridiplantae > Streptophyta > Magnoliopsida > Asterales > Asteraceae > Artemisia > Artemisia argyi. The sequence continues at coordinate 177,725,730 of CM060707.1, read as the reverse complement.
TCGTGGAGGTGGTGGTTTTGGTGGCGCTGCTCCACCAAGCTCCAGCTTCTCTTAAAACTCTTAGCTCTCTACATTGTCAAAATTTTAAGTTTTTGGAAGATCTGTAATGTTGGATTACTGCTATATCACCTGTGTTTTTTTTGTCAATTGTCTAATTATGAATTCTGAATTGTTTCTTTGAGGTGGTGTTTTCAAGTTTTCTAAACTCTATTTTCTATCTTTAGCATGTTATCACCAGAAAGTTGTATTTCATTCATTTAGACTTGCAACTGCAGGCGACCACCAATCTCTTGTGACTGCACTTAGCAAGTTTTAGGATCACCTTTTTTGAAGTTATGTCTTGACTCGAGATATTTATTTGGGTATTAGCTGGTTTAGTATTGAGATGTTTGCTTGAAGGACTAAAATTCTCCACCATACAGTATTTGATAAGCATATGAAAAGTCTTAAATGTGATACGGGGGGTACTTGATACTTTGATAGAAAGGAGTGTGCAACAGTCTACAGAAAAATTAATAGGGAGGTGATTTGCATATTAACGTTTTTGATTATTTCACCACTTTGTACAACATTTTAATGCACAGAGTGCACAGTACAACCTTTAATGAACAAACTATGTTGATCTAATAAGACCGTGGTTTAATTAACCCAATTGTTCTTAATTCTCGTATCGTTGGTCATTAATGGTTCGGCTGCCCATTTGAAAACATGAAAATGATAAAGGTTCCTAACTTGCAAGTCTCATTGGTTTATTAAAAAACTAATAGGTAGTGGACATCAATTTCATGCTTACATGACATTAAAACGTCCAAAATTTTAGAACTTTTCACAACTTAATACATTCATTTATATTATATAGTGATAATGAGTTTTAAATGTATCAAACTTGTCACTTTTTACTGAATTGTGTATCAATTTTTTATTATTTATTTATTTATTTATTATTATTTTTTTTTTAACTTAAATGGTCTAAACTTACTAATCCCTGCTATGTTGTGATTAAGGTTTTATGTTAGAGTTATTTACATAAATCGGCCTTGTGGTTAGGACCAAATTGCAAGTTTCGTCCTTTCTCTAAAAAATTACTAACGGCCGTTTAACAAAGGCAACGATAGTCCATTTAGCCAACGATCATTTGCAACTTTAGTCCTTTATACTAAAGGTCGTTCCTAATTAACTCAAAATTTCATTTTATTAAAAAAAAATCTTTTCTACGTGGTTTTATATACGTATTTATACGCAATTTTACACACGTTTTTACACATGTTTTACACATGTTTTTATATATGAATTTATACAAGTTTTTATACACTTTTTTATACACGTTTTTATACACGTCTTTGTACATTGTTTTATACCCTTTTTTACACACGTTTTTATACACGGTTTTATACACGTTCTTATATGCGATTTTACACACGTTTTTATATGCGGTTTTACACATGGTTTTATACACCTTTTTATACAACCGTGTATAAAACCGTGTGTAAAACCGTGTATAAAAACGTGTATAAAACCGCATATAAAAACGTGTGTAAAACCGTGTATAAAAATGTGTATAGAACCGTGTATAAAACCGTGTGTAAAACCGTGTAAAAAAACGCATAGTGATGTGTGCCTAAACACAAATCATTTTATACCAGAAAACACGCTAAAACGGACTAATAACCATAATATATGTGAAATTATGTTGCAAATATGTTTGTTATGTGTTATTTTGTCTTGCAGATACAAGGGTTTGAAAACAAAGCAAAAACGGTAATTTTTGGATGAGTTTTGATGACGTTCTCACGTTTAACGAGATTCAAACAAAGTCAAAAAAATTCCCCGAGCACTCCATTGGAAAGAGCACGAAAAAACGAGTCTGACGGCACGTTCCTCTCCTTTTGAACCGGTTTAAAACTCTTAAAATAAACCGTTCAAAATCTATTTTTATTAATAAAAACGAACAAAAATAAATATTAATATATAAGGAACATACTGCGTAATAATACATGAAGGTATGCCCAGCTGGGCATCACCCTCACATCTAAACTAGAGGTCCCAAGTTCGATCCGGACGAGGGGCACTTTGGTTTTATTATCACAGCTGCCACGTGGACCACTCAGGTGGTGACACATGGCAACCCGACCCGATCTGTTATCCGATCCGACCCAGATCCGACCGTTAAAAAAGTGGACTAACGTTGCAATTTTGTCATAACCACAAGGACGATTTATGTAAATAACTCTAACACTAAACCTTAGTCACCCCGTTAGTACACAACATAACAGGGATTAGTAAGTTTAGACCATTACTTAGTAAAAAAAAAAAAGTTTGATACAAAACTCAGTAAAAAGTAGCAAGTTAGATATATTTAAAACTCATTATGTCTATTATATATTTATAAAGTTTTAACAAGTTTATCTGTAGTAAAAAAAAGTTTGATACACAACTAAGTAAAAAGTGGCAAGTTGGATACATTTAAAACTCATTATGTCTATTATATATTTATAAAGTTTAACAAGTTTATCTGTAGTGGAAATAAGTTTATAAATCTAAAAGGTTTATGTGTTTGTGATGTGACATAATTATGAATCTTTGTAAAAGTTTATCTTAATAGATACTCTTACCCGAGTATATCATGCATTAGAGCGTTAAATTACAATTTTTATTAGAGTAAACTGCAAAAATCATCCCTGTGGTTTGTTGAAATTTGCAAGAATCATCCCTATCTCAAACCTTCAGCATTTATCATCCCCAAGTCCACAAACGTTTAGCAAAAATCATCCCTGAGGACTAACTTTGTTAGTTTTCCCCGTTATCTCCCCCACGTGCAATATCACGTGAGGGTATTTTTGTCCATTCGTAGTTTTTTTCCCCTTTTATTTCTTTTATCACAAAACGTAACACAATTTTGCATCACCTCTCTCACCTCTCTGTATTCTAACAAATGATCGCAATCAAACATAAACCCTAAATCCTATGCACAATCCTTAATTAAATCTATTATCCTTAAGAAACAATAACAATGGTGGTTTCTGAGTGGCATTTGCGTACAGAACAACATGAAATTGATGAGGAACAGGCGTATGGTAAGTTATAACCTAATTCCCAATTTTTTGTTATAACAATGGTGGTTTCTAATGTTGTGGTCTAACCCTAATTTTATTTTTTGTGTTTTTTTTACAGTTAATGATCCAACCATGTTCTCAATCAAGATTTACCATGGTGGATATTTCACTGACCCACCGAATAGGAAATACAAGTCAGGTAGTTTCAACTACTTTGATATGGTAGATGGCGATTTGTTTTCAATTATTGAGTTAAATCAGATGATTGTTCAGTTGGGTTATGATAGGAAAGATATCATGTATTATCATTACAAAATACCCAACAATAATTTAGATTATGGTCTACAAGCATTAGGAAGTGATTTAGATGTTTTGGGCATGACAAAATATATAGATAAGTGCAAAAGATTTGAGGTTTATGTTGAACATGGGTTTACAAATCTTGAAACTTACTTCAAGTCACCCCAAAAGGTATTGATAGAACAACTCCCAGATGAAGTGAACCCTAAGATTAGTAAGAACCCTAAGACTGTTAAGAAGCAAGAGAACAAAAAAAGGAATTTGTTAGAAATTGAGTGGGGTATTGGAGAAGGAAGTAAGTTAGGAAAGGGTGATGATATTGGGCAGGGGACTCATGTTGGTCAGAGTAGTGATATTCAAGAGGATGGTAATGACAGTGATGGAGATAATGATGGTCAAAAGGATGATAGTGACCAAGATGGAGATAGTGATGGTCAAGAGGTTGATACTGAACAACATGGAGATAGTGATGGTGAAGAGGTCTATAGTGAACAAGATGGAGGAGATAGTGATAGTCAAGAGGTTGATAGTGAAGAGGAAGACAGTGACTATGTTGATGAGGATCACTTGATGAATGAAGTTGACGTTGATATGAAGGAATTTCATGCAAACACTGACAAAGAGTCTGAATGGGTTGGTTGTGATAAGCAAGCTGTTTCTTCATGTGAAGCTGATGTTGATTTTGCAGTTCAAATTAATCTAGATGATTTTGAAAGTAACAGTGACTCAGAAAAGGAGGGAAAAAGAAAGAAAGCACTTAAACAACTTAGAAGAGAGCATGAAAAGAATAAAAGTGTTGATACCATTTCTTCTGCCCCTTTTTTTATTGGAAAAGAATTTGGTGATAAAAAGACCATTAAAAATGCTGTGTATGCATTGTCTGTGGCCACTAGAAGACAACTATATATATGGAAAAATGACAAGTACAGAATAAGGGTGGTGTGTAGAGGTAAAACACCAGTGTTCAATTATCCAAATGTGGATGGGCCCAATGTTTCTAGCCCATCTGTGTCTAACCCTACTACTAAAGGGCCCAATGTGTCTAACCCTACTTCTAAAGTAATAAAAGTGGGTAGAAAGAAATGGGCATATCAAAGAAAGGGTTTATGTTTGATTGGGACAGAGAGGTGAGAGAGGTGATGCAAAATTGTGTTACGTTTTGTGATAAAAGAAATAAAAGGGGAAAAAACTACGAATGGACAAAAAGACCCTCACGTGATATTGCACGTGGGGGAGATAACGGGGAAAACTAACAAAGTTAGTCCTCAGGGATGATTTTTGCTAAACGTTTATGGACTTGGGGATGATAAATGCTGAAGGTTTGAGATAGGGATGATTCTTGCAAATTTCAACAAACCACAGGGATGATTTTTGCAGTTTACTCTTTTTATTATTATGTCAATTTCAATAATTGTTGTCTTATCTCTTTTTTTAGATTGTCTTAAAATAATTGTCGACTACTAAAAAAGATTGTAGTTGTTTAAGATTATCATATTATTTTTAGTTGAAAATTTATTTAGAAAATTAAGTAAAACAATTAATTAATCGGTAGTGATATCTACACATACACTTTTACTTCATACACATAAATTTAGTGGGACCGCTAGTATCATACAACTAAAATTTATGTGTATTTTATAGCTTTTTTTAAAATCTAGACGGAAACAAATGCATTCTTTTTTAAAGCTATGTATTTTTTTTGTTGTCAGTGAACAATAATTTTGAGATGAAGGGAGCAATTGTTAGTTTTATTTATCTAATTTGTTGTTATCATTAAAAAAATCTTGGTAGTTAATCTTCATTTTTTTTTTTTTTTTTGGTTATACATATTTACATGTGTAACTAAAGGTTATAAAAACCTAACTGTTACATGAAAATGTAATTACCTTCTTTGACTATCTATGTTCGGGTGAAAATAAATTTTATTAAAATAATTGATAGATTAGTATGCGTATAGCTCACCTTTGATTTACTTTTATTCATAATTGATGGAGTGAGTTTATCACCTTTTTTTAAACTCATTTATGTGTAATAATGTGTAGTTGGTATTGGCTTTGAAAACATGAAAATATCCATAAATAACTGTTTCGTCAAAGTTTGGGTGAGTTCATTTTTTTTTTCCAAAATATACTAATGATGCGTTTGGTATGCTATCCGGAATAATTAAAGGTATGACTTTCATTAGAGGGGTGTATGGAATTGGGGATATTATATAAAATAAGGTTTAGCACTTTAGTTATCCATACTTTCCTTACGTTGTGTTCTCAAGTTAGGCTGGGCACAATAAGGAGGGTCAATCCTCCTCTTTTTCACTGCCATGTCAGTTTTCTCTCTCCAGCGACCTGCAAGCGATTCAGTGCCACAGTAAGGGCGACCAAGTTCAATTTTTTTTTCAAACATTTTTAAATCATGCAAATTGAAACACCATGCAACGTGTAAATTATGTAAATTGAAACACCATGCAACATGCCAATGGATGCAATACAATGCAAACACGTATCATAAATCCTTGTCATGGATGCACATATATAACTTGATATCTCATATCCCTGGATGCACATGTTCTCAGCGTACAACCATATATCATGCAACAAACATACCATATCACCATCATGCTACCTTATTTAGCCATACTTGCAAAAGATGAAGTTTAGAAAGGGGTTGTGGTCACCTGAAGAAGAGAAGAAGTTGATGGATTGGAAATATTCAAGCAACTTTTTTTTTTTTTTTTTGCTCAAACACTTAAATATTCCAACCGAAAAGGATCAAAAAGTGAAATGGATTGGAAATGAAACTCGGTCGAGATCACGACCTCAATCGCTTGTTTTCGTCCCTCTACTCGGTCGCGACCGAATCTCCACAACAAGGTCGACCGGTCGTTTGTGGCTCGACTGACTCGGTCTCGGTCATTACTGCATGCAGCCTTAGGTAATAAAAGGTAAAGTAAATGAAAGTGATGTTTGTTGTGTTCTCGAGTTTTAGTTGGGAAGTAAAGTGAAAGTAAAGTATTGAAAGTGATAGTATTTTGCATTAAAAACTTTTACCCCACTTTTTGGGTGAAAGACAACTTTACATCATTTTCATTTCTTTTAAAGTTATAATCTTACCCCTATTAATTAATTTTAATTTTATTTTTTGTGAGAGCATAAAAAGATATTTTAAACAAAAGAAAAATCTAAGTCCGTACACACGTGAGTGTTAACACATTATTCACCAAATACCAACTTCAAACCATGTTAGGGTCCATTTGGTTTATAAGTGGGTTTGGATTAAGATTTGGATTTGGTATTGGTATATGATTTAAATTTGGTGTAAGTTTAGGAAAAAGAAAATTGTATTTAATTAAATATATTTTATAATAAATTTTATATAAAATAATATTATTTGATAGTAAAAAAACAAAAAAGTGATGGTAAATAATATGGAAATCCCACATATATAGAGTAAAAAAAAAATGGCCCACAAAAATTAAAAGCCCATCCAAAACCTCTCAAGATAGCTATCTATCAATTTTGATTCCGAACAATCATTCTCCTAATTAAAAGAGTGAACCAAACATACAATTAATGTCAAATCAACATCAAACGTAATCCAAACCATCAAAACAAACGCACCCTTAAACCATTTATTACTAACGGAAGGGGGATAGAATTAAAACCATGACTTGATTTCAATTATTTATTTATTTATTTATTTTTTGTGTAACCATGATTTCCGACCTTTGGACGACTAATCCACGGGGTTTAAACCCACTGTCACACAAACTTAAACTAGGTAAAGTCTTCCCTTTTTGGGAGGTTGGCGTGGCCACTTAAGATATTTTGCACATAGCAGGAATTGAACTTGAGACCTCACACATTTAGAGTGATAGTCACAAGCTATTTTGCCACTAGGCCACTTAAGTGTTTTGATTTGACTTGATTAGCATATAAAAATTATGAACAATACAAATTCAAGATTGGCAATACTATAAAGGACCATATAAATAAAGTTATTTCCTTTAGAGCGGTCGAAGAAGTTACTGTATATTATTTAAAGTTTAAACTATCTTATAACCTTCCATACCGTTAAACAAAATTTACCATGTTTTCTTTGTATTATATTTGGTAAGTAAATATATGACCCGCTTTATCTAGATGTCACGTTTCAACATTATATAAAGGGATCCTCGCATCTTTTACTACCATCCAACATACATTCAGCATTCTCGATTTTTCTTTTAAGGTTTACGTATCTCTTTCAAAGCTCATGGCTTTAATTGATTCAGAACTTGCTACTGGAAGGACGACAAGTGATGATCAGCAAGTTACCATTGACATAAGACATGAAGAACGACAACAACAAACACCACGACCATCACCCGCCATATCACAGTATGTTGATTTTTTATTTATTTATTATTATTATTATTTTTTTTTTTATTATTATTATTTTAGTTTTCTGGTTTAAATCTTTGATCTTGTTCATTGTAAGTCGACATTGCTGTTCTAACTATATATATAAGAAAAAACCACAACTCGGTTGAGTTGGTACTTTAAACATAGGTTTTTTAAGTTGGTAATCATGCATGTCATGTGTAGTTTCTTTTAGCCCCATTACAGTAACCGAAAATCTTAATTTTTTGCCTGAAATTTTAAAACCGATTTTTTTTTTTTTTTTGGTTGGGACTTTAATAGGCTGTACGTTTAGGTTTTAACTTTTACTATTGAAGAAAATATAATGTATGATTGGTTGTTGAGGTTTTGCTAATGAGTTGGATTGTTAAAGTTGGTGTTTCATTCACGATAAATTGATCTCGAATTCTCGATCATTAACTAATTAAGGTTTTTGCTTCTAATATTAGTGATAATAATAATTGAGCTGTTGTGTTTCAGGTTTTGCCGCTACTTCATATGTATGAGTATGCTAGCTTCGCTTGGCGATGTTATTCTGTTGGGCCTAATAAAGTTTCTACCTGCAGCCTCCTCCGAAAACAAAATGCAATTTTTCTCTAAAAAATTGCCTTTAAAAACTAAGTTAGATGGTTTGTTTATGATGATGAGCATTACCACATTATGTGTGGCATTACTAGCATCCGCGATTTTAGTTTTTGCAGAATACTATCTGAGAAGTCGGATGAAGGATATCCATCACGCTATCCTAAAAACTATAGGCGGTTTTGGATATTTTCTTGCACTTTTTTCCATTATCTCTCGTTTGGTGATCTTATTCGACCCCACCCATGACTGGAACATCCTTCATAACCACACTTGGATCAGGTATTTAGCCATCAGTATATGCTTATGTGTGACCCTAGTTGCATTTTACTTTTTTTGGAAAAAGGTATGCAAGCATCAAAAAGAAGAACACGAAGAAGGCTCAATTTCTTTTGCTGTCCTTGGGTTCTTTTTACTTCTTGAAGAGTTCGTCGTTGTGTTGCTGTACTCCAAACTCATCAGCTGGCAATTGTACTTGTGTTTACAGGGAGTTATTTTAGTAACATGGATGGTCGTAGGGATCTGCATAAAAGTTGTTGAGAGTAAAAAGAAAGCACGACAGGCAGCCATTATCAACAATCTGTTAGCTATATATTCACATATAGATTGATTTAGTATTATCTCCTCATTTATTATGATTGATTTAGTCTTATATCATGTGTATCATTAGCTGGCGATTGGTGGGCAAAAACAGTTATTACCTTATATCACATTGTATTCAAAGGCAATCAATAACAAAAGCAATATTCTCTATCGTGTCTATCTTCATCGTATTAACACAATCATCCATGAGCAGCAACTTGCATTATATTCTAAACTAGTAGTTATTATTGAGAATGAATTGTAGTAAACATATTTACTGATTTTAGTATCTTAAGATGAAATTTTTGATATCCTAATTCATGTAATGTGTTGTCGTATGTACCCTCCGGATATACGCCATGCGGAACACATACCCTCCGGGTCCACATCAAACGAAACATGTTCAAGCAGAATAGACTAATATCCGAAGGGTTGAGGACATCTGCATGCAGTGGCGAAGCTTGGATTTTGTAAGTGGGGGGTCGGGATCTAAATTTTTTTTTTCCTAAGGCTATATTTCAGGTATACCGAAATTTTTGGGGGGTCGAAACCGAATATACCGAAATTTTTCTACACGAAAACTATATACCCCCTGCATCGCAAAAAAAATTTCGGGGGGTCGGCCCCCCCCCCCCCCCCCCCCCCCCCGGCCCCTATGAAGCTTCGCCCCTGTCCGCAAGACCCTAGCCCTCCGGAAGTCATAACCATTCGGATGAACCAGTAAGTACACAAACCAAAGTACAAGTAAGTACACCAAGTATATGATAATGGAGCATAAACGAACAAACATTAAGGGACTAAGTACAAACCAGCCTGACACTCCATATGAAAAGTCTATAAATAGAGAAGAAATCTTCATTTAAGGTTAACTAATTCTCCTACTCTCTAAAACATTTCATATACTTTCTCTCTCTAAGAACATATACTTACTCTCACGCCGGAGGTTGGTCCTGGGATACATTTCCGGGGCGAGACTAACGGACGTATCTGTTTTGTAGGTATCCGAAGGAACCCACTACAAGTAAGGACTATCTCGAATCCGAAGGACAAGCCATAGTCCGGAGGATTCATTTTGCTTGTCTGAAGTAGAAGCAGGATTTTACTTCAACATAATGTCTTTTACTTATGAAGAAACAATGTCGATTTTAGAGTATTTGGCAACAATTAATTAAGCTAGCTTTAGCCTTTGATATGCTAATCCATGTAATGTCTTTTACTTATGAAGAAACTTAACAATGTCGATTTTAGAGTAATTGGCAACAAGTAAGCTAGCTTTAGCCTTTGAGTAAGCTAAATCAGTGACCTTCTTAATTAGAACGTTAAACATTATTAATATTTATAATTCCTTGTGAATTGTGCTAAAATATAATTCGCTAAGGGGCATGGATACACCTACCCACTTGGTAGTTTACCCAAATGAGGTGACATTCAGTTATTTAAAGAGAAGGAACAAAACATTAATTGTGTTTTTATTCTTTTCATGCCACATATTACAAGCTAGCATTAATTGTGTTTTTAGTCACAGGTTAGTTTACCACTAGTTAGGTTAAGTTTTCTCCTTCGCTTCGATGCTTGATGTTTGTTGAAGTGATAACCTTTATAATGGGCCAATTTGTACATACGGTATAAAACTTTTGTGCTTGATAATATCTTGTTCCATATAAATTTTTTGACTTTAGAATTTAACTACTACTCCGTATATATTGAGTAGTAATATTTACTATATTCAACCCTTACCTCATTTTTTAACAATTACAGTGTGCACTGTCCAACATATTTGGTCAAAATGTTACTACCTCCGTCTCAAATTATAAGTCTACTTTCAATTACTTAAAATTTAAAAAATTTCCACTAACTACTCTATTCACCAATCAAATACGATCTCTCTTCACTAAAATAATTTTTTATTGGTTGAAATATGAAAGTGGACAAGTATTTAGGGACAATTTTTTTTTTTAAATATAGACAATTTGAAACGAAGCGAGTAATACGGATTAAGTAATAAGAGAGAATTATATACTGGATCGAGGAGGTTTATAAACACTAAAAAACCGAAACTAATAGAAGGTAGTAGTAAAGATCAAGTAATAAGAGAGAATTATATACCGGATCGAGGAGGTTTATGAATACTGTCTAATATATTTGGGTTTACTTTGCATATTAGTCTTCGTGGGTATTAGTCTTTGACTTTGGGTTTTTGCTATATCTATGATTCGGGTCATTGTTTTGTTATTTTGATTGTTAGTTAATGTTCTTATATATAATAGTACATCACTGATATGATTCACATATCAGTGATCCATAATGTACTTACTTGACACATAGATATGTTGGATTTGTAGCTTGGACGTGTTGCTATGTTATGCGGGTAATCATGAAAAGTTTGTGATTTAAGTTTATGCGTCCTGGATGCGATATTTTCATGCTTTTGCTTACTATAGGTCACATTCTGCATTCTTTGCTCAATATAGGTTACAGTCTACATTCTTTATCTTCAAAAGTATGCGATTTAAGTTTATGTAGAAACCAGGGGATACTTTTTATTGATTTATATTCATTAGTGACTAAAATAAAGATATTATATAGTGTGTCCATAAAATAACTTTCAGGATAAACCGGACATAAATGAAAAATTGAAGTGTTTATCTTTTTGCTTTCTTAGACGGATAACTAATATGTAGATGCGCATTAGCAAAGTGCTAGGTGTGTTTATCTTGCGAGCGCAACTTTAATGTGTAGATGCTACCACGCTCGCCACTATGTGTTTATTAGAAAACGCCTTTAATGTACTACTCTTTTTCTGATAAGTACACATCGATCGTTGTTTATCTGGCAGTGTAAGCTTGTTTGTTTTACTGTAACCTTGGTCGTAGGTAGTTTTAGACTTGAAATTCTAATATGCTAGCAAAGGTTGGTAAGGATATCTCTTAGACTCTTACTGACTGGTAATGAAATGTGATTTGCAGGGTGCTGGCGGGCTAGCTTTGGTCGTGGTGGCGCTGCCCCACCAAGCTCCAGCTTCTCTTAAAACTCTTAGCTCTACATTGTCAAAATTTTAAGTTTTTAATTTGGAGGATCTGTAATGTTGGATTACTACTATGTCACCTTGGTTTTTTTTGTCAATTGTCTAATTATGAATTCCGAATTCTTTTTGCCCCGCCCTAAACCCGCCCAATTGCCATTCCTACTTACATCCCACATAGGTTGAAGAAATGAAATGTTCTTTGCTTATATACTACGGCATATACAAATGTAATATGTTTGAAATGGTATTATGTTTAGGTTGTATAGTGATGTATGGTGTGCATATATAAAGTGAAAATTGAACTTCAGTATTACAAAACTGTAAGCCTAAATTTGTACAAGTTCTTACCTTTTTTATATTTATTTTAACTTCTTTTTGTTTCATAGAAAGAACACCAAAACTTGATTAAAAATATTAGAGTATATAATTTTGTATCTAGATAGTTATTACTTTTCAAAGTCATACGATATAGTTATATCCTAGTTTGTGGTAAAAAATATAACGCACAATATAATATACCTAGTTAGTGACAAGTGGTAACATTACGAGTTCCAAAATTATATAGCAACGTTATGGTCAACCTTCATATACAAAGATCAGTTGATTCCGAAACTTTGCAAAACAATTGTCACACAAAGTAGGTGAAAACTCTTTTCAATTAAGTTAACTTGTGCATATACCTCCTACGCATTATCTTTGAAGCAATACCGGCTATCAAATTCTTCAAGGACTTGACGAACTACGCATATGATTATATGAGCATACATGTAACGTTTTTTCATTAGCGTTTGGTCGATACAAGTTTTATACTTATCACAAACCATTACTTAATGAAATCCTTTTTTCTTATCTTATCGAAGTTCCATTTTATGAAAGCATGTTATATCATAAAGGCGTCAACAATTATCAATCGATGAACAAATATCATAACGAATTGAAAAGAAGCTAAGCGATATAGAATTTTTTTGGAAGGCAATTGTTTTTAAAAAAGGGAAAATTCTGAAAATAGACAAGTCACCTTAGTGCATATAACTTTCTACTCATTTTTTTTTTTTTTTTTTTTTTTTCAAAAGTCCAAAATAGACCGGGGCGACTCTTTTTTGAGACAACCTTTGTCTATTTTTGACATGTGCCCTAGTCAACCGAATGAAAAAATAATTCACGTATCATCATATTTTGACACTTGTTGACTCAAAGGTTGCGTTGAACAAGTTGCATAGTCACCCGTAATTTTGAACTTTTGAAAATTTCAGGTCTACAAAGTGATATGCACTAGGGCGACTCGTATACTTTCGTAATTTTCCTTTTAAAAATTTACATTTTTTAAAATGGGTAAGGTTAGTTGAGCATCTCGTTGTATTATTTGAACATTGCATTTTACATATTCTTTTTAAGAACGAAACATGTAAGTCGATCAACATCGTTGGTTGTTAAGATTTTACATAACTCTTAGAAATATGAAATTCTGGATATAATTTTTTGGCGAAAATGTTTGCAAAACCGTAAACAGGTGAAAGTACTTACATAACTCTTAGATCATTCAAAAAATGTTTGCTAAAACCGAAAAATATCGATGTTTGAAAGTTTTTGTAGTACGCGGGTGAGATACGACCTCCAGGAGGATATATAACCAGCATTTCAGTAACTACGTTTGATTCACATTGATAATGATGTTGTTCTTGAAACTGTGATGAAACACTTATCTCTGTATGATTTATGTTTAACTAGCAATCTTGATGATTAAAATTTTTAAACTTGAACTAAATTCTTAAAGCTAGACATATATGAAGTCATATAAAGGTATGCATAAACAACACAATTTACTGTTTTTCTAGTCTCTTCGACTGAGGGGGAGCACCATTTGGTTTGAGTCATTTTAGTGTAATAGATTCAAAAGCGAATGCTACTTTGTTGTTATCCTATCTCATACCAGCAATCATGATAAGATCTTAGAGCATAAGGTATATATCATAACCGTAGGTTAAAGTTTCACCCATTGTTACGTCAGCGTCACATCAACTTTAACCTTTTCACCGTAAAAAAAAAAAAAAAAAAAAAAAAAAAAAAAATCATAACATAACATTTTAAGCCCCACTTTTATCACAATTTAAAAAAAAAAAAAAAAAAAAAAAAAAAAAAAAAAAAAAAAAAAAAACACTAAAAACTGGGTTAAAGCTTAACCAAGAATTTGGTTACCATACCGCATGCTCTTAGCACATCTCCAATGCTATAGATTTCGTCACGTCCACATCATTGAAACATCAATATTTATAAACAATTACTTTCAATAAACTTACTCATTTACTCTTATAACCTTTCGGACTCGGTAAATTGGCCCCATTTTCTATAAACTTACTCATTTACTCTTATAAACTTCCGGACTTTATAAAACAAGCCAAACAATGAAGGTTTATACATACGAACGTCACATAGGAGCTAAGTCATTATAAGCTCTCCTATAAACCTCCATTGGCAGTGCTCTTAACGGTTGTTTAGTTATTTAGATAAACACATGTGGAAGTTGGAACCGCAAAGATTAAGCTTAAATGCTTACATTGATGGGTATCATGGCTTGCACACACACGCCATCCAACGTGGCACCAAGCCAAACCCTAGCCATGATGTCAATTCTTTGGTTTGAGCCAAGAGACTTTTTTTTTTTTTTTTTTTTTTTTTTTTTTTTTTTTTTGAATTTGTGTTTTAATTGGATATGGTGGGTCTCAAAAATGTGTTTTGGCATGAGTTACGAGGGAGGGGGTTTTTTGAGTGTGTGAGTGAAAAGAGGTGTTTTGATGAATTGACATGATGTACCACCTAAAAGGGGTCATCGCTTGAGCCATCACACCGGAGCTTTTAAATGGTGTATAATATATTGCTAAAATTTTATGAAACATGTAGGAGAAAAGTTATTACATCCCACATAGGTAGAAGAAATAAAATGTTCTTTGATTATATACTACTATGCATATCGATAACATGTGTTTAGAATAATATTATGTTTCGCGATATACTATAGTGAATGAAGTTCATATACAAAGGGAAAATTGAACTTCATCACAATGAGTATGAGCGAAATTTGTTGAAGTTCTCAACTTTTTATATTTATATTGACTTTTTATTTTCTTAACATTTACTTCAAAATTTTTGGGTACCTAGATAGTTAGTAATCACTTTTAAAACATAGGCGATGTAGGTACCTATTTAAGAAAGATAATGGTCAATACGATATATCCTAGTTAATGACAAGTAATAACATTACGAGTTCACATTTCACATGTAGCGATATTGTGGTCAACCTTCATACGCAAAGATCAGTCAATTCCGAAAATAGGAAATTTGCAAATTACTTGTCACGTTCTTTAAACGGGTGAACACTCTTTTAAATTAGGTACCTTATTAATTTTTTTTCTATAAGACCATGCAACCTTACGTCCCACATAGGTTAAAGAAAAGAAACGTGCTTTGCTTATATACTATGGCGTATATGGGTATAATGTGTTTAGACTGGTATTATGTTTAGGTTATACAATGATTAAGGACTTTCATGTATAAAGTGAAAACTGATTGTAAACCTGAATTTGTATAAGTTCTTAACTTTTTATATTAACATCTTTTTGTTTCTTAAAAAGTACACCAAATTTTGATTTACCTATTAGAGCATATAATTTTGTGTATATAGTAATTGCTTTTCAAAGTCATACAATGTAGTTATATCCTAGTTTGTGGGAAAAAAAAAAAAAAAAACGCACAATATGATCGATATACCTAGTTAGTGACAAGTGGTAGCATTACGAGTACCAATTTCACATATAGCAACGTTATGGTCAACCTTCATACGCAAAGATCAGTTGATTCCGAAACTTTGCAAAACAGTTGTCACGTTCGTTAGTGTTTGGTCAATACAAGTTTTAAACCGATAACAACCCGTTACTTAATGAAATCCTTTTGTCTTATCTTATTGAACCGATGAAATACACATTGTAGAGCGTGTAAATTACAACGAACTAAAAAGAAGCTAAGCGATATAATAATGACTACATTCTTTGAAATGGGTTGGGCATCTTGTTAAGTCATTTTGAACATTGTGCAAATCATGTGTGTTAAATAGTGGATTAAATGACGGCGTTGGTCAAGGGCCAAGCCAGAAACTTATTATTAATGGGAACTGATTATTTTTCTTAAGGCTGCAACTTACAAATGACCACTGTCACCATTGTGTTTCGGTCTGTGAGTCAAGTTAACCAATAAAGGGTGATGCATTGTAGAGTTATTTGATTTCTTGTGATTATTGCTATAAAATGAATTAAGAAATGCAAATCCCCAAGTTAACGCGCAAATTTATCACCCTCGTTAATGAACAATTGGCAGAACAAACATATTGACGTTTGCAAAAGTGTTTACTATTTTTTGAAGTACTCGAGTGAAATATGACTTCTAGGAGGATATATAACATTTCACAAACGTATTACGTTGAATTCTATATGATGAAATGATCACCTCTGCTTGGTTTAAATGTTGAACTAGTGAATCTGGATGATCAATATTTGAAACTTGAACAATTAACACCTATCACTATTTTCCTAGTCGTTTCAACCACCAGCATTGATGAGGCGAAAAATGAACCACTTTTAGGGGGTCATTTAAGCCCGGAATTGAATTTATTTGATCAAATATTACCCTAAATCGTTTCTTTTGTGATTTTAGGTACTTTGGGAGTAAATTCTGGAAAAGGAAGCAATTCGGACGTTTTTGGAGCATAAAAGCCAAAGACTTAATTTTCCGAGCTGAGAATAGTACCTGACGGCGTCAAGAGGAAAATCCTGACGGCGTCAAGAGTAAAAACCATGACGACCCAGTGCAAACCTGAAGACGTCACAAGAAGGGCGTCAAGAGTTAATTTGTTGACGGCCTACATAAGAAGAATACATGACGGCGTCAGACCCAGATCTAGGAAGTCCGTGTAACAACCGTGGTTTTAGCAGGTCAGTTTGACTGATAGACTTGACTCGGTTGACGTTTGTTTGGTGTGTATTAGTTGTTTAAAGTGATATATGAGTGATATAGATGAGTTTTAGCACTAAATCCCTTTGCGTAAATGGTTTTATTGTGATTTGGTAAGTTGGGAATTTGGGAAAGTTCATTTTGATCACCTTTGTGGTGTAGAAATGACTTGTGTAGTTTTTGGTGTTTTGTGTTTTTGCGTAACGAGTCTTCGTTCAAGTGCTTGAGCGTTAGCGGGTTACGAGGAGTTTGTTTTTATGAGTTATATTTCAAAAAGAGTGTGAAATTCTATTTTTGGAAACTTTATTTTTGGAAATGATATTTTTCCGGGTTGTCGTAAAAACTGAGGTTTATCGCGTAAGACGTTAGGATTAGTTACGGGTGTTTATAAAATATGAAAAGTATGAGGTTTTGAGTGTAATAAATAAATTTAATAAAAAAAATATAAAAAGATATATATATATATATATATATATATATATATATATATATATATATATATATATATATATATATATATATATATATATATATATATATATATATATATATATATATATATATATATATATAAAATCGGATATAGAGAAAACAAGGGAAAAGAAAACTCAATTTGAGTCCAAATATGACTCTTATGCCCAAGGAATCCTATCCCAACCCAAACAAGCCCAACCTCCAACCCATATTTACCCCACAAATGACCCATAACCCCTTTTTACTGCAATTTAGAGTCGACACATGGAGAATCAAGAGGGGAAAAATTAGGGTTTCATAATTGTCTAGCAATAATCAAGAATCAAGGTAAAATCTTTAACCCTTATGTGTAATTAATCAATTATTGTTATGATTCATGTAATAATTAATATGATGGATTAGGGTTTGGGTTAACTTCTGTGAATTAATGTTATTAAACATGTTGGGATCAATTAATGATAATAGTATGATGATTTGTTAAGAGAATTGAGCGTAAAACGCGTTAGATTATGTGTTAGGGTTTGGACAGATTTGTAAGGCTGTAAAGATGTGAGTGTATATAACATATGGTGACGAGTTAAGTCACGAATTTTAAGTCTAAATTGAAGTATAATGAAAGAGCTTTCCAAAAAGTCCAGCCACGATCAATTTTGAGGTCGGGAAGTCGGTCTTTTGATTTTTCTTTGTTAAGGTGTCAAAACTGTCAAACCGGGACAGATTTTGGGTAAAAGTTTGAGGGTGGCATGTGGTTTTAAAAGTGGTATTTTGACTTGGTCTTCTGGAATACTTAAGTTTTAGGTTATATTAGACTACCACGAAGAGGATTCGCGATAAAAACTTGTGGAAGTAATTATTAAAAATCAAAACTTTTTGGTGTGCGTTCAGATCCGAATTTGAGTAGTTGACAAGATTGAATTTCTTATGAGTACTTGTGTGTGTTATTGGTCCATGGCCTTCTGGGATTAGCTTATATGCTTATGAGAGACCATGGTAAATTTTTGGTGTGAGTTTTTGAGCTTTATTTGTCATGATTTTATGCGAGTGAATGTACTCAAAAATTCTGCGTTTTCTGAGTTTTAGAGTGCAAGGGATTTAGTGAGTATTAAGTTATGGTAGTGGTTAGTGTGGTGTCTAGGAGATCCATGATGGGTCATATGAGTCTTAGACATCCATCATATGTGTATTACATGGGTTGTAGCTTTTAGCTTGACCTTGTGTAATGTGGATTATTTTTGTGTGCTATAGATTGTGAGTTGTTTTTGTGGAAGCTGCAGAGTTTAAGGTGAGTTCATAGTCCCATATTTTTACTTTGTTTTAAACTTGGGATGGGAATGATGCTTGTCTTAAATGTTTTGGATTACTGTGATTATGTGTGTGGTATTAAAGAGCTTGGACTTATAATGTTATCGTATGCATGCTATGTGTGGTTATTTGTTTGTGTGGAAGTATATGGGATCCAATTAGGAGGATGTTATCCTGTTACTCGCGCATGCGACCTAATTGATGTTTGATATGTTTGATGGGATCCAATTAGGAGGATGTTATCCTGTTACTCGCGCATGCGACCTAATTGATGATTATGGGATCGGAGGACACGAGCCGCCTGTTGTAATGAATATGGGATCGGGGGACACGAGCCGTCCTATTGGTTGCCTTATGAGTGTTGTTTCCTTTGTGTGTGGATATTAACTTGAAAATACATGTAGCTATATGATAACTGTAATTTATTTGTCCAGCTATATTTTGTAATCACAGTGAATTCGGTTGCCTTGTGTGTTGAGTCTTAAACCTATGAATCTCACCAACATTATGTTGACGTTTTAAGCATCATTTTCAGGTGAGCTTTCTAAGGATAAGATAGAAGGATGTGGATAGACGAGACCTTAGTTGTATTGGAAGTGGTTTATCATCTATGATTGGATTTATGTTTTGGATTTTATTATGTTTATCTTTGGGTATTGTTACAACACTGTGTGTTGGTACATTGCTCTATTTTTGTGCATGTAGTTGTTCTCTATGTTGACACCAGGTGTTGTGATGATATCCATGAAGTTACACCCGCGCGTTTCCGCCGTGGCGGGGTGTGACAGATTGGTATCAGAGCCTTGGTTATAGAGAATTAGGTTGTTTAACCTAGACTATAGCCTAGGAGTCCTTCATATAGTTGCATTTAGGATCTATGTGTAAGTATAGTATTTTATATGTCTATTTTCCTATATTTATGAGACGTTTTATTGAGTTTCGGACGTCTATTCTATTCACTATACGTAGTATTGTATATATCGACTTTATTATATCATCTTCCGCGCGTAAGATGCTTCGTTGGATAATCGTTGTCGCTATCGGATGCGAGAGAAGTGGTCGGATGAAACGGACTAACCGCAGAATCCGAGTTCCCGATAGCATGTATCTATGTTCGGACAAGGAGAGGACGTTTATGGGAAACGTTGTTGGAGAAGTAGTGGAGAGGTTTGGAACCACGACGACTTCTGGAGATGGAGCCATTACCAAATACCCTTGGTAGTGTCCTCACTTCACCTAGGAAGGAGATGTGGTTTAGTCTAAACCTCGTGATTTGTATGCGCTTGTGAATTATGTAAAATTGGAAGAAAGGAATAGAGATGGTTTTGCATGTTGTCGACTACCTCAACATGTAAGAAACATAAATGGGTGGTTGAGTAAAGATGAAAGGGAGTTAGGATTGAATGGTGTGGATTCGGATCTAGAGTCCACAGCGAGTAGTAAAGTTGAATTGATCTGAGTAGGGAGATAAGTGTGAGAGTGGAGTTTGAGCCGTTATACGACGTCTTTTGTTTTGTGTCATGTTTTGGAATTCGTATATTGTCTTTTGCCGTCTGGAGCCATGTTGGAGCGTGATTACTCTTGGATATTGGATCGACCTTATCC
This sequence comes from Artemisia argyi, assembly GCA_030686995.1. Taxonomy (NCBI): domain Eukaryota; kingdom Viridiplantae; phylum Streptophyta; class Magnoliopsida; order Asterales; family Asteraceae; genus Artemisia; species Artemisia argyi. Next base: position 177,705,412 of record CM060707.1, on the reverse strand, counting down.
AAGTGATTTTGATTATAGAGTTTACGTGATCGATGGAATTGTTCCATGTGAGATTATTGTTTGCGACGTCTTTTGTTTTTGGTTGCGTGATTGTTTGCATGATATGTTGTCATAGGAGGGAGTACACTTATGAAAGGGGGCATAGATAATTATGGTGGCCAACTTAATTATATATGCGTCACAACACAAGTGGACTTGCAAGTATGATGGCAAGGATTGCATGGTGTATTAGGTGCTATGTGGTATATATGTGCGTTATCATTGAGATGTGTGGTTTTGGAAGTAAGTATGCGTGTGGAATAGGCTTATAACTATGGTCGCGAACATAATTATAAGGGTATCACACACGTGGACTTGTGACCATTATTGCATTGATTGATGTTTGTTGTTATATGTTGTGGTAGATGGTATGTGATATCATGATTGGTGATGGCTGTATGGTTAGAGAAGTATTCTCTTAACTGTTAAGGCAGTCGTGATATGTTGGGGTGTGTAGGTGGAGAGATTCCATCCTACCTATCATATGTTGATACCTCAAATATCGGTGGGTACTTATGTTGTGGTATTTAAGTTGATTCGTTTGCTAGACGCTTCGTTTGTATACCTAATTCTTTGGTTGGCATTCCTTTTCGTACCATGATGGTACAGATGCCATATTCGTTCTATTTTACGTTGTGATAGGTGTTGGGTAATCGAATTCGTTTTTGTTGGATACTGGTTCGTTTCTTTGGTTATTCCATACATTCATTTCTCGGATGAATGTTATGCTATTCTTCAAGTATTGTTGGTTCGTGACGAGTTGGTGTGGATATTTAATCCCTCATTTACACACACCAATTAAAGTTTGTGACATGTTTTGTGACCTGTTAGTATCGGTGTTTTTCTATGATTTTGGTTTGATCGGTGTACGAATGAGTCTGTAAGTTCCTCGCTTGGTTTGTAATGTATTTGCGTGAGTGTTCACTGGTATGAGTTCGTTTGAGGATTATTTTGATTATGGAATTCTTCAATGTCTTTCGTGCTCGATTAAGAGGTTGTGTTAGAGTCTTTATGGCATTTTACAAATTCCTTTTGGGTATTTCAAGGTCATTTATTGGAAACTAATATTTTTATGGGAAATGAAGTGTGAAGAAAAAAAAATGTTATGTTGATGTCTTACATAAAATGGTTTATATATTTTTTATAAAAAAAAGTATAAGTTTAAGATATGTCTTGTAAAAATAAATAAATAAATTAATAAATAAATAAACGGTATTCATTTGTTTTTGGGAAGGTCGAGTACAGGAATAAGAACTGTCTATGGTTCTCATTTACCAAACTTGTTATGTATTTAGTTCATTGAGTGTTTCTTTCGTTGTGGTACGCTTGTGGATGTCTTATGAGTACGTGTATTTTATATATTCTTTGTATGGGTTTTCATGAACATTTTATCCGTGTCTAATTTTATTGGGGGAAATTTTCTCATTGTGTTTTCTAGCTTTGATTTTGATGTTCGTTACTTCGTTGGTCGGTAATTCGTACCCCTTTTTGAGTTCGTTGATATATGTTTTAGTTCGACCGGTTTCATGGTTCGCGTCGTTTACTTAGGATAGATTGCCATTTTGATTATCAATTTGTTCGTTGAAGAAGAAGAGGATGTTTGCCAAGTTGTTCAAGTGAGAGGTGTAGCTTTAAGATGTACGTTCTTCAGGAAGGTGGTCAACGATAGCGAGTGTTCGTGGACACTAGTAAGATAAAAGTAGTGAAGCGTGGAAAGTACCTGAGACACCATCTGAGAGACGATTGTCCTCAGGATTGGCAGGTACTATTGACGATTCATTTCTATCTTTCTATAGATTGCGTAGGCATCGCGGAGGTGGAAGATCCATATGAGGAACTATGTGATAATTGACTTAGAGTTGGGGAGTAGAACCTGGAGATGATATTTTATGGAGCAAAGAGTGTTGTCTACCCAGATCATAAGAATCTTTAGCATATATTTGACAGGAGGTTAATATATGTTGAAGAGAAGTTGGGTGTGGAATTTCTCAGTGACTACGATTGTCTAATTCGCTATCGTCAAGGAAGGGAGGACATCGTGGTAAGAGCGCTGAGCGGGAGAGAACGAGTGAAACTTAGATGTTTGTGAGCAATGATTATGAAAATTCAGTTCGGAGTTAAGAGGTTGATACTGGCAGCCTAGAGAGAGAGGCTCAAGGTTGAGAACATGTAAGAAGAATGATTACTTGGCTTAGACCAGTAAATGGAAAGGAACGAGGATGGAGGAATGTACTTTGTGGACCAACTATTGGTTTCATTGAGAGGAAGCGTAAGGACGTCAATCATGCAAGGTATTTGATACATCCGAGAATGGATAAGACATATCATTACCTTTGCAAGAGATGTATGGAGGAGTAGGAGAGACTTTTCGCTCGGTGAGTTGGTAATGAGCCATGGAGTGTCGCGTTGATCATCAAGAAACATGATGAAATACTTACTTCGCGATAGTGGTAAATGTGTTATGGAGTCTTGAGAACGCGTATGTAGATGAGTGCGACTTATTATTCACTCATGAGTGAACTAAGTGAGCGTACAAATCAGGCGTTTGGTGATGAGCTGAGAGCATGTGTTAGATTTTGGAGGAAGCCGGGGTATACATTTACCCTTAGCTGAGTTCTCCTATATCAACAATTATCATTCTAGTATGGAGTATGTGTCGTGTGAAAAGTTGTATGGAAGGTAATGTAGGTCACCTGTTCTGTGGGCAAAGGTTGGAACAAGCCAACTAATTGGTCCTGAACTGGTACGAGAGACTACGAATAAGGTTTTCCGATTAAGGAAAGACTTAAGGCAGCAAGAGATCGCCAAAAGAGTTATGCGGATTATTTCCGTAGGCCCTTAGAGTTTGGTGTTGGTGATATTGTGAGGTTAAAAGTATCTCCTTGGAAGGGTGTTGTGCGTTTCGGTAAGAAAGGCAAGCTAGCACTGAGATACGTAGGACCATTTGAGATTTACGGAAAGGATTGGATTTGTGGCATACCGGTTGAAGTTAGCTGAGGAATTGAGTGGTGTACATGATACGTTCCATGTATCTAATTGAAAGAAGTGTTTGGCGGATGCTAGTCTGCACGTGCCAATAGATGAAAGTAGGGGTTGACAAAACTTTTCGTTTTGTCGAGAAACCTGTTGAGATTATAGATCGAGATGTTAAAGGTTGAAGTATGGTGAGATAGCGTTGGTAAAGGTATGGTGGGATTCTAAGCGTGGTCCTGAGTTTACTTGGGAACGTGAGGATCCGATGAAATTTAAGTACCCAAATTTTGTTTGCTGATGTGGTTGGTGAAGTAGATCGTTTGTAGTTGGATTTCAGATCGTGGAAGTTAGATGCGGGGTATCCATAAATGTTTGTTTTATGGATATCTGTCATTTGTGAGTGCGTCTTGCGGTTACCATTTGGCTTTTCATTTGGTTCGGGGGTATTGTACCTACCTGTGAGAAGTCGTTTGGATTGTTGGTGTTATTGATCGGGGAGTGTATCTATTTGCGTGTATCGTTGGAGTGACGGGATGTTTTCTATCGTGTGAATTCGAGTATTTAGTCGGTTCACATTTTTGCGATTCTTTCTCTGTGATTTTATGGTGTGGTACTTATCCGCTTAAAAATCCATAAATTTCCTTTTGCTGTTGTGAGTGGTGACTATAGTAGTTGAAATCTCGGGACGCGATTTCCCTAAGTGGGGGATGATGTAACAACCGTGGTTTTAGCAGGTCAGTTTGACTGATAGACTTGACTCGGTTGACGTTTGTTTGGTGTGTATTAGTTGTTTGAAGTGATATATGAGTGATATAGATGAGTTTTAGCACTAAATCCCTTTGCGTAAATGGTTTTACTGTGATTTGGTAAGTTTGAAATTTGGGAAAGTTCATTTTGATCACCTTTGTGGTGTAGAAATAACTTGTGTAGTTTTTGGTGTTTTGTGTTTTTGCGTAACGAGTCTTCGTTTAAGTGCTTGAGCGTTAGCGGGTTACGAGGAGTTTGTTTTTATGAGTTATATTTCAAAAAGAGTGTGAAACCTTATTTTTGGAAATGATATTTTTCCGGGTTGTCGTAAAAACTGAGGTTTATCGCGTAAGACGTTAGGATTAGTTACGGGTGTTTATAAAATATGAAAAGTATGAGGTTTTGAGTGGAATAAATAAATTTAATAAAAAAAATATAAAAAGATATATATATGTATATATAAATCGGATATAGAGAAAAACAAGGGAAAAGAAAACTCAATTTGAGTCCAAATATGACTCTTATGCCCAAGGAATCCTATCCCAACCCAAACAAGCCCAACCTCCAACCCATATTTACCCCACAAACGACCCATAACCCCTTTTTACTGCAATTTAGAGTCGACACATGGAGAATCAAGAGGGGAAAAATTAGGGTTTCATAATTGTCTAGCAATAATCAAGAATCAAGGTAAAATCTTTAACTCTTATGTGTAATTAATCAATTATTGTTATGATTCAAGTAATAATTAATATGATGGATTAGGGTTTGGGTTAACTTCTGTAAATTAATGTTATTAAACATGTTGGGATCAATTAATGATAATAGTATGATGATTGGTTAAGAGAATTGAGCGTAAAACGCGTTAGATTATGTGTTAGGGTTTGGACAGATTTGTAAGGCTATAAAGATGTGAGTGTATATAACAGATGGTGATGAGTTAAGTCACGAATTTTAAGTCTAAATTGAATTATAATGAAAGAGCTTTCCAAAAAGTCCAGCCACGATCAATTTTGAGGTCGGGAAGTCGGTCTTTTGATTTTTCTTTGTTAAGGTGTCAAAGCTGTCAAACCGGGACAGATTTTGGGTAAAAGTTTGAGGGTGGCATGTGGTTGTAAAAGTGGTATTTTGACTTGGTATTCTGGAATAGTTAATTTTTAGGTTATATTAGACTACCACGAAGAGGATTCGCGATAAAAACTTGTGGAAGTAATTATTAAAAATCAAAACTTTTTGGTGTGCGTTCAGATCCGAATTTGAGTAGTTGACAAGTTTGAATTTCTTATGAGTACTTGTGTGTGTTATTGGTCCATGGACTTCTGGGATTAGCTTATATGCTTATGAGAGACCATGGTAAATTTTTGGTGTGAGTTGTTGAGCTTTATTTGTCATGATTTCATGTGAGTGAATGTACTCAAAAATTCGGCGTTTTCTGAGTTTTAGAGTGCAAGGGATTTAGTGAGTATTAAGTTATGGTAGTGGTTAGTGTGATGTATAGGAGATCCATGATGGGTCATATGAGTCTTAGAAATCCATCATATGTGTATTACATGGGTTGTAGCTTTTAGCTTGACCTTGTGTAATGTGGATTATTTTTGTGTGCTATAGATTGTGAGTTGTTTTTGTGGAAGCTGCGGAGTTTAAGGTGAGTTCATAGTCCCATATTTTTACTTTGTTTTAAACTTGGGATGGGAATGATGCTTGTCTTAAATGTTTTGGATTACTGTGATTATGTGTGTGGTATTAAAGAGCTTGGACTTATAATGTTATCGTATGCATGCTATGTGTGGTTATTCGTTTGTGTGGAAGTATATGGGATCCAATTACTAGGATGTTATCCTGTTACTCACGCATGCGACCTAATTGATGTTTGATATGTTTGATGGGATCCAATTAGGAAGATGTTATCCTGTTACTCGCGCATGCGACCTAATTGATGATTATGGGATCGGAGGACACGAGCCGTCCTGTTGTAATGAATATGGGATCGGGGGACACGAGCCGTCCTATTGGTTGCCTTATGAGTGTTGTTGACTTTGTGTGTGGATATTAACTTGCAAATACATGTAGCTATATGATAACTGTAATTTATTCACAGTGAATTCGGTTGCCTTGTGTGTTGAGTCTTAAACCTATGAATCTCACCAACATTATGTTGACGTTTTAAGCATCATTTTCAGGTGAGCTTTCTAAGGATAAGATAGAAGGATGTGGATAGACGAGACCTTAGTTGCATTGGAAGTGGTTTATCATCTATGATTGGATTTATGTTTTGGATTTTATTATGTTTATCTTTGGGTATTGTTACAACACTGTGTGTTGGTACATTGGTCTATTTTTGTGCATGTAGTTGTTCTCTATGTTGACACCAGGTGTTGTGATGATATCCATGAAGTTACACCCACGCGTTTCCGCCGTGGCGGGGTGTGACAGTCCGAGGAACTATTTGGCGGCTTGATGACGGCGTCAGACATTTGTTCTTGACGCCGTCACCTTCTAAACTCTATATATAGTTTTCTAATTTTTCATTCATTAGAGAGGAACTTGTGTGGAGAAACTAGGGCCGAACTTTGTAAACCCTAGCTCATATTTTACAGTACTTTCAAGGGTTTTCACCCATTGAATCCTTTCATGTGCTATTAAGATAAGTCTTCTCTTAATTCAATCAATATGTTTATGTGTTGGTTGATTATATCTTTTACTTGTCTTGATTTCAACATGCTAGGCTAGATCTATCTTGTGTTTGCTTGGATCTAATGAAACCTAGATGTTAATTATGTGTTGATTACTTGTTTATGGTTGTATTGGATGAATGATTTCAATGTTAGGCTTAAGAAAACTGGCAGATCTCCATTGTGTAACATGCTTGAACGTCTTAGGAAACATGAACCGATGTGTACTAGGTTTTATTGGTTGTATTTAATGCATGAGTAAATTATAATGATCCCATGTTAGGAGCTTCTTAGCCGGCTCGACATAGGAGTGAAGTAGGCACTCATAGGATTAGGGAAGTAAGTACGCCACCCCATGAATGGTATTAAGGAATATAATACGTCATCCACGCAACTATAACAAGTAATTAACGTGTAAAAGATATCTAGGGAGTAGTGAAATCTAAGTAAACACATTTCTCCCACATATTGCTCACAACTCTAGTGTAATTTAGTTTATTTTCATTTTTAGTATTTTATTTTGATTGCATCTTAGTATTGGGTTAGTTGACTAGCAACTAATTCCGCCCAAATCCTTCAAACCCGAGAATTTTACTTGCTTTCTAAAAAATATAAAAATACAAAAAGAATCATCCCTCATCTCTAGACCTAGTCTTTAGGTTTTCTAATCCTAGCGACACTATTCCTAGCTGAACGATCAATCCCCCGGTACTTGTCACTATACTATACTACAACGATCAGGTACACTGCCTGGTGGGGGTTGTAAGATTCTCAAGATCCCTTGAGAGGTAAAGCCTGGTGCAAACCCCACGCATCAAGTTTTTGGCGCCGCAGCCTGGGGAATAGTTATTGTCTAGGTTAGAATCTCTTTTTATTAGGTCTACTTGCTAGATTCCTTTCTAGTAAGATTTTATTTTTATTTTTTTTTAGGTTCTTTTTAGTCTATCTTATTTCTTCGTGTTTTTGTTTGTACTAGTTTGGTCTTTATGGATTTAGAGAGTCGCCGTTTAGAAGTTAACAAGAGGCTTATAGCGCATAAAAGAAGAAAGAGAGAAGTTAACACATTTAAGGAATTCATTAAGCCTCTCCAAATGAAAATTGAGTTTACGGACTTCGCTCAAACCCTGGATGAATTGAGTTACCATAGGTTCCTTTTACAACACCCTTGCCCCTCAAAATATAGAAAGACACCATGGATTAGGAGGCATAACTTCAAGAACATAAGAATTCCTTGCATGATTGGGTACATGTCTAGAAAGCATACATTCATTGACTTAAAAGCACCCATGAATATCATGTCTAGGCTTTATTACAATTGGGTAATGAACGAAAGGTTAAGCCCTAGAAAAGACCCTTACAACTCTAATAGGCTATGTAATTTCGTCAGGAGAGTTAAAGGGGTACACATCTTTATAGGAAATTTTACTTATCAATGCGACTTCGTAATCCTAGAAGATGCTAGAGGCATTATAGATCCACACCTAGGAGAGATAGTTCTAGGACAACCTTTTGTTGAGAAGACTAAGATGTATTACGATCATGAGAAGGGGATAGTTCAATTCACTGATGGGATAGAGAAGGTCACTTTTATGATGCCTCACATGAAGGACGAATTAAAGGGCATCAAGAATCTACAAATTGATGAGATTCGACCCTATGAGGTTAAGGAAGATGGAATTACTAATGACGCCTATTATGAGAGGAGGCGAACATACTATTCGGGTTGCATGAATCTAGGCCCGGAATACAAGCGTGATGAGAATTGGGTTAGATGTTTTGAGTTGGCACAAAAGTGGGAAAGGAAAACGTAGTTACCCATGACCTTGAGTCTAGCTACAAGACTCGTAAATAAAGAAAAGCGCTTCTTGGGAGGCAACCCATGTTTTGTGTGATTTTTATTTTGTTTGTTTGTTATTTGCTTCCGTATGCATGCTTTATTTTTATTGTTGGTAGATCATGTTTCTAAACTAAATAGTGGAAGTACTTTACTTTGTTGTTTTGCCTAGTCTTAACTTCATCCAAATGTATTTTTGCAAAAGATAAGTGTAAGGGGAAACCCCAAATATGTTTTTAAGAAACAAAACCCGATCATGATTCTCCACAATATTAAGTGAACATGTATATTCGTATTTGTTAGAGTCAAATGCTTGTATCGAGTCATAATGAAGTTTTGCAGGATTTTCCAGGAAGTAGGACCAAGTTTTTCCAAAAATTTTCCGGAAACTTAACATAAGAATTTCTGCAGGTCACTTCTGACGGCGTCACGAGTTTACTCTTGACGGCGTCACGTGTAAAAATCTGGAAATTTTATCAGTTTTGTTTTTCTAACGGAGTCTCAAAGTTTTTGTTGAATTATTAGTTTTATAATCTCCATTAAATCTGCAAACTTCATTCCACAAGCATTATATCTTACTTTGTTTTCTAGGATTTATTAGCATATGTAGATTGCTGCCGATTTTATGCGAGGTTGCCTTGTCTGTTTTCTCAGGTTTTACAGGTTATGTATGACAAGAAGATGATTATTATTCTGGAATGGAAGCTTTGATTGTTCATTTTCTTGGAGGAAGATCTAACCTGACCACCTTATTATCCATACCGAGCGAATCAGGGGAGTATTTGATTTCATTCTTTTTACTTATTTCACTTTTACATTCTTCACTTGAACATTGGGGACAATGTTCATCCTAAGTGTAAGGGGAGGGTAAAATGATGATACCTTACAGATACACTTTCGCTTGAGTTTGTTTGTTTGTTTGATGGTAGATGTGTAATAAAACTATGAGAAATACTTGTTAGTGCAATTTTAGCGCCAAATTTATAATTTTTTACAACATTTAGGAGTGAAACTTTAGCCATAGCAAGCGTCTCATAGATAGGAGAATGTATGACTAGCACAAAACCGTACTATTCAGAAAAATTTTCCACCCAAATATGTGAGGTTCACCTTTAGATTTGATAGGAAAAGCATTTACTATTAGTGCTTATGAGTGTACCGATAGTATTTAGATTCTAGAACTTGCGTTAGTGATGCATCCCGAGACCGCTAGTGAGACTACATTCGTGTAGTAGGATTTACTACATGATAAGAGGCATTAGGATCACCCTTGTGTTAAACCCGTATCATAATTACTTGACCATTTAAGTCATATTACTTGGCAAGTTAAGTCAATTGATTTTTCCCACACCTTAGCGTTGTACTCATTTTTAGTACATGAAACCCCTAGTACACCCCTCCGAGCCTATCTTTTCGTTTCTAACTTTAAGCATTTTACTTAAAGGAAGAATTTGTTACACCCCACTTAAATGTACACCCAAATCGCCTTAGCCTTCCGTGTATGCACTCATCTTTAGTGCATTATTGTTATATGTTAAACCCTAAGTTAATTATCTAATTGATTACATGGTTGCTAAGTCGAGTCATATCCTTGTACATATTGTTTTGGGACGATTGGGACTCATGGGTAAAGTACTTATTTTATGGAGTAATGGGGAAGAACATCATATTATTACCCCCGTATGTGCGTTAATCTTAAAAGTACTCCAAGTGTTTTGATTTTCTTGATTCGAGTCATTAGATTAGTTTATTGTAAAAGTATGTAAAGATTCAAGTGTAAGGGGAATGTTCATTCCCTATTATGGTAGGGTAAGAGTGTATACAAAAAAAAATCGAAAAAACAAGAAAAAGAAAAGAAAAAAAAAATAGAAAAAGAAAAAGAAAAGAAAAACATACGGACTACCATCCCTTTTCTTTCTATGTTCATTTTATATTTTTGTTATTTTTCATTTATTAGCTTAAGTCGAGTCTAGTCTTGGCTTAGCAACACCATATTGTACATGTAATTAACCAAGATTGTTAACTCGCCACCAGTAAAGACTGCCTATATCCAACAAAACCGTGTATTCCATATCCCTACACCTAACGTTACAACCCTTTTTAAAGACCTCTTTGATAGTTTATCCTAGGTGCTTACGCCATGTGGTGAAGGTTTGATCCTTTCCCAAGCCTATGGTAATCTATTTTGCTATGACAGGTAGTGAGAGATGTTTTCCATTTCCATATTATGATATTACTTTATTACACCCGAGAGATGTGAGTATCTAAACACTATTTGTGAGGTGCTAGTATATGACCTCCGTGCTTGTCTTTGGTCTTTAGTGGAACGATTATTTGTTGTAATTACTTTTATATTAGTGTTAAATGACCCCTAACTTGTATTTTGACTAGAATAAAAGCGCATTTGCTTGAGGACAAGCAAATCTCAAGTGTAAGGGTATATGATGAGGCGAAAAATGAACCACTTTTAGGGGGTCATTTAAGCCCGAAATTGAATTTATTTGATCAAATATTACCCTAAATCGTTCTTTTTGTGATTTTAGGTACTTTGGGAGTGAATTCTGGAAAAGGAAGCAATTCGGACATTTTTGGAGCATAAAAGTGAAGAAAACGCCAAAGACTTAATTTTCCAAGCAGAGAACAGTACCTGACGGCGTCAAGAGGAAAATCCTGACGGCGTTAAGAGTAAAAACCATGACGACCCAGTGCAAACCTGAAGGCGTCACAAGAAGGGCGTCAAGAGTTAATTTGGTGACGGCCTGCATAAGGAGAATACATGACGGCGTCAGACCCAGATCTAGGCAGTCCGAGGAACTATTTGGCGGTGAGATGACGGCGTCAGACATTTGTTCTTGACGCCGTCACCTTCTAAACTCTATATATAGTTTTCTAATTTTTCATTCATTAGAGAGGAACTTGTGTGGAGAAACTAGGGCCGAACTTTGTAAACCCTAGCTCATATTTTACAGTACTTTCAAGGGTTTTCACCCCTTGAATCCTTTCATGTGCTATTAAGATAAGTCTTCTCTTAATTCAATCAATATGTCTATGTGTTGGTTGATTATATCTTTTACTTGTCTTGATTTCAACATGCTAGGCTAGATCTATCTTGTGTTTGCTTGGATCTAATGAAACCTAGATGTTAATTATGTGTTGATTACTTGTTTATGGCTGTATTGGATGAATGATTTCAATGTTAGACTTAAGAAAACTGGCAGATCTCCATTGTGTAACATGCTTGAACGTCTTATGAAACATGAACCGATGTGTACTAGGTTTTATTGGTTGTATTTAATGCATGAGTAAATTCTAATGATCCCATGTTAGGAGCTTCTTAGCCGGCTCGACATAGGAGTGAAGTAGGCACTCATAGGATTGGGGAAGTAAGTACGCCACCCCATGAATGGTATTAAGGAATACAATACGTCATCCACGCAACTATAACAAGTAATTAACGTGTAAAAGATATCTAGGGAGTAGTGAAATCTAAGTAAACACATTTCTCCCACATATTGCTCACAACTCTAGTGTAATTTAGTTTATTTTCATTTTTAGTATTTTATTTTGATTGCATCTTAGTATTGGGTTAGTTGACTAGCAACTAATTCCGCCCAAATCCTTCAAACCCGAGAATTTTACTTGTTTTCTAAAAAATATAAAAATACAAAAAGAATCATCCCTCATCTCTAGACCTAGTCTTTAGGTTTTCTAATCCTAGCAACACTATTCCTAGCTGAACGATCAATCCCCCGGTACTTGTCACTATACTATATTACAACGATCAGGTACACTGCCTGGTGGGGGTTTTAAGCTTCTCAAGATCCCTTGAGAGGTAAAGCCTGGTGCAAACCCCACGCATCAAGCATCACGTATTCCATTCAGAGTACTTTATGCGCCTTGCCATAATACCTATTTATATATGAATTCTGCAACAAAAGCACATATGGTATATCAGATGATCAAAATTTAATGGTAAATAGGTAAAGCAGTTTATTATGATGAATGAAAATTAATCAAACCTTCATCATAACTGTGTTATCGGGTGCCTCAAGGGGATAAAATTTGTAAAACCTCGTGTTATTAATTGCGTCCAATTTCTCTTGATTCAGTTCCTCTAGAGCTTGTTTATGCTTCTGCCTAGCCTACATGATATCAAAATACAAAACTAAGACTATGCTCTAGTAGGCATATAAACCAAATCTGTCATATGAATAAACAATTAGCTGCCTCTCGATTAGCTCCCTTTCTTTCTCGGACATTTTCCTTCAGAAATTCCTGTATAAAGATAATTATTTAGTATATATCGAGGGAATAGGTCCATAATAACTGAACAAACATTGTCCGACTATTTGATTTAGTTTTATTGTACCTTGAAGGCATCCTTCTGATCTTCAGATAACTTCTCCGCAGCAATGAGATTATTGGTAAATTCCTATAATAGATTCAAAGTATTATCGTGATACTTTAGTTTATTTCGAGTTTCTCAATAATATGTTGTCTTTCTAAAAAAAAACTTGCAAACCATTATCGATTTTCTAAAAAAAAATTAAAACATTATCAATTTTCTAAAAACAAAGACAGTTGTGAAACACCATTTTTCTATTTCTTTTTTCTATTCGGTCTACACTCTTTAAAAATGCATATAAAAAACCGAAAAATAGAGGATTATGGGCTTATGGCTTACCTCAACCTTGTCAAACTCCTAATCAAATTCACAGTAAACCTATGAAATTTCAACGAAAATTCATAAAGCAAATCAGTGCTAACCCGAGTCAAAAAGTTGTTATATGGATAAGTTATGGTATATACTCGTTGATTACAAAAGTTATATGCATGGCAAGTTTAAAAAGTGACTTACAGGCGGTTCCACTGGATAGAGGAATTCCACAATAGTACTCTCTTCTGTCTCGTCTTCCTCAAAGGGGTTATAAAAATCTGCAGAATACAAACAATTGATCCAGCTTAATCAGCTAAATGGCCATACAAACTAAGAAGAAATTATATGCACATTTTTTTTGGTAAAGGGTTGAGTACAAAGTTTAGTAAAGCTGAAACAAAATTTGGTGTTAGGGGATAAACCGGTTTCAAAAAAGATATGAAACTAAAAGGCATGACTTAAAGGTCTGAGAAGAAAATTGCATAAAAGATTTTGCATTCAAATAGGTTACAGTTTGAAGTGGTAAGATGGGCGAGTTGGGTTTTTTTTTTTTTTTTTTTTTTTTTTTTTTTTTTTTTTTTTTTTTTTTTTTTTACATGTCACGGAGTATTGAGCCACAAATACTGACCTTTTTTTGAGTTTTTTTCAACTTGATTAATGCATTCATTAAGATTACAGAAAGCATTATCATCAAAACAATATTGTCCATTGAATTAGCCTTTTAACTCATTTGACTAGCTCCCTTTTAGCTTAAATTTAATCTAGTCCACTTGAACCGTATGAGATATAAACACAATCCAAAACGACCCCTTACGTGGTATGCAGTAAGTAAACTATGTGGCACGTTCATCCTTCAAACATTTTAAACCAGCCCTGGGTCAAAATAAGATAAATGAGATTTTTACATTCCAAGTTTCATTTGAATTAGCATAAGTACCCTATGCATTTAATCATGTTCATATGGATTTACCAAAATGTGGGTATAAACACAAGAGCATGAAAACGAATATGTAATGAGCGTTAATACCTTCTTTGGACACAGTTTAGCACAAAGATTTGAGATTTTAGTCTTTCTACTAAAGCACTCCTGTAAGAATGAGATTCACATCAATGTAAGTACCAATTACTTAGTAACATTAATCGGAACCTGTCACGCACAAAAACAAAATGAATACCGTTTTCCCAATGGAATATATGGAACCCAATCCATTTTCATCTGCTTCATGTCAACAACTTTTCTAGACTCCGAATCCCTTTGTACAGAGACTAGTCCAATCTTATCAGAAGGTGGAAACAGAGATACAACCTGCTCAATCAACAAGAGGACATTGGCAAAAAGGTTCTTAACAATGACTATTTGAACATATATTGGAGATCTCGAATGTGGCAATATTTCTCTGCATACATAAAAACATAAACAAGGCTTAAACATAAAGACAGAAGTGTATTCCATTTACCGCAATCACTATGGGTATTAAGGCTGCATGTTCCCTTGGTGCTGCAACAAGGAAAAATAGTGTCACGTGGAAGTTGTATGTGACAAAGAACTTCAAACTTCAAAGAAGCGGCATAAAGTTAAAGATATCAAGTCAAGAGTCCACAATTTCAGTATGAAATCATGCTTTTAGAATCTAATAAGAATCAGAGTTCCATTTACGACTTACACTCCTTACTAACAAAGAGATAAACCTTCTCCCCATGTAACACATCGCCCTCAATAAAAGCTTCCTGAATGATTAAATAAAATTTCTTAGAAATTTGTTCTTATTTTTACTCGAAACAACATAGACATGAAATTTTAACTAACTCACTTCAAGATTAGAGAAGTTCCAATTGTACTCATAAAGCTTATCAAGCCTGTCCAACTGTCACGAAAACATCAATAAGCCCGTCTTAGGAGCAACCGTTAAAATACTAGTAAAAAAGGCTTTTAACATAAATGATACTAGCTACATATATACCTCTACCCCAACCGGGTAGGCATGCTTCCATAAATCCTCCTACAAAAACAATATGCTCGATTTATTAAAATTTACTGTAACTAGGAAAAACTCTAGCCCATGCAATGGAAACAAAAGTAATCCTAATGCAAGTTAGAAACATATGTATATGTACAGAATTATACCAGTTCACATTGGTCGCTAAAAAACTCAGGCTCCATTTGAGGTTTGGAAAGTGTTGTTTTTCGATGAACGACTTTTGTAGATTCGTGTTCAGCCTTTCGCTTAGTTACCTTGTTCTTCATGTTTGATTGTAGTCGAACAATAGATGATACACACGTACAATGGAAGTATAACCGCTTTTATAGGCTTTTTCCATCTTATGAATACGTAAATCGTACGCGGGTAAAAGTATTTTCTGACGTGAAAACTAGAGTCCAGCTTTCACTTTTCAAAGGCTTACTACTGAACCACCACAATGGGCTATCTTATATAAGCATGTTGGGATAAAGATTTGGGTCCATAAATTATTTGAGCCCTATGCAGTTTTAAACCTTTTTTTTTCCTCGACGTATCACATTTTTTAGAACAAGATTATTTTGGTTTTTAACATTTTATACTTGCTTTATACTTTCAACCATCACTAAAGAAGTCTAATGATTAGTCATGTTACATTCTCATAAAAAAGATCAAGGTTCATTATTACTAGGTACATATATTTGGTGGCGAGGGGAGATATCCAAAATGGATATCTCAATTAGACCGAATACATATGAGTTAAAGACTTATTTTCTTTAGATAACCTGAACAAATAAAACGTAATTAGTTTCGTAAAAAATTTATACTCTTTCCATAGCACAAAATTTTAGGAATTATCACCAGCTACGCTTTCCACCTATCAAATATCACATGTATCAACTAAAGTCTGCAATCATTAATTAGTTGAAATACAAAGTAGACAATTATTCTTGGTCGTATCAAAATAGCAACACAACAATTAGTATGAGATATTTTTGAAAGAACCAATTCCAAAAATGGTGACTTTTTGGATTGGTGGTCCACAAAGTAGTCCAAAAAAAAAATTCGATTTTAGTCTTTTGCGACTGCTAAACTATGTGACTGCTAAGTTTTGACAGGTGTCCTGAAGGCTTGTCTTTTTCCGCACAAAATAAATAAATAAATAAATAAATAAAAACCTTAAACATTTTGAAAGTTTTTACGTTTTTTTCAAAAATGACAAAACTTGGTTAAAAAAAACAGTCGTTAGTCGAGCAAAAGACATCCATCATGTGTCCCAGTTTTCAATAAAGACAAAACTGATTTATCAAAATCACATTAGCTAAGTAAAAAAATCATGTTCGCACAAAATGTCACTTCAGTCAAAAACATATCCACCTTTTCTCGGAACACTTGTCACAATGATATAATTGAAATTTTATTTTTGTTAAACCACAAAGAAAAAAAAAATACTAGTTTTGAAATTCACTATTTGAAATTCTAAGAAAAAAGCAAATGCACACGTGACCCATCCATCCATCCAGTGGCATATAAAAAGCAATGAATAAAGACTCATAGGTTCACAACCAAACCCACTTTTCATTTCTTTATTCCAACAAGAAAAAACAAAAGAAAAAATGTTGACCACTGAAAACAACAACAATGATGATGTCATCCAAGTCTACGACGAAGACGATGACATTTACGAAATGATGATCGGCGGAGGAGGAGATGATGATGAAGAAGCTTATTTCAACAACAACGATGACGTCATCTATTGAAGTAAAATCTTGTTTTACCTTCGACAAGCGAGACGAGCCCTCCGGACTCTGAATGGTCCTTCGGGTTAGAGGTATCTCTTGGTTGGTACAGGTTCCTTCGGATATCTGCAAGACAGATATGTCCGTTAGTCTCGCCCTGGAGTATTCTCCAGGACCAACCTCCGGCGTGAGAGTAAGTATATATTCTAGAGAGAGAAAGTATAAGAGTAAATAAAGTTTGAGAGTGAGGGAGAGTTGTTTAACCTTGATGATTTCTTCTCTATTTATAGACTAAATTTGGCGAAGTACGAGATCGATTGGTACTTATTCCTTAATGGTTACTTGCTTATGCTCTTTTAACAAGTACTTATGTACTTGTTTGTACTTTGATTTACTTTAGCTCTCTAGACTACTGTCTGTCCGGAGTGTGTGTTGCTCCGGACGTATGAGGTCCTTCGGAGATTGTCTTGCGTTGGCTTTGTCATATCATTCCATTCCGCTCGTCTCCCGGTTCGAGCCTTCCGGGTTTAATCCGGAAGGTATATATGTCAACATGTCTCTTCGAGCCTTCCGGGTTTAATCCGGAAGGCATATACGCCAACATGTCCCCCCCCCCCAGTATCATAGTATTGGTTTTGCCAATGGTGTGATACTAAGAGTATTTGTTTTTTGTAGTTTTTCGGAGGTCATGATGCTTTTTTGATGCGTTGGCGTCGTGTACAAAGTCCCAAAGGTAATTAATGTGTCGTTTTAAGGAGCGCCGTCATTTTTACTGGGCCCTTAAGATTAGGACACGTATGTGTGTATTTGTATCCTTTGGCTGGAATTGCGACACGTAAGCCCTACGTGTGAAGTACCGTTTCTCGCTCATTCCTTTAGCCTATAAATAGCTCACTTTTCTCATTTTTTACCGCTGTAATTTCTCTGACACACTTCTTTGCCCTTCCGAACGACTTTGTCCGAACGATTTATCCCCGTGCGTATTTTTGTCGTTGTGTTTATAAGAGGTACGTGCTCACATCTAATATTTTTATTTGGCTATACCTTCCCTCCTTTCGTCTTTTATTATGTCGGAATCTTCTATGTCCGCGGATCCGGAAGATGTGATCGGTATGGACGGTATGTCCGTTAAGCAAGACATCCAGTGGCGGTTTTCCAAAACACGTCCGTCGGATGTAGTTTATCTGGCGGATGCTTTTGGGATACCCTCGGATCTTCATCCGAGGGTTCCTCCGGACGGTATGACAATGGATTGTCTTTCGGCAGATGCTATTGGTCTTTATGTTGAGTATTTCTTTGAGGGAGGTTTGAATATTCCTTTTTCTACTTTTCTTTTGGGGGTTATTCAATATTTCAAGGTACATATCTCCCAGCTAGTTCCCCTCGGCTTGCATCGTGTAAGCCTCTTTGAGGTATATTGCCGAAGTATGCATATTCCGCCAACCACTCCTTTATTCCGTGTATTTTACAAGTTGAGTAAGCAAGGTTGTTGGTTCTTGTTTGAGAAACGGACGGGTAACAACCAGAGGGTTTGTTTTGGTGATTTTCCGTCCAGTTTGAAAGGTTGGAAGGAGGAGTTCTTCTTAATTGACAGACGTGCGATTCCGTTTGCCATGCCCTGGAGGCATCATGATTCGGATGTATCGGACCCGTTTTCGAAGGGTGAATTTAACCCGGTTCATGCCGACAAGCTGGCTGAATGCATTATCGAGCCTTTCCAAGTTCCTCACGACTTTTTGTATATGTTGGGGATGTCCTCTTATTGGAAGTATCCTGGTTATCGTGCTGCTTTGAGAGATGAGGAGGGAAGGGGTATAGCCCTTTGTCTTGTTATGTTTATGTTATTATTGTGCATATGTATAACCTTTCGTTTACTTACCATCGGGTTTATTTGTACGCAGGTGTTACTATGGCGAAATACTTGAAGAAACCCTCCATCCGAAGAAATGTGAATGTTGTAAAGGGGGATAAGTTTCGTGCAGGTCAGAATGTGGAGCTTCACTTGACTCAGCCTTTGGCTACCGATGCTCCAATTCCCGAGAAGACTGAAGACCTCCTAAGGGTTGAAGTTCCTGATGACAGGGTCCTTGCTACCAAGGATAAGAAAAAGGAACAGATGGCCCGGACGGGGTCCAAGAAGCCACCAGCTGGAGGTGTTAGCAAGCCATCCGGATCGTCGAAGAGATCTGGGGATGATGTTTCCTCTCGTCTTTTGAAGAGGACTCGGACTTCTGATCGCTCCCCTGTGATTGATCTAGATTCTTCAGAAGCTATTCCTAACCCATCTCCCATTCGATCTATTCCGCCACTAAAGCGTCCTTCTGTGGATGGAGGAGGTAGTGATCAGAGGACTGATGCCGGGACTGGTAAGTTTAAGGCTTTCCTTTATTATTATTTCTTGTGTATATGCTCGTGGAAGACTAAGCGTCTTTTTTTTTTTTTTTTTTTTTTTTTTTTTTTGTTATCAGGTAGGTCGAAGGGTGCCACATCTGGGCAGGGTAAAGAGACGGAGGGTGTAGAAGCTGATGTGGATATTGAGGGAGATTCTTCTGATGAGGCGTTTATTCCGGTGTGGTCAGTGAAAAGAGGGACCCGGATGAATACCTCTGCTGTTTGTCGTGATACGATGATTCACTTGGCCACTCCTGGGGAGGAGAAATATATAGATGCTCACGATGATGCCGAAGCTGTTAATCGTGCTTGGCTATTGCTGGCTAAAAGTGCGACTGCCCAAGCGGATCTCTTGTACCGTTTTTAAAACGCTGTGGAGGAGCGTGCAAAAGCTGTTGCGGTGCACAAGGATTGTGACCGTAAGGCTAAGGATGGTCTCAAGAAATTTCAAGCGGTCAAGGGTGAGTTGGAGAAGCTGAAGGCTGAGCATGCTAGGTGTGCCTCGGGCGTGACGGAAGAGCTGCAGAGACTAAGGTCTGAACATTCTGGTTGTGTATCTAAGGAGCAGGGTTTGTCTGGGAGGATTGTGGATTTGGAGAAGGAGAAAGAGGAATGGAGGCAGGTTTCCAGCGGCCAGGCCGAACAAATCAAAACCTTGGAGGCTGAGTTGGCTAAGACTAGGCTGTTACTGAGTGATGAAGAGATGAAAACTCAGGAGCTTCGGAAAGATCTTGAAGGATTAGCGGTTTCCTCCGGTAATGTAGAGATTGACCGCAACAAGGTGGTGAACGAGTTTCTTCCTGAATTTGTTCGTCGGTTTTTGGGCAGTCATGAATTTAAGGAAGCATTGGCTAGGCCCTTCAATCTGTTCTATCAGGCAGGTCTTATAGACGGTGCTAATATGTGTTTGAAGCCGGAGGATGCTGCCAAGGTGCTGGAGGAGGTGGAAGACTTGGATATGGAAGCTGAAGGGAAGTATCGGGCCTTGTATGATCAAGCTCTTACCCAGGAGTATCCATATGTGCAAAAGATCCGGAAGACCATTTATAGATCTTTCAATGAGCTCATCACCATGTTTCCTGATCCTGCTCCTTCCTCTTCCGGTGCGTTGGATGAAACTGCCTCAGGTTCTGCTGCTAATGCTGGAGAGAAACCTTCTCCTGAGAATCCGGAACACCAAGAAGATGGTACCTCTGCTCTCCCTTGAAGATGTTGTTTGTTTTAAGGTTTGGGTGTCTCCATTTTGACCATGGACTAAGGCACTTTGAACTTTATGTGAAGCTTTTTCTCAACCTTCTTTGTTTACTCGGTGTATGTTGGGGCCTGAATACCTCCATTTTGACTATGGATTCCGGTATTGTGGGTTCCCTGTGAAGCTTATTCAATCATTGTTCCATGTTGATGCTCTTTCAGGTGGCGATGCGTCGTGTCCGAAGGCTAATAGATGTCCGGATATTGTAGATGTGTTTTTTTTTTTTTGGCAAGATCCAGATTTTTGCTTTGTAAGACCGTATAGGTCCTTTTTGGAACGCTTATTATGTAATGGCCTTCGTGCCTCTTTCGGATTATATGAATATACATATCATTTTCTCTTTTAATCGTGCTTATTTATATCTTGTTATATTTTGAAATCATTATTAGCTTCTTTCGACCGTATCATGCTGTGACGTTGTGACTTAGCTGTTTGAGTTTGCTATGTCGATAGGTATTTGTCTTTATAAACTTTATGGCTTTCGACCGTTAGGGGCGATTTGTGCCGATGGGTGCTAGACCTTGCCAGTCTTTCGGCTTTTGACCATTAAGGACATTTTACGCTGGGAGGTATCTGGTCTTAGAAGTTTTTGTTCTTAGTTGCTAGTGGTAACTTATGCCGAAAGGCATTTGGCCTTAGAAAGTTTTGGCTCTTGGCCGATAGGAGCACTTCATGTCGGAAGGCACTTGGCCTTAAAAATCTTTGGCTCTTGGCCGTTAGGGACGATTTATGCCGGAAGACACTTAGCCTTGACAAATTTTTGGCTCTTGGCCGTTAGGGGCAATTTATGCCGGAAGGCACTTGGCATGTAAAAAACTTTGGCTCTTGGCCGTTAGGGGCAATTTGTGCCGGAAGGCATTTGGCGTTGAAAGTTTTGGCTCTTGGCCGTTAGGGGCAATTTATGCCGGAAGGCATCTGGCCTTGAAAATTTTGGCTCTTGGCCGTTAGGGGCAATTTTGCCGGAAGGCATTTGGCCTTGAAAGTTTTGGCTCTTGGCCGTTAGGGGCAATCTATGTCGGAAGGCACTTAGCCTTAGTGAGACATTTTGATGTGTTTGAACAATAATATCACTTAAATGATCATCAGTGCGTTTTATTAGAAGAAAGGAAGTGGCTTATGAGCCTTACAATGGATTTTTCGGATACTTCCGATTACATAAAACATTTCTTTAAGTTCACGGCGTGCCATGTCCTAGGCACCTCTACGTCTTCCATGGTTTGAAGTTTGTAGGTACCGTGTTGATAAGCTTCTATTATCCGATACGGGCCTTCCCAATTTGGTCCCAATTTTCCTTGATCCTCTGTTCTGCTAGCTTCATTTCTCCGGTACACAAATTCTCTGACTTTAAACGTTTCAGGTCGCACCCTTCGGTTGTAATATTGTTCCACCTTCTTCTTGTACTTTGCTTCCCTTATTGCTGCCATTTCTCTTCGTTCTTCCAACAAATTTAAGTTAAGGTTGATTTCATCGTCGTTGCTTTCCATATGGGTCATCATGGCCCGGAAGGTGGGCATGCCAATTTCAGCCGGGATGACGGCCTCGCTTCCGTAAGTTAGGCTGAAAGGAGTTTCTCCGTTGCTGGTTTTCAGGGTGGTGCGGAAGGCCCAAAGTATGTTAGGTAGTTCATCGAACCATCCGGCTCTTTCTCGTCCTAGCCGTGACTTGAATCCCTTCATCAAACTTCTATTGGCTCTTTCTACCAACCCGTTGGCTTGAGGATGTGCAACGGCCGTGTTAATCTGAGTGATATTCAATCTTTCACACCAACTCTTGAAGGGGTCGCCTATGAAGTTGCTTCCGTTATCCGTAACAATTATCTTGGGTAATCCAAATCGACACACAATGTTATCCCATACGAATTTTTTGACTTCCTTTCCGGTGGTTTTGGCCAACGACTTTGCCTCCATCCACTTGGTGAAGTAGTCTATTACAACAATGTGACATTTCCTGGAGCTTCGGGCAGAGGTCCCAAGATGTCCATCGCCCATTGGTAGAAGGGCCATGGTGCCATGACGGAGGTCAGTGTTGTTTTCGGCAACTTGGGAACCGGAGCGTGTATTTGGCATGAATCGCACTTCTGAATCAATTCCCTAGTGTCACGGTGCATGGTTGGCCAATAATAACCTTGCCGCATGAGCATGGCCACTATGGATCGTGGTCCGGAGTGCATTCCACATGCCCCTTCGTGTAATTCTCTGATAATATAATTGGCCTGAAGAGGTCCCACGCATCGTAACATTGGGCCCAAGTATGATTTTCTGAAGAGTACATCGTCCAGTAGGGTGTAATGGATTATTTTCATTCGGAGGGCTCTAACCTCATTCTGATCTTCCGGCCAGATCCCTTCTTTTAAGCATCGGAGGATCGGTAACATCCAGTTTTCTTCCTCCTCTTCCACTATTGCATTGATTAGTTCTTCCTTAGTAGATGGCTTTTCTAGTACTTCGACCAGGATTTCTTTCGCTAGATGATCAAATGCTACGGACGCAAGTTTACTTAGTATGTCAGCCTTTTGGTTCTGGGCTCTTGGGATGTTTTTTATTTTAAAACGTTCGAAACAGGCGATGTGCTCTTTGGCTTTGGAAAGGTATTTCGTCATACTCTCCGTGTATGCCGTAAAGTCTCCATTAATCTGGCTTGCCACTAAATTTGAGTCTACCCGTACGTCCAATGCTTTTATGTGCATGCTTCTTGCAATTCTCAATCCAGCTAATAATGCTTCGTATTCTGCACCATTATTAGTAGCATCAAAATTTAACCGGAGGGCGTAGGTATACTCTTCTTTGTCCGGACTAATCAAGACTAATCCTGCTCCGGCGCCTTTTTTGCTAGATGCTCCGTCAGTGTACAGTATCCATTCTTCAGTTTGTGAGACATCATATATCTCCTTGCTCCTTCTTTTTGGATTTCCTTTAGAGGCACCGATGGGAATTTCATTGATGAAATCTGCTAGGACCTGTCCTTTGACTGCATTTTGTGGTATGTAGGTGATATTATAGGCTCCGAGCTCTACGGTGTATTTGGCGAGACGTCCGGATGCCTCTGCTTTGCTTAATACCTGTTTGATAGGTTGGTCCGCTATGACCTAGACAGGGTGAGCTTCGAAGTATCGTCTCAGCCTTCTAGACAGGTGTAGTAGAGCTAGGGCCAATTTCTCTACCGGAGCATACCTCTTTTCAGCTTCGTGCAACGTCCTGCTCACATAGTGTACCGGAATTTGTCATCCCTCTCTTTCTACTAGCATGACCCCACTGATTGCCTCCTCGGCAGCTGACAAGTATAAATACGTATCTTCTTTCGGCTTTGGTGTCGTGAGACAGGGTAGCTCTAGAATTGTCTTCTTCATTTCCTGAAAAGCTTCTTCGGCGGTCTTTGTCCATTCATATTGGTCTTTGTTATCCTTAGTAATGTTTTTAAGGGTTTCAAAGAAAGGTAAGGACCTTTCGGCTGATTTGGACAAGAAACGATTTAATGTTGCGAGTTTTCCGCTCAGGCTTTGCATTTCCTTAAGAGACTTGGGTGATTGCATGTCGGCAATCGCCCTTGTCTTCTTAGGATTTGCTCTGATTCCCTCCGAGGATATTAGGTATCCGAGGAACTTCCCTTCTTCGACTCCGAAGGAGCATTTTTTGGGGTTTAGTTTCATATTTATCTTACGGAGATTATCAAACGTTTCGGCAATGTCGGCTAGTAACTCCTTTTCGGTTTGGCTCTTAATCACCATATCATCCACATATGCTTCCAAATTTCGTCCGATTTGCGATCGGAAGACCGTATCTACCAACTTCTGGTAAGTTGCTCCGGCGTTCTTTAGTCCGAATGGCATCTTAGTATAGCAATATGTTCCATGGTCGGTATAGAAGGCGGTTTTCTCTTCGTCTTCTTTTGCCATTTGAACTTGATGATATCCTTTATAAGCGTCAAGGAAGCATTTGTAACGGAATCCTGTTACTGATTCAATTTTCCAATCAATCTCTGGTAATGGGTAATAGTCCTTTCGGCAAGAGGAATTGAGGTTTTTGAAATCGATGCACATTCTCCAACTATCATCCGGCTTTTTTACCAATACTGGATTTGATATCCATGTTGGATATCGGACGGGTCTGATGATTCCAGCCTTCAACCATTCTTCCACGTCCTTGTTTATGGCTTGGTTCTTTTCTTCTGAGAAGAACCTTTTCTTTTGCGCTACGGGCTTGTCCTTAACGTTTGCGTTGAGCTTGTGCTCTGCGATCCATCGGGGTATACCCTTCATATTGGATGGTTCCCATGCAAAAATGTCCCGACTGTTTTTGAGTAAAGTAATTAGGTTTCTTCGTCCTTCATTTGAGAAATTCTTTCCAATTGTTACTAGCTGTTCTGGATATGCCGGATGGACCAAGATCTCTTCAGTTCCGGTGTCTTCATTAGTGATTGTCGTTTCCGGTGGGGGCTTTGCTTCGGCTTCCTTTTCTGACAAAAACTTTTCCTCCAACCTTCTACATTCCGAAATGATGACGGAACGGGTGACCAGGGTAGCAATTCCCCTTGGGGTTGGGAATTTCATCATGGAATGTATCGTTGACGGGATGGCTCTTAATTGTTTGATTCCGGTGCGTCCTAGTATTATGTTGTAAGGGGAAGGAGATCTTACTACTGCAAATTTCATAGTTGTTCGCCAATATAATCCTTCATTTCCGAAGCATACTTCCAGCTCGATTTTTCCCAACGGGCTAATCGCTTCCCCGGCAAAACCCACCAGGGGCGTGTTTGTCTTAGTGAGTCTTGATCGGATGGCAGAGTTTAAGTTTAAGAAGCAGTGTTCATACATGACTTCCACCGAAGCACCTTGGTCAACGTACACCCTTCGGACTGTATATCCTTCCACTTCTGCCTCGATTATGAGAGGTTCTTCCGAGGCATCTCCGGGCAAGATCGGAGGAAAACTGATGGGAGTATTCATCCATTCTTTTTCCTGATCCATGCTTTTGCGTTTTAGTCTTTTTTCCGGTATCGGACCATATTTATGACCCTACCTGGGTTGGCTTGGTGATTGCCCCTTTGAGGTGCTTGATTCCTTTGCCGGACTTCCCTGATCAGATGGTCCAGCTTGCCCGTTTCCAAGGCCTTTTTGAGCTGTTCTTTTAAGTTATGGCAGTCGTTTGTGAGATGTCCCTTTTCTCCGTGATAATCACAATACTTGTCCATGTTTTCCCTCGACGGTCTTCCCTTCAATAGAGGGGGCGCCGGTAGTCGAAGGTGATGTTCGGTAGCCAGAATTTCTTTGGGAGCCTTGGTAAGTACGTTCAGATCTATGGGTCTGGTGTCCCTTCTATTTATGTCGTTACGACGATACTCTCCCCTGTAATCCGTTCTGTTGTCGTTCCTTACCGGACCATAGGGTATATAGTGGTTGTTTTGACGAGGCCTAAATTCATCCCGGCGACCCTCTTGTCGACGATTTCCCCGGAAGGAAGATCGCCGCACGTTTGAGTCTTGCCTGCCATAGGGGCTGTGCTGGTGATCTCTCCGATAGTTATCTATCCTTTCTCCTCTTGGTACTTCAGCTGACCGATATGCTTTTTTGGAACGGATGGAATCATCGACTCTTATCATCATTTCTGTCACCGTTCGGGGAATTTTCTCAGAGAACCTCTTGGCTAGCTCCGGACATTTGCAACCATCTATGAAAGAAGATATTTGCATTACTTCCGGTACTCCGGAGATGCGACTAGCTTCATCTGTCCATCTCTCTTTAAATTCTGGTAGACCTTCATTGGCTTGCCGGATGATTTTGGTGATTTCCATTGGATCCCTAACACATCTTCTACGAAGGGCGAATCTTTGCACAAATTGCTCGCATAAGGTGTCCTAGTTGTCTATGCTGCCTCGTGGTAGACTATCAAACCATCCTCTGGCGGCACTGTCCAAGGTTTGCTGGAACATCATGCACCATATGGGCATGGGCCAAGCTCCTTGATTAGCAGCTCCTTCAAATCTTGTGACATGATCGTCCGGATCTGTGGACCCATCATATAGCTTTATGTGCGAAGGCATTAAATATTTTGCATTCTTGGGTCCGGAGAAGTCGACGATCCTTCGGGTAAAAGGACTTTTTGATGCTGCTTTGAAGGGTTTAGAGAGATCGTCCGTGCTTTCTTCTTCCGTTTTCTGAGTTCCGGTATTTTGGGGTTCTTCGTCTTCGAAGTCGAGTTGGATAGGCTTAATCGGTGTCTCCCCTGTGGCATTGTATTGTTGGATTAGGGCTTTCAGGGCAGTGAGGTGATTCTGGATTTGTTCTCTGCTATTGGGATTGACTTCTGGGTCTTTCCCGCTTCCTTCAGGTGTTGTAGGGGTAGGACCTGTCATCTCTAAGTTCCGGTAGAGTGAATGACGAGTTCCACGGATGACGCCAATTTGTTGAAGTAAAATCTTGTTTTACCTTCGACAAGCGAGACGAGCCCTCCGGACTCTGAATGGTCCTTCGGGTTCGAGGTATCTCTTGGTTGGTACAGGTTCCTTCGGATATCTGCAAGACAAATACGTCCGTTAGTCTCGCCCTGGAGTATTCTCCAAGACCAACCTCCGGCGTGAGAGTAAGTATATATTCTAGAGAGAGAAAGTATAAGAGTAAATAAAGTTTGAGAGTGAGGGAGAGTTGTTTAACCTTGATGATTTCTTCTCTATTTATAGACTAAATTTGGCGAAGTACGAGATCGATTGGTACTTATTCCTTAATGGTTACTTGCTTATGCTCTTTTAACAAGTACTTATGTACTTGTTTGTACTTTGATTTACTTTAGCTCTCTAGACTACTGTCTGTCCGGAGTGTGTGTTGCTCCGGATGTATGAGGTCCTTCGGAGATTGTCTTGCGTTGGCTTTGTCATATCATTCCGTTCCGCTCGTCTCCCGGTTCGAGCCTTCCGGGTTTAATCCGGAAGGTATATATGTCAACATGTCTCTTCGAGCCTTCCGGGTTTAATCTGGAAGGCATATACGCCAACATCATCGAAGGCAGGTTTCGTTACGGTGGCAGAAGGTTCAATCGCCGTGGAGGAGGAGGAGAACAAGAGAAGATGACTGATGCTGGGTTCTTTAACTCTTTTGAAGATGACTTTGATGATCTAGATCTCCTTTAATTTTTAATCTCTAGGGTTTATTTATTTATTTATGTCTAGTAGTAATTTACAAACAAGGCCTTATTCTCTATTATTATGCTGCTGCTATTGGTACTACTACTGATTAATTTACAGTTTATGCTGTTCTATTGCTTTGATTTGTGAAATTGGGGGAAAAAATATTTTGGGGGTTTTAGAAGAAGGATCTTCTAGATGATTCTATTTGTGTGATATTTTACTATTTGCTTTAATAGTCCTCTGACTATCTATATCCAACTCTAATTGCTAGAGATGCACCATCGGAAACCAATACCCCTTTACAAATTTTATCAAACTATGGATGTGTTTAGCAAAGGCTTATAAAGGGTTTGGACTTTTAAAATAAGTTGGCTAATAAAATAAATCTCGTTTGTCATAGAACTTATGAAAAGCTTATAAAATAAGTCGTCTAGAAACTTTAGCCTCATAAAAGGGGCTAAAAACTTAGCCCGAAACTTTTGAAAAATAAATTATTTATTTACTCACAAAAATATCTAACATATATAAAACTTCATTTAATTATGTAATTTTTAGTAATTTTGCAATAATAAACCCCAGTCACAGCTCATTTGCCAAACAAGTTTATAAAACTACAAATTTTAATTTCGGCTTATAATATAAGTCTCAGCCCAGCTTCAGTCTCAACCCATTTTGCCAAACATACCCTGTGTAGATTTCACAAAAAGAGTTACTAGTATTCCACAAGTTCATTTTACATAAATGTATACTGTTAGGGCCCGACCTTGACTTGTTTTGAGCCTTGTGTATTTAGCTATAGTTCAACTCGATCATGACATATTTTACTAACTTTTGTTCGACTAGGGTTTGACTCGTTTAGATTTTTTTTAACGACAATTTATTACATGCCTATCTCACACAATAATATCTTGCAGATCTCCTAACGTGACTTGAACTCACAACCTCATGGTTGATGAGCCCCTAACATACCCACAACTTCTTAGTTGTCTCGTTTATATGATTTGCCTTTAAAAACTAAACCTCGACGTCTTCTTAAGCACAACAGGCTCGAGTTCAATTAAATATTTTGAGCTCGTTTATGTACATATACATAAGTACACATACAATCAAACGTATAGGTGCGTGTATTTTTAAGGCTCGTATGGACACAAACCTAATCAATTATGGGGTATGAAGCTCGGGTTCAAGCTCATTTAAAAAAGAGCTTTATATAAGATACAAGCTCGTTTAAGCTTGGTTGATATCAACCTTTCACTAAGCTAATCCCGAGTAATTTACAAGCGGCTTCCTCTCATTTACACGATTACACCTCCTAGTTATGAACGAGTCACGCTTGTACTTTTCTCAAAAACTGATAAGTCACATTGTAACAACACTATCTAGCTATCCTTTCTTGGACAAATATCAAATTGTTAAAGTAAGTTTTTTAATAAAGTTTAACGATAGGTATTAAATCACACATTACTCCACAAATTAAACATTAATAATTACGAGTAATAATTAATAAATAAAAAGGTACAGTATATCTTAGAGGAGTTTTTTAAATAACCATAGTATTTTGAAAAAGTATTTAATAAAGTGTGTACTTTTAAAAATATTTAATATAATATTTAAATATTTTCTTTTTCTTCCTCCAATAGAAAGCGGAGTACTGTGAACATGTATGAGAATTGTGTTTGTCTGCTGTTTACATATTTTACGATTCTTTAACACATACTTTGATAATTATCGATTGATGGTGCATGATTCCCACGTGCTATTTCACCGTGCTATTTCAATTAGTTTCAAGACGCATTTTGTTATCTATAAACAACATGTATGAGAAGTATTTATATCTATAACCAGTCATTTCACCATGCTATTTCACCATCTATATCTATAAATAACCAGATCAAGGATCCACGTCATCACTCGGATGAATCGACGACGAGCAAAAGAAAATTCACGTACATATTTTGATTAGGTAAATGATGTTGAGTAATGTTATATACGTATGCGTATAAAGTTATACTGATGCGTAACATTATTAGTTTCGGTTCCTTCGTGGCATTTCCGATGCATTTAAGCGAATCAATACAATGCGTTAATTAAGTTTTGTTGGTCTTATTGTTTTCATACTGATGATCGCATTTGAGCGAAGTGGGATTATATCAAAAAATCACATATAAAATATTCCTCCGAGTTATAGACGTCAAGGTCGGCAATGATACGGCTGAAGGAAATGAGGATTATGGTACAGACAAGGATAATGGTTGTTAAAAATCATCTTTCAACAACTTTTTATTTTTGAAAACAAAAAAGAAGATAATTCAGTACGCATTTTGTTAATTAGTTTCAAGAATACATACTTTGATAATTAATTTTCTAAAATAGCATGGTCTCCCAAAAAACTTTATCTTAGAGTACAAATTTATTTATAGTAAATAAATGAATTTATAGCTAGAAAAACTAATAAGTTAAAGTATATCCAGTCTATAGATATAACAATTATATTAAAACAAGTCGATCATTAGGCCGGATTGTATTCTATATAAAAGGTAGGCAGGCATAGGGCTCGAACCACTTTTTTCATTCATCTAGCTATGTTGATTAAACAAGATACCCAGAGAATGAAGAAGGGGTTCCTTAATAAGCCCGGATATTACGCGTATAATCACATCGACCAAAACATGTTTGCCTTCAACAACGATCTTGAAGAAGAATTAGCAGATGACACCTTTGGATACAACCTTCAGGATTTCAATGATCCAAAGATGCTGAGTAGATATACGGATCTTGCTGATTTCAACTTCTTCAACCGCTTCCATGACGACCAAGATTTCCTCTAGACGTACTCTACTAGGGTTTATGTTTTATGTTCTTGTGTCTGTTTAGAAAAACCTTATTAATTATGCTATTGCTATTGCTATTGCTATGCTTGATACTTTGATTGAATGAATATATAATATTTACGTTTGCTTTGTGGTTCATATACGTTCGCTTGTTAGATTCGTGAGCTCATATGGGTGAGCATCCATCGTTTACAATTGCCGTTTGTTATGTGAGCTCATTCGTGAGCTTACGGAGTACATGAGTTGTTAATCATGTTTGTTATGTTGCATGATCATTAGTACTGTTGGACGATTTAATGTCTCATATGGCCAAAGAATAAAAGCCCGTATGTTTTCTGGTTTGGGCCGCAGGCCAGCAAACCCATTAGGCAGAAAACGGTTACTTAGTCACGATATAAGCATTGTAACATTTCACTTTAGGGTTATATCGATTACTTTTTGTGAATCGTTGTGACTTTACATGAAGATGTACATGTTTCCATTAACATTAATGTTAGACATGAACATGACCAAGAACAAACACCACCACCCGCCTGTCCACCGTAAGCCTTTTTTTTCTTTTGATGGTTTTAATTTTGTCCACTGAACGCGCTTAATGAATTCACAATACGACTAGCTATTCAAATTATACCTTTGAAAAAAAAATATACTCTAAACAATGCATCTGATGATCACTGATGCTTGCTTGTTCCGGTTTTGGTTATTAGTTGGATAGTTAGATTTTGGTGTTTTGTCCACATTGTATTCATCTAGTGAGCTAATTAAGTTTTCGTCTTTCTATATTTAGTAGTAATGATAATGATATTTGAGCTATCGTACAGTTTTAGCTACTACGTAGTTATGGGTTTGACAGCTATTGCCTGCACGGCTCTGCTGCAACTAGCTCAAGTCAAAGTCTTCCCTAAAAACGAAAAGGGATCCGCTTCAAAAGCTAAAAGTGGTTTGTTTCTAATGATTGCCATTACCACATTATGTGTGGCATTAGTCATCTGTGATTTTGGGTTGTGCAAACTACTACTTGAAAAGGCGGATGAGGGATATTGATTACACTATCTCAAAAACTATTGGTTGTTTTGGGATTTTTGCACCCTTTTCCATTTTCTCTTATTTGGTGATCTTATTCAACCCCCACAAATTCAACCACAAGTGGATCATTCACCACAACCTCAACTGGATCAGATATCTATTCATTAGTGTAAGCTTCTGCGTGACCCTAGTTGCATTGTACTTTATTTGGGAATATGTATGCAAGCATCAACAGCAACAAGGAGAAGAGGAAGAAGAAGATGACCATATTTTTCATGTCACTGTGGACTTGGCTCTTTTCGCAGAGCTTTTCCAAGTGTTGTTGTTATCCGACATTGGCCACACTGACTTGTTAAGGTATTTACTCCTGGGTGATGGCTTGCCGATAGGAACTGCACTACTTGTACTCTCCTACTTACCATGCTACCGTGGAATAATCACACAAGACAACAGCAACAATCATCCTTGAGTTGCTACTTGCAAGATTTATCCTGGACTAGTAGTAGTTAATGAGAACAAATATGTTTTAGTTTGCAAGATTTTTTGGTCGTATTGTCATTCATATAGTGTCTTTTACTTTGTTCATGTATCATTATGCAAAGGGTAAGCTAGCATGAAGGACAAATGTGGATTTTTAGAGTGTTTGGTAGCAAAGAAGATAGTTTTGGATGCTTTGAACCTTACCCAAATGTTCCAGGCAAATTAATACATCTAATAATGTATAGACTTTTTTGAACACGTACGATTATAAATGTTTATGTGTCTGGTTTATTAACAAGTTTGATGTAACTATGGAATGGAACATTATAGTAGAGTGAGCAGACCATGTAAATTAAAAGAACCTGTTGCACGTATCTCAATGGTGCTACTGAGCTGCTACTGAGACATTCTTAACCAATCGGATTTCAAATAAACCAATTATTACACAAACAAAAATCACAAACACGCGAACAACCAAAATTTTCAAATAATCAACCTTGGTGCTTTGAAAAGTTGGAGAAAATTGGTTGGGGAATAGAAGATATCTTGTTTTTTTGTGAATCGATGTTATGCTTAGGTTTCATCTATATACTCTTCCTAATGTTTTCATGTAGTTTGACTCTTAATAATGAATTCCTAATTATGCTTATGTTTCATCTATATATACTCTTCCTAATGTTTTCATGTAGCATGACTCTTAATAATGAATTCATTAGAAAGCTTGCTCTGTTCATCAGTATAAATGACATAGTATTCCTAGAATCTTTAGATATGTCATTTGCAGCACCAGTGCATTTTTTTTCCCCTAATTTGCGAGCTGCTACAGCCTAGAGTTCACTCTATGTTCATTTCAAGACCGAATTCCAAATGTGAGTCCCTTGCATCACACTTTTCTAATGTTAACATAACAGGGGCTTGCTGTACTTACAGTAAACCTTTAAAGAACAAACTTACAGTATATATACTCAACCACATCCAATGTACAGAACTTGAGTTAAATGGATTATCAACTCTATAAACAAGCAATGACTAGTTGTAAACATAATAGGTCTGTTATCGTTCTGCCTTTTGAATTGTGCTGCTAAACTACCGTAAATATTTCTCTGAGATAAGCCGATAGGGAGGGTAATCATATTTATGTACACTAGTCTGTTTCTGAATATAAATTTGAGATGAAAGCATCAAAATATGTTTGCTAAGCAATGTACAAGTTCAAGATGTTGATAGATCTGCATTAATGGGTAACATTTTGTTCTTGTTTTCTTCAATTTGTGTCACATTATTTCAGTTTCTACAATTTCAGTACTTCATTCTATGCGATTTTGTTCAGTTAAAGAGTAATTTGCAAACTTGTAACTTGCAAATAATGACCAGGATCGGGTCACGATTATGTGACGCTTGAGTAGAAAAGACGGTGATATAGCAAGTTTCTACCTGTAGTATATACATAGGAATCGAAGAGGGCAATTGTTAGAATTTTCTTGGTTCACACACACAGGACCAAATGAGCATGGATTGAACTTTGAATTATGAAATCTGTGCAAACTTCAAGAACATTAAACAGTGCCAAAACTGATGAAAGATATACTTATACTGCTACCATGTTCAACACATACAAAACCAGAATACCGACTTGAGACCACTTAGACCCCCAAAAGACCATAGACAGACACTTGACAATACCCGCAAGTAGAAAAAAGAACAAAACAGACCCATTTTAGACAACTATTAAACCACCTTGGACTAAACACAAACTAAACTAATCAACTTCTTCCATCTTGCTTTCTTCAGCACCTTCTTCCTCTAAAGCAGGCATCTCAGCATCATCCTCGCCGCCTTCTTCCTCGTCAATGCTCAGACCCAATTTCAACATCCTGTGGATCCTGCCTCCGAAAGTGTTTGGGTCCTCCAAGCTAAATCCAGATGTCAACAGAGCCGTCTCAAACAGAAGCAGCACCAAATCTTTCACTGACTTATCGTTCTTATCCGCCTCAGCCCTCTTCCTGAGCTCCTCCATGATGGGATTATCAGGGTTTATCTCCATTGTCTTCTTGCTTGACATGTAAGAACCCATGCTACTGTCCCTAAGAGCCTGTGCCTTCATGATCCTCTCCATGTTTGCCGTCCACCCATACTCACCAGTCACCAAACAACAGGGGGAATCCACAATTCTATCAGACACGACAACTTTCTCCACTTTGTCTCCCAAGATTTCCTTAATCGTCTTGCACAGATTCTCGAATGATTTCTTCTTCTCTTCCCTCTTTTGCTTCTCTTCCTCAGTTTCGTCTTCGAGCTTCAATCCTTCTTTTGTTGCAGACACAAGCTTCTTTCCATCGTATTCCTTCAACTGTCCAACCGCATACTCATCAATGGCATCTACCATGAATAGCACCTCATAACCTCTCTTCTTGAGCTTCTCCAAGAATGGAGAGTTCTCAACAGCCTTCCTGCTCTCACCAGTGATGTAGTAGATATCCTTTTGTCCCTCCTTCATTCGAGTAACGTAGTCTTTCAAGCTGGTTAATTCATCACCACTCTTGGTTGAATGGTATCGGAGCAGATCAACAATCTTAGCCCTGTTCTGGCTGTCCTCATGGATACCCAATTTCAAATTCTTAGAGAAAGCCTCATAGAATTTGTTGTAGTCTTCCTTGTTCTCGGCAATCTCGTTGAACATCTCAAGGCACTTCTTCACAAGATTCTTCCTGATAACTTTAAGAATCTTGTTCTGTTGAAGCATCTCACGGGAGATGTTGAGTGGCAAATCATCAGAGTCAACAACACCCTTGACAAACCCAAGATACTCAGGAATTAGCTCCTCACAGTTATCCATGATGAAGACCCTCCTTACATATAGCTTGATGTTGTTCATCTTCTTCCGAGTGTCAAACAGATCAAATGGAGCCCTCTTAGGCACAAAGAGGATTGCTTTGAACTCGAGCTGCCCCTCAACAGAGAAATGTTTCACAGCAAGATGATCCTCCCAATCATTAGTCAAGCTTTTGTAGAAAGCAGCGTACTCTTCCTTGGTGATCTCTTCTGGTTTACGAAGCCAGATCGGTTTCTGTTTGTTGATAACCTCCCATTCATGAGTAACCTCCTTGATCTTTTTCTTCTTACCTTTTTCCTTCTCCTTTTCTTCATCAACTTCCTCGATATCACCTTCTTCTTCCTTTTTAGGCTCCTCGTCTTCATCGTCACTGATTTCCTTCTCAATTGTTTTTTCGACCCAAAGAGAAATTGGATAGCTAATGAACTCAGAGTGCTTCTTCACCAGATCCTTAATTCTCCTCTCCTCTAGATACTCCAACTGCAAAACCCAACATCAAAAACATGTAAGTAACTTATTACGAACCAATTAACCACCAACAGACATCATTAACCAAGTCGCACAATTACCTGATCCTCTTTAAGGAAGAGAGTGATCTTGGTTCCCCTACCAAGTTGTTCCCCAGTAGTATCCCTAGTCACAGTGAACGAACCACCAGCTTGCGATTCCCAAATGTATTGCTCATCGTCATTGTGTTTTGTGGTAACAATGACCTTCTCAGCAACTAGATAAGCTGAGTAGAAACCGACACCAAACTGCCCAATCATACTCACATCAGCTCCAGCCTGAAGCGCTTCCATGAATTCCTTGGTTCCAGATCTCGCAATGGTTCCCAAATTGTTCACCAAATCTAAATAAGAACAAATTTTACAGTGTTAGCTAGCATCAATATTCTACCATGCTCATCTTCAAAACAGTTGATTCATTATACGGCTATTAATGTCTACATGTCTATAAACAGAATTACTTAGCCATTTTTATAATCCGAAGCATATATAGTGCAACAAATTAACAATAAAACTTACAGTAATAATTACTAAACCTAAGGTCAACAAGTCAACATGCATGATATACATAATAAGACTGATATGATAATATGTATAACTGCTTATCAAATACTAAACCTAACAAATCAGCTAACAGCACTAATCATGTAATTATAAACAATAACAGTACTACTAATTACTAAACATGCATAATTATATACTTAAAAAAAATAATAATAATAATACCTGCTTTGGTCATTCCAACACCGCTATCGATAATCGAGAGCGTCTTGTTAACCTTATCAGGAACAATCCTGATGAAAAGCTCAGGCTGAGCATCGAGCTTGCTCTTATCAGTCAAGCTTTCGAAACGAATCTTATCCAAAGCGTCTGAAGCGTTGCTGATTAGTTCTCGAAGGAATATCTCTTTGTTGCTGTAGAAAGTGTTGATGATTAAGCTCAAGAGCTGGTTGATCTCCGCTTGGAATGCGAATGTCTCTGCTTCTGCCATCCGTACTTCCGCCATTAAAAAAAAAAAAAAAAAGTTTGTTAGAGTTTGTTGAGAGTTTGTTAGAGTGAATTTGTGAGTGTGTTTTTTGTTTCTGTTTGTTGATGAGAATTGGGTGTTTGGGTGGTATTTATATGAAGAGAGGATATGTGAAAGGTGGTGGTGGGTTGTTCTAGGTGGTTCTATGGTTATTTTGGTTCGGAGTCAGGTTCGGGTGGGTTCTGGAGGCTTCTTCTATCACTCTCGATTCTTCTTTCTTTCTCTTGTCAGTTCTACGTAAAACGGTGTCGTTTGTTGGGTTGCTTTTTTAATTTCTTTTTCCCTCCGGAGTCCGGTCCAAACCAAATCCACAACTAGTGTTTTCACGGGTCGGGTAATATCCGCATTAACCGAAAACCGAAACCGAATCAAACTAAAGAAACTGAATCAAATTCGTAAGTGAACCACACTGATCAAAACCGAACCGAACCGAACCGAACCAAATATTTGGTTATCAGTTTCGATATGATTTTGGCGATGAAAACCGAAAACCAAATTAATATATATATATATATATATATATATATATATATATATATATATATATATATATATATATATATATATATATAATCTGGATCGATTGAGAAGGTTTTTATTTTGAGAAGATTAAGAAAGTTTTCAAAAACGATAGATTTTTAACTTTGATTCATGTTTTTCAAGCATAAAACTCATTTTAATGTGATTAAAATTCAAAATGTGTAAAAAAAAATTGAATCAATGTTAAAAATCTCTCGATTTTGCGATATATGTAGAATACTGAATCATCTGTACAAATTTAATGAATCATCATAATAACTCGATTTTAACAATGATTTGTGAATCAAATTTGTGATTTATAGATTCGATTCACCATAAAATGATGTTAACTTGTTAATCAAATAAAAAACATGAATCAGTTTGTTCAAACGAAGATTTCTCAATCTTCTCAAAATAAAAACCTTCTCAATGGAACCGGATCCTATATATATATATATATATATATATATATATAGAATTGGGTTCTAATAAGATCCAAGTTAATGTGCAAAAAATAAGATCTATACCAGAACCAATAAGAAGAGGACATGTGGCAATGTATTTATAACACCAAAAAATAAAAAAGAAAATTAATAAAAATATATTTATATAGGTTAGAGGGCACTTTAGGAAATTTGCAAAACACATAATATATCATAACGTAAAATTTTTTTGCCCGTTTCTTTTGCTCACATCAACATATGATCGACTTAATATGGCGCCTTCAATGACATCCCTGATTTGTAGCACCATATCATTCATTATCAGTTATTATTGTCACTATATTCAGATTAAGGAAGCGTTTTAACAATCCTCTAGAGTTTCCAAATTCTACCAGTCATCATGAACTTTTCTAAAGAAATTCTGGTCGTTGATAATCATGCTGAAGGTAACAAATTAATAATATCACACTTGTTGAGTCTTTTTAATTATATATACCTCACTGGTTGAGTGTTTTTGTTCAATTCATGTGTTTGTTTTTTCCTTTTTGATCCACGTTTTTTTATGTTTAGGTTAATTATTGTAACCTTTGTTTATGATTAAACTTGGTACATCATACATATGATTATGTACATTCTGATATGGATAATGAAGTGAGACTGAAAAAAATTGGAATCGTTAAACTGAGTTGTGGATAATGAAATTGACGTTCTTTCTTTATATTACAAAAGCAGATACCATGTAGCTGGGCAGTACGTGAAGTGATTTTTATATGATCATACATATGCTTATGTACATTATGATTAAACTTGCTACATGTTCTTGAAAACGAGTAAGTTTCTAATCCCGTAATAACTGTTTTTTAGGTGAAACACTCACTCCTCAAGCAGTGAACATTGAGCCACACATTTTTGGTGAGTCTCTTATATATGATATTGATTCACAGCTCGAAATTTATGATTTTCTTTTTTGAGCAAAACTTTCTAAGCCGTAATCAATTTTTTTAGGTGAACCACTCACTCCTCGAGCAGTGAACAATGAGCCACATGACGTTTTTGGTGGGTCTCTTTTTACGCCTCCTCATGATCATCAGGTTGGAAGTTTTCAACCTACTCCTAACGGTACTAAATTTTGGGTCCCTAAAGTTACTAATAAACCTGTACAAGGTACTGTCTTTGATACACTCGAATTAGCTCTAAATGCTTACAAAGATTACGCAAGAGAAGGTGGTTTTGAGGTTAGAAAGGGTGGTCAAAAATACACCAAAGACAGCAAAGACGAACCCAACAATAAGTATTTTTATTGTGTTAGACAAGGTGTTAAACCCCCATCCAAGGCCAAAAATCAAGAACCTGATAAACCACAAACCACCAACCCTTTAGGCGTGACTAAGGTCATAAAAAGAAGGAAACGTGCATCTTTTCGTTGTGGATGTAACGCACAACTTAGGCTTAAGAAACGACCA
This sequence comes from Artemisia argyi, assembly GCA_030686995.1. Classification (NCBI taxonomy): domain Eukaryota; kingdom Viridiplantae; phylum Streptophyta; class Magnoliopsida; order Asterales; family Asteraceae; genus Artemisia; species Artemisia argyi. The sequence goes on along the minus strand of CM060707.1, from coordinate 177,666,906 downwards.
GATGGTAAATATGTTGTGTCCAAGTTTATTGAGAAACACAACCATAGTTTGGTATATGAAGACGATATCAAGTATCTTAGGGCATCTCGTAGGCTGACTTTCTCCAAACAGCAATTGTTAAACCAACTATCTAATGTCAACATAGGCCCCGTTAGATCCTGGAAAGTGTTGAAAGAAATGTATGGTGGCTTTGAATATATAGGGGCAACAGATGTTGAATGCAAGAACTACAGGCGTGGTTTGAATGAATTCATCGGTGAGCGTGATGCTCAAATGGTCGTTGACAAGCTCTTGAGCCGAGAAGAATATTTCGATGATTTTTCTGTTGAATACAAACAAGACAAAGAAACTAAAGAATTGGTTGGTTTGTTTTGGGCAGATGAGCAAGCCAAGCGTAATTACGCTGCCTTTGGTGATGTTGTGTCATTTGACGCCACGTTTCGTTCAAACAGGTATCATGTCGTTTTGTATTTCCTTATACTTAACTAGATTGGTTTGGCACATTCTGATACACATGCTTCTTTGTACTTTACGTAGGTACAATATGGTGCTTGTCCCTTTTACGGGCATTGATAATCACAACCGATGTGTCATATTTGCTGCAGCCTTGTTAGCTAGCGAATCTGCCAAAAGATACACGTGGCTGTTGAAAAGGTTTAAAAAGATATTCGTTAAAGTTCCCAAGGTTGTGGTAACTGATCAAGATCCGGCTATGAAGATAGCTATTGAAAAGATACTCCCGGATAGCCGCCACCGTCTTTGTATGTGGCATATAATGTCAAAACTTACAACAAAGGTATTCTTTTGAAGTTAAACTTGAATTACTGTAATAGAAAGTTTGTAGTTATATGTGGTACAATTAGTTGTTAGTTATTTGTCATGATATGAGGGTCTTTTGGTTCAACACATAAGGGTCTTTGGTTCAGCACATAGATACATAGATACATATATACACAGAATTCTGTGATACCTACTTGTACCCGTCGCTGCTAATCATGAGTTATTATACTTGTGACCGTTGTTGCTAATCATGAGTTATTATACTGATGGTTTGAATTTTAACCACTGTATTGTATGGGCTTGATGTCAAACTTCACTCTAAGCCACCTTAAGGCTTCTTTTTGTATACAATTATGCTTGGATTTGTAAAAGATTGTAATTATTAAACAGAATCGTGGATACTGAGATGTATCTTAGTAAATGGCTTAAAAATTAATTGGATTAGTAAACGCCTTAAAAATTACTGAATCGTGGCTTCTTTTTGTATAGAACTATGTTTGGATGGGTATAGATACATTTTACCTGGACAATGAAGTGATTCTATATAAGAACATATGTTTACTTAGTAAACGCCTTAAAAATTACTTGGTGATATGTACCTTCAGGGGTCTTTTGATCACCCACTTTGGCTAACTGGTTTTTTAAAGATAATTTACGAAACTTGGATGCGGATCAGTAACATATACCTTAGGGGGTGTTTAAAGATCAGTAACATTTGTTTTTTGAAAATTGTGTTTAGGTCGGGCCAGCCTTATGCAGCGACACGGATTTCAAAAGGCGTTTCTGTGGTATTGTTTGGACTGACAGGATTGACCCCGAAGTGTTTGATGAACAATGGAACAAGATAATTTCAGATTTTGAGCTTACTGAGCACAAATGGCTTCAAGATATGTTCGAACTGCGGTTCAACTGGATACCGGCCTATTTCAGGCATGAACCGATGTCTGGTCTGATGCGCACGACATCGCGGTCCGAAAGTGAGAATCACTTTTTTGGCCAGCTCTTCAACCCACACTTGAGTTTGATCGAATTCCTTAGTCATTTTGATACTGCAATGGACTCCCAAAGATTCAAATATGGGAAAAATACACATGACTCAAAATACACAACACCGGAATTTAAAACTCACTTAGAGGTTGAAAAGGAAGCCGCAGAACTGTATACACACACTATCTTCTATGATGTTCAGGATGAGATATGCGAGTCATTGTTTCATTGTTTTTCACTTAGTGTTCAACAGGATGATACCTCACTTACTTATATGATTCGCGATATTGAAGCTGATTACACAACGATACATGGTGTACTTGTTGAAGCTAAATATGAGGTAACACTATCCGTATTCTTGTTTATGTTATACAAATATATCAATAATATGCCCAGATTTAAATCAAGCTTTCCTTTAACATGTAGGTCAACTATGTGCCAGCTAGTTGTGACATCAAATGCAGCTGCTTAAGGTACGAGTGCTATGGGTTGCTGTGCCGCCATATTTTTTATGTTCTTAGGATGTCCAAGGTCTTCCATTTCCCTAGAAAATACTTGCAGCGAAGATGGTCAAAGTATGCTCTGCCCAACAAGATTGTCACAAGGCCCGTGGACGTTGCAAGCTTGTCAAATCCGGCAGAATGTGTTAATGGTGTTCTGAAGGAAATTTACGGCACTGTTGAAGATTCGGTCACCCGTTTGGTAACTGATATTCAGAAGCTACACATTTACAAGGATGACCTTGATACATTACTAGAACAAGTGAAAATCGACATCCCAAATGCCCCTGAAATGAGCAAGAAAGAATTGTATGCTGCTGCGCTTGGTGTCACGGAACCTGTTGAGGTTAACATTATTGCCCCTGAATGTCATAATAAAGGATCTGTTTCTTTGAAGAGGCATCAAACACAAGCCGAGAAAGCAATGAATCAATCAAAAAAGAATCCGCGTAAGTGTAGTGCTTGTGGAGAGCTTGCTTATCATGATTCTCGCAACTGTCCCACCAAGAAGAAAGCAAATGATGAAGATATGGACGATCCAAACAATGATGCATAATAACTTTGGGTCTTTGATTTTAATTTCAAATAATATTAGTCCTTTTGCTGAAACAATACTGTTAACGCTTTATTGGTTATTTTCGTATTCCAAATTCTGGTTCTGATTTATTTTAGTTCAATACGTTATCGGTTTTTTTTATTCCTGTTCCCAGAATGTATGTATGTACCATCAAATAAACTTATATCCATGTTTTTTAAGTTCCTTTTCAAAGAATGTGTTTCTTATAGGTTACCATGTATATCCATGTTTTTTTTACACTAGCATATACTTTAATCTGTTATGTGTCACCAGCCTCCAAAACCTTCCATGTCTTACTGGTTTTTTTTCCGCTGCCTAAGTCACCTTATTTTCTTGGGTGTTTGGGACAACTTTTTGATATCATCAAAATTGGGTTTGCCTATGCTTTTTTTGCTGATATATGTAACATTTAGTTGATTTATATGCTTCAGATTTAATCCTTTTAATGTGCATGATTATCTTCCCATTATATATATGATATGCTCATTTAAAAAAAATATCCCCCACCTTAATGGCCATTATCCCTAATCGATCTATAAATACAACATGTATTCACTCCACATTTCTTCCATTCAAGGTAAATACTATGCTTTCTATTTAAACTTTAGTCGATACATTCTTATACGAAAGCGGGTTCCTGTTCTTTAACAATTAATAAATTAAATTTCTTTTCGTTGTATCTTATTAATTTTAAAGTTACAGGTCGTGATTGTTGCATGTCTACTAACCCAAAAATGTACATCGGTTTCATGAAACCCAACAACCGAATGCGTCTATGCCATTACTGTGGCAAGTACGGATACCATGATGCAAGGAACTGCCCCCACATGAAATACGGCAAAGGAAAAACCGTTCACCAGGTTCTCTACAAGAAAATTTATGCGTACGACAATAATCCCTGAAACGCTATGTCTTTGGTTTTAAAGTTGTACTATTTACGTTATCGTTAGCAGTTAAGGTTGTTATTGGTTACTATTGAACTTGAAGTGTTCCAGTTTAAATTTGAAAAATATCGTGTCCTTTTTATTCATTTATACTTTTACTTGTCCCATTCTCTTTATTAACTCCATATGCATCAGTTTTTCTGTTTTTTTCATTACATTAGCAAATGGATCAGACATAAGTTAGATGGGATTACCGGTTCAATCACACATAGACGGATACATTTTGCACAGGTTATGGGGGTGTTTCGCTCAACACATGTACGCGTTTTAATCCATTTTGTGTGCAAGTTTGTATGCAATTATGCTTATCCCATTTGAAAGCATTGTTGTTTTGGCCTGCAATATACTTGTAAATTACATGGTTCTAGATTATATACTATAACCAAACCTATACAAGTTTGTACCATTAAAACTTATATACTATACTCAAACCTATACAAGTTTGTACCATAAAAACTTAAGACTTTTTTGGAAATAAAATACTGAATTTAAATAACATTTCATTAATAGATAGATTAGCATCTTGCTACACATCAGTTCAACTATTTAGTGTACCAAAATAACCTTTTATTCTAAGTTATGCTACACCAACCATTATAATCCAAAAGTAACATAACTTCGATCCAGTAAACAAGTCTTCTAGTAACTAAAACTTATTATGCCACTGACACGCTATAGCATTTTCGTAACACGCGCATAACATGTTTCATACGAAGCAGCCTCTAACCTTTGCCTTTCTGCAGCTGGCAGCAATTTGTGCGCTTGAACTTCCATTTCAAAGTCAGCTTTCTTATGGTTTAGGTCCGTCAAGAGCATTTTTGCTGCATACTTCTTACGGAGTTCATCCAGTTGGTGCTGCTGATCCTTCCCTTCTCTTCTTAACCCACAAAGGTCATCATATTCCCCGCCAAAGAGGTACGTCTCCATATGTCGCATCGCAAAAACCCCACAGTCAATGCCGTTATTCTTAGTCATACATCCCAAACGTAAGATCATCCTTTTAGCAAATCTGAGAAACCCCTGTGCTGGATGATTTTCGAATGAAAGAAAGTCTTCAAACCTAGCGACCTGTTGGTTTGATCAACAAACAGTGTATGCATTTAACCACACAGTACTTAAAAAGACAAACTTCATTCGTACTTAAACGTACCAGAAAATCAACAACACCCCCGTATCTTTTTGACGCATCTTCAATCTCGGAAAGCATATTATCTAGGATATGTACCTCCTTCCTTTTGAGATGGATACATACAACGTAAAAATGTTTACCCTGGAGTATGGGGAAAAACACCTATCACATAAGAATAAACACATAGATTATTATCCGTTTTCATAACAAGTAACTTTTTTCTACACTTATGTATCACTAATTAGGTAATGCCATTTTTAGGACACGAAAATTACCAAATCCACATTAATCAAACTTCCATACACTGTGCTTTCCAAAATGCCCTTCATGCCTTTAATGAATTTATCTGATGACTCCTTGACATCCAATCCTTTGCCTTTCAAATCCTTTACATCCCACTGGCGCTGTTTCCATGTAAATTATTTTTTAGTAGTTACAGTTTAACAACATAAACAATATGCTTAACATGTACCATTCTACTAATGTCTTAAATCATACATACCATAAGTGAAGTATCACAAAACACCTTGCACATAAGCTTCTTCGGATCACGGTATCTCTCACAATCATTTAGGACTTTTGTGAACATGTCTACCGCCTCACTTGATATCATTATTCCGGGGTACAAGCTCTCAAACACGATCCTCGGTGCATATGCATAATCAGTCTGGAACAGGATGTCCCTATAACACAAATAACAATGAATAAACAGAAAAAATTTAACAGGTTATATGTAACAATTAGTAGCATCACATGTTTTCTTACGTTTCTGATAAACGACCGCTGAACAAACAATCAGTAGCTCTTTTCTCGTGCCCCGACAAACCAGCAGCCAAAGAACATGCCCTTCTTACCCACGGGGAACATAAGACTTCCGCTGGTCTGCCATAACGTTTAGGCCTAACATTCGTATCCTTTGGTACAATGGTCTGTAAAAGTGCTACATCACAAATGGTGTACGGAGTAATTGCCCCATTAGACACATTCCCCGAAACACCTGATTCTTGTCTACCAACTATTAATTTTTCAGGAGTAAAACATTCAAAATGTGGTAGATCTTGAGAATCATAAACCTGTAAGGATTCCAACAGCTCTTCCGCTTCAGCAAATAATTTGTCCCCACCTGACACATCTACACTTCTACCCTGTGTTGCAGGTGGTTGTGTTATGTTCAAATCAAATTTTGAAACAGTTACCTTATCACTTCTTAGCCTATTCTCTTTATTACTTCTTTTTCTGCTGACAATTGTTCACTATATTCCACATAAGCAGATGGTGTCCCATAAAACTGAGTAAACGGGAATGGTTCATCCGGTGCATCCTTGGAACTCCATGTCTTTGGTACATCACGATCCGGAGTACAATAATCCCCATCATTCCCATCCTCAGTTGTTTTCACACTCTCACTTGCTGGCTCACGAAACACACGTGCACGAAACAAAGCATCACGTAGCTCCTTCATCTGAAGAAGTCCTTCATTAGTAGGATTTTCTTCAAGCGCCGCATCCAAGCATTCGTCTGCCTCATCTATAAGCTCACCCGCTTTTTTGTATTTCGCCGCCAGACTCTTTATAGTTTCCTGTATTACAACACAATAACCAAATTATAAATCGGCATATGAAATACTGCATGTACCATATACACATTACAACATACCAAGTAAATAACACTACTTTTTTTGTAACAGCCATCAAAACACGGGCATCTAGTTTATCATTTATATTCCATTCTGAAGCACAACTAACATGCGTATACGTAGATTAACGATACATTTTTTTTAACTCATAAACATGCTTTAAATGCCCCAAGTTCATTTTTAAAACTACTTATAATTACCTCAACACTATTTGGACTCACCTCGACATTCTTCGGACTCATCCTCTCTTCTTCTAATTTGTTGAAAATGTCTACTGTCCAATTGTTTACCAATGGCATTTGAACATCCCCATTTCCTCCACTTTGGCGCATTGATTCAGCGTACACAACCTACGGGATCATTACATATTTCAATACACAACAAAATTTAGTTTTAAAATAAAAATCAACTAGTACATTATATTTAAAAACATACCAACAGAACAATCACTGGCCCGCAATAATGGGTAGTCCTAATCCAGCTTTTTTTCGTCCTAACGAGACACCCAAGAACATAGCTACACCAATCAAATCCAGGGATATCGTTCTCATCCTGGATACAGTTAAAAAACCTTAAGTTCACTGTAGCGTTCTTGTTAGCTTCTCCAATTGATGTTAAGTAGAGAACCAAAAAATTGAGCTTAAACATCCACCCTCCTTCTTGTTGGGTGTATATCTGTTTCTCGACGGGGATGTGTTTATACCTTGTCGTACTTTCAAACTGCTTCTTCCATTCAACCACAAGAGGGTGTCTGAAATCAGCTTCATCAACTGCTTCCACAGGTACATTCCCCATTGGTATCCCAAGCACATCCCTAACTTTTTCCTTCGTAATACTTATTTCCTTACCATCCACATTCAGTACGCATCTATCCTCATCAAAGTTATCTAACAGCCAATAACTTAACCTAGTTGGTACATCCTTAATCTTAAAGCCAAGGACGGCTCCAAACCCCATCTCCTTAACATCTTCTCTCTGCTTTGTGGACAACTTTGGTAGTAGGCGATGCAACGACCACAACGATATTCGTTGATGTACCCGGTCTACATCAGGTACCTTACAACCGACACCCTTTTCACCTTTATTCTTCTCTATAGCCTCATCAACCAACTTACTATTGCGGATTCGCTTCCTCACCCCGACATCATTATCCACACCTTCCTCATGCTCCTTCTCCTCATCAACTATACCCTTTTTTCCACATTTTTTTTTCAAACCTAACTTTCGTTTCCCAACATCCTTCTTCACCAGACCATCATCACCACCTTTGACCTTGGAAACAATAAAGAATTTACTTCTCTTCCGATGTCCCTTATTCACTTCACCCCCTTCATCAACTTTCTCCATTTTCCCTACAACTGAAGGTATAAACACATCCCCTTCCAGACTACCCACGGGACGTTTCATTAAACGTCTTTTCCTTGTTCCTGACCTCCTATTACCTCCATGAATTCCAGTTCCTGTATCATGTACATTTTTTATTCAAATCATTAAAAATATAAATAATGGCCTTTTTAATCGGCGTCGCGCATTGTATCACATGTATATAACCAATCCTTATATTAACTATTGGATATAAGGGTGTATGGATCAGCACATAGATACATAGATACACAGGGGTGTTTGGTTCATTCTCAGCTACATAGATACATCCCGATGGAACGATACATTCCAGCTCACATACCATATCAAATACATGTTATATGGGTATTCGGTTAATTCATAAACACACATATTCATCCCGATACAACGATACATTCAAGTTGACATACCCACATTACATATAACCTATAAGAGTGTTTGTTCCAATTAACGAGATATAAGGGTGTTTGGTTCAGGACATACATTCATAGATACACAGGGGTGTTTGGTTCATTTTCAGATACATAGATACATCCCGATATCAAAGATACATGCCACCCACAATACAGGTGTGTGTTTGTTTCATCATACCCATAAGCTGTATAGCCATATGGTTGTTTGGTTTAGTACATCAAAAATTTTACACCTTTTCTTTGATTCATTCACAGCTACACACGTACATCCCAACGATACGTTCAAGTTGACATACCTACATTACATATAACCTATAAGAGTGTTTGTTCCAATTAACGAGATATAAGGGTGTTTGGTTCAAGACATACATTCATAGATACACAGGGGTGTTTGGTTCATTTTCAGATACATATATACATCCCGATATTAAAGATACATGCCACCCACAATATAGGTGTGTGTTTGTTTCATCATACCCATAAACTGTATAGCCATATGGTTGTTTGGTTTAGTACATCAAAAACTTTACACCTTTTATTTGATTCATTCACAGGTACACACGTACATCCCAACACATCCCGATACATTACATATTACCTATCAGATCATATACAAGCTAAATGTGTATTTGGTTGACCATAATTATAACCTACTTGGGTGTTTGGTTGAGCAACATATACACAGATACATTCCAATGCACATATACATAGTTCAAGGCTCATGTCTATGTTATTTTCAAACCCGTAACTAAGTAACTAACACACAAATCATGTATAGAACAACTATTCCAATTATCTCCTACCAAGAAACACATTTACATATCACCAACAACAATATAAGTATTCAAAGTTCGTATATTCATACCTGGTACATCCACATTTTCAGGGTCACTAGTTAAATCAATGGTAACACCAGATCCTCCAGCATCATTCCCCATTTGGTCACTTAACCTTCTGCTTCTTCTAACTTCAAAATCAACATGCAAGTATGCATTTTTTTTCAGTACACGCTTACACAATACACTAAACATTAAAATGGAAAGATCAAAAGATGGATAAATTACCTATCAAAATTGGTGGTAAATCACCAATGCCTTGCTCGTCTTCTATTATACTCATGCTTTTTATAGCCCTAGTTTCTACTCACTTGCTACACAATCGCAATCGCCAAAGTGTAGCCGGATATATTTCTTGATTATACGGAATTAATTTTTTGAAGGGAGTGAAATACGGGACTTAATTGTAACTGATGATGTTCTGCTTCTTTGACTTTAAGTCAAATCATACTCTCATTTATTTAGGTGTAGGTGGATGCAAAATATCCCGCCCTTTCATTAGTAATACTTTGATACATATACCCCTGGAGTTGTTGTTAATTACAATATTACCACTCATCAAACATTGATCTCATTTAATAACAAAAAAATGATCCAATGGTCCATATTGGGTCTTACTTTTACCATTTTAAGAATGATCTCATTATAACCCTCCCCTATATATATATATATATATAGATTTATGTTCATATGGTGTACATTTTAAAGTAAGATATAATAAGCACCAATAAAGGATTGACAAGTGTAATTTTCATTTAAAAGAAAATGTAAACTACTTAATAAATGTTTAAGGGTATTATGGGTATTTAGTTGTACCGAAGTTACAACATAAACCTCAATCATCCTATTTTTTCTATGATAACATTTATTTCTCTCTCATCCCCATCAAGAGCATAAACAATTTCAATTTCAAGATCTGAAAATCAAACACCAATAAATTGATCCATCAACTACAAAAACAATAATAAAATCGTTCATATAACACCAAAATCATCAAAAACTAATCAAAATCAGCAAACTTGGTCAGATTTCAAACCCGTCGTTGGAACCATGGTCATATTTCAAAGGGGAAGAACCATGGTCGGATTTCAGTCACAACATTAATAGGTAATGGGTTAACCCTTCATTCACAGTCAGGCATTCGTTATAACTCCAACATCATATTCTATTTTCGAAACAAACCAAGATTTCAGAATTTAGTGTTTGTTTCGAAGTTATACTTGATGTATTGGTTGGTGTAAGAATTAACAGATTGTGTGCGAAAAGTTCCGCAACGCATCTGGAAAAAATAAGGGATATTCATTCTTGATGACCCTCTTTCGTGTACAAAATTTTTTTGCCACTAAGACTATGTTTATTGGTGACCTAAAGTCACAACCGGTCACAAGAGATTGCCAACTTGTGGTCACTTGGTGACCTAAAGTCACAACCGATTGCCACATGTCAATTTGTGATTGGTTGAAAGGGGAGAATCGGTCGTGACCCCAACCCACAACCCACACCAAAAGTCACCAATAAACATAGTCTAATGCATGCAGTAAGAACCAAGAACAAGGTTAAGGGTGCGAGATCTACTAAACATGGTCGAAGGTTTCTTTTGGTTTCTCATATTGGGTTAAAGGCTTCAAAATAGGGGTAGGCCCATTATGACTTTTGGTTTCTCATGTGCAGATTATAATTTCTCGTGATCTGTTATAAATTTGTGAAACAATGGTTTGGTTAATAGTTGTGTTTCAATAATTATTTGCAATAGTAAGTCTTAGTATTAGTTGTATCACTCGAATCATTATTAGATTTGCAACGATATGTATTAATTTTTTAATTTGATGTATGAATGATAATCAGTTATGTGTAACTTTTGTAAATTAACCCATTTGCTTGTATTGGGTAGTGGAAGTTTGGGGAAACGACATGTCATTACAAATATTTCCTAATAATTCAAGCATGTCCCTAAAAATATATCATAATACTTAATGTATCACTACAAATGTATTAAAAATTTGTGTGTCACCACGTATGTGTCAAGGAAATTTATGTGATAAATAGAGTGTCACTACAAATGTATTAAAATTATGTAGTGTGTCATTAAAAGTGTATTAAAATTTTAATGAGTCACTGTAAATGTATCAAAAAATTTAACGTATCACTATATATGTATCAAAAAAATTTAGTACAGCTACAAATGTGTCAAAAAAAAAAAAAAAAAAAAAAAAAAAAAAAAAAATACTGTGTCACTATATATGTATCAAAATATTTATGTATATATGTGTATCAAAAATTGAAGTGTCATTATAAATTTAATGTTTCATAAATAAAGTATAATATGCAGTGTATCACTATAAAAATTGGTGTGCCATGATCTAATATTGAAGAGGATGAAATGCGAGAGATACATATTAAAAAATAAAACAAAGAAAAAGTGAAAAAGTACCTCTGAATGTTAAGGCACGTGGGTTTGGCTGTAAAATGGTTTCAAGAATTGCCATTTATTTCATTTTATTTACCATAATGCCATTACAATTAATTTAAAGATTTTTAATCACATGTGATCATCAATGATGCATCTAACAGTTCAGATTAGTGCCTATTATTTTCTACTTTAAGACTGTACACCACAATAACAGGCCCCTATATATATATATATATATATATATGAAAAAACAAATCACTAAGCTTGAAAAAAAAACCAAATTCATATAAATAAATATATGTATTTTTTTTATGTATTTATATGAAAACTCTTTCTTAGCATAAATATAACATTATTTAAGCTTGAAAAAAAAATTGTGGCAAAAATATAAATAATTGCATGAAAAAATAATTAAAATTATGTAATTCGGATTATTCAGTCATAGAGATTCGGTTTTCGGTTCAGTTGAATCAAATTTGAATTCGGTTCGATTCGATTTTTGGTTTCACCCAATTTTTTTTAACCGAACCGAATAAATCAAATAACCTGATAACTGAACCGATGAAAACCCTATCAACAAAACACAAAATAAATACTACGCCCTTAATTAGAATATTGAACTTATTTAATGTGAGTTTAGTTGCAGAAATTATTATTTTTAATCTTTTTAGAAAAAGAGAAAGGGTATTTTATATGTAGAAAAAATATAAATTTAACAAACGCGTTTAAATGATATTTTTTAGGAAATAAAGATGTAAAAATAATGGAAGGAAAAATATACTAGTAGTAAAGAGTAAATAGCTATTTCTTAAATCTTAAATTTTAGTTAAATTTTGAAAAAGGAGATTTTCATTCTTTTAGAACATTTTTAGAAAGCGTGTAACAAACGAGATTTCAGCTTTTTCATTTTTTAATGAAAAAGTCCTGAAAAAATAAAGTATTTTTTATCAAGTAAACACACCTTAAACTACTCTCTTCATTTTAAAAGTATATAGTCCTTGAGATGTGCAAAAATAATAGTCCTCTCCTTGTCTCAACCAATCAACAAAGTGTTTAATGGGTAGAGATAATATTTGGTTGGTTGAAAAGTGTATTTTATGTTTGATGGCGATAATTTTAAAAGAGCGTAAGTACTTAACACTTAACAATATAAGCTATGTTTATTCGACACATCTTGTAATAGCTTTTAAAAAATAATTATCTTTCATAATATTTTATATTACTAATGAAGCTTACATAAGTAAGCTCCGGCTTTTGCTTTTTGCTTCTTTGCAGTCTTACATTTATCTTGCATGTCTCCTATTTTCGCTAAACATGTTCTATGTTATATTATATTATACATGAATTTGTTACTCAACCAATTAACTTTTGCGAGGGTTATATTAAGAATGCTATAACAAATATTTGAGTGAAAAGTTTATATTTCACTTATTGACGTGATAAAGATAACATACAACGTGAATGTTGCATAATCAGTGTGTTAATTAGGTGCAAACATTAAGACATGTACGGGGAAGATTTATACAATAATCAAAGCATATGCGTATGATTACTAGCATTGTACATGTTCAAAGCATCGATATCTATTCAGAGAACAATGAAACAAGAAATAGTGTTGGTGTATGTGACCGATTGGCCCGTGCCGAACATCAGACAAGAGATATGTCCGAAAGGCACTACCGAAAAGGAACGAAAGCACACACTTCTTTTATCTAGATACCACCTTTTATCCAATGGATCATTGCAAGATCTGGACTACGTCGCCCATCCCGGATTTCACAGGATTGTGTCACCCGTGTGGTCTGACACCTAGCACCTAGGCTAGGTATAACTCGGCAGTTTCTTTCCCAAAGCACTACAGGTATAGCTTGGTAGTTTCTTGCCCAAAGCACTACAGTAGTGAGGTTGGAGTAGTATAAATACCCCCACCTCATTTAAGTCACAACTAATCACTTCACTTGCATTTACTCTATTATTTATTACCTAGCCTTTCGGCACATATACTTATTCTCATGCCGGAGCTTGGTCTTTGGATAAGTCGTAAGGCGAGGCTAACACGTGTCTTTTCTGTGTGTAGATGCTCGGAGGATGTAGCTTGATCTAGCCCGAAAGGACCTACACATAACTTTATGGGATAATTCATATCTCCCTCTCTTTTCAACAATAATTTCAAATATACCCAAAATACAACCATTGAATGCATTGTGTACAATGCTTTTAAAGCATCATTTTGGGTAAATATGAATTTTTCATGCTTTTGTTGGGTAGATATGAAAATGCCCCTAACTTTATTTAGGTACAAACTTTTACTTCAACATGTAACAAACCCAATTAATACGATTTAGGTTAAAATCCTTTAGTGCGAACTTATAGGTAAAAGAAAAGTGTGATATTTGAATTTCTTGGTGTGTGTTTATATAATAGATACTAAAATGAGATACTATATGTCTTAAACTTGAGGCGTAAAGTTTGCATTTCAATATACTAGATGAATACTCACGCAAAACGACAGTGTATATCAATAAATAATTATACTTGTGAACTTGTGATTCTGGTATGGCCATTGATGCAACCTTTTTTTTTTTTTTTTTTTTTTTTTTTTTTTTTTTATTGAAGAAACCGGTTGCAACCGTTTAACCCTAGACGTATACCCGCGCAAATAGCATTTTTTAAGCCAATTTATAAAGAAATATATGATGTTAATATTATGGTGCAAGACTTAATTTAGCTGTCATATTATATTTGTAAAATTCAATTCTTTGTTGCTTAAAAAGTTGTCAGCCGTGTCTTTGTAAGTTTAAATACATGTCAGCCGTGAACTTGAGAACACAATGTTAATTAAAGATACTTTCGCTGATGATATAAAGCTTTATCGCATGCTTGAAGTGTTGGTAGAAGTGGAGACTGAACGGGTTCCTAAGAGGAGTGCTAGACTCACTCACATTTTACAAAATTTCTCCCACACAATGAGGTGGAATGCATCTTAGCCATCCAATACTCTCACTTGGTCAATTAATGCTCTCACATGAGTGGCTAAGATGCATGCCACCTCATTGTGTGGGAGAAATTTTGTAAATTATGAGTGAGTCTAGCACTCCTCGGTTCCTAAATCCAATTTCTGCCACCCGAGAAAGAAAAAACCGTTAATTGGGATATTATGACATACAAATGTTTTGCAAAAAGCTTTGAAATATTTAGCATTTAGAATTGACAGCTCGTTTCATAAAGAGTATTTAGCGTTTTCGTATTATTAAAAATCCCGACTTTCAATTCCTACTTAAAAAGTGCTTAGCGCTAACATTTAACTTTTACTTCATTTAGACTTTATAATAATAATTGTTTCAGTCACGGTCTCAAACACCTTTTTTTTAACAAACAACAATTGCTCACAACTACTGTTAAATGCTACTGCTAGTTGGTATTGCTATTGATACTGATAATTGTTAAGCTAATTTTGCCAAAACATATACTAGATGATAAGGGATCACTTTTCTATATGCTTTTTCCCTCATGCAATACATACAACTTTTAGAATGAGAACGTACCTTTACAATTTTTTGTTATACTTAAGTTTTTTTTAACCGTTTTTTTATTTTTATTGTTTGCCGTGAAAAAATGATGCAATTCTTATTGGTCTTCTTAGGCTTGTATGTCTTTATAAATCCTCCTAAGCGAAATATGTGTAAGAAAGTAAAAAAATACTCAACTAATATTGATTTTTGTAGATTAATAGAATAACCCTTGTTCCTCGTCACGTATGGTGGTAAGTTAGTTACCTCAAAATAATCTCAATTTCAAATAAAGACAGTTACCACAAACACATGACCTCATTCTCATATTCAACACAATTTCATAAACCTTAACTCAACAAATGTCAATCAATGTATCATCCTTCACTAACATCGTTTCAAGTCCAACACACTTCTTTGGTCTCAAACTATGGATCACTATCATAATCTTCATAGGTATACTCATCCTGATTCTCCTCCTCGCTTCTTTGTGCTCCTACTATTGTCATTGTTCTCGTCGTCGCAAGAAAAAGCTTACTAGATGTTCCCGTGGTGTGAGCGACAGAAAATCGCTCTCACGAAGAGGCTGGGACCAGCAAATGGCTTACTCGAGTCGTAGTAATTGGTCACAAAGTGATTTTCATGTGGTTGATATGGAAACTGTGATATTTGGTAGTGCAAGGTTGTGCAAGAGTTATAGTGCAAGGGAAATTGAAGTAGCAACGGATGGATTTAGTGTTGGGAGTGTCGTTGCGAGGGGAGAGTATGGTGTGGTTTATCGCGGTATTTTGTTAGATGGTAGAAGGGTTGCTGTTAAGGAATTACTAAGCAGCAGGTTTGAATTTAAATGATGTTAAGTTTACATGGTACTCCCTCCGTCCCACAATAATTGTCCAGTTTGACTTTTCTTGGTCTTTGTTGTTCAACTTTGATCTTAAATATTTTTATTTTTGTCATATGATATTTGATGAAAATTATATCAATGAAAATATAGTTAAAATCCAATCAATTCATATATTTTGCATCAAATATTATATAACACACGTAAAAGTATTTAAGGTCAAAGTTGAACAAGTTAGACCGTAGAAAGTCAAACTGGACAATTATTATGGGACGGAGGTAGTACATCTTTTGGACACATTACTAACTAACTAGATAGAAATTGCATCTTCTAATATCTTATGTCAAAAGTATATACGTTTAAGTCAAATTCTCCTAAGTTATTTGCCTATAGTTTTTATTGTGAATATAATCATGTGAAACAAGCTAGCTTAATGAATGTTGTTTTGTAGTGCGAATGTTGGTGATTTTATTGAAGAAGTTGAAGCCATTTGGTGCATTAGACACAAGAATTTGGTAAAATTACTTGGATACTCCATTGAAGGAGCCAAAAGGTGATGGTGTACTTATTTCCAATCTATATGCATACTTATAACCTATTTAGATAAGCAACAAGATTTGTAATTTACTAGGACTTTATCATGTCTTGAATTGTAGGATGCTTGTGTACGAGTACGTCAACAATGGCAATCTACACCAATGGCTCCATGGATGCAGAGCAAAAATTAGCCCTCTAACATGGGACATCCGGATGAGCATTATACTTGGAATCACAAAAGGGTAAGCGTTTTGTTTATGTAAACATATGTAGATGAATCACATTTTACGCTAATAATTATTGTTCCCTTGTAGATTGGTCTACTTACACGAGGATAGTGAATCCATTGTTATACATCAGAATTTAAAGTCTAGTAGCATACTTCTCGATCACAAATGGAATCCCAGGATATCAAATATTGGTATAACAAAGCTCCTAGGCCTGGAACGAAATCAATCCATTGCAACTGGAACGTCAGGGGGGTTAGTTGTCGTCCTTCTAATTTCATTTAATCGTATGTTTGCTACATTTTTTACATAAACGCGTCTTGCAAATTGCTATTCTAATCCAAAATCTTACATTTGAGCTATTCATCCTTTTGAAGGTATATTGCTCCAGAATATGTTCTTACACATAGTTTTGATGTGAAGAGCGATATTTATAGCTTTGGGGTTCTCATAATGGAGATAATATCGGGAAGAAACCCTGTAGAATATGCTGAATTCGGTATAAAGGTTAGATTCTTCTTGTTTGTTATTATTAGCTTTAAATTTTTCTAAAGTAAAAGTTTGTTGTTAAGGATAAAATTTGTACATGTAGGAATACTTGGTAGATTGGCTAAAATCAAAGGTTGGCGATCAAAAGTTCGATGACATAGTAGACCAAAGACTACCAGAACTACCATCGTCAAAAGAGCTTAAGAGGATTATATTGATTGCTCTTCGATGTGTGGATCCGGATGTTGAAAACAGACCTACAATTGGAGATGTTATTTACATGCTCGAACCACATGACTTGCTTCTTGACGATGTAAGTGATGTTTCCCTTTTTTGATTTATCACCAATGCTCTTTCTTACATACAACAATACAAAAGTGACTCGTTCAGTTCATGATATCTACAAGTTGGTATTGATGCAGGAATCAATAATTGATACATAGACAACAAGTCAAGAGTATTGATTTCATTACTTCTTGAGATATCACATTACCTTAGTGCTAAAATGGTGAGAGGAGGATGTAATATTAAATGAGTCTTGATTGGGACGCCTAAATATGTATCTAAATTTATGTTTAAGCCTGCGTCATCATCATCTTGATGGCTGTTGCCAAAGACTCACTTTTTCACAAAACATCAAGATCATGTCATACATGTTTATGCATGAATTTAGGCCTCTCAATCATTTTCCATATTAAATTTGAGATATTTTGTGTCTCCCTAATTTATCATTTGCATATACCACTTTGATACAAACTGTTTCATGTGGATTGTGGCCTACTGACCTTGATACAAAATGTTTTGTTAAGTGAGCTAGCTGGGCTTGTGTCTAGTGATATTACGGCCTTTTGTTTAGTGGGCCTTGTGGTATTAAATGTGTAGTAAACTAGGTGTCTAGTTATATGTAGGTAGGCCCAAATATGGTTAAGCATGAAAACTACTAATATCAGTTGTCCACAATTGATCAAACTCGAAATAATTGTGTTCGTGTAGAGATGAGCATGGAAGGTTCTGAACCGAACCAACAAAACCGACAAAAACTGAGCCGAGCCGATAGCCTGTCGATTCGGTTTCGGTTTAGGTTTTTCATGGTTTTTGGTTTCGGGTCGGTTCGATTATGCCCAAAATCGAGAAAAACACACACAAACACACATGAACCGAACCGACGGACCTGACACAAAATCGAACCGACCATATTCGGTGCGGTTTCAGTTTAGATTTTGGATGATTTTCGATTTTGCCGGTTCGGGTCGGGTCGGTTTTAGGCTGCTCATCCCTATTCGTGTGTGTTACTTAGGCTGCGTTCTTTTTCATTTTAGAAAGTCTGAGTGGTAAAATGAGTGGGCCCAACTAATATAATAATGTTATTTTTCTTTTGGGTCCTCTATCTCACTAAAGCAAATAAAACCTCCCTATTCCCATCCAGAGCTTGTAACAGATAGGGCCCCACTTGCCTCTTAACTCTCAAGAAAAAAGAAACAAGGCCTTACTCTATATGAACAATAAATTAAATAAATAAGAAAACACTTTTTTTTTCTTTTTTTATAACTACAATTTTTAACTATATCACAGCATTTACATTACAAATATATCTCATATGTTTTAAGCAAAAGTTGAACCCATAACCATTTTGTTAGAGAGCTTCATACACAACATGAAATACCATTGAGACACAAACCCTTTGATAAATAAGAAAACACTTGATAAGTTGAATGAACACCATGTACGTTGATTGAAGCACGTTCAAATGATTATTTATTTATTTATTTATAATCAATGCAATTTAAACTACTACTTTTTTTTCCGTAAAATCAATACAGTTGAATTAGACATAAAAAGGGATTTTGGTTCACACACAACATGAAATACTATTAATACACAAACCTTTTGGTAAATAAGAAAACACTTGATAAGGTGAGGGAACACGCCATGTACGTTGATGGAAGCACATTCAAATGAACTTTCCAAAAAAAAAAAAAAAAGTCTAGATGACTTTTTTAAATCAATATAGTTGAATTATGGTTCACACACAACATGAAATACTATTAATACACAAACCTTTTGGTAAATAAGAAAACACTTGATAAGGTGAGGGAACACGCCATGTACGTTGATGGAAGCACATTCAAATGAACTTTCCAAAAAAAAAAAAAAAAAAAAAAAAAAAAAAAAGTCTAGATGACTTTTTTAAATCAATATAGTTGAATTAGACATAAAAAAGTTATACTATTAATACACAAACCTTTTGGTAAATAAGAAAACACTTGATAAGGTGAGGGAACACGCCATGTACGTTGATGGAAGCACATTCAAATGAACTTTCCAAAAAAAAAAAAAAAAAAAAAAAAAAAAAAAGTCTAGATGACTTTTTTAAATCAATATAGTTGAATTAGACATAAAAAAGTTTAAGAGTTCACATAAAATTTCCAAAGTTTGCTACCTTTCATGTGTCATTACACATGATTTGTAACGAGCTATGAGAACTTAATACTAATCTTAAAACATATATTCCATATACAATGTAGTATATAAGGTAGAAGCATTTCATCACTTCTACCGATGTGGGATTTGACTAGTTTTTAAAATTGTATAACTTTTGTTATGGTAAACGACTAATTTTGGCAGACTGAATGTTGTTGATGTACGAGTATTCACTATATGAATGTTGTTGATGCACTATCAGTTAAAAACTATGAATTCAAAGTTTTTTTTGTTGTTGGAGCAAATCACATTGAAAGTTAAACCAAGGAAACTAACATGACTCAACTTACTAAGTAGGGTGCAGCGAATATGCGATAAAAAAAAAGTGTGTGTGTGTTTCAATGATGATGATCATTTAAAATTATGTTTTCTTAACCGGAAAAAAAAAATGTTTCGTCTAGAATAATAATACTTGCTTTAAATTCACTTAATTTTGGGATGTATAAATGAGTGGTCCGAATAGACCCATGCTTACTCATCAAGAGAGTACTTGACGTGTTAATTTATCCCATTCTTGACGTGTATGCTTACGAAATATATTGGACCTCTTTCAATTAGTAGTTGATTACGATATGATATAAGTAGAAAAATTGTTACTACAATTCTCAATAGATCATGTTCCAATACGAATAAAATATTGCTAATACTGTTGGTTTAGTACGAATAAAATATTGCTATTAGCGTTTCCGATTGGTTCTTGACTGCCTTCACACCATGACTCCCATGGATTCACACACACATGATCAAAGCCCCAAAAATAATAAAATATCATAAAAATAGAATTTCTTAAAACGATCGTTCTTGGCTGCCTTCACACCGTAACTCTCATGGACTCACACACACTATTAAAACAAGGAATTTATAAAAAAAAAATAACATTTACAAAACACACCCTGAACTTCTTAATAATTACCACTTTTATATATAACAAATTTTATTTACCAAATATTTAATAAATCTCTCGCGGTTTCTTAAATAAAAAAATTACTACCAAATAGTTCTGTCGATAACGAACAAAACAACCCAATTTTGATATGCTTTTGACGCAACTACGTTTTTATAAAAAAAATTTAAGTTTAATATATGTATACTTTTTAAATAAAAGAATTTTCAAAATGTACCCTTAACATATCAAATAACTTTAAAATTATCCTAAAATCCCGCTGCAGCCCGGCGGGCGCCTTCTACTTCTATATAACAATTCTCGATGGACCGAACTCCAAGACCTATTAAATAATACTATTTGTGAACGACACATAAAAATGTTTTTTATTCCAACGCTTGCAAAGTAATTTTAGTACCGTACACTGTAAAAAAGTTGTTTTTTTTGTTGGGCTGCTTACTACTGTGGGATTCAAATGGCTTACTTGGTCCCAATTTTAGGTATCGATGACTTTGGGTTTGGCCTTTTTCTATGAGGTATAACTTTTGCGGGTTTCTTACTTTTGTTTCTTCCCTCATAAAGGAAATAGAGTAATTAGGTGGTATACTATATGTATATGCATGTTGTAGGTTCGATTTCTACCGGATGCATTTTTTATGTTTAGTTCGACCGCTGCTCATGGAATTGATACATATAGCTCGCCCATTAATATGTTCCAATGCAAACGTTTGTAGATGCCCCCGCCGCAACGCGGCGGGTTAATGCCACTCGTTTTTATATATTTGTTAGAACAATGCAATAAACCAGTTAAGCTATTTAAAAAAGTCTAATAAAGCTATTTATAGACTATAAATTTGATTCGTCAGTATAATATTTGTTACTTCGATGGTGTTTTATGTAACCCTGTAACGGGTAGTGACAAATGAGAATAAAAGTTTAAAAAAAAATGAGAAATAACTTTAATCACACATTTGAGATGCATCGACTTAATTTAGATGCATATCAATAGTTTTGAAAGTGATTTTGAAGTGAGACGATGCAAAGTAGTACTAGTAACAAATTTGACCCGCATATGACGAAAAGTACATAGCGTTTGCGTAACTTGATGAAATGCATGTAATATATGTATATGCATCTAATTTTTTGCTAGAAAGTATATTATGGTGTATCTAATTCATGTCGATGCATCTCTAATGTATCTTTATAGTTATTTCTCTTCCTTAACATTTTCATTTTATGAGTTATTTTCATTTGATCCTAAGTCACCATGTAACAACTTTTATATGGAAATCATTTTAGGATGGTGTGTTCCAAAACCATTCTATCATACATCAGAAAGAAAACAAACGATCCCAAGCGGTACTAATAGAAAAAGTATTGAAATCACGTGTTTGCGCGTGATTCGATTTGTTTACTTGTAAAATTAAAACCAACTATCAGGGTCAGGTAGTTTGCTTTACTACTCGAAATCAAACCGTACTAGCTGTATACTCAAATGAGCGGTTGTGCACAGCTCAAGCATGGTTAACCGTTTAAACATTTAATCTAGTCGAACTAGGTAAGCAATAACATGATGTAAAAGTAAAATGTCATTTTAATGTTACTAAATAACAATGAAAAGATTGAAGTCAAAGTTTCGTTACAATTATTTTTTTAGAACGGCTAGTTAGTAGTCAATGGTTCGAGCCATGCACTGACATCCAAGCGGGCAATATGTCTTCATCGAACCCCCGCCTTTTTTGGGAATAAACCCCACTATTTTTTTTCCACTTCGCTTCAGAGGAAAACCCATTGGCAAGCCTCAAACCCGAGACCTCCAAGTGAAACAACCCTTTCAAGGTTACCCCTGGTGGTCACCGCCAAATGTACACATCTAATGAGGTTTGAACCTTTTACCTCTTGTTTAAAAGTCAACGACCTTACCAATAAGCCATTTAGCTTCAATCATCACACATCACACATAACAACCCTCTCAGGTAAGTAAAAAGCCGTTATATACTTATATCATAAAAGTGGCGCAACAATAGAGCTCAGCTCATTCTGCAAGGAAAGCTTCACTTGAGCTTAGGTTGTCAAATAAATACATATTCATTAATCATCATTCGAGGTCGATTCAAATAGAGGTGTAAATGAGTCGATTTGAGTCAAACTTTGACGGAGCTAGATTCAACTATATATTGTTTGCTTTTGAGCTTGGCTCGACAGCTTGACAAGCCTTCATGAGGGAACCTCTAGATGGGCTCGAGAAAGTTTGAACTAGCCTCAAGCTCGAATTATTGTAACGATGTGTTTTTTTAAAAATTGAAATATAGGAGCTACTCAACAGAGTTCAACGTGCTATGCATAGTAATGTTGTAACACCTAGATCCACAAATGTCATTTTTAAGAGGATTAGTTTTGCAATTCAAAAAGGGCTAGCGGCGCAGCTTGTTGCTCGCTTGCCTTCCACCACTATGTAAATTCAATTCAGTATTATATATATTAAATACTTGTAAAGAAATTCGGGACAACATAATATAATCCGATCTTCTTTAGCTGTTATTTTTTTTTAAAGTTAATATATATATATATATATATATATATATATATATATATATATATATATATATATATATATATATATATATATATATATATATATATATATATAGGATAAAATTTGATTTCGGCTCGAGCACGGCTCACAAGTACCTTCCTAAATATACATACAAACCATTAAAAGCTAGGCTAAAATGAGCTCAAGTCGAATTCATTATCTTGGCTCGAGGCTCGATCAGTCGATCTAGCTAGGCTCGAACGAGGCCAAGTCGAGTTCGAGTTACTCGACTCGTTTACACCTCTTGATTTAAACATTTGAATAACTATAGAAGAGCGTGTTATTGCAAAGCTAATTATTTGACCCGTTTTGGATAGTTAGACAATTAGTAGTATTTCTTTCATATAATCACTTTTAAGATGAATTGTCAAGACACCCTTAAAATGTTCTATTATCGTGATGGTCGTTTTAATATGTTTGTCTAATTTGTTTATATTTTTGTATGATTATGAAGTGTTTGGAAACGTGTTTTGAAAGACATATCGAGATTTTGCGAGTAGGTGATTTAATTTGTGACTTATGTGCATAACTTTCTTATAATCGAACCTAGATGTAAATCCAAACACCCCCTATACTGCACATTTGGTTATTCTGTGTGCTATATATAGCCTCTATGAAATGAAAAAAGAACTTCAGAATCAATAGTTCAAGACGACAAGTTTGACGATACTACGATAGAATATGTTTTCATAAAACTGTTGTACATCAAAATGATTTCAGCTTAATTGGTTTTTTCAACTTTCATAAGCTTCTTTTTATATTCATCATCAATGTAAACAACAAAAACTTGTAAGAAAACTCATATTCTTATTACTAATTTCGCAATTTCAGTTATTCCGTATAAGATGGTAACTTTCAAATACAAAACCAAAACAACACCCGGTAAACATATATGCTCAAATGATACAAGATTACTCATAAATTTGTAACAAGTAACTTGATTCACTTTAAAGTCACAAAGTAGCTACTAAAACTTGTCGACCACGTCAAATCGATTATAAAATACAAGCTAATGAAGATCCTTTAAATTGCTACAGGAAATAATCGACAATTTTTTCAATAAAATGGTGAATATGTCTAAGCTTGTTGTGGTATACTCGACCATAGGACGTCACGAGGCGTGTGGCAGCTATACATTGGTAAGAACATTGAAGACGACGAAGGTGGTGTTGTTGAGGGAGGTGCATCATAATTGTGTCCATAATCTCTGCCGCTTTTGCTCTGGAGATTGCCCTTTTGCTTCTGAAACCAACCAGCTACCAG
Source organism: Artemisia argyi (assembly GCA_030686995.1). Taxonomy (NCBI): domain Eukaryota; kingdom Viridiplantae; phylum Streptophyta; class Magnoliopsida; order Asterales; family Asteraceae; genus Artemisia; species Artemisia argyi. The sequence goes on along the minus strand of CM060707.1, from coordinate 177,642,506 downwards.
AATGCGAAAATTAGTCCCACTGTAGAACCCTGTAAAAATTTCTTGTAATTAAATCGTTAATAAATAAATAATCCTTCGTTATCGTTTCTAATTCCCATTTTCTCGGAAAAATTTAAAATTTTTCTTATTATATTATTTTGACGATTTTTACAAAATAATATAATTCACGAAATGACGGAATTAATCCTCGACACGTTACACGAAACCTAAACTTTTCAATTAATCCTAAAACCTAATTCCTAATCCTAATTATATTTAGTAAATATAATTAAAATCCTAATTACACTTAATTAAGCCAACCGGACCCTTAATTAATTTTCAGCCCAAATTCCATTTCACTATTCCTAAGCCCATCGACCAAAGCCCAAAATCCAAAACATAAGTTTTCATCCGATCGACTAGTTCAAGCACCCCCAAAACGCCTCGTTTATTTCTAAATCTTACACACGACATACGTATTTTATTTTCTCATCTCATTAACCTACTAGCCAACTATTAGTGTGTCAATTCTCACGTCCAAACGTTGAGTTTTGATACGTTTTTAAGAGGCAAAGTATTCGAACTTTACAAAACCAAACCGATTTACAAATTATTCAAAACTTAACCGTTTTGAATCCCGTTTGTTTCTAATCGTTCCTAATAATATTCCTGAGATGATTCTATGCTCAAATGTTAAGAATGATCAAGTATAAATAAGTAGTATACGATTTGTAAATCGTATATATAGAAAATCACTTGGTCGACATCCACATGAATCACCACAACACATTCCTTCTTTTGTGCTCTCACAACTCTTTCTAAATCAATATAATAATCACCTAAGAGCTAGTTCACTGACATGCTATAGTATACGAGAAGTTCTCATTGAAATTTTCTTACTAACGTGTTATATATTCAAGTAGTATATAGACGTACATGCATGCACTTGCTCTTATTCATTCACATACTCTTTCACTAAATTATTTCGTCCTTCGAACTGTTTTCACAAGATCACAAGTTGATTGGTATATTATTGGAAACAAGGAAAGGAAATCGGGTTGATATTTATATATAACGTTTGGGTTATATAGTGAAACGTGATTTTCTTGTGTTCCATACTATCACACTCGACTCTTGATCACCTCTAAGGTGTTTGTAAGTCTTTCTTACTCATTTCCATTCCAATTCACACGTTAAGTATACATCATGCACCATGTTTAAATTGTTTCGAACGTATATTACTTTACATATATATTACACGTTAATATTAATTCTTAGTACACGAAACGTGACTAGCCTCTATCTTGGAAGGCCTAGAAGTCACGTAGCACACATAATTCACTTTAGTTATAACGTTACAAGCATTTCACGCACTCATTTTAAACCATATCCATCGATTGCAATTTAGTAAAAACACTTAGTAAATATTAACAAGTTTTCAAAATATATACCGGTCCAAACATGCCACAAACTACGCGTATAACTTTGAATTTCATTTAACGAGAGTACTATATTATTTCACGACGCCATAGACCACCTAGAAAACTAACATTTTCATATACACGACTTGTAAAACTAATCACATTTTGACATCCTACTCGATCCATTTTGAATTGACACAAACCGGATTTTCAAACCAAAAATTATAACAAAAACCTTATGTTTGTCGAGTGGGCTAAATTCAAGCCCATTAAGCATTTAAAATTCGTAAGCCCACTGGGCCCATATGAAATGTTTTTAGAATCATAAAAATGACCCAAAGCCAAGCCCAAAACTTTTTCCATGCCCTCGCCTCCAAAACTCTTAACGGGCCTTAGTTTGAATCGTTCAAAGCCCATAAGCTAAAAAAATAAGCTTTTGAATAAATAAGCAGTTAAAATAAGCTTGATACTTATTTAATAAGCTTCGGAAATTTTTAGAAAAGTTTTATAATTATTTTTGCAAATTTGGACTAAAAATGTAACGCGACGACACCTAGAGGGACTAAATGTGTAAATATTGAAAAGAAAGGACTAAACTTGTAAATACAGAAACATAAGGGTAAAATGTGATAAAAATTAATATTCTAAGGTTAGAATTGATTATTAGACAAAGTAGAGGACTATAGTTGAAAAATATATATAAAGGACTAACGGTGTAACGCAAATATCGTTAGTGTAAAAATGGTAAAATTGGAAAAGGAGACAAAGACTAAACATAACTTATTTATCATTCTTATTTATTTTCTATTTTCGTGAATTTATTTCATATTACGTTTAAACTATATTTTATTTATATATATATTATTTAACGTAACGTTAATAATATATATAACGTTATTTAATATTTTACATACGATTAAAAAGGTAAAACTTCGATGGATAATTTAAAAATCATATTTTATCATATCATGCATATCACAAGATTTTCACTGCACATCACTTATTTGTCATAACGAATATCTAATATTCGTTATTTCTTCGTAATTACCGAATAGTATTTGGTCAAGTTCTTAGATAAATTTATTTATCAGGTTGTGTTTCGAAGCCGTTTTCATAAATTCGTCCGACTTTATTTTCTTCATTTTCAGTATCAATCAAGGTGAGTCATAGCCTCACATTTACTTATTTTCAAAAACTCCGTGAGGGGGATACATGTTATAAACAGATCGCAAGTATTTTTCTGTATGCTTTCTGACTGATATATGCCTAAGTTAGTTATTGCCAAAAGACCCTTATTCATGAGCCATTAATCACTGAGGTGAACGCGAATATAATGAATAGATCTATTTAAGGTTTGACAGCCTGTCCTATTAATACTTGACGGAATGCCATTATGCATGTGGTTAGTCGTATTAGTCGTGATAATTATATTTGAGTAAAAATAGGAACTGACAATCACCTATTACACGAGGGCAAATTTATCATTAATTTGATAAACACCTCCATTTTTACGGTATTTGTTAACGTTTGCGTGTCATGAGACTTAGAGCAATATATGAACTGCAATATCAATATTTTCAAACCGATTGTATTTTCCAATACAATCTTACTTGTGTATCAAAATGATTATTAAATTCAAACTCTATGATTTCACTCAACAATTTTGTTGACTTTTAAGCATGTATCTCATGTATTTAGCAGGGGAAACAAGCATGGAACTGGCGGCAAAAATCTTCAAAACTTGTTTTCTTTATTTCAATAATGGTGTAAAATAAATGATGTTTGATTTAGTTCAAAACATCAAGACTTTTATAATACTCTGATAAGGACCTCTTGTATTCTGAATTTTTATAAATAAAATTATGTTTTAAAACGTCTCTTTCGAGCCGTTTTCTATCATTATGACTTCGATCCTCACCGTAACACCCTAATTACTATTCCGCTGCCACATTACAAATTAGGGGGTGTTACACCCACCACCACCCGAATGCCTTTCATTATCCTCGTCTTCTTTTTCATCTTCCATCGATAACCTGTGGTAGGACAGGTTGTTAAACGACACTGCTGTGATGTAAACTGTTCATGAAGCAATTTGTGCCCCTCAACGACGCCACCAAATATTTGTCCTCTGGAATGGTATAAATATGACAAACTTCACAAGCAAATTTGTGAAAAACGACATAATCTAAAAATTAGTTACAACTTTTTATGGAAGAAGACATAGTAAAAAAGAATAGTACCAATACTATATATACATAGTTCGCAAATTAGATTATGTTATTACTAGTGTTTTTTGTTGAACAAAACAAAAAGAAGACAAAAGAAAGGGTTTTGTCCCACATCGACTATTGAGTCCATGTTAACATCGGATAGCTTACTATATATTGGAAGGTCCTGGTGAGCATATACATATATATATATATAATATAAAAATATACTCTTAATAGTAGTTAACAATTTTTAAATTTGTCTATGTGCAAGTTCGTTTTGTGTTTTTTCAACACAAAATGAAGAAGTTCATATTCAAATTTTATGATCGTTAAAACTATCTAAAAAAAAGTTAATAAAGCTATTTATGAAAAATATAAAGTGACTTATCTAAAAAAATTAAAAAAACTATTTTCAAAAATATAAAAACTTAAATTTTTTGTCAACTTAAAAACATGAAAAGTTAAATGAATAATTAATAAATAAAAAAATAGAAATGTAAAATTGTTTTGTCAATTTAATAATGAATACACACATATAAAATCAAGAATAATATGAGAAATAATTGTGATTGCATATTAAAAATTGAAATGAATTGAAACTTAAGTGGCGGTTTTAGCCCATCGATGAATAGGTGAAACTCGAAAGTAGCATAAAATCAAGATTGAAAGACACAAGTCAGATGGGCCAAAAGTTGCCACAGTTTATCAGTAAAACAGTGAAATACGTGCTTTGGATAAACCAGACCCGCCCGTTTCAAACAGTACAACAGTTAAATGATTTGACCCATTACGAAACCCTGCCCATATTTATTGCCACCTCATGTCTGGACAATTTAGAGCCATTTACTCATGTCTGGACAGATTGGGTTAGAAAAAATCGCCAAACGGGTCAGATGGGTCGAATTAGCTAATAGGTGAACACACCATTTGGATTGAATACCAAAAGTCTAATTTTTAGGTTTACAACCTTTTCATTTTGAATGAAAAATATACTAGCCAAAGCCAACTCGGCTGGATTCAAACTATACAATAAATGGCGCACACAAACCACCCGCCTCGTCTACCTTGCCACCTCTACCAAACATTATTCTAGAACAAGAAGCATTAACCATGTCTGATATGCTTAAAAACGGAATATATATGCTAATGCCGTTTCGTAATGGCCAAATAACAACAAGAATAATAAGAAGATAATTGAAGTCCCATGTTGGGTAATTCGTTTATTGATTTCAACAAAAACTAACACCTAGACAACGAGGGTATTTAAAAAATTGAATAGCTTGGGAAGAAAGCTAATCTTTCGTTCCAAAAGTGTAAAATTTGTGAAAACAAACTAGAAACAAAAAAATGTCAAAACAATTCCATTGCAGTTTCTACTATCGTTCTTTTAGATACTCAACCGTCTTAGTTCGATCCACATAGAAGCTATTTTTCTAAGAAGACAAAGCAATTTCATCTAAGTACCCACTGAAAATGCGTTGTTGTATATCACATTGATTCTTCATATCAACTATCATCTTATTGATCACGATGGTCTTGGTTTTTGCATACAATCTAGAAAAACATACTTGCATCTCAACCTTTTTTGACGCAAGCACCTTGGTGAGTAGTAGTTTTAAATTTTGCAGTGTGCGGATTATCTCTTGAGTATCACGCGGTGGTCTAATCTGTCTTCTGAAATCTCTATAATTGCTATCAGCAAGTGTCTTGTTTGGAAACATTCATTTATTACCATAAAAGTATTTTGTAGGTGCAAAAATTAGCCAATATAAAATTAGCCATATAGTAATAGTATGGTATCAGTATAAAATTCTTGGAGTCTAATCTAGTGCAACTGTACCTTAGTAGTTCATGCAGTTTGCTAGATGATGGAAATTAGAAACTGCATTGGATGAAAAGGAGGTTCATACTAGATATAAGATGTATCATAAGGTAGGGCTCTCATTTGTGAAGGGTATATGGCCTTGGAGGGGAGTGTAAGTAGTATGGAATTGAGAGTGGTGAAAGATGACACTTCATGGTCCATACTTTACACTCCCACAGGAGGAATGGTTGGACATCATGGAGGGTGTGTGTTCCCAAGCAACTGAAGCCTTCCATTGAGAGGGAAATGTAGGTTGTTTTGGTAGAGCCTCCCATGGATGGGTTATGGGTGCCTAGTGATGCCATCCACCATTTCCATCTTATCTACTGTGGTATCAGTATAAAATTAGCCAATAGGAAACTATATCGTTTTGTTTGGTAGAAAGAAAATGAATAATGAATGAGACAGCCAAACCCATTTGAATAAAATAAAATGTTTGTTTGGTTTGGTAGCAACTTTATTTCAAAAGAGTTATCCAACATAATTATAAAATACAATGAATTTTGATGACTATTTTGTTGCGTGCATTTATATAACTTATACAAGTTGAAAAAGGAAGTCAAAATCTAAGATTAATGTATTATTTTTGCACCTACAAAAAACTTCTTCCTAAAAGTCAAAATCAATTAAGACAAGGATGTTTGTAATTCACTAGGTATACATTTTGAGACTTGAGATTACAAGAAAAAATGCTGAAAACAATTGAGTCAAAAATTCGTCATTATTAATAGTTTTAACATGAAAAACCTCATCTATCCACTTGTTTAGTTGATACCACCATCAAATGACCTCCTGATAAAGTATTTGGTTACATCGCAGAAGGTTGAGAGTTCAAAACTTACTAGACGTGTACATTTAAAGGTGTTCAGTGAAACGTCGAAAACGGTCTCGAAATTCACCTCATAAGATTGCATAGTTTAAGTCAGATTGGCACGCTCATTTTGGATTACCTTAACAGAAAAGAATTGGTGCTTTATACATCATTTTTCTTCACAAAAAACAAGCTATCATTTTAAAAATAGAATGATTGGCACACTAATAAATTTGAATGACACACTTAATGTACAACTAGTTAAAGCCATTTTTATTTACAATACAACAATTTGACGCACATTTTTGAGTGTCACAATCAATTATGAGAATGTGCAAATCACATTTCTTTTAAAAAAACTCTATTACATATTATGCATATATGATTTTCTTTAATCATTAAAAACATAAAACTGAGTAATTTTTAATTCTCAAAATACCTTTCAAAACTTAAAATTTCAATCTCTTATTTACTTTCTCACATAAAATATTTTTGTTTTTGTTTTTGAGTTGACTTAAAAAGTAGCTTTTATTTCTAAAATTAATATTCTTTTTAAAATTACCAAATCCCTACAATTCTTTTTTTCTTTTTACAAATTCATCCCATTCATATTTTCAATCCCGACCCATATTTCAACCTTAATTTATCAAAGTTAAACTCGTATGATGTTGTTGTCATCTCGGATTGTCAATATCAATTATTAAACGTTACACGAAACACTTAACCACAACATCTCAACTACATCTATTTGCCGCTATAAAATCATATTGCTACGCAGAGTTACACAACTACTTTTAGGAAATGATTTAACCAGAGCTTGAACTAAAATAAAAAAATAGTTGACTTTTAACACAAGCCCATCCACTTTTTAACGCCGTGATCTTAACGCTTGTTTTATAAAAAGGGTTTTTCTAATGGGGTACAAGTTAAGCACACCAAAAGTACACAGAGACCCAAATAAAAGTACACCTGTAATCCCTATGTACTTTTTCGTGGGCCTTATGTACTTTTAGTGTAATTAACTTGTGCCGTTATAAAAAAAATAAAAAATTACCCTTATTCATGTGATGGTTTTTCATTTTTATTAATTTTATATTTTTATATAAAAATCCAATCCATCATCTTCATCTACTTATTAATAACTAACTCTCTCTTTTTTCTTTCTTAGTTTTGATCTTCAGATCCAAACAACCCCCAATCCCAATTCCAATTTCAGGTACCAATTTTCATTATTTTTTTAATTACTTAAAATTGAATTGTGCCTTTTGTAATCCATGATCAGATCATCTCAATTTTGATTTGAATTATTGCTTGATTGATTAGATCATTGTTTATTTATTTGATTTGGTAATTATTCATTAAAATTTTGTTGATTAGGGTTAATCAGTTAGTTTGTATTTAGATCTTATGTTTAGGTTTTAGGTTTTTATGATTATGATCATAAGTAGGTTTTAAGGATTTATAATTTGTCGTTACTTGTCGTGTTAAAGCATTGGTTTTATAGTAGAGTAATAGTTAATGATTGAATCTGGTTTTTGTTGTTACTCGGCACTTTAAAGCGTTGGACTCATAACTGCGGTTATAATCTATAAACTTAGATAGCGTTGGTCATCGAATCTGCTTTGTCTTTACTTTTCGCTGTTGGACTTATGACGTGATTGTTGAGAAACTTACCTACTTGCTTAACAATAAGGTTTATGTAATGTAATTGCGTACAGCGTACGTAGTTTTCCTACATATACTTGATTGGACCCAAGTTATAAAAAGTTATAATTGTGATCACTTTTTTAGAGCGTGTTATTTAATATGTACATGTACATGTACGTGTATGCTCTTGGATATATTATTATTGTATCAATTGTACACAGCTTGTATTTGTAGAATGAGGCTGTTTCCATTCCTAAGGTGTTGATTTAATTTTTATGCAGGTAGCGTGTGCCATGTGAGTACGGACAAGAGTAAATTGCGTTATTTGATTGCTTATCTATTTGATTTTGCGCTACACAAAGGCTGTGGAAATTAAGAAAGAATGGTGCGGAGGGGTGGTTTATTGGCTTCTCAACGTTCTCTTACACTTTCTCCAGTTCTATCCGTTTGGGAATGTATTATGCGTAAAATAAGATATTCGTTCAGACCTGAGTGGGTGTAGCAAAAAAGAGTGACCGTTACTTTTTATTAGTTTTTCAGTTCATAGTATTCATAGATAGCAAAAGAAACAAAGGAAAAAAAATTAAAAAAAGACAATCATAGTGATGATTTATACTTTTTAGAAAGAAACAGTTTTAAGATTTGAGTAATTAAGAAAGTTTTAGTTTTTTATATATAGAATTAAGATTAAGATATGGAGTGTGGTAAAGGGCCATCTGGTGTTAGGAAAGTTAAGAAGAAGCAAGTGAAGGACGAATTGGATCGTATTAAACAGGCTGAGAAGAAAAAGCGACGGTTAGAGAAAGCCCTTGCGGCATCAGCAGCCATTATCTCTGAACTCGAGAAGAAGAACCAGAAGAAGAAAGAAGAGCAACAAAGGCTGGATCAAGAGTGTGCTGCAATAGCTGAAGCTGTTGCTTTGCAAGTTCTAATTGGTGAAGAATCTGACAAATCATGTGTTCAAGCCATGATGCATAACGATGAAGAATGGTATCCGTGGGGATATTGTGCCGGTAATTTTGAGCTCTTTGTGGGTGACAGTCATGCTAGAACGACAGCTACTGTCATTCCTCACTCTGGAAGTCCAAATGGAGATATGGGTTGGGTTTCTGATGGATGTGGAGGATCCGGATACCAATGGAATGGATACGGGTTGAGTGATGACAGGTACGTTCAGGCACCGTATGTTGTGGAGAGAGATTGGGAAGCTGCTGAGGCTATTTCTTCGCTCCAGATTGCAGATGATGGTGTCAATGCCTTTGTTTTTAATAGAATGCTCAGAGGTTGAATGCTTCCTTCAAGTGTTACGTTTGATCCGATGATGGTTTATTTTGTTTGTATTTACAGAGAACCTGGTGAAATCATTCTCTAAAATGTTGTGTTCGAGTGTTTGGGGCGCTTTGTGTTCTTTTGATCTTGTTTCTTCTTGAAATCATTGTTCTCTATTGAAGTCATATACTGGAAGTGTCGTTAATAATCTTAAATAACAGTCGAAAGTTATTTAGTAATGTTATTGTTCTTTATAATTATCATGTTACTGATGGTAGTGCACTTGTGTGGATCATCTTGGTTAGTGCAGGTCTTTGAATTTAACTATTCATTGGCGAGTCGCGGTTAGTTGTCTAACTAATACATATGGTAACAGTTTCTTCTGGAATTAAGCCCATATAGTCATTTCCATATGTTTCATTTGTCATAGAGGCACAGTGTTGCTCGTCTTGAACAATCCATGTGTAAATTCTGAGAATGATCATTGTGCTTTCATCATATGCTACCTTTAATCAATCATATCGAAAACCAATATATATCTACATTTGATAAAAATGGCAAATTTGGGAGTTTTAGTGCTTATACCAAGAAAGGAGACAACATGATGAAGAAATATAGTCTATCTGATACAAACAAACTTTGTGCATGAACGGAAAAATCAGTTACAAATCCATACATTAACCCATAAAACTAGTACACAAACAAAGAACGACAAGTGTTCTACATCTCATATGACCGCAGGGTTGCTGCTTCCGAATCTTGTCTTAGCTGTAATGGTTTCTGAGGGTGTACTACTTGCTCTTGTCCATTATCAAGTGTGGTACTAGTTGATGGTTTTGCTCCTGCAGCCACAAGATTTTTAAACCAAGCGGGTTGCTGGAATTTAGGGCTGTTTCTGTTTGCACCACCAGGGGAATCTGGAGACCCTGCGTTGTTATTATTTGAGGTGATGCCAGCAAGAAATCGATATGCCACTTTGCTTGCTGTCACAATCTCCGTTTTAGCTTGTCTGAACTATATTTATTAACAGAAAAAGGGAGTTAGTACAAAATGTTAATAATAAATGTGTTAAATTATCAGCCCATTTATATGGAAATTGATCAATTTCATATATTTCTGAGTCAAATTGGTAAAATTAAAAGCATGGCTAAAAAGGGAAACGATCAAAAAGTTTATTTACAATCTCCTAAACCATGGTACGAGTAGCAAATAGAATGGATATAATGATTGATTCATGATATATTAAATGTTGACGGGGCTCGAAATATATGAACAGCAAAAGTTTTGGCGGGTCAACGAATCCATATTTTGACCCGTTACCCAGCCCAACTGTTTTTCTACCTATTGCTGATACTATAGCAATGAAACACACAAACACAAAAGAGTAAAGACAGTACAGAACTGATGCTCACCCGAACAGCTGTGCTTTCTGCGATTTCTACAGCAGTGTCACCAGCATTAGCAAACCTGTTCACCCAACCTGTAAAAATAGTATTTCAGGATGAATTTACAAGTGCAAGAAGCTCAAAAACCTATCTAAGGTCTTCTCAAATCCAGAATTCCAGATAAAAATATATGCAACAATCTAAAAAAGCCCATCTAAAACTTGATACCAATACCAAATCATCTCAAAACATACTAAAAAGCACTACAAACTCCAATGGAAAGTTATTGTGGTTTATGACAAAATTAAACTAAACATAGAGTCAATGCTCTACATTGTCATGTGGCGTAGACGATAACCACATATTATTACCTAAAGCTTTATTATACGTACCATAAAAAATAGTTGTTATTATGATGAAACATGTTTAAAAGTAAGTGATAAACCAACCTGGAAGTTTAGGGACACCAAGACTTTCACAGAAATCATTGCAGAAGTGATTGCAGTTTTTTGCAAGCAAGTCGTAAGAGTTTCCAGGCCACTCTCTGCTTAGTTCCCGCAGGATCTGGTTGACCTTAGATTTGGGTAAGCTTGTTTTGCCAAGGACAATGCATTCACGATATGTGTACATTGGGTTCTTTTTAGCAGGGCAACTGAAAACTCCGGTGCCTTGCTCACAAAACCCAAATGACCACTCCTCCTCTCCGTAAACCTGTCATAACAGACCAATTAATTACAAGCAGAAAACCACAAGAAATTATGGGGAGAAAGACATTTTGAATGGTCCAATGCAAAGATCAGTCCTAGAGCTTAAAGATGAAGACAAAGAAACCTCATCTGAGAACATTTGCAAGTTGCAACTAGTCATAGCATATGGATTAATTCAAGGTTTGAGCAATATTGAGCAGAGAAATAAAACGGACAACATATGGTTTTGTCTTTCCAGAAAGACTAAGCCATAGCATATGGATTAACTCAAGGTAGGTCCTAAACTCCTGCTATTTGTGATTACGGTCAAAATTAATGCAAGGGAGATCGTTTCATAGCTAGTTATTGGCTGAATGAGGAATATATTTGAACTGTATATAGTTAGTCTAACTGAAGCAGAACTAGCTCCAAACAACTCCATATGGCTGCCTAGATAGATTCTTAAGTATGTCTGTTAACTTAAACCCATTCTCAAATCACATTTCGCAACCCCACACCCCCACCTCCAACCACACAAACACGGCTCACCAACAAATACTGTGAAACGAAAACAAAGGCAGGGAACTTCTTTTTTCCTCTGGCAACTCATCAAAAAGGCTTAGTACCTTCAAACAAATTAACTACTCGTTGCATCTCACCAAGCAACATGTTCTCAGGCCTACAAAGTTAGTATTATCTACCAAGTCCTAATTATATCCTGTATTCATTGTAACATATTAATAATCAGAGGTTTAGCAGCAATCTGCAATATCAAACTCCCGATTCTTAATTTGGGATAAGACTAAGCATTCTACAAGCTTAACTTAGAGCACAATATGTGATATCTATCTACCAATACTTGAAGCTTCCAATAATGAATGACAGAAACCAAGCATACTTAGACCACATCATCAAAATCATAGATTCCACAAAGTACTTATACAGTTAAGCGAGCCTATGTGATAGTAGTACCGGGTTGGGTGACCAACCGGGAAGTCCTCACTTGGGGACCACAAGCTCTAATGATATCCACCAGCTACCTTAGAAGCCTGGGCCCAACCATGTGATGTCTTGATCCAACAAAGGACGCGTGTTCGATTCCGTTCCGCAGCATGGTTGGGTATTGGGTGGAGGTATTTCACAGGCATCAAACCTTTGCTGGGTAGGGTTGATGGGTACCATTATGGTACACAGGGTTGAGGTGTCTCTGCCAATCTACACTTTTTGATCCAAGTACTTATACAGTGGACACATTTCTATACTTAGACAAGTTAAATCTTAACACACATTGTAGAATAGCATCCAATCACTCATTTATAATAAAAAGCCAGAAGCGGAAACAAACACCCCCTAAGTTGAACATTGCATATTTAATAAAGTAAGTACCTGAACAGCAGTATGAAAGATGCCACCAAGACCAATACCATCTTTGAAAAAACGGTTGATCTGAAGGATGGTGTTGTTGGTATTTTCTGAACCGCTGTTTGTTACATCATACACGTGTACCACTACTTCCGTCGTCATCTCCTAACCCCCTCTTTATTTTATCTTTCGATTTATGTTTTGAATTTGTATATGGGGAGATCAAATTTGATAATGAGCAGTAGCTTCAACTGGAGGGTTTTCTTTCTTTTTAGCTGTCTGTCGGTCTGTCACACCAGAGTCACTAGTTAAAAGTTTTTACCAGACAAAAAAACGAATTTAATTCCTCTATTTTCTTATTTGCACCTAGGGTCGACCATAATAGGATTGGACCAACCAAACATATTTCAGTTGGATCTTCGGTGCGGTCCGGTTCAGTCTTACGTAAAACTGGTCATTATGCTTTGTTGGACCGGATCAGACCACGAACCGAACCGAACCGAACCAGACCAACTAGAACATGGACTGAACATTTTGATCTGATCCTCGCTCCATTATTTTGGACCAAATTAGTTTTCAGTCTGGTCCAGTTATCAGACCACGATCAACCCTATTTGCACCATCTAATTTTCTAATTTTAATTTTTTGTATTTTTTGTCAATTTGTTTTAGGAATAACAAGCAGTGATATACTTTTTTGAAAAACTTTACTAAAAATCCTAGTATGCAGTCCATAACGAAATAGCCCACGTTCTTGAATGGCAAAGGCGATGACGAATCGTTTTATAAAAACCGAATGGCATGGCAAAGTGATATTTTTATCACTTTGCAACCTTCATTATCCGAGCCTAAAATATTTTTCAGAATATAGCGATGACGATTGTTAATCTGAGCCTTGTGTTTTATTTACTTGTATGTTTTGTGTGCAATATTTTTCAGACTATGGCGATGACGATTGTTAATCTGAGCCTTGTGTTTTAAGCAGTTTGTGATGGGTAAGTGTTTAAGCAGTTTGCGGGGGAAAAAACTACACTTGGGAAGAAGAAAAAAAGAGGACAAATAGACAAAAAAAAAAAAATAATAAAAAGAAAAAAACAGCTAAAAGACAAAAATAAGAAAAAACAAAAAATAAAGTACAAAGCTGCTAAAAAAAGTACTACCTATATGGAGGGTGGGTGCTAGACCCCGTTGGGTTAACACAACCAAATAAAATACAATGGGTTGTGTTGACCGGACGGGGGTGACCCTACCTGTCCCCTTGTCCTTTTCCTCTTTGTCCCCGTTTTTTTGAGTAAAACACAGTTTTTTGTCAGTTTCTGCTCCGTATTTCTGACAGTTTTAAGCGTTTGACTTATTAAACTTTATATTTTCTGTTTCGCACTTTCAGGTTTATAGCTTTTTAATATAAACAAAATTATATATATATAAAAAAAAAAAGTGGGGGGGGGGGTTCGGCTAAAATTTTTGGGACCGTTCGGATAACCCACCCCAATACAAGTAGTGAATTTTGCAGCTTGATCAGAATATGTCAAATCTAGTTGAGTTAACTTGTTAACATTTTATATTGGGTACTGTTAACCAGACGGGGGGTGACCCACATGTCCCCCTCGTCCTTTTTCCCTTGTCCCCCACTTTCTTCCAGTACAACACAGTTTTTTGTCAGTTTTTGTTTCGTATTTCTGACAGTTTTAAGCGTTTGACATATTAAACTTTACATTTTATGTTCCGCACTTTCAGGTTTATAGTTTTTTGATATAAACAAAATTAAAAAAATTAAAAAAACAAAAAACAAAAAATAATAATAATAATAAAAAAAAAAAAAAAAAAAAAAAAAAAAAAAAAAAAAAAACAACTAGGGGGGGTCGGGATAAAAAATAGGGGAGGGTCCGATCAACACTAGCCTTTATATATTCTTAAATAGTTGATGTTAGTATAAAAGTATAATTATTTAATAACCTAATATTCACAAACTCATTATGCTACCTAATAACTCATATGTGTCCCGATTAAAATTTGAACTCACAGCTTCTTGATAGATAGCCACTCGCATGCCAATTTTAAAGGTCGTGAACATGACATTTTAGACAACTTTCACTCATACTACCCATTTTAAGTGCATTAAGTTTTTATAGATTATCCTTGCAGATTAGTCAATATGAAATGAATTAGTTTAACGATTATGCTATAATTAACGGAATTCTTTTAACGATTGTCTACGTAGGCGTACTTTAATAATTATGATCAATGTTCAAAAGGTATATATGATATATGTAAATGACATGTTTTAACCAACTCTATACTTTTTATATGCTATAATTAACGGAATTCTTTTACTTGCACTTTTTTTTTCCTTTCTAATGTTTATTATTTTCATAGTTAAAAACCAGATTGTTTATCATATAGTTGGGAGATTTGTTATTCTTCCCGTCAATAATAATGGAATTTATTATTGATCTATATTCTCTTAATGAAAATATGATACCTATTTATGTTTGTTGTTTCTTACTTTATTAATGAATAATTTCTTTAAAATTTTCCGCAATTATGCCAATATTCACCTGATTGTGTAATGGTATTTGTGAGTGTGTAATGGTATTTGTGTGACATAGAAAAGGATTCTTTGCATAAAGCTTGACTAACGGGCCTCGGTCAAGTCATGGTATTGCATACTTCAAAGATGTGTTTTTTGAAACTTTTAAGTCCTACACGTTGCATGCTCCAACATTAGGATAAATGGGTATTAAATGGGCTTACATTTGTAAAACAATTGTGCCATTTTTTTAGCGTTAACACGAATAAGCTGTTTGGGTATTTACACAGATTACAAAAAAATTATAATAAATGAGTAGAAGTATTTTGTGTGCAATATCGCTCTTGGAAGGGAAGTATTACTCGAGGTTTCTGAAATAGTTGTGCTTCTCAAGAGTGAAAATTAATGGTTTGTTGTCCCTATTTTTGGATAGTACAAGTAAATTAATGGAATACTTTTTTTGAGGTAACTTGTGTTTTATTGTTGTCATATGGTGTACATTTTCGTATGTTTCACATGTTTTGTATGTATCACTGTAGGGTAACCTCATAAAAGGTGATGCTCCTTAAACAAGTTCCAATAAAGCTGGCTAAAAGTAAGCAATGCAAAAGAGATATTAGGAGAAGAAATGTTCCTTGACTATGTTTGTTCATGTGAGGATAAATATGAGTATTTTTTGTGAAAGATTAAAAACTTTTTAACTCCTCTATTAAACCGTATTAAATGTATTAGTGCCTCATTATTTCTTTTGTCTTTTTAATTATATGATTATATGATTGTACATAAGTATGCCATATCAATCAATGAGACTAAAAAAGTACGATGTTACTCAGCATTGCATGACCAATTATTAAACTGACTTTAACATTTTAAAATTTTCTAAATGCAAACTTTGTCAAAGCCATAATCTAGAATTGAATCATGAAAGATGAATAATAGACAAATGTATACCATTAGTAGAAGAGTAACTTTAAAGATTGGTCTTAGAGTCCTTGGTGTATGGTATGTTTGTGCATTTCGGTGTCATTCGCCATGACAATAAAAAAGAGCCAATGACAATCGCTTTCAAAAGTAGGATTGTATTTGCTACGTCCTGTTTTCACACATGGATAGCTATATGGGCTCTTTCACGTGTCAAAAGCAAAAAAGGTTTGAAGATTGTTGTTTCAGATGCGGATGGTAACCTATTAAAAACTACTATAAATGTAGTATATGTGGACGTATGGTCCGGACTGGGCCAAGCCCGGCAGACAGCGGCCCACTCTACGCCTAAACCCTATTCCATGCCTTATAAATACATGGCTGGAACCCCCTTCTTTAACACAATACAACATGTTACCCTAAACCTAACTATTATATGCTATATCGCATCAATACTAACTTGACCGTCGGAGGTGGATCCCGGGGCTACGGCCTCGGGTCCACTCCTAATGGGTTCTCTTTGTTTAACAGGTCTACTCAGGGCTTGAGAAGACGACTAACGGCCCAAGGAGAGTCGTCAAATCTAGTCCGCGCCAGATCATGCATCAACAAGTTGGCGCCATCCGTGGGACATGACTACGACAAGTTTCGTGCTCTCACATCACCGGAAAACAATCATCGAGTTCAAAAGCCGATAACTTTAAAACTTTGTATTTTTTTTTGGGTTGCACTTTAAAACACAGCCGATGCGGTATTCATGCGTTAAGATATGTTATCTTTTAAATATTCATAATATTTTATGTAAATCTTTTAACTTGCTAAACACGATTTTACCTATAACCGCACTAAGTCCGCACGATCGGACCTACTTTATCTTTTAGCCGCGAACAACGCAGTCACGATAAATCTACCCGCGTTAGGCCATGCGTCCGGACATCTTCGCAGATTAGCGCCATGAGCGCACTGTCACGTACATGCACCACGATGCTAGTCAATCGCCATGAGCGCACTGGACAAAAGCCGTGGTGATCTGCGATCATCCACAAACGTTAGAGTCTATGCGGTCACGATACATCCATCTACGTCTGTACGTGCGATTGAAACTATTAGTCGCGGTCACGGTGTGTCCATCCGCGCCATTGTTTTTATTATAAAAAAATAATAAAAAAATAAAAAAATCAATCGCCATGAGCGTACTGCGTTCGCAGATTAGCTACGTGTTACTTCTCTTATATAGTTTGTAAAACCTCACGATAGGTGTAATTCACACTACTACTTCTCTTATGTGTTAATTTCACATGCTATGTTACTTCTCTTATATAGTTTGTAAAACCTCACGATAGGTGTAATTCACACTACTACTTCTCTTATGTATTAATTTTCACGTGCTATGTGCTGTATATAGCTTCATGCTAATCTTTTACTTCATTACGTTTTATATGCTGCGATTCGCGGCATATACTTTTAATATTTGCATTAAGTGTTTTTCAGGATTTGAATAACTAAGTTTAATGCTCATACAAGAGTAGCACCATCAAACTTGGGGGGGGGGGGGGGGGCTACCAGTGTATATAGTACCACTGTTTCCGTACGCGTCACGCAGGTATATTTGGAAGCAGATCGCACGTAAGAGGTATTGCAAGCCCGGTACAAAGACACCAGTGTATATAGTACCACTGTTTCCGTACGCGTCACGCAGGTATATTTGGAAGCAGATCGTACGTAAGAGGTATTGCAAGCCCGGTACAAAGACGGATTTAAATATTCGTACCATCTTGCAGCAGGGGAGACGTCCTCTGTCGGTTGTAAAGACGAATGTAATGTTCGCGCACAACGCGCACCTCTGTCGCGAACAGCACGCATCCTTGTCGCGTACAGCGCACATCCTTGTCGCGCACAGCGCGCACTTCTGCACAGAAGCACGTCTTCTGTCGCACCATGTTGCATCGCTACTGGTATAAAAGGTACGCCCTTACCCAGGATACAACATACGAGATCCACCTTCACTATTGTGAGACAATCACAATCGCAATCCCAGTGCCACTGTCGCATGTGGGCTGCGCAGTATGGTTCGTCCCATGTGCACACAAGTTGCGCACACATGGGTCATGCCGTCATGGTTGATTGGGCCTACGCGGCCATGAACAGAACTTAAGTCTAGCATAACATAGCCACGCACAATGTCATACTAGACTTGGGGGGCTTGTGGACGTATGGTCCGAACTGGGTCAGGAATGGGCCAGGCCCGGCAGACAGCGGCCCACTCTACGCCTAAACCCTATTCCATGCCTTATAAATACATGGCTAGAACCCCCTTCTTTAACACAATACAACAGGTTACCCTAAACCTGACTATTATATGCTATATCGCATCAATACTAACTTGACCGTCGGAGGTGGATCCCGGGGCTACGGCCTCGGGTCCACTTCTAACGGGTTCTCTTTGTTGAACAGGTCTACTCAGGGCTTGAGAAGACGACTAACGGCCCAAGGAGAGTCGTCAAATCCAGTCCGCGTTAGATCATGCATCAACAGTATATAAAGAAGTTCTTTAACGTCTATGATCAAACGCTCAATAGGTATGTACAGTATACATATTATATGTTTTATGACATTTTTCTTATTTAAACTTATTATAAATCTCAAACTGCTTTTACTTACATATTTTTTAAAGGGAAATTGGCAAAAAAAAAATCATACTTGCCACTTTTTGTCATTGTATGTAGCGTCTTTTTTTTTTTTTTATTGTAGCACTAACCTTTTTAAATCGTGTCATTGTGTGTACTTTGTGACCATTTTACCCTTACTATTTTCAAATTTTGAAGGGTAAAATGGTCATTTCACATGGCTAAAAAGTCGCAAAGTACACACAATGACACGATTTAGAAATGTTAGTGCTACAATAAAAAAAAAGAGGCTACATACAATGACAAAAAGTAGTAAGTATGATGTTTTTTTTTTTTTTTTTTTTTTTTTTTTGCCAATTTCCCTTTTTTAAATTTATTAAGTGTTCACATAATGGACCTTTTGTTGAAGTGCTAGAATGGTCACTACATACATTCTTGCTTCTGAAGACAAACATGTTGGAGATCAAGAGGCAAAGAATGTTTATTACACAGATGTTTACAAGCATTGTATTTTATATTATCATTCATTTATAACTTATTATTCCGTTACAAGAAAATTTCATAGCGTTTACGTTCATTGTTCTTTCTTATTTTATTCACCTACTTAATTTTTTTTATGCAAAAACCTTCTAAAATCCCGTAAATTCTACGGATCTATAAGCTAGTAACCATATTCACAAACTCATTATGCTACCTAATAACTCATATGTGTCCCGATTAAAATTTGAACTCACAGATTCTTGATAGATAGCCACTCGCATGCCAATTTTAAAGGTCGTGAACATGGCATTTTAGACAACTTTCACTCATACTACCCATTTTAAGTGCATTAAGTTTTTATAGATTATCCTTGCAGATTAGTCAATATGAAATGAATTAGTTGGGTAATAATTTATTGCATTTAAACATTAAACTACTAAATAGGTATATTTTTGTTGGTTAGAATTGTCATCAAATGCACTAACGAAAACGAATCATATTTGAGCAATACGTTATACATGGGCACACGTTTAGCGCTTCTTTTATCCGTAGAAAATTTGTAAAAGAAAATTATTTTTGCCTTCGATATCACTAACCAGTATGGCATTCTAGTACGTCCTTACGCGAGGACAACAAAAACTACATAATTTTTTTAAAGATTATGGCCTTATGGAAGATATATATGGCAAGATTGAATCAGGAGGAATAATTCATCAACTGATCGCATAAATGTCAATCAAGCAGACATTGTTCTTTCAGATAAAGCATTGCCGAAACCACTTGGTAATTCTGAGTTATCCATACTCACAAGTCACGACTAATGAAGTTCTTTATGATCAACATAAGCCCAACGTAAATCATTAACAACGGACCCTTCAAAAACTCGAAGCTTATTTTTTGGGTAGCTTGGCAACGACATGGGACCATTGTAATTAATTAATTACTATAATGTGGCTCCTAAATTTTGACGGAAGATTTGACTAAATAAAGATTATATTACGTATTATAATATATACCTTATTTGAAGTTGATCCCTACTCAATCTCTCACTATAAGTAGGGGATTAGTTCCACCCCATTACACACACATAAAAATTACCATCATCTTTGTGAGAGGATTTGATAGAAGATCAAAGTTCCACCGTGTAACTCTATGGCATTTCTCCTCTCTCAACTTAAGTAAGCTTCCTTTTAATGTTTATGGTTATGATTGTACATTATGTTATACATGATTGTTGGGAATAATGAAAGAAAATTTGGATGGTTATTATTGTATTATTTCGGGTTCGTATCTGATAATTGAACAAATGAAAAAGTACGTTGTTATTACATGCCATTAACCTAAATATTTACGATAGCTATTACGGAGTACAAAATATAATTAATTTGCACACTTTTAGTTTTGGTTATAACACATCAATCAAGACAATTATACTATATCTACATCATGCTTTGAATACTTTTATATTAATGTGTGTAAATAAAAAATAAATAAATAAATAAAAATAAAAATAAAAAAGTTTGCAAATCATCTCCTATTATAAAAAGTTCTTTAATAATTTTAAATTTTAAAAACAGATAAACCTCAAGTTATAGGTCTTGTTTTACCATCTATTTCATTCTTAATTTAATCCACTCTATTGTTTTTTAACTTTAATAACTTTTTTTTGCAGTAGAGCAAAAACTTTTTCAAACACATACGTGTAGAAGTCTCTTAGAAAAGGTTAATTGTGGGAGCCTTTATTTAACTTTGCATATCTAAAGCAAAAAATAGTGTACCAAAGACAAGCTTTTGACCTACTCAATTTATTACTACAAGCAAGGGGTGGTTGGTCATGAATGTGAGCTGTGGGTAGTTTGGAATACGCCTATTCAGTCATAAACTTATAAATGTGTGTGTGTTTGTGAGTGTGTGATAGACGAAGCCTCAAACATTTATATCAAGACTAGAAAATTTCGCAGTGGGTGAGATTGTTTTGCAATCAGGGTAGCTTGGCAACTAACATATATAGTATAGCAACTAACAGAGACGTCGTAACCATAATATATGTAACATTACAATTATATACATTGCTAACTTATTAAAAAATTCAGCACACGGTCACATGTCATGTCTTACATGACCCATATAATACAACTAAATGAACACACTAGTGACTAAACCAAATCGACCACTTGTTAGTTGTTACCTACCATCATTGGTCATCAGCTGTGAAAAAACTTGGTTTGTTCTTGTCCCGAAAGCAAACCATCAACACTACTTGATCCAACACCAGCTACAATTTCTGATGCACCCGTATCGCTCGTGCTTCTTTCATTTGCAGTTTGTGCACTCCAAGTTCCACAATCATCACCCGTTGTCGGCCTATCAACACCATAATCCGCCGAACATTTCTCAGGAGTGTCCCCATACTCATTCAAAGACTCCGGTTTTATATGGTCATTGTAGAAATGAGAGGAAATACTGAAAAATATACTAATCAGATTCGGAATACAGTAATCTGGATCACAGTAAGAAATAATTTGGATCACAGTAATCTGAGAGTCGTGTAAACACTTTCAGATCGAAGTATTTTGATGGTTCTATCGAAATCTTTAATCGGATAAAACTTAGATTTTGAACCGAGAATATGTTTTGATTGTTATGAAACAGAACCAGAGAAAACGACATGTATTGACCAACAAAAACTTACAAACGGTTATAACTGCTAAGTAGTTATTATAACCGTTAAAACATCAAAATTACGGGGAAAAATATAGGTCCAAATAAAGGAAAATTTCATTTTTAAGTGCGTTTTTAACATAGCACTTTATACCAAATAAAAAATTTTCCAGCTCGACCCAAGCCAGGGGCTGCCACCCCTGGAACCCCGCTACCGGGGGCGCTGCCCCCGGACCCCCGTGATTCAGGGCGATAATCACAATAACGTCATACAAGTGTGCACTCTGCACAATCCCGACTTGTTGAACATTTATCATGATTACACATTAGTCAACTAAGTCAATCCATTACACTTAAATCATATTGATGATGTAAAATCACCAACACATACGATTGAAATCAATTAATCCAACAACTATAATTTAATATCCAACCATGAATATTGCCAAAATCACTAATGCCATTAGGCCTTTATTATCCAACAGTCATAATACGGGTAACACAGACGCCCAGTTTGTTGCGAATAAATAGAGTACCCGAACATCTTAAGTAGAAGTTGTAGCCACAAATACATATAAATACATGTTTTAACCTCGATGTACCACATAGTCAAAACTCGAAACAACTGAGAAAGCCCTTTGGGCTAGTTAAGTATTTAAAGATCATGGAAAAATGAGTAGGCTTGTTACCGTGCTATTGAGCCTTCAATAAGAAGTTCCTCAAGATCAATGGATTTTAATGGAAACTCTATGCTCAAGTAAATATCAATACTAAAACTATTACTAACATTGTATGCTATTCAGTTCTGAATTTACCAAAACTTAGTAATTTTCCGACTAATATATTAAATCCAATTGAATTATACAAGGAGGTCATAATGATTTCTTCCGCTGTACAAAAGCCTCACCGCTTTCTTAGCTTTCCCTTTTCCTGATGCCTTTGCAAAATCTGTTCCATACTCAGCAATCGGTATGAAACCAGATCCATAACCAGCTTTCGTATGCTGCAATACATAGAGTATCAGAAGACTACTCAACATAACAAAGGAGATGGCTCGTAAAGTATAAGTTTTCACGACAAAAATAGCAGATTATGTTATTATGTATATGGCTGCAAGTGTATCATGTACCCAGATTATTTGAGAGTAACTAGACAAATCTGGCATAACTTTAGGGACCACTGGTGTAATTTACTCTTTAGTGAATTGAGCACTTGTAAAACATAGAATGTTCGTATAATAACTTGTCTCTTACAAACCAATGTTTTGTGAAACAACTTTTAAGTCTCAGTGGTTCTTTTTTTTCCGATTGCATACAAAAATCGGCTATACTTACTAATTATTTACTTAATAAGATTATAAAGGTTTTTATGGAGTACATAAAGATCAGTTGACAAGTTTTATGCTTGTGCTAACATGATACGATCATTTTCTGAAAGATTGATAAATATAACTATCGACTTAAAAAGAAACATATGTTTGGAATGTTCCCGTTGACTTAATGATAATTAAAAACCAAACCAAAGACCTCAAAAAATAAAACTACAACGCAATTATAGAAGCATAACATATGAGAATTGGTCTTAATCTAAACATATGCAATATGTTAGGATAAACTTAAAACATACACATTAGCAAGTTGTGTAAAATCAACTGGCCGGGTTTAGCCATCCCACATCGAGCTATGAAGAAAAGTAGCTACAAGGCCTTAAGCTTATACTAATCTTACAGATGTAAATTCATATACTAATCTAACATTAAGCCGTATAAATAAGTTTCATGTTGATGCTCCGGCCTTTAAAGTAACTTTACATCGTTTCAGCCCTTATGCATTACCTGGTTATGGTGTCGATATGGCTGGTCTCATGGTGGACTGAAGGAGGTTCTGGAGGGTACATGTAAAAAAGTTATATATGAAAACCTAATTTGAAGCATCAAGGCATCAACGGAACACGGGTTAAGCAATGGCTAATCGGAACCGGCTGTTAGTATAGCATCATAAACATTTATCGTAAATCTACATATATGGATATTAAGTTGGGTCGTGTATTCTCCCACCAAAAATGACTGATAATATGTTTGTAAGAGTATCAATATCAAGATATATAGATGGATTTTGGTGATAACAACTAGCTGAATGTCATTGTAGCTTTACACTTTCATATTCTACTTGAAGATCCTATATCCTCCATGAAGTAAAAGTGTCTTTCCAAACATCCTCTATAGCCACTTGGACGTCTGCAACCTTGTCAACTACAAATTTGGTACAGCAGAACATTGAACATTATTAGGTGTATCATGAGAACCAACAAGATTTGTGTAGAGAGCCTTATGGGTTAAATCTCATGGAAGTTGAAGCATAGCGTAACTTTAAACATGAATTAATATTACCTGCTTCGTTCGCCGCATCCTGACATTTTAGCCTAAAATTTTGCATAGAAGATAACTCTGACTTAAGACGAGACTCAACTCAGCTTGTTCCAACTCTTCCTCAAGTATGCTAGTCTGAAGACAAGTTATGCAAATGTTACTCAAAATGCAGTGGCAGACATGAATCACTACACTTTACTAATTTATCAATAAATAATTTTTTTTCCAAGTTCAGATAAATATATTTATCTATATCTATTGTTACAGTGTGATAGATTTACACAAATTTTAGCACACATTCACTTTAACAAAACTATAAAAAATGTAGCATTGCATATTGTCAAAAAAAAAAATGATTATTAACAAACAAAATGAGTGTCTAACCTTGTATTATGAAGATAGTCTAGTCCACAGACAAGACCTTATTGTCAAGACAAAAAGAGTCTATCGCCTGAAAGAAATCAAAAGCCATGAGCTCGATCGAGAGCAGTGTTGAAACTCAAAGAAAATGTTTTCTTGCAAGGGAGATGTTTGGGCTGCCAAACAAGTGTGTGCTATGTTTTAGGGTTTTAACTTGCAAGTGAGTTGTAATATGTTTTAGGGTTTTGAAAAATTAGATGGAGAATGAATGCAAAGTAGAAGAGTAGGTGGTGGATAGAAAGAAATTAGTATTAGCATAATAAGTAGATGAGAATGAGCATTTAGAGCTCTAGGTGTGGAGACTGATTTGAGGCTTACGGGTGCCACATCATTTTAACAAACCTCTTTTTACAACCTTTTATGACAACTAACTTTAACTTACTTATTTGGGGCCCACCGCTTACAACTTTATTTTTTCTTATTCAAATTTCCAAAAAAACTAAATTCATTTCATTAAAACTAAAAAAAACATTACAACATATTAAAATTAGACGCAACTAAAAATAACGATACGAAGAAAAGCGATACGAGGAAAAAAATACAACACAGATTAATAATACGAAACTTAAACATTTTACTCGTCATCTTGATATTTCTTCATTATTTGTTCTTGTCTCTTGCGAATGATAGCGGCTTTGGCCGATGTAGTCATGTCAGGATCTAGCATGAGAAACTTCATCTCTTTCATCTCTAACGCCTTTATTTCCTTCTCCCTCCTCGCCTCGTATCCATCGACTTTTGTTTCTTTGAAGCTTGACTTTTTTTGGCGCCGTCGGGACGAGGTCGCTTGTCAGGAATGTTACATGGTTTAAGGCATTAAAGAAATTGAGGAATTTGTTAGTAATTATTAATTTATAGTTTCGTTGAGACCAATATATATACACTGGAGTTTCAAAAAAATTATTATCTTATTATTTTATCGATTGAGATCCAAATTTGTATGAACTTCTTAAATAACGTGCAATTTTGCAATGAATTTATCAATTTATAATTTGAGCACAAGCTCCTCAATTACCACCTCTTTCTAATATTTACTGTTATATAAAGTCAGTAAAAAGAAAGATAAAGAGTATCGAGAAAAGATTTGTAATACATGAACCGAGAAACCACAAGTTATATGTCTTGATTTATTATCTATTTCATTCTTAATTTAATCCAATTTATAGTTTTGGAAAGTGCAAGGATTGTCCCTGTGGGGAAACCTTTGGTGCAAGTATCGTCCTTTTTGGGGAAACCTTTAGTGCAAGTATCGTCCCTGTGGGGACGATATTTGCACCAAAGGTTTCTCCACAGGGACGATCCTTGCACTTTCCAAACATCTGGGATGAAACGTGCAATTTGGCCAAACTTTAAGGATGATATTTGCAATTCTCTCAAGAAATTATTGGTGGAATCCTTTATTTACCTTTGCATATCTAAAACCAAAAAAAATTGTACCAAACACAAGCTTCTGACATATTTATTAAATTTATAATTGATGTTACTACAAGCAAGGGATGGGTTGGGTGCTTGGTCATGAATGTGAACAGTGGGTAGTTTGGAATACGCGTATTCAGACATAAACTCATAAATGTGTGTGTGTTTGTGAGTGTGTGACAGACGAAGCCTCAAACATTTTACATTTATATCAAAACTAGAAAATTTCGCAGTGGATGAGATTGTTTTGCAATCAAGTTTCTACGTAGCTTGGCAACTAACATAAATAGTATAGCAACTAACAAAAATGTAGTAACCATATTAGATGTAAGTAACATTACAATTCTTACATCACTAAGTTATAGGAAAATTCGGCACACGGACACATCTTACATGACCCATATAATAAAACTAAGTGAACACTAAAGACCAAACCAAATCGACTAATCGTTACCTACCATCATTGATCATTTGTGAAAAAACTTGGATTGTTCTTGTTCCTGAAAGCGAACCATCCACACTATTTGACCCAACACCAGCTACAACAATTTCTGGTGCGCCCGTATCGCCCATGCTTGTTACATTTGCGGTTTGTGCACTCCAAGTTCCACAATACATCACCGGTTGTCGGCCTATCAACACCATAATCCGCCAAACATTTCTCGGCGGCGTCCCCATACTTATTCAAAGACTCCGGTTTTATCGGGTCAGAATACGGGTAAAACAGACTCCCACTTTGTTGAGAGTAAACATAGTACCCGAACATCTTACTTAAGCAGAAGTGGCAGCCAAGAATACATAGAAAACATGTTTTAACCTCGATGTACTGCATGATCGAAACAACTGAGAAGGCTCTTTGGACTAGTAAAGTATTTAAAGATCACGGAAAAGTGAGCAGGCTTGTTACCCTGCTATTAAGCCTTCATTACCAAGAAGTTCCTCAAGATCAATGGATTTTAACAGAAACTCTACGCTCAAGTAAATATCAATACTAAAATTCTTAATAACATGGTATGCTATTCAGTTCTGAATTTACCAAAACTTGGTAACTTTCCGACTAATATATTAAATCCAATTGAATTATACAAGGAGGTCATAATGATTTCTTCCGCTGTACAAAAGCCGCACCGCTTTCTTAGCTTTCCCTTTTCCTGGTGCCTTTGCAAAATCTGCTCCATACTCAGCAATCGGTATGAAACCAGATCCATAACCAGCTTTCGTATGCTGCAATACGAGTATCAGAAGACTATTCAATGAAAAGTATAAGTTTTCACGACAAAAACACTTTCTTGTATTAAGATAAACAAAATTTATATTACTGCTAGTTTAAGGGCCAAACAACTATCATTTCCTACTAATGGTGAAGGATTGGACTAGAAGCGAAATGACAGATCCACATTTCTTTAAACTAGCAGTGGCAAGATGGCAGATCTATGAATGGGTAAAAAACGGATTCAGGGGTCATTTTAGTGTGGCTGAAACATAAACGCTTCTTTGTCAAATTTTCTATAGATGATTAATCTGTCAATTATGATTACCAGAGAATACTGATAAACATTATTTTGTTAGATTGGCAGGCCCACTCAACCCATTCCCCTTACAGCTAAATTCAGTGATTTGACGTATTTGAGATAAGCACAACCCAATTTGGCACCTCTATTTATAAACAATGAGTAATACCTCATGCTCGGGTATATAGACCATGATTGGTTGGCGACATAACTTGGACAGTACCTATGGAAGGAAAGTAAACATGTGATTAGATCTGCACACAGAAGCAAAACACGTGAGCTAAGAAGATGAACCTCCAGTCTATCTGTCTCTGGCAATGAACAAAGGGCAAATAATGATAGCAAAAGTACCCCGGTATACATCCAAACTCTAAAGGACAAGTAGAACATCTTGTTTATTGTTTATCACCAAAACAACAAAAGGCATTAAAACATATATCTAGCTAGTATGCTATTAGAGGCAGATGGTGAACCAACTAAAATACAAGGTTTACTAAAAGGTTGACACCCATGCTTTTCTGATTCTGTTTGAATGCATAAGAGAAGCAAGCAATGTAGGAAAATAACGGGTTGTTACGAGTTAATGAAGTACATAGCTAAGGTAATGTTTCTACATATTTAGTGGAGGTGGTCACAATGGGCATGGTGGGTAAAAGGTCAAAACAGGTAATGTTTTAATCAAGGTCCAAAGTGGTTCGGTCGGGTCACGTTGGACCCGCCCGGTGACACCGTTTCTTGTAAATTTTTTAAATATTTCATAAGTGAATAATGTATTAAATAAAGATTATTACAACTAGGGCTGAGCATCGGTTTAAACCCGACCCGAACCGAAAACCGAGAAACGGATGAAACCTAAACCGAGAACCGAACCGAAGTTACTCGGTTCGGCTCGGTTTTGGTCGGTTCAGCTCGGTTTTAGTCGGGTTTTCTCGGTTTTCGACCCGAACCGAAAACCGAAAATCGGTAAAACCTAAACCGAGAACCAAACCGAAGTTACTCGGTTCGGTTTTTCTCGATTTTGTCGGGTCGGTTCGGTTCTTGGTCGGTTTTGCTCAGCCCTAATTACAACCATGTCGCTATAAATTTTTAACTATTAGCATACTTTTGAGTGCTCAAGAAATTGTATTGAGTTATGACTAGGTAGAGAACAAAAGGAACTTTTACCTATATACCGGGGCTTTAAGAGGTTACAGGTGGAAGAAAAGAACATTAAGAAGCAAGCATTGAGGTTTTACAAGCAACAAAATACATCTATTCATACATGAAAGCTGGAACATAAACAGCCAAAATTAACTAACTTAACATAAACTCAAAATTTTATAAATAAGCCATCAGCCATCTTGAAACTTCGATCCATCGAGTCCAATCTTATTCCTTTGTTTTGTCATGACAAAGTATTGACGCAAAAAAGGATAAAATGAGTCTATTTGTTGAACAAGTCGATATTTTTTTCTGCAGTTTAGTTTATTATTTATATAAAAATGCTATGAAACCTCACTCCTTATAGCTTTGCGTAAAAGACTAAAAACCTGTCACTTGAAGACTATCGTTATTTGGTTTTCCTTGGCGGCAATATACTAAGCAACGTGTCAGACGATGGAGATGGCACACAAGTAAAATTCTTAACATACATGGTTTGCACAGTGTGTTGTAAGCCAGAGGGTACAGGTCAAATGAGTCTAAAGTCGCTATAGCCTATTTCTAATGCATACCTCTATTGATTTTTATTGTTTTTGCATAAGCGCACTAATTTTTTGAACTTTAATAAACAAAAAGTGTTTCTGGGTAAACTCAACCTGACCCGCTCCATTTTGAACCAAAAAATTACTAATTTCAACCTGGTCCCGTTTTGACCCGTTACCAGACCCACACATCATTCCACCGACCTTTGTGATCGGCTATGCACTTCAAAATCCACAAAGGTTAGCATGGCTAGGGTAGCAGAGTAGCAGACATGTAAAAAGCATCATATCAGCACATGTTTGAGATACTAACCAGTAGTTCTGACTCTCCTCCCCAAAAATCTGCCCGTCCAATGCGTTGACAGTATCTACAAGCGTTCATTAAATAAGACTATTAAGACATCTTGAATAACCCTTAGAATGATCAGAATTAGAGGCGAAAATCAGATGATAACGGTTCAAAAGTTCAAAATGGGTTGGGTGAGGTTTGGACCAACCCACCAAAACCTTTTGGAGTTTTGGTCCATGATATTGTAAATTTTCAATGTGTTAAAAATGATAAAGATCCATACTAAACAATCTGACATTGTAAGCATTTGAATACACGTTACGTGACTTCCAACATACTTAGCCAGTTCAGCCCAACTAACATGTCTTAGTTTTAGCTAACTTTCTACATCATCTGTCGTGAAAAAAAAACAACCCGAACTGACAGGTCTATATAAATGGTTGCAAATTGCAACCCCTAATCAGAATCACTGACTGCAAAGAACTTTGTTGTGAGTAAAAGAAAGCCTTTCTAACCGTTTTAAGGACTCTTCAACAGTAATTGCTATTATTGCTTCTTCGTACTGATGCCTTTCTTTGTCATTGTCACATAAGACCTCTTTTATAGCCATTCGAAGTTCATCTGCAGCATATGCACCGAAAATTCACACAAAACATTTTGGTAGAAGAATAGAGAAAGAAAAATTAAAAGATGAAAAAACCGCAAAATAACATTTAAAAACGAGTGGTATCCAAATTTTTAGTATATTATGTTTTTTCATATTCGCTTGGAACAAAGAATAGTCATAATGTAGTAGATTATATGTGTTCTATGTACACGCATTAGCAACTCTGATCAGACAGACAACCAAAGATGAATGAAACACAAAAAGAACCTGCATTTTCTCGTTCTTCTCGGGCGCTAAGACTAACGCTCTTGTTCAAAGCCATTCCCTTCACCTATAATACATTAAGGACCACCGCATAAGTTGCTGAAACAATAGAACAGTTGTAGCCATCTACAGACATGATAAAGACACCAACTTTATTTATTTGTCTTAAACTAGTGTCACAATTATTTATTCTCCTATTCTCAGTTCCTGAATGCTACAACTATTTTTTCAATATCGTTCATCTCATGTCACAATTCAATGGACACATTGCTTCCACAATTTTCATTAGGTTAAGTCGCTCTTTTCTTGTCTGTTTTGAAACCATATTACATAGAAAAATCATGAAGCCATAGTAGTAAGTAGTAACCACCATACCAGAGCACGAAACATACAACGTCCATCACCAGTAACTTTGTGCACCCTAAAACTCTCCACTTTCCTCAATGCTGGTGAAACTTCCCTAGATTTAAAAGGAAGAAAAAATTGTCTTAGAATTTGAATGACAATTACAGCATCTGAGAGCCAACCAACACAGAAATTCAGTGCGAACATCAAAATTAACCTCTAAACCAAATTTGAAACAAGGACACTCGTAAATGACATAACCTCTTTTTTGTAACATAGTGTAAAGTGCAAGTGATCATGCCGTTTTATTCAATATTTTGCATATGAATGGATTGGTAAAACTATGATGCATTAAGAAAGTGCGTGTATATCCGTAAAAAAAGATATCACATTGCCTTCTCTTGCTCAAACATAATAAAACATGAGAGAGAATAGCCAACTTTGACATTTCACGAGCAAGTGTTCCTTTATTCGTGTTATTTTTCTTACTAATGGTAAATTAGAGACCATCTATATTTAAGATAAGATATCATATCATACATAATATTCCGTACTATATTAAACGACGTCACAAAGGTGGATACATGATACGTGACAAAATAAGTCACGTGTGTGGTAGTTGTTAGTATAGGCGGGAAAAATTAGTTAGTATTGGTTAGTTAGTTCATTTTGTCAATTGATTTCCTTTCTCTCTCGATTCTGTAATCATTCATGTAATTAAATAAAATCAACATTAACCCAATCCTGTCTTCCACGAGGTATGGATAAGGTGAGATATAGACAGCCTTACATACCCCTACCCAAAGGTAGAGAGGCCGCTTCCAAAGGACCTCCGGCCTTTTTGTAGAGAGCAACCTCTGTGTCCAAAGGAGAGGTGTTTTCCAACTGCTTGTAATTCAATCTCGCGTTTAATTCTAGAAATCCTTAAATTCGTGGTTGACTACTCTATCATTTCGTAATACGTTTGATACTTATCAATAAATTTTTACCCATTGAACCCGTAAATTAGCTACTAAAAGTGCTTGTATCAGTTTCTATGGGAAGGTAAATATAAAGTTTGTAACTAGCTACTTGTTCAATTCAACACAAACAACCAAATATGTAATGTACTCCGTAAATCGTAAAAATAAAGAATGCGCGAATAAACAAACTTACAAATGAAGAGGAGGTCCCATTTTGGCAAAGAACGAAGTACTGGTAGCAAAAAGTGGAGTGACTGGAGTCGAAACGAGTTCGAATTTCGCTACACCATTTTTCAGCTCTTCAAGTATAGATGCTGCCATATCATCATATCATATACAGAATAATACATAAGTTAAGTTCTTATATAAAGAATACAAGAAAGAAAGAAAGGACTAGTTGTTGTTATTGTTACCGTTTGAGGGTTTGGCCGCCATCATTTCTTCTTTCACTTCTATTTTTAGCCGGATAATAAGCACTTCCTACAAAAACACATCTTTGTACTTTTCATTTGGGTTTTTCTAACAAGGGAATATACACGGATCCTCAGGGTGAGTAAACGGACCGGATGGATCGGACCGACCGACAAAACCGACCGGACCGGATCGAGACCGGACCGACCACATTCGGTCCGGTCTCGGTTTAGGGATTTTCATAATTTCGGTTTTGGTCCGGATCGGTCAGGTTCGGTCCGGCTTAAAAACTGGACATTTAGCCTATTTGATCGAGACCAGACCGACCACATTCAGTCCGGTCTCGGTCTAGGATTTTTGCCGGATTCGGTCTCAGTTCGGTCCGGTTTTTGTTGGTCCGATCCGGTTTTTGGACAGTGAGCACCTCTAACGGATCCATATAAAAGTACAAACATGTGTACTTTTATATGGGTTCATGTGTACTTTTGATGTACTTAACTTATGCCCCTAAGGCACAAGTTAAAAAAACCATTTTCATTTTGGTCCTTCAATTTTTTACTTTTAATTTTCTTTCTACGACTTATGCCTTATAACCAACCTTAGTTTGTGGTAAGGTTGATCCGGGTCCGAAAACCGATTTGGCTCAAAACATCAAATCAAAATGTTCAGTCCACGTTCGGTTCGTCAGTTTGTACTAATAAAGGCCGGTTGTGTAAAACGAACCGGACTGAGAACTGTATGAAGAAAATGGTGGACCGAGGACCATCAAAATATGTCTGGTCCGGTTCAGTTCGGTTTCGGTTCGGTTCGCGATCTTTTATGTTGGTTTATGCAACTTTATTGGTGTCAAATTATAATTTTGCCAGTGATATCTTTTACTTTTTCAGTTTCAATATACTGTTCACATTTTCATTTTGGTTTATACCAATAAAATTATCATCCACCGTAGAACTTGAAAAGATCAAGTTTGATGAATACCCCTAATAAAACTAGGGCTGGCAATTTTGACACGAAACCTGTTAACACGACACGACACGACCTGTTCTTAACAGGTTTCGTGTTTAACCTTAACAGGTTTCGTGTCTTAACAGGTCAGACCTGTTAAGACCTGTTAATTTTCGTGTCTTAACAGGTCAGACCTGTTAAACCTGTTAGCCACCTGTTAATTTTATACTATATATATAAAGTATTTTTAGGTCATACATTCACAAACCCTAATCACACACACATAAACTCTCCGCCCCCATCCTCCTTTTATCTCTTCAGGAAAAAAAAAAAAAAAAATCTCATCTCAATATCATCATCAACATCTATTCGATCCATCATCAGTCCATCTAATCAAAACCCATAAACGCAAACACAACCATACGCACCCTATCACCATGGGTGTATTGTGATACTTGTGGTTGACTCTTGATCCTTTCTTGATGTTATGGTTGTGTTTGGGTGCAAGTTTGATGCATCTTGGGTGCGTTTGGATGCATAGCCGAGACCCACTAGGCCTAGGGCCGTGGGTTTGGTTCAAATAGAGGTAAGCCATGGGCTAGACCCACGAATCTGATGGGTTTTGATACTTGTGGTTGACTCTCGTTGTTGTTATTGTGTTGTTGTTGTTCTATATTAGTTTAGATTTTGTGTTTTATGAAGATTTGTAACATTAGTTTAGATTTTGTAATAGCAGATTTGTAATAGTTAACATTAAGATTAGAAGACTTTTAATAGCTTTTGTTAAGATTTTTAAGATTTGTAATAGCAGATTTGGATTTGGTTGTGACTGGATTTGGATTTGTTCGATTTGGATTTGGTTGTGACTGGATTTGGATTTGTTTTTGATGTTGTTCTTGACTGGATTTCGATAGCAGATTTGGATTTGTTCTTTGCAAAAAAAAAAAAAAAAAAAAAAAAAAAAAAAAAAAAAAAGAAAAGAAAAAGAAAAAAAAAATCCGAATATATATGTTAATAACAGGTTCTTTGTTTTTTGCAAAAAAAAAAAAAAAAAAAAAAAAAAAAAAAAAAAAAAAAAAAATCCGAATATATATGTTAACAGGTTCTTAACAGGTTAACCTGTTTATTTTCGTGTCGTGTTCGTGTTTGAGAAAAATGACACGATAAGCTAACAGGTCGTGTTCGTGTTTGACCTTAACAGGTTTGTGTCTTAACAGGTTCGTGTGACCTGTTATGCCAGCCCTAAATAAAACTACGAAACTCAAAAACAATATATAGTTAGTTAAGAACATGTTGTTATTTTGCAAAAAGTAAGAAAAACTAACCATTAGTAATTATTTTTTTTAACTGTGTGTTTTTATCACGAGACAATTATTTTAGAACAGAGTGAGTATATATAATAGATGAAAAAGACAAGCTTGGAGTATTTCATAAACAAAGTCTTTGATAAAAACGAAATTAACCAATAAGAGATCTCGATTTATTCAGATGACAAAATGAAGGGACAAGTTATCCACACCCTCTCATAGGGAGGGTATCTAATGATTGAGTGCATCGCTGGCTTATACGGTATGTATCACGGGTTGTACGGTTTGACTAAACACCCCTGATGTGACAACATAGTAAGAGTATGTATAAGTTATAACACATCCCCAAAATGAAATCACCTAATTGACTAATAAAAGTGAAAATGTATTTCTAACCTGATCAAAGTTTATAATTTCCGTTTTCCAAATATCCATTACATTAAGAAATTAACCTACTACCCGTAATGACTATGTACATTTTAGTTGGTCAAGCCGGCATAATACACTAATGAAAATGAATCAATATTTGTGGATGAACGGAAAATCACGTGATTTGAATTCCTGTCTCTAAAGATATGATCTTTTTTTTGGAACGTTATTATAAGGCCCGGTTGATAAAACCTAAAAATAACAAACCTATTCATATTGTGGTATTTTCGTTATTACATATATACTGAATCTACCGAAATTTTTTTGGGTATTGAGTGGTATTCTGTAGGTATAATTCATTATCAGTCGGGACGGTTTCGGTTAGGTACCAATATTCTAGTACTTTTTCTCATCCTTAGGTGCCATGAGCCGCGCTTTATAGATGTTGCAGTCTAGGGGTGTAAACGAACCAAGTCGAGTCAACTAGTCAAGTACCGGCAAGCTCGAGCTCGACTACCAAAACTCCAGCTCGAAACTCGACGCAAGCTCGTCCGAGCTTCAGCTCGAGCTCGAAACTCGAATGAAGCTCGATTATTTCCGCGTTTTAAGCTCGAACTCAACGAAAAATTGGCATACTGAGCTCGACTTGACTCGATTTTATGAAAATAAAGTAATTACATGTATATGCAAGTGTAAAAGTGTAATTTAATTAAAGCTCGATATGACTCGCGAGCTTCACAAGCCGAGTATTTTGGTGGTCGAACTTGACTCGAAAGTGTAGTGGAGTAGCTTGAGCTCGACTCGCTTTTATCGAGTCGAGTTCAAGTAGTTTACAAGTCGATCTCGAATATTTCGCGTGTCGTCTCGTCTTGTTTTGAGTCATATGTTGCACCAAAGACATACGTAGTAACATCCATTAGCAGTTTTTTACCTTTCTTTTTCGTTAACTATTTATGTGTAAGGGCTAACTATTTGTGGTGGTTTTATATTTTTACAAAAATTTTGTTGACGTGACGGTGTTACCCCACCCTACCCAACACTTAACTATTCAACATACTTCTGCTAATTCCTCATTCTGACAAATATTCCTAACAAAGAGATCACAAAATTAGAATAAAAGGTGCAAGACAAAAACAAAAATGTTTTATATAGTTTATATTAGGGCTGAGCAAAGGTCCGGAACCGACCCGAACCGACGAGAACCGACCCGAACCGAGAACCGATTTTAGAGAAAACATGAACCGAAACCGAACCGAATCGGTTCGGTTCGGTTTTGTGTCTGTTCGGTCGGTTCGGTCCGGTTTACATGCTTTGTGTGTGTGTTTGGTCGGTTTTGAGCCGAACCGAACCGAACCGACCGACCCGAAAACCGACAACCGGTAATACGTAGAACCGAAACCGAACCGAAAATGGTCGGTTCGGTTCGGTTCGGCTCGGTTCGATCGGTTTTCTGCTCAGCCCTAGTTTATATACATTGCCATATCATTTACTTCTTAAGAAGGTGAATAAGAAAGGTTTAGTGCAAGCAAACATTGTTCTTTATGAAGAAGTATATATTGCTGAAACCACTTATATGTAATTCACAATCATCCATACTCTAAACTGAAGAAGTTCTTTATGAATTATGATAAGCACAACGTAACACTGACGAACATATCATTAATAAATGAGCCTTAAAAAACTTAACGATTTTTGTGCATAGCTTGGCAACATGGGATTATTGTAAAAGCTCTTGTTGATCAACATAGATAACTAACCGAAACAGGTAAGTGGTAACCAACTAATCGTATTGGTGTAATGTTACAGTTCTTAGATCGCTACCTTATATAATATTCAGCACACAACTGCACGAGTATCTACGGCGATAGCCTACACATTATATTTTCACGGATCATCTTACATGACGCATATAATAAAAACAAATGATCAATGATGACCAAAATATATCAACCACTTGTGTTACCTACCATCGTTGGTCATCAACTGTGAAAAAACCTGGTTTGTTCCTGTACCTGAAACCGAACCATCAGCATTACTTGACCCAACACCAGCTACAATTTCTGGTGCACGGGTAGGGGCCACGCTTGTGGCATTCACGGTTCCTCTTTCTTGAAGCTGAAGTGCATATTCCAAGTTCCACAATACATCACCCATTGTCGGTCTATCAACACCATAATCTGCCAAACATTTCTCAGCAGTGTCTCCATACTTTTTCAAAGACTCCGGTTTTATCTGGTCAGCGATACGTGGGTCCACGATCCGTTTAATCAACCCTTTTCTCTGCCACTGAACCGCCCACTCGCCTAAATTCACTTCCTCACGACCCAACAATGGGTCAACAGCAGGCCGAGCACAAAGTACTTCAAAGAGCACAACACCAAAAGAATAAACATCTGATTTATCAGTAAGTTGTTGTCTTCTGAAGTATTCAGGATCTAAATACCCGAAACTACCTTTCACACCAGTGCTAACATGAGTCTCACTTAAACAAGGGCCTGACCTTGAAAGCCCAAAATCCGCCACTTTTGCAAGATTAGACTCATCAAGCAATATATTCGTAGACTTCACATCACGATGAATTACACCTTGTGCTGAGCCCGTGTGAAGATAATGGAGTCCGCGTGCAGCCCCAATGCATATTTCAAGCCTTTGTTTCCATGACAACGGTGGTAGATTCGACCCGTATAAGTGGTTTTTCAATGGGCCCTTTTCCATGTACTCATATACAAGAATCATTTCTGATTGTTCTTCACAATAACCAACTAAAGAAACAAGATGACGATGTCGGATTTTGGACAAAATCGTAATTTCCGTATGGAATTCTGGTAAACCTTGTCTCGAACCAGGAACACCTCGTTTTACCGCCACTTTTAGGTTGTCACGAAGAATGGCCTTGTAAACTATACCAAATCCTCCCGAACCAATTATTAAATTTTTGTCAAAATTATTCGTTCCGGATTGCAAATCAGCAAAAGGGATTTTCAATCTAGTAACATTATGTGTTCCTTCTGAAGATTTGCTACGCGAACTCCCTACATAAACACGTAAAGGAGTCCAACCATTGCTTTCACCTTGTTTTTTCGTTCTACTCTTATTCCTTGATTTGAAAAGAACAAATATTGCTAATATCACACAGCAAGTAACAATCGTGCCACCTACAATCAAAGAAACCAAAACCCAAACGTTTTTCTTTTTGCTCCAAACTTTCCTACTAACAGGATCAACTATCTTCATAACCTCCACACCGTTCAAAATAGCGTTTTTTGTCAAACTAGTACTCAATTCCGACGGTCCCACACTAACCTCCAAAACCCCTGAACTAACAGAATCCACAACAAAATCGGCATAAAAAGGAGACGCCAACACACGAAACGTAAGTAACGAAAGATCCAGATCCTTATACGCGAGCAACCCATTAATATACACATTAAAATACAACTGATTAATCGACATACTAACAATATCACAAAAATGCAACCTTACAAAATACTTAACACCAATTCGCTTATCAACCGGAAAACCCCAAGTCAAATTAAAGTCAGAGTTCACAGTTAAGTTCCCCCTATTCATTTCTTTAGCAGTCATATAAACATTATCAGGCGCAACTTCTTTCGAAGCACCACCTTTCTGATAATTCGGAACTAAACTAGTAGCAACATTTTTAGCAGACGACTTAATAACTAAATAATCCTCATCATTAAGCCATGTTCTCCAAAGGGTATCATTAAAAGGTGTTAACTTCAACCCACCAACATTAATCCTATAAACAGTTTCCAACAGCTTAGACGACAAATTGCGAAACTCATGCACACCAACTGTATCAACTAACTTAGCACCATTGTCAACTATAAGATCAGTGGGAGCTGAAAACACCTCAATAGCATTAACAAAAGCAAACCCATTTTTCCTTAATGGGTCAAATGTAATATCAAGACTCAACTCATCATCAGCTAGTTTAAGTATAAACTCTTTAACTATAGTCAACTCAGTTTGAAGAAAAGTCAAAACTGAAACACCGTTGACTAAAACATCAAACTTAGAATCTGTTAAATTATAGTAACCTCCTCCAGTACTAAAAGGTGAAAAATGAAAACGTACCAAGTGGGTCCCACTTTTGCTAACTTGAAACTTATAAGTTGAGACAGTAGTGAAAACCCTTGCAGTAGTGTAGAGGGTAGAGGAATCCTGGTCCTGAACCGGGTTGGTGAGAGAGATGGAATTGTGTGAAGATAAGAAGCCTGAACCGGGTTTAGTTCCATCTGGAATGAAGTCCCGACCGGAGTCAAGGATGTTTGTGTTTGAGCCACAGTTGATGAGGAAGTTGTCTTGTGGTGTGAATGCTAATGAAGATATGAAGAGTAGAGAGAGTAGTAAAAAGTATGGAATTATGAGTTTTGTGGACATTTTTTTTTGGAAGTGAGAAGAATGTGTGTGTGTGTGTGTGTGTGTGTGTGTGTGAAAGTGGAAGAATTGAAGGAGATTAATAATGGAGAAGTGGGTGGTGAGTTTGGACTTTTGATGATGGTGAGTAAGTGGAAAAGTAGAGTGTGACTGGTGGGAGATGAGGGATGTTAGGCATTAAATTAAATTGGAGTAGTATTACTTTTTGAAAATATATATCTATCTTGTGTGCATTAAAGAACAACATGAATAAAGTAAAGGGTTGACCTTGTAAATAGTTTGAAATGAAAGGACCATTAGTGAATATTTTTATGCAACTTTGACTTTTTACTAATCTTGTGACTTTTCATTCACACATTTAAAAACATTTTTTCATTATACGCTCTAAACTTATCAAACTTTCACTTTTAGAATTTTAAAAACATTGATACCACGATACACGATACGTAGTATATGAGTTATCAAGGTACATATATACTACAGTATATAACTATATACTATAGGTGTTATCAAGCGGATCAAGCTTCTGCTTCTATGACTACATATAATATTGAAAGTTGAAACCAGGTGGTTCCCGGTAGACCCAAGTGCTTGACATATATGAATTTTTCATAATGATGAGTAGCTTGGTGCTACTACAACTTATACAGTATCATAAGACTTTTTACTACTACATAGCTATACAAATACTAATATAAAAATGTCTTTGATTCTATATTCTCATGATTTGTTGATGTGCATGAGAAAAATTCTAGCGTTCCCACCAGAAGTATAATAAAGTCTTAATTATTGCCATCGAGTCTTCCAAATAACTTTGACGGGATCGAAAACATCTCAAATAAACCTGTACTCAACCTAATATCTGGTTGTCATTGACATTCATATACACTAAGCTAATTACAACCTCCATGTAAATGGTTTTTGAATTAGGAGCAAATTAATGAAATTATTTAGGAAAGCTATTTGAACAAAATTTAGGCACAAATGAAAGCCATTTCATGAAAAGAATTGTTTGGTATAAAATTTAGTTTTGGTTATTCTTCAATTTAATTATTTTATTTGTGTATTATTCATCGTAAAACAAGTGTATTGTGTTTTCTTATTTCACCTTTAAGAAATAATTTTTCTAAAGAAATAAGACATTAGTGATAGAATGAAAGATCCAATATGAACAAACCGAATATCTTGGAATGAATATTTACTTTACATACCCATATATACAAACCAAACAATATTTCATTAATTTCATTTCATTCCCTTATTCCTCTAGACACTAACAACTAACTAAATACACCGTCTTTTTTCGACCTTTATAAGAATAACAAAATAGCAATGAAATTTTGCCATTTAATTCAATGTCGTTAAATTCAAACAAAAATCATGGACATGATCATTGTGTAAACTAGCTATCACGAAATCTTGGTGATTTACATTTGATATCACGGAAATTCCTATATTGTAAAGTAGGTGATGAAACGCCACATCATCATTTCATATGTAGCCATCAATATGAGTATATGAGTTGCACGTATAGTTTGTCTTTGTTTGTTTCCACACAAATGTTTTTACTAAAACCTATTAACTAATGGGTTATTATTGGGTTAAAAGTTAGACGAATGAGAGAATAGTTTATACTCATGCATGAAAGACTTTTGATGAGCGTGTTTTAAAAACATGTTTAGTACGTTGGGCGGGTTGTCACGACTCATGATATACGTCGATCCAGTGATGGTTTCTTTATGTCTTCCTTGGCGACAATCTTGTCTCTTGGTCTGGAAAATGACAACATGTCGTTTTCGTGCTAGAGCGGAGGCAAAATATAGGGGTGTAACCAATGTCGTTGCAAAAACGGATTGGTACATAATTATGTGCTTGAAATGTGTCCACTCACCTACTACTGTTGTAATAATGTCATTGCAATATCTTTATCCTCTAATCATGTACACCACCAACGTACTAAACGTGTAGAAATAGATTTACACTTTGTTACGAAACGTTGTCGTAAATAATGTCGTCCAGTTTTAGTTCCTCGAGTTTGAGTTCCTCATGTTCCCCAAACATATCAATTTGCAAATAGCTTCAATAAAGTTTTACTTCACAATCGTTCTTCGAGTTTAGGTGCATTCATGCTCAGCTCCTTCAGACGTGTTAATAATACATATACCTTTATGGTAATATTTTACTTATGTTTATATTTGTGTATCAAGATGTGTGGTTTATTTTATAATTAAATGAGAACTGCACAACCATTTTAAGTCATATTAAAACAAAAATGTGAACAATAGTTTATGCATTTGGAAACGAATAAAGTTCGTTTATATTTTAGTTAGTGTAAAAGTTTATAATTGGTGTAAACAAAAAGAAAATATATAAAGCTTTTACGAATTATATGATCGATTATCTCTTAGTGGTATCACTTATCACTGCGAATATTCAGTTGACTGGTTAAGAAGAATTTTGAAGAAATAGGTCATGTATTCAATCCTAACTCGTAGTTAAAAATTAATAGAACAGTGCTCTTGTGGCTAGATCCTTGAGAAAAACTCAGTCGACACCCGCACCACGGTTTTCAACATTTTAAAGAAAACTCGAAAATTTTTAGACTAGTTGCAATAAGGTGTTTTAGTCGGTCGATCGGTATCAGGTATTAGTCGATCGCTTATTGGTATCAGGTCTTAGTCGGTCGCCTATTAAAATGTGTCGGTCACTTGTAGGTCGGTCGAGGCGAAGTTGGATGAAAGGGTCGCCCGAGCAACCTATTCAAGTGTTCGGTCTATATTGTTTGTGTGTGGGATAAAGAAGAGAAGTTTGGTTTGGGTATTATTTAAAAAAAAAAAAAAAAAAAAAAAAAAAAAAAAAAAAAAAAACTACATATATGTGAGTGTTACAGTACAAGAAGGTAGAAGAAGTGGTATTATTATTGTTATTATTATTATTATTATTATTATTATTTATTTATTTATTTATTTATTTATTTATTTATTTTAACTAATTTACATTGAGGTATTTGAGGTTTGTTTTCTTTGTCACTTTTGTTTATAAGTAATTAATATGTTACACTAAGTGACATTTTACATGACAATTTTTTTTAATTTTAAAAATAATTAATTATTAATGTAATGATTTTTATTATTAATAAAGTTTTAATTTTATTGACATGTTAAAAGTCACTTATGTAACCAATGTTTTGAAAACCGGGTTCGAAATCGACCCGGTCGAGTCACCGGGCACCGGGTCAACCGGTTCGACCGGTTTTCAGTTTATTACTCTCTCCGTCCCATAATTATAGTCCAGTGTTGACTTTTTAAGTCTTCGTATTACAAC
Source organism: Artemisia argyi (assembly GCA_030686995.1). Taxonomy (NCBI): domain Eukaryota; kingdom Viridiplantae; phylum Streptophyta; class Magnoliopsida; order Asterales; family Asteraceae; genus Artemisia; species Artemisia argyi. The sequence goes on along the minus strand of CM060707.1, from coordinate 177,600,033 downwards.
TTTGACCTTATATAGTTTTATTTGTGTTATATAATACTTGATAAAAATTATACCAATTGAAAATACATTTAAAACTCAATCATTCATATATTTTGCATCAAGTAATATATAACACAAATAAAAATATTTAAGATCAAAGTTGAAGACTAAAGACTTTAAAAGTCAACAGTGGACTATAATTATGGGACGGAGGTAGTATTTTTTTATTTTTTTGACCGGGTCAACCGGTTCGACCGCCGGGTCAACCGGGTCGACCACCGGGTCAACCCGGGTTTTTATTAAAATTTTTTGAAAAAATAAAACCCGGCCGGGTTTCGAGAACCGGGTTGACCCGGGTCACTCAAAACCCGGCGGGTCAAACCGGTTAACCCGGTTTTAGAAACCCGGGTTGTTTTGACCCGTTTTTTCGGCCGTAACCGGTCGAACCAGTTAACCCGGCCGGGTCAACCCGGGTTTCAAAACCTTGTATGTAACATATTAGTTACACTAAAAAATACTTAGGGGGTGCTTGGTTGGGGGTAATGGGGGGTGGGGAATGGGAAAGGTAATGATTAAACATGCCTGTTTATGACTAGGGAATGCAATCATTGTTTAGTATGGGGTAATGGGGCATTACTCAGTAAATTGGGAGGTATGGTAATGATTACCCACCAGCAGCAACCACCACCAGCAGTAGCCACTACCACCACCACCACCAGTAACCACCACCACCACCACCAACTACCACCACCACCACCACCAGCCACCACCACCAGCCACCACCTCCACCACCACCAGCTACCACCAGCTACACCACCACCACCACCACCAGCCACCACCACCACCACCAGTAGCCACCACCACCACCATCAGCCACCACCAGCAGCAACCACCATTAGGAGCCACCACCACCAGCCACCACCACCACCAGCCACCATCACCACCAACCACCACCACCAGCCACCACCACCACCAGCCACCATCACTACCACCAGCCACCACCACCACCACTACCACCACCAGTAGCCACCACCACCACCATCAGCCACCACCAACACCAGCCACCACCATTAACAGCCACCAGCACTAGCCACCACCACCACCACCAGCTACCACTACCACCACCACCACCAGCAGCCACCACCACCACCAGCAGCTGCCATCACCACTACTACTAGCCACCACCACCACCAGTCACCACCACCACTACCTTTGAGGTTAATGTGTTTTTCTTAAACCAAGCACCATCAAAGATAATGATAATCTTCATTTCATTCCTTTGCATTCCCTTTGCATTTCTCTTTCCCATTCCCCATTTTGAACCAAGCGCACCCTTAATTTAGAGGTATGTTAATGAAATATATTATGAGATATCTTGACTACAAGTACCTAAATTTTATAACATAAAATTGTATATTCCGCTACTCCTAAAAGAAAGTAGAGTAATACTGACAAGTGCCAAGTAATTAAAGCCAAAAATGACATGTTACAAGAAAAACGTGGCAGTCGACATCTAGTTGACTGTATTTCCATCCTCCCGGTTACATTAACAACAATCCGAACAGTGACACCATCTTTTTTAACAATCAAACAATGTCGTCACAGTTGTTTCTCGATCTTCACCTTCCTCACCTCCGTCAAACGTTACACCGACAATCGCCATTGTCTACTTATCAAAACAAACCAACAACGTTAACTTTCTGTTCCAAACTTACCTTTGACCATAAACCTAACCTATGTTCACCACCTGTGATTCATCTGAACCGTCCATCTGTTATAGTCAACTCAAGTTTGAATTTCCCGCTCATTTCACCGTCTGATCATTGGGCCAACTGGACTGCTTTATTTTCTATTGGTGCTATTGGTAGCTGGTAGTAATATATCTCCAGCTTATTTTTATATTTATATAAGCTAATGGTTTTCAAAATGTATTTGTTTAAAAGCTTATTTGATTTCGGCTTATATTTTATAAGCTCGTATTTTGAGACTTATAAGTTTATTTATTTTGTTTGTGCTAGCTTATTTAGTGAGCTTAATTATGAGATAATGTAAGTCTTGAAAGCTCGTAACCTCACTTTTTTCGGCTTTGAGCTTACTGCTTATTTAAGGTTACAATCTCAACTTGATAAGCCGGAAAAAGTGAGCTTACAAGCATTTCAAGACTTTACATTAGCTCATAATTAAGCTCACTAAATAAGCTGGCACAAGGGCTTCTATAAGCTTAGCGTGACTTAATAAACTTATTGAGCTTCCAAATAAGCCGAAAAATTAGCTTGTGAAACATAAGCCGAAACCATATAAGCTCAAGCTCAAACCTAATTAAAAGAAATTTATGTTATTGTTATGTTTTAGGTCAGAGAAAACAAAGATAGGGAATATGTTAAGTGGAGCATTGATGAGTACATTGATTGGGCTTGCTGCTAGTAATTTGGGACTTATTTCGTGTGAAGCAAAGGCGTATTCAGTCGTGTTAGAGTTTTTGTTACCATTAGCGGTTCCGTTGTTGTTGTTTAGAGCAGATTTGTTTCGAGTGTTTAGGTCCACTGGGAAGCTTCTTTTGGCTTTCTTGATTGGATCAGGTAAGCTTCAGTTGGTAAATATTTTGTGTGGTTGCTATCGTGCAAAAAAGGTGTTATCTATCTGTTGATCACTTGGTATGAATATGGATATAAGTGGAACCAGGTGGTTCCCAATTCCCATATAGACCCAGTGGTTGACTTATTTTTGATGAACTTTCTCGATAATAATGAGTACAACTTATAATACACTTTCACAAGACTTTATACCAAAGAGTTGGATAATGATGTTTGACTCGGAAAAAATGTTAAAAGCATTCCCACTAGAAGTGATGGTAATACATAGGATATAATGGTTTGTACTTCTGTGATTATTATCACAGATTGTTTTAAATCAATCTGCAGTCAACCTAAAGCTTGGTTATCATGGTCATTCGTAATAATACAAAGCTAATCATAACTCACGTGTATGGTTTTAGAATTAGGAGCAAAATCATGGCTTAAGGCGTTTGGCCACTAGTTCTATCATGAGGTGATGAACACCATAATTGCGCGATATCTAGAGCTCATCCGACATCCCTTGTATTATTAGACTGTTACCTATCAAGGTATAAAGCAGCCACACAAGAACTTACATGTTCAGTATATTTCCAGTTAGAATTTTACCATCTCAGAAATTCACAATACATCTTTAAAGAATTTTGATGCCTATGTGATGATAGATTTCCACTGTTATTGCTAATTATGATTTTCCATTTATATTGTTCATTTTTCTTTTCATAGTGGCAACAACAGTTGGAACAGTCGTGGCATACTGGATGGTTCCAATGAGACCACTTGGCCGAGAAGGATGGAAAATTGCTGCTGCGCTAATGGGTAGACATATTGGCGGAGGTAATGAACTTAGAAACCTTTACATACATGAATTTTAAGTACAAAAGTGTAACAACCAATGTCCCTTTATAGAATATCCATCTTATTGGTAACAGCTATGACATATTGGTGGAGGTAATGAACTTAGAAACCTTCACATACAAGAATTTTAAGTACAAAAGTGTAACAACCAACTTCCCTTTATAGAATATCTATCTTATTGGTTACGACTATGAAGATTAGCGAGAGATGTAACCTTTGCAACTATGTTTTAAGGGGTCTGTTATTAAACGTGAGGAGGTTAATTATCGCCTAAATTGTTCGATAATTACATATAGAGCTATACCCCCCTCAGGAGGGATTGGGTATAATTGTTGTTACATATACAGCTAATTAGAGTAACATTTTATGCTAATTGATTGATGCCTTTGTATGGGTATGTTTTCTGCATTGAGTATTAACTAATGAGTTTCTTATTTTTGATACTTTGTAGCTGTCAATTATGTCGCAATTGCTGAAGCTCTACAAATTACTCCTTCTGTTTTAGCTGCTGGATTAGCTGCAGATAACGTTATTTGTGCAGTATATTTTACCACATTGTTTGCATTGGCAGCTAAAATTCCTCCCGAGAGTTCAACCTCAACCACTGGTTTGTTATAATACTTATTTCCACGAATTAACTTTTAGCTAGCTGTGAAATTCTCATGCAAACACAGGCACATTGGCACAACACTTATAGTAACTTATTATCATTTCATATTCAGATGTTGAAGAGGACGCAAAATTGGAATCGGGGGACAAACTTCCCTTGTTGCAGTCTGCCACGGCCCTCGCTGTATCCTTTGCCATCTGCAGACTTGGCAGTTTTATAACAAAATTTTTTGCAATCCCAGGAGGCATCCTTCCAGCAGTTACAGCTATTGTTGTTGTTTTAGCAACTGCATTCCCAAAGCAGTTCACTTACCTTGCACCTGCTGGCGAGGTTATGGCGTTGATTTTAATGCAGGTTAAACTTCCAACTTCAAGCATCAAATATTTCTTTGGCATAATGTGAATGACATTCAATCCGTTTTCTTTCATAATTGGATAAATCGTGTTGCTTAACCTGTTAGACCCGTTAGATATCAAACATTACCCAAAAATCGACCCATCTATGGATAAATGAGTCAAAACTGGCACATCTACTCCAAAGGATGCTCTATAGTAAGCAGATTTACTAGAATGATACTATAGGTACCATTTGGACGATGCATCACTAGATTTTTCCTTTTTTCCAGGTATTTTTCACGGTCATTGGTGCAAGTGGGAATGTATGGAATGTCATAAACACAGCACCTAGTATATTCTTGTTCGCTCTTGTCCAGCTGGCGGTTCATCTAGCAGTTATTCTAGGTTTAGGAAAGCTGTTTCGCTTTGACCTGAAGTTATTGCTGTTGGCATCAAATGCAAACGTAGGAGGCCCCACAACAGCCTGCGGAATGGCCACAGCCAAAGGATGGCATTCATTGGTTGTTCCTGGAATTCTTGCTGGTATATTTGGCATTTCCATTGCTACATTTTTGGGTGCTGCTTTTGGAGCTAAAGTTCTTCAGTATATGTGAACTGTGTGTGCTTAGGTGTTTGTATTGTAACATGTCACAAAATATATTAGTTCGCTATAGAATAAAAATGTGATTAACCTCTTGTACTTCATTTCCCTTTTCCAAAACATTAACCTCCTATAAGAAGGTTCGATTCGCCAATAACATTGAATTACATTTGAATTTAGCAAATGCATGTTTTCTTTTTATTTTTTTATTTTATTTATTTATTTATTATTTTTTTATGTAAAATTGTATGATCCCATGTAGTAAATATAAGTGAAAATGACCAAAAAATACCCATTTTTACCAACACAAAAATCCAAAATACTCACAAAATCCGCAAGGTGTGCGAATTTTTTGAAAAAATTCCCAAGGTTTGACTTTGCGAGGTCAAACCTTGCGATTTTTTTAAAAAACTTGCGAAATTTAGGAACTTGCTCCCTTTTTCTTCGGTTTTCATGCTTAATTCAAAATACAAAAGTTATAGATCTCTCTTTTTCTCAACAAGTGGCTTTTTGAATCACATAAAAATAAGTTAGTATGAGGAAATTATGGCCAAAATACCACATCAACTGAACAACAAAAATTTGTTGGGATATTTTGGCTATAACGTTCTCATACGAACACATTTTTAAGTGATTCAAAAAGCCACTAAACGTGAAAAGAGAGATCTACAAGTTTTATTTTTTGAGCTAAGCGTGAAAACCGAAAGAATTAGAGCAATTCGCAAGTTTTGACTTTGCGAGGTCAAACCTTGCGAATTTAAAAATAAAAAATAAAAAATAAATCACAAACCTTGAGAATTTTTGGAAATTTCTCCTTTCCTTTTCACACTTGGCACTAGGGCTGAGCATGGATGACCCAAAACCGAACCGGGCCGAGAAAACCGACCGAACCATCAAAAACTAGCCGACCCGATAGCCTTTCGGTTCAGTCTCGGTTTCATGTTTCTCCTATTTTCGGTTTCGGTTCGACCCAAAACCGACAAAGACACACCTAAACCGAACTGACAATATTTGGTTCATGTTATTTACGAAATCGGTTCTTGGGCCGGTTCGGTTTTTTGTTTTGGGCGGTTCGGTTTTGGACCTTTGCTCAGCCCTAGACTTAGCACATAATAAAAAAGTTAGATCTCTCTTTTCTTGTCAAGTGGCTTTTTGAATAAGGCAAAAAGAAGTTAATAAGAGAAAAGTTAAAGTTATGGTCAAAATACCTAAACAACTAAACGAGATAAAGTTGTTATGGTATTTTGGCCATAACTTCTTATACGAACTTTTTTTTGGGTGATTATAAAGCCACTAAATGAGAAAATGGGTATCTACAACTTTCATGTGTTTGAGCTAAGCGTGAAAAACAAAAAGAAAGAGAGCAATTTTTAAAAAATCGCAATGTTTTTAGTACTTAATATTACGGAGTTTTTATATGTTATAAGTTCATTTGAACGTGCTTCCATCAACTGATCAACATACATGGCAAGTTCACTCTACAACTTATCAAGTATTTTCTTATTACCAAAATGGCAAAATGATTGTTTCTCAATGGTACCCCATGATGTAAATGTTGTGAGACAGTCACAATCTAAAAAAAAATGTTTTCTTGTTTATTTAATTTATCATTATTTATACAGATTGAGTAATAATAGTGTATATAGTAAACATGATAATATTTGGGAAGTTATGTACGATATTATAATAGTTATTAAAGTTCCAATTTCAGTAGTATTATATCATATGTTATTGTTCTTTATATTGTCCAGACCAAAAGTTTATTATTATATGTATGTAATATGTATGAAGATACGGAGAGATATAGGAAATAGACATGAGCATCATTCACACACACAAGAAAGTTGTATTACTAGGTGCTACATGTTAGTAAAGCATATGATATTACTTGTTATAATAATGGCCTTGTGCAAATATTGGTTATAAATAGAGGTGATCTTATTCGATCAAAACACACAACCAACTTTGCCCATACCTTCTCTACTACAACTTTGTAGTTTAATATAATGTCTAGCATTGTAATGCTCAGACTAGCTACGACACACCATTACATATATGATTGATCGAACTACCTCTTACTATATCTATTACATCCTAATACATAAACTTTATACGCTTGATACTGACTTGATCGTCGGAGGGGTTCCCCCGGGCTGACCTCTCTAACGATCTTTCTTTATCTTTTCAGCACTGTTACCGAAGACCCAAAAGTCAAGGTCAAAGCGAGTCAGATGGCCAACCAAGCACCTTGACGAATGCGGATTTTGGTAGCATCAAGTAACACACATACACGAGCACAAGTATTTCGAGTTTGATCAATACTTTTGTGGACAACTGATAGTTGCAGAACTTGATGCTTAACAATATTTGGGCCTACGTACATATAACTAGACATCTAGTTTACTACACATTTTATACCACAAGGCCCACTAAACAAAAGGCCGTATCACTAGACACTAGCCCAGCTAGCTAGCTCACTAAACAAAACAGTTTGTATCAAAATGATGGTTGACCTTTTGACCATAATATTCTGAAAGCACTTTCCCAATGTCACACATTCTGAAACACACACAAGTTGAAAATGAATTGCAAACCCAACCCTAACTCCATTTCCAAAATTCTGGTAAGACTCTGATTCTTCTTGTTGCTTTAAGGTGTTTTGCAAAACCCAGTTTTAATTTGTAGTAGTACTTTTTTTAAGGTTTGTAAATTGAAAATGGAAGGATCATGGGAAACTGTGTTAGACTGTGTTGTACCTTACATACACGATGGGGATGACCTTAACTCTATTTCTTTAGTTTCCCGTAAATTCTATGACCTCGATTCCAGAACACGTAAGCACGTAACTGTCCATCTGTTTTACGCCTTAAACCCGTCTATTTTAAGTAAGAGATTCCCTTTTATCGAGTCCTTAACACTCAAGGGACTTCCTTGTTGGGCTTTTCCACAAATGTCGGGCATTGACATCACCCCATGGATTGAAGAAATCGCTGATAAGTTCGAGTCTTTAAAAGCACTTCATATCCGTGGTTTGGTTGTTGGTGATGAAGATCTCGAGCTCTTGGCTAGAACCAGAGGTAAAGATTTAAGGAGTTTGAGGATTTACGAGTGTCATGGGGTTTCCACAGATGGAATAATGCATATCTCTAAGTATTGTAATGATTTGAGAACTTTGTGTTTCGAGCTGGATGGTAGTGGAAATATGGCATGGCTATATGAATTGGCTTTGTGTAACACTCGCATTGAAACGCTTCATTTTCAGTTAGACGTTGATGATGGTGTAGATGCATCCGATGCTGTTACACTTCTTGCAAAAAGTTGTAGCGAATCATTAGTTTCTTTGAAGGTTAGTGCATGTTATTTAAATGACTTAAAAGATGCCTTTAGCCATGCCCATAAGTTAGAGTATTTTGATGGGGCTTTGATTAACGAATACTGTGACGATAGTAGTTTCATTTTTCCAACGAGTATTCGTGGTTTATGTATTGAAGACTTGCCTGAAACTTCATTCCGGTTTTTACTACCTTATCTTAATCAGCTACGGGTATTAAAACTTGAAGGAGTACAAAATTGCCAGTGTTTCTTCTTTAAAAGGTGTCCCAACTTGGAAGTCCTACATACTGAGGATGTATGTGGAGATAAGGGATTGCGAGTTATTGGTCAGATTTGCAAGAAACTGCGCAAACTTGACCATTCTGGGGCTGTGACTAACAAGGGACTTATTGCTCTGGCTCAAGGATGTCCCAATTTGGAGAGTTTAAATGTTTCTCTCAAAGACATTTCAAATAAGGCTCTCGAGCATGTGGGAACTCATTTGAAGAATCTGCATGATTTCAGTATGTATATGGTTGACGAAAAGGGTATAACAGATTCACCGCTAGACAATGGAATCCTAGCTATGCTAAAGGGTTGCATCAAACTCAAAAGGCTAGTTCTCAACCTTGGTGAGGGAGGATTGACGGATGTAGGCTTGGGGTACATTGGGAACTATGGTCATAATTTAAGATGTCTCTTTCTCAATGGTTGTACAGGAGAGTCTGATGCAGGACTTCTAGAGTTATCGCAAGGGTGCCCAAAATTAAGGAAGCTATGTTTGAATGATTGTCCCTTTAGCAAGCAAGCTGTTGCCACTTTTCTGTTTAAGATACAGTCGCTAAGATATATTTGGTCTGAAAATGGTTATGATTTGACACTCACACGTCCACTCATTCCTCCAACGTTTACTGTTGAGGTAATACTACTCGAAGCTTAATTTTTAATTTTTACTTGCTATAAATTATTAGACATAAGAGGTTGTACGAGTCATTTTTCCAAACACTTTTGTCTCTTTTTTTTTTTTTTTTTTTTTTTTTTTATTTTTTTTTTTATTTTTTATTGTGTTCAAAAGGTTATGCCTTAGATTTGGTTACAAAAATGATATCATTAGAAAAATGGGCAGCTTGTGCATTACTTATTGTTATTGAGGGTGTCGATATATGTGGTTTGGTCAGTCTAAGTAACTCGTTGAAACGGACCGGTTTTTTGTCCATTTTTCAGAACACATTATTAGTAACTAATGCGCTATTTAGGAGTACAGATCAATGATTTTACAAGAATAATTTTAAAATTTTATAAATGATTTGAGACGGTCTATATATTAGAAACAAACTTTTGGATACTTTAGGCATGTTCGACCCGTTTACTTTTTACCTAAACATTTGACCCATCTGATATAAACCCAACTTAAATGACCCATTTTTATGTAAATTGGTTGAAACTATTGTGTACCATCATCAAATGGTCCGCGCTGACCCATACATCATTTCTATCAACATATATGTAGTGTATTTTGAAATGAGAAATTACAGAACTCGTCAAATTTCACCTAACCACGAGGACTATATGTAGTTTAGTAGTCCTTCAAACTTTATCAGCTTCAAGCTTACAACTCCTTCTGTAGCCTTTCTTTTCCCAAAAGAATGAACCTTCTGTTGAGAAAATCTTTTATTCAAAACTTTCTAGTGATGTTATTCATTTTGATGTACTGAACTTCGCTGCAGGTACTTACAGAACTAACACAGTATGTTACACTTGCTGAAAAACTCTATAAGTTAGCCGTACAATTAATAGCGGATGGAAGTGGTTTAGGATCTGTAAAGATAACATTTACATCCTCAAGAGCAACAGATAATTTCAATACCCCATTAGTCCGAGCTATGGTCGCCAAAGGTATCTGTGTAAATGAAGAACAAATCATTGTAGACGGATCATCTGACAAGCCACTCGAAATCATAAAAGTCCAAATTGCTAATGTCGAGTCACGCCTTGCTGTTGCAATATCCGAGTCTGGTGAAATTAGAGTAGAAGGGAGGGTCAAAGATGGGGTCCCACATTTGACGAAAGTAGGTGCTTTGGATGTGGATGTGAGTTTGGAAGGAAATGTTATACTTTGTAGACAAGCTGATCAACCTAATATAATTGGAAGAGTTGGAAGTATATTGGGTAAAGAAAATGTGAATATTAGTTCTATGAGTTTAGGTAGGATCGTTCAGAGAAAACAAGCGGTTATGGTGATTGGAGTTGATGAGAAACCGAGCAAAAAGGCTTTGAAGAAGATTGATGAGATTCCGGCTGTTGAGGAGTTTGTTTTCCTTGCTTTATAGTCTTGGTTTTGGTCAATCTTGGTGGCAAAATGAGTAGAGTGGACGATTGACTGACAAGTCGAAACATTTCTTATTTTGTTGTCCAAAACATGTTGAACTTGGTTCTTTTGATACACTAATGTTGAATTGTCGTTTTGTTAGAGTTATTATTCATGATTAAGCTATAATGCTGACTGATTCTTATTTACTACTATGATATTGTTTATAATAGCTGAAGGGCATGGAATACCATGTTATTGTTAAAAAGGAAAGCGTCTTAGTGTTGAAATTAATATGATTCAGGTGATTTTTCATAGCAGTTTAGCTGCTTCATCAAATTCTATAGAAACATATTTTATCAACTTCTATTGATTTGGTAATCTACAATGTGACCATTCAATGCTAAACATATTGAAAAATTGTTTGCTAATTGATTGCGAGTCAACTGATCCTATATATGTAGTACCATTCTCAGTTTCGAGTCAAATGTGTGATGCAGATATCTCACCACAAGGATTCTCATTTACATCACCAATTCATATGGAACTTAATCACAGAGCCTATATATTCCAAACGAGGATAGCTGCGAACCACCACGTTGCGGCGGGGCAGCGATCGTTTGTTTGGGTATATATGTATTGATTCACCTAATAGCGTTTGTTCGTGCGATTTATGAATAAATGAATGACAGTAGTCTAGTGGTTTTCGTGCGTTTTAGTTGATGTTGTGTTGTGTCTGTGAGTGATGCTGTTGTAATGGGCACTGCCTTAGTTTTATGAAATGTGTGTTATGTTCTGTCGCATGGTTTCAAAAGTTATGTATACTTTGTCATTGACTATGACACTTGATGATACAAAAGTATGGAGTATCCCGTTTTGTTTTTGTTTTTCATCTTTCTCATAAAATTGGTGCGTCGGTATTTGTTTTTATGAATACAAAAGTTGTCCCTGCAGTACGGTAGCAATTATGGAAATGTAAAGTTTGTGAATACTTTATATATGAAAGCCCGAGATGAAGAAAAAAAGAGACAAAACGGGTCAACACATTGGGCCTGTACAGAAAAACTGGACATGGCAATGAAATCCAAAGTCGAAGCCCAAACGCAGCCCAAAAAAAAAGAAAAAAAAAATTACTTGGCACGGTTCCATATATTTGACGCTGTATATTAGTATATAGAATTTTAGTATCGAGAAAGGCTACGAACACCGCGTTGCGGGCTCGCCTGTTTATTTTGCAACGTTTTGAGGCTGTTTTTCATGTCGAGTATGTACACTGGGTTGAAAATGAGCTGCATCATGTTGAAAATGCGGCTACCATGATTTCTGTCATATCCGAAAGCACATCAGCATTTCATAAATAGTTTAAAACATATTTTCTGCAAAAGAGGTAAAAACTCAAAACACAAACCTTTTCTCTCTTTTCTTTTGAGCCGGATGGAGTTAAGGCTTTGGTGACTGCAGATGAGTGACTCTTGAAGTGTAGTATCCATGCAAGTATCGTCTCAACTACGTCTCTAGGCTCCTCTCCTTGGACTATAGACTTTTCCTGGTTGTGATGACCATTAATCTGTTGAAATCAAAACCAATGTAAGTTGCCGTTAACGGCACCAATAACCTTTATACTTATAACTTTGCACATAGCCACTATAACATAATAGATACATTTTGAAATGTAGGGTCATTGAATCGTCAAATTAAGAACATTCAGGCTCTAATTGTTCTTTCTCTAACCAAATATTAATGGTGTGTAACTAATAAACCAAAAGTCAAAGAGTTTTTCGAAACGATAATACACCGTATCTGCAATGTTGGTTGTATAAATGAGTATCGTGGATTGATGCTTTACAAATTTAACAATTTTTTTTATGAAATTTATGCTGGCCGCAGTTTCACTAAACAAAGAAGATAACTTAGGTGGTATTTGGAGTAACCTTCAATTAGCCTATATTGTGTTGTTCAGAGTGATATTCCAAATATTTTTTCTGCACATAAAATAAGACAAAATGAGTTGTCTTGGTTTCTAACAACACTATGATGGTCAAAAAAGTAAAGTTTAAAGAAAATGGAAGTCCATATAAGGTGGAACATATATGGCCAACAGAAGCACCTATTACGCCTATGAAGCCTCTTACAAATATCTTCTAACTGATCTATTAACTTGAAAAACTTCAGTCGTTTAGTTTTATACACTTCAACCAGAATTAATTCACATATGTTTATAGGCTTACAGACGACTTAGGCATTTGCTTTTTAAATTTGTAGCAAACCGAACTTATCCCGCACATTCAAAATTTGTCATGCACTTTTGCACAATAATGATCCATAAATCCGTTAAACTTCACCAAGCTTTGTTAACCTTTGGTTAAACCACCATTTTGCCCGAACACCGAGTATTAGTAGTCACACAACTAAGTTAAACCCATTGGCAATCTCTTTATCCTCAGGATTAAGGTATGACTATCTATATGCTAATCTGGTACCCTTCTTCAATGGGACTGATTAATATTGTTGTTGTTCTACAAATAAGCCAAACAATTTATTCTTTTTGTACATAACAAATTTTCACACGTATGTTCTTAATCGACACTGTTGAAATACTCTAGGCATACAAAGCGTTGGATCAAATGTATCGATAAAAACCTGAACAAGTTCTGATCGATCCTATAGGTTCTCGAGATTGCATAATAATTATCAATCACACTCGAACCACCTAGTGATTACTTGGTCACAAGCACATTTCGCCATGTATCATGATTCAGGACACTCGTTACCAAAGTTTACATATGTATGTATATTATGTTGGTTGTTATTTGTAAAACAGTATTCCAGATTAGGGTTAAGATAATCAATAAAGGTACCGGATATTCACTTGAAATCGTGATATCACTTTCCAATAGAAACTATTCGACCCTATGCCTGGGTTACACGAATATCTCTATGGGATAAGACCAAGTGATGTTCTTGTTTTAGGCACAAACCAAGAACCAGATGCGTATTGAAGTGTTTAGGGTTTCGTATTGTCTTTTTCATGCAGAATGATGTGACCTCTATTTATAATAGAGAATACTCAAACCCTAGCCCATGGTATTATGTATAATTAACGGCCCATTAATTATAACATAATAATTTCCTTAATAATAGGGATCAGTGGTTAAAACCTAGCAGCAGAATTGCTGATGCTATCAGCAGATTCTCACTAGCAGCAGAATGCTATCAGCAGCAGAATCAGCTAGCAGCAGAATCAGCTGTCAGCAGAATCCTATCAGCAGGATTAGCTAGCAGCAGAATCCTAGCAGCAGATTCACAACACTAGCAGCAGAGTCTGCTAGCAGTACTTTGATCAATACATAACCACTATTGAGTCAGGGGATTCAGTGACCAAATGGGTGTATACTCCATACCTCCAAACCCATTACCAGGTGTGAATTGATCCCTCAAGTGCACTAAATTTTCCAACAATCCTCCCTAAATTTAGTTCACTTCCTTTGCATGAAAAATCAAACACAAAACAAAACAAGTGCATAAATGAAAATATCCTGAGGATTGAATTTCCACATTAGTACATATACTTTCAAATATTCGAGAATCAGGGTGTTCTAAGAATTGAACCCTTCAACCCATTTGAATACCTGATGATAAATACACACAAGTTTTCAAACACTAAAATACTCCTGACACTATATAAGCCATGTGTCCATATACAATTCATAAATGTTGTAAAAGCTAAAAGTCCAAAGCTTCCTGAAGCGGAAAAACTTCAAACATTCACATAGGTGGTTCATCTTTAATTCATGCTCCTGCTTAGCACTTTTTCAAAGAAAATTAACCATTAAGAAGTGAAGACTTCATCCTCCTTTCAGCAGGTAACAAGCACAACCTTGGGATGTTTGTAATACATGTGCTTCAGTCCACTAAATGATCAGCTTTCCACATTGAACTCAGCTTCCAAGTTTCCTTAGAAGGGAGTTGGGTATCCTTGCATTCAGTGACTAAGTTGGACTTAAACCCATCCCTTTAGCAGACTTCAAAACCAAGTCTCTAGCCAAACCCTTCGTCAAGTGATCAGCTAAGTTTTGTTGAGATTTAACAAACACTATAGATACCACCCCATTCATGATAAGCTCATGAATCATGCTATGTCTAACACCTAAGTGTCTAGACTTCCCATTGTACATCTGGCTATAAGCCTTTGCCAATGTAGCAGCACTATCACAACGGATAGAAATAGGTGCTATAGGTTTAGACCACAATGGAATCTCAAGAAGCAAGTTTTTCAACCATTCAGCTTCTTTGCCAGCAGCAGCTAAATCCACAAATTCAGATTCCATGGTTGAACTGGTAATGCAAGTTTGTTTCTTGGATGCCCAAGAAATTGCACCTCCACCAAGTAGGAATACCCATCCACTAGTAGACGAATTGTCTTCAGTGTTACTGATCCAACTTGCATCAGTATATCCTTCTAATACTGAAGGATAACCAGTATATGAGAGACTATAATCCATAGTTCTCTTCAAATACTTAAAGACCCTCTGAATTGCTTGCCAATGATGAGCACTAGGATTACTAGTATACCTGCTCAGTTTACCCACAGCAAAAGCAATATCAGGCCTTGTACAAGTCATGGCATACATCAAGCAGCCAATCACCCTAGAATACTCAAGTTGAGATACAGCTTTGCCAGTATTAGGCATTAGCTTCTCACTTATATCCATAGGAGTACTTACTGGAGTACAATCAAAGTAATTATATTTCTTTAACACCTTCTCAATGTAATGAGACTGAGAGATAGAAATTTTGTTACTTTCATGTTTAATCCTTATGCCAAGGATAACATCTGCCTCCCCCATATCCTTCATGGAGAACTTTGATGACAAAAATTCTTTTGTAAGATCAACTTGATTTTGGTCAGTGCCAAAGATCAACATGTCATCAACATATAGACAAATGATGACTCCTTTACCAGATTCATCAAATTTGCTATATACACATTTGTCAGCTTGATTAAGTAAATAACCACTAGACAAAACCACTTCATCAAACTTTTGATGCCATTGCTTAGGTGCCTGTTTTAGTCCATAAAGAGACTTAATCAGTTTACACACCTTGTTTTCATTGCCAGGCATGATGAAGCCCTGAGGTTGGTTCATATAAACCTCCTCATCTAAATCACCATTCAAGAAAGTTGTCTTCACATCCATCTGATGAATAATCAGATTGTGAATTGATGCCAAAGCAATTAGCAATCTTATGGTACTGATACGTGCCACTGGAGCATAAGTATCAAAGTAGTCTATTCCTGACTTTTGTTTAAAGCCTTGAATAACTAATCTTGCCTTGAACTTTTCAACAGTTCCATCTACCTTCATTTTCTTTTTGAAAATCCATTTGCTACCTAGAGGTTTGCAACCAGGTGGTAGATCAGTCAACACATAAGTGTTATTGCCCATGATAGAGTCCATCTCATCATTAATTGCTTCTTTCCAGAAAGCAACATCCTGGGACTTCATTGCTTCTTCAAATGTTTTGGGATCATCCTCCACAATGAAGCAATAGGAGTATTGGTCAGAGACCTCACTCCTTGTACCTTCAATTAAGTATAATTGAAACTCAGGTCCAAATGACTTTGGAGTCCTGACCCTATTGCTCCTTCTGAGCTCAGGTTCAGGTTGTTGTTCCACAACCTCAGCAGGAACCTCATCAGTGGGAACCTCTGAAACACCATTGTCATTGGTTCCATTTGGAATCCTTTGACTTGGTCTAGGGATAGATGAGAATCTGTTCTCATCAAAGATTGCATCCCTTGATTCAATTATTGAGTTAATTGAAACAGACTCATTAGGTTCTATAACATAAAACCTATATGCCTTGGAATGCTCAACATATCCAACAAAGATGCATTCAATGCCTCTTTCACCCAAAGTTTTCTGCTTTGGATCAGGGAGTCTTACAACAGCCCTACAACCCCATATCCTAAGATAATTAAGGTTAGGTTTCTTTTTAGTCCAAAGTTCATAAGGGGTAACTTTGTTCCTTTTATTGGGAACCCTATTTAATAAATAGCAAGCTGTTAACATAGCTTCACCCCAGAACCCTTGACTCAGCCCTGAATAGGACAACATGGAATTAACCATCTCCTTCAGCACCCTGTTTTTCCTCATAAATACCATTTTGCTGAGGAGTATAAGGGGCAGTCGTTTCATGGATTATACCAACAGACTGAAAATACAGAGTATCCATGTACTCACCTCCCCTATCAATCCTTAATCTTTTGATCAGGGAACTTTGTTGCAATTCAACTTCAGTTTTAAATACTTTAAATTTATCTAATGTTTCATCTTTAGAATGTAATAAATAAACATGACAAAACCTAGAAGCATCATCAATAAAAGTCACAAAGTATTTCTTATTCCCCAAAGAGGGAGTAGCATGTAAATCACAAAGGTCACTGTGAATTAACTCCAAAACTTTAGTTTCACGTTTTACTCCTTGAAAAGGTTTCTTAGTTATCTTGTTCAACATACAAGTTTTACACTTTTCAGTGTTCATATCAAAAGCTGGTATTAACCCATCCTTAGACATATCTTGCATCCTTTTAAAATGTACATGGCCAAGTCTTGCATGCCATAGGTTTGAATCATAAAGTTTAGATGTAGATATAAAAGCAGAATTAATATTATCATGAACAATATTAAGTCTGAACATTTGATTACATAAATAACCAAAACCAATAAACACACCATTTTTAGACAAAACAAACTTATCAGATTCAATAACCTGTTTGTAACCACAATTATTCAAAACACTACTAGAAACCAAATTCTTTCTAATATTAGGAACATGTAAAACATTAAATAAAGAAACAATCTTTCCAGAACTAAACTTCAAATCAACACATCCTTTTCCATGCACCAGGGCAGTTGACTCGTTTCCCATGTGAAGAATAGAACCATCATTCATTGACTTGTAGGTCTTGAACCAGCTTCTATCTCTACACACATGTATTGTTGCTCCAGAGTCAACCCACCAAGCAACATCATCATCCTGCACAAAGTAAATGTCAGATATATATGTAACATAATAAATCTTAAAAGACTTATTAAACACAGTCTGACCTTCCATGACAGGTCTAGAATCAACCATTTTGTAATTGTTAAAATTACTTACAAGGAACTTCTTACTTGATGCATCCTCAGCCATATACTTGGCTTCCAAGGAATCCCATAGTTCTTGAGAAGTTTCAACATTCTGATAAATATCAAATAGAGAATCAGACATACCATTGAGAATTAAACCTCTGCATATGTAGTCATCATTCTCCCACTTGCTCCTTGCCCTCATCTGATCCATAGTAGCATCATCTCCATGATCTTCTGGAATCTCAGTCGTGAGAACATACACCACATTCATACATGACAATAAGAAGTGCATCTTCTTTTGCCACCTTCTGAAATCAGCACCTTCAAACTTTTCCAACTTGGAAAAGTTAGCAGCCATTTGTCTCATAGCAGCAGCCATTGATTATCACTAATAGTTTCTATTGATTGTTGGTTGTTATTTGTAAAACAGTATTCCAGATTAGGGTTAAGATAATCAATAAAGGTACCGGATATTCACTTGAAATCGTGGTATCACTTTCCAATAGAAACTATTCGACCCTATACCTGGGTTACACGAATATCTCTATGGGATAAGACCAAGTGATGTTCTTGTTTTAGGCACAAACCAAGAACCAGATGCGTATTGAAGTGTTTAGGGTTTCGTATTGTCTTTTTCATGCAGAATGATGTGACCTCTATTTATAATAGAGAATACTCAAACCCTAGCCCATGGTATTATGTATATTTAACGGCCCATTAATTATAACATAATAATTTCCATAATAATAGGGATCAGTGGTTAAAACCTAGCAGCAGAATTGCTGATGCTATCAGCAGATTCTCACTAGCAGCAGAATGCTATCAGCAGCAGAATCAGCTAGCAGCAGAATCAGCTAGTAGCAGAATTAGCTGTCAGCAGAATCCTATCAGCAGGATCAGCTAGCAGCAGAATCCTAGCAGCAGATTCACAACACTAGCAGCAGAGTCTGCTAGCAGTACTTTGATCAATACATAACCACTATTGAGTCAGGGGATTCAGTGACCAAATGGGTGTATACTCCATACCTCCAAACCCATTACCAGGTGTGAATTGATCCCTCAAGTGTACTAAATTTTCCAACATATTAGCTAGTTGAAAAAACATGCGCTGATTATACGTTACTTGCTCAACAACTTTGCCTTCAGAAACAAATGCAATCAAGTCAAGGTTCCGAATGGTCTCGTGGGTGTGGGTAGAATTTTGCTTCAAGTATGACGAGTTGGGGTCTTGCGGTCTTCTACCAACATAATATTATCAGGTCCGATGACACTGTGGGACACCTCTAGTTCAGTTACTGCTTAACTATTTGTAATCTACTTCAAAATCATCATAATCTTTCTTTAATGGCGTCTAAGACCATCAACATCTCCTTCACCATTCTCTTCACATCCGCCACCATCACAACTGCTGCCACTTCAGTGTCACCTTTATCCGGTGTCAACAAATAATCAAGTATCATTTAAATTTGGTTGAGTAAGCCTAATCAGTAGCATTAAAATTTATGCTTACAAACCAATATGGGAAGCTTAATAATGGTTTTTATGGTTAAACAAAAACAATACAATTGATTAATACAAGTTACAATTTAGTTATAAAAACCGAAATGCACAAGTAGGATTCACATATACTTCTTTAGTTTGATGTCTGAGAATGCATTTTTTAAATGTTTGATTATACAAGATCACTTCAGAACACAAACATAGATTCTTAATTAAAGATTACTTAAATGTTACAACATCATAATGTTGGAACTTATGAACTTAGGTGTAGCTTGTTTTTTTTCCCAATAAGCACTTTTTCCCTTTTTTCACTTTTTTTGTCTCTAGAGAGGCAAAGGTTTCTGTTTGATACTTTGTATTTTAAGCGATTGCTTGTTTCGCACTCAACATTTTAGTATCATTTGACAAAAGAATTTATATTCTCAAATCACAAAAAACTAGTGAAAAAAATAGTAATAATAAAAAAATGAAAGTACTTCAATACCACAAAAAACAAACAGTCTTCTATCATGCAAATGAAGACTTTAGATGTGGCTCTTCTTCAGACATGGTTTGAAGATGAAGAGGTAAAAGCTCAGAAAAAACAAATAACACTTATTTAATGGCTATGTTTGGCGCAAAGCTTTTTGGAGCTTTTTGGGACTTTTTGGGGCGATGAGCGATGAGCAATGAGCTTTTTGATTTTTAGTGTTCGTTTAGCAAAAGATCGGTGAGCTTTGCTAATTTTTAGGAAAACTCATTTTTTTCAGTGCTTCTTTAAGAAGTTGTGAGCGGTGGCTACAGCTCAGAGCTCACTGCTACCGCTCATAGCTACTTTTGCCAAACATAGAATATATCAGTATCTTGCAAATTTCCGACATCGGTTGATGACTGAAACGGAAGTGTGTATATCAACACAAGTACCCATAAACTCTCTAATTTTCAACAACACTCTTAAAGAAAAATAATCACAATTGTATGAAGATAAAGATTTAAGAGTTGTTTTCGAACCTTCTTTTTAGCTTAAAATCACTATAAAATAATTCTTTTTAGCTTAAATTTGTTAAATAATAATGAGATATAAAGAATTCTTTTTAGCTTAAATTGGTTAAAAAATAATGGATTATAAGGCTCCAATCTTGTCACTATACGATCAAAATCACTATAAAAGAATTCTTTTTAGCTAAACAGTTTATTCTTTGTCGTACGAAACAAATATTCACATGCATGTTCTTGATCAATCCCGTTGATATACTCTAGTACAATGGTTAGTGCGCAACGTGTTTTTTTTACACCTAAGGACTTTAAGTCCTGGATCCGCGCCTGTAGCCATGGCAAGGAACCGAATACTCAAAGTTCCACTCAAATGGCAACATGTCCAACCAACTAATGTGAACAACATTAATCTAATTTGTGGCTTCTGCTTTAAGTCCTGTCACAACGTTAGGGTACATTTAATCCAAACAAGATAAGACGATTCAGTTTCATCTACATTTAAGTGAAACTTCCTCAAGCAAGAAAAATTTCACTAGCTTTTAAGATCAAAATCTTTATCATTAAGACTGAAAAGTTTATAAAAATGGAACTTTACAACTCTTTTTAAAAGTCATTTAACATTTAGACTACGTAAATGTTACAACATCATAATAGGATTCACAACATAACAAACACAAATACAAGATTCCTTATTAACATTTACACTACGTAAATGTTACAACATCATAATGTTGGAACTTATTTGATGTATATGCATCTTGCATATTTCCCACATCGTTTGGTGATTGAAATGAAAGTGGGTATATCAACACAAGTACCATTAGAGTATTAAACATAATAGATAAGACGACTAATAAAGTGATAGTTTTATAAGTGTTCTCATTTATTACGTTTTTTTACTTACTTTTAAGATTTATTACGTTTTTTAGTTACTTTTAAGTTTTATTTGTTATCTTTTTTACTTTTTTTACTTTCTTTTAAGTTTTATTTGTTATCTTTTTTACTTTTAAGTTTTTTAAGGCTCAAAACTTAACTTGTCACTAGCCCATATTATTTACATTGTGTAATTTTTCATTAGATGAGCACGAGATTTGCACAAGAATGATCCTTGAATCAATCAAACTTAACTAAGCTATGTCAACTTTTCGTTAAACTAACATCCTTACCATTAAGATTAGCATTTAGACTGAAAAGTTTATAAAATGATTACCATCTTTACCATTAAGACTGAAAATGCACTTTTTGAATGTTTGATTACACGAGATCACTTCATAACACAAACAATGTTCTGATGCTTACCTGGATCCTTACTTAACAATTACTTAAATGTTACAGCATCATAATGTTGGTGTTAGCTGAAGATTGTGATAAGGCCAAATCATGTATAGGTGTCAATTAGTGTATATCATAAATTTAATTTAGTGATTAGCTTAATTGATGGGGTTAAATATCCTATGTACACTTCCTATATGTGCTCTTTGTTTGGCTGTAATATTCATGCAATAACAATAATCCTTATCACAAAATACTCTCTATCATGGTATCAAGAGCCTTTGTCATTCGATCCTAGCAAACCTAAACTCTTTTGCCGCCGCCTCCGTCCACCGGCTACACGCCGAAGGTTCGGAGGGCTCCCTTTAAACCATAACCTATGTAAGTGCTATAATAAACCCCACCCATGATGTTTATTTGTGAGGTAGATCTTTATGTTTTCCTACAAAAAAACACGCCCCGTTTGTTTGGAAGGTTATTTGGGGGTTGAAGTTTTAGAACCAACTTTCGTTTTCTTTTAGTTGTAATTTCCTTTGTTTTAGTGTAGGGGATACTTTGGGTTATTCCGTTTGTTTGAGTTTTAGGGGATACTTTGGGTTATCTCATTTGTTTTAGTTGTAGGGGATACTTTGGGTTACCTCGTTTGGTCAGGATACTTTGGTTTATCTTATTTGGTAAAGGATACTTTGGTTCATCCCATTTAGTCAGGATACTTTGGTTTATCCTGTTTGGTTCAGATACTTTGGTTTATCCGGTTTGTTGCGTGTTTACATCTGCTCTGCTTGAAGAATTTCACTCCAGCCTAAGCGTCAGGTGTCCTACCGCTTCAACTGCGAGGGAGTGTTAGCCGAAGATTGTGATAAGGCCAAATCATGTATAGGAGTCAATTAGTGTATATCATAAATGTAATTAGTGATTAGTTTAATTGATGGGGTTTACCCAAAATATCCTATGTACACTTCTTGTATGTAGCTCTTTGTTTGGCTGTAATATTCATGCAATAACAATAATCCTTGTCACAAAATACTCTCTATCAGCTGGAACTTATAAACTTATTTTGTATACTAGTTATAATACCCGTGCACGCACGGGTTTTTTTCTTAAATTTTTAGTTATGTATTATTATCGATTAAAAACAAACATCTTAATGTGTTCTAAAGATGCAAATTAGTGTAAACCACGATGACAAAATTTATAAATAACTCTTTAAACTATGGTGTCTATCACTACCACTATCACGAATTGATCATATACATACCTGGATGGCTTATTATTTAGTTTCAATAAAATTGGCGTGTTTTAAGAAAAATAGACCTAGTGAACTACACATATCTTATCACAATTTAAAACGGATGAAAATGGCCATTTTTCTACAAGTTTTTTTTTTTTTTTTTTTTTTTTTTTTTTTTTTTTTTTTTTTTTTACAAAAGGAAGTATTTTCAAATATAAAAAAATATTGTGTATAACAAATTCCAAAATTTCCATATCCAAAAAGACCACACGTTTTAAAAAGGCACATTACTATCTATGCTAATGTCAAAGATGCTTAGAATTGTGCCAAAATATGTATATTCTTTGAACCAAAGATGAAACTAACTACATGATTTTAGCATCCAACTATAAACCCACTTCCATGCATGACATAGATAGTTAGAAACCCATGCTGCAATCTATGTATACATTATACACACCATATTTATGAATAGCATCAAGTAAAAATATGTAAAACTGAAGGAAGAAAACAACTTAAGAATGTTGGCTTTATAAACAAAGATATATAAATTTTAAGTTTTGAAACTTAACAATTTTGTTCTGGTACATACATTCATGATGTTTTTAAACCGGCCCAAATTTTGAAAGCAATAAGCTCTTCCACTTTCTTAATACTTATATTTCTTTTTTTTTTCTTTTTTTTGAAAGGAAATACTTATATTTCTTAATTTCTGCGGTATGATCTTCTTATGAGTCTCCATGAGCGCTTGTTTATACTCCCCTTTAGCCACAAATATCTTCATTTTTACTAAGACTTTTCCACAACTTGCATCACAGCATCAAAGAAACCGGCTTTCACTGAAGAATAATGAAATGCATCAACCAAACCGTGATAACCCTTTCTCTTATACTTATCGGCTTGAAATATAAGCAGAATTATGTCAATTTATATGTGTATAAAACTTCCACAAAATTCTTACCTTGCCACCATTTTCCCCTTGAAGCAGTGCTGCCATTTGGATAGGATCATCATCACCTCCGTCTTTCTTGAACTATAAGTGTACCAAGAGATTGTTAGTATTAGCATATTATTGTATAAGGTAAACAATTGACAAGTTCTCCGTCTTTTTTCCTTTCAGTTTGGGCACTTTTTTACATGCAATTGGGTCACTAAACTTAGCGTGACCCGTTTCTTTAGTGACAATTATATAGTGATGGAACTCTATCACTAAACATCCCGGTCACCTTATTAGTGACCCCATTGCGTGTAAAATAGTAGAGTAACCAAACTGAAAAACATAAAAGGCATTAGACAATAACAGTCATTTAACCCTTGATAACATGTATGAAAAAAAGGTGGAGATGCTCATGGTGTGTTAGGGGTGAGTAGTTTGGGTATTTGGGGAATAAACTTCTTGGCCACCTTAATAGATAGACGAACTGAGATGCCTTGGTTCTGCTGCTACTCCATTTTGGTACATGGGATTCCCTTTCTTTTCGCCCATGCTCCTTTGTCCCTCGCATTCTATATATTTCCAAAACATGAAATAAGTACCTTTACATTGTATTAAATAAAACATACTCCATATATGATTTTAGCAACCAAGTTACTAACCTGGTGCTGATTGTTTGACACTTCCATATGGACCTCCGTATTCGTGCTGTTTGGATGCTCCTGAATTCTTAGAGTGGGACGCGTCTCTTCCAAGACCCTAAAATAGAAATAGTAAAAGGTAATATTTAAATGGCTCTACTATTATGGACAACTTGTTTCAAATATCAGTGCTGCAATATGATTATTATTATGTTGTCCAACTTGAAGTTTAGAACACACAGAGAGATTATCTTTACTTTCAAGTCATATATGTCAATGTCACTACTATCAAGTTGATTCAAAAGCATTTCTCTTTAATTTACTTTGGTTTTATGTCTAAAACTTCAACATTTCATTAATATCTCTAGGATTTTCATAAGATCATTTGTCCTTCCAAAATACTAAAACACTCATATTAGATTATTAGCTATTCCATTATTTAATTCATTAAAACAAATCCAGTACAAAAAAATCATCAAAACACGCGTATTAGTCACATAAAATAAAATAAAAGGATTACCTCATCATTGTTTTCCATCATCACACCTTTGTTTACCTTTAATTATGTTCCTCCTAACACACAACCAAACTAAAACACCAGGCCACCTCAAACACTACTGCAACCCCAAACACCTGCTGAAACTCGACGAACCAAACATCCATCTGAGACTAAACCACTACTGTACAATAACCCACTGCTAACGCATCTGTTAGGTGTAGCTACATGCCAAACCTTGACTAAATAGAACTTAGCTGAAAGTATAAGCAAACTAAAAGCACATAAATACAAAAGAATAAAAAACCTGAAATCAAACTTCGTACACACTTTGACTTATAGTTTCATCAATGACACACAATAAAAAATAATAATAATAATAATAATAATAATAAATAAAAAGAGAGAGAGAATTAATTGAGATAAGAATTTAGAATTAGGATCATATTAACATCAAAAGTAATATTAATTTATTACTTGATGCTAATATAGTATTAATTGTGTGAGTTAATGTTAATTATTCACTTTAGTGCAACTTTCTTCTTAATTGGTTAAAAAATCAAAAGTAGAAGAAATCGTTTAATGATTAATGGATATAGTATGATATTCTGAATAAGCAGATAGATACCATAAGTTATATTCAAATTTAAATGGGCCAAAACGCAACATAAAAGAGATGCAGTAACATTCTAAATTTTAGAAACACCATGCAACTTCTACTTTTACATTTGACAATGATTGAAAATTGAAACGTCCCATTGTGTTTGATTCTAACAAAACAGTTTGAGCTCGTTGATAAACATGGGAAATTATTCTATAACTTCCCATCAAAACCACTTAAATATAATATGCCCATCTAATCCAATTTAACCATGTTATGATTAGATATAGAACGAGCTGAATAATTGTAAAATTATATTACTGATAAGATCATTTCAATTTATGAAGAATAAATACAAATCCAAAGTTGACTCGATATTGTATAGCACAGTATAGTTTATGATATATATAACTATCTAAGTATGCAAGATATTTGTTAGATGTTTTCTTCAGGGCATCCAAAATTGCATCTCACATCAATCAATTCATCAGACTCATTTACATCATATTCCCCTAATACATGATATTTGTTAGATGTTTTCTTCAGGGCATCCAAAATTACATTATTCGATCACAGTCCATGCTTTCTTAGGGGAACTTGACACTTTATTATTGTTTGTAGGATTCTTATAGTTGTCATTATTCCTCTGCTTATGTCCACTCTCTTCTACAATCTTTTCCTTTGCTTTTGGTTGATATTCAAATTTAGTAGCAGGTTTTCCTCTATTATCCTTGTTTTGGTTTCCATTTTTGTGAGGTTGATAGTGTTGTTTATACCCATCATTCTGCTTACCACCTCCATTATCTTCCTTCCTATTATGATTGACCTTAACAAAACCTTCTTCACTATCATCCACTCTTTTATCCACTTGCTCTTTACCCTTACACTCATGGAGTACTTCTTTTCCACCAATAGTCTCCTTTTCAACCTTCAACCCACATTTTGCTGTAATATGTCCAAACACTGAGCATTCAGTACACATAGGAGGCTTCCAATCATACATCACCTTAACAATCTTCCTACACAATTCTTCTTTCTGAGCATTCCTATACACTACATCAATAACCTCATAAATGTTGTTAACAAGAGTCTTTGAACCTTGTAAGTGTTTCAAACAATAAAGTTTGAAACTTACATGAGGGGTGTTTGTATTTTCTTTGTATGTTGGATCTTTATTTAATAGAGTAATAGTTTACAAAAATAATGTTTGAAACTTACAGGGGATGTATGCATATCACAGCATAATAGAATATACCATTGTCACAATACATCCCCTGCAAAAAGGTAAAAAAAAAAAAAAAAAAAAAAAAAAAAAAAAAGCTATCGAGTTTAGTTTTGAATCTAGATGACCACGATAGTAGCCATGACATATGATTCTTATTCAGTTTTTGTTTTGTAACGTGAGTGATCAACAATATGAAACTCATATTTTCAAATCCAAGTGAGTTACTCACTTAACTAAAGAAGATGAAAATGGAAGTTCGGATTTGCCCATAGACAAGATAGATATAAGATAAACTGGTAAGTAGGGTGGCACAAAAGAGGTGTGCTACACCCGCATAAAGTTTACAAAATTTCACCCACTCGCTGACGTGGCAGAGTGCTAATTGGTTGATTTTCTGTGGCCACAGAAAATCAACCAATCAGCACTCTGCCACGTCAGCGAGTGGCTGAAATTTTGTAAACCTTAAACAAGATAAAAATATGATGGTCGATAATTATGCATAGTTGTTATACGCGGGTAATCATCTAGTTAAATTCTAAAATATAATGACTAAAGGCATTGTAATGTAAGATCGGGTTTTGAATAATCGCAAACACAAGTATAAGACCACAAGCAAACACAAGTATACGTGCAAATATTTGGTCAATTTCCTGAAGTTCATTATTGGCTAGTTTATTTCCAATCTTCTGTTAATTCATTATTTAGTTATTTACCAGAGTAAAGAGGTGTTTGATCAAAGTTATTCTTTTGGATTATGAGTTTATCAAGTCGGCTCATTTTATGACTCGATTTTTTTTCCGCTTGTTAGTTCGTAAATCCAAAAGAAGTTGAAGAAAATAAACTTTAAAATAAATAGATTTTAAAACAAAAACATTTCAAAGGAAGACTTTTAAGGGTGTGTTTGTTTGATGGGGATAGGCATTGGTATTACGAACGAAAGAAGAAAATGACGTTGGTTTAATCTTTTGGATTTAGATTTGCTTTGTATGCCAAATATTTGGGCATCTCTAAAACCTATAGAGATAGCTAGGGAGAAAGTTGTGGGACCCATTTTGTCTTCTTTCATTATCTTTCATTTTATATTTCATAAAATCATCCTTTTTACTGTAATAAAATATAATATTTTATATCAACTATCTTAAGTCTCAAAGCAAATAGAGATTTGATGAAGCAAAACAAATCTACAAGAATTGACTACTTGGATGATGCATTTATTTTACAAGTATACATCTACATTCTACACCACGATTGAATTATTAACTACGAAAGTCATGTCCGTGCTACGCTACGGGTTAAGCCGAAAACACTTGTATCGTTAACTGGTACTATTGAAATTGGCGTATAGCTTTGGTAAAATATGATATTAAGTTATTTTGATTATCGCATTCACAATTCTATACCCATTGTTTTAGTATCTTTTATCATCTAGAATAGTACTAATCATTGTTTTAGTATCTTTTGACATTAATCTCTACTTTTGATTTGGTTCATTTAATGAAAACTACATATTGTTACATTGGCTTTTCAACTTTCGTTTGGTTTCTTTTAGTTGAGTAATACCTAGCTACAGTATGATTAAGTATTGTTGTTGTTGTAGTTGATCGGCACCCTACTTAGTAAGTTGAGTCATGCTAGTTTCCTTGGTTTAACTTTACGTTGAGTCCATAGTTTTTAAACTGACATTACACGACGTTTTAAAAGTGAATACTCGTACATCAACACATTCATATAAACACAACAAGCAAAAGCCACCAATTAATTCCTTACATTACAACCCTCACGAATCTAAACCCTAACCCTATTTTTCAAAATCACATTACAACCAAATATTCTTAATCCAGTGAAAACCCTTTCAATTCAACCATCAGTTATACTTAAATTCATTTTCAATTTCGAAAATTGGTCTTAGTTTGATCCTTTTTGAAATTCTTGATTAAATAATGTTTAATCATTTTCTTAAATCAGACCCAAACACTAGTTTTCTTCGCACATTTCCTCATCATTTCGTAAGTTGAGCCAGCTTATGGAGTTTCGCGCATCCTCAGGGGAGGGTTGTTCCTCTTCTGGGGCTGGGGTATGGCCGTGCCCGTTTAGGAAATTTCATTGTTGCAAAGATGGTAGGCCCGGTTCCGCTGGCTATCCTAGGTTACTCGCCCACATCAAGCGAGATCACTTCAAGTCGGATGATAGCAAAGATTGTCTACGGGATGCCTTATCCCTGGACTGGGATCTTTTAAGTGATGTGGGGGAAATGTTGAAGATGTTTAACCAATGGCTCTGTGGGAGGTGTATGATGTTGCATGCTCTTAGTAGGGGGTGTCACCATTCCGATGGCATCTCTACTTTTGCTCCGGGTTCGGACGTAGGTGTTGATCGGGTTGTGGGTATCCCAAAGCCATGTAGGGCTTCGGTAGACTTGGCGACCAATCTTTCGGGTATAATGCCGGTGGATGTTGTCTTGCTAGAGCGTGTCTTATCTTTGCCTATTAAAACGGTCAAGAGTATCCCCCCCAATTGTCGTTTGGCTTTCGCGCAGGTGTTGTCCTCGACATTGCGTAGGGTTGTTGCGGCTCCAGGTTCTGTAGATGCGTGGGTCAAGCTTCTCCTTTTACCTCGTTGCACGCTTCGGGTTGTTAGACCTTCTTGTCGCCAGGAACGTAGGTCGGGGAATCGCAAGTCCCTCCAATCTAGCAGCATCAACCAAGCCCTTGCTAGTTGGAAAGATGGTTCTGGTTTCAGTGAGCTTGTTTCTTCCCTTTTGGATTCCCCTAGGGTGGAGTCGAGTTCTGGGAAAGAGGCTCGGGATGGGGATTCAGCTATGAGCTCCAATGTTAGGCAGTGTTTGCGGAAGGTTGCAGACGGGCATTTCACCGCGGCTGTAAAAGTGTTGTGTTCGTCAGGTGTTGCACCTCTGAATGACTCTACTTTAAACGCTTTAAAGGATAAACACCCAGACTTGCCTCCACCGGTTTTACCGTCAGTCTTGCTTTCCGAGCCTGCATTAGTGGTTGATAAAGACTGTGTGTTGCGGCACATCCAATCTTTCCCGAAAGGAACTTCTTGTGGGAGAGATGGCCTTCGGGCCCAGCACCTTCTTGACGCCATGTGTGGAGAAGGTTCTGCGACTGCTTCAGGGCTTGCCTCGGCCATTACGGATGTTGTAAACCTGTGGTTGGGGGGAAACTGTCCCAAAGTCCTCGCCGAGTTCGTTGCCTCGGCTCCCCTGACTCCCCTGCTCAAGCCTGATAATGGGATTAGGCCAATCGCTGTAGGTGCTATTTGGAGGAGGCTGGTCTCCAAAGTAGCTATGCATAAAGTCAAGAAAAAAATGGCTGCATATCTCGAGGATTTCCAGTTCGGGGTGGGGATCCCAAATG
This sequence comes from Artemisia argyi, assembly GCA_030686995.1. Lineage (NCBI taxonomy): Eukaryota > Viridiplantae > Streptophyta > Magnoliopsida > Asterales > Asteraceae > Artemisia > Artemisia argyi. Next base: position 177,570,069 of record CM060707.1, on the reverse strand, counting down.
GGGCAGAGGCTGTGCTCCACAGTGCAAACAGGTACCTTAATTCTTTCCACTCAGACGGGGCTATGGCTATGCTTACGGTGGATTTTTCTTACGCATTCAACCTTGTGGATAGAACGGCTCTTTTAAGGGAGGTTAGTCTGCGGTGCCCTTCGATTGCCCCATGGGTTCAATTCCTCTACGCTCAACCTGCCAGGTTATACGTCGGGGATGTTTGCCTCGGGGCTACTACCGGGGTTCAACAAGGGGACCCCTTGGGTCCTCTTCTTTTTGCTTTAGCCTTACACCCCCTTGTTCAGCGGGTCCAGGGATGTTGTTCTCTCCCTTTTCAGGCTTGGTACCTTGATGATGGCACCTTAATTGGTAACGCAGCTGAGGTTGCTAAAGCTTTAAATATTATTCAGACGGAGGGCCCTATCTTAGGGCTTAAGCTTAACGTCCAGAAAACCGAGGTTTTCTGGCCTTCCTGTAATGGTTTAAAGGGGCAACAAGGTCTTTTTCCCGTGGAGATCGGGAGGCCGCAAAAAGGGGTGAAACTTCTTGGTGGGGCTGTCAGCAGGGATGAGGATTTTATTAGCGCCCTGGCGGTTAAAAGGGCCTCGCGTGCAGTGGAACTTATGAGGTGCCTTCCTCTGCTGGAGGACCCTCAAAGTGAGCTTCTCCTTCTACGGTCTTGTATGGGAGTTGCTAAGCTGTTGTTTGGGTTACGCACTTGCCAACCTTGTTTTTCTGATGAGGCTGTGGGTGTGTTTGACAATGGGTTAAGGTGTGCTGTTGAAGATATCGTTGCTTGTGGGGGGCCCTTTTTTGGTGATCTCCAATGGAGGGTTGCCTCCCTTCCTTTTCGATATGGTGGGTTGGGGCTTCTTTCAGCGAAAGATGTCTCTTCATATGCTTTTGTTGCTTCCAGGGCTCAATCATGGGAGTTGCAGGATCATATCTTGCGTAACAGCGGAGTTTTTAGCCTTGACCCTGATTATGGGCAGGCGTTGGGGCGTTTGCAAGCGTCCCTCCCAGATTTTGATTTCGGCGGTTTCACTAGTAAGGACACCGCCCCCCCAAAACCCCAGGAGTCTTTGGCGAGTGCCCTCTACTGTAAAATCTCCCAGAATTTGGGAATGGACTTTGGTTTGTCCCAGCGACAGAAGGCTGTTATGGAATGTCTGCAGCAACCGCACACACAGGATTTCCTTACCGTCATCCCCATTGAGGGGCTAGGGCAGCACATGTCTCCGATCGAATATCGGGCGATCCTTAAATATCGTCTAATGATCCCGTTGTTCCCAGTGGACGAGCCTTGCCCTGTGTGTCATAAGGTCGCCTTGGACAAGTTTGGGGAACATGCGGTGCACTGTAAAGAGCTCCCCGGGTTTAAGTACCGTCACGACTTGGTGCGGGATGTGTTGTTTGATGTCCTTCGGAGGGCGGGGATTTCGGCAAAAAAGGAAGCTCCAGTAAATTTTCTTACGGACCCTACTGAGGGGAGGTCCACCCTGCGGCCCGCCGATGTTTTGGTTTTTGGATGGGCAGGGGGGAAACATGCTTGTGTGGACCTCACTGGTGTGTCCCCTCTTGTGGATCTTCGGGGTAATGGGTTTACGGCTGGGCAAGCGGTTTTGAAGGCTGAGATGAAGAAAGTGGACAAACATGATAAAGCATGCTCCGAGAATCAACACGTGTTTGTTCCTTTTGCATTTGACACTTTTGGTTCCTTAGCCCCTCAAGCTGTGCGTTTCTTGGATCGGGTTCGTAAGGTTGTTCGCAGTAATATATCGGCCCCGAGTGGTCACGATTATGTTTTCAGTAGAATAGGGTTTGCTATTCAGAAAGGGGTAGCGGCGCAGCTTGTTGCCCGCTTACCTACTACCTTGATGTAAAACCTTTTATATATTTATCTGATAAATTATTCTAGTTAAAAAAAAAAAAAAAAATCATATAATATGCCAGAATTAGTCAATTACCATAACACAATTTATACAACATTCAAAACTAGTCAAATCTCACATCGATAAAAGTGATGAAATGCTCCTACCTTATATACCACATCGTATATGGATTATATGTTTTAAAATTAATATTAATTACTCAAAGATTATTTGAAATTATGTGTAAGTACACATGGTTTGAAGCAGTGCGTGAGAAGTTTATGTGAACTCTTAATTTTTTTTATTATTTTTTTATTTTTTTAATTCATTTGTATTGATCTAAGGAAAAAAGAAAAAAAAAAAAAAAAAAATAGTTCATTTGAACGTGCTTCCATCAACATACATGGCAAGTTCACTCTACAACTTATCAAGTGTTTTCTTATTACCAAAATGGCAAAATGATTGTTTCTCAATGGTACCCTATGATGTAAATGTTGTGAGACAGTCACAATCTAAAAAAAAGAGTGTTTTCTTGTTTATTTAATTTATCATTATTTATACAGATTGAGTAATAATAGTGTATATAGTAAACATGATAATATTTGGGAAGTTATGTACGATATTATAATAGTTATTAAAGTTCCAATTTCAGTAGTATTATATCATATGTTATTGTTCTTTATATTGTCCAGACCAAAAGTTTATTATTATATGTATGTAATATGTATGAAGATACGGAGAGATATAGGAAATAGACATGAGCATCATTCACACACACAAGAAAGTTGTATTACTAGGTGCTACATGTTAGTAAAGCATATGATATTACTTGTTATAATAATGGCCTTGTGCAAATATTGGTTATAAATAGAGGTGATCTTATTCGATCAAAACACACAACCAACTTTGCCCATACCTTCTCTACTACAACTTTGTAGTTTAATATAATGTCTAGCATTGTAATGCTCAGACTAGCTACTACACACCATTACATATATGATTGATCGAACTACCTCTTACTATATCTATTACATCCTAATACATAAACTTTATACGCTTGATACTGACTTGATCGTCGGAGGGGTTCCCCCGGGCTCAGCCCGGGGACCTCTCTAACGATCTTTCTTTATCTTTTCAGCACTGTTACCGAAGACCCAAAAGTCAAGGTCAAAACGAGTCAGATGGCCAACCAAGCACCTTGACGAATGCGGATTTTGGTAGCATAAAGTAACACACATACACGAGCACAAGTATTTCGAGTTTGATCAATACTTTTGTGGACAACTGATAGTTGCAGAACTTGATGCTTAACAATATTTGGGCCTACTTACATATAACTAGACATCTAGTTTACTACACATTTTATACCACAAGGCCCACTAAACAAAAGGCCGTATCACTAGACACTAGCCCAGCTAGCTAACTCACTAAACAAAACAGTTTGTATCAAAATGATGGTTGACCCTTTGACCATAATATTCTGAAAGCACTTTCCCAATGTCACACATTCTGAAACACACACAAGTTGAAAATGAATTGCAAACCAAACCCTAACTCCATTTCCAAAATTCTGGTAAGACTTTGATTCTTCTTGTTGCTTTAAGGTGTTTTGCAAAACCCAGTTTTAATTTGTAGTAGTACTTTTTTTAAGGTTTGTAAATTGAAAATGGAAGGATCATGGGAAACTGTGTTAGACTGTGTTGTACCTTACATACACGATGGGGATGACCTTAACTCTATTTCTTTAGTTTCCCGTAAATTCTATGACCTCGATTCTAGAACACGTAAGCACGTAACTGTCCATCTGTTTTACGCCTTAAACCCGTCTATTTTAAGTAAGAGATTCCCTTTTATCGAGTCCTTAACACTCAAGGGACTTCCTTGTTGGGCTTTTCCACAAATGTCGGGCATTGACATCACCCCATGGATTGAAGAAATCGCTGATAAGTTCGAGTCTTTAAAAGCACTTCATATCCGTGGTTTGGTTGTTGGTGATGAAGATCTCGAGCTCTTGGCTAGAACCAGAGGTAAAGATTTAAGGAGTTTGAGGATTTACGAGTGTCATGGGGTTTCCACAGATGGAATAATGCATATCTCTAAGTATTGTAATGATTTGAGAACTTTGTGTTTCGAGCTGGATGGTAGTGGAAATATGGCATGGCTATATGAATTGGCTTTGTGTAACACTCGCATTGAAACGCTTCATTTTCAGTTAGATGTTGATGATGGTGTAGATGCATCCGATGCTGTTACACTTCTTGCAAAAAGTTGTAGCGAATCATTAGTTTCTTTGAAGGTTAGTGCATGTTATTTAAATGACTTAAAAGATGCCTTTAGCCATGCCCATAAGTTAGAGTATTTTGATGGGGCTTTGATTAACGAATACTGTGACGATAGTAGTTTCATTTTCCAACGAGTATTCGTGGTTTATGTATTGAAGACTTGCCTGAAACTTCATTCCGGTTTTTACTACCTTATCTTAATCAGCTACGGGTATTAAAACTTGAAGGAGTACAAAATTGCCAGTGTTTCTTCTTTAAAAGGTGTCCCAACTTGGAAGTCCTACATACTGAGGATGTATGTGGAGATAAGGGATTGCGAGTTATTGGTCAGATTTGCAAGAAACTGCGCAAACTTGACCATTCTGGGGCTGTGACTAACAAGGGACTTATTGCTCTGGCTCAAGGATGTCCCAATTTGGAGAGTTTAAATGTTTCTCTCAAAGACATTTCAAATAAGGCTCTCGAGCATGTGGGAACTCATTTGAAGAATCTGCATGATTTCAGTATGTATATGGTTGACGAAAAGGGTATAACAGATTCACCGCTAGACAATGGAATCCTAGCTATGCTAAAGGGTTGCACCAAACTCAAAAGGCTAGTTCTCAACCTTGGTGAGGGAGGATTGACGGATGTAGGCTTGGGGTACATTGGGAACTATGGTCATAATTTAAGATGTCTCTTTCTCAATGGTTGTACAGGAGAGTCTGATGCAGGACTTCTAGAGTTATCGCAAGGGTGCCCAAAATTAAGGAAGCTATGTTTGAATGATTGTCCCTTTAGCAAGCAAGCTGTTGCCACTTTTCTGTTTAAGATACAGTCGCTAAGATATATTTGGTCTGAAAATGGTTATGATTTGACACTCACACGTCCACTCATTCCTCCAACGTTTACTGTTGAGGTAATACTACTCGAAGCTTAATTTTTAATTTTTACTTGCTATAAATTATTAGACATAAGAGGTTGTACGAGTCATTTTTCCAAACACTTTTGTCTTTTTTTTTTTTTTTTTTTTTATTATTTTTTTTTTTTTTTTTTTTTTATTGTGTTCAAAAGGTTATGCCTTAGATTTGGTTACAAAAATGATATCATTAGAAAAATGGGCAGCTTGTGCGTTACTTATTGTTATTGAGGGTGTCGATATATGTGGTTTGGTCAGTCTAAGTAACTCGTTGAAACGGACCGGTTTTTTGTCCATTTTTCAGAACACATTATTAGTAACTAATGCGCTATTTAGGAGTACAGATCAATGATTTTACAAGAATAATTTTAAAATTTTATAAATGATTTGAGACGGTCTATATATTAGAAACAAACTTTTGGATACTTTAGGCATGTTCGACCCGTTTACTTTTTACCTAAACATTTGACCCATCTGATATAAACCCAACTTAAATGACCCATTTTTATGTAAATTGGTTGAAACTATTGTGTACCATCATCAAATGGTCCGCGCTGACCCATACATCATTTCTATCAACATATATGTAGTGTATTTTGAAATGAGAAATTACAGAACTCGTCAAATTTCACCTAACCACGAGGACTATATGTAGTTTAGTAGTCCTTCAAACTTTATCAGCTTCAAGCTTACAACTCCTTCTGTAGCCTTTCTTTTCCCAAAAGAATGAACCTTCTGTTGAGAAAATCTTTTATTCAAAACTTTCTAGTGATGTTATTCATTTTGATGTACTGAACTTCGCTGCAGGTACTTACAGAACTAACACGGTATGTTACACTTGCTGAAAAACTCTATAAGTTAGCCGTACAATTAATAGCGGATGGAAGTGGTTTAGGATCTGTAAAGATAACATTTACATCCTCAAGAGCAACAGATAATTTCAATACCCCATTAGTCCGAGCTATGGTCGCCAAAGGTATCTGTGTAAATGAAGAACAAATCATTGTAGACGGATCATCTGACAAGCCACTCGAAATCATAAAAGTCCAAATTGCTAATGTCGAGTCACGCCTTGCTGTTGCAATATCCGAGTCTGGTGAAATTAGAGTAGAAGGGAGGGTCAAAGATGGGGTCCCACATTTGACGAAAGTAGGTGCTTTGGATGTGGATGTGAGTTTGGAAGGAAATGTTATACTTTGTAGACAAGCTGATCAACCTAATATAATTGGAAGAGTTGGAAGTATATTGGGTAAAGAAAATGTGAATATTAGTTCTATGAGTTTAGGTAGGATCGTTCAGAGAAAACAAGCGGTTATGGTGATTGGAGTTGATGAGAAACCGAGCAAAAAGGCTTTGAAGAAGATTGATGAGATTCCGGCTGTTGAGGAGTTTGTTTTCCTTGCTTTATAGTCTTGGTTTTGGTCAATCTTGGTGGCAAAATGAGTAGAGTGGACGATTGACTGACAAGTCGAAACATTTCTTATTTTGTTGGCCAAAACATGTTGAACTTGGTTCTTTTGATACACTAATGTTGAATTGTCGTTTTGTTAGAGTTATTATTCATGATTAAGCTATAATGCTGACTGATTCTTATTTACTACTATGATATTGTTTATAATAGCTGAAGGGCATGGAATACCATGTTATTGTTAAAAAGGAAAGCGTCTTAGTGTTGAAATTAATATGATTCAGGTGATTTTTCATAGCAGTTTAGCTGCTTCATCAAATTCTATAGAAACATATTTTATCAACTTCTATTGATTTGGTAATCTACAATGTGACCATTCAATGCTAAACATATTGAAAAATTGTTTGCTAATTGATTGCGAGTCAACTGATCCTATATATGTAGTACCATTCTCAGTTTCGAGTCAAATGTGTGATGCAGATATCTCACCAGAAGGATTCTCATTTACATCACCAATTCATATGGAACTTAATCACAGAGCCTATATATTCCAAACGAGGATAGCTGCGAACCACCACGTTGCGGCGGGGCAGCGATCGTTTGTTTGGGTATATATGTATTGATTCACCTAATAGCGTTTGTTCGTGTGATTTATGAATAAATGAATGACAGTAGTCTAGTGGTTTTCGTGCGTTTTAGTTGATGTTGTGTTGTGTCTGTGAGTGATGCTGTTGTAATGGGCACTGCCTTAGTTTTATGAAATGTGTGTTATGTTTTGTCGCATGGTTTCAAAAGTTATGTATACTTTGTCATTGACTATGACACTGATGATACAAAAGTATGGAGTATCCCGTTTTGTTTTTGTTTTTCATCTTTCTCATAAAATTGGTGCGTCGGTATTTGTTTTTATGAATACAAAAGTTGTCCCTGCAGTACGGTAGCAATTATGGAAATGTAAAGTTTGTGAATACTTTATATATGAAAGCCCGAAAAGAAGAAAAAAAGAGACAAAACGGGTCAACACATTGGGCCTGTACAGAAAAACTGGACCTGGCAATGAAACCCAAAGTCGAAGCCCAAACGCAGCCCAAAAAAAAAGAAAAAAAAATTACTTGGCACGGTTCCATATATTTGACGCTCTATATTAGTATATAGAATTTTAGTAACGAGAAAGGCTACGAACACCGCGTTGCGGGCTCGCCTGTTTATTTTGCGACGTTTTGAGCCTGTTTTTCTTGTCGATTATGTACACTGGGTTGAAAATGAGCTGCATCATGTTGAAAATGCGGCTACCATGATTTCTGTCATATCCGAAAGCACATCAGCATTTCATAAATAGTTTAAAACATACTTTCTGCAAAAGAGGTAAAAACTCAAAACACAAACCTTTTCTCTCTTTTCTTTTGAGCCGGATGGAGTTAAGGCTTTGGTGACTGCAGATGAGTGACTCTTGAAGTGTAGTATCCATGCAAGTATCGTCTCAACCGTCTCTAGGCTCCTCTCCTTGGACTATAGACTTTTCCTGGTTGTGATGACCATTAATCTGTTGAAATCAAAACCAATGTAAGTTGCCGTTAACGGCACCAATAACCTTTATACTTATAACTTTGCACATAGCCACTATAACATAACAGATACATTTTGAAATGTAGGGTCATTGAATCGTCAAATTAAGAACATTTAGGCTCTAATTGTTCTTTCTCTAACCAAATATTAATGGTGTGTAACTAATAAACCAAAAGTCAAAAGAGTTTTTCGAAACGATAATACACCGTATCTGCAATGTTGGTTGTATAAATGAGTATCGTGGATTGATGCTTTACAAATTTAACAATTTTTTTTATGAAATTTATGCAGGCCGCAGTTTCACTAAACAAAGAAGATAACTTAGGTGGTATTTGGAGTAACCTTCAATTAGCCTATATTGTGTTGTTCAGAGTGATATTCCAAATATTTTTTCTGCACATAAAATAAGACAAAATGAGTTGTCTTGGTTTCTAACAACACTATGATGGTCAAAAAAGTAAAGTTTAAAGAAAATGGAAGTCCATATAAGGTGGAACATATATGGCCAACAGAAGCACCTATTACGCCTATGAAGCCTCTTACAAATATCTTCTAACTGATCTATTAACTTGAAAAACTTCAGTCGTTTAGTTTTATACACTTCAACCAGAATTAATTCACATATGTTTATAGGCTTACAGACGGCTTAGGCAAATTTGGAAAAGCTCATAAGTTGAGGTTTTCAGTTTATGAGGATATCAGCTTGACCTTATGGCAAGTCATAAGCTGAAGCTAACACCTTCAGGAATTTAAAATAATGAATGTATAGCTTTTTTTAAGAATTCAAATAAGCCTCCCATAAGTCGGAAAAATAAGATAACCCAAACACCCATTCCTACGAATAACAATCAACCTTTAGCTACAACTTCCAATCAAGCAACTTGACATGTGGGTCGTCTGCATTTCTATTCTATTATGCCTGGTATGTAGTTCATGTACTTTAGTAAAATGTTTCAACTTTTTGAGAAAGTGGTTTTTTGCTCCTCTAAAACGTCAAATAAGTTGGTTGTGAAGCATGGCAGTAGTTGTTGATGTTTTTTTAGGGTGTTTATTCATATCAAATACATAGAACTAAGGTTACCTCTTTCGGATCAAAGGCAAGATACCCACTATTGCAGCATCAGTGGCATCATTCTTGTCAGCTGTCGATTAATTTCATGAGCTCCGTGGTCTTTCCAACCTTTTTCCCTGCAAATATTGAGCTTTCATCGGCCGTCATCAATAAACTAATAAAAAAATAATGAAACCTAGTAAGCTTGACTATTGTAATGGATGTGGGCGATAAAAACAATAAATTTGATACCTGCTAGGGTCGCATTTGCAGCCACTGCTGCTATTTTAGTTGCATCCGTCATCACATGGGCAAGTACCATTACTAATCATGTCTCCAATTTCATCACTTAATCATATGTTATTTCAATTGACCCATTTTAGCTCCCACTGCAGCCCCCGAACACACCCATTTCCGGGCCATTTTGTCAGGCAAAACGAACAATATCAGCCTCTAAACGCACCTGTCAGTCCCTATTTCAGTACCTCAAACGCACCTGTTTTAGCTCCCATTTGAGCAAGCCGATTGGACACTAATTTCAGCTTCCAAATTGAGCAAATCTAGGACCCCGAACCCACCCATTTCAGCCCCTAATTCATCACCCAAACACGCAAATTACCTTCAACGTGAGTTACTATAAGAATTCTTCATTTGGCAACACAACTCGCAAATTAACAGTCGTTACTCCACTAAAAAATGTCCTGCAAAAATACAATATGTCAACAAACATTTGGGCCATATTCTTGAGGTTAAATATATTTTAAATCAACTCATGACACATTAAACAAAAAAATCATCTCCAGACACACTTTACAGATGTATCTTAACACGTTTGAACATGTTAACCATATTCACCTTTTTGTAACAAAATATGAACATTAATCAACACATAATGAACCCAAAATCTGAAAGTCACTAAACCCAAATTCCATACACAAAACCCATACCTCAATGGAATTCGATGCCGTCTCCAAATCAATAACATAAGCACCCTACTTTCTTCCAGGTTCCGATTCCACGTCCATTTCCATTTCCAGATATAAGCTTTGTGTCAATCCAATATCACTTCCTTCGGATATAACTGGAAAAAAAATCAAACATTAAACGAAACCAAATATATAAAGAAACTCAATTTTTTTAACAAAGAAACAATATATTTTTACATTATTACATTATATTAATAAGATGACAAAGTCAAAACTTGGTTGTTCAAAATCAGTCATTCACGCAAGGTAACAGTTTTTACACAAACGATTGAATTTCGTAAACAAAACGAAAATCTTATATATACCTGAGATTGATATTGTAGCCCGTAAAACCTCCGGTTAGCACACTCCAGAGGTGCAACTGCACCCTACTCAGTTGTCACCACAACTTCAAACCCATTTGGCATCTTAACACTGCACAATATATAAGCTAAATAATCATTACAAACAAAAGATCTGCTTGTGAACCAAAATAATGACAATAAAACTCAACTGTCATTTTTTCCATCTTCAACAACCTACTTCCCCAATAATTACCTCTAAAAAAATACAGCTTCATAAATTTCCCAAACGGTTCACGAACATCGGTAACCCAATAACCTCAATTAGTGACTGAAGTACTGTAAAAACATAAAATATACATAATCAAAACAAAAAAGATTGAAAAATTTATAATAATAAAGAAAAAAAATTTAACCCTTGCGATAAAGAGACAATAAATGGCTTCATTAGGTTGTGTACCGCCTTTCTTTGTCTCACTGTTCATTTCTATTACTGATATATAAAAGGCGGAATTGAGAGTGTTGCACCTACGATTTCAGTGAGATAAAGAACACATCGCTGATGAGCTTCAGGATATAGAAAAGGCGGAATCGAGAGTGATGTACCTGCGATAAAGACAACTAAAGGTGTTTGGAACACCAAAGATAGAAAAACAAAAATAAGGACACACTTCCATTTACAACCATACATAGGCCACAACCTCGTTATTAACTGTAGAATCACTTGCAAACAAATACCTAAGTTGAACCCATAACCTAAATTTAAAATCGAAACTATATAATGAAAACCCCCCAAAGTGGCAGCTTGTTTTTACCGGGTTTTTTTTTTTTTTTTTTTTTTTTTTTTTTTTTTTTTTTTTAATTCTTCAAATTCTTTCTTTCTTTTTTCATTAATGTAAAACTCAGCTTGTTTTCGCCGGGAGCAAGATGACGCTATGGTGTGGGGGTCGATTAGCATAACTTAAGAGTACAACACTATTAAAAACCGCAAAACTCGAAACACGATATCAAAGGTACTTCCCAATGACCTTTCCGAGGCTTAAATTATATTTGGCAAACTCTTGTTTCTGAGTTTTAATTCGAGATTATACTGATGTAAAACGTTAGGACCATCATATAAAAGTGATAAATGATCAAGATGAATAGTGTCAAAAGCTACTTGACTTACCAAATCACTACAACAATAAGAAGCAAGAAAGCCCAATTTTTTCTTATATAAATCTAATTATTAACTTCATACCTGGGTTTGCAAATTGCAAAATTCGTTTAGAAGCAAACCCCCTATTTTCCTCAGCGACTCTCTAATCCAGACCTCATCATCCACCTCGGTTTCCGCTGGCGTATGATTCTTCACCGCTTCCCATCAATAAGCTTTGTTATCAAACAAATAATCAAATATTATCATCTTCTTTTCACAAATCATAAAAACCCCACAAATCACATCAATGATCAAACAAAAAAAAATCTAAAACCTCCAACAATAATCAAAGCACATACCTTTTCCATTTTCGCAGCTGTCTTCCAGTAACCATATGCGGCAGATCTTATTTTTCATTGTGTGCGTGCGTGTGTGTAACTTTCAAAGCCCTCGAGAATTCGAGATCTAACTCCTATCTAATTCTTTTTTTTTGGACCGGGCAAGAGGCAAGAGACGGATCATTATTGGGCTAAGGTTGTGGGCTATGGGCAAGAGGCAAGAGACGGATCATTATTGGGCTAAGGTTGTGGGCTATTTTTTGGCGGGAAAATAGCTACAGTGGTCCGGACGCAAAAACGGCGTCATTCGCTATATGGTTTAATATATATAGTAATTTAATTCGGCAAGTTCAATCTTTGTAAAATATTTGCCCATGTGTACCAATCCCTAGAGGGATAATCTACCACTGGTACCCTACCAGTTTCACACGGATTTGAGCTTAGCTGTTTCGCTCATGAATGGTCACTGAGGTAGGTTGTCTTCAACACCACGACCAAGAGGACCAAAATAACAACAATGAGCTTCATGGTTTCAATATAAAAAATTATTTAAAAGGGTATTTATCACTGTCTAACGTTTACCACCTTTAACCTCATCTTCAATGTCACTTTCTGCCATTGTTAGTGAAATGGGTTCGTTCGTTCATTTTGAGTCTATTGACACATTTGTGAATTTGATTTTTGTAAGAATTGAAGTGTTTGGAAATGAGGGGGATTTTTAGAGGGAGTTTGCTGTTAAATGAAGTGAAAATGTAGTAAAGATTGAACTTAGTCGATTTTTAGCTCAATTAATGAGCCTCAAATTAGGCTTGGACTCGTTTGTTTAGGCTGTGCGCGTTTCTAGCTTTTATTGAGCTGATCTTGAGTAGTTTATTAGGTGTTTGATTCATTATACTTTTAGAGAAGTCTTGAGAAATAGATTACTAGTTGTACTGATACGAGGGAATTGCACCCTCGCAACAGGTTTTACCTCTCAAGGGATCTTGAGAAGCTTACAACCCCCACTAGGCAGTGTACCTGATCGTTGTAGTATAGTATAGTGACCAGTACCGGGGGATTGATCGTTCAACTCAGGAATAGTGTCGCTAGGATTAGAAAGCCTACTAAACCAGGTCTAGAGGTGAGGGATGATTCTTTTTGTATTTTTATATTTTATGAAAAGCAAGTAAAATCTCGTGTTTTGAAGGAGTGGGCGGAATTAGTTGCTAGCCAACTAACCAAATTAACTACTAATGCAATCAAAATAAAATAAAAGAAATGAAAATTAAACTAATATGCTAATGTGGTGGAAACAATAATGAGAAAAGTTGTGTTTACTTAGATTTCATTACTCCCTAGATATCTTTTACAGGTTGATTAGCTTGTTACAATTGCATGGATGACGGGTTATATTCCTTAATACCAGTCGTAGGGCCGTGTACAATATTCCCTAACTCTATAAGATCCTACTTCACTCCTATGTCGAGCCGTTAGAAGCTCCTAACATGGGATCATTAGAATTCTCTTATGCATTAAATACAACCAAAAATCGTAGTACACCTCCGATCATGTTTCTTAAGACGTTCAAGCAAGTTACCAATGGAAGTCTGCCAGTTTTCTTAAGCCTAACATTGAATACAATCATCCGTAACAATTATAAACAAATAATCAACCCATAATCAACCTCTAGGTTTCACTACATGTAAGCAAACACAATAAAAACCTAGCCTAGCATGTTAAAGAGAAGACAAGCGTAAGATATAATCACACAACACATAGTCATATTGAATGATTTGAATAAGTACTTATCTTCAATTGAACATGGAAGAATCAAGGGGTTGAAACCCTTGAAAAAGCTGTAAAATTCATCTAGGGTTTATGCCCTAATATCCCACACAAAGTTTCACACATTACAATGAAAAATTGGAAAAATATATATAGACTATGCATCCTGACAGCGTCATGTATTAACCTCTGACGCCGTCAACTCACCGCCATGATGAAATTCGTATTGCCTAGATCTACTTCTGACGCTGTCATGTAGGAATGAGCTCTAGGCCGTCACGTGTATTTGGACCCTGACGGCCTTGGTGACGCCGTCGGGCCAATAAGCCTAAAAACTTTCTGGATCGTCACGTGTATTTTCCACTTCAACGTCTTTTGCCACTCTTGACGCCGTCATGTGTAAACCCTTGACGTCGCCAGGTACTGTTCCCAGCAAGGAAATTTGAGACTTTGCCGTTTTCTTTACTTTTATGCTCCAAAACATCCAAAATGCTTCATTTTCCAGATTTCTCTCCAAAAGTACCTAAAATGACAAAAGGAACGATTTAGGGCAATAATTGATCAAATAATCTCGAATTCGGGCATAAATGACCCCTTAAAAGCGGTACACTTTTCGCCTCATCAAATACCCTTACACTTGAGATTTGCTTGTTCTCAAGCAAATGCGCTTTTATTCTAATCAAAATACAAGTTAGGGGTCATTTAACACTAATATAAAAGTAATTACAACAAATAATCGTTCCACTAAAGACCAAAAACAAGCACGGAGGTCATACACTAGCACCTCACAAATTGTGTTTAGATACTCACATCTCTCGGGTGTAATCTCCCAACATATATATTAGAGGAACTTGCCAAGTCACATATGCCACTTGGCAAGCAAGAAATACGTGGAAACCAAAATATATGCCAGCGTGTCACCTTTTAATTACCTGTCAAGCAAAAACACAATCATTCCACACTCCTTCCACAATTCAACCAAAACCCCCAAATCATATCTCTGATTTCAAGCAAGAAATCAATCGCATTCAAATTCAACCCAAAAATAAACCTACATCGTCGGTGTCTATTTTGTTATTTCAGAATCAAACCAACACCAAATCATTTTATTTTGATTCTTGATTCAAAATAATTGAGAATAACCCCATCAATTCATTATTGATAATCTTATACAATCGCAAATGTCAAAACCAGAGATATGTTCTTCAAAAATAAAAAAGAAAAATCCTAAACACACGCACCAAATCAACCTATTTTTCTTCGTGTTGTGGATCATCTGAATCAAAACCCACAAAAAAGTCACGCACAAAATGATCAAAGAATGATTTCTCACGATGCAACCAGCTTCAATTTCTGGTCATTATTCTAAGGTAATTTTTTATATTTAGTTTTTGTTACGATTAAATCGAATTAGGTTGGTCGATAGTTTGTATGACGAATAAGGGATTAGTTATGTTTTTATATTTCATTTTTAAATAGAAGGGGTTTTGTAAGGATGACTGTAAAGTGTTTGAAGAATTTGCATACCAAGTGTTTGATGAAGATTTTGAATGATTTTTTTCTTTAAAAAAAACCATTTTTGTTTTCGAATATAGTTTTTTATGTGAGATTACATATCAAGTGTTTTAGCTATTCAAAAAACATATCAAGTGTTTGATAAATTTCCTAAATGGAGTTAACATGTCACTTTAGCGACAAGTTACGGCTTAAACTAAATTGTTAAACATGTAGCAGTCAATCTATACAATTATGGGATGCCATAAATGTAATGTTGGCACTCCATATGATTAGCAGACTAGAGAAGCTCATAAAAGATACAATTATGGGATGCCTTAAATGAACTTTTCTGATCATATTGATATAGTTCGCTTAAGTTAATCCTAATCTTGAACCACCTTCTATAGTTGTAGCATATTTTATTCTTACCCACAAGGTTCTGTAATTAATCATTTTGGTCGCGTGTGTGGAAATAAATTAACAGGGCACAGAAGGAGCTATCCGCTATAACCGCTTGGGAAAACACAAAGAGGGCTGATATTGAAGCCAATTTGAAACAAATTGAGGTACTCCTTATGGCTAAAATGCTATTATTTAGTCAGGTTAATAAAACTCTTAAGCATTTTAATTATTATTATAATGAACCTAATGAAAATCTTTGAAATAAAATTTGTCCCTCTGCTGGACTTAAAGCAGTATTGCCCAACTATTTTTCTTATTACATTTGAAACCTTACTTAGCTTCATTTTAGTGTTCTTTCAGGTTCCGCGAAGGAAGCTATGGAACTGATTAGGTGGAGGGAACTACCTGATAATCCATGAAATCAGTGAATCTGATGGTGAGAACTGGATATCCAGATCTCATTTGCATATATAGTTTATAACCAACATGTTTTCATATCTATGTGTGGATTACTAATATATTATTAGCTTTTCTAAAATAGAATAGCTTATAACGCTTGAAATGTTATGATAGTCGTTTTGAAGCAAAAATCCATATGAATATATATATATATATATATATATATATATATATATATATATATATATATATATATATATATATATATATATATATAGGTCTACAAGATACATGTATGGTCGAAAGGTTAGTACTTTAAAAGACTTTTTTCATTATCCGACAACCCATTGGTAAGTAGACGGGTCAGAGTTTACGAACAGCCTAATCCACATGTATCACATATGGTTTTGATTAGTAGTTATCACACTACATATTACTCTCTTTGTCTTTCTTGGATTATAGCGGGAAGGATTCCCGGGTGTACAGATAACGAGGTTAAGAACTACTGGAATACTCACCTTATCAACAAGTTAACAAGCCAAGGGATTGATCCAAAGACGGTTTTGGTTTGAATGAATGTTGTTCAGTTTGGTTTTACCAAACAAATGGCCCAAAGGTGCACACCAAACTGATGAATCATGTGAGAATGTTTAATGTGATATCTTTTTAAGGCTGGTAATGAGCACATAGATGACTAACTTAGCTAAATATATGGCAACAGATTTTCTTGACACAGATTATACTATATGTCTATATACTATATAGGAATTTAAATCGTAAGCAGGTGTTTGTTTTGGCTTTATTTATGCTTCACGAGCTAATTTTACCACTTATTTTCCATATGGCAAGCATATTTTTCACTTACAAATCATAATACGCCCATAAGCTAGAAAATAAGATTTTGAAACATAAGCCGAAACAAATAGGCTAATAAGCCCAATAATAAGCTAAAATAAACACCTCCTTAGTGAGAGAGGACACAAACTTTCTTCGAGCACAACATGGGTAGAGGTCACTTTGATCCATGTAGGGTATAGGCCTATAGCGTCAATTCTATCAGTTCATACTAATAGTAGAATCGAGTTTTGGCCAACTACCGCGAATCTGATGTCAGAGTGTGTTTCTACCTTTTATACTCGGGAGTAAATTGTACTTATAGTTATGAATTAAAATGATGACAAATGCGATATAGTAGTACTTTTTAGTAGGTTGAATCTTAGGAAGTGTTTGTTTTAGCTTATCTTTAGGCTTATTAGCTTATTTGTTTCGCCTTATTTTCCAGCTTATTAGCCATAATAAGCTCGAAAGCCACAAACATAAGCCTATGAAAAATAGGCCGAAACAAATAAGTTGATAAGCCAAATTATGAGCTCATCAAACCGGGTAAAGTAGCACCATTATTTAATTTTTGGTTCGGTTTCGGCTAAGTAAATTTGGTTCACTTTTAAACCGTTTCACCCATTTTATATTTTTATTATCACTATTACATATATATATATATATATATATATATATATATATATATATATATATATATATATATATATATTCACATTGTCACTTAAATTAAAGTGTTTTTTACCCATCGGGCGGGCTTATAAGACATGTATACTTAACCATCCATTAGAGTATTGTTGCTCTAAAGATGCAACTGCTTGATTTCTAGGTACTATCAGTATCCGGTTCTATAATAAAGAAATAAGAACAAGATGGATTATTGATGTTGAAAAGCTAAATAATTAAATATATTCTTTCTACAAATGGTTAAGCTCCAACAGGACTGTCTTATGCCTACTTTTTACGAAAGTTGTGACTTTGTTAGGACTGTACTGAAACCCGCCCATGACGTAGTTGTACGTGTAGAGACGCATTGCTGGAGCTTCATTTGAAAGTGATGAAAGTATAGAAGTGTACCAGTTGTAGTGATTCGAGTATAGATTTTGTCCCAAACCTGATCTCATTGGCAACACAAGCAGACGCAACAATATTAGTTATAGATGATTTAACTTAATATTATTGCAATTGCGACTCATGATGTTTATTAGACTTCTACATGATGCAGACCACTTAAATGGGTTGATTTGGGTAATATGTCATGAGCAGGTTAAAATCATTTAAAGTATTCATGAGCAGGTTAATTGGGTAATCCTCTGGTGTAAGTGGTTAGTAGCTTTTTTCGTTTAGTTACGTTTCATAGAAATCAATAAGTATTTATATTTGATTGTACTGTCGAGGTGGTATGTGTTGTAGTTGAACAAAAGAGACCGACATGATAAACACCATTACATGCTTGCTATATGGACACCATTTATAAATTGTTTGTACACATTTATAAATTAAACCTTTTGCATTATACCATGTCTTCAACTAAAAGAAACTCAATGCATTTGAGTTTGGCTAGATATATCTTCCCTGTTCGTTCTACTGAGACTACATTATGGTTTTACACAATGCTTATTATTAAAAAGAACCAAGCAGAAAGCTAAAACATTTCTGGGAAACCAGTTGAGTTTCATACAATTTTCTGCACCCAACCTAAACCAATTGGACCAGTCATTTGAACACACTAAAAATTCATTTATGAGGCTATGTCAGATACACCTAAAGTCCAACTTTGTGATTTTGTTTTTTATTTGTTCTCTTTCTTGCTGGTGGTTCTTATTAGATCAAAGGTTATTGTGGCTGCTTAATCACATTTCTATTTCTTTGTTGTTTATTAATTGGCTGCCCATAGATCCAGGTTTTGTATTTGTCTTGGGTTTTGGGTCGCATCCATTTGGGTTTCAGATAGAATTTGCAGGAATGCATAGACTACTAATTTGATTTAGGTTCCATGTGATAACTTGCAAACATAACAAGCATGATATGGAAACGGGTTGATAGCCATGGCAGTGATCAACGAGGTAAGATTTTATGTCAGCAAGTTGATATTGCATATTCAAGGTTTGTGTATTTTAGTTATTTCGAATTGTTTATTGTAAACAACCTCTGCAAGAAGATGTTTAAAAAAACTCTCCCAAACAGTCCTTGGTTACCGGTAGTTTTAGTAGAGCAATTTAAAAACAGGGTCATTATACGGTTATATCCAAATTCTTAAAAAAAATACAGGTAGGATTTTATGTCTGCAAGTTGAGATTGCATATTCAAAAGGGACGCCCTTTTTTACGTAATAGTAAAGCAAGCAATTTTAAAGAATCCCTACTTTCATACAAATGAGCATTTTTAAATGCTCAAACGAAACCACTTATTTCAGTAATGGAGTGTTTGGAATTGCTTCTTTAAGTGTGTGTGAATTGCCTATTGCTTTATAAAGCTTTTCAAGCATGGAGGCAATCCTAAACACTATACTTAACAATTTTATCTTCTAAATTTAGATCAGATAAGTGTTACATTGATCAAATAAAATTGACATCATGTTTTCTTCTCACTTGCAGATATTTAGAGAGCTATTCAAAGTACGAAAGTTTACAAGGTAATAAAATTGTTTTTTTGTTAGTTGTTATTTTAATCTCAAATTACTTAAACTCAATGACAATCAATAAATTACTATTCACCACGAACTGGATTACCGCTCTATAATTTTTGTGTTCATTGTTGCAAATCGCACTATGCAGGCCATTCCCAAACTGATCTGATGTCAACATCTAAGTTAGATGAATGCATCTTTATTTTAATTCTCATGTTCATGAAAATTTAGAACAATGTCAATAAATCTGATACAAGTGTTGAGTTTTATATGCACATTAACTGTCTAATGAAATGCCTCATATATTTATTATTTGTTTCACTGAAACCCTATTACCGAATTAACTTGAAACCTGATGGTTAAGTAACTACGTTCATCTTTCATTATCTATGAAATTGCAGGCATGTAGGTTCTTGGAGTAGTAGACTTTGGCTAAATAATAGAATCAGAAAGAATAGTAGCATCAAACTATACAAGTAGAATTGAAGAGAAATCGACTACGAAAGGTGGAAAAAAGGCATGTGAAGTAGACGGTTGACAAGAGCTATTAACTATTCAACCAGGACAAAACATAAAAGAAGTATTTCTACGAGGTATAGCCATCCTTATTCACCAGCATATCCAACGTGTTTCTGTAACAATTTGTAAAGTCTATAACGACCTCTAAATATCACTACGACTCATTGTAATTCCTTTATTAATAAAAAATCATAAGATAGATTTAGAACATTGTAGGGGCTGTTTGGATAGAACTTTTTAAGGGCCCTTTGGAAAGAACATGTTTGGGTTATATTTCTAACATGTCAAATGGCTAAGTTTTTTAGGACAAAGTTAAACATGAAAAGTTAAAGCAATCAAATGCACTTGTGTGCCTACACCCCACTGATTTGTTGTAAAAATAGTAAGAGCTTCTATAAACTATTTCACAGAATGGGCCAAAAGTGTTTGTTGTAAAAATAGACAACTATATGACAGTCAAACAATATATTATTGTAATGTCGATAATAAGCAAGTTGGTACTTTAAACTCAAAATGTTTTATTTCTTTAAACCAAAGGAAATGTTACATTGTAATGATATGGAAGGAATTTCGTATTAGTCTACATAATGTTTTGTTTTCGGCGGGCTTTTATTCCCGATAGGGCTTATAATGTCTTAATCATGTTTTAATTCAGTTTAAGTATCTATGGTTAGATTTTTACAATGCTAATATGCAATTAAACAATTTTGAAACGATATGTTTATCATTAACAAAATAAATATGTAACTTTAAACTTAAATGTATGGACCTAATAAGTAATAATATTATTAAATTTACTTGACGCTAGCCCGTCCATCGGACGGGTCATGCGACTAGTAAAGTATATATCACAATATAGAAATGGAAAACATCTCTCACTACCAGTCATAGAAAATAGATTACCATAGGCTTGGGAAAGGATCAAACCTCCACCACTTGGTGTAAGCACCTAGGATAAACTATCAAAGAGGTCTTTTGAAGGGTTATAACGTTAGGTGTAGGGATATGGAAAACACGGTTTTGTTGGATAAAGGCAATATTTACTGGTGGCGAGTTAATCATCTTGGTTAATTACATGTACAATATGGCATTGCTAAGCTAAGACTCGACTCGACTTAAGCTAATAAATCAAAAATAACAAAAACTTAAAACAAACATAGAATGAAACGGGATGGTAGTCTGTATGTTTTTCTCTTTTTTTCTTTCTTTTTCTTGATTTTTCGATTTTTTATTTTTTATTATTTTTTTTTGTGTGCATACACTCTTACCCTACCATCCAAAATAATACATCATAGGGAATGTACATTCCCCTTACACTTGAATTTTTACATATTTTACAATAAACTACTCTAATGACTCGAATCAAGATAATCAAAACACTTGGAGTACTTTTTAAGATTAATGCACATATGGGGGTAATAATTTGATGTTCTTCCCCATTACTCCATAACACAAGTACTTTACCCATGAGTCCCAATCGTCCCAAAACAATATGTACAAGATATGACTCGACTTAGCAACCATGTAATCAATTAGATAATTAACTAAGGGTTTAAACATGTAACCATAATGCACTAAAGATGAGTGCATACAAGGAAGGCTAAGGCGATTTGGTTGCACATTTAGGTGGGTTGTAACAAATTATTCCTTTAAGTAAGATGCTTAAAGTTAGAAACGAAAAGATAGGCTCGGAGGGGTGTATTAGGGGTATCATGTACTAAAAATGAGTACAACGCTAAGGTGTGGGAAAAATTAATTGACTTTACTAGTCAAGTAATATGACTTAAATGGTCAAGTAATTATGATACGGGTTTAAACACAAGGGTGATCCTAATGCCTCTTATCATGTAGTAAATCCTACTACATGAATGTAGTCTCACTGGCGGTCTCGGGATGCATCACTAACGCAAGTTCTAGAATCTAAATGCTACCGGTACACTCATAAGCACTAATAATGAATGTTTTTCCTATCAAATCTAAAGGCGAACCTCACATATTTGGGTGGAAAATTTTTCTGAATGGTACGGTTTTGTGCTAGTCATACAACTCCTATCCATGAGACGCTTGTTAAGGCTAAAGTTTCACTCCTAAATGTTGTAAAAAATTTTAAATTTGGCGCTAAAATTACACTAACAAGTATTTCTCTTAGTTTTATTACACACCTACCATCGAACAAACAAACTCAAGTGCAATTGTATCCTATAAGGTATCATCATTTACATTCCCTTTACAGTTAGGATGAACATGTTCAATTAAAGGATGTAAAAGTAAAATAGGTAAAAGAATGAAAACAAATACTCCCCTGATTCGTTCGGTGTGGATAGTGTGTTAACAAGGTTAGATCTTCCTCCAAGAAAATGAACGTTCAAAGCTTCCCTTCCAGAAATATAAATCATCTTCTTGTCATATATAACCTGTTAAACCTGAGAAAACCAATCAAGGCAACCTCGCGTAAAATCGGCGGCAATCTATATATACTAACAAATCCTAGAAAAATAACATATATATCTTATTGTTGTGATACGTGGGAATCGCACCAGACTTTACCTCTCAAGGGATCTTGAGAAGCTTACAACCCCCACCAGGCAGTGTACCTGATCGTTGTAGTATAGTATAGTGACAAGTACCGGGGGATTGATCGTTCAGCTTAGGAATAGTGTCGCTAGGATTAGAAAGCCTAAATACTAGTTCTAAAGGTGAGGGAAGACTCTTTTTGTATTTTTATATTTTTTTAGAAAGCAAGTAAAAATCTCGGGTTTGAAGGATTTGGGCGGAATTAGTTGCTAATCAACTAACCCAATACTAAGATGCAATCAAAATAAAATACTAGAAATGAAAATAAACTAAATTATACTAAGGTTGTGAGCAATAAGTGGAGAAAATGTGTTTACTTAGATTTCACTACTCCCTAGACATCTTTTACACGTTAATTACTTGTTATAATTGCATGGATGACGGATCGTATTCCTTAATACCATTCATGGGGTGGCACACTTAACTCCCCAATTCTATGAGCTCTTATCTCTTCCTACACCATGCCCAACACAACTATAGGGATTGTAAACAGTGGCTCATGCATTAAATACAACCATTAAAGACCTAGTGCGCGTCGGTTCATGTTTCTTAAGATGTTCAAGCATGTTACCAATTGGAGATCTGCCAGTTTTCTTAAGCCTAACATATAAATCATTCATCCAAGACAAGTATAAACAAGTAATCAACACATAATTAACATCTAGGTTTCATTAGATCCAAGCAAACACAAGATAAATCTAGCCTAGCATGATGGAATTAAGACAAGAACAAGATATAGACAACCAACACATAGACATATTGATTGAATTGAAAGAACACTTATCTCAATTACACATGAAAGGTATCAAGGGCTTGGAACCCTTGAAAAACCTGTAAAATTCGCACCAAGTTCGTACTTAGGGTTTCTCCAAAACTTCTCTCTTTTTAATGTGAAAATTAGAAAACTATATATAGGAAAAGGGGTCTGACGGCGTCAAGACCAAATAGGTGACGCCGTAACCTCGCCGCCAAAACTATTCTCGGACTGCCTTGATCTACATTTGACGCCGTCAAGTGATAATCATTTCCAGGCCGTCATGACTTTTACTCTTGACGCCCTACTTCGTGACGCCTTCAAATCTGTACTGGATCGTCATGAAATTTTGCTCTTGACGTCGTCAGGGTGTTACTCTTGACGCCGTCACCTACTGTTCCCAGCATGGAAAATTAAGACTTTGGCGTTTTCTTCACTTTTATGCTCCAAAAACGTCCGAATTGCTTCCTTTTCCAGATTTCACTCCCAAAGTACCTAAAATCATAAAAGGAACGATTTAGGGCAATATTTGATCAAATAAATTTGAATTCGGGCTTAAATGACCCCCTAAAAACGGATCATTTTTCGCCTCATCATGTTGCTTTCTAGGAATTAAAGGGATATAATGCTTGTGGAATGAATGTTTGCAGATTTCCTGTAGTTTATAAAACTAAAGAATCAACAAAAACTTTTAAGACTCCGTTAGAAAAACAAAACTCGCAAAATTTCCAGAATTTTACACGTGACGCCGTCAGGTGTTAAACCATGACGCCGTCAGAAGTGACCTGCAGAAATCTTTATGTTAAGTTTCCGGAAAATTTCTGGAAAAACTTATGTCATATTTCCTGGAAAATCCTGCAAAACATCATTATGACTCGATACAAGCATTTGACTCTAACAATTACTAATATACATGTTCATTTAATATTGTGGCGAATCATGATTATTTTCGTTCTTATAAACAAATTTGGGGTTTTCCCTTACACTTAGCTTTTGCAAAATACCTTTATATGAAGTTAAGACGAAGTTAAACAACAAAATAAAGCATTTTCACAATTTAATTTGAAACATGATCTACCAACAATAAAAATAAGACATGCATACGGAAACAAATAACATCAAACAAATAAAAATCAAACAAATAAAAACACACAAAACATGGGTTGCCTCCCAAGAAGCGCTTTTCTTTATTTACGAGTCTTGTAGCTAGACTCACGGTCATGGGCTATCCTATATGTGTGAGCTCCTCGTCGAGGACATCTTTGGGATCAAACTTAGGTTTCAATTTCCTATCGGTTTTCTTGATACGGTATGACTTCTCAAACTTCTCTCCATCCGGATCATATAAAATTATCTTCATATGCCATGATCCATCACCTTCCTTAGGTGGCTTGTCCCAATTCCATTTACACTTATCCCATTCCCTTTTCCACTTGTTCATCTCTAGGTTGATAGGCATTACGCTTAAGAACTCAATCATTTTCCTAAAGACTAGGGGATCCTCAAAAGGGTTTAGTTCCTCATCTCTCGCTATGAGTTGTTCCACCGAATGTGTCTTATCAATGAAATCTTTTTCTAAATAGAATGGGCGTTGAGGTCCTATAAAGTCCCTTTCTATCCAAGGTCCATATCTAGATGGTATCCTATTCATCTCTACCCAATGTGGTGTCAGTTCGTCCTCACAATCGTAGCTATGCTTCTTAAGATCATAAACTGACCAAGTCTCACCATCTCCTACCGCTATCTTAGACTCTTTACAATCTATCATGGCACTAGCGGTTGCTAAAAATCCTCTTCCTACTAACAATGGGCATGTAGTATCACTAACCATGTAAAGGACGTGAAAATCCGCCAAGATAGTCAATCTTCCTATGTGAACTACTACATCCTTGATCATTCCAACTGGGTGGGCAATACTTCCATCCGCCAGACCAATTATTACTTCCGTCTCCTCTAACTTTCCTAGTTTAAGAGTGGTGAAAAGGGACAAGGGAATCAAGTTGAGGCTTGATCCTAAGTCGGCTAGTGTGTCGAAAGCTTCGGATTTTCCTATCTTACAAGGCAAAACAAATATACCCGGATCATCAAGCTTCTTAGGCTACTTGTTTTGAATGAAGGAGGTCCTATTTTTACCCAATTTAAGTTTCTCATATTTTTCTAGGAGGGCACTATAGTAGGGAGCACGAGCTAAAACATCAATGACGGGGCGTTCAAGGTGGAGCTCCTTGAATTCATCGTCAAGGTCTTGTGTAGGAGGTGTTTCAACTATGTTATTGACCGGTTTAATATCAGATGTTTTATTCAATTGGTCCTTTTGATGAATTTGGGTTTGCTTGAAACACGTGCTCATTGCTTTGACCGAATAGTATTGTGGACAAGAAGTAGGTGACGAAACCGATGATATGGCATTAACGTTTAGTTTTGGTTTCTTAACCGTGTCGCTTGGGAGTGCTCCCATTTCTCGGTCATTGAGAACTTTCAACAATGTGTCAATTTTATTGGTCATCTCACTTTGCTTTTGTTTGAAATCGGCTACAAACTTAGATATGCGAGCTTTTTGAGATGCCATAAATTTGGATATCAATCCTTCAAGATTATTGGTACTACGATAGTTATTGGAAGGATTGTCGTTGAAAGTACGGTTAGAGGGTGGACCGTTTGATTGGTAACGATTAGGTGGATTGGAAGAATTGTTTTGGGGCATGTTTTGGTTTTGTTTCCACCTAAGGTTCGGGTGATTTTTCCAAGAAGGGTTGTAGGAATCACCGTAAGGGTTTGGCTCGGGTTTGAAAGTATACCACTTGTCTCCCGCTTCGTCGATACGCGAGGATGCGTAATCCGCAAAAGCTTGTCCGGGGAGTTCCACGCAATCACGAGTGTCATGGGGACCACTACATAATTCGCATGAAGAAGTGATTTTGTTCACTTGGCTTGAAGGCTTAGGAGCTTCGTAAGATTTCATGAGAAACTTGACTTGGTCCTCAAGTTCCATGATCCTACGGTCGGGAGTGCTAGAATTGTTCGAAGGCAAAGATATTGCCTTGACCGTTTTGTTCAAATCACGAGGATCATTCCAACTTTCGTTGTCATAGAGAGCAAGATCTTCTATGAGTTCCATGATTCTTCTGCACTTAGATCACGTAGCTTGCCACCGGCCGATTGGTCAATGTTTCGCCTTGTGGAGGATCGATATGGTCATAGAAGATTTGGACTTGGAGCCAAAGATCTATGCCATGATGAGGGACTTTTTGGAGTAAGTCCTTGAAACGAGTCCATGCTTCATATAGAGTTTCACCTTGACGTTGTTGGAACATCAAGATATCATTTCTAAGCTTGGTAGTTCTCCCCAGTGGGAAAAATTGAGCAAGGAAACGAGAAGTGAGATCATCCCAAGAGGTGATGGATCCCGCGGGTAAACGTTCAAGCCATTGACTAGCTTGATCATGTAGAGAGAATTGGAATAGACGTAATCGGGTCGACTCTCTAGTTGCAACATCAAGGTCTATGGAATCTACGATTTTAAGGAAATCCTTGAGATGTTGATTAGGATCTTCGGAATGAAGTCCATGGTATGCACATCCGCTTTGCACCAACCGGATGGTGTCGGATCGCAAGGGAGACACATTGGCTCCTTGAGTGAGGTCAATGGTGTTTCGATAGCCTTGGTGGCTAGGACGGGAATACTCTCCTAAAGTTCGGGGCCTAGGAGGTTGGTTTGCTACTGGTGGGTTTTGTGGGTGGTTTTGTTGTGGTGGGTTGATGGGATCAAAGATATTACCACCTTTCATGATGTCAGATGGTAAAGGTTACGAACAAAGAAACGAAGAAATAAGATAGACTAAAGAAAACCTAAAAATAAAAATAAAAAATCTTACTAGAAAAGAATCTAGCAAGTAGACCTAATGAAAAGAAATTCTAACCTAGAATATAACTATTCCCCGGCAGCGGCGCCAAAAACTTGATACGTGGGAATTGCGCCCTCGCAACAGGTTTTACCACTCAAGGGATCTTGAGAAGCTTACAACCCCCACCAGGCAACGTACATGATCGTTGTAGTATAGTATAGTGACAAGTACCGGGGGATTGATCGTTCAACTCAGGAATAGTGTCGCTAGGATTAGAAAGCCTACTAAACTAGGTCTAGAGGTGAGGGATGATTCTTTTTGTATTTTTATATTTTATGAAAAGCAAGTAAAATCTCGGGTTTTGAAGGAGTGGGCGGAATTAGTTGCTAGCCAACTAACCCAATTAACTACTAATGCAAACAAAATAAAATAAAAGAAATGAAAATTAAACTAATATGCTAATGTGGTGGAAACGATAATGAGAAAAGTTGTGTTTACTTAGATTTCATTACTCCCTAGATATCTTTTACAGGTTGATTAGCTTGTTACAATTGCATGGATGACGGGTTATATTCCTTAATACCAGTCATAGGGCCGTGTACAATATTCCCTAACTCTATAAGATCCTACTTCACTCCTATGTCGAGCCGTTAGAAGCTCCTAACATGGGATCATTAGAATTCTTTTATGCATTAAATACAACCAAAAATCGTAGTACACCTCCGATCATATTTCTTAAGACGTTCAAGCAAGTTACCAATGGAAGTCTGCCAGTTTTCTTAAGCCTAACATCGAATACAATCATCCGTAACAATTATAAACAAACAATCAACCTCTAGGTTTCACTACATCTAAGCAAACACAATAAAAACCTAGCCTAGCATGTTAAAGAGAAGACAAGCGTAAGATATAATCATACAACACATAGACATATTGAATGATTTGAATAAGTACTTATCTTCAATTGAACATGTAAGAATCAAGGGGTTGAAACCCTTGAAAAGCTGTAAAATTCATCTAGGGTTTATGCCCTAATATCCCACACAAAGTTTCACACATTACAATGAAAAATTGGAAAAATATATATAGACTATGCATCCTGACGGCGTCATGTATTAACCTCTGACACCATCAACTCGCCTCCATGATGAAATTCGTATTGCCTAGATCCACTTCTGACGCCGTCATGTAGGAATGAGCTCTGGACCGTCACGTGTATTTGGACCCTGACGGCGTTGGTGACGCCGTCAGGCCAATAAGCCTAAAAACTTTCTGGATCGTCACGTGTATTTTCCACTTCCACCTTTTTTGCCACTCTTGACGCCGTCATGTGTAAACCCTTGACGTTGTCATGTACTGTTCCCAGCAAGGAAATTTGAGACTTTCTGTTTTCTTTACTTTTATGCTCCAAAAACATCCAAAATGCTTCCTTTTCCAGATTTTTCTCCAAAAGTACCTAAAATGACAAAAGGAATGATTTAGGGCAATAATTGATCAAATAATCTAGAATTCGGGCTTAAATGACCCCTTAAAAGCGGTACACTTTTCGCCTCATCATGTACTAAAGACAAATGATAAATGCTCCTTGGTTATAAAAAGTTATTGCGAGTATGGCTTATGAATTTGGATTGATGTGTAGTTACAAAGGCGTATGAGATTGCTTGTTATCTCGAGTCTTGGATACCATGTGTATTATTTATAGGCAACAACAGACTCAACTGTCGAAACCTTGTAGGGAGTATCTTTTGTACACTAAAACTCCTAACCTTTTGGTTAATAGATCACTCAAATACCGTTATACGAAATGACTTTTAATATGCCGTGCACATGTTATAAATGCTTAGTTTATGTAAAATTGATTTGATAAAACTACATGCCCGATATGTTGGTTTGAACAACTTAGGAGAAGTAATGAATAATCGGTCCGACCAATTTAGTTCTTCTTGGTTTATTTGACATATCGATCAAAACTAACCACTTATCAACTTCTTAAAAAGATAAAGACTCTTTACATGGGTTGAGTCTGTGTGGCGGTGGGTTCAAACCCCGTGAATTAGTCGGCCAAAAGGTCGAAAATCATGGTTACCAAAAAAAAGAGGTAAAGACTAAAAGGTATGTTGTGTGTTTCCAAAATGCATAAATTGTTTTCAAGAGGCTTCAAATCAAACGCATTGCACTAGTTTCTTCATCATGAAACATGGTCATGCACCATATTCGTCAGTGTCTTCACTCAAACATTCCCGACCTCGGTACTCACTTTCTTATTCTCGGGAAGAATCTCTCCACACTTATAAACTCTTCCGCTAACAAACGTAACGGACCCCCTAGTAGGGTGTAAACAAGTCCACTACTGCTAAGCTCGAGCTTGGGCGAGCTTTAGGTTTCAAACTCAAGCTCGACTCTTCTTCTAAAACTCAAGATCGATTATTTCCGTATCACAACCTCGAACTTGATGCAATATCGACATATCAAGGTTGACTCAACTTGATTTTTATGAGAATTAAGTAATAATAACATGTATATAAAAGAGTAAAACTGTAATTTAATTGAAGCTTGATAAGGCTTGCTTCAATCGCCAAACACCGCCCTCCATCCCCTTGCTTCACGTGTGTGCCCTTCTTATCTGCAATAATCGTAAGCCAGTAATCATACCCATTACCAGCAACTGGGTCCTTAAAAAATGGTTTTGAGTCATGTGCCCCCAATAAGTACACTTTCCCGCCAATTTTGAAAAGTTGTGAGATGGTGATTCATGGGTGGGTTCTACTTTAGATTAGGGATGTTGGATGATGCGCGTAATGCGTTTCATGAAATGGCCAAGAAATGTGGTTTGTTTTACAATTTTGGTTTGTGGGTATTTGGGATTGGTGAAGTTGGATGAGGCGCGAAGATTGTTTGAGGAACTGGGTGTGTGAAGATGAGATGGTTTGATGAGGCAATTGAGTTTTTTTTAAGAAATAGGACGGGAAAAGGTTAGGATGAATGTGACTACGTTGGTGATGGTTTTATCTGCCTGTGTTCAGCAGGGGTGTATTACGACAGGTGAACGAATCAGTACTTATATTATGAACCATCAACTTGGTTCAAATGTTCAAGTTGTTAATGGTCTTATTGATATGTACTTGAAACGTGACGAGTTGGATAAAGCTAGAAGCTTGTTTGATAATTTAAGTAATAGGAATATATTCACATGGAATGTTATGATAGGCAGGTATACACATAGGCACTCTTATAAAGAACCATTATACCTGTTTAGAACAATGCTGGAATCTAATTATGAACCTAATGAAGTCACGTTAATAAGTGTCATTCCAGCTTGGGTGCGCTTGCTATCAGGAAATTGATCCATGCTTATATCAATAAGAACTTTGGTGACTTGTCTAACACATAATTTATACCAGTCTTCTTGATATATGCTAAATGTGGAGACATAGAGGCTGCAAAAACAGTATTCAAGAGTGTGATAACCAAAAATTAGCTTCATAGAATGCGATGATTTCAGGGTTAGCAATGCATAGGCGATTGACTCTTTCTGTATTGTTTGTGGCTAGACTACCTTCATAACAGGTTACACTTACGTTTTTTTTTGTTAATACTCGTATTATTTCATGTTCTTGTGATATTTTCAACATCCAAGTGTTTACATTCACAATAATAAGATGACCTTCCACACACATCTCATTTTTATTTGGATTAAAAAAAGGATCTGAATCATCTCACATTATTCAACATTTGAAATGAATGAAACAGATAAGAATTCAACAAATTTAGGGTTAAAAAAGAAAGACCAAGCTATGAATTCTATTCTACTAAATCGATCGCAAGGATTATATTTGAAAAATTCGTGAAAATTGAATATTAGAAGGATTTTTATGGATTTTCAGGGTGAAAAATGTGGGAAAAAAAAAAAACACGATTGGAGGAGGGAGAAAGGTACAAGTCTACAACATATCATAACTAGTTAACTATTTTTGGTGATTTTTTACTTTGTTTATCTTTATACCTTTCTTCATTACTTTTGTTATTGGTTATTGACTTTTCACTTTGTCACTACTCGCTAAGAATATGCAAGTGACTTTAACCATTTTGTAGTATGAACATGTAAGTAACTTATTCTGATAATTAAGCTTTTTCTCGTGTTAAATAAATTAAGTACAAAAATTGTCACCAATCGCATCATGCATCGGTCTCTAGGACCCTGAGCACAACGGTTCGCGACACACAATTTAAAACCAAGGAGACAACATTCATTAACTTGTTTATTTTTTATGGGCAAAATGTTAATGTTTTTTCGTGTACAATATCAATAACAGTTTGATCATGTCTAACTTTAGGAGTTTGCAAGATCAATCAAATTGTCAACCCATTCCGGCTTTGGTTTGTTCAAATACTCAAATGTTTGTTTCCATGGAAATGGTATTGATTCATTCTCTAGCACCACTTTCGGTCTCTAAATCGATTTAGTAGAATAGAATTTAGTTTTCAATGATCATTTGGTCGTAACTGTTGATTGGCCTTCTGTATTGTGCTGTGTCTCTATTTGAATCATCGGTACGGAAGGAGTACCTTTTACGGGCAAAGTTGGTCTTTCCCAGTAATTGTTTAGTACCAGCCGTAACGAAATAATCAACGAAAGCATTAAGGGAGATCTGGCTCCTATGAACCCCCCCCCCCCCTTCCGAGATGAAAAAACCTCGAGCATTCAGCCAAGGGAACCACAACCCTGATAATATCAATCTTCCAACAGAACCTCATGGTTTTTGTGGCATTGGCATTGTTGCATTGGGGGGGGGGGTTGTTTTTATTGGCTTTACGGAAACTTTCATATCTGGCCACTAGTTTTTCCCTCTTGCTTGCTTTCTTAGAGACATTCCTGGTCTCTTGGGCCTCAACTACACCATA
This sequence comes from Artemisia argyi, assembly GCA_030686995.1. NCBI lineage: Eukaryota > Viridiplantae > Streptophyta > Magnoliopsida > Asterales > Asteraceae > Artemisia > Artemisia argyi. The sequence goes on along the minus strand of CM060707.1, from coordinate 177,538,137 downwards.
ATCTTTATCATTCTCATAACCTATATCGTTATCAATTCGGGTTATCAGGCTGTTAACTGCAAGAGCAAAATCAGTGTAGTCAAGTGTAGCATTCCCCAGCCCACCCAATGCTTTATAGGAAGATTCGTAACCTAAATCTAGCCCATGGATTCCATAATGAGCAAAATCATGAAGATAATACCATTTACCAAAAGCACCAACAGAAACTACGTAGTAACTAATTCTATCCATTAATAGGAATAAATCCCCATTAATAGATATAATTCTTATAGTTAGTAGTGGTGGGACATCTCTATTCTCACTAATTCTATATACCTGAGCTTCTGGTAGGGGGCATTTTCTCTAATATCGTGTATCAAACCTAGGAAATAGTCTGTAAGCTTGAAGGTCACATTGGCTTTGAGCTCAATGCTAATGGGTTTAGCCATTTAATAGCATGTATTCCTATTAGGGCTTCTAGGGAAATGCAAATCCAGTCCAATCCCAAAATTCAATCCAATCAATTCAATCCAATCCTAATCAACAGTAAAAAATATAAACTTCAAAAATCACAACACATCATTATTAGGGCTTCTAGGACCATAGTCCAATCACAACACTTACTTAGAAGCCTTATTAAGAATACAGGCTATTAAATGGCTAAACCCATTAGCATTGAGCCCAAAGCCAATGTGATCTTCAAGGTTACAGACTATGTCCTAGGTCTGATACACGATATTAGAGAAAATGCCCCCTTACCAGAAGCTGAGGTAACTAGAATTAGTGAGAATAGAGATGTCCCACCACTACTAACTATAAGAATTATATCCACTAATGGGGATTTATTCCTATTAATTGATAGAATTAGTTACTACGTAGTTGCTATTGGTGCTTCTGGTAAATGGTATTATCTTCAAGATTTTGCTCATTATGGTATCCATGGGCTGGATTTAGGTTACGAATCTTCCTATAAAGCATTGGGTGGGCTGGGGAATGCTACACTTGACTACACTGATTTGCTCTTGCTGTTAACAGCCTGATAACCCAAATCGATAACAATATAGGTTATGAGAATGATAAAGATAATGGTGTAGTTGAGGCCCAAGAGACCAGGAATGTCCCTAAGAAAGAAAGCAAGAGGGAAAAACTAGTGGCCAGATATGAAAAGTTTCCGTAGAGCCAATAAAAACAAACCCCCCAATGCAAAAATGCCAATGCCACAAAAACCACGAGCATATGCTGGAAGATTGATATTATCATGGTTGTGGTTCCCTTGGCTGAGGGCTCGAGGTTTTTTCATCTCGGAAGGGGGGGTTCATAGGAGCCAGATCTCCTTTAATGCTTTCGTTGATTATTCCATTATGGCTGGTACTAAACAATTACTGGGAAAGACCAACCGTGCCCGTAAGAGGTACTCCTTCTGTACCGATGATTTAAACAGAGACCCAACACAATACAGAAGGCCAATCAGCAGTTACGACCAAATGATCATTTAAAACTGGTCAAATGCTTCCCAAGTTGCTCACGATTATGTACGAGCCGATAACGATCTCCCGTAACATCTCATCATCATGATGCATCTAATAAACAAAATCCATTGTTGTTGTTCAAAACATGGGTTTATAAAAAGTAAATGCCACGTCACCGAATATTCTAGAGGAAAATGAATCAAATCATACCTGTAGTTGAAACTGAGACTGGATCTCAATATTAACAATTCAAATCAAATCAAACAAACATCATCCTCAACTCTTGTTTCATAGACCTGCCAGAATGAATGTGATGTCTTTGTTACTCTCGAAATGATGTGTTGATGAATGAATGAACCAACTTGAAAATGGTGGGCAGAGAGAAATTGGAGTATTATTTAGGGTCTAAATGAGAGATGATGATAAGAAAGAAGAGAAATAAGAGAGAAAGGTGGCTGGGTGGCTGACTATTTATTAGGTCAAAGCTGGTCTAGATTCATTCATTTTGACTCTCTATCTCTACACTATACATAATGGTGTGCAGCGTTCATTCTAGCACCTGGATTTCATCCTTCGACTTACATTTTGACCTAACCCATCCAACGCCCATTATTATTCCTTCCTCATATAAAAAAAATACAAATTCTTTTTGCCTCAAGGTTACTACAATCTTTTGGTATTATTCCGTGTAATGTTAGGGACGTTTGGTTTGTTAACGAAAATTACTATGGGTATGGGAATTATTATGCTTTTGTAAACCCACCATGATTGATGGATTTGAGATTTGCCTATTTGTATGGGTTTCATACCCATATCTCAAAATAAAATCCACTAACCAAACAAACGAACATTCCAACTTCTTAGGTTTTCTTTTCAAAATTTCAATTTTTTATCTAAGATTTTAGTTTTTGAATCTATATAATCGTTAGACAAACCGTAATGGTGAACACCGCTAACACAGTGTCACATCAACTTTTCATTTTCACTACCAATATTATCACCAAACATGTGTAATAAGACTGTTAACTTTATCATCCAAACATACCATGTCTATACACAAATATACCTCACAAAAACCGGTATCACAAACTAACACACATATAAACCTAGTTTGTTTGTTTGTTTGTTTGTTTTTTTTTTTTTGTTTTTTTTGTTTTTTTTTTCAATTTTATACCCTAAATTTGTTGAATTCTTATATATTTCATTCGTTTCAAATGTTGAATAATGTGAGATGATTCAGATCCATTGTTTTTTTTTTTTTAATCCAAAGCACAGTGAGATGTGTGTGGAAGGTCATCTTATTATTGTGAATGTAAACACTTGGATGTTGAAAATATCACAAGAACATCAAATAATACGAGTATTAACAACAAAAAAAAAAAAAAAAAAAAAAAAAAAAAAAAAAAAAAAAAAAAGAGTAGTCTAACCTGTTATGAAGGTAGTCTAGTCCACAAACAAGACAGAAAGAGTCAATCGCCTGAAAGAAATTATAAGCCATGAGCTCAATCGACAATGGTGTTGAGCCTCAAAGAAAATGTTTGCTTGCAAAAGGTGCGGCCAAATAAGTGAGTGTGTTTAGTGGAGGAAGATAGCTAGTGTGCTGAGTGTGTTTTTACTTGACGAAGAAGGGTGTGTTTCAATGTGTGGGGTATTCTGGTATATATGGGTGAAACATGGAAGAGATGGAGTCTACTACACAATTGATAGATAGAAATAATAAGATGTGCAGTAAGTTGGTGGAACAATTTAATGAGATAGTTAGAAATAATAAGATGTACAGAAACTTGGTGGAGGAGTAAAGTAAATATATGAACTAGAATTCAATGTAAAGTTACAATAACTTCCTCAACTACACCACCTGTTTCTAATATTTACTTTATTTATTCTTGCTTTCATTTAAGAATACTTGTCCTAGTTAAGAATACTTGTGCTTCTATCGTGCTAGTTGCATGGGTAATGAGATATACTTGTTGACTTGGACAATCATCTTATAAGCTCATGTAAGCTAGTTTGATAATGTATTGCCACTGTGATTTCATCGAAAAAAAATTTATACCTCAAAGCCTATGCAAAGAACATCACACAAATCATTTATTTTTAATTAACAAAATTATTTTCAACAACATGATCTCGATCGCCTGAAAGAAATCAAAAGCCATGAGCTCAATCGCTTGAAAGAAAATGTTTGCTTGCAAGGGAAATCAATGGGCGGCAAGTGGTATGTTTTGTTTTAGGATTTTTTTAGCTTTCAAATAATATATAGGGTGGTGAAAAAGCAGATGAAGAACTTTGAAGTAATGAGGAAGTTGGTGAGGTGGTACAACTAAAGTAAATACGAACAATAATTCAATGTAAAGTTATAATAGACCAAATCTAACCAAGTGTAGTGCAAAGTTTTTAAAAGAAAATTAACTATTAAAATAAGTTATTTGAATGACTTGATCGAATGTGGCAAAAACTTTACTAATGACTTTTAGAAAAATACCTACCAAGCATGTGACAACAAATGACACAAGTCATTCTTAATTAATGACGACTTGTTAGGAGGTTGTAAAGATTTTGAAAAGCTTTTGTGCATTGAAGAAAGTTTGTGAAGATAACTTTTTAAGAGATAAAATATTAAAAAATTAATTGTCTTATACACATCAAGTATTTAAAGACTTGATGCATCGCTGATGCTCTCAATTACCATCAGTTTCTAATATTTAGTTCCACTGTTATAAAATGTCAATAAAAAGAAAAGTAAAATATTAACGGCAAAATGTTTATGATAGCTATTACGGAGTATAAAATAGAATTGATTTGCACACTTTTAGTTTTGATTAGAACACATCAATCACTCTATTAGACAATTGTACTATATCTATATCATGCTTTGAACACTTTTATATTAATGCGAAAAGAAGGTTTGCAAATCATCTCTTGTTATAAAAAGTGTTTTTAATAATTATTAAACTTAAAAACCGATAAACCGCAAGTTATAGGTCTTGTTTTACTAGCTATTTCATTCTTAATTTAATCCACTCTATAGATTTGTAACTTTAATAACTTTTTACCATTAGAGCAAAAACTTTTTCAAACACATAATTTTAGAAGGCTCTAAAAAAAGTTATTGGTGGAAGTCTTTATTTAACTTTGCATATCTAAAGCAAAAAGTAGTGCACCAAAGACAAGCTTTTGACCTTATTCAATTTATTATTGATGTTACTACAAGCAAGGGGTGGTTGGTCATCAATGTGAGCAGTGGGTAGTTTGGAATACACGTATTCATCATAAACTCATAAAAGTGCGTGTTTGTGAGTGTGTGATGGAAGAAACCTCAAACATTTATCAAAACTAGAAAATTTCACGGTGGGTGAGATGGTTTTGCAATCAAGTTTGTGGGTAGCTTGGCAACTAACATATATAGTATAGCAACCAACAAGGGACGGACGAACTTAGGATTTTCAAGAGGGTGTTGCACAATTTTTTTTTTTTTTTTTTTTTTTTTTTTTTTTTTTTTTACATTTCGTGACTTAAAATTGTGTGTAGCCCGTGCCAAACCCCGCACCCATGTAGGTCCGTCCTTGCAACCAACTAACAAAAACATTGAACAATAATTATGGGACGGAGGGAGTATAAGGGAATTGATTCAGTGAGATGAAAAACTAAAATAAGAAGAATAAGAGTATTTATTTTTGTTGATGCATCTGAAACGTGTTGTTGTGCTTTATTCTCAATCTTCTTATTTTAATTTTTCTTTTTATTTGATCCTAACTCACATATAACATTATGCATTTGTATTATAGGCGAGCTCAATCACAAAGATATATTATGAGCCGAACTCGAACAAAGCTTTAATTTTTCATTTGCGCATCATAAAAAAGAGTCGAGCCGGAGCATGTATAATATACCACGAGCCGAGCTCAAGCTCTGGCAGGATCGGGCTCCGCTTAGCTTTTTTTCCACCCCTAGTTATCGGGTTTTTTTGTTTAGTTCAAACCAATTGGTGCTTCATGGCTTAAGGTAAGCCGGAAAAAATATGATGCCATAGTTATATATACAAACGAAAACCCCCACTACAAAGATAGATATAAGCCTAACCGATAAACACGTTAAAACTGAGAACAAAGTAATAATTTAGGCAATTCAATATAAAATTATAATGCTTCGTTTGAGTATATACTCCTTCTGTTTCAAAATATAAGTCCACGTTGCTAATTTTGGTTATCTCAAAATTAATGTTCACTTTCAATTACAACCAATCAAAATGCTTGTAAATGGGTGAGAATAAATTTTTATTGGTTAATAGTGAATAAGGTCCATTTTTTTTAAACTTTATGAAATATGAAAGTAGACATTTAATTTAGAACGAAGAGAGTATTAAATCTTCCTTTAATAATTCAGTAACCTTCTAAAAAGGTTACCCAAATATTTGCCACTAGACACAAAAATAGTTAAAGACCTCCCGTGCATAATAGATAAAATAATGAATTACGTAGATACGAAGATTATAAGCACAAATAAGTAACTTGCCAGTGATGTTTAATAAACTATTTTAAATTGAAACCCCTTATACACTTAGGGTCCGTATGATTTGTAGATGAGTTTAGGATTAAGGGCCTGTTTGGTTTGTATGGTTTGTAGGAGGGTTTAGGATTTGGATTTAAATTTGTATTAGGATTTGGATTTGGATTTGATGTAGGAGAGAGAGAAAAATATTTAATAGTATTAATTATTTTATATAATAATTTTGTAATAAAAAATATTATTAATTAAAATAAATGTAGAAAGAGATGTGAGTAGAGTGGTAAATGTCTCTACAAGGTCTTCCGTGCGGCACTTAGTCTCGACTAAGCTCGGCCTTACTCGAATACTCTACGATGTATGCAACTAAGAAAGCTTCAAAGAATGGAACAAGTGGAATGAAAAGAAAATGCTTTGTATTACTAGAGAGCTTTACAAGATTGCTTACGAGAGAACTTCTTGGATGATCTCTACAAATGAGGCTACCATCTATTTATACTACTCCTAGGAAGCTATGTACAAATTCTAGACAATTCTATAGTAGGAAAGTTCTAGGACTTCTATGAGCTTCTAGGGCTTCCATGAGATTCTAGAGCTTCTTACATCTTCCATACTTCTCCAAGGGCTTCCAAGCTTATCCATAATCTTCAAAGAGAAGTGTAGAATAATCCGGAATCCCGAACCAACTTCGAAAATGATCGTCTCAAGTAGGCGGGTCATGACACTTAAGAGCAAAAACAAATGGTGCCGGTTTTTGTCACTATTAGCTGATGATCTTGTCTTTCAGGATGGCCTTGGCTCACAAGCTTTTGAAAACTGAACCAGACCGGTTTGACGGTCCTTCCAGTTAAACCAATGAAAACCGAAAACCAAAAAAACTCCGGTTCAATGCCCAGTCCAATTTTCAAAACATCTCAATCAATCATGTCACATGCTTACGAGGTAATACTTGGCTATATTTTGAGCATACCCTACACCCCCAAATGAGTTGGTTTCACCAATGCCACGAGAATCCAGAGGAGTAGTAACAAATGTACAAACAACAAAACAAAAAAATTGTAAGTTGAAAAGATTTATATATAGAGAGAAGTTGATCCCTTTTTAAAAGTTATAGTAACAATCAATCAATGACGTCATCACCGTTAGCAACGGCATTTCCGTTGTCAGTTAAAGTACCTTCACTCTCTCACACAATCTCACAAAGTAAACGTCAACTGTCCACGTGTCCATTATTAAAACATTTATCTCTTCGATTTTCATCTTCACCTAATAATAATTTTAATAGGTGTGTTGTATTAGCTAATAGGTTTAATAATTTGAATATAAATTTGCCTTTGATATCGCCTGATGATGATTGGGCCACGTGGACTGCACTTTTCGCCACTGGTGCTTTTGGTCTCTGGTAATTACTATCTCTTTCTGACTTTCTAGCAATTATCATTAATTGTCTGTTATTTTGACTTTTTTTATAGGTCAATTTTGACTTTCATAAGTCAACTGTGAATATTTATGATGGTATGAATTTGCTGGTGTATTATGTTTAGGTAGTTTAAATAAAATCTGTATATTGAGGTTGATCGTTGACTTTTTTATAGGTCAATTTTGACTTTCATAAGTCAACTCCCAAAATGTGAATATTTATGATGGTGTATATGTCAGGTAGTTTAAATAAACTAGACGGTTACCCATGCGTGGCGGCGACGGTGTATAGCAGCGTTTTATGTATGTATATATATGAGTGTGGAGTAAATTTATTTAAGTTTTTAAGGGTTGTTAGAATATAAATTATGACTTTTATAGGTCAATTATGACTTTTATAAGTCAATTTGGAAGTCAACTCCTAAAATGTGAATGCATATGAATTTGCTGAGCTTTTAGATATGCTAGCTGGTTGGTGAATGTTAGGTAGTTTTTGAAGTCAAACCTAACAGGCCAATCTGCGACGAAGCTGTAACTTGTAACAACATAGGTTACTTTAGGCGTACAACTTAACTTTTTAAGGTTCGTTAGAATATAAGCTTTGCTTGTGATAGCTTATAATATAATAATCGTTTTTATCAGAAGCTACTTTAAACATCTTTTAGAATAAGCTCAAATTAGTTTTCCGAAACAATGTGGATTAGGATTTTTTATTTCTGTGTTCACTTCTTTTTTTCTTAAATACGGAGTTTTATTTCATCATCAACTGTTTCTTTCTGGATTTGTTCTACTTTACAATTGCGTAGTCTGTGACAGTCAGGGATGCTTTTGATTGCGTTGAGTGAGTTTTGGTCATATTTTTTCGGTTTATCTGGAATTGGAAAGGAGGAAATATGATTGCATGGCATGCTTATTATGTGAATATCTGATTGAAGGTCAGAGAGAACAAAGATCGGGAGGATGATTAGTGCTGCATTGGTGAGCATCTTGTTGGGGCTTGCAGCCAGTAATATGGGCATTATTCCTCACGAAGCTCGTGCTTACTCTGTTGTGATGGAATTCCTTCTACCTTTGACTATCCCGTTAATGTTGTTCAGAGCTGATATGAGAAATGTAATGAAATCGACTGGGAAGCTCCTCTTGGCATTTTTGATCGGATCAGGTTTTGTTTCTTATATATTCTATCATCTACATATATCATATGTAGTATAGGAATTGAGTGTAGAACTTCATCCTTGTACTTGTGTTGAGTAAATTGTCTAAAATGTCCGATTCCTTCCTGTGCTTCAAATCACAAGCTCTTTTATTTACTAATGTATTTCAATCGTCTATTGACATATACTCAAGAAGGAAAGCGTATTACGCCTTTAGGACCATGAAGTCAGTATTAAAACAATGGATATAGTGTAAATCAGCTTTCATTACTCTGAAATAGTATGACATGCACGTCGTTGTATCTCTGAGTGGTGCAAGAAAGAGAATGAAACCATATCTAGTTTAAACATCGTAAGTAGCTTTATCTTTCTCAATGAAGCCTCTACTTTCATACCACATATTTCTGTGTCATTAGTCACCAACAAGCACGCTCAATGGTACTACACATAATGCTAGCTTTGACAGTAGATATGTGAATAAAAAATATCTGCTTTCTTTCAGAAATTGATAAGCCTAAGATATTCATATGCTGCTAATACATGTACCTATGTGGCGATGTCCTTGTTAAAGATTGGAGGCAAAGTAAATGAGAAAAGTGTCTGAACCATGCTTCCCTATGGTGGCTAACTCTTTGATTGCCTTTTCTGCATGCACACTGTAGTAGATTACTTTATCTCACCAGGAAAATTGATTTTCCAGAGTTTATATTTTATAATGTGGCAGTTGCAACCATGATTGGAACTCTAGTGGCATACCTGATTGTCCCTATGCGATCACTTGGTCAAGATAGTTGGAAGATTGCTTCTGCTCTTATGGCTAGTTATATAGGAGGAGGTAATTAATCATGCACTAATGTGTTGCATTCATTATGTTTCTGTTGTGTCTCTACGCTCTACAATTACTGAGAATAGAAGACAAAAAGCAAGCAGTTACCCTCTTTAAACTAATGCGTTTTTGCATATGACTATCCGGTGCTAAGTGTATAACTATGTTTTTGTTTCTATTTTGTAGCTATAAACTATGTTGCAGTTTCAGATGCACTTGCTGTTTCTCCATCCGTTATTGCAGCAGGTGTAGCTGCAGACAACGTTATTTGTGCAATTTATTTTATGGCATTGTTTGCATTAGGCTCCAAACTTCCTGCAGAGGCTTCGCCATCAACTAAAGGTCGGTATTGTTAATACTTAATATCATTACTTGGAACACATTTTTGTCTATAAGTTGTATACTAATTTTAGATAATTAGCTCATCAAATATGATTTACGTTATATCTGTAATAATAGTATTTTCTTTCGAATAAAATTATATAGGAGGTTTCATAAATTAAACAACTGTTTTGGCTACTTATGATCCATTTGACATGTTCCCTTTAAGCCAATTTTTTTTACTTCACTTGTCTGACCCACAAGAGACAAAACATAACTTGCAGCAACCCATTCATAAGTAAATTGGTTGAAATAGCCGCCTCTAAAATGGTCCATCTGGTGTTCGCTTCTTCATTTGCTTTTGTTTCCTTTTATTTTTAACCTTAAAAACCAACTCACTGCATTTTTTACTTATGCAAATGGCAGGTCCTGCTAATAATTTGGACTCTGCTTCTGGAGATAATGCACCCGTGCTTCAGACAGCTACTGCACTCGCCGTTTCTTTTGCAATCTGCAAAGGTGCCACACATGTTGTTCGATTACTAAAATATCAGGGCGGCACTCTTCCAGCAATTACGGCAGTCGTGGTGATTTTGGCAACTTTACTACCCAGACAGATTGGTTACCTTGCACCTGCTGGTGATGTTATCTCTGCAATTTCGATTCAGGTATTTCTATAATCCACAATTTCGATTCATGTTGTGTCACCTCTAGCCTTATCTTAACCAGTCCGTTTTGTCACCTCTAGCCTTATCTTAACCAATCATATGAAGGATGGAAATCCATATCCAAATACAGTTTCACAGTAAAGAGTGAAATTTCAGCAAGTTTTATGTGAAAAAAGGATCAATCTGGGTTTTAACTTATATCTAATGAATTAAATGGTAAACATATTTAGCTAAAAAGGAAATGAGTCAAACAAATCAGTTTATGTTTGCGGGTCAACACAAGTACACAACCCGGCCCAACCTGTTTTTAACTGCCCAACTGCAAATCTCCCCCTTTATGCCACCTTAGTTTAGGGGCCCAAATTTGATTGCATAAGTTACAACCTGGCAAATAGGCTCGGGTACAGTCCAATACTTACTATTTTGATGATATAGGTATTTTTTGCGGTATTGGGTGCTAGCGGGAGTATTTGGAACGTGATCAATGTGGCACCTAGCATCTTCGTGTTTGCCTTTATACAAGTAACGGTGCATCTTATTGTAGTACTTGGACTAGGAAAGTTACTCCGTTTGGACCTAAAGCTACTACTTTTAGCATCAAATGCTAATATTGGAGGTCCTACTACAGCATCTGGCATGGCAACAGCCAAAGGCTGGGGTTCTTTGGTAGTTCCTGGTATTCTTGTGGGTATATTTGGAATATCAATCGCAACATACATTGCATATTTCTTTGGTATTTATGTTCTCAAAGGCATGTAATTTCACCAACTACTTCAGCAATTCATTGGACGTACCAAAGTCCTAAACATGGTAGAAACTCGTTATTTACTGTTTTTCTCTATAACAATCGTTAAACCACCACCAAAGTGACCTAGTTTTTTTTTGGACGACAATTGTGGCTACATGACCCCTACCCCAGAAGGCGCAGCGAGCCCAGAAGGCAATGTCACCCTTCTTTTTATGCACGCGGGACCTCTCACTAGATACACATTTTGGGGTGGCCATTGGCCAAGGAAAGGGTCAAAAATGAAGACAAGAATATCTTAGTTAAGCCGTATACATCTGAGTTAAAGACTCACTTTTCTTAGATAACTCTAACAGGGAAAAACTCATCCACCGAGTTACTAAAGTCAATAGTGGCCGATGTATAACCCTATCTAAATAAATGTTTATTTAGGTACTCTATAGTTAAATGTCGGGTGCGAATCTAAGTAGTTGATTTTTGGATAATTACTCCACAAAAATAGTACGAGTATATTTTATAGGCATTGTGTGTCAAAGTGTATACGAAGTACAATTCCTACATTGTAAGTACATTTGACTTTCTATCTTTCTTCGTTACCAGTTAGGATTTTAAGTGTACTACATTCTCCAATCTGTTCTAATGTACTGTGTTTCATTAAAAGTCAACTATTTGTGTAGCTTTTATAAATATCCAAATATAGAAGGCTGTATTTGGACGTCAATTTTTGTATAAATAATATGTCGTCCATATATATAACCATAGTGGAGGGCAACTTTATCCACTTCTTTGATGTAACTATTTCTTTTAAAGTCTAGAAGAAACTATATATATATTGGGGATAACATCCCTGCTGTAACACAGCAGGGAGTTACCTGCTGTAACACACAAAACCCACCCCCCGATGTTACTAAATGGTCCTTGAATGTTCATTTTGCAGCAAAAATGGCCCCCCCACGAAGCCTTGACAGCAGCTACTGATCACTGCTGTTACAGCAGTGATCATTTTCCCATATATATTCAGTAGCACTTTATGATTGAGAACTAGCATGACACATTCATAAATACAAATGGACTACCTTAGTTGGCATTGTAATTTGACTAAAATATAGTAGTATCTTAGAACTCAAAACTCGATAAAATGAAACTTTATTACGTTAAACTATTGAAGGCACACCAAAGAACCCTGAAGTTAGAAAATTGGTTATCTTAATCATTTAAACACTCCATCCGTCTCATTTTTATTGTTCTTAATACCTTTTGATACATGTTTTTTATAAAAAAAATAACATATCATCTAATGGTAAAAGATAAGTAAAAATGTTGTGTCAGAAGATGCATAAATGCTATTCTAAAATTTAACAGTCATCCATGCAGATGTTTTTTTGAGTAATAAGTTCGTTCCTAGTTGTAGAATTTTTAAGGAATTAAATAATCATATACTGTATTTAATTTTTTATAGCATACCAAATTAAAATATGGGATTTGCTAACAAATATCGTTAGAAGTAGTTATACTTTACTACTTCCAAGTTATCTTTCTTTCCATATATTGCCCCTGAAAATCCAAAAAACTGCTACTTTTAACCACATATAAGATGTCACTTTTTCTCTTCCTTTTGAGTTTTGGACAGTATTTAAGCTCACTCTTGGTTGGAACAAACCACATTATCTCTATTTCTTTAGGAAACAAAAAAGCTTAAAAGTTCTTGAAGGAAGATGGAACACACTGCAGCTGTGGTAAGATTGCTATTCGTTCTCGTGTTCATAGGGTGGCTAAGCATGTGGATTATGCTGCCGACGAAAACCTACAAAGAAACATGGACCCCCGCCCTCTCAAAACATCTAAACTCGACTTACTTTCGTGAACAAGGTTCTATTAAAATAGTTTTATGATTGTTCTTTTCTTTGACAAAATTGTTTTCCAATCTTAAGCATGGATCGACGATAAACTTATTAAGGAAGTTTACGCGTTGTGTTTATTCAGGAACAAATCTTGTGCTTTTCTCATTTCCAATAATGTTCTTGGCATCTTTTGGCTGCATATACCTCCATTTTCAGACGATATCTACTCCTAAAAGGTTAGAATATCACTTGGATGCAATACTAATTTCTGGTTTACAATCTGATCAAACTAAAATGTTCATATAGTACTTGAATACTGGTTAAACTGATTGATTAATATTTTGGCAGTACTGTTGTCAAGAAAAGCCGCTTGGACATATTCAAACGGCCGTTGATTGTTATGAATCCTCTAGGAATCGTGAGCGCAACAGAATTCATGTTTTCAGCTATGTTCGTCGTGTTGTTAGGATGGTCTTTAGGCAATTACTTGTACGTGAGCTTCGGCCACCTTCATATGGACATGGGGGTACAAATGTAAAGTCCTTGCCAATATCACAATCTCTATAAGCTTATAGCAAACGACTGTTTTTTTTTTTTTTATAGTTTTAGTAACGTTAAAATGCAGGTGGCAATCCAAGTTCCGTAGTGTATGGCTGAGACTTGGGTATATAGGGAATATAACTTGGGCATTTCTCTTCTTTCCGGTGACTCGTGGATCATCAATCTTACGACTTGTTGGGCTTACATCAGAGTCGAGCGTCAAGTATCACATATGGCTTGGACATCTATCCATGGTTTTGTTTACTGCACATAGCGTTGGCTTCTTTATCTACTGGGGTATCACTCATCAGATGGTTTTGGTAAACTATTATTCTCACTTTAATTATTCTCACTTCGAATTAAGCTGAAAAACAGGATAAAATATCTAAAGAAATAAATGTTGTTATATGAACTTAACAATTAAATCTTGAATAACAAGATATTTTTCTATGAATATTAGATGCATCATGGATGCTAATAATTGTGATGTGGGGAGGATTGGTCACAAAGTTTTGTTTTGTGTAATTGGATTTATATCAAGAAGGATATTTACTTTTTTTTTTTTTTCTTTCTTTTAGCCTTTTAGGACAAGGTTTTTATCATGTGACTGATTTTTTTTTTCTTTCTTTGCAAATATCGTTCTTGATTATCCGTTGAATGATATAAACCCCGTAAGTTAAACTTTATTGACAATCAACTATTTACGAATTACATATGATTAACTATAATAAAACCCTAATGTATAGTACCTCCACCTAACACAACTGGGCCGGGACTTATACTGCGTAATAGTATCATGATTTTTGATTATGTAGTCATATGAAATTAAATGATGAGAACTCATATGATTACATGATGTTCAAATTATTATGATCATGCTTGTAACAAAATAAATTTTTTTTGAACGGCAAGATTTTATTAAAAAAACTCAAGCAAGAAGCTCAAGAAGGGGAAATTTACAAGATGCTGTTACATGCCAAAATAGGATCATAGATCCATACATTCCGATCTAAGTTAAATTTCCTGTTTCTATAAGTAATCCACGAGAAAGAAAGGGTTTTTATTTCTGCTTTGAGTGTGTCTTTTCTTGGAGGTTTCAAGTAAAAAATTCGACTATTTCTGAATCGCCAAATAGCCCAATTGGTGTAACAAAATAAATTAAAGACTAATTAAAAATATATATGTTTATTATTAACAAAACATGCAATAATTTTGTGATGATGCAGGCATTACAATGGAGCCAAACTTACCTTTCAAATGTGGCTGGAGAAATTGCATTCGTAATTGCATTGATTATGTGGGTGACAAGCATCTCGCGCGTAAGAAGAAAGATGTTCGAGCTTTTTTTCTACACTCACCAAACCTACATGCTATATGTTTTCTTCTACATCATTCATGTTGGGGTAGCATACTTCTGCTTGATCCTTCCCGGGATTTTCCTATTTCTGATAGACCGTTACTTGAGATTCTTACAATCACGAACAAACATTAGGCTTATTGCTGCCCGACTCTTGCCTTGTGACACCCTTGAACTTAACTTTTCCAAGATTTCTGGTAAGATTATACAAAATATATAGTTTATTACAAAGATCTCTTTGAAAAAAATTCATACTAATCAAATAAAACATACTTGGAAAGTAGATATATGATGCAAAATTTGTTGCAGGATTGGAGTATACGCCAAGTAGCATCTTGTTTGTGAATGTGCCGTTGATCTCCAAGATGCAGTGGCATCCATTTACAGTGACTTCCAATGCTAACATGGACCCTGATACACTCAGTATCGTGATTAAGTGTCAAGGAACTTGGTCTCACAAGCTTTACCAACAACTTTCTAGTTCTCCGATCGATCGTCTCCAAGTCTCTGTTGAAGGCCCATATGGACCTGCTTCGTCACACTTTCTAAGGCTAGTTCTTGATTTGTAACACATTACACATATATGGCACAAAACCAACGTCAATTTGGTCTATTTTAAATAACTAAATAAGTTAGGATAATATAACATTTGAGGATACTATAAATGACATCTAACTTTTGGTAGCTTTTCATCTGTTAAATTTTACACTCGGATTATTTTTGTATGTAGATTTGAGAACCTGGTATTGATCAGCGGAGGAAGTGGCATCACACCGTTCATTTCCATAATCCGTGAACTTTCCTTCCAAAGGGCACGACAACAACAACAACCCAATAAAAACCACACGATCCCAGCAAGTGTACTCCTTATTTGTGCCTTCAAAAACTCGACAGATCTCTCTATGCTCGATCTCTTGCTTCCGTTAACATCAAACAGTACTCCTTCAGATCTTTCACAAATAAATCTCCAAATACGAGCCTACATTACTAGAGAAACGGAGCAACAACAACCCCTCGAAAACACCAAGAAACCTCTTCAAACAATATGGTTCAAACCAAACTCATCCGACTCGCCCATTTCAACACCACTTGGACCCAACAGTTGGCTATGGCTATGCGTGATAATAACTTCATCGTTTATCATGTTTCTTATTTTCTTGGGGATTTTAATAAGATACCACATCTACCCTGTAGAACTAGCTAGAGGACCTTCGGCCTACAATTACACATTCAAAACTTTATGGGACATGTTCTTTGTTTGTGCTAGTGTTTTCTTGGCTACTAGTTTTGTGTTTCTCTGGCAAAAGAAGGACAACGACAAAAGGGACGCTACGAAAGTGCAAAACTTGGAGCTATCTGAAGTTGGAGAGATTGAAAGCTTTACTCATCAGTCTGTTCATGAAATTACTAATGTCCATTTTGGTGGTAGGCCTGATCTAAAAAGTAAGTCGTCCATGGTTCTTTTTTAGTGCTAGGTGCTTTGCACTACGCTTTGGAAAACTGATGTTACTGAAACCGAAAATTATACCTTTACCAGAATTTTCTTAAATAATATGGATAAAAAATACTCCATAAAAGTATCGGAATGGTTAATAGATCTAGTGATATGATCTTCGTGTAACTAATACTTGTGTCACTATTAATTCCAGCAATGCTACTGGAGAACAACAAGAAAGGATCAGCTGTGGGTGTTTTGGCCTGCGGGCCAAGGAAGATGAGACATGAAGTTGCCAAAATATGTTCATCAAACCTGGCCAGCAATCTTCATCTGGAGTCCATGAGCTTTAACTGGTGACGAAAAAAGATGGTGGCATTTTACGTGTATATATAACTTAATAAGAAAAGTTGTGTTGTATGTAGCTTGATCAAGAAAATGGTCTCAGCTATTTCTTACTTGTATTTTGTTTGAAATCCAGTATATTGTGTAATAATACTTGCCACATGCGTACTTACTATGGGATCAATCCATTTCGAACATTATCTATTTCGAACAAACGGGGTACTTTTTGATAACGATTATCATATGTACAACATTTCATAAAATATAATGATGATATTTTTACATCCACTGCACGTCATAAAGTTATCTCCAAATTAATTTGATTCGAGTGTCCAATTATACATAAATGTGTTAATGTGCTAGATAACAACAGTTAGTTCATAATTAATTTGATTCAAAGCTGTTATTTTTACCTTAGTATATGGGAGTTTTTTACCAACCAATTGTTTTTATAAAACTAATTTGCTGCTTGTTCAAAAATATTTACTATTATATACTATTATATGAAGACCGAATAATCTTAATACATTGCTTCGTTTGTAAAAGTTAGAACATGAAGGACCAAACTTGTTAGTTAGAAATATAATAACCGAAAAGTAGTTATGTTAGTTATTTCGGTTATGTGAATGGTTGTGTCGGTTCATTTACACCGATTCAAAACATATATATATGTGTATACATGGATCGATTAAAGGTTAATGAAACATTTTAGATTTTACTTATTCAATTGAATTGCAACTTATTAAAGATCTATTATTGGGACAACAATTGGTATCAGAGCAAAGGTTTTATACACATCGAAATATCTGAAAAACATTTTACAGAAACCTTAACAAGGAGGCCATTTGAACACGCTGAGAAAGAGACTCTCGCTGGTCTTTTTCTTCAAAGCAAAGGGACGTTTGTTTTTCTTAATTCTTCCAAGGAAACAAACAAGTGTGAATAAGGAACGCGTAGAAGAGATAGTGCACGATCTATTTTGCGTAGAAAGTTGCAAGTGTACAACATCGAAAGTGAATTGGTGTTGAGGAAGAAGAGTGGAGACTTTGTGTTAAGAACCGGTTAAGAAGAAAAGAAAAACACAAGGCATAGTGATACGCGAATTCTAGAGGCACGAAGAGACGTTGTTGTTAGATTAATACGTATATGTTTGAAAGAGAAGAGTGTGGAGTTTGTGTCGCAAGAACACAAGGACAACAACAACGTGGGGAGAAAACAAGACAAGTGACTGTCGTTGTTTTCATTGGAACGAACCAGGAGCGCAGCAAACAGTTTGTTTTGGGTTCGGTGTTGTTACCAAGGCGTGGTAATACAAGTTTGTGTGTAGGAGACTGCGTGATCTCAATACCGAGATCAAACACACAAAGGGTGATAACGTGTAGTGTGGTATTTCTTTATTTGCGTGTCGAATTCATTCGACAAACAGCAATAACAAGGAAAGCCAAGTGAAGGCAGTGGAACGTTTGGAATATAGACTCGTTGGCAAAAATAAAAGCAGATTTGACAAGTGTAGGAGGGGTGTGCAGTTTTTTGTTTGATTCGAGAACAAGGACAGCGACAACAACAAAAGAAAACCGAGAAGTGTTGGTTAAGTTTGGAGTCGAATAACACTTGGAAAAGACAACGAGGCACTGAAATTTAAAAGGAATTTGGCGCGGGAAAAGGAACAAAGTTGGTGACCGATTATAACAAGTCGAAACATCAAATACATCTCGTATTCTATACGAAATTAACAAGGTCACAAGTTTCAATTTTCTGGATTTCATTTTATATAGTATAGATCATATTAGTTTATACTATTAGGAAATCCCGAGAACTATTAATTGATCCCGTAGTATTAAGGAATTTCAAAACTATATACAAAGGAAAATTATTCCCATACGAATTAGAAAGTGAAAATCATAAGAAATACATTTAACATGGCCGGGGATGACGCTAGTACATCTAACACAACAAAAACCGTAATACCGATTGCACAATACCAATGTCCAAAATTGAAAAACACAAATTATACGGTATGGGCTATACAAATTAAGGCAATATTAGGTGCACAAGGTTTATGGGAAACTATTGAATATAAGGATAGGGCAGACGTTGATGATAAGAACGATAAAGCAACAATTGCTTTCATATACCAAGCGTTAACCGAAGATGTAATCTTACAAGTAGCGAGTTGTAAGACGGCTAAGGAATTATGGGAATCATTGAGAAAGAGACACGTTGGAGAAGAAAAGGTGCAGCAAGCACGACTACAATCATTGATGATTGGATTTAACTCACTTCAGATGAAGGAAGATGAGACGGTGGATGCATTTGCGGAAAAGTTGAACGGCTATGTGACGAAGGCAAAAGAACTAGGGAAAACACTAGATGAATCACGTTTAGTTAGAAAACTATTAGACTCCACACCAGATAGATTCATACAAATAGTAGCATCCATAGAACAAACAAATGATCTAGACGACATAACCCTAGATGAGATCATTGGAAAACTCAAAGCGTTTGAGGAAAGGATAAAATTACGAAAGGGAGGACAAGTTGAAAGCCAGGATAACTTACTTTTTGCACATGACGAACACTCAGATAAAAAGAAAAGTTTTAACAAGCGTGGAGGTAGATCGAACTATTCACGAAGAAACTGGCATAAAAATAAGAATAGGAATAACTCGAACCATAAAGATAACCAAAATAAGAATTCGAGTAAGTTTGATTATAGCAATGTAAGGTGTTATAATTGCAATAAACTTGGACATTTTCGAGATAAATGTAGATCAAAACCAACAACTCAAGAACAATCAAACCTTATCTTAGAAGACGATGAACCATCATTGTTAATGACTATGCACGAAACCAAACACGAGGGAGTGTTGTTGAATGAAGGCAAAATTCAACCGGGAAAATATGCTTCAAAGGATGCAAGCATATGGTATTTAGATAACGGTGCAAGTAACCATATGACGGGAACTAAAAGTCATTTTAAGGATATAGATGAAAGCGTAACAGGACGAGTACGTTTTGGAGATGGATCGTATGTACAGATAAAAGGAAAAGGCTCTATATTATTAGGTTGTAAAAACCAAGAGCATAAGGTAGTGACAGATGTATACTTTATACCAAACCTTAAGAGCAACATACTAAGTCTAGGACAACTTACGGAAATAGGTTGTAAAGTGATAATGGACGGAGATAAATTGACTTTGTATGATAAGAGCATGAAGTTGTTGATGAAAGTAGAAAGATCTAAGAATAGACTTTACAGTATTAGATTACAGATAGACACACCTATTTGTCTCTTAGCAAATGTAGATAACCAGTATTGGTTATGGCATGCTAGATTAGGTCATCTGAACTTTGATGTTATGAACAAGATGACTAGGAAGGGTCTAGTGAATGGAGTACCTAGAATAAACCATGCAGGACAAATCTGTGATGCATGTTTATTAGGAAAACAAAGTAGAACACCATTTCCAAACCAAGCTAAATTCAGATCTAAGAACCCGTTGGACTTGATATATGGAGATCTCTGTGGTCCTATAAGTCCAGCAACACACTCAGGCAAGAAACTAATATTCTTGTTAGTAGACGATTGTACACGTTTTATGTGGGCTTACTTTCTACAATCTAAGGATCAAGCATTTAGTACATTTAAGGAATTTAAACAGAAAATAGAAATGGAGTTAAGATTGAAAGTGAGGATGCTAAGAACAAATAGAGGAGGTGAATTTACTTCAAATGAATTCACACAGTACTGTAAGGATA
Source organism: Artemisia argyi (assembly GCA_030686995.1). Classification (NCBI taxonomy): domain Eukaryota; kingdom Viridiplantae; phylum Streptophyta; class Magnoliopsida; order Asterales; family Asteraceae; genus Artemisia; species Artemisia argyi. The sequence goes on along the minus strand of CM060707.1, from coordinate 177,517,773 downwards.
ATGGAATAGCACGACAGTTGATAGCACCATACTCACCACAACAGAATGGAGTAGTGGAGAAAAGAAATAGGACAATGTTATCAATGACTAGGAGTATGATGAAAGCTATGAAACTACCCTTAATTTTTTGGGCGGAAGCAGTTAGACATGCTATTTACATATTGAATAGGGTACCTACAAGAGCCCTGATAGATAAAACTCCATATGAAGCACTCTACAGTAGAAAACCAAACTTAGAGAACCTAAGAATATTTGGATGCACAGCTTATGCATAGATAACAATACCTCATTTGAAGAAGCTAGATGATAGAAGCATACCATTGGTTTATTTGGGAGTAGAGGAAGGATCAAAAGCATGTAGGTTATATGATCCAATAGCCAAGAAGAAATATGTTAGTAGGGACGTAAAGTTTATGGAAATAAAGCCGTGGGATTGGAATAAGATTGGAGAAGATACAAGTACACAAGACACATTTTGGGCTAGTTTTGTGGAAGGCGAAATTGACAATGAAAAACCTATACAAATCAACATAGGAGATGCAGACGATACGTATCACCAAGAGGATCAAGTACTAGAACCAATACCAGATCCATTGTCAGAACCAGATTCACCAGTCACACCACCAACACATACTTACGAACCTAACTTAGAAAGTGAAAGAGAAGCTACTATTATTAGTTCACTTAGAAGCTCGTTAGGAAGCTCAGGAAGATATGATCATACACCGGTTAGAGGTTTAAAGGACTTGAAAGAAGTTTATGAAACAGCAAGTGTAGTTGAAGCACCTAGTTTACTCTTCATAGAAAAAGAACCTCGTAACTATAAGGAAGCATCAGTAGATAAGAAGTGGATTGAGGCCATGGAGATTGAATTGGATTCAATCAACAAGAACAACACATGGTTACTTACTGAATTGCTAGAAAACCAAAAGGCAATAGGACTTAAGTGGGTTTTTAAAACCAAAAGAGATGCAGAAGGAAAGATCATCAAGTATAAGGCACGGTTAGTAGCAAAAGGATATGTACAAGAACAAGGAATAGACTTCGATGAAGTATTTGCCCCAGTTGCTAGGATAGAAACAGTACGGTTAATACTAGCGTTAGCAGCATATCATGGATGGCAAGTTCACCACTTAGATGTAAAATCAGCATTTTTACATGGAGATTTGAAGGAGGAAGTCTACGTTACACAACCTGAAGGTTTTGTACAACCAGAAAACTCAGGAAAAGTTTATAAGCTTATTAAAGCTTTATACGGATTAAGACAAGCACCAAGAGCTTGGAACATGAAGCTTGACCAATCATTAAAGTCATTAGATTTTAAGAAGTGTAATCTCAAGCAAGCAGTCTATACAAGGAGAAATAAGAATTCTACGATTATAGTTGGAGTTTATGTAGATGATTTGATAATCACAGGCACTCCAAAGAAAGAATTAGATTTATTTAAATCTCAAATGGAAGAAAAGTTTGAAATGAGCGATTTAGGATTGCTAGCTTATTACCTTGGGATAGAAGTTACACAGACAGGAGGAGAGATTACAATCAAGCAAACAGGATATATTAACAAGATCTTAAAGGAGACAAGTATGACGGATAGTAATGATACGAAGATACCCATGGATCCAGGTACTAAGTTGGTCAAGGCGGAAGATGGAAACTCAGTTGACGCAACTTACTACAGAAGCTTAATAGGAAGTATCAGATATTTACTACATACTAGACCAGATCTTAGTTATTCAGTCGGGTTACTCAGCAGATTTATGCAAGATCCAAAAGATCACCACCTGAAGGCGGTTAAGCAAGTAATTCGATATATCAAAGGAACAAAGGAGCATGGCATAATTTACAAGAAAGAAGGCGGCTGCAAGATTACAGGTTACAGCGACAGTAGTTATGGAATCAACACTGATCAAGGAAAAGGAACTACTGGCATAGTATTTTACTTTGGAGAGTCACCCATTACATGGAGTACTCAGAAGCAACCGACAGTGGCACTATCATCATGTGAATCAGAATTCATGGCGGCTACTGCAGCAGCATGTCAAGCCTTATGGTTGAAAAGATTACTTAGTGAATTAACTGGAAGTGAAAAAAAGAAGATAACGCTGAAGGTAGACAACGTTTCAGCAATAGCACTTGTGAAGAATCCAGTTTTTCATGGAATAAGTAAACACATCGACATTCGCTATCATTTTATTCGAGAATGCGTAGAGAATGGACACATCAATGTGGAACATGTCAGCGGAGAACTACAAAGAGCAGATATTCTAACAAAAGCTCTACCAAGATTGAAGTTCACAACAATGCGACAGATGCTCGGAGTTCAAGATTTAAAGAGAAGCAACGATCAAGATTAAGGAGGAGAATGAAGACCGAATAATCTTAATACATTGCTTCGTTTGTAAAAGTTAGAACATGAAGGACCAAACTTGTTAGTTAGAAATATAATAACCGAAAAGTAGTTATGTTAGTTATTTCGGTTATGTGAATGGTTGTGTCGGTTCATTTACACCGATTCAAAACATATATATATGTGTATACATGGATCGATTAAAGGTTAATGAAACATTTTAGATTTTACTTATTCAATTGAATTGCAACTTATTAAAGATCTATTATTGGGACAACATTATATACTAGTAGTATTTTCCTTAACTTTTAAATTTTGTCCATTTCTTTAGAATAAACCTTTTATATATATATATATATATATATATATATATATATATATATATATATATATATATATATATATATATATATATATATATATATATTAGTAAACTACATAATTAAATGGTCCCTGTAGTTTGTTGAGTGTTAAGGATTCACTTCATTTTTGTTTTTCGTATTACCTCCCTTTTCTAAGTAATAATGCCCGGTCTTACTTAACGTACAGTAAATTCAAAGGAAAAAAAAAAAAAAAAAAAAAAATTATAACGAACAAGGACAAAATAGATCAACACATAAACTCGTCATTTGATATTATTAAGAATGTGCAGGAAACAAATTAAAACTGAAAAAAAGAATGTCGCAAAACTTAAATATTATATCATAAAGAAAACCAAATCAGTTTGAACTTGATCGGGTTGGGAAACGCGTCAAGAACGCTTATCCTAGAACTTGTTAGAGATTCCCAGTTTCCATTATATGAGGATCTTGCACTTGAATATCTTTCAGTTCATTCGTTTTCTTTTCCGTCATCTCCCTCACCACTAGCTTACTGCCTTTTATGTAATGAGCACGGCAAATCAAGAATAATGCATCAAAAAATTGTGTCTGCTCCCATGATGGTTCATTGCAATAACATACAAGCGATACTTCTTCCACGTTCGTAACCGGAAACGAGACCCTTTTTCTGAGATCATCAACATCAATGTTCAATGGAACCAAACCACAATGTATTAATTCAATATTAAACTTGCTTGATGAATTGAGTACTTCCCTCAGTTTCAGAAAGAACGAATTATCCAAGGGTCCTCTCAAACCATAAGTTAGCTTAATTTGCTTGGGAGCAATAGTTGGAAATGAGAGACCATGCATTGTTTTACTTCCACCTTTATAGATGAAAGAAAGTAATGGAGCATGCACTTGTACATTGACTTGCCTTCTGTATTCCCATAAATCTAGGGTCAACCATTTCAGAGAAACACTTCTGATAACCAAATCTTCGAGCTCCCAAAACCTAATATTAAGTCTTAAATTCTCGAGCAAAGGAAATTTTGATTCAATTGTGTCGAAAAATGCTTTGCCTATCATCACACCTACTATATTTAATTGTGTCACACTTCCTAATGAATCCATAATCAAAGGCACAGGTCCGCCTAGTCCGCTGTATTTAAACGAGCGAAGCCTTTGTACATTGCTGATCTCCCAAAGATCCTTCTTTCCTTTTGGATATATCTCCAATTCGCAAAGATGAGTAAGGTTTTTGACCTTACAATTCTTCAAACCCTTACAATACGAAAGCTTAATCTTCTCAAGCAATCTACAAATAGACAATAATTTTTCAAGTACCTCATCACTTATAATCACAGAGTCTAAGTGCAGTACACGTAGGGAGAGACACTTGATAGCATGATTGCTACAAATTTGAAGGGGATAGGTCGACGTGCCTGTTAAATTTATTGTATCGAGGTTTTCACTAGAGAATAACTCAATTGGCAATGTCATTGAATGATTCAAAACACAGATTTTTAGGAAAAGCTTTTTTATGCAGCTTTTGGAAGCTACCGACTGAATCCAATTTTCAGCCACAAAAGCCGAGTCTTGGTTAATGTCGCATTGAAGATCTAAACTTTCGATTGGTATGTTGTCTCGGTGATACCTTTGTAGAGTATGATCAATCATCTGTTTGTACTTTTTTTCTTCTTCATATGTTACAAACTTGGACAAGATGGTAGTAGGGAATCTGAGGGTAGGGATGGTAGACCAAGCGTGTAGCCATGACTTAGACAAGATACATGTGCGCGCGGCTTCTTCTACCGGTAACAATGATTGTATACGATGGATCAACTCCGGAACATCTTCTAATTGTCGTGTGTGCACCCTGCTTCTAGTCCTTTTCTCCATCTCCAAATTAAAGCAACTTTTTTTAGTCTTGAAATCTCTAAAGCAACAGGATTGACACATTTAATCACATTTGCCCTTGTTTTATTTATAAATATAAAAGATCTATTTTTAATTTAGAAGCTAGATAAATACAGAACATAATTAATTTGCCATTGATTTATAATCCAAAAACCAAGGTTGATTACATATGAATCCATAATCTTTATACGTAGCAACCAAAGATCACGAAGATGCATAACATAATGCACACAAAGATCTATATATATATATATATATATATATATATATATATATATATATATATATATATATATATATATATATATATATATATATATATATATATATATATATATATATATATATAAATGCATTATTATTATTAAATACAGTAGTTACATAATAGAATTACATAAAAAGTAAATTACCTTGAATCGAAAGCAGTCTATAATATCTTCAAAATCTTTCTTAATAATGCTGAGACGACTGTTTTTGCTTTTGTAAACGTAAGGAATAATGATAGCCGACATTCTCTAATCTCAACTTTTATTTATAAAGCTTACAAAACAGTCACTTGAGTTTCATTTTAAGTCAAACTTCATCCACATATTATCAACTACTCTTCATCATCTAAATGCTTAATTACGTCAAATATTTAAAGTAGCACATTATATTGTTACATCAAAGAATAAAAGAATGTCTTGTATGTTTATTCATACATGTACATATAAATAAAAGAATGTCTTGTATGGATGAATTGCTTAAAAATATGGAGGTGACAAAATGAGTAGACATTGGCGGCCTTATTCCAAATGGGAATTATTTAGTTTATTTTGCTGTTCAGAATTTGGGCAAAATGTGATGGATTAGAAAGTTTTAGAGTAGACAATGGCAGCTTTATTCCAAGTGCTAGAGGTGACAAAATGATCGACTATCAAGTCAAAGCATCATCTTGTTTGTTGGCCAAAACATGCAGCTGTCTAGATTTCAGTTCAAAATGATTTAAGCATGAACTCTATGGGTCGATATTTCTGGATGATATAGCCAGAAGGATGTTTTTCTGCATTGCTGATGATCAAAGCTGGTGCCTTTTATTTTTCATTAATCAGTCTTAGTAGTTTAACCAAGTTAACGTATGTACTCTGTGTAAGAAGCGTTTTACTAGAGGATTGACCCTTTTAGATGTTCCTGTTCGAGCATCAAACATATTTAATCATGCAAAATTTGATTTGGAAGTCAAAGTTGAATATGTTCCGGCATCAGTTGCCACCAAAAGGTATAAATTGTTCACTGAGGTTTAAAAATATGTGCGTCAGGTAACGGGTCAAAGTGAGTAGTTACACCCATTTAACCTGTTTTCTTAATGCGTGTATATATAATGAATCAGTCAAAAAAAATGACCACGTCTGGATATTAACATGAAAAAGCGTAAATGGACCTTGTCTTACCTCCCTTTTCTAAGTAATAATTCTCGGCCTTACTTAACAGTATATTCAAAGAAAAAAAAAAAAAAAAAAAAAAAAAAACGATAACAAACAACGATAAAGTAGATCAACACATAAACTGTCATTTGATATTATTAAGAATGTGCAGGAAACAAATTAAAACAGAAAAAAAGAATGTTACAAAACTTAAATATTACATATCATAAAAATGAACCAAAGGTTCTATTGAGAAAACCAATCCAGTTTGATCTTGATCGGGTTGGCCAATGTGTTAAGAACGCTTCTCCAAGAATTTAATATAGATTCCCACTTTCCATTATGAGGATCTTGCACTTGAATATCTTTCAGTTCATTCGTTTTCTTTTCTATCATCTTCCTCACTGCTAGCTTACTGCACTTTATGTAATGGGGACGGCAAATTGAGAATAATGCATCAAAAAATTGTTTCTTCTCCCATATGTGTTCACTGGGATAGCTTTCAAGTGATACTTCATCCACGTTCGTAACCGGAAATGAGAGCCGTTTTCTGAGATCATCAACATCAATGTTCAATCGACAGGAACTCCAAAATTTTATTTCAATATTAAACTTGCTTGATGAATTGACTACTTTCCTCAGTTTTAGAAAGAACGAATTATACAAGGGTTTCCACAAGTCATAAGTTAGCTTAATTTGCTTGGGAGCAATAGTAGGAAACGAGAAACCATGTATTATTTTACTTCCATTTTCAAAGGTGAAAGAAAGTAATTTTGGAGCACACACTTGTACATTGACTTGCCTGTTGTCTTCATTTAAATGTACGGTCAACCACTTTAGAGAAACACTTTTGATAACCAAGCTTTCGAGCTCCCAAAACCCAATACCAAGACTTAAATTCTCGAGCAAAGGAAATTTTGATTCTATTGTTTTGACAAATTCGTTGTCTATCTCCCCACTGTGTATCGATAATTGTGTCACATTTAAATTTCTGAGTTAGTACTCATATCATTAAGAAGAAAGTAAAAGTGCATAAGTATGTATGAGAAAGGTCGTATATACCATAAGTAATCACAACCATCCACTTCGGTGCCGGTAGAAATACTAACACACACTTCACGGCCTTGACTAGGTAAACTGCCATTCACATAAGAGCCAAATAACCAAGAAATTTCTTTTTGAAGGCTCCATCTACCATCTTCTTCCTGCAATGTATTACAATACAAAACCGTTATTCGTAACTGTTGACATATCCTCTAGTTTGCTTTATATATCAAGCTTCTTCTAAATCTATATAGTTCACGTGTGAATTGTGACAACAAAAGACAGCTTTCAGATATAGCTATGAGCATGATAATGTGTACGCTAATTATAGACTTACATCCATTGTTACTGGATCGAATACGCTTCTTTCAGAAAATCTGTGGAGTAACAAATAAGTAGATTAGCACAAGGAAGGGCCAAAAATAATATGACAACTTAATTAGCAGTTCATATTTTTACCAAAGTGGCCAATTCAACCAGTCCAATGGCTTTTGAAAGTTACAATCTTTACTCTTCTAATTTTGTACTTAATTTGATGACTAGGTGGATTTGTCGTTTTAGTTTGATTCACTGGTGAGTGGTGATGCAAGTGTTCAAATTAAAGTAAACTCACATTTGTTTCTTGGTTAGATCTGAATAGTAGGATCCTTTAGCCAATGTTGTTTCTTCGGCAAACGGTGGCAGCTTCCAGTCCACTGTCAATTTTAAAGAGCAACCATTCCCCTTAATACAACCATCCATGATCCCACCATCAGCTGGCACACGGAATTCGTAAACGCCGGACAAAATTATATCCCCAGAGGTGGAGTCACTTAAGTTTGCATCAATGATGAGGGAGAATTGGGCTGGTACAGACAACACAGATTGCATCAGGTTTATTTTGCCAGGCTTAACCTCAGGTTGTCCGGTTTCAAAGAGCATTGCCTTGTAATCATCCAATTCAGCAGGAGAACAGCCATAATCAAAATTTTTGCCATAATAAGCCATTACTCTTCCAGCAACTTTTGTTTCCTCAGAAGTTGCAACAAATACTACTTCCAGAGCTGCTTCTACTACATACTTTAATGCAATGTAATACAGCTTTAAACAGCCATCTCTACCTTTTAAAGTATAAGAACACGAACCGCCATTGGGTCTCTTGGCAAAATAATCTGAGAAGTTTATAACCGCAGAGTCATTGCAAACTTCAAATGCATCATTGAATTGTTCGGGTGCACCACTTCTAAAATAAGAATGATATTCACTCGGAGTATTCATGTCAACCAAATTGTCAGTGGTAACATAGAGATTCGCAGCAATCTTAACAGAGGTAGAGAATGGAATTGAACAGTAACAGTTACAGTGTGGAGATAAACATCCCAGTTTGGCGACAGCTATGGGATCATTGAATTTATGGTTGAATATATTGAAAGTAGGTGACGCCGGATCTAGAGAGAAACGAGCTGCCTGTATACTCCCAAACAGCTGATGACCGCTGCCCACCAACTTACTGTGGGCAGTGCCTTTTGGAGGATCATATGTATGGACCTTAAGCGAATGTGGTATGTCAACTCTACGTGGGTGGGAAGCTTTTGCATCATCACTGTTATAGCTAAGAAAAACCTTACACAGCACAAATCGAAACTTGGCAACTCCACAGAATGATGGCATCCTGTCGTGAACAAAAACCAATACGCAATACAAAATTACAAGTGTGAAAGAAACAATATGTATATAACATTGTGTTTTGAATGACTCAAAGTTATAGTAAACTCACAGTTGTTCCTCGGTTAGATCTGAAAAGTAGCATCTTTCATCCAGTTTGGACGAGTGTTGTTTTTGTGGTTGTTCTTCTCTGTCTTTTAGGAGATCTTGGCGTTTGGTTTTCATGGAAAATGAATTTTTTTGAATCTTTTTAGTCGATTCTTAAACCCTAAACTTCAAATATCGCCAATAACTAAACTCCAAAAATAAAGTTACAAAAACAGAAAACAAGACCAAATCTCCTATGTTATATTGTTTTCATTGTCGGTTATATTTTTTTGGGCTGCATGCAACGTCGCTTCTCGGATCATTGTTTTCATTGTCGGTTATATTTTTTTGGGCTGCATGCAACGTGGCTTCTCGGATCATCAAAAAGCCCAAACGCCGATTCTTTCTCATGTGGTTATTCTTATGGGTTGTTGATGTTGTTGCGATCGCATGCTTTACCCAAAACCGTTCCCTTATACACACCCCCGTCACAACAAAACACCATAAGATATATTCGGTTTCTTTTGTTGACAAGCGCTTGTCAACAAACGAAAACCGAATATCTCTTATCTACATGTACGTGTTCGGTGATCTTTTTTATTCAATGAATGAATGTGAGGATCTAGGAAAGCTCAAAGCAAAAGGTGACATTGGTATCTTCATCGGTTATGTTAAAAACTCACATGCTTATCGGATTTACAATCGAAGAACAAAGAGGGTTATGGAGACCATGATAATCAAGTTTGATGAATTCTCGGCAATGGCTTCTGAAGGCCTCAGTTTAGAACCCGCACTCAAACTGAAGACTTTTGAACACATCAATTCAAGACTCGTACCGAATCTGCCTCCGTCTACAATAACAATTGAACAACCATGTGAACCTAACTTGGATAATGTGTTTGAGATTATGTATGATGACTATCTAGGTGACCAACCAAAGATACACCATGAATTACTTCCCACGCACCTCAAACTCAACAAATACAAGATGCATATACCACGATTGATGATGAAGCTGTTGGGATATGTCCATATCATAAATAAATATACTACTGGAAATACGTGAGCCTATTAGGGGCACACACGTATACACTTAGAGAATGTTTTACTTAAATGTAATTAATATATTAATGTATTAATTATATTAAGTAATGTTTATGAAATGCCTAGGTAATACTACTAAGAGCTTGACTTGTAATCTGCTATAAATTATTAAATCAAAGAGGTTGTGTGAATTTTTTTCCGAAACACTTTCGTCCATTTTCTCTTAATTCATAAATTATTGTTACTGAGGGTGGTGATAAAGGATAGTTTGGTCGGTGTAAGTAACAGGTCGAAACAGGCCAGTTTTTTTGTTTATTTATTAAAATACATTATTAGAAATTTTTATGCATTAGTTAGGATTACAAAGCAATGTTTTTCTACAAGGATAATCTGAAAAATTTTAAGATATGATTTGATAGTTCTGAGATGTTCGACCTTGTTTGCTTTTTACGTAAACATTTGACCCGGTTGAGATAAAACCCAACTCAAATGACCCATTTTTATGAGACTTGGTTGGAACTGTTGTGTAGAGTGTACTTGCAGGCTTCCCTTGACTTGTAATCTGCCATAAACTATTTGATATGTTTATGCTTTATATATATAATTTCACTCAAACGCGTTGCAATTGGTTGTGTTGATGGATAAAATGACTTCTAAATGTCTTATAACTTACCACATGGTGCCTTTCCACCAGAAGGCCTCCTTCCCATGTGCAAGTTCAGGAATAAAATGGTGAAAAGTGAAGGGGAAACTGAGAAAAGTGTTTTAAGATTCTAGTTAGGATAATTTGTTTCAAAAGGGTGCGCGATTGCAATTCTATGTGGTTGTAAATGTGTAGTTTAGAAAGTGTTATAGCCAACATAGAGAGAGGAAAATAAAAAAAAAAAAAAACGTAGATTGATCTTCACACTTGTTATTTTCATAGTACAAAATGTGAACAGAGGTCTGCCAACTTCAGCATCTTTCAAAGACTACAGTAAAATTTAAGGAGATTTAAATCATCAGAAAAGCCAAAGGTAAAATGCACAAAAGGGGCTTATGGTCACCCGTTGAATATCGAAAGCTCATAGATTACATCATGAACCATGGTCTTGGCTGCTGGAGTTCGGTCCTCATTCATGCAGGTAAGTTAATATCTGTGCTACACAATCAATATTAACATCCATATATGTCCGTAGGTAAGTATGTGTTCTTGACTTGCAGGCTTGCAGAGGAGTGAGAAAAGTTGCAGACTAAGATGGATCAATTATCTAAGGCCGGGATTAAAGTGACAGTTCACCTTACACGAGGATGACATCATCCTGACTCTTCATGGCATGCTAGGCAATAAGTATGCAAACATTATACACCACTTATTTATTTTCCCATTTTCACCGTAGCAAGTAAATTTGATATTTATTTAGATATACTCAAGCTGCACAGGCGGTCTCAGATGTCACAGCATTTGCCTGGAAGGACAGATAACGTGATAAAGAACCACTGGCGTTCTTATCTGAAGAAAAAAGAGATTCAAGTCTCAAATCTTCAGAAGCAGATGGTTGTAGAACGTTGCCCAAGATTTTATTTGCTGATTGGCTATCACTCAATAAATTTCACAAGTTTGAAACTTCAGGCCAGTCACTAGTTTCGTCGGGCACGTGTCATTACTCCTCTCTGGCTCTCATAATAGAGTTACGAATGACATTCAAGAAGGATCACGTTATAGTTTTGCTGATTCCGTGGATAATCTGCAATTGAAATACCATCATCAACATGTAGAATGTGACTTCTATGATCTATTCTTTGAAGATAATACATGTCAAAACTTCAACAATAGTGATGCAGCAATAATGTATAGCCGTGATGACTTGTAGCACAAATGTACTCGGTATACCAAAACTTTGATGACATTAATTGCATACGTGAGTAAAACCTCAGTTTGAAGCCTTTGGGTTAAAATGATGATCTCAATTATGTAATTATGCTCAATGTAACGAGTAATGACATTTTGGCTCAATCTAAACAGACTGTAGACATCACCTTTATAATGAAAGTTTCTAAAAGTGGTTGTTTCATGATTCATCTGTATACTTTGGACTCTATTCATCTATGAAAATTACACTTTGTGTTTTGGTTGGTGCAATCTTGTAACGCACAAATAGTAGCTTTGGCTTTTAAAACCTTTCTGAAAATCTCTATTTCAAATTCGTTTACACCCCTAATTTTAGTGGGTCAATGTCAACGCAGACGTTACAATGGAGCAAAACTTACCTTTCAAATGTAGCTGGAGAAATTGCATTCGTGTTTGCATTGATTATGTGGGTGACTAGCATCGCTCGCATAAGGCAAAAGATGTTTGAACTTGTCTTCTACACGCACCAAACATATATTCTATACCTTTTCTTCTACATAATTCATGTCGGAGTAGCCTACTTCTGCTTGATTCTTCCTGGGATTTTCCTCTTCCTCATAGACCGATACTTGCTAATCTTACAAACGTTAGGCTCATTGCTGCCCGACTCTTGCCTTGTGATGCTCTTGAACTCACCTTTTCTAAGACTGCTGGTTACAGTATGACCCAGAATCTTTTTAGTAAGTTGACCTATACAAATTGGAAATTAAGAGGTGCTGATTTATGTTGAACTTATTGTGCAGGATTTTAGTATAACCCAACGAACATATTGTTTGTGAATGTTCCATTGATCTCAAAGTTACAGTGGCATCCATTTACAGTGACTTCTAAAGTTCTAATACTAACATGGAACCTGAAACACTCGGCATTGTGATAAGTACCAAGGAATTCGGTCTCGCAAGCTTTACCAAGAGTTGTCTGGTTCTCCCATGGATCGTCTTCAAGTCTCCTTGGAAGGACCCTATGGACCTACTTCACCACGTTTTCTAAGGTTATTTAGATGTAAATAACTAATCAAGCCAAAAAAAATTCAAAATTATGAAAGAAATCCTCCATTTCTCATGTGTGCTTCTCAGTTCTGAAACTCACTTATGTTTGTATTTTTTGTAGTTATATGAGAATCTAGTACTGATCAGGGGAGGAAGTGGTATCACTCTTTTCATCTCCATTATCCGAGAGCTGACCTTTCGAAGGGCGCAACAAGCTGATAAAAACTACAACATCCCAACAAGTGTTCTCCTCATTTGCGCCTTCAAAAACTCAACAGATCTCTCCATGCTCGACCTTTTACTTCCACTAACATCAAATGGTACCCCTTTAGATCTTTCTCAGATGAATTTCCAAATACAAGCATACGTCACTAGAGAAACCGAGCAACAACAAACTCTTGAAAACACCAAGAAGCCTCTTCGAACAATATGATTCAAACCAAACCTATCCGGTTCACCCATTGCAGCACCACTTGGACCCAACAGTTGGTTATGGTTATGTATAATTGTTTGTGCTAGTGTTTTCTTGGCTACTAGTTTTGTTTTTCTCTGGCAAAGAAGGACACCAACAATAGGGAAGCCACGAAAGTGCAAAACTTGGAGTTATCTGAAGTTGGAGGGATTGAAAGCTTTGCTAATCAATCTGTTGTTGAAAGTACATTTTGGCCACAGGCCTGATCTAAAGTGTAAGTTCTTCATTCCCTTTGCGCTAAATGTTGCATAATAAATTGATAATAAGATATTTGCATTATTCTTAATGATCAAGGTTTGGTTCTTGATGATCGCAGGTGTACTAATGGAGAACAACAGAAAAGGATCCGATGTGGGAGTTTTGGTCTGTGGGCCAGGAAAGATGAGACATGAAGTTGCCAAAATATGTTCATCAAATGAGCCTATTATAATACAGAATCACCATCAGAACACCGCATCAATAGAACAGGCAACAGTTCCAATTTTACGAGCACTAGAAGCATAGAGAATAGATATAATTTTACGACCAGTAGAACAGTAATAAGGAATAAGATGCAGTTTCTTATTATAAATTTATAATACAGAATCACCATCAGAACACCGCATCAATAGAACAGGCAACAGTTGCAAGTTTACGAGCACTAGAAGCATAGAGAATAGATATAATTATTACTGTATAACGTAAAACCAGAAACTGTTTGGTGTATTCAGAGACTGTGAGGTGAACTGTACAGCATAGCGACCAACGTCTAGAAATTAATAGCTAAACCAAACCATTATCTTTCACAGAAAGCGATGCTTAAACCTATAGTAGTTTGCATTCTTCTCATAAAAGAGGGGATGATGGCCAAATGGCATTTGACCCAACAAAAAAACAGGACATGAAACATACAAAAAATGTCCCAAATACCCCTCATAACCAAAACTCCAGCTAGTTTGTCCAAGGTCTGGCTCATCTTATATAACTACTCCCCAGACTATATAGTTGTAAAAAAAACAAATTAAACAAAAAGAATAAACGATTCAAAGCTCCAAACTATGAACTTTCATCTAACTTTTACTCTCGGGTATAACTGTTGTATGCTCATTACCAGCATCTCTAGAGTAACTATCTAGATTACGGCGGTTGTCGTCAACAGCATACCTAAACCGCCCCACTCGGTTAAGTTTTTCATAATGATCATCATGTTTCCTGATAGCATCACCAGTATCTTTGTATTTGTTTGAAAAGGTTGTTGGACGTTGAGTGAACCGAAAATGATCATCTGATCTGATTCTTTCAGGATACCCGATTGACTCGAACCTTTGGTTTCGCTGAATCAGCCGACTGTCTCTAGATTGGCCATCCCTATTTCTTCGATCATCAAAACATTTGGAGGAACGTTCAGGAGACGCGTGATCACCTTTGACTATAGTTTCTATCTCACCAGAATTACTTGTATCCAAATTCTTGCGTTTCTGAAAATTCCAAGCAATAGGAGACCCAGACCGTGATCTTGACCGTGAGCGAGCTTTAGGTCGATTAAAATTGGTAGAACGTTGATTTCTTTCTAAATAAGATGGTTTGGGATCACGGTATTCTTGTCTATATCTATCATTGTATCTGTCATGGTCACGGTCACGGCTATGGCTTCTTCTAGCCGGCAGTCCTCTATTATTATTACTGCCATAGCCATTGTTTCTTTCAGATGGTGATGACCTTCTGTATTGGCTCCTGTAAGGACTGTAATTTCTATAATGGTTGTTGCGGCTATCAAGGCTCCCGTTGCTCTTCTCATCCCAAAGTCTTGTAACGGAATTGCCACGTGGACGACTCACATCATCACATGAACGGTCTCGGAAAGAAACATTATCCCTTCCCATAGAATAGGAATCTCCAAAACGATTTGACCTGTATGCATGAGACAAATTAGGAAATACATACGACAAAAAGCATTTTAACTATTGGAACACAAGCTAATATGCAACTATTTAGTGTATAAAAAATTACCTGCTTTGCAGTGCATAAGCACCACTCCTGCACACATCAAAGGACCTTAAATCTTCCTGCCCATCTTTCCTTTCAGAAAAACCTTTGGCTGGTTCATCGATATGTTTTTTCTCGTAGATATCTGCTTGAGCACCTTGCTCGGTGTCATTGTTAGGTGTGGCTTCTTTTACCAACAATGAACTTTGAATTTCCTTTGTTTGACCATGGTCGACTCTTTCGGACAAGGGGTTTTCCATAGTGCCAGAGTCAGCTTTGTTTACATTATCAGACGCACAATCAACTGTCTCTTTTTCCTCAACTTGACTATCCTCCCATCCAATCGGTTCTCTTAACTCACCATCTTCAAACGGAGAATCATAACCAACCTCAACTTTGCCATCTGAATCTCCCTCAGCCATGTGACCTTGTTCTTCTTGAGTAACATTTGAACCACAGCACTCACTGATGACAGGATCTTCTAAAGTAGCAGGCTGCTGATCTGACTTTTCTATTTTAATGTTTGATTCAACCTTGACAACTATTTGCTCTCGTAAAATGGATGTCGTTGAAGCCGTTAAATCTTCACACTTAACTGGATGAGTCAGTGAGTCAATAACATCTGATTTACTTGCAGAACTCTCAACATACGATGTCTTACTACTAATCGTCTTCACTCCCATCACCACCTGTGAGCAACTCAAATCGCCGTTACAATTTTTCACAAGGGGTACAGCTAAACTATCAACATCACGCTTCACAAACGACTGATTCCGACACACACTATCTAGCAGCTTTCTTTCTTTAACACCTACAGCTTCTGCACATCTATTTTTGCAACCTTCTAATTTAAAATTTCCACCCCCTACACAACTATCATGACGGTCCGGTTCGGCCACCAAATCATCACAAGGTACCACCCATTCATCCATCACTGTATTCAAGTCCCAATGTAATCTCAACTCTTTAGAAGGAGCAATGCTCTTATCCTTCCTGTCATTCCCATTACCTGAATCCGTCGACACAATAGCTTCTTTTATATCAACATCATCACATGAATTAGCCTTTGGAGTTACGTGCTCTTTTAATAAAGACAGGTCCTTGACATGAACTGCGTTATTATCAATCAAGCTACTACACGCAGCATCAGCAAGCAACTCAATACCCGAAAAGTCAACCAACTTGGCCTGTTTTTTTCTCGGTTTCAATATCTTACTGTTTCTCACTGAAGTTTTAGACTTTGTTTTCTTGCCCGGGGTTAACGAATTTGAACATTGTTGAGCAGAATCTTCATGATGGACAGCGGGAGTCTGAGGTCCAGATGTAAGACCCCCTTCACAGTTAAGACACGCAGTTTGAGGAGGAGGCGGTGAAGTAGATTGACGCAAAAGTTTTCGTTTCTTCAAAGGGGCATCAACTACTTTGTCAGCGCCAAACTGTCAGAGAAAACAAATAAGAGTAAAACTTGATGCCGAATTGGAAATGCAGATCAGCAGTTGCATATATATAGTATAAAAGATAGGGATACCTTCTTGGTTCCCGATTTAAGACACAATCCAAAAGTGTCGGTTCCCGGCTTCCTGGGGCGCCTAGTAATGCTGGTACGGCTTTTTCTAATAATGTTCCAATTCATATCCATGTTAATCAATTTCAAAGGTTCCGAGTCCATTCTAGCACGACATAGATTCTACGTCATAAATTAGGACGTCGCAAAGACAGTTATGCAGAGACGCCTGTACACTGAAACGTAGTAAATGCAAAAACATTAATATCACATGGATAATATATTCATACACATAAAAAAACACCAATCGGTTAAAAAAGCATTCTAAATAATCTGCATATGGTGGCGGCTAACGACTTAACATAAAGATCCTGCCTCAAGATAAGATTCCACAACCGCGTATTGGGACAATGTTACGTCACTATACTAACCAAAAAAAACAAAAGGATACAGTCCAATAATGCGTGTATCAGTTGTAGAAAAAAAAAAAAAAAAAAAAAAAAAAAAAAAAAAAAAAAAAAAAAAAAAAACTAGTTATACAACTAGAGATGTGGCTAACAAACAAAAAGGGGGTGTTTGTTTCGGCTTATATAGCGGGCTTATGGCTTATGATTCATAAGCTCACTTTTTGTGGCTTATTTTAAAACTTGTGATATTTATAAATTTATGATGACATGATAAGCTTATATAAGGCAGAAAATCTGAAAATAAGCGACAAAAAGTGAGGTTATGAATCATAAGCCGAAACAAAAAGTGGAGTAAATGGTATGGTAATTTATAGATCTAGACAAGTGAAGAATCCTTAAATATAGATCTATAACGACATCAAATACCAGACAAGGGGGGCATAAATGTAAGCTTTTCGTTATTCCAAAAATCAGATCCAGAAAAAACAAAATCCAATGTTGTTGTTCAAAACACATGAATCTCATTTTTGATCTAGTAAATGCCACGTCACCCCCGAAGATTGTTTTTCATCATGATGATGAATCGAAGATAGAGAGAAAAATCAATCAAATCATACCTGTAGTTGAAACTCAAACTGGATCTCAATCAGAAGGCAGAATGAATGAATGTGATGTGTTGTTACTCTCGAAATGAAGTGTTGTTACTTGTTGAAAATTATTTATTTGAGGTCTGAATGAGAGAGAGATGATGATGATAAGAAATAAGAGAAGAGTGGCTTTGGCTGACTATTTATTAGGTCAAAGCTGGTCTAGATTCATTTTTCATTTTGACTCTCTCTCTATCTCTACACTACATGGTGTGCGGCGTTCATTCTAGCTGGATTTCATCCTGCGGCTCACATTTTGACCTAACCCATCCAACGGCCCTTATTATTCCTTCCTCATATTTAAAAATTATAATAATAATAATAATAATAAAATTGTTTTTGCCTCAATCTTACTACTCCTACTAGGGCTGAGCAAACGACCCGAACGGACCGGACCGGTCCGGTCCTCGGTCTTGGGTTTTTGGATAATTCGGTCCTCGGTCCGGTCCACAAACCGATTATTTGGCCGTGTTAGACCGGATCAACCGACAGACCGACCGAGACCGGACCAGACCAACCACATTCGGTCCGGTCATCGGTCTTGGCTTTTTTGCTAATTCGGTCTTCGGTCTTGTCATTCCGATCCAGTCCTGGACCGATGCTCACCCTTAACTCCTACTATCTTTTGGTATTACAGTATTCCGTGTAATGTTAGGGGTATGGTTGAGCAAAAATCCACCGAAAACGGACCCGAACTGACAAAACAACCAAAACCTGACCGAACCAAACTGAACTGATCTTTTTCGGTCGGTTTCAATTTTGTATATTTATTTCGCTTTTTGTCGGTTTCGATTCGGTTTTTCGGTTTGAAACACGAAAACCGACCCGAACCGAGTTATCCGATTCGGTTTCAGTTTTGATATCTATTTCTCGGTTCGGTTATCGGTTTGAGTTTTTTTCTTTTCCGGTTTTAGGTTTGGGTTGTTTTTTGTCGGTGTGGGTCGCGTTTGGCCCGCTGCTCACACTAGTTAGGGGGCGTTTGGTTTGTTAACGGGAATCATTATGGGTTTGCAAACCCATCATGATTGATGGCTATGAGATTTGCCTATTTGTATGGGTTTCATACCCATATATCAAAATAAAACCCACCAACCAAACAAGTTATTGGAAATGTAATTCATTTATTCTCATTCCCATAAACCTACTTCTTTGACAAACAAACATTCCAACTTCTTGGTTTTCTTTTCAAAATTTCAATTTTTTATCTAAGATTTTAGTTTTTGAATCTATATAATCGTTAGACAAACCGTAATGGTAAACACAACTAACTGAGTGTCACATCAACTTTTCACTTTTACTACTAATATTATCACCAAACTGAGAAATAAGACTGTTAATTTTTACCATCCAAACATACCTTATACACAAATATACCTCACAAAAACCAGCATCACAACCTCACACACATACAACCAACATCACAAGTAAATTACGGCCAAGTCCAACTTCTCTCATTCTTCCTTTTTTTTACCTAATACATGTTGTCTATGGGTTGAGTTTTAAAGGAGATGCATCTTTGAGGGAAAGATGCGTCTTAGAACACCCATATTACACCCAACCTTACCGATGGAAATTGTAGAATGAACACTAATTATGACTATCTAAAATATGGTGCCATTACAAATAACTTGTCAAAATCACTTTTCTCATTAAGCTATATGTACATAAAAACATTATTTTTTCTTAAAATACAAATATGATCTCTCCGCATTTTAACTTTTTTGTACCTTGCTTTGACGCCATTACGTATTGTTGTTTATAAAAACATATGTAAATATTGGTTATTTAAACATGTTTGCATGTGAAAGAGTAGATTTTGAGGAGAATGATTCTCTAAAGTTATTTTTACAACTTTAGTGAAGTTAGGGGATGTGAGCCATTGGATTTGATCCAATGACTCAAATCAAAAGAACTTCTTTTGATTTGAGCTATTGGATCAAATCCAATAGCTCACACATTTCCAACTTCACTAAAGTTGTAAAAACAAACTTTAGATAATCCTTCTCCAGATTTTGATTATATTTTTTCTATAACACGTCATATAAGTAAAATACATTAGTAAATTTAGCAAAAACCACCACACCTAGATGTATTTTTCAAATGCATAAAGCCATCAACAATCTCGTTAAGCTAATTATGCCAGACTTCTAAAAACAGAGTTGTATATGAAAGTGTGTGAGGTGTGCTACCGCACTGGACCTCAAATTTTTAAGGACCCCAAAATACATACCTTGTTATATACTCGGAGCCTCAAAATTCAATTCAAACAAAATATTGTTACCGTTGTACAATCTTATGTTGTAAATATTTGTTAAAACTTTAGATCTTAAGAATACTATGCTTTTTGTTTTCATAGTTAGTATAATATTTTTTTATCGTCGTACTTAGTTATGGTATAAGTTTTCGTACAGGGTCTCCGTTAACTCAGTTACGACACTGCGTAAAAGTATAGAAATGCTAAACTTGTTACACAACTTTTAAGTTATATATATATATATATATATATATATATATATATATATATATATATATATATATATCCGGAATTAAC
Organism: Artemisia argyi; assembly: GCA_030686995.1. Lineage (NCBI taxonomy): Eukaryota > Viridiplantae > Streptophyta > Magnoliopsida > Asterales > Asteraceae > Artemisia > Artemisia argyi. The sequence goes on along the minus strand of CM060707.1, from coordinate 177,497,535 downwards.
AACAAAAAATGTATACATTGGTGTATATAAATTCATATTTTAGTGTGTGATTAAATTTTATCTATGACTTTCCTTTAAAGTATGATGATGGTATGGAGAAGTAGGAAAAAAGAAGAGAATAAAACATTGATGTGCATGTATGATAAGGAATGTGTGGGATATAACAACAGCTAGGGAAGGGATCATCTGAGCATTACTCAACACCACATGTGATGTGCCCCATCTTTATCTTTTTGCTAGCTTAGCTTCACATTTTTATTCCATTTCTTTTGTTAGTGTGTTGTGAACTTAGCAAAATATACGGCTGAGCATGGGGGTGTTATATATTTTATCTAAGAAATTTGAAGATATTAAAATCAATACATTCAAACATATTATATATTTCATATCATATAATCACCATTTAGCACACAAGGCCAAACACCCATTTTAGATATATAGCAATGGTAGAAAGATGAAAAATCCTAGATTTGATGTGCCAACATTAGTTTGTTCATCCTTTATTCAAAAAATTTAAAGAATAAAACATGCCTGACATCAACATAATATTCAGTTTTCTAAAAGCAAATAGAACAAAAGAGGTATCTGAATACATTTTAGAGCACAGATTTGACAAGGTTTATATTTGCTTAATTATCAAAAAATTTGCCTGGTTGGCGTGTTGTAAATAAAATTCATCCAATTTAATCAACTTTACTCGAGTAAAGTACAGATTCTGAGGGGGGGGGGGGGGGGGGGGGGGGGGAACTACACACTGTGTTGTCGATTATCATAAACTATCGAACCTTTAATACAATGAAAAACAATTGAGATGGGTCTTAGCTAGCAAATTATTCTATTTGTGTTGCTTTGATTCCACGAAGAGTACGTGCACCGCCACCTCAATATAATCTTAAAGATAGCTTCCTTTCCTATATTGTCTTTCACATATTTCTGTCTGGTTTTCGATCTTCAACCCTCAATTTGCTTTTCTTGGCCGTACACAGATCATTCCAGCTAGGTCTGCTGCATAAAAAATGTGTATCATTAAACCCATCGATAATTGATAAAAAGATTATGTAAAGACTCCTAGCACCCTATGGGCAGAATTGTAAGGCCATCTAAAAACACATGACATGAAAGAGTGTTCCTATGCGAAACATGGATTTGTGAGCAATAATACAATTCGATGAAGATTGGCCAACATGCGCCAGAAATTGCAAAATCTTGGTGGTATCAGGTTTCTTCTAATGGTCAATGTCATTGTATCAGTATGACGGGAATAGTGTGCCGTATTGTCTTCATACATTAAGAGTCTATTAAATATCACTAAATACTGCTTTTAAAGAGTAAAAGTATATAACACGTCTTCTTTCGGCAACAACAAAATGATATACCATATAAAGGTTACACAAATCCATCAGTTTAATCAAGGACAAAATGAAAAAGTCGAAAGTCGAATGAAAACCTGATTATAAATAGGATGGTTGGTGATCAGTAAGATTTAGCAAAAATAGCGACTTCCTCTGCTGGACTGCCGGTCATCAGGCACTTCTTTGGCCCTTGGGGTTGTTCAAAAGGAAAACATCTAATGGTTGCCCCTGTTTCTTCTTTGATCTTTAATTCATCTTCATCACTATACAAAAGCAACAGGCGATCAAAAGTGTAAGGGAAATGAAAAACATGATGTGCAGAAAGAAGGGCGATTTTAATGTTATAGAAGTTGTTTCAGAAAGTAACAATTTGTGCGAAAAAAATAGTGGTGGGTTGATGCTATAAATTCAGAAAATAGTGAATACTAATGTAGTACCACTTTTGCACAATAAACCGATCAATATATGTAAATTAGAGGAATATGGTGTAAATTCGAGTTGACCACATCAGCATTTAGAGCAAACAATACAAGTTATAAGTTGTAACTAAGGGCATCCACATGATAAAGCTTTTAAGATTTAAAAATGTATTATTTCATGTTAAATCATCAAAACATAAACCTTTTTGTTTGTCAAACATATCAAAACTGTTAAAACTGTATAAAGATTCACATAACGGAAATACATTTTAATTATGAAGAGATCCAAGATCTTGAACCTATCCATGACACATAACTACATAAGCATGAAACAAAAAATCATCGAGGATGCTCTAAAGGATGATGTGTTTATAAAATAATCCCTCTTAACTTTTGTTTGTAAATAAAAGGGAATGCAAATTAGAAATATCATGTAGTTTCATAATGGCCCTAGTTAAAGTACATCGTTGAACAGGGGCAAAGATTCCCTTGTGTCTGGATCATATGTCATGTGAATTTTAGTATAAAAGATAACAACGTACCTTCCCACCCATGGACCCCTTGCCCATTTTCCCTGTGATATTGCCTCTTTGAGATCGTCATATGAGGTGACATCCACAATGTTGCTGCAAAAGAATTCAATAGTCATTAGCATTATGATTCCACTTTGGAAGATACACCTATAACATTTGTTTCTCATAATATATACTACTTAACAGACAATTGAAAACCAACAAGACATTATCAGTCCACAAGTTTGTGATGGAAAAAATATTAAAAAAAAAATAGTAAATTGTGATATTGCCCATAAGAACACAAAGAGCTAGGATTGGATATTATACCTATCTCGAAAAGCAATAGCTTTATTCAAAAGGGATAATTGGATCTCATCGAGCTTTTCTTTGACATAGGGCACAAGAACTGAAGGTTCCATAGATATTCCAAAAACCTTCCCTGGTTTCCCAGGAATATCTCTTCTAGATACAACCACACTCCTGCTTGAAACATCACGAGGACCAATTTCAATTCTTAGAGGCACTCCCTGCACAAGAAAATTATATTTAACTTGTAAATTAGACCAAAAACTATACTAAGAATAATACAAATTAATGAATGACAGGGTATAATAAGATAGCAGGGGTAACAAGTTACTGCAGACTCCATTTATGTCTCACCTTCATTTCCCAGAAATTAAATTTCCATCCTGGTGTTCTTTGGTCAGAATCATCTAGCTTTACTTTAATGCCGGCAGTATGAAGAATATCTTTAATAGACAATGCGGCATCAAGAACTTCTTTCTTCTCATTAGCTTTCTTCCAAATTGGTACAATCACCACCTTTCAATAACGAGACAATTTCAGTATGGAGTTACTCAGGTAACTGGTCATGAAATATAAAGCTTAACAAATACTGAACATTTATACATAAATGTCCCTACTAAAGTATGCAATATAAGAGCTGAGCTTTTTTAATCCATCAAAGAACCTAATTTATGCTGGAGAGTGCAGAAGGGAAATCCTAGAGGATATGAAAGGATAAACAAATTTTATATTCACCTGACATCAGATGACCAGCAAAGAGACCTCCACAATATAACAGCTAAAAATGTATCTGAAGAGAATACTGATAACAGCTTCGAGTTGAAGAGTGATACCTGTACAGAAGCCAACCTTGGAGGAAGCATTAATCCCGCATCATCTCCATGAGTCATTATAATACCACCAACAAATCGAGTGCTTATAGCCCAAGAGGTTTGCCACACATGCTGCCTTTGCCCATTTTCATCAGTAAACTGTATGGACAACGTTTCAAGTTTTGGAGTCAACAGGGATGAAAGTAGTAATCATTGTGGTTCTTACTTCTTAATAAGCAACTTGAATCTGAAGCAATCTACTCGGAAAGCTAAATCCACACAAAAGATTTTTTTAAATCCATCTACATACAAAATTACTCTTTATTTCCCTCTTCTTATACGTATTTCCGAAATATCTCACGATTAAACGGCGGACATGGATTAAATTAGAAAGAAACCTGTGTACTAAAAGCACGGGAAAAGTTTTGTCCTAGATTATGACTGGTTCCAGCCTGCAAGGCCTTACGATCACCCATCATAGCTTCAATTGTATAAGTTCTATCTGCTCCAGCAAATGTCTCTACCCTTGATTTTCGACCTGGTATTACAGGCATTGCAGCTTCCTCATACGCAAATTTGGTATAAACATCAATCATCTGCATCGCCTGCAGTTTAAGCAGCAAACACCTGTTACAGATTAGATTCGGAGTAGCATCTTTTCCGCATTAATATAAATATATATATTTATATGAACCTCTTTTTCTGCTTCCTCTGGAGTAGCATGAGCAGTATGCCCCTCCTGCCATAGAAACTCGAGAGTCCTGATAAAGGGTTTGGTACGCATCTCCCATCTTGTAACATTTGCCCACTAATTATAATCATTGAAAGAACAAGTGCGATTACTATAAAAGAAACGTGGAATAATCTTCAAAAAATATTGACAATAGGAAACACAAAGTAAGGGCGAACCTGGTTAATCATAAGAGGAAGATCACGATGACTATGAATCCACTGCGTAAACATATGGTTAACAATGGTTTCACTAGTAGGTCGAACCTGCAAGAGCCTCACAATTTGCAAAAATCAAAGTCACACTCATGTCTTAATTCATCCAGCTTAAATCAACTTCACGAAATTCATTTTCATGTCTAATTTCCAGAAAACACAAAACAATATCATTCTTAGATAGCAATTGTAGAGTAACGGGATCAATACCACAAGTTTTTCTTCAAGTTCTTTCCCTCCTCCAACGGTCACAAGAGCCAATTCCGGACTAAAACCCTCAACATGGCTGGCTTCTTTCTCTATAAACGAATACGGTATAAACTGCAGAGAATCAAAATCACAATCACTTAGTTAATCGTAGCAAACATAAAATCTTATCTTATACTAGCGTGCTTTAGGAGGAAGCAGCTAGATATGAAGATTAGGATTTTGTTTTGTAGTCATTTGGTTAGTAATTATCATAATGAATGGTGCATTGGGAAGTTTAAGGTACCTTGTATTCAAAGCATATAGAGGAATATATGATTGGGTAACAATACCACTGATCAGCCTTGATACAAAACATTCTAAGGGTAGTAGCATATATATGGAACAGATGGCTCAGTACATTTAGGATGAAAACTTATCCTGCCTTAATAGTCCAATTCATAGTATAATGTGCTCTGAAAGATTGGGCAATTATAATTATGCATATTGGGTCTGTGATGGCTGGTTAGTTAGTAATTTTCATAAGGCGAGTTTCCTATTTGTAGAAGGATGTTTTAAGGCTGAGCATGGGAACTTCATTTTGAAGAATTTCAGCATCTTTATGGTGCTATGCAGGCTGGAAAATGTCGTGATGAACTGCCTGTTATATATGCTGGTGTAATGTCAGTATTATATCATTTGGGATTCAAAGGGAGTGTTTGGAAGTGGTGATTAGAACAGTTGGAACAGATGGCTATTGATTCAAAGGGTGAAGCCTTGCTAGTAAGTGTATCTTTTTATGTTTTGGTGAGTTATGAAAGATGGGACTACCTCACATGATTTAGATATACTCATTAGTCCAAGAAAATGTAGCCTTTTGTTTTCAAGGTTTCCTGTTTTGGAGGAATCCCAAAGTTGCTATCAGAATATGTTTTGTGCTGCATTTGCTGTTTCTGCAAAAGTGCCTCGTTTAGGTTTCTGATAACATTTGTCAGTTTGAAATTGGAATTTGCTTTAGTTTGTAAGTATAGTTTGTGTTAGTATGATATGTCTGGCTGTTAAGTAGTTGGGGGTCAACCTACTTGAATATGATGTAATTCAGTTATTGTTTTTGGTTACTAATATATGTTCACCTTTGGAGGAAAGCATAGAAACTCCATTACCTAGTCCAGTGCATCAAATACTTAATCAAAAACGATAATACCTACCTGTGGAAAATACATGTTACTATGTCCCGTCTCCTTAAATTTAACATTCAAATAATCCTGCAAGTACAAAAACGAATAATAAACAAAATTTATCTTCAATGGCTTCAAAATGTGAACAATTGAATGAATTGGACTACACGTTAAAACTATGATTGAAACATTATGCAGATAATAATCTTAACAAATCTAGGTTGAACTATAAACTAAAAAAGTATAAAATCAAAAAGATGTACCTGAATAGCTTCCCAAATTGCATAACCGTAAGGTCGAATAACCATAGTACCACGAACAGGACCGTAATCAGCAAGCTCTGCCATGGCTATGACATCAAGGTACCACGCATTGAAATCCTGTGAACGAGGCGTTATGCCTTGTTCCTGAACTTGAAGCTTCTGGTTCGATGATTCAGCCTGAGCAACCTCTGTAGTGGCCGGAGTAGTACTTTTGGTGGAAACTCTGGTGGCAGAGGTAAGTTTCCGAAGATGGAGCTGGTTGCTACGACGGTGAAATAAGGAGGAGCGTGCAGATGAGATGGCGAATATGGATGTGAGAGATGGAAGGCGCAGAGCCCCCATTTTGGTGCGTCTGAAAAGAAAGAGAGTTTGACTGTAAGCAACATTTTACCTCTGCAAATACTTTGACGCCCACCCCCTCTCCAGTTTAAAGACATGCCACCTCATACTTAAATAAATCCCACAAACATTCACTCATATTATTAAGTCAATAAAATCTAGTCCAAGGGTATAATATGTAATCATACTAGAAACCAGGGGCGGAGGCATGTGTAAGCCAGGGGTAGCAGTCGCTACCCCTGAACTTTTACCCGGTAGTGTAATTTTAGCCATTTTTGGTGATTTTTGGCCATTTTTTGGCGATTTCGCTACCCCTGAAACAAATTTTCGCTACCCCTAAACAAATTTTCGTATTTCGCTACCCCTAAACTTGGCTCCTGGCTCCGCCACTGCTAGAAACGTCATCTGATTATAGCCAAAAATCAATATGTGTATGAGAGGACAGAACGGGAATGAGTGTTGTTTCATTTAGGGTGAAGGACTGAAGGCTGAATTAACGTAATTTACTTTATCAGATTTACTGAAATACGTAACATACTTTATTAATTTTCAGTATCGCTAAAATATTTTTCAAATACTTGTCAATATCGCTAACTTTCCACGCGATTTTACTAAAATGCCCTTCAAGAACAATTCCAAATGGGAAAAAGATAAGGGTATTTTAGTCAAAATCAACTGGTTAAACCGGTCATATTAGCGATATTGACAAATATTTGAAAGTATTTTAGCGATACTGACAATTAATAAAGTATGTTACGTATTTCGGTAAATCTGAAAAAGTAAATTACGTTAATTCAGCCTTTCATTTATGCAGTGTATTAGCCTTAAAACTTTGGTTTGTCATGTTTAGGAGGTATGATAATGCAGCAATAACAACATAGGATATAATGAGTCATGTTGCATACTTTGTTCTTTCACTACACATTTATAGGCTAAAAAATTCATCCAAAAATTCTTGAAGATTAAATAAATAATAATAAACTTATACTCTATCATATTCAATCTAGGCCAGAGCACACAGCATAAAAATTACGACTATAATAATATACTAAAAATAAGAAAGAAAGGATAATTTTGTTACACCTCTGTTTGTTGTGGAACAGATAAACCCTTCAATCTGTGTGTGTGAGGGGAGACGAATAAACCTCATTTTCATTTCCAAGATTAGTTAGTTAGTTATTGAATATACAGCCCAAGGCCCAAGTATTATTTTACATGGGCTATAGCCCATTCCAGAAACCTGTTTTTCTTTGGGCCAATACTCCACATTCAAAGATATATATTTGAAATAGAATACTCCTAGCAGGGGTGTTCATGGATCAGGTAATATCCACAATAACCGAAAACCGAAATTGAATCGAAAAAAACCAAACAAAATTCGTAATCGAACCGAACTAAATATTCAGTTATCTGTTTGGATATTGGTTTGGCAATGAAAATCGAAAACCGAAAATATATATATATATGTATATATATATATATATATATATATATATATATATATATATATATATATATATATATATATATATTTCTTTTATGTATTTATATATAAAAATAATCACTAAAAGTCTTTTTTAGTATAAATATAACATTATTTAAGCTTGAAAAAATAATTAAAATTATGTAATTCGGGTTACTCGGTTCGGTTTTCGGTTATAGGGGTCGGTTTTCGGTTATTCGGTTCGGTTTTCGGTTTGACCCAGAAAAAAATTAACCGAACCGAATAACCCGATAATCGAACCAATGAACACCTAACTCCTAGGAAACAACAGGCTCAAAGATATTTTAAATCAACTGAGATACACGCATTTCTGGGCAAATTTATTTATGTTTTTCAGCAATTATTCATGCGGTTGCGCACTTGTGTTCCGCGAGACTCTGGACTCTAAGTTATCAAGTGCATAAAAATTTTTTAATGTATAAATGGGAAAAATATGAACTACTAAAAGGTACAATTTTAATTACAACGAGTAAACATAATAAGAAGACATGTATTTCTTTTGATATATTAGTTGACTAACTAAACAAGGCATGTATTTATGTGACATAAAATTTAAAGATCAATTTTATTTCAGAAAAATCGGAAGTTTTAACGAAAATTTACACTAAGCGAAAAATATCCATCGGGTTTCTGACACCCGAAACCTCCTAGGTCCACCCTTGTGTGTGTAGCTTTGGTTATGGCAGGTACAAAATGTGGTTTATAAAGGTGTGTAACTTTATGCGTTCTAAGATATTATCATTGTCTGTTTTCACTGACTTTACAAACTTTCATTTTTAAAACCAATGTAACCTTACGGTCAAATGCTTAATTTGTAGCTTTAAGTTGAAGCAATGTTATTCTTGTTTCATATTCACATGCAAGTAGTATGCACTATAGAGTACAGTACCACCTTTCAGTCGCTAACTCGATTTTCGACATCACAAAGTATATTACGGAGTACAAAATCATTGATCGAATTGGTGAAAGAATTCTGTCAATCCGAATGACGCTTAATCCAGATTTGCCAAAATGATAATGCATTTTATACGATATCATATGTCTCGAGAACCATTCAAAATTTCCTTGTCAAAACATGTATATCATCATCTAATGTCAATAACTCAATAACAATGTGTACGACAACATTAAAAATATGTACAAATGCCCAAAATAAAGTAGCATGAGGCATAATAACGTGCTAAATATAGTGGAGACATGAGCCATAACTTTATGAAATTTTATTGATGGGAAATTTACTAAGGATTCAGATGATGCGGGTCACACCTACTGTAAACACTGACGCATTTCATATATTTGTTCGTTACATAATACCCTTCCTTGCCTACACATTAATAAGGCTCTAAATATTTTACCCTCCATTATATAACTCAGCATTTACTACTTGTACCTTTTACTACTGCTTTGTCTATTTATCGAGTATCCTAGTACCAGATTCTAGGCCCCATATGCTTCATTTGTGATCCATTATTCACGTGTATAGGCACATTCAAGCGAGACATTTTTGTAAGGCTACCGGTAGTGGGACCGAAAAAATCGGTCATCAACATGGGATCGATGTCAATATCAATCATCACCATTGTGGAACATCGGTCGCCGGTGATTGATATGGAACATCGATCGGTTTTTCAACCGATATTCAAGAAACGTTTGTACCACTTTTCAATCAAAAAGTAACCGTTTGTATTAAAAAAAAAAAAAAAAAAAAAAAAAAAAAAAAAAAAAAACATTACCACTTTTCATCCTATAAATACCAACAATCAAACCCACATTCAAACACAATTCAAACAAATTAATCATCAATATTCATTCACCATGTCCATGTCGTCCTACGAGTATTTGTTTGATTCTTCGTCTTCCGACGATGACGAAGAAGTTTTTAGTGAGTTTGTTGAGGTGGCGGAGTTTGCTTGGAACGCTTGGAACGCGTATCAAGCAAATCAGCCAAAACGTAAAAGAAGGTACATACCTAGGGATCATGTTACTGCACACAATCGGTTAGTGAATGCATACTTTGGCGAAAACCCGATGCACAATGACATAACATTCCGTCGACGTTTCCGAATGCGCCGAGAACTGTTCACACGAATTGTTCGAGAGGTAACCGATTATTCTACTTATTTTGAACAAACTAATGATTGTAGGGGCGTTCCTGGTATTAGCCCATTGGTCAAGTGTACCGCGGCCATTTGTCAATTGGGATACGCGGCCGTTCCAGATTCCCTTGACGAGAATCAGGCAATAGCCGAAACAACATCCCGTCAATGCCTCCGTAAGTTTTGCAAAGTTATCATCGAGTTATATGGTCCTGAGTATTTGCGAAAGCCCACGTATTCTGATCTTGAAAGATTATATGCTCATCACGAGCATAAGCATGGGTTTCCTGGGATGATAGGAAGCATTGATTGTACAAGTTGGGAGTGGGAGAATTGCCCGAACAGTTTGAGAGGTCAATATGCTAGAGGTGATCATGGGCCACATCCATTCATTTTATTGGAGGCAGTCGCTTCTCAAGATTTATGGATATGGCATGCGTTCTTTGGTGTTTCCGGTGCAAATAACGACGTAAACGTTTTACGTCGTTCACCTGTCTTGAATTCGAAGCAAACGATGTACAATACAAAAGGGGATATTATCTTACTGACGGGATATATCCACAATGGTCCGTTCTTATTAAGTCCATTTCAAATCCTCCCATGGATGATCATAAAAGGCTATTGTACAAGAGGAAGCACGAAGCAGCAAAGAAAGATATGGAACAGGCTTTTGGTGTATTGAAGAAGAAGTGGAAAATGCTTAAAGTTCCGGCTCGAGGGTTTTTTAAAAGTGATCTCAAAGATATTATTTATACATGTATCATATTACATAATATGATCATAAAAGACGACCAGCGGGCGATATGTCCTATATGGCACCAAGAGGAGGTCCACCAACCACACGATCCCTTAAATACATTTGAAGAATCTTTAGCAATTTCTCTGGAGCTCGATAACGTAGCAATTCATCAAAACTTAAAAGCTGATTTGGTCGAGCACATTTGGAGAAATCGTAGACATCATCGTCTCCCTCATGACAATGAAGACGAAGATGAGGACGATGATGATGAAGAAGATGAAGAATTTCTGTGATGTTTAGTCATATTTATATTTAATTTAATATTGTAATGTTTTAATTCCGTATCGTTTCGTTTATGTAATGTTTACGTTTTATTAATAAAAGTTGTGTTTGTGTTAAAAGATGTTTTTTTTTTTTTTTTTTTTTAAATGATGCAATATGGGTTGCCACTGTGATGAGAGAGATGAATATGGGTTGAAGAGAGAAAAAGCTGATGTGGCAGCCGGAAAGATGATGCAATATGGGTCACCACTGTGAGTAGCCTAACTTGTAAGCCTAGTAAGTCACATTCAAGCGAGACAAAGTTTATTGAGTTCTAGTACAAATATTTCTAAAACTATATTATGCGTCTAGTTTGAGTTTATAATAACTTTGGCACCAAAGGTAACTTTGGGCCTTGGGGAGGTATACTTGGAGATGTCTCATGTTCGAGTCTCATTATGGACCTTCAGGAGTCCGAAAAAATAGAAGCATGAGTGAGGTTTATCCCTTAAGGAGAAAGGTTCGATACTTGCATACTGCCCAATTGGATGTCACTATGTGCTCGAATCACTAACTACTAACTCGCTGTTCAAAAATAATAATAATCTAATATGCTAATGTTCACGAATTAAATTTGGTACATCAACTATACATATTGATAGAAAGTTTAGAGCTATACATTCAACTTATGTTCTCTTATCAACTCATTACAAATGGTTAAAAGTAAGTTGAAATATCGATGCATATTTGGCCCAAAAGTTTGAGAGATTTTGTTTAGATTCTTTCACAATTCAACCTTTTTTTTATTTCCCATGTCGTATAGAATATTGCTGAATGGCAGTAGACACCAAACAAAACAATTATAAACGACAATCGTGACAAATAAAGAATATTAGTCCAATGCATAAGACGTAGAAAATTACAGTAGTAAAAGAAGATGAGACTCCCACTTTAACTAATTTCAATTACACAATTTATGAAAATAAATCCATCGAAATCAAAGTTAGGTAATTTTGATTAAGAAACTTTGAACTTTTTTAGCACGTTACCGTTCCTATTATATATATTTATATCCTTAAATTGTTGTTTATTTAACGATAAATTGGTGTACATGGATTAAACATTTCTCCCTCTAGTAATCTTTCCTTTTCAATCCACGTTATAGCTGCTAGGACCACGAACAACTAGTGTAAATATACTACTATTAAGTAGGCAATATAAAACAAACAATCATTAGACAATAATAAGTGTTAAAAGCCAGAAAAGAGTTATTATATAGACGAAAGTACATGAAGCTATGTTTATAACCCTTGGTCTATTGGTACGTGAGGTCGTGAGTTACTCACAAACTTACAAGTTGTGGGTTCAAGCTTAGCCATGAGTGAAAAAGGAGTATAACAAATACGCTAACTTACATTTCATTTTATGAGCATAGATAAAATGTTTCAGGCAGAGCCGTCTTTAAGGGTGTGAAGTGTGTAATCATATAGGGGCTCAAAATTTTAAAAGCCTAAAAAATATATACCTTTTTGAATATTCGTGGCCTCAAAATTTACTTCCAACCAAAAATGTTGATGTTGTATAATTTTATGTTATGCGTATTTGTAAAATTGAAGCTAAATTGTTAAAATACTATAGATTTTTTTTTTTTTTTTTTTTTTTTTTTTTTTTTTTTTTTTTTATCAATAGTTGATACGATATATATTTTACCATCATATTAAATTGTAACACAAGCTTTAGCATCAAGCCTCTAGGATAATCTCAGCTGCAAAGCTAGTTCCAAATCTAACATATAAACTACCAATGTTTAGGTATCGATAATTTTATTTGTTAAAACTTGAAGTTCTTTAGGTTCAATAGGTAAATATAATTCTGTTCAAAAAAAAAAAAAAAAAAAAAAAAAAAAAAAAAAAAAAAAAAAGGTAAATATAATCGTTGTCAATTAGTTGAATCAAAACTTATTAAATACCGACAACTAAAAAAAGAAGTTCTAAAACATAGCTTAGAAAAGAAGATAAAGCATTATGATAAATAAAGAAAATGGTTGCCGAAACTTTATCATTGCACGTAAGTCTTTCATTTAAGTACAGTAGAACGGTACACGCGCAATGTGATGGCGTGTACCATGTGATTATATTTTGCGTTATTTAGTTACACTTAATGCTTTATAAGTAGAGATATTAGAGATGATTAAACCAAACAATTTTAGTTTAAACAACCAACCGCTTCCTAACCAACTTGCTTCCTAACAAACTGATTTTGAAATCTTTCTATAATAAGCAAGAAAAAAAACCGAATTTTAAGCCTTTCTAATTATATAATAGTCCTAAATGCATCATATTGTAGTATATAGATGATCATAAACTTTATACGTTTAGAAAAATTAACGAATCGTTTACTTTTGTCGTTTCCTAGAACCACGAAAGCTTTAAGAGATGAGATTCAACATTATAAAACAACACATTCTGACCACAACATTTCTTAAAGAACCTACTAAAGTGGAGCCCTCTAATATTGACACCTAAGAGATATGAAATGAAACCATACAATAGACGCCATTATAAAGGGTCGTGCCTAACAACCCTAACATCCACAAACACCTTCTTACCTTGTTGGTTCATACCACTAAAACAAGTCATTCTTTTATTTTTATTTTTTATTCAAAATAATTTTTAATTTGAGATTGGATATGAAAACAAGAATTTAACGCAACTAAAGATGTCGGGCTTGTGAGATAAGTGTATAAGAATTCTAGTTTAAGATAGCAACATCGTTTTCAACTAGAATTTTTATACACTCATCTCACAATTGTCTCTAATATTACAATCACATACCACTTAGTATAATATCTTGGACAATATTTTGGCGTTAACAATGGTTCTAGAAGTTACTGTTACCAAAACCAAAGTTTGTACTCATAACACACTGAACCGTAGCGGGACTACGAAATATGAGGGGAAAACGGTACCTTCAAATACAGCACGGGGTATAAGCGGGAAATCTCGGTATTGATACCGGAATACAAAAGGGGTTTTAGATCCAAACATAACTAATCGTGAAAAAAAAAAAAAAAAAAAAAAAAAAAAAACCTCTTAAACCTCTTGTGAAAACCATCGATCTTTTACAAACCCTCCCAAATATTAAATCGTAAACTATTATCAGTCAATAAAATCATATAGTTTACATTCATAAACTATCCCGATCATCTTTATCAATCGTATTTAGTAATATCAATGATTTATTGTTAATTTGTTATATTAACTTTTAATGATGTTTATTTACAAAACATGAATATGTACTCGACATTATTTATCTACAATATTTATTTAACAAGGTTTGCTTATGCTTATTGTTAATTCTCTTGTTGTTCAAGACGACAAATAAGTAAACATTATATATCTTCATCATTGGTTTGTTTGTGTTTGTTTATTTTGCTTTCAAAAAACAGGAACAACCGAATATGTGTCAATTTTTCGATACCTCGATACACTTTCATTCTCGAGAAAATTGATACTCTCGATACACTTTCATTCTCGAGAAAATTGATACTGCCAATTCGATATTGATTTTCTCGAGAAAATTGATACTCTCGATACACTTTCATTCTCGAGAAAATTGATACTGCCAATTCGATATTGATTCGGTACGAAATTGATACCGAGCTCATGTCTAATTAGAGATCGGTTGAAATACGAACAGAGAGAATGAAGTCTTTTGAACAAAAAGCAAAATGAAGTTACCACTTATATATATTCCCACCCATTCATTCATAGAGGTTACACTTTTTACACATTGACCCCACAATCAAAAAAAACGCCACGGATTTTCACTTCTTCACCATAATCACAGTTTTTCATCATTTTCTCACTCAAATTACACTCAATTTCTTATCTGAAACCATCAATAGAATCGTTTAATCATTGCGCACATAATGGTGTGATTTGATTGATTTTTCATTAAGGTCTCAGTAAACCCCCAATTTGAGTTTTTTGGTGCCAAAATTAAAATAACACAATTATTAAAATTCATTGTATATCTGATTGATTGATTGAATTCATAGTAATAACATGTCTCATCGAAAGTCCAAAAGGCATATAAAGCGTCCTTCGAAGCTTAATGATCATGTTGTTGGGAACTTAAGCCAAAGAAGAAATGATGATGATTCTGTGAATATACTAATGAATGATAAGGTTGATGTGAATGGTGAAAATGGGTTGAATGATAGAATTAGACAGGAATTGGAAGGTGAGAAGGAGATGGAAATTGGAGTGGATAAGGTTGCAGGTGGAATGAGTAGTGAAGGTGTTTGTGATAATAAGGATACTTGTAATGAGACTGTTAGTAGTGTTGAAGGTACAAATTCTGATACATTTGGTACTCCTATTGATGCTGTGAATAAGGTAACTGGTAGTAAGTCTACTTCTACTAGTATGCTTAACAGTGTTGATAAGAATCATGAACATACTAATGGTGATAAGGCTGCTAGTGAGGTTAATACTAATGATGTTAATGATGGTAATAGTAGTCCTAAGGAGAAGAGTCCATTAAGCACTGAAAGTGAACCTGTTAAAAATGCTGTAACTAATAATGATGTAGGATCAGAAGACAGGAAAACTTATGCTAAAATGGTCAGTAATGAGGTTGAGGGCTTAAACAATAAATTGTGTCATGTGCCTACTAGAATAACTGAGAATAGAGCTGAGTTTGTTATATTTGATGAGGAAATTGTTGCTGAAGGAAGTAAAAAGTGGGAGCTCACAGCTTGTGGTTATTTTGTTGGGTATAAAATGTACATGATGGAACTGAAGTACCACTTGTTTAGAATGTGGGGCAAATTTGGTCTTAAAAGCATTTTAGATATTGGAAATGGGACATTTGTGTTTAAATTTTCAAATGAATATGGGATGCAAAATGTGATTGAGAATGGGGTTTGGATAGTTAATAACAAGGCTATGGTGGTACAAAAATGGGATGACAGTGTGGATATAAACAAAATTGAGCCTAATGTACTTCCATTATGGGTCAAGTTTGTCAATCTTCCACTTGAGGCATGGACTTCTAAAGGATTAAGTGCCATTGCTAGTAGACTAGGTAAGCCAGTGATGATGGATACTATGACAGCTAAAATGTGTAATCAAGGTGTTGGGAGACTGGGGTATGCTAGAGTTTTAATTGAGGTGGATGCTAGGAAAGGGCTGCCTGATAATGTGGAAATCATGTATTGTGATAAAAGTGGTAGACAGGTTGCTATTAAGAAAGTGAAAGTAGAATATGATTGGAAGCCACCATTATGTGATCAATGTAAGGTATTTGGGCATGCTAATGAGAAGTGTAAGCTGAATAATAGGGATGAGGAAATTAGTCAGACTGAGAAGAAGGGTGAGAACACTGAAACAGTGAAAGAGAAACCAGTGAATAAAGGGAAACAAGTAGCTCAGAAAGAAGGTTTTAAAGTTGGGGTGAATGATAGGAACAGGCAGATTAGACAGTCTAAGTATATGTACCAACCTAAGGCTGCAGCTCAAAAGGAGAAAAATGAGGTTAACAACAACAGCAATAATACACCTAAAAAAGCCTGGAATGTTCAGAAAGAAGTGATTAATGAGCTGAGGAAATCTGCTAACAAGTATAGTGTATTACAAGATAATGGTGAAGAAAATGAAGTAAGTAATAAAGAAAACTGGAAAAGTATTGTGGATAAGTATGTATTACTAAAACAAAAACCAGCATCTAGTGTAACTAATAAGTGGACAGAGCAAATGCATAAGTACTATAGAGACAGTTGGAATGCACAGTTTGGAAAAGACAAGTTAAAAGAGGTGGAAACTGAAAGTATTGAACTAGATGAGAATGATGTTTTTGTGGACAAGAATGCTACAGCTAGATTCATGACAGAGAATGAGGTAAATGGCAGTGGGAGCAATATACTATATAATTGATTTATGGATTGCAAAATTGCTGCTTGGAATATTAGAGGATTGGGGAAATTGATTAAGCAGAATGAAGTTAAAAAGCTGATTAGAAATGAGAAGTTGAGTGTATGTGCAATTCTAGAAACTCATATGAAGATTGATAGAATTGGGACAGTTGGTGATAGAGTGTTTGGTTGCTGGAATTGGCAGCATAACTTGAAGGTCAGTAAAAAAGGTTGCAGAATCATGGTGGGTTGGGATAGTAATAAAGTGGAGTGCACTCTTGTTCATAACACTGGCCAGACTATGCTATACCTTATTGAGGTTTTACAAACTCATACTAAATTTTTTTGTACTTTCATTTATGCTGCTAACTCTGGTAGAGATAGAAGAGATTTGTGGAAGGATTTGCATAGGTACAAACAGCTAATCAACAATGAAGCTTGGGTGATCATGGGAGATGTGAATGTAAGCCTTAATGTTGAAGATCATTCTGAAGGAGGATCCTATATGACTCAAGATATGCTGGAATTCCAAGAGTGCATTAATGATATTGAGGTTGAGGACATTAGTAGCACTGGTTTTCATTACACATGGACGAAGAGCCTTCTGAACCCTGATGCAACAGTACTAAAGAAGATTGATAGGGTCATGTGTAACACTACATTCCTATCTCATTTCAATAGTGCTAATGCTGTTTTTCTTCCCTATGGTATTTCAGATCATAGCCCTGCTATACTCAACTGCCCTGACATTTTGAGGAAGAAAAGAAGATCATTTAGATTTGCTAACTATGTAGCAGATAAAGATGATTTTTTATCCATTGTTAAAGAGAATTGGAGGACAGAAACTCAAGGATATTCAATGTACCAACTTGTGCAGAAATTGAAGTATTTGAAGCCTCACATGAATACTCTCAACTGGAAAAATGGGAACTTGTTTGAAAAAGTAGAAGAGACTAGAAGACAGCTTAATGAGGTTCAAATGAAAATTGATGATGATCCAACTAACAAGGACTTAAGAAAACAGGGTACTATACTTCTGAAAGAGTTCAATAGTATTCTTCAAGATGAAGAAAAGTTGTTGTGTCAAAAAGCAAAAGTGGATTGGTTGAGAGATGGTGATAGAAATTCTGCCTATTTCCATAAAATCCTCAAAGGTAAATTGAATAAGAGCAGAGTTCATAGCATTTGTTGTGAAGATGGTAAACATGTGACTGGAGATCAAGTTGGGAAGCAGTTTGAGAAACACTTTGAGAATTTTCTTGGAACTAAATCAAGTGTAGAATGTATGAATAATGAGATTGCAAATCTGTTCACTAAGAAAGTTGATGAAGTGGATGCTCTGGAAATGACTAGAAGTGTGACTCAGGAGGAAATTAAGAAGGCCTTGTTTGATATTGATGATAACAAAGCACCTGGGCCAGATGGCTTTACATCTAAGTTCTTCAAAAAAGCTTGGAATGTGGTGAAAGATGATTTTTGTAAAGCAGTGGTAGAATTCTTTGATTCAGGGAAGCTTCTTGGACAACTAAATGCCACTCTTATAACATTAGTTCCTAAGATCCAAACACCCCTTAAAGTCACAGATTTCAGACCCATTGCTTGTTGCAATGTAATCTATAAATGCATTAGCAAAATACTCACCTGCAGAATTATGAAAGCTTTGTGTAAGTTGGTTGATCAAAATCAAAGTGCCTTTATTCCTGGAAGAGCAATTACTGACAACATTCTACTTACTCAAGAGCTACTCAATGGATATAACTGTGTGAATGGGCCAAAAAGGTGTTCTTTTAAAATTGACATTCAAAAAGCTTATGATACAGTATCCTGGGAGTTTCTCACTGATGTTCTGCACAACTTTGGTTTCCCTGATAAAATGGTTCATTGGATTACTACATGCATTACAACACCTCATTTCACTATATGTGTTAATGGAGATAGACATGGATACTTCAATGGTGGAAGAGGCTTGAGGCAGGGTGATCCAATATCACCATATTTGTTCACACTTGTCATGGAGGTTCTCAATATTTTTATTAAGGATGAAATTGCTAAAGAAAGGAACTTCAAATATCATTTTGGATGCAAAAAACTCAAACTAACACACCTGTGCTTTGCTGATGATTTGTTGGTATTATGCCATGGGGATGTAACATCTGTTAGCACCATTAAAGAAGCTCTTGGCAAATTCAGTAAGGTATCTGGTTTACATCCAAATTTAGATAAAAGTACCATATTCTGTGGCAGTCTAAGTGAGGAAGAAATTGAAAGTATTCAAGCAATTTTACCATTTAAGATTGGGAAAATGTCTGTAAGATACCTTGGTGTTCCTCTAGTGAATAAGAAGATTGGTATTAAAGATTGTAAGAGCCTGATTGATAAAGTAAGACAAAAGCTTTATGATTGGAAGAACAAGAGTTTATCTTATGCTGGAAGGGGTCAATTAATTGCATCAGTACTTTCATCCATGCAAGTATACTGGGGGTCTGTCTTTAAGCTTCCTAAAGCTGTCATTAATGATATAGAAAAGCTATTCAAAGGATTCCTATGGTGTAATGGAGAATTGACTAGAGGCAAAGCTAGAGTTGCTTGGAAAGAGGTTTGTAAACCTAAAGATCAAGGTGGGTTGGGTATAAAACCATTAGAGCAGTGGAATAAAACTTTGCTGATTAAACATCTTTGGAATATTGCTACTATGAAAGAAACTCTCTGGGTGAAGTGGATTAGTACAGTAAAGCTGAAGGGAAGGAGTATTTGGGAGGTACAAAGTTATAGCACAGATAGTTGGTGCTGGAAAACTATTTTGGAACTCAGGCAAGATGTAGTAGATCATGTTAAATACAAAGTAGGAAATGGTGAAAACATCTCTGCTTGGTATGATAGATGGACTAATCAACAGGCACTTGCCAAGTCTATTAGAAGAAGAGATATTCACCTTGCTGGATTTAATGAACAAAGCAAATTGTGTGAAGTTGTGGATGTTAATGGATGGAAGTGGCCTGATGATTGGAGGAACAAATATGAGATTATTCAAAATATGGAGGTCCCAACTCTGTCTGAGGAACCTGATGTACCTGTTTGGATTACTAATAATGGTAGAGAAGTCAAATTCTCTACAAAGAATGTTTGGATGGATATGAGGCATAATGAAACTGAAGTAGTATGGAGCAAAGTTGTTTGGCACTCTCATTGTATCCCTAAGCATAGTTTTGTTCTATGGCTTGCTATGAAACACAAGCTTCTCACTCAAGATAAACTGTTGAAATGGTATCCAAACAAGAGCTTACAATGTCCAATGTGCAAGACAGTAGAAGACTCTCATGATCACTTGTTTTTTCAATGTAAATACTCTGAAGTAGTGTGGAATGAAATTAAGAATATGGCCAGAATCAACTATAGAGCAGGTAATTGGGACAGTTGGGTGAATGAATTGAGCTGTCTACAGAACAATACAAGCATTTGGAATGTGATTAAGAAATTATGTTTTGCTGCATCAGTGTATCATATATGGCAGGAGAGGAATTGCAGGATTTTTAGACAAGAAGAAAGAGATAATGATGCATTGATAAAGATTATAAGAGAAACAGTAAGGTTTAAGCTAATGTCAATCAGAGCCAAAAGTACCAATGCTGTGAAGGAAGCTTGTAAACTGTGGGAGGTAATTTTAGTACAAAGCTGATGGTTATTGAGTCTTCAGGGTGATTGGATATGTGGTTTATGATAGAATCAGATGGCTAGTACCTTAATCACTTTGTTTATATGAACTGAATATGGGTTTGAACTCATCTATGTGGTGTTGGTGTAGCATATATGGGTTGAATTCTATATAAGGCTTCATAAAGACAGAGTGGTTATAATGTAGTTTCCTGCTGATTGAGGTGGTCTCCAGTTGATGGTTTGATCAATGAATATAAGAAAAGAATAGATAACTCATTATCTTCTGAGTTATTTCACACAAATGCAGAGGGTTTATGAATGTCTGCAACTATTATGGTATTGATACCTATATCTGCAAATCTGTGATTTGGAATTGTAGATATTGATAACTCACTTTCAAAAGATGGCCTTGTAACTTGGTTAAGTTGGACTGATATCACTTCATAAGGATCTAATAAGTATTCAATATGCCTTTGTTAGGTAATTGTGTACAAGTTGGGGAATTATGAGTGATTGCAGACTAATTTTAACCATAACGTAGGTTTCCTTTTGAGAAGGGTAAAGTGAGTAGGAAGGCAGTGTATGAAGATAGGAATAGTGAGGAGTGAAAGATGAACCTACTTGGTCCTATCTATACACTGCCAAGGAGGTAATGGTTGGTACTCACCACAAGGTGTGTGTTCCCAGACATGTGATGCCATTGTAGTAGATGGAAATGTAGCATAGCTGGTATAGCCCTTGTTGTGGAGAGGTAATGGGTGCCTAGCGATGCCTATCTCTTGTTCTACCTTGATCATTGTGGTGGCAGGTTGAATGGTCTTGGTGGAAAAGAGTATGGGAAATGTAGCTAGATGGTTAAGGTGCACTTAAAGGTGAATGAAGATCTGGAATTAATGCTTAATCAGTCAATGATTGAGACTGAGTGCAGATGTGTGCTGCAATAAAATAGATAGCTTGAATAGCTATATCAGACATATTGTTAGTTTGTTGTCTGATATTGGATAGTATATGTTGTATCTCTGTTTTTGGGTTCTGTCCAAAACAGAGTGTTTATGTTCAAAAAAGCATTGTACAAATTTTGAGAAGTTAATATAATTCACCTTTGCAAAAAAAAAAAAAAAAAAAAAAACGCCACGTTTATTCGTTTCCGTTAGGTGGGATTACATTACAATTACAATTACACATCTAAAAATTCAAACATTAATGAACTAACACAATTAACTAATTCTTAATTATTGGAGTACTACATTATAACAACAATTTTAATCTAACCAACCTACTAATGCCAAGCAGACACGACAGTAAGCGTCCGTCCCAACCACCCGAAACTAACCCCACCCGTATCCTCTTTTACTGTAAAACCCGGATTGCCACGTGTCCCCGAGTTTAACTTTGCTAATAACGATTCAACAGTGAGTTGACTCACTTGCTTCGAATCAAACCCAGCCATCCTCATCCGGGCCCTCCATTTACCGAACACTTCGCATCTTTCAACTCGGTCTCTACCTTCACACGCAACCGAGTTCGCAATCCTCCGACTCAGTCCCTCCTCTATCTTGACTCGGTCCGCATTTTCCTTTGGGATCGTCGCGTCGAACGAGTCAAGAAACGTCTTGTAGTACCCAAACGCGTCGTTTACACGTGATGTAAACGAGGCTGTGTTTGCATTTAGTTCTTGTTCTGCCACCGTCACGACTGACGGTGACAGGCTTTTTACACGACGGAGAACCTCGTCACGCAGATTCTCCGTCGTGACACTTTCGTCGGGTAACTTACTCAACTTAAAAGCGAAATTTACAGCTAAAACATCGTCATTTCCAACCATTAAACGTTCTCTACTAATAACCGATAACTTAAACTCCAAAACATTGTAATAAAACAAAACACCTAGCTTGTTAGCAAGTGATTTAAGCCCATCACCAACAAGCTTCAATCGTTCGACACCCCCATTACCGAAATCCTTAAAAGTTGTCACCTTTAACGAACTCGGTACCCGCGCGTCACCTTTACGCGCTGCAGCAATCTCATGCAACAAGTAAACATATTGCAACCCATGTCCTATATCAAAATCCACCACATGAATATTCATACCCGAACCCGAACCCGAATCCGAAAATGTTTTCATGATCACACTATTAGCAGCCATAAAACAAAGCTTAAAACAAGGCGACTTATCATACAACAACTGAGTACTCATAATATGTTCCTTGCTATAAAGCTCCGTCGCGGTTGGAGCCACGCGCAGACGCGCGAGTAGCGCAGTCGCCATTTGGAAACCCAGCTTCTGTTCAGGGTTTCCACACGCGCTTGAACAACATAGTTTGTTCAAGCGCGTGATCAGCTCCACAGCAATTTCTGACTTACCGTCAGAAATTGCTTCAGCTGCTTCAGAAACCAACTGTTTTGTACTAACAGTTGATGATGAAGAAGCACATGAAGATGAAGAAGATGTCGTTGGAGAAGATGAACCGGGTTTTTTAACGTGAACCGGGTTTATTAATAACCTTTGTATAGTTTCAGACCATGCAGAATCACTAACACCAGAAACGTCGTCGTTTTCGTCTTCGTCTAACAATAACTCTTTTTCAATCTCTTGTAACCTATTCATCATCTTTTTTTCATTTTCATTTTTTCGAATAAAGTTATTAATCTGGTAGTTACTCATCACCCCGTTGTAAAACCCATCTCGCCGAGAAACTGACGAGATATTGGATTCTGACGAATATTCCGGGGAGATATTATTATAGCTTCTTGGCCTCACGTTCCTTAAGTAAAGCTGATGATTTTGTTGCTGTTGGAATTCTGCTAATGATCTTTTCCCGACCAACCCAGCTAACGGCGACCTGTTAAACCCGCCTGAAAACCCACCGGAGAACCCAGACGACATTGTCGCCGGAGCTTTTTTTAAAGAAAATGAAAAGGGTATTTTAAGAAGAAGATGATGATGGTGATTACTATATATTTATGTTGTGTGTGTGTATGTGTTTGATACAAGTGGCTTATAAAAAGCTTGCTTTTTGTGATAGTAGCCACGTATGTGAATTAATATATTCTACATAATGCAGTTGGTTATACTTATAGTAATATTGTGGAAATTTAATATGGTGAGGTAAATGTTTGATGTACAAATAAATATTTACCCAAAACTTGCGATTTGTAGATGTGTAATGATAAAATATTGGTGAGTTTGGTGGAGTTGTATATCGGTGTTTACTTAGCAAGGTATATAGGTATTCAATATGTATCTAATCCGTGCATGTTGTTGAAAACATTATTTCATCTCACGGATTGTATGTTAGACAATGAAATTCGTGGGTATCATGTATACAGCACAATAAATAGAGAATGTAAAAGACGTAATGGAAACATGAAAAGACCCACATGTATGTCGGGTGTGTCACGTGCTACACTTAATTTTAAGTCACGAAGTGTAAAAAGATTTCAAAACTGTTGTTTTTGTGGTATGTGCAATACCTAAAAATTATTTTGCTACTTTCGTTTCTTACGGTATAACTTTAGTTAGGCCAACATTTCTTTTGAGTAACACCCTCTTAAAAATCCTGGGTCCGTCCTGAATGAAAACCTTTTTGTACCCTATACCAACAAACGGACTTGGGCCATTTATCATCTAATATTGTAGGGGTGTGAACAAGTTAGAGTTCTTGTTCGGCTGCTTTAGCTATGAAAAAGCTCAAGTTGGAGCTCGGTTCGTTTCGAGTCTTAATTATAAAGTTTAAAATCACCTGGCTGGTTATTTTTAAAGCCTAAGTTGTAACTCTTTTCTTAATAGCCTAAATGTATTTACGATGCAGATTTAACTAATTTGTTTGGAGAAAAAAATAACCAGATTAAGTAATGTATCTATTTCTTACCAGATATAAAAGCAATACAAGTGACACTATATTTAGAGAGAAATAATTTAGAGGCCTAAAAATGTGACTAAAATTATGCATAAATTGAAGTGATAGTGGTTTACTACGTATTAGTTATTAAGAATGCGGGTTCTTCTGTTGTAACAAAGATGATATCACATGAATTAGGCATACTATTAGACATATTAAGTAGTTATAACAATCAATGTTCATATTTATAAATATGTTTCACATGATAAAACACGCAAGTTTAATCTAGTTCAATATTTAAAACTCATGTTCGAGCTTGTCTCTTGAATGAGTCTTATGTTAAGCTCGAGCTCAAATTTGATTCGAGTTTTTACCGAGGTGAGTTCGACTAGCTCACTAGCAGTTCGGCCACTATTTCATAGATAACATAAATTCTTTTGTTGCTAAAGAATTGATATCATCCTTAACAAGAGTTTTGTGTTACAAAATTCGGAAATCGTTAGATACAAAGTTTTGAAAGTATCGAGTAAATACTTGTAGAATAGTATTATAAGTAAATAGATTACGTGCTAGAAATTATTTTATATTTTATATAAAAATAAAATGTTACTTTATCAAATACTCCGTATCAACATGATAGTTGATATCATTAGCCATGTTGTGATATGATGTCACTACCCAATCTACCATTCTACATAAATCATATCTATCTTGGCCACTACGATATGTTGAACAAGTTATACGTATTTTATTGACTAGATTGTCGTATGTTGTTGTTGAGATCAAGGCGCAAAATATTTACAACGATAACTTTTGTTTCAATTAAGTTAACGAGGTAAATTTATACTTACTTAACCTAAATATAGCAAACTGTCACATTTCTACAATCTTTTTTAAGATTATTGTATGTTATGCATGCCCTTAAAACTTTAATAATGAACTACATAACAACTAAGAACATGTTAATCGACTACTGTGGTATAAGTTACTTCTATAAATGCATGTGTTATTAAGAAATATTTTTCTTTTGTATGGTTTTGAATTGAATTAGGTTGGTTGTCTAATATTAGCAATAGTATGTTGTTAATGACATTAGTTTGTCTTGTATATCCTTTTTATCATATTTTAATTGAAAAATTAGACCCTCGAAAGTATATGTTGTTTCATGCAAAAATGTTTCATGCTTCAATTCTTTTAAATTTTAAACTTTTACTTGGGAAACGGTTTCGAATTTTTTTAATCACTCGCTTATCAACGTGATAGTTAAAATATGACACACCTTTTTAATATAAGCAACAACTGTGTTTTATTTTTCAAAAGAATGGTTAAAGTGATCTAAATAATACCTACTACGGTTAATAATCGAAAAACATATGATTTTACGAATTTTTGTTTAATTTTCTTCCAAAATCGTATAGTTTCAATATAGCCAAAAATTTTGCTAGTTTTTACGTAGTTATTTTTACTATCATTCACATATTTATAATACACGGTGACTTGTGAAGCTATCGTACCTTAGTATCTAACGTCAATATACCTCTTTATTGTCTGTCTTCAACCAACATTTGACACGTCTTTAGATAATACCCTCACGAATTGCATCACCGTCATATCCAAGTGCAAATAAAAATCTTTATTTCTAAGTAACTTTACTCCTAATCTGAATATAGATATATCCGTGTTTACAAGAACCTATATCTAAATACTTGCTAACAAATCTTTACACGAATGACTCAAGGCTTTTGGTTTAGTGGTATGTAAGTTGCTTACCAACTCAAAGGTTGTGAGTGCAAACTTCGCTGAAGGCATTTGTGCGATAGGAAGTATAAGATGTGAAAAAAAGTGTCGTTACAAAAAATAATAATAAAACATAAAATTTGTTCACGAGTTATGAACACTTACATGTCAAAAGTCATATATGCCTAATATTCGTTGTCCAAACTTATTTTCATGTATATTATATATTCTGTTATGGCTAAAGAGTTCATCATTTAAATGTAAACAAAATTCAATCATCTAAAATGAATTGAATGTCTTATGTATTTGCGATTGAAAATACGGTAGGCAATATGTAAAGCTTAATCAGTTCAAGTTAGGGATTGAATGTAAAACATGTGAACGTTACTCAAGATCTCAATTAGATATCCACATGACAAAGATAGATTCAAAGCTAAGCTTATATATTGTATATAATGTTTTAAAGAAGAAAGTAATATTGTTTGAGATAAATAAAACATATTATGTTGTTATTCGCCTAACAAGAAAAAAAAATAAAAAAAAAAAAAAAAAAAAAAAACAAAAAAACTATCTAAAAAGCGTGCAATTTATAATAGATTATCACATACGAGTAGTACATAAAGTTGCTGTAGTGGTGAATGATTAGTGTGTTTGGATAGCATTTCCGTCATCTCATATGAACATAATCGGTAATATTCACTTAAAATATAAAAGAAAATTAAGTCTTCAATATTTTGCTTATAAGAGAACATTAATTTGAAGGAATCTCAATTAAAGTTGTAGTCTTAATCAAGCTGAGCTCAAGCTTGACAGGGCTAGGGCTCGGCTAGAAATTTATAAAACATTCTTGAGTTTGGCTTGATAGCTTGACAAGGTTTAATTTTTCAGGCTTGAGCTCGGCTTGAAAAGCTTGAATTTATATATAAACACTAAATTCGATAGCCAAAATCATTAATAAGTTTAAGAAAATACACGATAAACTCAAGAGCAAAGAACTTATATAAAATAACCCGGAGAATTATGGTATTTAATTAGGCAATTGATTGGCACACTTTCATTTGTTATTTGCACACTCAAATGTACAAACTGATAAAGCAACATATAATAAATGTACAGCTACTGAATGCACAGATTAAAATGGGCAAATAAGAAATTGGAATGTGCAAATCAGTATCCATTTAATTATTATATCAACATTCAAGTTAGCCTTTAGGTTGTTTAAATAAATATGTATAGTAAAAATATATACTCTTTTGGAGTCTCGAAAAGCTTGATAAAAGCTTGAGCTCGAGCTATTAAAAGCTTGAGCTTGGCTTGTTAATTGTTTCAAGCTGGTATATTAGGCTTGGGTTCAGGCTTGAACTTGATAAAAGTTCGACTTGATTGAGTCAAGCTCAAACTCAAACTCAAGTTACTTGATAAAAGCTCGATTTGTTTGCAACGCTAATCTCAATCCTTTTAAATAAACTGATTGATATTTTTTGTCCCAAAAATAAATAAATGGTCCCAAGTGAATCCAATTCAATAATAGGTAATGAAGAAACGTTGAAGTTGAAAGCTGTGGGGGTGTTGATATTATTTGAGACCAATTAAGTTTTCTTTAAATAAATTATGGAAAATCGTAACCCACCGTCACAAAAATATAGCAGTCGCCAAAAACAAAACTACGTTCTTTGACAATTATTTAGTATTTTTTTTGAACGGTTACTTTCTTTCAAGGGAAATCCATGTCCAATTTGAAACCCGATGGGGAAAAACCTTCAACTTAAGCCGCCCGAAAGCACGACACTTAAATTGAAATAAACCCTGCCTTCTCCAGATTCGAACCCTGGTGGGTTGAAACCTTCATTGAAGGACTTTGAAATCGTACCGACAGAGCAGTGGTCCACAAGGGAAGACTTCCCGGTTTGGTCACCCAAACCGGTACTACTCTCCACTAGGCACGCTTAACTGAATAAGACATGCCCAGTGGACCACAAACCCATTATTTAGTATTTACACTATTATTATTTCAGTATTTCTTTTCGAAATTCACCAATTTAGTACACCTTTGGACCTACTAAAATTTGGTTTTTCAACGTTAATGCCTTGCAAAATCTTGGAAAGTGCCGAGTATATATTAACAGACGTATTTTAATAATTTGTTTGCTAAAAAACTATTCACAGGTCCTATTCTGAAGATTTAGCATGGACTCGATATCTGATTAGAAGATTATTAGTATAATTTTTTTTTATAAAACTGAAGTGTTTGTTCAAATTACGGTTGTACTAGTGGATTTATGCAACTTTTAAACTTTTTTTTAGTAATCGTAAAAACTAAAAGCCATCACTTAAGGTTTTTCCTTATTCAGGTTATATTAAAAGACGGCGATCTTTATTCATATATATCAGGCAATGTGGGGTTAATCCCGGTATTGTTTCCGACTTTTCTCTGATCACCCTCAAATATATATACCTAGCGATTTTTAACTCTTAACGTCTTTTGAGAGAACTTTTAGTTATCAGTTAATTGGCTTTTAACTTTATGTTGAGTGCGACTAATTATAAACAAATCCATAGACATGAAGATCCATGCATACTAGCTATAAGCTCGCGCCGTTAACTTATAAGCTATGTGAATATATTACAAAGGGTACGTAGACAATAAAAGACGATAAATTACATGGAGATTCACATAGAAGTACGTGACTAATGCTAACCATGCATCTAAGTGTAAGAGCATGAGCAAGCGTAACGTATATGCCTGCGTTAAGGCTGTTTTAACGCACGTTAACGTGCGTTATTGATGTGGAGGAGGATGTTAAGGCCACGTTAACGTGGCAAGTTAAGCCACTAACGTGGCATTAAGCCACATTTGCTTAAAAAAATATATATATATATATATATATCTATATATATATTACACTTCTGGTCCCTGTATTTATGTTTGTATGTTGACAATTTTGGCCCTTGTAATTCTTAAACGATACTAATATATTCAAACACACATGATACGGAAATACAATTACAAACGATACGAGAAACAAATACAAAAGATACGATTTATATAGCTTTGTAATTGTCGATTAGATTTGACTTCTCCTCCCACACTTGCAATACTTGTTCCCTAACCATTTTCAAGGCGACCTGAAGTTGCAAATCTGTTTCATCATTTCTTAATAGAGTTTTTAACCCGACGCTTATGATTGGATGGTCTTGAGGCATATCACGTAACCTTTCGACCTCAGGAGCACGAGTATGCATCTGCCTTATACAACGAGTTATCTCACCAAGCAAACTGTTAACCAACTTGAGTTCCTTCTCTTGTTCGCTGCGTAAACGGGAAAGAATAGATTTTTGCACATCAGCTAGGTTGTTTGCCATTTTTTGTGTGTGTTAATAGTATTGATATTTGTGTGAGAAAATATAGTTCTGTTAAACTAGTTTTTATAAGGGAAAAGTAGCCGTTAAACAAATAGCCGTTGGAAAAGTAGCCGTTAAGCGTTTTATTCAAATTAAAAGTTAAACAAACACAAGATACAGCACAAACAAAACAGAAAACACAAACGATACATCACATCTTCATGTAATACAAAAGCCATTAACCCATAAACCTGCACCAAGTGTGGTTGAACCTCAAAATCGACCAAACGTGAAAATATTTGAATGCTTTCCCATCATTGCGTTCTTTGAAAACATTCATTGCATCTTCAACACGAACCCAGGGGTCACGTGTAGGCTGCAAGTTGTCATGAATTGCATGAAATTGTTGGCATTCAGAGTTCATCCGTGCCCACTTGCTCGTTATCTGGGATTTGCTCCGATGAGGACCGACTGCTTGTTCATTGAACCTTTCTGTAACGACTTGCCAAAAAGGTCCTTCGCCGGCATGGAATTCATGAGCCACTTGCCACATATCGACTAGCAATGTTTCTTCTTCAATATCCCAATGATTTAAAATTTGAATTTCAAAATCTGAGCGGGATTATTTTTAAATTTGAATATTCAAATTCAAAAGCGGGATATTCAAATTTCAATATTCAATTTTAAACGTGTTTAAATTTGAATATTCAAATTCAAAAGCGGGATTATTTTTAAATGTTTAAAATTCAAATTTTGAAATGTATGGGTGGGATTTATGGTATTATTTAACACCCTTTGACAGTTCACACAAGTCACAAACAATTCTCAAACAACTCTAATAATTCTCTCAAACAATGTCTCGCAAGGATTTCTCCCAACAATTCCCAACACACCGTGACTTCTCCCAACAATTCCCAACACACCGTGACTTCTCCCAACAATTTCCAACTCACCATGACTTTGGCCAGCAATTCCCAAGCTCTAGAACGATTCAGAATGCAACTGCACCGGTGAACACTCCACCGGAAGACATCTTTCCGGTATTCACACCGGGAAATGAACCGGTGCCCAATCAACCTGTTGTCCAACAATAACAAGATCAACCGGTCAACAATCCACCGGAAGAAAACCACCCCATTTGGAGAGGGTTGACTGATGAAGAATTTGAAGAACAAAACATGCAAGAATTGTTACGTGTTGAACATGAGGAAGAAATGGAGGCAAGAGCTCGTGAGCAGCGAGCAAAAGCTAAACAGGATCGTCGAAACCGTCGAGCAGAATGGCGATGGGCAAATGGAATAGATCGTGTGCCAACCAGTGAGGACGATTCGAGTGCCTCCTATTCGAGTCATGAAGGGTGGGTGTCCGACGATTCGTTCTATTGATTCGCAGTTTTATGTTTAATTATTTTAGTTTTATGTTTAATTATCGTACTTTATGTTTCATGTTTAATGTAACTTGCGTTTAAGTTTAATGTATGTTTAAATTTTAAGTATTAATATAAGTTATTTTTATTAGTTATTAAATGAAAGAAAAGTTTTAGTTGAGGGTAGAATTTGAAAATATTTGAGTTAAAGCTGAGTTAAGGCTGAGTTATTGTTGTGGGTGTTTTTTTCTGAGTTAAAGTTAAAGTGTAAAAGCTGATGTGGCGCTGACGTGACACTGCGTTAAGTTTTAACACGGGTTATGCTTGGGCATGCTCTAAGAATGATACGATGATCATACGAACAACAATGACATGAAACAAGCAAAGCCATTATATGTACTAGGCGAGTAATAAAAAAATGAACTAGGAAATAAATTATAGTAATACGGTTAGTATTTGAAGTTGCCGAGTTAAAACGTCATATAATTTTAATAGAAGGTGTCATACTGTGATTTGATCATTGATGACGAATTATAGCGTGGACGTTGATTGTACATGGTTTTCCACTTTAACGAATTCACAATTTCCTAATACTTCCAACGTAATCTTTATTACGAATATTCTTCTTCTACGAGTACACACTCGATTTTGAATCACGAAATGTTTTTTTTTTTTTTTTTTTTTTTTTTTTTTTTATGACAACCTTCGATAATTGTGTTATTTTATTTATAATGCAACTTTAGTTTAGCTAAAAAAATCTTAATGATGTAAATTGTAGGTATGACAGGGAAAACTTTGTGCATCACCTTTAAAAAAATCTTAGAATCGTCCCTGTTTGAATCTTCGTTAACAAGGTTCTGCACTTTAATCCGGTTGCATTTTAACTACTTACTAAACCCAATTGTTAACGTGTACTACTAATTAAATAATTTCCAAATTTTGTAATAATATGTGAAAAAAAAAAAGAAAAAAAAAAAACGTGTCTCATTGATTAAAACAATGAAAATTGATTGGCACGCTCTTATTTGTTATTTGCATACTCAAATGTACAAGCTGATAAAGCATCATATAATAAACATACAACGGATAAATGCACAAATTAGAGCGTACAATTATTAGCCAAAAACAATGGCACATAAAGATTATTAGATCTTATCAAAGACAATAAAGACAATATTGAAATAATGAAAATTTTCATGATTTTGTACCAATCTCAAATAGATGAAAAGTATAAGGATGGTGGTTACGTAGCCCATCAAAATGACCATCCATCTTTCATTCATACTAAACCACTTGTCCCACTTTGCCCAACTTTCTTTAATTTCCATGTTACTTGTGTTTCATAAAAAAAGTAATCCATCATTAGTTACTAAATAAATTAAAATAGTTATTGATATATTATCCATAATCTAGATGAGCCTTTTCAAGTATGACTTAGGGGGTGTTTCTTTTTTTCTAAATGGGGAAGAAAGGGATATAATAATATTTCTTTTGTGCTTGGGCCCACATATTTCTCTTGTATCCTCTATATCCACAAGGCAATAAATTGGACATCCTCCCCATATAAAGGCTAAATCAGATATGGGACCCATATATATCCTCCACATTTAGAAAAAAGAAACACCCCCTTAATAAACAATCGATGGTCAAACTCACCATGTCCTCATTAAACCAAATAAGTTGAAATTTTATCATTAAAACTAAACTATGACTATAGTTACTTGTCATTTTATTTGACGTGTCGTTTAATATAATAACGTTATGCAAACATTACATGTACCATAAAGTGAAGATAAATTTGAAATGTAAATGGAGTAAAGATCCTAAACTTCTTATGGAGGTGAACGCACTAACAAACGTTCTTATCGTAAAATAGCAAAGAGATCTACCATTAAATTATGTTTTTGTGTCGTTACATAATAAAGATCGATAATGTATTTATAATAAATGCATGCATAGCTTAATGAACGAGCAATGAACCCTAAAACTAATGGACCCAAACCCACAATTAGATTTGGGTCAACAAACTTAAGAGTTGTTTCTTTTTATCTTTAGAGAGTCTAAGACTCTAAGGGTATTGGCAACCCAACACTCGGAGTCATGGGAGGATTCTTACTAACCAATCACAGAGTGCCATGTGGTAGGAGGGTTCTGGATGATTCTAAAGACAAAACTGTTGGCAGTGAGAGGATTCTGGAGGATTCGGAATCATGCCTCAATTCGCAAAACTGCTGACTAGATAATACCTGGTCGGTATCTTTTGTCTCTTCCCGCAACTCAGAGTCTTCACCTTGCTTCCAAGACACATGATTCTAGAGTCTTGGTGGTTGGTGGCGGTGTTCACCGGCGTCCCCCCTCCCCCCAAGACGCTGGGAGGATTCTTCGGTTGACAACACCATAAGTAGTAACATGAGTAGGGAGTAGGGACCAAGCATTATATTAATGTTTTTTCTTTGTTGGAGTCTACACATTTCTGTTAAATTCTCTATATCACAAAGGCAAGAAAAGCCTACTCTTCCCCATCCAGACCTAATAAAAGAGAGGGTCTTACAAGCCATATAATCCTAAAGAAAAAGAAACACACCCTTAGTCATCTAATACTCTCACACAGTTTATATGAGAGTCTTTTGGATAGACAAACTGTATCATATATTGAAAACCGCTTCTTCTTCTTTTCTCCTTCCATCTTCTTTTTGTTTGTTTGAATGTAAGCATGATTATATTTGGCGGTCTAGTTGTTTACTGTTGCAGCTTCCTCCTTTGCTAGACCTTTTTTATAACGTCATGACTGGCTTTGTCTTTATGTAAGTGCGGCAATTTTATGACCAACTATTTTGAAGAAACGATAATGACTTCCAGCCATAAAACGAAGAGTAATGTTGAATATGGGATGTGTTATGACGTAGTAACAACCTTTATTGTTCAATATAGTCAGTGACGGAGCCAGTAGGGGGGCTGGAGGGTGCTCGGCCCCCCCTAACCGGCCAAACTACCTCATATATATATGAGAGAAGATGAAGGAGAAGCTGAAGTTGAAGGTGATTTGCAGAAAAAAAATTATAAATTCCGGCCAAAAGATGAAGGAGAAGATGAAGGTTATTTGCATTTGAGAGAAAAGTGAATAGTGATACGAGTAAAACGTGTATTGCAAATTGGGAAATGTAGTCACAGACTCACAGCTATGTGCCTATGTATATATGTTATACTACTGTTATAGGCTATAGGGTACATTATGGTCAAAAGTCAAACATCTCTCGATAATGCACCTTGAGAGGCTGACTAGATTATTGCATTTGCTATATTTTATTTTGTGATTTATTATAAAAATGAACTTTTCTTAAACTATAAAAACTCCGTTTATCTACATAAGTTTTGACAATTTTTTAGTTTGTTTAACGTTGTAAAAATGCCAGTTATAAACTATGACCTTTTTATTATCTTTATTGTTGTAACTATAACATTTAAATCGAAATAATCTTACATTATTTTTCTAACTATTTGTGGTAGTCCTAACCCAATTTGATAAAACAGTTTACCAATTGACTTCTTCTGGTCGATTTTGTCTCGTTGGATAAATAATTGTTTGTTACTACCAACAAAAATATCATTGAATTGTATGTCGAACGATTCAAACTTTGATTCGGCTTCTAAAACAAAAGAATTGTATGTTTTAACCCAAAAAAAAAAAAAAAAGTTGAGCCCCCCTAACACAAATTCCTAGCTCCGTCCCTGAATATAGTTACTGGAATTTTTTTCGCATTAAATGAATCAGTTTTCTTTTTCCTTGTGACTTGAAAATCCTCAAGTCATATTTGTAATGACTTGGGAAGAAGATTCTTTCACCCGACTTACTAATTTTATTACAATAAAGAAGGGGAAAAAATAAAAAATAAATAAATACATTTTAGCATTGGAGTAAAATTAGTTATTAAAACTAGAATTTAATGAAAAGATAGATTTGACAAAGAAAAAGCCATTGATATTGATAGTTGTAATCTGCATTATGATGCATGTCGATAATCACTTGTTATCAATTTTCTTTAATATTTTTCTGTATAAAGGGTTCAAAAGGACCTGTTATGGTATCACTAAGACGCGAAGGATTACCTACACGTTACCAAATAGATTTTAGCGTTGGCTCTAGACATGACGTGAGATGAGACATGAAAAGACGCAATAAGGCGCGAAACGTACCGCTTTTCTTGAATTCAACTATAATAAAAAAGGATTTTATTTATTTATTTATTTATTTATTTTTGAAATAAATAAAAAATATTACATGCAAAAATAATTTTTTGGCTTTTTCCTTATATATAATACTTTTTGTAAACTCGATATATATAAAATATGATATAAATATACAAATCTATAAATGTTTTCATATTTTCTACCATTTTAAGTCACATTTTAAAAAACAACGGGATTTTGCAATGACTCTCAGAATATGAGGCGTGGTCATGTCGATATATATCATTGAGGCTATTTATAGCCTTTATATATTAACAAGGTGAAGGAAGTGACAAGTTATCCACACCTTTTTATAAGGAGGGTATCCAATAATTGGACGCATCACTGATTTATACGATGTGTATCACAAATCAGTTCATCTTTGAATTTTTATTTCGATCAAAATAGAATTTACATAGTGGTTAAACGCAAACGGGTAACAAGCTGCGCCGCTAGCTCTTTTTGGATTGCAAAGCTAACTTTTTTGAAAACTACATTTGTGGATCTATGTGTCATAACATTATTGTTCATAACTCGTTGGACTCTGTTGAGTAGTTCCACCGCCTCAGGTGCAAGGAAACCAAATGTATCAAACACGTCACAAATTATACGGTTTAATCAAATCTCCATGATGTGACAATACAGGAAAGGTTTGTTTAGCATGACCTAGTAACTAATTGTACCTAGCGATAGTTTCTTGTTGGATTCCAGCTGAATCCATATTAAAAAAAAGCATCTTACGCGCAGGATTAGACGAGTGTAAGCAATCGCCTTGTAGCGTAGTGCCATACGAATTGAACGCTCTTTTCCCTTATGGTGGGACCACCTTTTGGGATATTCTTCATCCAATGGTCCTCATTTTTTCTTATCATCTTCTCATGCTCTATATTAAACTTTTTCATTATCCAAATTTTCCATATATGCAATAAAATCGATTAAACTTTTGAATGAATGATATTATCATATTATTCATGTGTGTCGTAATTAAATTCAGGTAACTGATGAAATATTACATTTTTTTATGAAACATGCAATACCATTTTTATTTGTTTTTACGATAAATGTTTACTTCTTTTTCTTTTTTTTTTTAGCTCAAAAATAGTTTAAATCGACGGAAAACCTGACTCTGACACTTTTTTTAGTGTCGACTAACCTTACTTAATGACGTAGCCCTAGACAATAAGTACTTGTTAGAGTGACCTTTTCAACCAACAATTAGAATTGAACTCATGACCTATACTTAATATGAAAAAAAACTAAATTAATTAAGTCAGATAAAAACTGTATGTTTATAGCTTAATAAAGAAAGATGATTGAAAATATTAAGTAATAAAACTTAGCTTGACTGCATTAAGTTATCTCTTAATTTAATATGACTTAATAAAAAAAATTAACAAACAAGCTCTTACAAAAGTCGTCCTATTCAGTGACTTGAACATTTTAGATGAAGAAGTGATACCATCGAAGCAATGCTCTAACGATACAATTTTAATTTTCGTTTGTTACGAATTAAACGTTTACATTGAAATGACAATGAATCGAAACAGTTCAAAACGATAAAGATGTCAACTACTTCGTTGAGAAAAGAATAAGCATACTTTTTTAGAAATTGTGTGTCACTTCTTTAATATGCACTCATTCTAAGATGGAAATATGACAAGCGACACATGCAACTTTTTTTTCGTCGTAATAAAATCTCGATTATATTTAACATGGCATGTTGATGTTGTTTTCTTGCAGAGAGAACTTAAGGTTTAGATTGTGTAGGTTAAATCATTAGAATTGATACAAAATACTGTAACACACACATATTAACTATGATAAACCAACTAAAAAGTTGTCCTTTGACATTGATATAAGTTTAAACATAGTTTTCATTATTTATAGAGAATTAAATAACATATGACACAACAATAATACCATTGAATCATTGATACTATACATTGATTATTTATGAAACATAAGTTTATACTAAAATTATTCCATAAGTATATTTTATGTGAAAAGTGTGGAGTAGTTTGGATTTGGGAAGGATGAAGATAAGGCATTGGATGATGAGATGCTTTTGTTTGTTTGTTGTTTTATTCCTTTGCTAACGGGCCTTGGTTGCCCAATTTAAAAATTGAGTTAACTACATTTTTGGTCCTCGTGGTTTACCGGGTATAACACTTTTGGTACAAAATAAAATTTTGTAACGGATCTTGTCCAATATCCGCTGACCCGTAACACTTTTGGTCCAAATTTACTAACACCGTTAAATTGACTGAGTTTGACTGTTAAATACGAGGGTAATTGTATCATTGTGTATATTGTTAATAAAAAACTCAAACATTCACTCACTCACTCACTCACTCACTCACTCATTCCATCCACACAGCACTCTCATTCTCTCTCTAATTCTATCCTCTCCAAATTTCCGGCCAACTACCAACCGGCTCCGGCCACTACACGCCACTACCTCCACCGACCGCCGTCCATCACTACCACCTCCCTATTCTTTATCCTTCTAAAAACACACACAACCGCCACCCACTTTCGTCATCAACATCCACAACCCCGCCGCCACCCACTCACCAACACACTACACATTCATACACAATCTTATAGTACCAAAGTTTACATACCCACATATCATAAACGAAAACCCACTTATAACTTTCAATCTAAAGAAAACCCACATATCATAGATCTCGATCTAAACTAAACCACACCCTAACCCTAAACTCATTTTAACAGCCACCACTTGGATTTTTCGCCACCCAACAAAAATAAAACAAGAAAAATTCTTCCCTTGTTTTGATACCAGTTCTAATAAAAAAAACACAAACACAAATAAGAAACAAAAAATCGTCCCTTGATTCCTTTTGTTGTGAAGACCGTTAATAACCGAACCCCAAAAACCCTTTTCCTTTTATTCTAAGCAAACGAAGATCACAAGGTTGTGGCTTTTTCAAGATCCTTTTATAAGGGTCTCAGTAACTCACAACAAAAATCTTGTTTTGAACACTTAGCCACGAACACCAACTTTTTATTGTCTTATTTAGTGGGTTTTTGTTGGGTTTGATAGTGGGTTAATGGGGTTGAAGTTTGTTGTTATAGTTGGAGATGGGTTTGGACAGATTTGTTGTAGTTTTTCTGTGAGGTGGGGAGCGAGACAGATGCAGATGAAGAAAAAATGGGTGCAGATCTCTATCTTTGTTCGTGTATAATGATGTTAACTTTTTTAGAATTAAGTAAATAATAATAATAATAATAATAATAATAATAATAATAATAATAATTAATAAATGGAGGAAAGGGCATTTTAGTCATTGTACATCAACATTTGAGGGTATTTTAGTCATTTCGCATGTTTTTAACTAGTCAAACTAGCGGTCAACAAAAATTGGACCAAAAGTGTTACGGGTCAGCGGATATTGGACAAGATCCGTTACAAAATTTCATTTTGGACCAAAAGTGTTATACCCGGTAAACCACGAGGACCAAAAATGTAGTTAACTCTTAAAAATTTTATATTAGTTATGCGTATGAATGTATGATACTAACCTTTTATGATAATGGTGTTAAAGAATCTAAAAATATTACTAATGGTGGCATAAACAGATAAATTGGAGACTCTCTCCCTTTCTTTTTGAGTTAAGATTGCGTGCACTTAATGAATATATTTTCAATCATTGATCTTTAAAGGTACAATCAGACATGGGTAAAGTTGTATCAGTTGGAGAAACCCTCTTCTTTAGAGATAGAGATGAAGGTTCGATCTTCACTTTCTGCAAAGAGGCCGGAGATCTACCTTGGGTAGGAGTAAGGTTGTCTACTTCTCACCTCCTCTATATCTCGTGAAAGATGCGACAGGGTACCGTTGTTTTATCTTTAAAGCTAAAAGCCCAAAAACCTGAAATAGTAGAGCTCGACATTTTCTATTTTATTTGCAAACATTAGTCGCGAAAAATAATTAGCTTTTGTAGGCAATGGTTTATACAAAGCCACAAAGGACTTAAAATCAACTTAATAATATTCATTTGATCGCACCGCACTTTAAAAGCCAATGCATTTTCAAATTTCAACAATATAGTTAAAACATTACTACCAATATTCTAACCAAAGTTTCTTTACAAGATTCGTAGTACATAAACTTGGATTACTTTATGTATGCAGATAGATTTCTGGATATAGTTTCAGATAGTGTTTGGATTAATTAAATGTATAATTTGGTGTTTTCTTTTGTGGGTTATGGGTGTAGAATGTAGACAATGCATCTAATCATTGCATCAAGTCACCTTCATATATGACAACTCAGGAAACCTTTAATCTGCTAATATTCTTTCATGAGCCAGTTTCAAAAAGATTACTTGACTCAATATAACCATAACTAAAAGAGAAATTATTCTCATGCCTAACAAATATGCCTAAAAGTATGCCTAATAATAAGATTTAGACACATGTCAAGATCAAAGGTGAATGTTTGGAAAGAGAAAGTAACAAAAACATGTGTCAAGCAATAGATGGATTAGGCATGATTTTAGTCATGCATTTTAGGTCTATATATCATTGCTCTTTCTCAGGTTTGTGTCATCAGCTCAAACCCCGAGTATTAACTGGTCAAAATGTCGGAAAACTTGGTTAAAAAAAAAACTGTGCTAGTGACTAAAAAATGTTGTGTAGTACATACTCTCTAATAGTTAAAACATTAAGACAAACCGATGTATTTCACCAACTTTAAAATAAAAATTAACCTTGGACTCTTGCTGATTTAGGGTCATCAAACACACAACGCCTAGGTTGAGAGAAATCAATATGAGCAAAAGCAAAAAAATTAATGTTGAAGTGTTTTAGATGGGTAATAACTTTTTTAGATGGGTAATAACTAATAAGTCTTGTAAGTGTCCTGCGGGACTGAGATGAGCTTCAATGTTTTTTTGTGTAATGCACTTTACCAGGGTGAAAAATCTTTTTTACCAAAAAAAAAAAAAAAAAAACAAAAAATCTTCTTACTTCACAGTTGCAACTTGCAACAGAGCTCGAGTTAGAGGCTCATAACTCTATCCACTTTGTTGCTCTCTCTATGTTGGGCTAATTCGGTACCAAAGTACTTTCATATTATCCTTCGATTAACAAGTCATAAGAACATCTAAAGAACTGCGTCATTAAAATTTGAATGAGACAGTTTGCTTTAGTTTTTATCGGCCAAGCACTAAATTTAGTAGTTGACATGAAATATAAACTAGTAGTTTAACGGATTAATGCCGTGCAAAACCTCATAGATGAATGAAAATTTTCTAAATGGAGATGAACTTTGCGATAGTATGTTATTCGTGATCAAATTCAGTAAGTTCTCAATAGCTTGGGCTCGTGCAGTTTCATATCTGTAACTCTGTAAGTGTTTAACCCGCACATTGGCCGGCACAAAGTCAGTTAACTTTTTTTTTTTTTTTTTACATGACACATTTCATTTCGAGTCTTTTGACCCGTATAGCTAGTCCACTTTAATTGTCCCCGAGCCAGCTCAGTTTACCACATCAACTCATCAAGTTTGATTACACATTGTTTTGTGAATAACTTGTTTCTTTTTAAATTCTAAAAGCTATTTTGAACATCTGGAAAAATGATGACTTGTCATAGGGGTAAATGAGGGACATTAAAACCCGAATTATTAGGTTCAATAAAGTGTGACAACAATTTTTTTATATTCATCAATGTGAATATGTGATATAGCCAGTGACTTTCACTTTCTTAAAATGAAATACTACATGTTCATCATATACAAACTAAAATAAAGAAGTCCTCTATCCTGTAATTTATAAATAAGTTCATAGAGGTTGGTGAAATAAAAATAAAGTAGTCTTAAATGCACTTTGGCTTTGTTTCTGGCCTCTATCAATCTTTTTATTAGAGCCTCAATGTACAACTTTAATCTTTAACACTATTCTGTAATCATATAGTTGCTTTTAAGTACACTGATGCATTATTTATAATTTTGATTCCAAGCATGTATATACTAGACATGTATGTTAAGAACTCAAGTATGGATGTTTGCGAGTTGCGACAACCTTTTCACATATGGATACAACAACAACAAAGAGGTAGGTTGGTTCTCAGGGTAACATCCCCTTGATCAAATAACATGTTGAGGTAGAGTAAACTAGCTGCGTTTTGTTAGTGCTTCGAGGAAAAGCTCCTATAATGGTGTTCCAAGCAAAAGAATTAGGGTTATGGATGAGCTGCGAAGGTGACTTGCTTGAGCTGAGGCATGTAGTTGCGTTGATGGTTGGTTGTTTCAATTTAATACTGATAGTGGTTGCCTGGTTGGGTTGCGACACCCATATTTGTTTTCTGTTTCAAGATTTCAAAGACTTGTATTTTTCCACTAGTAATTACAGTAGTACATAGTACTCACAAATACATACAAACATAACCATCAAGTTTCACTTCTTTGTAATATCATCTTCCTTCCTAGTTCCTACTGCTAAAAGATTCCTGTTCAGTGTAATGTCTACTAACGGCTATTAGTCAAATGCAGTTAACCTCTCATATCCTTTTCGCCCAATTTCATCAACCTGTCCCTTTCTTCCCGGACGTCATTCAATTCTCTCTCCTTCCTGTATGAGTCAATAAAGATTAAAATTTGGCAAGAGAAATGCAAATAGTATCGTCATTTTTAATAGATAGTTGACATTATGTTTATGACTACGGAACTAAGAGAATACCATATTGTTACTATTTTTTTATAGAAACGATATAGGAGGTTCTAGGATGACACTTTCAACCGATTTAACCACTTTCCCATTAGCTTTGATTTGACCCATTGGGATGAACCACATCCGAAACCGGCCCATTCATAAGTATATAAGTCCGAGTTTTCCCTCTAGTCATCACGTTTCGAGGAGATAAAACATCCAAATCTAATTTAGCTGACCACAGTATGCACATAAAGAAAACTAGTGATTGCGTATCAAACACTAGTCAACCGTCTCGATATCAAATAGGATAGAAAGAATAGCTTAAAAACGAGAATGGGCAATACCTCTGTTGGATGTCCTTGTTCCATTTCTCACGTTGGCTCACAATTTTTTCTTCATAGGATGCCAACTCAAAGGTCGGAGTCACGTTTAAAAATACATACCACTTAAATCTTGATTAAAGTCCTCCAAGTCTTGTTCTGTCACCAAATAGCCGTATAACTGTCGACTACCACTGTGATGAAACAGGCTTGGGTGACGGTTCCAATTGTCTCTACCTATACCTTGACCTTCATATTTCTTGCTTAGAAGCTGAGCCTTT
The DNA here is from genome assembly GCA_030686995.1 of Artemisia argyi. Lineage (NCBI taxonomy): Eukaryota > Viridiplantae > Streptophyta > Magnoliopsida > Asterales > Asteraceae > Artemisia > Artemisia argyi. The sequence continues at coordinate 177,455,254 of CM060707.1, read as the reverse complement.
TCATATCCTTCGACCGATGTGTCGAAAATCAAGACACTGATCCCCTTGTGCCCTTCAGGCCCAAATGCATGATGTGCTTGCACAGCTCCCGAAGACTTATGGTATTCAAGTAGCTCCTCGGTTCCCATGCCAAGCCACTGAAAGTTAAATTCAAGTATTGTTAAATTGTTATTACATAAAACATGCATTTAAATATTACAATACTTAGTTGGTGTTTGCGTCTCTCTTTTCAGAGTGATGATTCGCAACAGCAACAATACCAAATCCCACCGAAGCAGGTTCAAAGTGATAATTCTGACTTCAATATCAGAGTCAGACTATTTTAATAAATCTGATTATTTTGACCCAAAGAGGGTGTTTGGATTTGTGTTCTGAAACTGGATGTTTTCTTCTTTTTTTGCAGTAGAAGATTTTGAATAACCAATTCCATAAGCAACCAAAATGATTGTCAATTCAAAATAATCTAATTACCCATTCTTTAAATCTTATTATACTTCCATTTCATAAGATTCAGTTGCTTTTTTTCACAAGTATCCAATTTTTTTTTGTTGGTCATTGTATGTATTAATTTAACATAATCAAAACGCCAAACACTCGACTAGTTATAACAATTATCTCATGTCAACCATCCAAAATCATATTATCACTTCCAAAGCACATATCCAAACACCCCTGGACGATAAGTGCTCAAATCCAGAATATCCATTAGAATTAATATGATTGAGTGAAATACCTTCCCGTTTTCACCCTGCTCAAACTGGGTATTCCTAATTATCACCATCGGTGGCCACACAACTTTCCAATCTCCTTCATTTTCATCAACTCCCCTCCATTTACCTAACAGTTCCCTGCTTTGAACCCTTCTTCTACACGGCACTTCACCTAAATCGTAATCATCCTCGTCGTCTGAACTAATAATACAAATATCTTTGAAGTTCAACTGGTCAACATCATTATTTTCTCCTGTTGGCATCTGCATGAGTTAAATCTGATTAGTACAAAAGTCTAGTTTCGGCCCAAAAATCTAACACGGAGAGGTAGTCTATTAGAAAGGCATGCATACCGTATAGGCCTCATCAGATAGTGTGTGAACACAAACAACAACAATGCTATCTCAAATTACCATAAGGAGAACTAAATTATACACATATATACTAGTAGGATCCCCGGCGGAACAAACAATATTAGTCGGCAATGTTTTTTGCTTTAGTTGCGAGTACATATCAGTCTTAGTGTACAGTTTTTTTAGGTCAGTTAAGTCAAAAGGCAAAAGATGAGTTATTTTTAATCTATTAACTGACATTAAAAGAATTAAACCAACAACAAAGCGTTAAAAGTTTTAAAGTAATGAATGAAGGTTGAAATTAAAATGTTTTATTATCCAACATTCCAACGCATAAAAGTATGAAACAATATGTTTGTTTTGTTAAGGGATAAGTATAAGCCCAAGCCCGGTTTGTGGGTGTAGGGTATTAGGGTTTCACTTTGCATCATACCAACTAGTTAACATTATTCTGTCTCATAAGCTTAAGCTTTGGCAATAACCATATGGGCTGCATTACAAGCATAATTGATGTCTGCTAATACATTTAAAAAAGGCTAAAACACATGTTAGAACTTTGAACTTAGCAACTACGCTGAACATGGGAGGCAAAAAGGGAACTTTTGTATCATGATATGGAGGCACCAAAGATGAAAGCAATCCTAAAGAACATAGGAGCCAAAAAGTCCATCATAATGCAATCAATTGCAGCAAATTTTCATAAGGCAAAGTGGTAAGCACATAATCTTGTGCTTTTTCCTTACAACTCAGTGTGTACGAGTATCCCTTAAGCTTAAGTAAAAGTATATAAAGGCGCTAAAGATGGTTTGTAGATTTAAAGAAGTAAAACCAACAACAATAGCCAGAATGTATCATTCTGCTTCAGCCCTATTGCCCGACACAAAAAGTCTTGGTCACAGGCAGTAACATGCACGCTCAGTACACTTTGGATGGTGACTACCCTACAGAAGTACGAGGTTGGTGATGTTATGGTCACAATGTTGTATCCACCATTTACTACTCATGGTGTTTCACAAAACCAAAGGTTGTCGATTGGTGTTGATAATAAACTGCTGTTGCACCAGCAAACGGGCCTGGTTATTACATTTTGTTTGTGAAATATGTTGGTGTGCCTGGTAAGGATATATCATATGGGTGCACATTGATTTGGCTCAAATTTTGGTCTTAGCTAGTTCTTTTTTCCTCTAGTGTTGTTGCAGTTAAGGAAACTAAAATATACCTAAACCACATAAAACAAACTTAAGACAGCTTATTACACTAAAAATTCATCAAAAAACTTATAAAACAAACAATTATATATACCTTGTGACTTCGGGGCATTTTCGTGGTCTCCCCCTGCGGCTGAGTACTTTACGTGGTCTTTTCCTACCTCTCCTCTGCGGCTGCTGCTGCTGCTGTGACTCCATCGAGATGGATTGATGGATTTACTAGGGTTTTTTTTTTTTAATCAAATTTTTTTGAGGAAGCAAATGTATAGTGAGAGGGGATTTGAGGTTTCAAAACCCGCCTAAACACTTAATTTAAATGGCCAAAATAGGGCCGTCCGAAACTGACTTGTCCCAAAAAACCGACCGAAACTGAGTGAACCAAAACCTAACCGATCATACTCGGTTTTTTTTTTTTTTTTTTTTTTTTTTTAATCATCATCATCAAATTGGGGAAAATAAAATGTGTGTTTTTGTTTTGCAATTTTTAAAGTTTTTTTTTCAAAGTTTTGGATTTTATTCCCGACATATTATATTTTGCTCCTTCCCAATATAAAGTATCGCATGAGGGTATCCGTTAGTCGCACATTCGTACATCCGTCGTTCGCACATTTGTTATTAAAAGTTAAAGAGCACGTACACAACAATTAATAGTGATTGTACTTGCAAATTATTAGAAATGTACTTGTGGTCGGGACACTCGTCACAAAATAAGGGAGTAACACATTCGCAAATGACCATTTAGAGAAGATGCATTGTTTTTTTTACTAGATGGTGGCAACCACCTCACTTTTTGTACCTTTTAGAGAATTTTCTCTTGTTATAATCGATAGTAATAACCTAGGGCTTGGGCTTGCTTTGATTTCACATTTTTGAAACTTGTTATCAATTAGTTGTTGTAGGTAGTTATGTATAATTTATGTTATGTTTTTATTTATTTATTTTTTAAATTGCATCACAATTAAGATCCAACCTCGAGTTAAACCATCCAAACGGTAGGAACCGGGACCCGAACCACTAGGAGAGACCCGCGAAAGATAACCCTTAGAACTCACGGTTTCGTACTAAGAGGAAAATCCGGATTTACTTTGTCACTTGCGAGATTCAAACCCCGATAAAACTCCTTCTCATACTCCAGAAGGAATTTAGGTGGTCAATTGGGCTAAGTCAGTTGGTTATAATTTAAGTTAATTACATTTAATAGCAAAGTAAGATTTTAATATTTCAAAAATATCACTTGACACGTCAACAAAAGTATGAGATCGAGACGGAAGTAGGAAGTATTTTTCGAGTTTAAAAATGATGATGGTACATTTGGGAAATTAAGTTGGTAACTAAGGGCTTGTTTCTTTTTTTTATCAGATTAAATGGGTGGGCCACTTTCTGTTAACGAGTCTTAATGGGGAGGAGTACTCTTTACTTCCTCTCCTCATATAGATCATTTAACAGAAAAAGAAACATATTATATGTGTGGTCTCACCACTATCTCCCCATTAAAACTCATTAACACAAAAAAGAAACACCCCCTAAAAGGGTTTGAGCCTAGAATTTAGGGCCTGTTTGGTTTGTAGATGAGTTTAAGATTTGGATTTAGATTTTGATTTAAATTTGGATTAAGACTTAAATTTGAATTTGATGTAAGAGAAAAAAAATTATAAATAATTAAAAATATATAAAAAAGATGAGAGAGAAATATAAAAGGAAGAGTCAAATAGAGAGAGTAAATAAAGTGGTCCCACACTTTTGTCAAATACCACCCTCCCACACTAGAATAGGTACAGTACATATTTTTGTGAATGATAGCATTACTTTGATGAACCAAACATTTGTTATGAGTTATGATTGTATTTCTTTACGTCAATAACCCCCAACCAAACGGGCCCTTAAGTTTTGAGATTGTTTTGCACCGACAATGTCTAACAAATGATTATGCGAGGCTTACTTCAGCTTTTGTGTTTTTGTTTCAGTGAGAAATCGGGATGTTATAGAATTGTGTTGTTGTTTCAATGAGAAATTGATGTTTCATTGTTAACAAATGATTATGCGTGGCTTAAGCTTTTGTTAGTTTCTAGGGTGTTTGACAATGCTTATTTCTTCTGCTAATGCATTTGCTTATAACGAACTGACCATAATCGGTTTGGTTTACGGTTATGTATATGTATGATTTTCGGTTTTGATTTGACTCGGTTCAGTTCGAGCCAAAACCGAGAAAAAAACACCTAAACCTTATAAACCCAACTCAATGAACCGACATTAAATCAAGCTGAGGCGAGGCACTTTGGTTCGGTTCTCGGTTCATGTTTTCGACAAAATTAGTTTTCGGTTCGAGTCAGTTTTGGTTGGTTCATGTCGGTTTTGACGATGCCAACCCGCAATACTTTTTCTATAATGTTCTAAGCGATGATGATGGTGATGAGGGCTTCTTGATACTTGTATTTTGATGGTTCTTCTTAGAGCAATCAGGCTTTCAGCGTGCACTTATAGTGTAGTTTTTGTATTTGAAGTTACGTTGACATCACATTAGTGTCTTCATGCGGAATTAGTATTTACGCTTGCAAACTGAAAAGTCTCAAAGCTATTTAAAAACGAGAGAATTAATTCGAATTCAATTACCACGGAAATACCACCTAAAAGTGGAATATCAAGATTAACACATACAATTTTTAACGATTTTTGCTAAAAAATATGAAATGTGATCACAAAACAAAAATCTAGAGAAGGTTGAAATACTACGTATAAAATAAAGGAAATCAACGGGTATGTGGTCTAGTATTTGTGAAATTGTTATGTCCACTATCAATGTTTTATTGTTTTATTTAGATGAGTGATACTTTCATAGTTGCTACTAGGGGTGTTATCGGGTCGGGTTGAGTCGGGTTTTGATTTTTAAAAACTCACCCGCAACCCGACCCGATAAGGAATCGGGTTATCGGGTTCGGGTGTTATTCGGGTCGGGTGCTTCGGGTTATCGGGTGATACTACAAATGAGCAACTATAATTATCAAATGTGACTTTTTTTTATTTCGAACAGTTACTGACTTTGATCAAACATAAAAAACTACATTAGTGACTAGTAAGCATCTTTTTGTCATTTGAGATTTGTGTCATTAACCAAATATAAAAAATTGTATGGAACCAAATTTACTAGTAGCCTATATTTTGTCATTTTGAACCAAACGTAAAAAGCTATATGGAACCAAACTTACTAGTTTTCCATAACATTACCAAAGACATTAAGACACCCTGCTTCAAAAACACAGTGCACTTCCTACATATGTATATGCAATAATATATAGCCATTTAACAGTGTTCACACTTTTAAAGTCCTTTACAATTCCAGATATTTAAAAAATACTCCGTGTTTATGAGTAAATCCAATCCGATAAACATTTCGAACGGTGCATTTTTGGACATGTACTAAGCATTTTTGGACATGTACTAAATTTTGATATTTGAAGACTAATTTAGTCTTCTGTTTTTAAACAGAATATATGTAATATCAAAATTTGGCAAGCTATATAGAGTGATTTCGGGTCTTATCGGGTTGACCTGATAACCCGATAACAAAAATTATCTAACCCGAACCCGACCCGATAACAATGTCGGGTTATCGGGTTCGGGTGAAACCAACCCGATAAGCCTTTTCAACCCGATTTAACCCGACCCGATAAGGCTTATCGGGTTCGGGTTCGGGTCGGGTCAACCCGACCCTACTGACACCCCTAGTTGCTACAACATACTACTTCCGTCCTATAATTATATTCTACTGTTGACTTTTTAAGTCTTCATTTGGCAACTTTAACCTTATATATATTTTTTTTGTGTTATATAATACTTGATAAAAATTACTCCTTATCAATGGAAAATATATTCAAAACTCAATTCATTCATATATTTTGCATCAAGTAATATATAACACAAATAAAAATATTTAAGGTCAAAGTTCAAAACTAAAAACTTTAAAAATTAACAGTGGACTATAATTATGGGACAGATGGAGTAGCTCACATTTGAGGTTCCTAAATCATTGAACTCGGCCTTTGTTATGGTCTCCGAGTCTAACTCTAATATACTAGTAGTAATTTTCACTTGGGTTTTCTATGTTGTGCTATTTATCATAGTATCCTTTGATTCAAAAGTCATAAGGTGATAAGGAATTAATGACAAGTGAACAACTAAAAAACGTCATTCGATATTTCGATCCGTCGAAATTTGGATGAGATAGTTTGCTTTACTTTTTATTGGTCAAGCACATGGAGCACAAATGTAGTAGTTGGCATGAAATGTAAACTAGCAGTTGTACGGATGAAAGTCGTGCAAAACCAGAATACCAGATAGACGAATGAAATTTTCTAAATGGTCTTAAAACTGAATTTTGCGATTGTAGACTAATCTCAATAGAATTCAGAACGACTTGGGCTTGAGCGGTTTATATTTATACGGTTCTAAAAGTGGGTAAAAAACTAAAAACTAAAAAGTATTTGTTGGTCAACTTAACCCGACACATTGGTAAATAAAAGGTCGGCTTAACATTTTTAACCCGACACAATTCATTTTGACCCGTATAATTAGTCGACCACATTTTGTTTGATTGCACACAGCTGTTTCGTGTATAACTTGTTTCTTGCTAATAGCTTTTTTGAAAATTAGTAAAATGCTTTGAACATCTGTAAAATTGATGGACTTGTCATAAGGGTAGATGAGAGACATTAAAAACCAAATTACTACGGCCAATAAAGTATACTACGTATATGACAGCAAATATTTACTTCATTCAGTGTGAATATGTAATATGGCCAATGACTTTTTTTTTCTTGGTAACTATGGTTTCTTATTTTTTGGTTGACTAGTTGACGGCATTTGAGTCCACCGTCACACAGACTAAAACTAGGTAAAGTCATTCTCTTTTCATTAAAGTTGGCATAGCCACTTAAAATTGTTTGCACCTAATAATTTTGAGACCTCTCAATAGTTACCCAAGCTTTTTTAACACAGTATGTTTTATGGCCAGTGACTTTTCTAAAATGGAATAACATATATATGTTCATCAAATACAAACCAACAACTATGTTTTCTGAAAATTCTTCATTGCGTATTGTGTAGTTTATTTTATATTTGAAAGTTACATAATATATGGTTTTATTCTTTTAGGAAAAATATAAATGTTGTGTGATAAAAAGAGGATATGGTCAAGTGTTAGTGAAGTGGTGAGTAGGTTTTAGTTTGCAATAATGTCAAAGACGAATTATGGACCCACGTTACATTAAAGAATAAAGATGGCCCAAATTGCATCAAATGCATATTCAATAAAAATGTACATCGCCGTTACCATAACTTTGATAGTTTCCAACAACCAAGTACCTTGCCAATTGATGATATCTTTACCACCGTTTTCAAATAAATATACGTACTTTCATTGTGCTCTAATATATGTATAGACTTTTCAATATTAACTAGAACATAAAGTTTTTAACATATGTATGCGAGATGATGATAGTTTTTGCGTGATTGTTTCTAATTATTCCCCCCCGAGTACCCCTGAGTATGTATATAGTAAGGTTTGAACTTTCTACCTTTCGTGAAGATGTAAGTTACCTAACAACTAGAACATTTGGTGATTTTTTTAAGATGTCTTGTGGAATATACAATAATCCAAAAGTAGTGACCACATAATTTATGTGGATAAAGATCCTCTCATGTTTGTTTTCAATATACGTGAGAGGGTAAAAGCAAGTGAGCCCTTAACTTTAAAAAATGTGGGACCATTTTTTGGCTTAATCATCTTCTAATTAGTCAACATGATCTATCATGTTGAAACCAACATTAGAGGATTTCAATCCAGTGTATGTATAGCTTTTATAGTTTTTGATCAATGAATAAACCGTGTAAATTTGATCATTATGTTAAATGGTTCAATAATTTGATCAATTATTTTGTATTTATGTTTTTGGATTGATTTTTTACTTTTATTTTTACCTTTACCAAATGAAAGATCATTGTTTACTAACGTGTTACACAATATACGTATAAAAGTCAAGTCGATCGTTCTTTAGTAATAAGTCAACTCATGTAATATTTGACAGCTAGCGAGTCAGATATTAGAACTTTGCAAAAATGAAAATGCTCAAATAGTCGAATGGATTAGCCGTGTTAAACCAATGGACTAGTTTATTAACCGATATAATTGATGAATGGCCCAAGCCCGATCTATGGGCTTAGGGTACATTAGGGTTTATTGTAATCTATAAATATTGGTTATCAATAAAGGTAAAGACACACAGTTTCAATGTAAATATACGGTTCAACATGGTATCACAGCTCTAGGTAAGATCCACCAATAAAAATTGTTAACCTCCGGTCATCGGCTACTTGTCGGTGATCCGGAGGGATCATGTTTTTTTTCCGCTTTATTGTTTTTTTTTTATTTAGGATTTTATTTTCGTATTTTATTTATAAACCCTAAACTCTAGCCGTCAAAAAAAAATGTTGAGTTGCCATCGATCCTATTATATTTTTTTTCTTCACCATCTATTTGTTGTTATTGTCGAAGATCATTGTTCTTGACAACAAAAGTTGATCATCAAATTGCCGCTCCCTTCTAAAGGCAAAGCAAGCCATGACGTAAAAGCAATCGTCACGCAAAGAAGGATGCCGCAAGCAATACACAACTATGCCGCCAAATACAATTATGCTTCTGCTCAAACAAACAAAAACAGAAGATGAAGAAAAGCAGCAGCTTTCAACATTCATTCCAGTTTGTCCGTCCACAATGTTGTCGTTCAAACTGCGGGGGAGTATTAGATGATTAGATTAGGCCCAAACCCGGTTGTGGGTTTGGGTCCATTAGGTTTAGGGTTTGCATAGCTTGTTTGTTAAGCCATGTATTTGTATAAATACATGGGCAATCTTCATTATGTAAACACACAAAACACAATCAATAAAATCTCTATTTAGTATTTTTCATATTAGATGATTAGATTAGGCCCAAACCCGGTTGTGGGTTTGGGTCCATTAGGTTTAGGGTTTGCATAGCTTGTTTGTTAAGCCATGTATTTGTATAAATACATGGGCAATCTTCATTATGTAAACACACAAAACACAATCAATAAAATCTCTATTTAGTATTTTTCATGGTATCAGAGGGTTAGATCCTCTAAAGCCTAAAAAAAAAAAAAAAAAAAAAAAAAAAAAAAAAAAAAAAAAAAAACCACCGTCATTTTCTTCCCTCCCAAAAACCCTAATAACCCAAAACTGCCTTCGTTTGTTTCCACCACCAAAAGTCTATTGTTGTGTTTGTTAATTCACAACACCTTTACATCATAAAGAGATCCCATTGCATTAACCTTTTTGTCTTGATTGCATTAATTATGTTCCTAGTACCAAATCCCCATTCCATAACAAATACTCCGTATCAGTTAGCGACTATTTTGTCTATAGCTATACCTATTTGTTCCTTTACCTAACCAAAACACAATAACGCCACAAAAGTATAAAAAGGTCCTCACCATCCAAAACTTTCAGTACCTTATGGCTGTTTCCTTTTGCGAGGAAAAAAAAAAAAAAAAAAAAAAAAAAAAAGCGTGGAATTTGATTTAAAAGTCAATTCTTCAAACGTTTTCTCCACATAGTTGACTAAAGCTCGACTATTAAAAAAAAAAAAAAAAAAAAAAAAAAAAAAACGTTAATGTTTTATTTTTATTTTTATTTTTCTTTTCAGTTAAAGTCGACTAAAGCTCGACCTGTCTACACCTAAATTCGACTAAAGCTCGATCAATGGTGTTGCTTCATTCAATAAGCCGCAAGAGGTTGCTTCTTCAAGAATCAATGTGAAACCTTTTGATGTCCTAATGCACGTCATTGGTGAATTTACAAGTTCTTCGACAAGTATCGCTTTCTTTGTTTGCTTTGCTTTTGCTTGCTGTGGATGTCTTCGTCAACAAAAATAGTTATAGCTTTATTGTTTTATGTATCTCCAGTCCGAGCTTTCGCGATTTCGCCGCTCGGACTGCGGGGGAGTATTAACCGATATAATTGATGAATGGCCCAAGCCCGATCTATGGGCTTAGGGTACATTAGGGTTTATTGTAATCTATAAATATTGGTTATCAATAAAGGTAAAGACACACAGTTTCAATGTAAATATACGGTTCAACATAGTCGAGTCAGATATTATTCATCATCTATGTATAATCAATTTATCAAATCCATGGTTTCTGTGAAATACTTGAAAACTTATAACTAAATTCTCAATACTTCTTTTGTGTTAACGATTTAAGTAATAAGACTTGTCAATGTCATATTAGGCTATTAGCATTTTAGCTGCATGATTTCTTACGGGTAATCGTGATTTTCAACATTTTTCGGACTAATTGATAAGTCTTAGACTAAAGGCCTTCCTTAGGCGCATTTGGCAAGAGAAAAAAATCACACAACTAAAAGGCTGATTTCATTTTATTTTTTTTACATATATCAAAAGTACGTATTTCATAGAAAAAAGGATGCAGAGGATCGTGATTGGGATTATGGACCCGATATCCACCCTGTGAATAAATGGAAACACCCACATTATACCATTAATGAATCAACATAAATTCATGAAAATGCAGTTGAATCATGTTGTTTGGGAATTGGGAGCAAGTCAATAACATACAGGTCACATAAATAGTACTCCTTCCATCTAAAAATTATTGTCTCACGATAAAAAATACACAAGTTAAGAAAAACATAATTATTAAACTAAAAGGAATGGTAGTGAGTTGGGGAGTGAGTCACCCACTCACCATGGTGACTAACGAATGTCTCACTCACGATCAAATTTGAATCGTTTGGTGAGTTAGTCACCACATTGAAAGAGGTGTGTGAGTATTTAGTAGGATATATTTTTATAAAGATAAGTGAGGTGACCAAAACGGATGTATGGTGCATGAGAGTGAGTGGAAGTGAGAGGAGGGAGAAAGCTGAGGTAACGCTGATTTGGTGATGAGTGAGGCTATGTTCGGCAAAATTAGTTGTGAGCAGTAGCAGTAGCTGTGAGCTGTGAGCAGTAGCCACAGCTCACTGCTCATCGCTCACAGCTTCATAAAGAAGCATTGGAAAAATGAGCTTTCCTAAAAAATAGCAAAGCTCATATCTCTCATGTCAAACGAACACTAAAAATAAAAAAACTCATTGTTCACCGCTCATCACCCCAAAAAGCTCCAAAAAGCTTTGCGACAAACATAGCCTGAGTCACCACCACTACTTTCAACCTTACTGCATTCTCTCTCTTATTTTTGTTAAAATGACAGTTTTATCCTTAATTAATTAAGTAGTTAATTAATTTCTTCTTTAAAGTTTGTAATAATAGTTTTAAATCAGGATAATATGGTAAACTCGATCAAATTTCCCTAACTATATTTAGTGGTTGACAATTAAATTGAGACGCCCAAAAAAAAAAAACGTGGATTATAATTTTGGGACGGAGAGAGTACTTGACAAGTCATATAGGTTAGTCAAGTAAGAAAGATTTGTGTCACAATGGTACCTTATGTGTCAGAAACTCAGAATGTTCCTTAACCAAATGGTTATGTGTTCAATTTCTGCTTACGATATTATGAGATTGGTTTGTTGTATTTATAATGTGAGATCGTTACTTGCCCTTCTTAAAAAAATAAATAAATAAATAAATAAATAAAAGTGTTAAGGTATGTATTTTATTAAAAAAGTTTTTATTCAAGTTTCAATTATGAAATTTTATCATTACATCGACCTAGTTGTCTATTTCGCCATGTGAAAACAATAAATTACAAAATAAAAAGTAAGTAATGTGCAATAACTCAAAGGAGAGTAAACCACTTTTTCAAGCAATTAATTTTCAATGCTTATGTGTCGCTTTTACTAAAAACCCTTTAAGTGAAAAAAATAATGAAAGAGAAAGGCATGACCAAGACCAACCAAATAATACTCCATTTGTGCTAGTAGTAGTAAATAACGTAATAACGTATGGTTATAATATAAAAATTGAGATAAAGACACATGTAACTCCATGTGGTACCATATAAATTTTCCAAACAATGTATGAGAGCGTGGTGGACAAAATTAGCTAAATTGGATAGCTTTAAGAGCATGCGGTAAGTTAACATATTTGCTTGGTGAACCCTTAATTAAACGAAGTTAACACCTTGTTAACCATACTGGCACTTCAGGTTAAGCCCTCGTTAATGAGGGGCGTGAAGAGGTTAACGCCTCGTTAAGGTGTTTGATGAATGATAAAAAAAAAAAAAAAAAAAAAAAAAAAAAAAAAAAAAAATCACTACACCTCCTCAAATTTTCACTTCTGCCCCTAAACGAATGGGTGTTTTTTATAAATTGTTGTTTGGTTAAAGTTTGGTTATGATACCGGGGGCTTTTGGTTAAAGTTTAGTGATTGATGTGGCGCTGACGTGACAGTTGGTTAAAGCTTAACTTTGGTTACCAATACCTTATGCTCTAAAAGTATTATCATGTGACTTGATCTATTATTTGAAGTTATTATTACAACTTTTAAAGAAGTTATAATAATTAATTAAAAATAAATCTGTCAAAAAAAAAAAAAAAAAAAAAAAAAAAAAACCGTAATTATGATATATTTTTTAAATTGTGTGTTTTTTATCGATGAACAAATATTTTAAGATGCAAGGAGTACATAAACTTTTAATTTATCTTCGTAAATGTATCCATACGAGTAAAGTGTAATGAAAATTAATGGTTAATCATTTGAAGAACTATGGTAATCTATGCGTAATGATAATTACAATATAAAAATTCATATATTTAATTATAGTTGGGCACACAATAAAAAAATAGAAAAAGAAAAAAAAAAATAATAAAAAAAAAAACTTTTCTTTCATCTCATATATCTAGTTTGCATCTTTACTCTTTATCATGTTGTATCTTTCAACCTTGTATAAATTACATTTTTAACTACAATTTTAATTTTATAGATTTATATATAAGAAAGATATGTTCACGTCGTGTCTTTCAATCATAGTTATATTTTTGACTTATGATAATTAACTTTGTAAATTGATATATTAGATATATTCATAATTTTAGCTCATTTTAACTTGTGAGTCGTGGTTATAAAGTTGAATACTTTTTTCATAATACTTTTTTGCATCATCAAGCTCATCGAATCACTTAGAAAAATTTGTTATGTATAAGCTTATCGTCGGCAACGTTAAAAAATAATAGTGACTAGTTTCCATCTAAACTATGATTTAATTTCATCATTTTAGATCTGAACAACCGTCGTGAAGTGCGGGTAAAAAAAATCTTGTTATCTAACAGTTATCATGATATTGTTTGAACTTGTTATGTATAAAACTTAATAACTTATTGTGTGCAACTTTAAAGATATTAGTGACTAATTTTGATCTAAATCCTTAATTGATGACCACCTACGTACCACTAAGCATAAGCGCTAAATTATTTTCACCTCTCTTTTATAAATAGTAGCTCTATTTTTATTACTAGTAAGATAAAACAACCAACCTTTACTCATTAACTTCCATCCATACTAGAGTTGCAAATGGTTGAGGGGTAATAAATGGTCACAACTACACACATTGAGGTCATAAATGCAATTTCAACCATACTCAAAATGAATTATAAGTACCTCACTTGAACCAATTTTCTACACACAACTTTTATTCAACAAAAAAACCTTAACTTGCTTTCAATCTCCACCAAAACAATTACAAATGGCAACTCAAGCCATAAAGGATGATAACAAGCCTTTGAAGGTGGAAATCCTAAGCAAAACCTATGTGAAGCCTCAAAAGCCACTAGGTAGAAAAGAGTGTCAATTGGTCACATTTGATCTTCCATATATAGCCTTTTACTACAACCAAAAATTGTTGATCTACAAAGGTGGTGTTGAGGAGTTTGAGGACATTGTTGAGAAACTAAAAGATGGCCTAAAAGTTGTCTTGGAAGAGTTTCATCAATTGGCAGGAAAACTAGACAAAGATGATGAGGGTGTGTTTAAAGTGGTGTATGATGATGACATGGAAGGGGTGGAGTTTATATCCGCGGCCTCTGAAAATACTGAGGCCGCGGATTTGATGGACGAGGAAGGGACCATCAAGCTCAAGGAATTGGTGCCTTATAACGGTGTTTTGAACTTGGAGGGTCTTCAACGTCCTCTTTTGTCAATTCAGGTAACATCTTATTTGTTTCCAAATTATGGTGTTTTTATCCGTTTAGATGACAATTAACTATTCAAAACTATGAACACCAACGTTATGTTTTTAAGCTTATACAACAAATAGTCTTAAATGCTTATATGGATATGAGATATAAATTTCAATTTCAAAGGAATTCTGTAATGTTTATCGAAGTTAGAAAAATGGCATAGAGTAAATGCAATTCATTACATATTTATCGGTTTGCTACTCTGCAATGACTAGCTTCATATGGTCAAATATTTATTCCCTTTAAATTTTGGTCTTTTGTGTTGTGAGATATTGCAAGTTTCTATTTTCTGATGTTTAATATTAATTGTCATGTTTGATAAAAAAAACTTAAATATACCATATTTTTTTCTTTTGTATATTTACACGACAAGCAAGTAGGCTAAAAAGGTTAGAATAGTAAGTATTTATATTTTCTTATAGTGAGTATGGTTCAACAAAAACTTAAAACAATGTTTTCCTTAAAGACATATAATTTATTTCACATTGAACATAATCTACTACAATAAATGAGTATTTTGAATTCTTACACCTACCAACTTTGCCTTATTTGATTGTAATAAATTTTTACTATATGTGTAATAGGCATTAGTATCGATCATATTACAGTAATATACATAGTTATTCGAATATACATATTGGACATCTTGGACAATTTTAGGGTTACAATATACTTTATTATTATATAATACATATACTTGAAAGTATTTTTGTTTAAAGATATTCATAGGCCCTGTTTTACTTTTTGTCCAAACCAACCAATGTACATACTGAATTAAATGACTTGCGGCAGAAATTGTCAAATGTCATGTTACTTGTTTATTTTTACTGATCATAGCACGAGGGCGGTTTTTTATACTTTTAATTGCAAATTGTAACTTTTTGTATCATTTTTGGGCTTATTTACAGATAACAAAGCTGAAAGATGGGCTAGTAATGGGCTGTGCATTCAACCATGCAATCTTAGACGGAACATCCACTTGGCACTTCATGAGTTCATGGGCCCAAATTTGCACCGGATCCAAATCCATACCCATCCTACCATTCCTGGACCGAACTCAGGCGCGTAACACGCGCGTGAAGCTCGATCTCACACCACCCGCCCAAACCAACGGGGACGCCAAGCCCCCGGCCGCGCCACCACTACGCGAAAAAATCTTCAAATTCTCGGAGTCAATGATCGACAAAATCAAAGCAAAAGTCAACGCTAATCCACCCGAAGGTTCCGCCAAACCATTCTCAACCTTCCAATCACTCTCCACACACATATGGCACGCGGCCACGCGTGCCCGTCAGCTCAAACCGGAAGACTACACTGTCTTCACGGTTTTCGCCGACTGCCGAAAAAGAGTCGATCCACCAATGCCCGAAAGTTACTTCGGAAACCTCATTCAGGCGATCTTTACAGTCACTGCCGCCGGTTTGTTACAAGCAAATCCGCCAGAGTTCGCGGCAGGGATGATCCAAAAGGCGATAGTGATGCACGACGCGCAGGCGATTGAGGCGCGTAACAAGGAGTGGGAGAGTAATCCAATTATCTTTCAATTTAAGGATGCTGGAGTTAACTGTGTGGCGGTTGGTAGTTCGCCGCGCTTTAAGGTTTACGAAGTGGATTTCGGGTTTGGTAAGCCCGAAAGTGTTCGGAGCGGGTCTAATAATCGGTTTGATGGAATGGTTTATTTGTACCAAGGAAAAGATGGTGGGAGAAGTATTGATGTTGAGATTAGTTTGGAAGCAAGCGCTATGGAAAATCTCGAAAAGGATAAGGAGTTTTTGTTCCTAGAGTAAATGATTTGGAGATCGATTCGAGTAAAGGCTTCTTTGATTCGAACGTTGGATTGTCGGGGTGTTGGTTTCGTGAATAAGATTAAAAGGTTGGAATCGAAATCGGCATTCTTTTGGTTTTAGTGTTGAATCATTGGGTCTGTTTGGAGATAATTTCACATGAGCATGTTGTTAAAGTTGGTATTTGGCTTATGTTATTAGGTTATCTTGTTTTTTATTTTAAGGAGAATAACTATGTTTATGGATTTTATTTTGATTTTAATGTGTGGGTAAGATTATTATTAGGATATGACTCTTAGTTGTATCTTTTGTTAATTGATTTAATGTTAAGCTCCTTATTTGCCATGTTGTTTGATTTTGTAGTTTCTTTACTATTTTCGTTGTAACTTGATGTTTGTATTTGTAATCTACGAAAAAACAACACTATATTGTATGTTGTAGTAATGAGTGATTTCAAATACTTAGATTGGTCATTTGTGGTGAGACTACAAGTATGATACTAGAATAATGATCCAATTATTTACTACAATAGCATTAATGATATGTTAAAGCTAAGACTTTTGAAAGCCGAGTATTCAATGCAAGATACAGTGATTTGGTTTGTTTATTGGCTCACAGTTGTACTTGTATCAAACAAATGATCTTGATGTATCTTATCTTGTCCATCATAAAGTGTATTTATCTATCCACACAGCAGCTCATTGTTTCGACAACGACTCACCATTCACCAACTTTGGTAGCAATTAACTTGTTCTATAATGTGTGATCAGTTAGCATGTGCAATAAATACTCGTATGCCCCTTTTTCTAAGACTACTCGTAATGCCGACCATTGAAGGTCGGTCTACCCATGAAGGACACCCCCCCCCCCCCCCCCCCTCCCTACGTGACAACCCGGCAAACAGTTCCCCAGCCACTTTGCTCGTTTCGATCCTCCAGACGACCGAATGGTTGCATTTGGTTTTTGTGTGTGAGTTTTTATTTAATTAATTTTTGTGGGATATGTTTATTGGTTGTGACTAGGGTTGTCTTACAACGGGCTTAAATGGTCTAAGAAAGAGAAACTGATGTGGCAAAGTGGTCTGGTCACTTGTTTGGTCGCCATTACAACTATTCTAACAAATTTCACTGAGTTGTGGTTATTGTGTTTTTTTCTTTATTATGTTTCATTTTCCTAATCTTTTGATTTTTAATACAATTACACGAACTTGTATAGCTAGTTGAAACCATCACGTCTAACTGCTAACATAAGGGTCTTCATATTTAACCTCTATATGTCATTTGAAAACTTTGCATACGTAGGAATAGTCGATAGTATAGAGAGAATCCATTTTAAATTCTATTTTACATATAATAGGATAAAACTGTGTGTCATGAATAAATGAGTCGACCGACAAACTTGTTTTATGAGTCAAGTTTTTAGGTTCGGATTAGAAATATTAGTAAGATTTGTCCAAATTGTAGATTTAGGAGTCAAAATTTTGGACAGTTCTCTCTACATATGGATAATACAAGGTCTATTGGTGACATAAAAATTCATGGCAAGAACAATGTATGTGAAATGTGATATTGACAAAGTTTAGGCAATTGTTAAGATTAAATAAAGGATAACTATTTAAAGAGCGTGAAATGATTATTATTTGGTTGAAAAATATCACTCATCAAATACCAAAGTATCATCACCTCTACTACATATAAAATATTCTATAACTATGTTTCAAACTCTCAAAATGAGAAAAATATGATTACTAATATACCCTAATATAATACTCTCATGTATTAGCAAATTTGATGATATTTCTAAAATTATTCAATTTATACCATTTCTTTTTCTTTTTACACATTCATCCCGATCTCACTCTCATCCAAATTCATAATTATTATATATACTAAAAACCATTAGGATAAATGGTAAAAGCACTGTTTTGCATTGTTCATTGCCCAATTTTCACTTTTAGACCCTATGACTATAGATCTATTGCAAAGTTAGTATTTAATGCTCGTTAATATTGTACAGGAAAAGCCCTCAGGTTAACTTTTAATTTCAAAGTTAGTCCCTAAGGACTAACTTTGCAACATACCGACAATCTCAGGCCGTAAAAAATCATACTATTTTCAGAAACACTTTTCGAAAATAGTACTTGCAGTTATCGACCTTTTGCGTATATAGTCCTTAATAACAAAAATAATTTTTTTATAACCGTTCCATTAAGAGTTTAGATTAAACAAAACATTCCCGCAGCAACGCGCGGGTACCCCCACTCGTTTCAATCCAATTTCTTAAATTGAACTAGTACGATGTTATGATGTGAATGTGAATTGATAAACGTTACATGAAAACTTCATCACAATATGTTAACTACAATTATCCGCCGATATAAAATCCCATCGCTATTCAAACTCACGATCCTACTATATTTATAAACTCAAAACTTTCTTATAGTGAAGCTTTAAAAACAAAGCTAACAATATCTTTTTTTATTTCTGTAAAATATTTGATCTAATCACTTTCACTTAAATGGGCCTGAGCCCATCTTCTAAGCCCAGAAACATATTTAAACCCAAATAGTCAAAACAAAACAACCCACCCCATCACAAATTTCTCAACGATCGCCACGTCGTTAAACCCATCTTTATAAAACCAAAATTAAAATAAAAAAAAAAAATTAAAAAATAAAAAAAAAAGAAAATAAAAACCCTAGCTGCAAATTCCATCCTCCATTTTCACTACATTTTATTATTTATTTTGTTTTAATTTAATAAATCATAATAATAGTAATAATTGAAAGGTATGTAATTCATTTTTATTAATTTATTTATTTATTAGGATTTGATGTGAATATAGTTTGTTTATTATTATTATTATGCCCTAATTAATTAATTGAATAATTAGGGATTTTATTGTTAATTGTTGATTGAAGGTGTTTATATTCATTTTCATAATTAAGTTTATTGTTATTTTGTTTCTATCTATATATAACTAGGGACTATATATACATTTTTATTGATTGATTGATTATTTGTTACGCGCGGTATATCGAACAGCCGGATTATATAATTTGTGATGCCAGTGTTTTAAAAGTGATTATAGAAATAAATGTGGCGTCTGTGGTTTATATGGCTATGTTTGCCAAAAACTAGCTTTCTATACGGCTTGGGGAGGGATTTTTACTCCATTCAACTAGTTCCGGGCAACCCATTGTCATAGTTTAACTATATTATACTAGAATGGTACCCGCGCAATGCGACGGCGGGTATCTCTAACTATATTTTGCGTTATTCGGTTACACGTTTAGTTGTTTTTATGCTTTATAAGTAGAGATGATAGAGATGGTTAAGCCAAATAATTTTAGTTTGAACAACCAACATTCTTCCTAACAAACTTCATAACAAACCTTCTTCCTAACCAATTAATTTTGAAATCCTTCTATAATAAACAAGTAAAAGTCTGAATTTTAAGCCTTTCTAATTATAGAATAGTCCCAAATGCATTATATAGTAGTATAGATAGATGTATAGTGTAAATGCTAAACGCTAACTGCAAAATGCTCTTAAGTGCTCCTTGCCAAACATGCCCATAGTTTGAAATGCAATAGTCGTTTTGTTTGCCTCAAACGTTTTGTGACGTTGGGTTATTTAGGTACGCTATAGATAAAACAAGAGTTACATTAAGTGTGTTACTGATTATTTGAGCGCAAGTTAATTAAAATGTTTGAGGCAGAGCTAAGGCTTTTCAGATACTAGAAATTGATAGGATTCTAATTATTACTCTAGAAAGCTGATCCCCATAAACGACAAACGGGGTTTTATTAAGATTTCGTATTTGGTGGTAAATGTTGCGATAAGAGAGTTATCCCAAAATAATTAGGTTATATAGCTGGCGAAGTGTGTGTATAATTTCTTTGAATTCCTTGATGATTACGTTTTTTTTTGGCTTACATAAGGCACCGCTGAGAGCCTGAGATGTGTCGATGGTTTATATAAAGTTACTTCTCTGTTTTTTCAGGGTTTCTCGTGTTGCCTGCAATTTGAATAGAGTGACCAAGTTTAATCAAGATATGTCAGCTAGTTCAACAGGCGTAAATTATTGAGTTTGACTAATATTTCAAGTGCCATGGCTATCGTAAAACCAGAGGTAAAACTGCTACAGTAGTTTTCTAAATCATGAATTCACTATATTGCTCGATATTGCTGTTTACATTAAATAAATTGTAATTATTGGTGTCTTATCAATGCAGATGAAGTCTTTTATTTGGCTCCAAACCCCTGATGAATTAATACAACAAGTGGAGGAAGAAGTTGCAATGTTCTGTCCGATGATATGTCGGGAAGTTCTTCGAACAGGCATGGGATCTTCCAAAAACTATGCTATAAAACTACCTGAGCAAGTTACTCCTGCTATATTAGGTTTGATACTTGATTATTGCCGGTTTCATCAAGTACCCGGACGCTCTAATAAGGTCTGGTTAAACTATTGATTATTTGTTTGTCTTGTCTTCTTTTCAAATGATAGGACTTTGATTATGTCGGGTAACTTATTATCTGTTCAACCAACTCATTGAGCACATTTTTCTATTTGATCCATTAGATTCATTGGTAGTTTAATATAAATCAAACTATAGACATTTTCACATCAGTGAGTTGAATGTGCGTTATATGCTTCTATTATTCCTGTAAAGGTCAAATCTATACATTTTTATTCTCTATTTTCCACTTTTTGGTTTTATTTAATAAGCTGAAAGGACTTGACGTTTAATATGGTGTATCTTGTTTTCTCAGGAGCGGAAAACTTTTGACGAAAAATTCATACGGTTGGATTCAAACAAGTTGTGTGAGTTGATATCTGCTGCAGACAGCCTCAAGTTAAGGCCGTTGGTTGACCTTACTGCTAGTGCACTGGCTCGGATGATTGAAGGGAAAACTGCAGAGCAAATACGTGAGACATTTCATATCGTTGATGATCTTACAGAGGTATTTATGCTCAGTTACTGGTTTTATTCCCACAAAGAAAGATGAGTTAAACTGTTTATTCATATTTAACTGCTTACTGTCTGTTGCAGGAAGAGAAGTTGGAACCTTTGAAAATTAGAACGAATGATCCGCGTGTCCGTCTTTTGAATAGGTTATATGCAAGAAAGAGAAAAGAGTTGAAAGCAAGAAAAAATTTGAAGGTGAGCCCATAACTGTTATTTCTCCAATGTACATGTAAAAATGATTAGAGTCCCAATATATTGACTGGAGGTGGATACATGGGCAGGTCCAGATGGTTGGGTAACGGGTTAGAATGGCTTGGTTCCGTTGCCTGTAAATATATTTAGGAGAACACCGTATACTGTAGTAGAATAGTACTAGTAATATGTATTTTTAATAAAGAGATTATTAGAGGTTCTCTGCATAGAATGCACCTTAGGTGACTTTTTACCCGTTTGATTCATATAAAGTATAACCCGAATTGATCCATTTGGGTCAAAAGCGCCAACTACAAATCTCTAGTATTTAGAGGAAGATATACACTGTCTGGTAGTTTGTACGCTGGTTGTTTGCACATTGATGTCGTATTGTGTTGGTGGTGATTGTAATTCTACTGTTTGTCACAGAATGTTGAGGTCGAAGAGGAGATCGTTGATGATCGGTCTGTTGACGATCTCTTGTTATTCATAAATAGTGGAAACGAAGGTATGTGTCTATTTATAAAAAATTTACAACCTTGTGTACTTCTTATAGGAATTATTTGCAACTTGATGGGTGTTCTGCTGCTTTCAGATTCCAAAGGTGTCAAACCTACCAAGAATAAAAAGAAAAATCGCAGGAGAAAAAATAATCCGAAGGAACCTTCTTCAGACATTAAAAATGGGAATCATAAGAAGGTTGGTAGCTAAATCGCACACTGGTAGAAGTGGAAGTCTTCCGTTATTCAATTGATATTGATAGTCTTTAAATGATCATTTTTTAGGAAACAGATAGTTTATCTTCTTCCCATAATAGCGAGATTGAGGATTGTGATAGTCCAAGTAAACTTTTAAAAATGCTTGCATCCGATTTTGATTTTCCTGAGAATGATTTTGACGATGATTTGGATCCTGCGTTGATGGAAGAACTCGACAGGTTTGTTTTGATATCCTTTTTAATTAATTTTACCCGTCTTATGAAAATACTTATCGGGCATGTTTTTTTATCATATGATGGGTTTCATGTGTAGGGAAGTGGAAGAATTTGCTCGAAGACTGAACTGTGTTTGGCCAGAAAGAGTGCAGGGGATCATCCCATTTGGCCAGAGTAGGAGCATTGCATCAGTATCTAGGAACTGAGAAACCGAAATGTATTCTTCTTTACACTCTTTGCATGTTTGAAGATTCGGAAAGAACCTAAAATTTTGTGCTCTTCTTTACACCTGTTTTTCAATCTCACGCACAGGCCGATGATCGTACTTCATATACAGTAACAAAGTTATGTTTTAACAGGCATGGAGCGCACATGATGCTGATCGTTTCTCATATGCAGCATGATGTCGCTGGTGGGCACAGCCTTATAGATTCTCAGGTCATGTTGACATAGCAACAAAAGTAGTTTTAATTTTTAGGCATGTTAGCAAAAATATTTGCTCTTGCCTTTCCAATTGAAGGCAGTATGTGAAAAGTGGAAAAGAAGAGCTACAGTATTTTCGTTTTCTTTCATTACTTTTACCTTCATAAAGTTTTTGGTTTTTTTCCGAGATCTGGCGCTGTTTGTTTATTTGAGGTATTTCCATCGTCATCATAAAATGTGGGATTGCAAGCAATCTAAGCGCGATCCCGATATAAAATGTTTCTAGTATCAAAGACTATCAAACTCAATATCTTTTTTTTTATGACATCCTACGTTTATTAAAGTTTTAGTATTGAACCACGTAAGTACGTGAATTGAATCCTCACAATCCTTTATGTAGAATACATCACGAACCTTGATTCTTAACTGTAAACACTCGATGCAATTGCAGATACTATGACAAAATGGGCACCTATGTTCATTGTCTTCTACTCGCAGTTGAGGATACCTGAATGTGATGTACATTTTGGTTTATTAGTTTATACTGCAATAAAACAAACACTGTAAAAAGGGAACATCAAAAGTTATAAACAACTTTGATTTAATATAAAGAGTTTTTATTTATAAGTTTACTAGTCTGAAATGAGGTTCACATGTACAAAAAAAAAGGGAAAAAGTTATCTTTTGGTTTCAAGTTATAGCAAATTTGGTATTATTCTTTCTGGCTGAGAAACTTTAAACCGGTTTTCAAACTTTTTAAATCCAGTCACAAACACAGTATGACCGGTGGTCAACTTTCTTGGCTCGGACTGTCTTTTTTCTAGTTCTATGATCACGTGGTGACGAAAATACCAGGCATATTAGCAAAGTATAAGTTGTGCTAAAACAAAGATATGTAAGACTAGAGGCATAATGATACAAGAAGAGCAATTATTGCTACAAACAACTGGAAGCTTATCACCAGAATAACACTAACCGTAAAAATTGATAAAAACACAACAGATGGTGGAATCTCGAAACTGCAAAATCAACTATAAAGAATACTAAGTTTCTTTTTTTTTTTTTTTTTTTTGGTAAAATCTTGCTCAAAAGACAGAAGACCCACTGGTAAAACAGGTACTTCTGTAACAAATGTAAATAAACAGTCTCATCAAGTCAATCAAACTGCACATTTTTGGTTGAGTATAATGAGATGAACCTAAAAAATGCTCTGGATTCCTTCAAACTTCTACCTTTCCTACTAAGCGACTCTATGTTTTGGAATGTACTTTATCTTCATGTTCTTATCAGGCCATGTCCTAAACTTGGGTTTAACATTTGCACTGGCTGGAGAATCAATCTCCACCACTTTCACCAGTTGACCATTTGGATTACCAACAACGCGCCCCTGAGCATCAGATTCTTGACTGTCAAGTTGGCCTGGTAGCTCGGGTGCTGAAGTTAGAACTAACTCCACATGCTCCCCTGCTATTGCTTCTTTCCATCCTGCAGACATGGAAGCAATCACCACAGCTAGTCAGACATCACTTTATATGAAAATATTTGTCAACACATCATCTCAGATGAATCATAACGGTTTCGGGTTGGTTTGACCCATAGCTTTGTCTAATTCTTTGATAAAAAGACTTGTTAGAATAATAATAGTTCCCCCCCCCCCCCCCCCCCCCCCCCCCCCCCTTTCAAAATATGAAACACTTTCATAAAATTGTACGCATTAGAAAAAGAATGTTAAATGGACAACTTTCAACCCTTTTCCTTAATGGTCCTTTTCCAGGTATTTTACCTTTCTTGTGCTGTTGAGGTTTAAAACATAACAACATCAGGCCATTTATAAGTAAATTGGTCGAATTGACACCTCTAGTATCTGATTACTGCATTCCCAACACAGATTTTTGGTTGTCCTCGGCACATGAAAATATTTGGGAAACAGTTTATGGAAAAATGCATGGGCAAAAAAAAAATAAGAAATATAATTTGAGAGCAACAAAGCTTACTCTGAGATAGAAATGCTTTTGCTGCATCTATAGAGAATGGATAATGATCCTGATTATCGACATCTTCAACATGTAAATTAGAATCATTAGTAACCGAATAGTCATCTCCATTCAAATTGCACGTTGGCTGATGACTCTCAGTAGAAACAGTTTGCTCAGTGCCCCTTTCTGATGTTGTATCCTGTTCCACTGTTTGACTGTTGCTTATATCAGTCAATTGACCTCTTGCGTCATGTCTGGGCCTCCAAAACTTAACATTAGAACGGTTGGCGCCATTTTGGACGCTTTTTGTCTTGACCTCTGTGTTTCTATCGTCTTGAATCTCGGCTTGGCTGTTGACCTGATGCTGACCTGTATTAGTCCTCACAGTCACAGATATGGATCCAATCATCAACTGACAGTTGTTGCTAGCAGTGGTTTGGGTTTGATTAATTGCGTCATTGGTTACTCTGGATTTCACAATCTCTTCACCAACATTTCCAGATTTAGGTTTCTTAGTCCAAATTTTACCACTATGAACCCTTTGTTCCTTGTGTTTGTAGGTTTGTTCCCATTTTATCACATTACCATTCTGATTATTATAAGGACTATTACGACCGCCTCTTTGTGACTTCTGCACCTGCCATCGAGCATTGAAATGGTGTGATCCATTCCCCTGCAACTTCTGCTGTAGTTCGATGTCAATGGCTTCTTCATTGCTTGAGAACTGAACGGGATTAAGAGGCTCAACTGCGTATTCATCTGGGGTGAGAGGATTGACCTCTAGTGAAGTTTGAGGGCTGGAAGTTTCTGATGATGGGATGCTCTCAGATATATCAATAGCAGTGTTTAAGTCTGCTTTCATCCTATTAGAGTGATCCCTTGCCCTTTGTTCCTTCTGCCGGATCTTTCTTCGTCTTTTCCTTTCTATAAGGTCAGCTTGCCTATGTCCCACAACATAAAAATTGGGCATCGTGTTAATCAAATATTTATAACCAATCTATACAAATACATTGGGAAATAAAATGTAATTTTGGGATAACAAATCACTTCACGAAGATTATCCTAAGAGTATGAACACCTTCTAAATTATATATTTCTGGATCGTTAGTAATACTTGCACAGTTGCACCTACCCATCGCAGCATTGAGTTCACAAAGAAATATGTCTAGAAATATAGAAAAAAGATTATAAGGCGCCACAAACCTCCTTTGAGCAGCTTCTTCTTCTTCTACAAGCAGCTTCTGGCATCTTAATGCCTCAGCGTCCTTGTCTGCAAGCCATGCCTTCACCTAACCACATTAAAACTGAATTGAGTAGTTGAACAAACTTCATCATTATCAAGAACAAGATGGTTTAATGATTACTTTTCATTTAAATTGATTTTATAAACTTTTTTGAATACTATCTCAATGATGACAAATGCTGCTAGCTTTGATGCATTTACAATGTTGATATATTCGATACATGTACCACCATAAGTTAAGAAGTCAGGGGTTTCTCTGTGAAATGGTTGTATAAACATGTAAAGCTCAAACGTAGATGATAAATTATTTTAGGGATTCTGTCTAAAGACAACCGGTCTCACATCTTCAAGTCTGAATTTAATTTGAGGATAGGGAAGTTAACTTTGATTTTAAATTTTACAAGACACAGTATAAGCTGTGAGGTATCAGAATTATAGGGGTTGCCCATAGCACTTCTTAAATTTCCACAGAAGCAATCAACAAACTCAAGCACAATATCATAACCCTTAAAGATAATCGTTTAGATAACACTCAATTGAATTACAGAATATTAATTGTAAGATATACCCTTAAAACGTAAGCATTCCTGCTAAGCATGTAACAAGTAAGCATGGAGATCTTTTTTATTGGGCAAAAGGTTTGTGATTTAGATGCAATAAACAAATGAACGATCTAAAACTGTCATATACCACATGTTATATGAATATCTATCAATAAATATGCATAGAACCGAACATACCAATTTTTGTTCGACAAGAAAACTGGCGCAAGCAAATAAATTTCTAGGCTCGGAGACAATTTTCCCAGCTTCCCCATTAAAGACAAATTTTTGCAATGATTCAGCTGTTCCAGCGCATAGGAATGTTCTCTCACTAGCATCGTCAAGTACACTGAATAATTCTTTGGAGGAAACCGGCAGCATGGGAGGTCTACCTTGAATGATATTCTGCAATTAAGCATAACAATGTATACCGCAAAGTTAAAACAATATGAAAACTGAATAAAAGCAGCATAATGAAGAGATATTCACCAGTAGTGCAGAGCCAGCCTTCCAATATACTTGTGTAAGAGAGAGATAATTTGGTTTCCGTAGATAAGCTGCAATCTCTTTTACTATAGAAGAGCCCGGAACTTCCTAAATGGAAACCACAATCAGAAAAGATGGTTCAGAAGTTAGTTATAACATGTCAGTAAATTTAGATACAAGTCAGTAAATTTAGATACAAGCGAAATCAGAATTAGAACTAGAGACAAACTCAGAGCTTCAAGGCGTTCAAAAATAAAATTGGGGAAAAGAAAGTGGGCCAGCCCAATACCTCTAGATTAACATCGTCCAAAGACATAATGTCCTGAGCTTCATCATAAGCGAGCTGCAAAAGACACATAGGTGATAGGTGAGCAAAGTGAAGCCGGGATAAAAAAAAAAAAAAAAAAAAAAAAAAAAAAAAAAAAACCCTTCTGATGTGCATACTACAACGATGAAAGTTTACCTTATCCCAAAATGCTCCTAGAAAATCTCTGTACTTCTGAGGCTCCTAGAGAACAAAGATTAAAAGGCCATATATATAAGAAACATATCAATATGTGGCACAAATATGACTACAATCAAGTAGCTCGGATAGGTAGGTCTCAAACTTTCAATAGTTCCATAAAAAAAGAGTAGAGATATTGGTTTTTACATACAAGAAAGAGAGCCTTGTGATATTTCTTAGACCGGCGGTGAACTTTTATATGTCTCCGATAATTGACAGGTGAGCAGAACTCACGGGCACACTTATCACATTTCTGCATCTGAGGCTTCATCGGAGCAAGCAGTGGCCAATCTGCACGTAGAGAAGGTACAAACAATACATGTTAATGTTGCTTTAAACAATCCTCGTAACTGCAAGGGGCCGCACCCAGGTTGCAAAGTAACATTCATACTTTAATTGTAGACATGATCATGCTTACATTTATAGTACTATAAACGCCGAAGTGTTATCATGTGTTGCTGACTTATAATAGCATACAAACACACATGAAGTATGAAGTATTATCATTTTTGGATGACAGATAAATTTTTAGTACCTGGCTGATCAAAGCTATTAAGTAACTGTATCCACTGTGTAGGGCTGTCCTCGGTCCTCGAGAATGAAAATAAAGGCTGTTTCCCGACAGCTTGCCTGAGAAAAGTATCTAAAGAATCGTTCCCCTCCTCTGAGTTCATTGCATCTGGCGTATTGGCGCCCAAAAGTTTTGTGACAGGCATCTATGCTAAAAAAAACTCTTCACCACGCCGAGACTGCACGAAATGATTACAAGGACAGAGTACATGAGCAACGGCAGTCATGAATGCACTTAAACAGAAATATCGATCAAACATCAATAATGTTTTAACATGACTTGAGTCGTGTAAGGTTACTGCAGTTTTGGATCCCTCCATTTCTCTAAAACACATGTCTCGGATGTAATGTGTAACTGAATACACACAAGTCTCGCAAACCTAGTACTAACCACACTATGCATGCCAAGTAATGGATAAAAGCTCGACGATATTACATCCTATGTACCTAACGCCACAACTACAATCTAGATGCCAAGATATATGCCACACGACATGCAATATGTCAAAACAAAACAGCGTCAATATTATCCATGAGTGCAACTTATACGCCAAACACTATCTATTCAGACATAACGTACCTATCCAAACAAGCCTACTGTACGCCTTGAACGCCGCCGAACCAAACTAAGGTCATATCTAAGCGCAAAATAAAAAAATCTCATAATCAATAACTGAAGTAGCTAGGTGACATCAGTGACTATAAACTACTAGTACATTTTCAACAACATTTATTATTAAACATTACTATTATCGAATTCGCGTAAACAATATATATGACTAGTAAATAATATACATAAAAAATAAACAAAATGCGAGGCAGATCATGAATCAATCAATGAATAAAACAGATCATCATGTGTATATATATATATATATATATATATATATATATATATATATATATATATATATATATATATATATATATATATATATATATAACAGTATCTATAAGTGGATCAAAGTAAAAGGTGACGTCATAATAAAAGGATGATTAGAAATGAGGTGATCCGTACCAGTTTTTGGGAGAGATCGGAGACGGCGAAATCTGGAGCTTGCTTGAGCAGAGGAAAACTTTTTTTTTTTTTTATAGTTGTAATAATAAGAAATGGGGAACAAACAAGGAGCTGTTAGGCCTTTTCAGTACTACTATTATAAAAAGCCTACCTGGAGGACTACTACTTTTTTTTTTTTTTTTTTTTTTTTTGAATTATATATATATATAATGAGACTTTCTTGCCAAAATTATTTTATATGCGAGAACTGAGAGAACCACCAAAAACATACATGTACGACTTCAATAATTGTATTTTTGCACATATGTTTTAAAAACAACATACATGTTTTAAGAAAAACATAGTTGTTCTAAATAATTTGATAAGAAATTGGAAATACAAAATTTTTCTTCGAAGGTGTGCATGTATATTCTTATAAGGCGTGCAACGACAATATTGCGGCCGTGTGTAAGGTTTTTCTGAAAAAAGATGATGAGTTCATGAAGATATTGAAGAACATTGATGGATACTTACGATTATTGATGATTTGCATGTATTTTTTTTTTTATTTTAAAAGACGTGCATGTATTTTTTTTTTTTATATATATATTCTAAATTAAATTAAAGAAAAGAAAAATTGCATAGTTAGTCTAGGTAATTTTTATTTTTTAAACTATGTGTGTAGCGCTAGCATATTTGACCAAAAGCCGAAACAAATCGATTATATTCGCTTAGCTTTTATGTACTAACAATTTTCGGTTTCGGTTAGGTTTGAACCAAAACCGAAATAAACACGCATAAACCATGTAAACCAAACCGAACTGACCATATTCGGTTGTATATGCTAATAGTTTTCGGTTCAGTTCGGTTTTGGACCGATGCTCGGCCCTAATCCGTGTAACAAAGATATGGATTATTTGTGTAGTAAAAAACTATATATACCTAATCTCTATTTTCTAAAACAAGGACCGTCGATGCAAATAACTTAAAAATTAATAAATAATTGGTACTAGCTCCGTCCCTGAATCCCTTAAACCCAATAATTTTGAAAGTGACTTAGGTAAACCCATAATAAGGTGTTAACTGTTTTGTTTTTTTAATATCAACCTACAAGTTATCACATTTCCATATAAATCATATAGATTTATTTGGGTCTAAATTGTCATGTGTGATTTGCGTACATCTAAATCAAAAACTCGTCATTTTCAAGATAATTTAAACAAAAAAGCCTTCACTCATTTACCTGAGAAGGTGATAAACTGATAATGATAGAACTTTGTTTGGTTGTTCATTGCTATTTATAATGAGAAGTTGAGAGGGTGTTCGAATTAGCTTATATTTATACTTTACGAGCTTATACTAAATTTACAAAAGCTAATAAGTTGTTTAGCTAAACTTACTCAAGTTGATAAGTTAAGTCTTCAAATAATTATTTGTAAAGTTATTAGGTTATGTGAAATTTAAAGATTGTATAGTTTGGTTAAGTTATATTTCAGATCATTTTGTATTTAAAATTCACTTTGGCCATATACTACTCATCTGGTTGAGTGTCACTTTTTAAAAAACGTTAGTTCAAGAAACTCGTTGGCAAACAAGTTGAAATAACGATAATGCTAAAAAAAAGTTAAAGGTAGAACGTTATTTAATATGAATGTGCATTACATAAAAAACTAACTATTTGAACTAATTGTATTAATTAAATCTTGTAAAACAAGATACTAATAATTGTTATTATGTTAATGGTTATTCTTAATTGTGAAAGATACAACTCACGTTTTTCTTCTGATCATTATGTTTTGTTGAAATTTGATAATTTTATTAGCTAAAATAACCATCAATTTTGATTCAAGATAGTAGAACAACACCGTATTTAATTTAATATACAACATAGAAACGTTAGACAAAAATGCAACTTCTAGATTAAGACCATGGTAAGAGTCAAATAAGGTACCCTCGACCTGAAAAGAATAACATCTTTCCAGAAGTTCGGGATTTGTTTATACGGGGACCATATTGGCAAAGGACCTACAACATTTTTTATAGGTTCAAAATCGTAACTAGTTACTTTCTTTACCAACTAGTAATCTAAACTTCAGTATTTAAACGAACGAAACCTTAAACAGTAGTTTCGGGCACAATCAAATTATGTTTTTTTAACGAAATCTAACTATCTCAAACTATATACACCACAAACTATTTCACACAACAAGTTCCGACTGCTCAAATGAGACTTGTGGGCTTATATAAGTTTATTACGATGAGTTGAGATTTTTTACCTTTGCAGTTCCGACTGCTCCTGCCCACCACCAATTCATGGTATGTGTTTATTACTATGGCTATGTTTGGGGAGGGGCTTTTATGGGGCTTATGGGGCTTGGGCTTTTAAAATAAGCCGGCTAATTAAATAAGTCTCGTTTGTCATGGGGCTTATGGAAGGGCTTATAAAATAAGCCGGTTAAAAACTTTAGCCCCATAAAAGAGGCTAAAAACTTAAGCCCGGGGCTTTTGAAGAATAAATTACTTATTTACCCACAAAAATATCTAACATATACAAAAACTCATTTAATTATGTCATTTTTAGTAATTTTACAATAATAAGCCTCAGCCTCAGCCCATTTGCCAAACAAGTTTATAAAAATACAAATTTTAATTTCGGCTTATAATATAAGCCCCAGCCCCAGCTCCAGCTCCAGCCCATTTCGCCAAATATACCTATACGTTGAAATTGGATCGGTGAAGATGGTTTGAGAAGAGTAAACTCGTAAAGTAGCATTTATAAGCATTTTTAAGGGTTTTTTTTTTTTTTTTTTTTTTTTTTTTTTTTTTTTTTTACAGCTCATATGTTAATAAAAGATTGTTTAAGTGTTGTGTTGCGATGATATTATTCTTTAATCCAAGTTTATCTGCAACAAAATTTTGCAAGGTCACATCTTCTTCGACTCATTAGTTGTTATTCCTAAGACAATTATATGCCCGGGCATTAGCTAGTGATGTAAGTGATCGTAAGCTAATATCAAGCCGAGTTCGAGCTATGAACTAAGACCTAAAATGTGCTAAGCTTCAACTCAAGCTTTTCACGTTGTTGCAGAAATCGTATTTTATACCGTAAAGAAAGTCGGAAACATTTAACTTATGTAAGATGCGTGTATTTAAGTATCAAGTGTTAAATGTACATAAACGAGGTGCGTGCATTTAATACTTAAGATACCGGAAACCATTTCTTATCAAGTATCAAGTGTGAAATGTTCATAAATGAGGTTCTTGTGATTGTGAATTAGAGACCGGTGACATGAAGGATCAGAATCAGATTCTATTCGAGCATAGTATCCCTTGTAGTTATCTTAGACTCAATTTGAGCATCATATCCCATTGTGTTATGCATGTAAAGACGAACACATAACACACACTAGAAATCTCTCTATCGACAGCAAAATCTACCAAGACATTTGAGACATGTAGGCTAGAAAGGTTCAGTTGTTATTTTAGGCGTGCCCCTTGCGATACACTGTAATTATTACTAGTAATAACCTGGACAACTAATGTAAAATACTGGACATTACATGATCCAAAGGCACTTCATAATAGATTTCTGTAGAAGTTTAGTACTGTAATGAGCAAGTCAAAACTCAAACCCACATCTCAAGAAACAAAAACAATTAGATTTTACATTAGCTTTATGAAGAAAACCTGAACTTTACCATATATTCAGCCACCAGCACACACACGCAAAGATGAATATACTGAGATATAAGATGAAGTAGACCAAAACTATACTATGGAACACCAAGGCTCTCGAACGACAAATCAATTTAGATGTAAAAGATATCAAGGGCATACATATCCTTTTGAAGATTTCAGCTAGGCGAAAAGATCACTAGCAACATTCTTGATCATCTTCTTGACCTAACAAAACAAATGAATCCAATATACCAGACTCAAAAACCTTGAATACATGTTTTTTTTGATACTATGTTTAAGACTACGGAAGATGTAAATTTTTATTCAGCTTAAAAGAGCTTATAAATGATATTAACTCAACCTTCAACGAATCCAGTATACAACAGACTCAAATAAACGAATCCAATATATATCAGAGGCTCAAATCTTGAATATCTGTTTCTTTTGAAACTATGCTCTTTTCAAGACTATGGAAGATGCAAATTTGTTTCAATCCTTGGCTATTCAGCTTAAAAGAGCTTAAAAATGATATTAACTTAAAACATTCAATGAATCCAATATATCAGACTCAAAGTAAACGATTCCATATATATCAGAGGCTCAAAAATCTTGAATACCTGTTTCATTTGATACTATGCTTTTTTTAAGACTACAGAAGATGTAAATTTTTGTTTCAATCCTTCGTTATTCAGCCTAAAAGAGCTTAAAAATGATATTAACTCAAAACCTTCAACCCCTAAGTCATCATTTAATTATTCCCTAATTAAATAACCTTGAACCATAAAAAGTTAGAAGTATGTACCTGTTTTGCTGAAAGACCAATGTCCTGTAAGTCATCCAGCTGCAAAATGAAACACAGGTACATATTAGCACAACTAATTATAAGACTAAAATCCAAAGAACAATATGCATTCGTAGCACATAAATACTTCTTACGCTTTTAAAAGGTTCTGGAGATTCTTCACGGAGATCAAGGATGTAGGTAGCCCTTTTCTCTCCAATACCCTGCAGAAACTTTAGGTTTTAGTGCTCAAAAGTGTGAAATTGTAAATCATATATAAAACAGTGACAACTGAAAAAAGTTTACCCGTATACTTTTCAATTCATCCCTGGTACAAAACAAAAAGAATAGAATGACGTTAGTTGCTCATATCAACATAGTCTATTATCTGAGTTTTTATAACAAAATTCATCAATGACAAAAAACAAAATACTAACTTGCTAGCTGAATTTAAGAATTGGAGATAGTCTTGAACAAGAGATTCCTGCAAACAAAGACACAAACACAACTTAAGTATCAATTGAAATATAAAATAAATTAACCCATTTAAATAGTGGTTTCTTAAGATAATATCATAGTTAATTTACCAACCTTTATTCCATGCTTGCTGAAAGTTCTTGACTCACATATTGACAAATCCATATTATGTGTAACTACTGGTGTTTTCGGTTCCACAGCTTCAACGCAATTGCCAGCTTCAGTGTTAGCATCTAGTGGCCTACTTATACACGAAGGAGTTGCAGTATTAATTGTTAGCTGCAAATTCTTTGCGATTTCTTTTAACTGGAAGCTAATTGGTGGTGATTGCCCTTTGTTAGCATGTAAAACGATGTTCTCCTTCTCCATGTTATCAGCTGTAATACAAATAAATCAAGTATTAGAAACATTTATAGTTACACGTTATAGTCATTAAACAATATTCTGAAAAAAAAAAAAAAAAAAAAAAAAAAAAAAAAAAAAAAAAAAAAAAAACTTGCCATTAACATAAGGAATGAATTCCGTACAAGTGTTCTGTGGCTCCACTGAAGTATCCTGCATAATAATTATAACAACAACTCAACAAGCATAATAATTATAACAATAACTCGACAAACAGATCATTAATAGGCAAGGAAGTGGTAAACTTAAGTGATTCAGTGACACGAAGATGAACAAAACCACAGGAAAAACAATAACCTCTAATTTCATTACAAGCGACTCCATCTCTTGTGAAGCATCATATTCGAGAATTTCCTGCATTAAGAAAGACTTGTTAACTTCTCTTCAAATGTTATAACATCAACTAAAAGGTATATTAGTGTTCGTGCTCCAAATTTTCGTAAGATCACTCTACCTCGTCAAGTGGTTGAGGCACACTAGCTGAGCTAGATAAAGCTTCCGTTAATGAACACTTTTCCTGCATTACATTTGCAAGAAGATTCAACAACATATACTTATTGGAACAAAATTGTTACCCTTAACTGATTTTTGCTACTTCGAATCGTAAGAACCAATTTAAACTTACCCCAAAAGCCCAAAAATAGGTATTACACATGTGGTGATATACAAGAACCTAGCATTATGATGATGCAAGTCTAGGTTTTATGGTTCTTAAAGATGA
This sequence comes from Artemisia argyi, assembly GCA_030686995.1. Classification (NCBI taxonomy): domain Eukaryota; kingdom Viridiplantae; phylum Streptophyta; class Magnoliopsida; order Asterales; family Asteraceae; genus Artemisia; species Artemisia argyi. Next base: position 177,420,087 of record CM060707.1, on the reverse strand, counting down.
ATATGAGAATACTTAATGATTTGAAATTTCAAATAAAGTCTTTTGTAGCATATTCCTTATGGCCTTATTTAACTCGGTTCCAGTTAAAGATAAACTATGAACTAGTGTCCAAGTCGGAAGTCCTAAGTGCATAGTGCTGGTATCACTATTTTCGTGTTGACACTAACTGCCCACATTTATAAAAACCTTAGGGGGCGTTTGATTCGTAAATTTGAATACATGGAATTTCAATTGTCATGACATTTTAGATACTAGAGTTTTTAAATATCATGATTTTGAATCCCTTTATCTGTTTGGTTGGCAAAAACCATGTCAAAGAATTTAGAATTTAGAATACCGAAAATTACATAGTTGCCCTTCACTATAACTAAGCAACATTACTAAATATTATAAATATATAAAATTACAACATAAAGAATCTCAAATTGTTTCAGCCCAAACTAAAAAACCAATTTTACACTATACAAAACATTTTTTTTTTAAACCATTGATTCTTTTTCTTGTTAACCGAAATTTGTTACTTTGTAAACAAAAATGATTAGTTTAACAATTTAAAAGCTAACAGAAGGTAGAAGAAGACTTTTGATTTCTTAATACAAAACTAGGCAAATATGATGAACAAGGTATGGAAAGGGAATGGTGGGGAAACAGAACAAAGCAATGAAGATGAAGTGATTAATGAATAGAAAATAGAAAAGGGTAGTTTGTATGGTTTATCGACGAGGGACAGTCGTTTATGGGTTTGGTCGGACGAATTTGTTGTCCCCGAGGTGGGTTCTGGTGGTGTTGTGCCAAAACAAAAGTGAAATTAGGTTGACTGAAGAATGATTAATAGATAGAGACATAGAGTAGTAGCTACAGAGGAAAATTGGATGACAATGAAATTTTAAATCTGTAATGAAGATGACAGATGGAATTGGTTGGTGATATAAGGGGGTATTTTAGTCCAATTGAACACTCGAAACTTCGGTCCTTTTGCTGAAATTGAAACCCCTCCACATCACAAAGAAATCAAAAACCCTCCATTTGTGGGACTGTGAATTTGAAACTCCCCACCTTATTTTCAACCAAACTCGATATGAAAAGGATTTTAATTCCTAGTGCAGCTTTGTGAAATTCATACTAGGCACATATGCTTCAGATTCAGATTGTTGTATATTTTTATTCTAAGAAAGTCATGTTACCAGGAGAAACCTTCACTGTATCATAAATGTGATTTGTTTAAATGTATGGCTTAGTTATATTCCAGCTAATTAAGTTAAACATCAAAACTGATCAATAAAGTATAGTAAGATAATTACAAAACTTGTACCATACCTCCTTCACATAGGGTACAACCATGAAATCACCACCAGAAATTTCCGACTTCATTATGCTTGTTACAACCGTGGTATCACCCTCCGACTTCATTATGCTTGATTCATTATTATCCTGCTTTCAAGTTGAATAATTGATCATATGCTAACTGGTTATGACAAAATTTTAATTACTGATATCACAATACACAAATAAATATGATGAAGTAGTGGAATATATGGAATTAAACGATATTATTACTAAGATTTTACCAAGACCAGTGCTTGTTCCTTTTTGCCCTTTGCTTGTTCCACACCACCGAAAAGTTTTCTTCAAGAGCAAACAATGTGCAAGTTAATAAAACTCACAAAACAATTTTATCCTAGACTGGGAGTATTAAAACATTGATAATTTCATTTTACCTTCCTTTAAGCACAGCATTGGTTTTCTTTGCAGACAAGGGAAAACGGGGGTTAGTTTGTTTCTTTGTTGTAGAGCATACACTCACACCAGGGTTGGCTTTATTTGCAGACAAAGGTACACAAGAGCTAGAAGGTTTCTTTGCAGACAAGGGATGCCGGGGGTTTGTTTGTTTTTTAATTGTAGAACATCCACTCACACCAGGATCGGTTTTATCCAAAGACACAGGTACATGAGAGTTCAAAGGTTTCTTTGTAGAACAGGACATAGTCACAGGTTTCATAACTTTCAGCCTTGAACCTACAGTTATTGCATGGATAGTATCGGGACAAAATAATGGGTTCTGCAGTCAAGGAGAAATTCATGAGCTAATCATCTACACATATATAACAATAATCATAATTATGAGAAATTACACATTAGAACAGTTACCAGACAAACGAGCATAGATATATTATTAGTTCCACCAACAGAATCTTGTAACATTCTAGCAACTTTGCTTTCTCGATAAGGCACCCGACTCTCACTCGCATTGATGGCTTGAATGACATTAAGCAATGCATTCAAAGACTTGTTGATTTGCTTAACCTCTACACAGTTGGTTCCATCAATGCTACTTTTCGTATTTTCGTATCCTAGCATAATATGATATAGTTAAAAACAGAGAACTGGAATCAAGCGAAAAAACTACTACAAATATGTCTTATAAAATATAGGGTCTTCGTACCTGCCAAATCCACAAAGTTCAACGTTCCAGCACATTTTGTGTTTTCTCCTTCATCAGAAGCTAAAATGTGTATCATTAGAGCTTTATGGCTTCTTCGTGGCAGCTCTAGTGGTAACTTTTTTGTTGGTTTCTTCGAGCTACTATCGCCACAGTATAACTTCTGAAATTCTGCCATTGATTTCACTTGTACCTGCCAAAAAATTCAACTGTCAGTATATCTGATACATCTTTAGAACCTAACATACACACAAGCTATAGTCAAGTCAAGTTTCTATTCTATTATTGTACATTTAACTTGCCTTGGAAAGCCCTTTGAGAGTTATTTTTCCTTGAGCGTCTTCTAGTATCTGAACCTCCTTACTGTTCGTATCCAACAGATCATACACATGGTTCTGCACAACTTCATAGATCGACACTGCAACTGTATGTCTTCCTCCTTCCACATTTCTGAGAACTTCTTCCATGGCCAACATTCCCAGACCAAAATTCTCATCCGCACCCTTAACATCAAAAACAAATAAAATTACTCTCTCACATTAAACGACCCATTGCAGAAGTTGCAGAAGGGCGTAAACACTATCAAGTTTCATTTTCACTTAAACTTACATACATATATTACAGATATACAAAGTTGCAGAATGGCGTTAGCTACTTAACTTCAAAGTAATTTAACCACGTTAACTTCAATAGATTTAGTTAATAAATTAAGCGTGCATTGAAGCTAACTGATACTAAACAAAGATGACCTGAATTGTGTACGTTTTGCCACTGCCTCTAGCTCCAAAAGCAATAAACGTCGAGCTTTCACCATCCAACACCCTTGAAATACGAGGCTTAACCTCCTTGGAGAATATCACGACGTTATCTTCATTTTGCCCGTAACAACAGTCGACCATATACTCGTTTTTGCGGCTGAAAGAACAACACATATAATTTTTACTTTTATTTTTTTTTATAAACGCGTAGTTGACGAAAATGTTTAAAAAAAGTACCTGGAAGCAGGATCATCAAACGAAATGGCAACTTTATCGTCGTCGCCCAAACAACGCACATTTATCACCGACACGGCATCAGACGAAGAAGACGCCAGTTCCTGATCCCTAAAACCTCGAATCCTGGCGACAACTCTAACCTTACCGCCACACGGCTGAACTCGATCCCTCGACAACAAAGCCGCCATATACACTATGAGTTAATTTGACACCAATCGCAATAATACCTAAAATTAGAACCTAAAAAAAAAAAAAAAAAAGCCTAATTATTAACCAAACATATAAAAACTAGTAAATAATAAGATAAAACGTACCTAATTAATAATAATGGTGAAATTAGAAACCCTAATTAATTATAAAATGTATATATAAAAAGTAAATAATAAGATAAAATGTACCGGTGTGATGGAGATGGAATGGATTTGAAGAAGTGTGTGTGAAATTAGTGTGTGTGTTTTGAAGGTTTTTAACTTTTTATAAAAATGAAGTGTGTTGGGGAAGATGATAGAGTGAGTGAGTGAGTGAAATGAAGCGAGTAACGGTTGGTTGGTTTGGTTTGGTGTGTGATTTGAAAATTTGGAAATGCGCTCTCTCTGGCTCTTGGTTTACGCTCCTGTCACTCAGGATTTTTGGTTGAGCCTGCCTGGTAAGTGTTGTTACTTGGGCTGGCCCAAAATTATGTGATAAGTTAGTGGCCTAGTGGGATAACAAGTTATATGAGCTAGGGGTGTTCATCGGTTCGGTTATCGGTTAATCGGTTTATTCGGTTCGGGTTGTTCGGTTAAAAAAATTTTTTTTGTCATAACCGAAAACCGAACCGAACCGAAAATATTTATAACCGAACCGAACCGAGAACCGAACCACAGTTCGGTTCGGTTATGGGTCAAAACCAAAAACCGATTTTTTTACTTGAATTACACTATTTATATATTTTTTTAATTTAATTATATATATTTTTGGCAAAAAAAAATTTCAAGCATAAAAAAGTGTTTTTTATATTAGTATAAAATTTTAATGGATATTTTTTATATTTAAAATAATATAAATATATAAAAAATATATATATATATTTATATAAATTCGGTTTTCAGTTCAGATAACTAAACCCATATCCAAACCGAAAACCGAATTTTTAATTCGGTTCGGTTCGGTTTTAACAAGTTCGGTTCGGTTATATGTTCGGTTCGGTTTTCGGTTTATTCAGTTAATTAACCGAACCGTGAACACCCCTAATATGAGCTATGCTTTTTTACTTAATTTTTTTTATGGGGTTTGGTTTATTGTTTTGTAGCCTTGAGAAGAAAGAGTGTGTGGTTAATATGTGTAATGAGAGAAGGTTTTTAGGATAAATTTTTAACTTTTTCAAAGTTTAAATGTTGGTGGGAAAGTTGTTCAAAGTGGTAGGGGTGAGCAAACGGACCAGATGGATCGGACCGAACCGAGACCGGACCGACCACATTCGGTCCGGTCTCGGTATAGGGTTTTTCATAATTTCGGTCTTGGTCCGGTCCGGTTCGACTTAAAAACCAGACATTTAGCCTATTTGGATCGACACCGGACCGAGATCGAGACCGGACCGACCACACTCAGTCCGGTCTCGGTCTAGGTTTTTTGCCGGATTTGGTCTCAGTCTGGTCCGGTTTTTCTTGGTCCGGTCCGGTTTTCGCCCGATGAGCACCCTTACATGGTGGAGTTAGGTTTGAAGGACTTAAGTTGTGTTTGGCGCAAGGCTTATTGAGGCTTATAGGGACTAGAGCTTATAAAATAAGCTTTGTTTGTCATATAACCTTATGAAAACTTTTATAAGCTTCCATAAACCCAAGCCAACTGAAAAAACAAAGGATTTATATAATAAGGTTTAACAAAATTTCAAACTCCTCTTAAAAGATTATTAAAAGTTGTTTTTTTTAACGACAAATTATTACAACTTACTACACTACTTATATTACAAAATTGTATCTCACATGTCTCCAATGAAACTTGAATCTACAACTTCTAGGTTGTTAAGCCACTTACATAATGTTGGACCAATTGGCTTTTGGTGATTATTAAAAGTTTGTGACTTCTAAAACTTACATAATCTTCTTATTCAAATTAAACAAACTTGTTTTGAAAAAGTAACTTATTATAAAAGCTAAAAAACCTAGCTATAAACTCGGCTTCACGTCCATAGAAAAACTCTATAAACTCTTGTAAACTCGACCACAAAATAAAACCAAATTATGATAGTTAGGAAAAAATTGCTTAGCTTAATATCTCTAGATTTGTAACATATAGTGGTGATTTTATTTTATCTCTATAAAGTAGTTACAAAGTTTAGAAAAATACATTCTAATGATATTGTGGTTTCTATATATTTTAGAAGAAACAGTGTAATGTAATGATTTATTACATTTATTAATCATATTTGGTTTGTATGATAAGATGTAATGGAATTATAATAAAAAGACTAAAATACCCATTATTGATAAAAAGTTTAATTAATACGGTTAGTTAATGATGGAGTTTTATGTAATTTTGATTCCATTACGGTTGTAATGAAAAAAAGCGGGGCCCCCTAATGAATGATTTTTGTGTAATGGATCATTCGTTATTTCCTTGTAATGAATTACTACGTATTACAATACATAAATGTAAACAAACAACATTTCTCCATTCCATAGTAATACAATTTTTTTCATTCTCCCTTTAATTACAACATACCAAACGCTATATTAAAGACAATATATAGTCAAACCAAGGTTTACATATTTTCCGTTTTTGTTGCAGCTTTTCAGCTTCTTTTTGTTTCCCATGGCCAATCAACCTGATAAGAAAATATATCATCACCAGTTTCTATACTTTACAGGTAGAACTCGAATGTTACGGAGTATAATGTTATGCAAGACAGTTTGCGCGCTTATTGTTTAGCATTTTCCATAATAAGTTGTAATGAAAATGATTTATCTTTAGTTAGTGTATTTGCATTTCTGATGATTGAGAGGGAATCTGGAAAGCTAGTTGATGTAGTTCAAAGTGGTTATTGTAACTTAAATAATCACAAGTGGATAATCATTATGTTTATAGTTTAAAGAAAATTAGTACTATATATCATATTGATGTTTTTTAAAGTGTTTACTTATGACAAGAATATTAAAGTCATACTTAATTTTGTCAAACCCTCTAAAAGACCTTTCACAGAAGATGTAATACAAGAACCTAGCAGTGTGATCTTGCATGACCACGTCCTTAAAGATGAATATAAGATCTAGCGATTTAAATCGAGTCTGTGTTATATAGCATCTCTTACATTGATTTGGTTCCATTTTTAGTGCATATAGTGCTATCATAGACTTTTCTGTTGGTGTGTGCTAGTGTGCTACTGTCACACATGCATAACATAATCCGGCATTGGAACCGGTTTAGGGATTTAGGCTGTGAGGAGAAACAAGATTGGTAAATCTATTTAAACAGAATGATTTCATGGGCATGCCACTAATTTCAGCTTATTATTCTACTGAAATTAAATGGGACAGCAACTACGTCTACCCTTGCACAATTCTGCACCTGCAAACATTTCGTTTATATTGTTTGCTAATTACGGAGTACTTAACTTTATCTTCTGCTGTTGTCTATTTATATAGTTCGTTTACTATGAATCTTTTCTATTCCAATAGGGGGGGGGGGGGGGGGGGGGGGGGGGGGGGGGGGTGGAATTTGTTCTCGTTTGGCTGGATACGGTTAAAATAAAATAGAAAAGCAGAACGAAAAGGTAGAAAGAAAATGAGATAATGCTTCTGGTTTCGAGCAAACGATTTCAGTTCCCTCCAGGTATGTAGCTTGACAACTTAAGGGTAATATGAAAAATGATATTGTACAGTTTGCCATAGCTTCTCTAAATAAACAGCGAGTTTTGCTGATGTGATCATTCCTTGTGTATATTTTTGGAAATTGATCTTGGTAATTATGCGTGATTTTCAGAGGCCGATACATTTTGCATACTTACTTCTTACCCTGCTGAGGCATAACCACATAATGAGAATTGAAAGTGGCGTTACTGGAGAAACTTTAACTATATCCTAAATGTGGGTTGCTTTAAATATATGGCTTATTCCAGCTAATTAATTAAGTTTAAACCTCAAAACAGCACATGCATATTATGTTCCCATGTTCAACCAACTTCTGCAAGTTTCCAACTTACCAGGCGTCAAAGTGACAGCTAAGTAGCAGATTCTTTAAGAATGAGGCATCAAGCATGTGCAAGTGCTTTCTTATATACATATATACAGTTGCCTGAGCTTCTCATATACATTGAACTTGTACCGTTGGACTTCTGTATGAATATATATAATGAAAAAAATGATGGAACACAGTCAGTTTATAATAATTATGTAGTTGAATCTTTTCAAGTATCATCAATTGTATGCTCTCTTGTCTCTTGCATTGACTTGCGGAAAACCAATGAGTTCATGTGCAATATGCGTGTTTTATTACTTGGAGTTATTTGTGCTTTTCGTAGAAACTCAAGTTATTGTTTTAGACCAAATCACAAGTATGGTTTTGCCTATTTGATCTTATATCAAATGGTCGAGATAAACGTGTAGCTAACTCTTGACCAGGGGTTCTGAATTATGCTAAAGGCTTGATAAGCACATTCCACACCATCTCTCCATGGTAATTTGGTGACTTGTGGTTAGTTTGTTAACACTTTTTCCACATGCCAAATACTGATAGGGTACGTACTTCCTAATTAAGACTTTCTCAATAAAATAGAATCTAGGACCAAGAGCCAACATTTTGACAAAAAGTAACAGTTTACCTTCAAACCTCCACCTTTCTTGCCTTATGCTTCCCATATGCTTGAAAATTTTTTACTAGTTCCAAACCTATTAATCATTGACCTTCTTCCCTTGCAGAAAAATCCAAAGAAGAAGGAATCTTTCCAATAACTGCCAAACTGTAAGTCAAACCTTTTACATTCTTTGCCTCTATAACGGCTGTACTTACAACTAGATGCTTGTCCCCCAAACTTGGCTTGCTAACTTATAAACAAATGATATTATTTTTATATACATTGTTGCTTAGAAGTTTCTTATACGAAAAACGGCTCTTGAATGACCACAAATGTCCCATAACTCCTATTTACTTCACCCTTTGGATATGCATATATAATTGAATAGTATATCATGATATAGTGTCCCGTAGTGTATGGTTGGATAACTCATAAGGAACAAATAAGATAATTGACTGATTCGTGTGAGAAGCACGCAAAGCTCAAACGGTCATAACTTTTGATCCGTGTAAAGTTACATGCCATGACTAGATCATGGAAGGTCTCGGTGAGCCCAACTTCCATATTCTTGATTTTGAAATTTCTCTAACTTTCAAGATGTTCTCATTTTCATAGTGTAATCTTTTTCTATGTAAATCAGGGACCCCTTTTATATGGCTAAACATCGCAATATAATTTTGTGTGTTCTTTCGTCCCTAAGCTTATCAATATATAATGGGATCCTAGTTGTGGTCTCTGAACACCATGTGTAGAAAAGCATGCTAATAGGAAATGGATTATAAAATTAGCTACTCCGTACTTAGGAATATTAAATTCAATTACAGTTATTATTATACTTATAAACTTTGCCTCATACAAACTGCAAACCGGTTTATAAGTGCCATGCAATGATCGCAAACTAACTATTTTTGTGCATCAAAGTTCACACCATGCTTACATCCAAAACATCCTTACAACTTCCTATTTTTGATGTATCGAAACCCTTAAGCTCATCATGCCTATCCTCCCTCTCTTTAGCATGTAAAGAATGGGGTTTCTTTCACATAATCAACCATGGTATCTCCAAAGAGCTTTACAACAAACTTCATTTCCTATCGAATCAACTTTTTGATTTGCCATATGAGCAGAAACTCAAAGTGGGTCCCTCGTCGGATATAAAGACATACACTCCTCAATTCATTGCTTCTCCTTTTTTTGAGTCGATTCGTGTTTCTGGACCTGATTTCTTTGCATCAGCACAGAGCTCAGCTGAAGTGCTCTTAAATAAGTCTCAGACAGAATTCAGGTAACTTAACATGGTATATATTAAAATAATGACTTTGTACTAAACAAAATTTCTGTCTTCTATAAAGATTTTTTCCATTTACGTTTACAGTGAGGTGTTGAAAGAATATGGCAGCATAATGAGGACTTTATCAAATAAAATCATTGAGATGCTATTGATGTGTTTGGGGGAAGATTTTGAAAAGAAGTTTAAATCTGAGTTTAGCAACTCAGAAGGGTACTTACGGATTAACAATTACTCCCCACCCGAAAGCACTGAAAAGGACGTTGAAGGGCTCGGTATGCACACCGATATGAGCTGCATAACGATAGTTTATCAGGACAAAAGTGGTGGGCTTCAAGTAAGATCTAAAGAAGGAAAATGGATGGATATAGACCCATGTGCCGAAACACTAGTTGTAAATATTGGAGATTTGATGCAAGCTTGGAGCAATGGGAAGTTAAGGTCATCTGAGCATAGGGTTGTTTTAAAGGAACGTAAAAACCGGTTTTCACTTGCTTTCTTTTGGTGCTTTGAAGATAATAAGGTAGTTTTTGCACCTGATGAAGTTGTGTGCGAGAATAGTATGAGAGCCTATAAACCCTTCTTGTGCGATGATTACATGAAATTTAGACAAAATAGTGAAAGAGGCAAGTTTGAGAAAGTTGGCTTCACTGTTAAAGATTTTGCTGGTACTGGAACTTGTTTAACCGGTTGAAAGTGTTCATGTTCAAATACCATATCTATGGCTATTATCCGGTAAACGATTTTATAAATACGTCAATAAACAGGTAAAAAAGTTTCGTTATTTTTAAACTTTGTTACCTGGTCTTTTATATCTACAATGATTTTGGCTTCTTTTTTTTTGGAATGAATTGCCTAGACATTGTGATTCTTTGTTTGTAACATGTACTTTTTTAGTAGCAAAGTCAAAGTAGCTAGAACTTGTTTTTTTTTTTTTTTTTTTTTTTTTTTTTTTTTTTTTTTTTTTTTTTTTTTTTTTGTTCATGTGGGCAGTTTGCTTATATTTTCATGTATAAAAGTGTCCCTTGGATTTGGTGTATGAATAGATTATAACTTCTTCATGTGTAAGTTCAGTTAATGACATGTGTGGATTGACCCTCTTGTACTCTACAAACTCAGCAATGAATAAACATAATGTTGCTTCTTTCTTATTTTATGCATTTTTTTCTTGTGACAAACTAACACATCCAAAATCATACACTTTTGTTTCAGTCGAGACTCGAATTTTCCTCCTTTTGGTAAAGGAACACCTAAGATATAATACACACGTGGGTCAAAAGCTATACGGCTAAACACTTATATCCACCTTAAACTAAAACAACATCGTCGACGTAGATGCATAAATTAGCCTTAAACATCGTCGACGTCGTTTGTTCATGAATCATGACTGTTTTATGTGCAACAAGTTGTTCAATGTGGAGTTCAAAACTTATTATCACAAAGAACATAAGTTGTAGTGATGCACATAAATGAATATTTGTTTTTTAGCTGAAGTCAAAGGAGAGACAGTGGTAAAGTAAAATGCAATGTAGCTCAGGATAATTTTCTTTTACCCTTTGTTTATATTATCGTTACAGGGACATGAGAGTTATTTTGCTTGAACATAAAAAAGTTGGATATTAGTAACAGTAGTGCATTGTTTAATTGTATTGATGTATTCTAATGACAACACACTTTTGTTTCATACATGTTAAAGTGATATACGGAGTACTTTCGATCATCGATCAGTTCATGTTAATTCTTACATGAGTTAATGGCAACTTAACATACTAAAGTTGCATCAATCAACGGACTTATAGACATTTCTTTAATTTCTAGAATTTTAAAGAAGACCAAACGTAAGACATTCATATTCATCACAAATTATTTCTTTGTTTAGAAAGTGTGTTGAAACTTTTTTTTGACAACTGAATTATCTAACAAGTCTATCATTTGCCATTCTTTATGTGCATGTAGCCAATCATATACTATAAATGTCAAAGCATTTGTGGATAATCAGTTGTTCTGCTTATCGAAGACTTTGCACGTTTTGGAGGTCAAATTAACATTTCATTGTTGCCAACTTTTTTCACTCAATGCTCTGCTGGATTTTTATTCTAGTTTTTAATGAAATGGACTAAGTTTGAAGATACGTAACATACTTTCTCAAAAGTACCGAAATATGTAACATACTAAAGATATTACATATATCGCTAACAAACTTGCAAAATTAGCACAAGATACGTAATGTTGACCGGATTTTTATCTAGTTGACCAGTTTGTAGGTTAACACATAAAAAAACTTACATTATCTGTCCATGTGGTTTGCGTCTGTTTTCACCAATCATCCTTTAACTTTATTTCAGTTATAAAAGTTACAGTAATGGTTCTTGTCATTTGGGTTGACTTTCACCTTTAGTCCCTTGACTTTATTTTGACTTTTTCGTCCGTGTTTACACGAGTAAAGTTCGTTTTTGCACGTTTTCGTCTGTTTTTACACGTTTTGGTCTGTTTTTATGTAATACCCTAGGCAAATCCCACATTGGTCGTGACTTGGAGTGATGTTGGGACATATGTTAACATTCGCCTTATATGACAACAACGCGTTTTGTGGTCCAACGGTTAATCGCCCATACGATTAAGCGTGCTCATGTGAGAGTAGTACTGGCTTGGGTGACCTGCCGGGAAGTCTTCACATGAGGGCCACAAAAGCAAAGCCGTGAGCCTTCGGGCAAAGCGGACAATATTGTGGTCTATAAGGCGGGGTGTTACAGATGGTATCAGAGCCACTCCAAGCCGTTCGGGATGTGGGGCAAACCTTATCGAGGACGATGAGTCCCTAAGGGGGGTGAATGTAATACCCTAAGCAAATCCCACATTGGTCGTGACTTGGAGTGATGTTGGACATATGTTAACATTCGCCTTATATGACAACAACGCGTTTTGTGGTCTAACGGTTAATCGCCCATACGATTAAGCGTGCTCATGTGAGAGTAGTACTGGCTTGGGTGACCTCTCGGGAAGTCTTCACATGAGGGCCACAAAAGCAAAGCCGTGAGCCTTCGGGCAAAGCGGACAATATTGTGGTCTATAAAGCGAGGTGCTACATTTAACTTGTTTTTTTATTTTATTATTATTTTTTTTCCGTTTTTTCCACTTTTTCGTCCGTGTTTACACATTCCATCACCACCAAAAAATTTCAAAAAAACTATTTTCAAAAAAAAAATTAGACAAAAAAATTTTAAAAAAGGTTTTCGAAAAAATGTTTTGAATTTTAAAATTCCAAAAAACATATTTTCGAAAAAAAAAATTAAAAATTCGAAAAAATTTGTAATTTCTTTTTGAATTTCTAAAAATTTCTAAAAAATATTTTTTAGAAAAAAATTTAAAAAAAAAAAAATCAAAAAATATCTTATAAAAAAAATTGAATAAAAATTTTTTTCGAATATTTTTTTTTTAAATATTTGAATAAAAATATTTTTTAGAAAAAATCTTTTTTTAAAATATTTTTATTCAAATATTTTTCTAAAAAATTTTTATTTTTTTCTAAAAATATTTTTTCTAAAATGTTTTTTAGATTTTTTTTTCTAAAAATATTTTTTTCTCTAAAATATTTTTTAGAAAAAAATGAATAAAAATAATTTTCTAAAAAATTTTTTAGAATTTTTTTTTTTAATTTTTTTCTAAAAAACTCTTTTTGAAATTTTTAGAAATTCAAAAAAAAAAATTAGAAAATTTTTCGAATTTTTAATTTTTTTTTCGAAAATATGTTTTTTGAATTTTAAAATTCAAAAACAATTTTTCGAAAACCTTTTTTTTTTTAATTCAAAAACATTTATTCATTTTTTCTAAAAAAATATTTTAGAGAAAAAAAATTTTAGAAAAAAAAAATCTAAAAAATATTTTAGGAAAAAAATATTTTTAGAAAAAAAATAAAAAATTTTTAGAAAAATATTTGAATAAAAATATTTTTTTAAAAACATTTTTTCTAAAAAATATTTTCATTCAAATATTTTTTAAAAAAAAAATTATTCGAAAAAAAAAATTTATTTGATTTTTTTTATAAAATATTTTTTAGAAAAAAATTTTTAATTTTTTTCTAAAAAATATTTTTTAGAAATTTTTAGAAATTCAAAAAAAATTAGAAAATTTTTCGAATTTTTTAAATTTTTTTCGAAAATATGTTTTTTGGAATTTTAAAATTCAAAACATTTTTTCAAAAACCTTTTTTTTTAAATTTTTTGTCTAAATTTTTTTTTTTGAAAATTTTTTGGTGGTGATGGAATGTGTAAACACGGACGAAAAAGTGGTATAAACGGAAGAAAACGTGTAAAAACAGACCAAAACGTGTAAAAAACGGACGAGAACTTGTAAAAACGGACGAAAACGTGCAAAAACGAACTTTACACGTGTAAACACGGACGAAAAAGTAAAAATAAAGTCAAGTGACTAAAGGTGAAAGTCAACCCAAACGACAAGGACCATTATTGTAACTTTTATAAGTGAAATAAAGTTAAAGGATGACCGGTGAAAACAGACGCAAACCACAGGGACCAATAATGTATGTTTTTCTAAGTGTTAACCTACAAACCGGTAAACCAGGTAAAAATCCGGTCAACATTGCGTATCTTGTGCAAATTTTGAAAGTTTCTTAGCGATATAAGTAATATTTTTAGTATGTTATGTATTTCGGCACTTTTGAGAAAGTATGTTGCGTATCTTCAAACTTAGTCCTAATGAAATTAAAATTGTTAATCTCAAGTATCAACTCATGTACTTGTGATATGTTGATATTTACATTTATAAAGAGTTTTTCCAGGGGTTTAAATGAGTCGAGTCAAAACTAGTATTGCCGAACTCGAGCTCGGCTCGATTATTAAACTCAGGTCGGGTCAATTCGGGTCAGTCAGTTCGGGTTCAGGTCTAGGCCGTTTAAAAATTATACAATTTTGGTGTTTACATACAAAATAAAAAGAAAAAACATGAAACTCGGGTCACTCGGGTTGACCCACCCGAACCCGAGTAAAAGACATATATTATACCCGAACCCGACCTTGTTTAGAACTCAGGTCAATTCGGGTTGACCCGAATATAATTTTAGACCTGACTAGCCCGACCCGAAAAACCATATTCGGGTTCGGGTTCGGGTTCGGGTCGGCTTTTATGACACCCCTACTTACCTAGCTCGAGCTCGACTCATTTAAATTGAGTTAATTTTGAGTAGTTTACGAACCGATTTAGAATAACTCGAGAGTTGTCTCGACTTATTTGCATCTCAAGTTTTTTAGTTCATCTGAATAACTCATGTAAATGTAAATTGTTTGTTGATAAGTAAAAAACTATTTAATTTTCTTGATTTTTTCTATAATAAGTCTTATTCAAGCATATGCGAACCCAACTAAGCAAAGCTTGTTAGAGTCGAATACAAATAATTTACCCTTATCTTTAAAACTCGATTAACCTGCCTGATGCTTACTCTGATCGGGTTAACTTGAATAAGAGCCTAGCTCACACAAATCCACATTAAGCTTATTTTTGAGTTTATCATCATATTTGACTTGAGTCATACTTGATAAACTTATTTTTTTCAGCTTGTTTTCTGGTTAATATATGCTGCCTTTCTAAAAAAAAATACACTTATAGTCAAAGAAATAAACCGGAAAACAATCTTGTAAGACAAGCCGAGTACCCATGTATATCGACGAAAATCTAAAGCGGCATATAGTTATAGATGCGAAATTTTTGTTGAGTATTTTGTGTATGAACGAAATCGAATCAGACATTTCAGTAAAAGATCAAAGATAATTGACAATAATTTTAAAAACTAATAAAACTATCATTAAATAAAAATGTTTCTTTTTGTTTTTTGAAAAAAAAAAAAAAAAAAAAAAAAAAAACTGTAGAAGCATAATAGTAAGACAACACTTCTCATCAGAGATAACCGACCGACAACTGAAAACCGACACAAATCGACTGAACACAAAGAAAACCACACAAGTCGGAACTCGGATCGGGATTCGGTTATGGATTTCTAGGTTGTCAGTTTCGGGATGGGTCGGGCTCGGATCGGGACGAGTCGGTTTCGGCCCGATTCTCACCCCTAAGTTGAACCACCCGGTATAACCGGGTTTCAAAACATTATATTTAATCTCCAAATCCTCAAAATTTTATTATTTTTTATTTACAACCATAAAACTTTTTTTATCACAAAAAGTATCTTGCTATGCACGGGTACTCGTCTAGTTATAATAAATTTATATAAAATCATAAATCTCAAAATAAGCTAAAAAAAAATCAATTAAAGCTTATAAAACAAATAAGCTTTTGAGCCGAGTATAGCTTAAACAAACAACCACAAAACACACAAGTGTTCCATTTCATTTTACAGCTTCTTACATAAACAAACGGGGATAACATCCCTGCTGTAACACAGCAGGGAGTTACCTGCTGCACACACAAAAACCACCCCCCATGTTACTAAATGGTCCCTGAATGTTCATTTTGTAGCAAAAATGGTCCCTGTCGAAGCCTTAAACAGCAGCTAACGATCACTGCTGTTACAGCAGTGATCATTTTCCCTAAACATAAACCCCATTTTTGTTTCATAAACCCTAACCTTAAAAAATGTCCTCATCATCATCATCAGAAAAACAAGATTCCATCAACAAGAAACATTCAATCAAACAAGCTTTGAGCCGTCAATTAACTAACTTTACTTCATTCTTAGCACCCCCACCACACAACCCACAAACCCTTTTGTCTGAAACCCATGTTGGTGTAAAGAATCATAGTTTTAAGAAAGCTATTAATAAGCTTGCTTCATGTTTCTTGTTTGGTAGTAATGGTAAAGGGGTTGTTACTGTTAATGATGACTGTTGTTACTGTTAATGTTTCTATTTTCGATAACGATGATACTTTCCCTGTACAAAAATCTGCCATAACTGTCCCCTTGCCTGTTCTTAATTTATGTAGTGAGGTTGGATTGTATTTTGATAGACCCGCAAGAATACGTGGTTCCTCGCACGGGCTGATATGCTTTTACGGTTTGCTTAGGGATAACCCGGTTCAAGTTCCAAATTTGGTTGTTCTTTGGAACCCTTCCATCAATAAAACTGTTACTGTTAATTTTGAATATTCATTTGGTATGTGTATTGGTTTTGGGGTTTGTCCTGAGACTCTTGACCCTAAGATTGTAACATTTGATACTTGTGAGGTTAAGGTTTATACGTTAAGCTCAAAAGTTTGGAAAAAGTTATCTGTTGAATCGCCATGTGAATCAGGTGCTATTCAGCCACGTGACGGGGTTTCTGTTAAAGGGTTTATATATTGGCTTGAGTTTGAATTCATCGTTTCGTTTGATTTGACTAAGGAAGAATTTGGACAAGTTTATCTTCCGGATGGTTTACTACGCACGGTTGGTTTACAACGCTTGACACATTTAAGGTTATCCAAGTTATCCAAGCGAAATGAGTGTCTTACTGTGATTGACTTGAACCCCTTTGAGGATGTTTGTGGTGTATGGATGATGAAGGATGATGGTGTTACAAAATCTTTTACTATGATGTTCAGTATTAGGTCAAGTGGGCGGGTGTTCTTCAATCATTTATTAGAGTTTAGGAAGAATGGTGAAGCTATATTTGAAACAAGAGATGATGATGGTGATTCCAAACTTCAAGTTTTTGATCCCTGTTTAGGTCGCATCAATGATATGGGGATTAATGGAAGTTTTCGTTCGTTCTCTGTGACCTCCTACATGGAAACACTGCTTCTGCTTGATGAGTAGTCATTGATGATGATCATGATGGCAACATTGCAAGGTAGAAAGATTAGTTTAAATTATTAAATAGTACTTACAACTTAATGTTTGTGTTATCATGTTTTAGACCTGTGATAATGATCTCTATGCGATGTACACATGGATATGAACTATTTGCCATTAGTTAAATTTTTTGGAATGTAAACTATTTGGTAAGTCTACATATTTATGTCGTCTCAACTTGGTAACTTTAAGGTATGACAATGAACTAGCTTGACAATTTAACTTATTACGGTGATAGAGATTTGGGAACAATATCGTTCCGTATATTGCATCAAACCTAATCAAATGGTTTATTCTATAGTTCATGTTGAATTGCTTGGGAAAGCATTTTATTACTAGAAAAATATCGTGATACTCCAAGATATTGGTATGGTGAAAAAGTACTGAAAGTGTTATACTGTAATCTAAGTTTTTGATTTCTAATGTGATACTAACAAAAGAATAAAAATGTGCACATGCAATGTTAATTGTAAATTACCAGTTATGTAAAAAGACTTGCAGAAGTGATATAAGACAACTTAAGTAATTGTGATTCCTAGACAACTGAAGTAATTGTAATTTCTAGTATCTATTTCTCAATTTGCTTTACAGGTGTTACTTCTGGTAGCTTAATAGTCGAAATCCTCTCTTAACCATACCTGCAAACCACATGTAAAGCCAGTACCTGGTGAGGCAGTATGCACTTTTCACAAATTATAGTTAATAAGTAGTTATAGTAAGCATCAGCAATGCAGGGAAAAATGACATATTTGACACGGTATAATATATTAAAAAAAAAAAAAAATCAAAATTTGCACAAAAGTGTTACGGGTCAACCCAGCCTACCCATTTCAACCCCTATCACCCGTTTACCTAACCCACAAGCCACCTGATCTACCCGTTTACCCTCCTCTATAGATGTCGAAATGGCTGGCCCATATAACCTTCAATTCGTATTTACGGCTTACGGCTATGAGTTAATCAAAGTTATAAGGTAGTATGTAGGAATAGCAGCGTTCAAACTGTTCTTTGGCTTGATGGAAGTTGTTTGAGCACTACTGATGCACTGTGAAGATATTGTCTACAGAATATTCACATCACACTGTTGGAAATAGCTTAGTAGGTGAAACTAGAAATTAATGTTTAGAAGCCCGGAAGTCAAACTTGTCCATCTGTTATCTGCTTCATGGGCAGCTTTAATAGTTTCCTCTAATATCAATGATTAACGTTTTACGTAGCATGTTTAGTGGATATACGGATTATAATTTCAAAAAAAGATCTTCTAAAGGATTAAGAAACAATATAAATGAAGGTTAACAAACAAAAAAGTAAGGTTATTTGATTGCTCATTGTTTCAAATGTAGCTGGATCATTGTCTGCAAATTGTCCCAATTCTTCCTGAAACATAATGTAACAACTGTGGTCAACTAATTTTAAGTTATCTCGATTAATAGATAAAAAACAGCATGCGAACCTACTTTCAGAATGTGAATATGTGATACTTTTGTTCAATGGCTCTGAGCTCATTCAAAGCCTCTTCTCGTGCATCCTGAGTAATGGTTGATGTTAGAGAGTATGTCACCAACTTACTGAATCCTCACGACCTTTCTTCAGGGACTCAAATAGCTCCACAAGCTCCACATGCCGCTTCTTGCTGCTTTGAAGCTGTGACTGGAGTTTCTTCGCCACATTTCTTAGATGTTGAACAAAAAAGACATGTATAAGCAAGACAATGATCTAAGATGATGATTTAACAAGATGATTCTGTGGTATAGACACAATCATTCATGGTTGTCAAATGTGAAGTAAGACCTTACCACTGTACCTGATTTCTAACACAATATGTTGTCCTTTGAGACCCGGTCATCATCCACCACACTTTGGACAACGTCTTTGACAGATTGACTAATAACGCCTTTCCTTGGGCCCAGCTGTTTAAGTTCCTTCAGCTGACATTTGTACACAGAAAGCATGCATTAACATAGGTTTCAAACATAAAAGAACGTCATGCATACAAATAGAACTTACTGAAGCACTCAATCACATAGGCGTATATCATTGAAATGCGAACCTATAATAGAATAATCTAACTTGGAATGTCTCACAAAATGCAAGTAGAAAACTCTATTACGCAAACCATCAATGAGTCACGGATACATTCGAGATTGGTGTAGCTGTTTATTGTCCCAGACAGATTCATAGTTTTCTACATCATGCAAGTGTTTGAAAATGTGGTGTGTGTGTGTGTGTTTTTTTTTTTTTTTTTTTTAACAATCACTTTCATTAGCCAAGACTTGTACTATTATATTTGCCAGATGAGATGGTGAAAGTTATTACATTCTTACATCTAGCACCAACGGTAAAAGTCGCAAAGGATACGATCATACGAGCAAACCCCTTCCATGTCGTCCTAATGTTCTATCTTCTATTGACGAAAACATAATCCCAACCAAAAAACGACTGTTAACTCTAAATGATTGAAAATTATTGCAATCAGTGCAACTTTCTCTTCCATGTGGCAAACAAAACTAGGTGGTATGATCACAGCATCGACCCTAAACAATTACGATGACCATAAACTTAGTTATTATCTTAATGACCCTTGCAACAACCTACACCCTAAATATCGACTACAGAGAAAATCTAACAAATAAAAGAGAAATCCTCCGCTATCAAATCCCAACACACAACACATAGCCACTAAAGAGTATCTCCTGATTGAAAACATGGAAACAGGTGGGAAGCCGGCCACGGCATTTCTCTAATTTTTAGAACTTTAAAGAAGACCAAAAGGAAAACATTCATATTCATCACATATTAATACTTTTTAAGGAAGCATGTTAAATTTTGTTTTGACAACTGAATTACTTAACAACTCTATCATTTGCCAATGTTTATGTGAAGGATATAAATGTCGAAGCATTTATAGATAATCAGTGGTTCTGCTTGTCGAATACTGCACGTTTTGGAGATCAAACAAACATCTCATTTTCGCCAACTTCTATCACCTAATGCTATGCTGGATCTTCATTCTAATTTTTATCCAAATTAAAATCGTTGATCTTAACTCATATACTTATGATAGGTTTTATTCAGATTGCAGAGTATATTATTTTACGGTTCAAATAGATAAGATAAAAATAAATTAGAAGGCAAGGCGTTGAATCGCGTAAAGTGTATCTTCAATGCACAAAACTTACTAAATCAAATAAAAACAATTAAGAAATTTAGACAACATCCTGAGTCGACTTAACCCTCCAACCAGTTTGAGACATAAATTTTGCAACCTCTAACCCATATGACATGTATTACAGACTCAAATGTACGACCATCAAAACTGCTGATCAGTTAAATCCTCTAAAACCCATATCAACATACGTTACAACTCCTTCTACACGTCCCGTAATAATCTGCAGTGCCCACCATAAAGATCGGGTTCCTCTCACACTCGCCAAACGCAGCCCATTGTTGACAGTTATCATCTTCATCAGTGCATAAATCATCACTGCTGGTTTTCAGTGCTACGGATTTTGTTTGGTTGATGGGTTTCACCATGAAAATCTTGGTGGTCCACCACATATCACCCTCGGTTATAGGGCACCTGGCGTGTAAGCTCATTGGGTCTAAACTAGTATTTGGATGGAGATTGAAGAACAACAATGCATTGCCTTTAATAGGTTTTGTTATCGGACTGTTCATTGTACAATCTGACCATACCTTGTCCTTTGGTCTTGAGCTTCCAGACTGCAACCCATCAATTATAACAATAAGGATGATGATTTTCAGGATACATCTATTATAGAGTAGAGGGTTTTAGTCTAACCTCAGCTTTAGGAAAGATGATCTGACCACCTTGTGTGACATTTGAAAGATACATCACGACTGTTGCCATTACACTTTCACCATTTTGCTGCTGCGTGGATGTGTTGCCCAAGTAGTTGTGGTTCTCTTTAGTCTCTTCAGGTCCAGCATGATGATGAACATGAAACGCCTTTCCATTTCCTGTAGATAAACCATCTTATAGTAATGACTAAACCAGGCACATGACTACAAATACAAAAGTATAAGAAGAAAGACGACTGACAGAGAAACCTTTGGGGAGAAAAGTCCATGCAGAGATCCTTTCCTCAATCTTTGAAGTTATTTCATCCTAAAAGACATGAAACGTCATGAGTAGCTGTAATCATGCATGGGACCTATTAAATTTGGTCAAGCCAGGTTACGGGGGTAAATGTGTTCTGGTTAATACGGGTTGGGTTAATCTGCCAACACTTTTTTTGAATTGTATAAACAAGATTACAAAAACTATCTATTAAGCCCAAATTACCAATGCTGACCAAACCTAATATGCTACTTGCGCACTAAATGTTTTAAAACATTCAAAGATGCCCCTTTAATGGAAATTTAGAGATAAATATACTTACTTTGATTTCTAAGGAGATATCGAAATTTGTAGCCCCTTCCATAGCCTTGGCTGAACTGTTGCCACTGTATTTGTTGTTGTCATTTCCCTATAACCAAAGACACACACTTCGTAACACGCAACTAGTAAAAAGTAGAGTGATCAAGTAGAGGAAAATATTCTTCGTTTTGATCTTTTGCTACTGATCTTAAGTCATTTCATGACACATTTGCTGTAACAGCTCAAGCCCAAAGCAACAGACAGGCCATATAACCACCAAATCAACTTGAAACCAAGATGGAATTTACTGGTATCCCGTTACTGCTAAACAGGTTCAACCACTATTCTTCAGTGGGCTGCAACTGTGATTCACTTTGCAAGTAACCAGACCCAAAACGACAAACTGACCCAATAACGTCCACTCAACTTAGAACCGTGATAGGGCTTATAAGTTATAAGTTATAACTAGCCCATAATTCCATAAGTAAGGACTAAGACTCCTAATTCAGGGGCGGAGCCAGAACTTTTTTGTCGAGGGGGCAAAATATGATAACTTTTAGAAACTACATTAAAATTTGGTACGTTGGGGGGCCAAATTACAAAAATACCCGAAAAATAAAAAATTTCGAAAATTTACACTGCAATTTTTTTCGCCGGGGGTCACGTGACCCCCAGACCCCCCCCCCCCCCCCCCCCTATCTCCGCCCATGTCCTAATTGTAACTTTCTAACCACTGCGGGGCGAGTTTTTAGAATGGTCCCTAAAGAGGTTTTACATAGACTAATTTAATAACGAAAAAGTAGAATGTATATATGGAGATAAACAAATACGAATCCACCAAAACAAGTAGATGAATAATACCAAAGATATGAGGTGTTGACACTCTTCATCAGACAGGAAGGCGTTGTACAAGAATACCCTGTCCAAACAAAGGACCATGTGAATAGGCGTGAAACAAATGAAAGTTTACATATTTAGTAATTCCATATCGACCCTTTTGTTAGAAATAATGATAAAAGTACCTGACCTTGGTCGCCAAGAGAGGTGAGTAACACGTGACGGATCAATTGTGTTTGGAGGAACCACGCGACTAGCATTCTCTGGATTCACCACCTCTTTAACCCTCAGCTCCTTGCGGCTACGAAAATGAAATTGTCGATATTAGCCATCAGAAAAACAGGCTATGAATGATAGTACAAGTAAACAATATTAAAGGGGTGTATCAGCAAGATACAGTTCAGAGAAGACAATTTCCACCTATTTGTAATTTAACTAATCCACAGCCAGACAGATACAATTCACATAAGGGGTTGGTTTTGCAAGTATTTACAAAATGCAATAACAATAAGGTAATTAAATTGGGAAACATAAAATGGGTATAAAAAAAGTAAGTAATTAGGCAACTATGAATAGCTAAAATAATAATAATTAGAAGATGTAAAGGTGAAAAGGGGGTTTGTGTTACCTTTGAGTGGTGGTGGAGAAACAAGAAAATGATGATGTAAACAACAAAACAACAACAACAAGAAATATTGTTGTCTTCTTCATGTTTCTCTCTCAAGGAGTGGAGTGGAATTTTCTCCTTGGTTATTCACATTTGGGGTGTTTATTTAACACACACTGTGAAAAGAAAAGATAAAAGATAAAATAAAAATATACTACTCCTTAACTAAAAATCATAACTCATATTATTTATTTTTATTTTTTTTATTTTATTATTATTTTTTTTAACGAGGAGTTTCAATTTCATAAGGTAGTCTCTGACAGCCTCGAATACGCATCTATGAGTCAGAACCTCACAGATTCCAACTTTGAAAGAAAACCCTCAAGAAGAAACTCGAACTTGAAACCTCTCACATATGATAACAACTTCCTCAAGATCACCCTTAGTGACCAACTGAGCTAACCCAATTGGTTAAAAGAGTCATTTAATCATAGTGACAAATCTTTTAAAAGGGTTATTTTAATCTTTATACAAAGTTACAAACTATATTCATGTCTCTTTCCATTTCTTCTAAAAAAAATGAGACGAATTTTTTTCAAAAAAGTTACTTTTATTTCCTCTAACTTTCTTTTCTTTTTCTTTAAAAAAAAAACTAAAAAAACACAAAAAATATTCATTTTTTTCATTTCATTTCAAATTTTAACATAAAAACACATTGTAAAATCACGAGTCACCTCGTGGTTTTAGTGGTTAATTTTTTTTATTTTTTTTATTATTTTTTTTAAGAATGATTTCATGTTCTTGAAAATTTTTAGATAGGAAAAGACAGAGTATGATAGGATGAGTGGGTTAACTTTTGTCAATTTTCTTTCATCTTAAAAGTGGGTTGATTTGAAAAGATATCAAATGGTTACATTTATAATGACTAATATGCTCTTTCTAACTTATAAAGACTCCACAAATAAAGAGTATAAAGTGACTAACATGTTAAAGTGACTAAAAAAAATAATAATAATAATAATAATAATAATGGGATTAAATGAAAAATTAACAAAAATAAGCGTTATCTTTTAACTAATAAAAGTCAAAATTTTCATCATGTTTGGTCATAATTGTTTTTTTGAAAGAATGATAAAAAGACGTGCTATTTGTTAGATGGCTTTTGAAGTGTCGAAATGGAATGATGCTTCAAAAGTGTGTAGTTTGGTACACAAATTTTGAAATTTTATTCATGAATCAACTCAAAACCTCATTCCATTATGAAAGGATAAGATTTGATGAATGATACAAAAGTTTTCCTTTTCAACTATTTTCATCTACGAATTTCGCTAAATTCCATATCTCTCTCATGCTTTTACACAAATAATACATTTTAGATGTAATATCAACTTAAAATACTATATACTTTTATATATTATACATGATCTCTTTCATCTTTTTCTTTCCGACCTTTCCCAAATTAAAATTCAATTCCAAATCCGTTTACAAACCAAGCGTATCAAAATAATCTTTTAAATTGGGATTCGTCTAAATTACAAGTTCCGACCTTTCACATTTTCCCCTTACGTAACTCTCAAAACAGGACTAGAGTGAAATCAACAAGGTTGCGCGTCACTGAACCACCGTAGATATAGAGGTAGCACGCTGCATAGGGCATATAGACATTCGGTGTAACTGCTTAAACTACCATGTACTATCGAAATTATTATTGGAACATCGATTTTGAGTAATAATTACATAATGATACGAATAGTAAAACTAATTTCAAATATACCCAACTTTGTAAACAAAAAAACTTGTCAAAAATTTGGATTCTGAATGATTCAAGTTCATTAGATCAATCTAATCACCAAGTCAATAAGGCAAAGACCTTTATACTGAACAACGTGATAGTATTACTGTAACTCTTAAAACAATTTGTTTAAAAGGAAATTTAGTCTTAACAAATGAATTAATAAATGAAATATTACATCCAATATTGACAACAAACACTAAAATATTGTACAAAATAAAATCATGCAATAGAATGTGATTTTCTCAGCACCATATGTCCCGATTCATCCTTGTCAAATAAACGCTCAATTAACTCATCCCAACTTTCACCGGGCCCTTCTCTTCTGCCGGAATCCTCCCCTTCCTCAATGTCCTGAAATGTGCCATACTGGGAAGGTAAAATGGCATGTGGAACTGCCAGAGTAACTGCCCTTTGTAGTGCCGCCTTATATTCATCGCTATGTTCTCTTGCCAAAGTTTGTTGTCTCTCCATCTTTTGTTTTGGAGGAATCTCCATTATGGGATCTTTTTCTAACATGATCTTTAGTTACAAGAAACTAATTAGATAATCTGCATTTATAAAAAGGGTTTGATTCATAATGATAAAATTAACTCACATCTAACGCCCTGTTGGCTTCCCTTTCTATCCAAATGATGGCATGGTCAGACGTCGCATTGCAAGAAAGAACAATATGCTCAAATCTTCCGTCAACAGGCACCGCTGTTCTTACTACAGGTGGTATCCTACCACACCTGCAACACGCATAGAAAAATATACAGTTTTACATAACCCTTCGGAATTAATGGTCGTGACTACAAAATCAATATACCAAAAGTCAAATGTTGAGAGAAGTGGTCACGGTAGCTACTTAGGTTGTACCTGAAAGGCTTTCTCTCAACAATGTGATAGAGTCGACCGGGTGCATATAACCTTCTTGGATCTTTGATTTTCTTCTCCTCTGATGTGCATGTATCTCGTATGCATCTTAAGCACAACAAACATGGCAAGCTGTTCAAACAAGCATCATAATTCTTGTTATCATTTCACATTGACTGATAAAACTGATACTATAGATGTTGCATAGAGACCAGCACTTGTGAAAACTGTTTTAATTATGTTCCCAAAGTGACATACAGTTAGACCTTAGAGGTCAAAGTCAAACTATCTTCCAAAATCAAACTGATAACTAAGAGTTGTATAGCAGGTTTACCACCACTACGATATGGTACACTTATATGTTGTGATCTACACACCTCGACATTAACAAAAACCTTACCCCCACAGTATGATTTTCTGGTCTTCTAGGATCAAGGTTTTTCACACGTAAGCAAATTGTTGAACAGCTTAATATCATATACTTTTTAAGATTAATCTACGTGTGTAAGCAAATTGTTGAACAGCTTAGTATCGTATACTTGTTAAGATTAATCTACGTGTAGTCTGTATACTGTGTATTTGATATAGTGGCATTAATAACATGAGACTCTTACCAGAAAACTGATTTAAATATGTCTTCCAGCGGTGTGGCTGTCCTCGGCAAGAAATCATCCTGTTTCATGAATGCAAACAAGTTAAACACCAAAAGGACAGCCAAATACGTCAATGGTCTCAAAACTGATCCAAATTATTTCACTCACTATACGAAAAAACTTGCCTGGAGCACAACAGAATTGATAATATCTGCATATCTCACAGCTAAATTCAGTGACATGCATCTAGTGGGTGCAATAGAATAACACCGAACCCTTTTCCTATCAATATTTCCCAACTTATCTCTGTTTTTCACAATCACCATCGTCAACAATGCAGCCACCCCCGACCCAAGTGAGTGACCCGTAAGAGTTAAAGTATAACTCGGGTAATCCTCCAACAACTTCCTCAATGTCTCACTTTCTGCATCTAATACAACTCCCGCTGCTTTTAATAACCCATTATGAACATACCCTCCATCAAATTTCCTCCGACCCAACTTATTATCCAACAAAACCGCATAATCTTTATGGCTAGCCAAATTAAGGCCTCTAATAGCAAGTACTATATCAGCATGAGCATGATCAAGATACAACAGATACGGTGGAGCCCGCCCATGAGTGTCTTCATATGTTCTTTTTAGAATTATACAATTTGGATCAATTCCATATCCACCAGGTGGTTCCCAAAGAGGGCATCTAAGATCATCTTCATATACTGCAAGAATGTACCGACAAAGCCTAGGGACTGGTTCAAATTCCTCAGCTGTGGCAAGACCCCATGTTTCACTGTCGTGACCTGCAGTATGAAGGCATCGCTTCCAAGCCCATCGAGCACAAGCTATACAGTAAACACATTCAAGAATAGGGACACCACCACATATGATCGACATTGCGGCTGCAAAGGCACAATAATGTCAGCAAGGAAGATGCATTTTCATGTAACTCATAGAAATCAATTAATCATATACCAACACAATCTCAGTTCATTTCTAACTCGGTCACTCGATTTTGACAGGAAAACCTGTAAATAGTAATGTCTTTTAACATTTCTTAAAACGGTTTCCGAACTTAAATGGTTTTGGTACCCAATTTCTAAGTTAACTGACCAAATGCGAAAGATAAGCTAAAAGTTGCAATTTGCCATTAGTCAAAAGCTAAAAGTGATTAGAACTTAAATTTTTTGATCAAATAGATGGAGGGTCAACACTCAACAGGATGCTTATAAAATTTCAAGATTTTAGCAGTATTTTACTATATGCAACTACAAACTGAAGCTATAATAATTAATACTGTATCATATAATCCAGAAGTCAAGATTATGACCATTTCAGTTCAAGAAACAATGATCAAGATCAAAACATTAACAACCCAGTTAAGGGTTTATCAAATAAAAGTAAAACAATATAGCTAAAGTAACAATTCAAAAAGAAAAGATTCAAAAAGTGTATGAATAAATTTAAAGAAAACTGAAAAGCATTGACTTTTGGAGTTTACCTTAATATGAAAGTAAGTCAACCAGTTCTCCAAGCATTGAGCTATGCTATTAAGAATACATACAGTATAATTATTTATTTATATGATGATGAAAAGTGAAATAAAACACAATCTAAAAAACATCACCATCTATGTCTTCTAGATAAATAATAAAACACACAGGAATAGGATATTCCATTTTATAAGTCACGTGCCATGCACGTGTTTAGTAATCATTTTCATGCATTTATTATTGGGCCCTTGTTGTTAGCCTGTAATCTAATGGACATGGACTTGTTTAATTTACGTTTATACCCCTTGTTCTAACACCAAAAGTGCATCAAATGTCTACATTAGTAGTAATTAGGGGTGGAAATGAGCCGAACCGCTCGTGAAAAGCTCGAGATCGGATCGGTAAAAAGCTCGAACGAGCCGAGCCTAAACGAGCTCGAGCTCGAGCCCGAGCTCGAGCCTAAGTTGCAGCTCGTTTATTAATCGAGCTCGAGCTCGAGCTTTACATAAAAAGCTCGTTTGGGCTCGCGAGCCTAAACAAAAATATGATATTTTAACTTATATATGAGCCGAGCTCGAGCTTATTAACGAGCTCAATAAAGATATATTACGAGCCGAGCTCGTGCTCAAGCCAAGCTTTAACTTTTCATGGCCAAATCGAATAAACGAGCCGAGCCCGAGCCTATATAATATTCCACAAGCCGAGCTCGAGCTTAAAGTTTAAGGCTCGAAACGAGCCGAGCTCGAGCTCGAGCCTTTTAAAACATAAACGAGCCAAGCTCGAGCTCTGGCAGGCTCAGGCTCGGCTCGGCTCGTTTCCACCCCTAGTAGTAATAAATCATTCTCTGTTAATTGTTCATATATTAGCATTAGACCATGTTCTGTTTCGGTTGAGGATCAACTCTTGCACATCCGTCGCCAAATTGTGAAACTAGAGTAGAGCCGAAATAGATGCTTTACTAATAACCTTAAAATGGAAATGTTACATACAAATTGCAAACATCTACTCTCAAGTTTTCAGTTCATATATTCTCGCTTTCTTCCTGTATGACTCCAACAATGCAAAATGCAGTGAAGAAGCATATACCGGAAGAACTACAAAAATTGCAAAAAATGCATTTGAGAACATAATCATGTCTTGAACTAGTGTGTCAGTTTTACTTTGACCTCTTCCACTTGTTTCCCGGCCTTTGATGTCCATTCTTTCAATTGAGATATAAAATAGAGTACCTTCTGGATGATCCTATCAATTATTTCTCTGGATTTTCCCTTCAAATTGGCAGTCATTGGCTTGAGTTTGTCCACCAAGTTTTGAGCACGGCTCTTGGTTCCTTCAATTGAAAGCTGGTCCCCAGCCCTGAGCCATGTAGCTCCAGCATTTGCATCTTCATGAAGATCTTGGTCCACGACGATCTTTATGCCTTGACTTTTCCAGTGGTCTCTAGCCTCCTCTAAGACTTTTGCTTGCTCTCTAGTTCTTTTTGCCTCATCTTCAGCCCAAGACCTGATGACAAGATGAAAAAAAAAATCAATGTAGGCTGCATTACTTAATTTGCAACACTAATTTCGACTTCGTCTCCCATGAAATCTTGTTATTTGCTAGAGTTTGCAGTTTTGCAGGATTTATAGATTTATCAAAATGTGCAGGCATCAATTTGAAGGCTTCCTTGATGACAGGATGAAAGTTGAAAACTAAATAACCGGCCTACACTTATATACGTAACAAATCTATTTTCTACACTAAAGCGATTTAAGAGGTTGTAAGGATATGACTACACTTTAGGCAACTTTCAAGCTATCTGATCTGTTACAGTTTAGCTGCATTTTGAAAGTCTGCATTTGACCATTAGTGATTGAATGTTTATTAACTAGCAAAATGGATGCTTTTTAAACGAGCATGATGTTTTGTTGTTATGTGTAGTCAATGTACCAAGTAATAAAGAAATTGCAGCTAACCTGGCCATCGACAAGGCTTTGCGCTCAATTTCTAGCTCATGCTGCAACTTTGCAATCTCCTCATTCTCAATTTCTACATCTGTTAGAAGCTTGTTTAATCTTTCCTTCTCATGTAATATCTCTACTTTGCTACTCATAATACTCGACAACTGTTCCTCAACTTCATGCCTTAACTTTGAAAAAACTTCCATTTCTGAATCAACAGCAGCACGTTCTTCCATTAATTTGATGTTTTCTTTCTCGCGTTCCGCCTTTAAGCTTTCTAATTCTTGCTTTACATCTTCAGCCATTTTCTCCACAGTGGTTATCTTTTCCATTTCGAGCAAAAGATCCTTCTCAAACTTTGCATTGAGATCTTTCTCTACTTGTTCAACAAGAGCAATATGTGCAGCAACAGCTTTCTCGGCAATAGACTCTGCTTCAATACGTGCAAGTTCCTCACTAACTACATCAGAAGCCTCACCAGATGCAAGAGCAACAGCTGCTTGTGCTTTTGTCACAGGCTTATTCGGCTGAAATAGCCTTGTGTAACCTAGAATAACAATCCAAGTTGATTTTCAATCCGGAAAAAGTGACTGAAAAAGTAGAGACGGAAAAATGGGCAGGTTGGGTAACGGACTAACGGGTCAAAAACACGAATAAATTTGCATCTGTTCAAACGGGACGACTCGAGCCACATGGACCTAGAACACTTATTTGTCAAAAATATAATCTATCAATGATAACCTCATTTTCTAAATAAAATCACTTAAAAGATTTTTTGCATTGAAATTACACTTTGGAAGACTTCTCGACCCATTTCACCTGCTTCCTATTTTGGTGCTTTACTTTATCCCTTTGACCCGTTAAAAACATAACATAACACGAACTAACCCATCCATAAGTATTTGAAGCCTCTAGAAAGAAAGCAACCGGCCGTGATAAAAAGTTGGAACTCACCAAACGCGAGGGCTACTATTCCTTGTTCTCCTGCTGACAAATCTGCTATGAGTGCAGGCCATGCATCTGGATTGATCTTGTCCATGTCTATGAACCCGGAACATTGCTGAAGGATCTGTAACATAATGGAATATTATTAATTAATGAAAAATCAATAAGAAATTGGATCAAATTAAAGTTGTACAACCATTCTGTCGGCTACAGGAAGCACTCTTTTCTCCAGGGACATTTTCCAGCTCACAAGATCCTGCCGAGACAAGGGGCTGCTCGGTACAAGTAAAATAACATGTATCAATACCAGCTTATAAATGATTCAATTTTGGCTAAAACTAATTGCTAATGGGTCAAACAAATAAGATAATTAGTTGAGCTAAAAAGAAACATGACAGATAGTTTAACAGGTTACTACTCTCCGATGCATTTGAACCTAATAGTGGTGGGAATTCACCTTTCAGGGCTGAAGTTCAATAAACTCTCATCCTGGTCTGAAGGATTCATGTCGTATCTAGAAAGCTTGCTGCCAATAAGTCCAGCTTCTGCCAAGCCTGAAGATCCAAATCCATTAGAGACATGAAATAGCCAAATAATTCATCCCAAAACATGCAACAGCATATCTCAAAATATCAAAATCAAGAAAGTTCAAATTTCTCGCTTCACCTTGAATGGATGAAAAATCAGGATCCTCAGGTGTAATGTCATCAAATGCAAGTTCAGTAACATTCTGAATATACATTGCAGGGTACACTTTTGACATAGTACTCCTACACAGAAAATATTTACAAATAGTTCTTTATTAGTTCAACACAAACACTTTTTCTCAGATTTATAAGAGCAAAAAATTAGTGTACAACAAATTTGAGTTAAAAAAAGCTTCAATGCAAGTATATGCACCTCGATAGAGCACTGCTTGCAGAAACCAACCAGCGAGCATATTCACGGCGAGTACATATATCGCCAGGTTGAACATTTCCCTCAATAACCTGAGAGTATTATGGTTGCATGTCTTAGTATTACTACCATTTCCAGAATAATTGATTCAAACTTTTTTAATTGAAGATTTCTGTATGCTTTCTTTATCATTTTACTGTATAAGATAAGAGACGGTACATTTATGGCTGTATTTGACAATTAACACAACTACCCAAATTTAATCAAGAAAGTAAAGAGTGAAGAAGGGTTATTGAAAGATAAACTATGCTAAGCTAGATAAAAGTGACTCTAAAGAAACCAAAACGGTAGATTGCACTCTGAATAAATGACTGGAAAGATGGGCGGCGGGGCGGCAGGTTATTGGTCAAACGAATAATTTCAGAGCATATCAATACAGGTTGGGTTGACCGCCAACTTTTTGGAATGAAGGAGTTTAGGAGGTTGTGAACACTTAAATATGTGTTGGGGGGGCTTATAAAAACATTTGACCCCATTTATTTTCAACTAAATTTTACATAACCCAAATTTACCCATTTTGAATTGTCCCTCTACTCCACCACTTTTGAATTAGATGCAACTGACTATTAAACAGAATTTTACGAAACATCGGCAATTATTATACTGAACTTTTAGGTTACACTAGCATCAATTTTTATCAATATAACTTCCATACTTGCAAGGCTGCTAATGTCTGCCCGTGAACTTGATCTACAACTATATATGCTTCATCATCAATATAACTATATGCTCATCATACATAATACGCACCTTCAATACTTGCAAGGCTGCTAACGTATGTGCCTGAACTTGATCAACAACTGCAGGAACTATCACCTTCCCTGGGAGGACCTGTGGAGCTGGAGAAACGACAGATTGAGCATGTATACTAGCACAAGAGGAAAACTTCCCAACATCCATAGAGTAAAACATTGATGCATTCCTTATGTAATTTTCATAAAAAATATCTAAAATTGCTGCACACTTATTGTTATCTTATTATGGCAATGCTGGTTCTGACTTTGACATGTTCTGTAACCCGTTTTCTCTAAAGTCCATTTATCCTCTGTGTGCGCTAATTGAGGTTCTAAGGTTGTGCCTAAGTGGAGCTGACAGGTACCTTCAAAGCCACTGGCTCACTCGGTGTATGCAGTATATGGATTTCATCAAAACTTATTATGAAATATAATTTACCAAATCAAACTTCACATGAAAAATAAGTAACAATGGTTTAAGCCTCTTTTGTTGGTGTTCGGGTGATAAGTACATAATGCAGTCTATTTGATACTTGAAATATGTAACTAAAGAGTATAAACCGCACAATACAAAATTAAGGAGCTCAAAGGTACGTGTTATGTTTGTAGCTATTGTTGATTGTACAAGTATGCAATCTTAAGTTGTTGAATGATGACAATTGTGGATTTCATATTCTAATGCAGCAAAGCTTATGAAGAAGAGACCTTGTTTATACCTGTCTTTCCTTCCAAATGGCTATCGTTTAGCAATGTGTTATCATCCTTACTTCCATCGTACTCAACAGTATCACTCTCCTCAGCAGACGACAACACCTCTTCTTCCTTTTGTGTAGTCAATTTCCATCTCGACACTATAAAGAAATTAAGTAATCAGGCACATACACTCTTTTAACAAAAGCAAAATGTTAGTATTATACCTGAGGCGCTTTTGGTTATAGAAAACACCCCAAAGGCGAGTCCAGTAACAAGTACAACTCCGGCTAATCCAGCTCCCACTACACCTGAAAGTAAACTAGTTGAGGCGCGTTATCAGTCATTTACTACAAATTTTTTAAAAATGTATTGCAATAAATAATATAGTCATATGTTATGTGATCCGCTTATATTTCATAAGCCCAGCTTATTTTCAAACTCGTGAGCTTATTGTGCTGTTTGGATTACCTTATTTAGCCCGCTTATGCCGTCATTTGCTTTTGGAAAAGCCGATGAGCTCACTTTCGGGAGCTTATGAAATTGACCTTATTGGCTTAAGCCAATAAGCTAAAGCTAGTAATAAGCTCCCAAAAGTGAGGTTATCGGCGTTTGCAAAAGCAAATGAGGGGCATAAGTAGGCTAAACAAGGTGATCCAAACAGCACAATAAGCTCATGAGCTTACGAAATATAAGCGGATGACAGAAAGTTAAGTTAATAAGGTGTAAATAAGGTAATGGAAATAAGTTTGCGGTTATGAAACATAAGGTAAAAGTGGAAAGGAACCTAATTTTGGTTTGGGCTTTGGTTCCTCCTGGCTAACATTGTTTTCAAGGAACCATCCGGAATAAGTGGAGTTGTTGTTGGGTGTTGGTTGTTGAGTAATAACATTCACATTTCCGTTATCTGTAGAAGATGAATAAGATGGAAAAGATTGCTCCTTATTGTGTAGTGGATATAATAATGAGGAGGAGGGGGAGGGCGATTTGGTTAATCGAATTTGATAAGAATAAGAATAAGGAGGAGGTCGTGTTGTTGTGGTGGTTAAAACATTCATCATCATCATCATTTGAGTTGCTCTGGTGCTAATTTCAACTGTGTTAGTTAGTTAGGGTTTTGTTAGTTGTTAATGGGGAGGTACACTTTCTGGTTTATAACTGTCATTTCTTTCTTTCTTTCTTTTTTACTTTCTTTACCACATTTTTCAAAACCCCACCAAATTCAGCTGCTGCTTTTAGAAGGTGTCACCAGCGTTAAACAAATTCAGCTGATTTGGTCAATGTTTTAAAAAGCGGCCCCGTCGAGTCACCGGTTTAACCGTCGGGTCAACCCGGTTTTTCTTTAAGTGTATATTGTAATATTTTGACTCACCAAACACTTAAGAAAATCTTTAAAACCTTTAATTTTAATAGCAAACATGAATAAAACCTACAAAATTCATTACAACTCACATAATAGCTTTATGGAAAATGATTAGGAGGCTTAAAATATGTGACTAATTATGTGCTTAATAGATGTGACAATAAATTATTGGTTTGTGAAGAAGTGAGTCTCCCTGCTCTCCCCAATATGATGCTAACACATAAGTTTAGGCATACGAGTTAGGCATCCCAATCAATGCTCTAGCTTTATAAAACATATATTATCAAGACCAAATTCAACGAGAATACACATTTTATACTTTAAAACAACATTATCCATCACCAAGATCAATCTAAACTTATCATATATATTTTCTAAAATAAAAATAAAAGAAATTTGAAACACTCAGTGGGTCAAACTCGGTTTCCAAGCTATGGCAATAAATTATTTGATCAACTTTTTTAAATCTTTCTTATGTGTGATTGTATTGTGTGTTATGTTTTTTCAAATGTCGTGGTTGTTTTACTTTTAAACAATGTTTTAAAACCCGGACCGACCCGGCCGGTTCAACTGGAACCGGCTTAGCGACTGGGTCGGAAGTGACCAGTTTTTTCTTTGTTTTAAAACCGGATCGAACCGCCAAGTTTTAGTCGACCCGATTTAATAAATCCAGCCGATTCAAGCCTAGAATACATTTTTAAAGCTTTTTTTAGTAGAACTCATTGAATTTGTCGGAATTTGCAACATTAGTAGTTGTGTATGTGTTTATTTTATAGTTCTGAAACATGCCTACTTCACAAGAGTTTGTGAATCAATAATTTGACTAATAATTAGTCGAATGTAACAAACAATTCTCATATTTAGATGATTTTTGAATGCATGAAGTTTATTCCACTTGATTTGGTCTTTGAGATATCAATTGTACATTGTAACCGAACAAATTTCAAAAAACTATAGCTAAAGTTGAAAATGTGTCCCTGAGTATGCATGTTAATAGTTTGATCAACTTTTTTAAGTCTTTCTTTGAAAAAATATTGTGGATAAGTGGCCTATTTAAATTTTGTATGTGTACATGATAATCGTTAAATCAACATCACCAATTATTTGTCATTGGAGAATAGCTAGTATAAAACCAGTTCGACCCAGCGGTTCAACTGGTTGAACCGGCAATTCGACTAGGTCGATTATAAAACCGGTTTTCAAAATATTGCTTTTAAGTATAATGCCATGAAAAAAGTGTTGTCAACTTAGCATTTTTTTATAATATAATTAATCACTTAGCACAAAACACCTCTTCCACGTATAAAAGTTGTGTCATGGCACTACTACACAAAAGGTTATTTAGATCACTTCAAAAAGATCGGTTCTAAAAAAAGCCGTTCTTATTAGGTTAAATAGATCACCCTTTATTAAAAGGCCCGTTTTATTTGTGTTTTCACTTAAAAAGATATTTATGAGAAGCGGGCTTTTTATCTTTCCAATATTTTCGTTATCCCGCTTTGTTTTCAATATCCCGCTTTCACACAAAAAGCAGATCTACTACTCTTTTTTCATCATCAAACACTATATGTTCATCTTACATTTTCCCCAAACCCTTAAACCTTTGAAACCCTAGGTTTTTAACTATTACCAGCCGTCAATTTCCGACCAAATTCAATCCGATTTCTTCGTCGACATCGCCGTTCGTCCCTTCGTGCTCCACCCGCTGCAACATATTTGTTGTGTGTAAGTTGTTTATTAGATTTTGAATTCAATATTTTGAACTGAATATAATCGTAGTGACATCATTGTGTTGAAATATTGAATGTTTGGTTGAAGTCTTTAATTTGTCTTTTGGCTTTTTTATTTGAACTGTTAAAAGGGTTTTTCTTTTTGTGTAGATTGTTGCATTGTTGCTTGATAACGGAGCTGATGTTAATTCAAGAAATTATTGTGGTCAGGTATAAAAGATTTGATCTTGTGATAATTTAGCTATGAAATTAGTGTATTTTTTTTATTGGAATTGAGGTTGGTTTTGTTCGAAATTGAGCTAATAATGGTTGTCTTAAACTTTTGATACTAACTTGATGTAAGGCTTCCCCTTTTTAGGGAGATGAGTTGGTTTTCGATATTGGTTTATTTTATTTATTTATTTATTTTTTTTCTTTCCTGAAAGATATTGGAGTTTGGTATTTGGGATTTGGAAATGGGAACTTTTTAATTTATATGTAGACGCCTAGACGGCATTGATGCAAACAACAAAAATGGGGATTTGTGTGAATTGTGTCTAATTATTGAATTGTGGTGTACATGTAGACGTCGATGATGCAAGCTTGTCGATATGGGCATTGGGAAGTTGTTCAAAGCCTTTTGCTCTTTAGATGCAATGTAAGTTGCCGTTCTCATTTGTTAACTATAGGTGAAAGTTGAATGTAAGCGAAACCAACTTTTTGATAATTTCTGTTTATAGAATGTAGTATCAGAATTCACGGTTAAGGGCCTCTGTTAGAAGTTCATAATCAAGTTCAGATTATTCTGATAACCAGGTTTACATTCACTAAAACAGAAATTAACGGTAATTAACGGTAAGCATGTTTATTATACGTGTCATTTTCCTGAAATTTTGCTGAAATTAACGGTAATTAACAGAGGCCCTTAAACTTTGCTTTTGAATGTACATTCACTAAAACAGAAATTAACGGTAAGCATGTTTATTATACGTGTCATTTTCCTGAAATTTTGCTGAGCTAGAAGCCTAGAAATATCAGTAGCTAATAAATCTGACATATCTGGCTGTTTTCAAATTGTGTATGTTTAAGTTACAAGGGCTGACTATCTTAGTGGGAGAACAGCTCTCCATTTTGCGGCTGTGAATGGGCATATACGTTGCATACGACTTGTTGTGGCTGATTTTGTGCCTAGTGCTCCCTTTGAGTCTTTGACTGCGCAAGCGAATGGATTTGATAGGTACGTTAGCTGTTTCAGAATTAGTCTTTAGGGGTGCCAAGGGGTCGATTTTTGGGCTGCGTTTGATTTTAAAACGGCTCAAATAAAACAATTCAGATAATTGTAGTGACATCATTGTGTTAAAATATTGAATGCAGGCCAGTTGGAAAGGGGAAAATTCGGTTCTCATCTTCCACAAACTAGGTAATCCTGCTCTCTTTTCTATTTACTTGTGTAAATCATAGCATTCCGGTAAGCATTATTATGTTACTAAACTGCTAAGTTATGTTTTCTTGTAAAAAATTCTGTTAAGTAGCCGCGTTCAAGTTAGTATGACTCTCTTGCAGCACTGTTGTTTATAGACATACAAATTTGTTTTATTTACATATCAAAAACCTTACTATTTGCAAATGGCTAATGGTCTACGTTAACCAGATTCATTAACATAAGTAGATAGCAGGCATAAACATTGTTTGACTCTTTTATATAGATTGACTTAGGCCCATGTTTTACTTAAAATTTCATGTATGTATGTTTCAGAATAAAATCTTATGTATGTTATATGTTTTAGTCATAAGCTAATTGTCATCATAAGGGACTGATGCAACGACTAGCTAGTGTTGGACCTTGATTAAATTAGATACTTTGAAAGTTGAGGCTTCGTTAGGAGAAAAAACTAAATACTAGCATTTAATCTTTCTTTTAGATTGATGGTTTTATTTTGGGTGAGACTACTTCACATCATAGAAATTGCACAAATGTGAATCACTATTTGTAATTCTGTGAACATATATAAAATTGTTAATAAGTTTTTGGTTTTTTTTTTTACAACATTGCCTTTTTGTGGATATGGAATTATGCAGTCTTTTGAAGTTGTCATCGGAAGAATTGTCAAGGGATCCATTGTACTGGATATACAAATTCGCTAGTGAACTATCAACTGGCAGCTTGTTTTGTTCTACAACTGCAACCAAGTGAGGTTTTGAATGAACATGTTATTGTTGCTCAATCGACTTTGTCATTGGATATTTTATCGTTGTTGTGTTTGTTGAAGTCATTTGGTTTCGGATACTAGGATGTTTTGTTGCAGCCATTTGTATTAATATATTGTTGTATTTGTTATGAGTTAATGGAAATTTTGTGTAAAGATATGCATTTTGATGAAAATTTGGAACATTTTTTTTTTTTTTTTTTTGAAAATTGCCTTAAAAAGATCGGCTCTTATTTATTAACTGATCTTATTGTGACATTAATAAGATCGGTTATCAACCGATCTATTTGTGTTCCCCTCAAATAGATCACCCTTAGTTAGAGTGGTTCATAACCGATCTATTTGAGGTGTTTCAACCGATCTATTTAACGTTTTTTGTAGTAGTGTGGGTAACGTGATGCTATGGTCAACAACAACAACAACAACAAACCCAATCCCGCCGGGGCAGGGTATGGGGAAGGTAGAATGTAGACAGATCCTACCCCTATCCAGAATAAACCCGAAATAGAGAGACTGCTTCTAAAAAGACCTCCGGCAAGTGCAGGTGTGCGGGTGTGAGAGCAAAGCGAAGGGAGCAAAAAGACAGATACCACATAAGCAAAAGCAGTCAAGAAACATGCACAACAAGCAAACACGCGAACACAGAAGAAGCAAGAAAAACAAAAGCACAAGCAAGGAAGCACCAAACACAGAAGAGCAAACAAAAATGCAAACAAAACAAAGAAACAAGCACCAAGGAAAGGCTAACCTAGGGGAGCAGCACACAGCAAAGCAACAATCCACGGGGCCTAAAGCTAAGGCAAAGCAAAAACGCCAAAACTACCTCCACCCAAGAAACACCAAGCCTGAGCTACCCGTTAATCCTAATTCTATCTCTCCACACCTTCCTATCTGAGGTCATGTCCTCGGACAAGAGAAGCTCACAACATGAGTCGGTGGGTATAGCACGTCCTCCGATGGCATGAGGGATGATATGATGTTGGCGCCATGAAGCTAGGCTGCTGGGACGACACGAGAGCCATAACGCATTGTATCGTATGCACTAAGTACGGTGTGGTTGTGGGTTGTTGTGTGGTTGTTTCACTTTTAGTAGCACTGTTACAATTGTTGGTTGGTTTTTTTTTAGAACAACTAATTATCTCACAATTTATACATCATAATTATCTCACGTGTTTTAAGTAGTATTTGAACCCATAACTATTTTGTTAAATAGCTTATTACACAACAAGAGATAGCTTTAGGTTGATTTGGTGAATGGATTTAATGCAATGTGGAGCTGAAGTGACAATCGTGAATGTAGTCACCAATACATCTAATCTTAGTTGTAAGTTTTTTTGGGGGGTTTTATTTTCGGTCTCAATCTTTTAGCCTATATGTACCTTCTTTAACTGTTTCTCATTCAAATTGTCCATGAATTGAATGAATAAACTGTTTCCACATAGCTTGATATTTGGTATCCGTTTCTGCCACCACTTGGCTAATAAACCAAGATTACAAGCATCTAAGAAACAATACCAACATCTCCTTCATTTAATGAAGCAAATTTGCGAAAAGAAATGTGTGTCAAAAGACGTGGTTATGTGCATTTATTTATCATTATTTCCTTATATCAGATGTTCGTAAGAATTATTAATTCCATGCCACTAAATGCCTACTAGCAGAGCCGTGCGAGGTGTGTTGTCGCACATGGCCTCCAAATTATAAGAGCCCCAAAATTTTTATATGATATGTATAAATATTCTGTAAAAATGACTACAAGTATTTGATTTAAGAAGTTGCATTGAAAACACTAACCGAAACACTTTGAAATGATTTATTTTTCATTTTATCTCTTTAGAAAGTTATTTACTTTCTATTTTAGGTCTCGCCGTTTTTGTTATTAAACTAATTAACTTTTGCACAGGACCTCCGCGAACTTAAACACGGTATTGCCTACTGGCATGGCAATAATTATAAATGGTTCTTTGTAAGTCAATTTTCGACTTATTAACGACTTACAAGAGAATGATTTGAGAAAAGACATAACTAACTTTTTCTTCAAGGATAAATAAATGTATAAACATGTAAATAAATCAAAACAATTAAAGAAATAGTTTTGCAATTGGAGACAATATTACATGAGACTGATTATAAGGTGTTATGTAAAAGTAAAAGGGATTTCTTTTTTATTTAAAATATCATATTTACTCAAATAATAACGCATAATGTACAATGCATGTAAAGCATGTTTTGGATAGACATGAAATTTTTAATTTTTTGAGAGGATATACAAAATCGCCCAAAGTAAAAAGAATGAAAAAAATTATACTCTCGTGTTATGTTGTAACAGTGTTGCATATAAGTTTTTTAACATATATATGCAAATACTCTCACGCAAAACTCGAGATTTTGTGATGGGATAATAGAAGATAAATAAATTACCGAAAAAAGGAAATATAAAGGCATAAAAATGGAATCTGATTTTTTTTTAAATGTAACAATATATGATCTTACTATCTTAGCATAACCCAAAGTGAATCATGTACGTAAAATAAAAGATTGCACGTAAAATACTAGTATTATCTTGTAACAGTTGCTTATACAAGTATATTTAATACTGGAGTAAGATGAGAATAACTTGGCTACAATTTTTTTTAGCTAAAATGGTCACAATCTTTCACTAAAATAAATAAACAAATAAATCAGGACCCACAAAAAAAGTCAGGAACTTACAGAAGAACCCATGACCCACAAATTGTAGGGAATTGACTACATTCACTAAAATAAATAAATAAATGAATCAGGGATCCACAGAAAAAAGTCAGGAACTTACAGAAGAACCCAGGACCCACAATTTGTAGCACAAATTATAGGGAATTGGCTACAATGCAGTTTTAGCTAATATGGTTAAGTGTTTTGCTTATAAAATTGATCTTAATTGTTTATTTGCGAAATGTTTCAACTTATAATATATGGGAGAAAAGAGAAAACTCAGAAAAGTATATGGATGTAATATCGGTAGGGATATATTAGTAATTACATAATTTTTAAGATAGTTTTTAAGCAAAATGGTTTTTTATACTATATAGTATTGATATTATATGCAATAGTAACACACAAAACTCGAGATTTTGTCGTGGAATGATAAGATTTATAGATAAATTACCGAGAAAAGGAAATATCAAGGCATAAAAATGGAATCAGATTTTTAAAAAATGTAACAATATATTTTAGCATAATCCAAAATGAATCATGCACGTAAAATAAAAGATTGCATGCAATTAATTTATTCCATATATAAATCATCATCTCCATCTATATAATGACATCCCCTTCGACACCATCTTGCATTGTCACACAAACAACCTAAAAAACAATTAGCCATCTTTTGTTTTGCAAATGATTTCCAAGCCTACTGTTTTGCTGTTCCCATGGTTAGGCCATGGACACATCTCACCTTTCCTTGAGCTAGCCAAAGAACTCAATAACTCGGAACGTTTCAAAGCATACATTTGTTCCACTCCTGCTAACCTTGTTTCCGTCAAGAAAACCTTGAGAAACGAGGGTCTTTCACTGTCGATCAATGTCATAGAACTTCTCCTTCCTGAGTTACCCGGCCTTCCATCTGATCTTCACTCCACCAATGGCCTCCCTGTCCATCTTATGTCTGTTCTCAAACAAGCTTTTGATATGTCAAGCCCTAAGTTCATGGAGCTTTTGAAAAATTTAAGTCCCGATTTGCTCATATATGACATACTTCAACCGTGGGCTCCTGCGGCTGCTTCTAGCCTTGGAATCCCTTCTGTGGTGTTCATCACTACTAGTGCTGCTGCCTCTATGTATCACTTTCACTTGAACGCCCCCAAAGATGGTGTTGTGTTTCCATACGGTGACACGATTTACTATCATAAACATGAGAATGTGAAGGTAGCAAGCAGCGCCAAAGAAAAAGAAGAAGATATTGTCACAAAATGTGTTGCTAGTTCATCAAGTATCGTTCTTATCAAATCTTTCAAGGAGATCGAAGGTAAGTATGCTGATCACCTTTCTCTTTTGACTGATAAAAAGATTGTGCCAGTTGGTCCACTTGTTGCGGACCCTTATTGTCCTGATACGGAACAAAATACTATGATCATCAAGTGGCTTGATACAAAAGCCATTGGATCTACTGTTTTTGTTTCTTTTGGCAGTGAGTATTTTCTTTCTAGTGCTGATTTGGAAGAAATAGCATTCGGGCTCGAGATGAGTAATGTGAATTTCATTTGGGTGCTAAGGTTTCCAAAAGGTGATAGAGAAATAGATCTTTCAGAAGCTTTGCCATTAGGATTTCTCGAAATGGTCAAAAATAGGGGTTTAGTGGTTAAAGGTTGGGCTCCACAATCTAAGATACTAAGACACAAAAATATAGGTGGATTTGTGAGTCATTGTGGTTGGAGTTCAGTCTTAGAAGCTATGAAATTTGGTGTGCCAATTGTAGCCATGCCTATGCATCTTGATCAGCCAATTAACGCTCGGTTGGTGACGGAGGTTGGGGTTGGCTTGGAGGTGGTGAGAGAGGAAGGGCGTCTCATACGGAAGAATGTTGCTAAAGTTATTCAGCAAGTGGTGGTGAGCGAGCAAGGGGTAGCTGTGAAGGCGAAAGCAAAGACTGTTAAAGATATTATAGAGAAAAACCGGAATAAGGAGATTGGTGTGGCGGTGGGCGAGCTTCATCAACTATGCAACAGTGCTGGTGTCCGAGGTGGGCTAACACTTCATAGGAGGACTAAAAGTGATGGATTTACTTATGGTACGTATTTCTTGTTCTAATTTTTTAGCTTTTAATTTTGGTTTCAACCCCTAATTTGTTTTCTTCTTCGTATAAGACATGCAGTATATTAATTGCCCTGTGTTACGTATTATGTTGTTAGTTTTTAAGCGCAAAACCTTACATTTTCAAGTGATTGTTTTCGTTCAGCTCATTCGGATTACTTATATGCCGATCAAGGAGATTTAAAGATAGAGGCTGATAAGTTTACAAAAAAGATTTATCAAGAGGTGAAAAAGCCGCCAACATCTCATCAAGAGGTGAAAAAGCCAGCATCTCATTTGCCTCCCAAGAGGATGCGGAAGCCTAAGTTTTAGTATGGTTTAAATTGTTTCTATTATTAGTTTTGCAGACTATCTTGGTTTGTTTTTGAAAATATTTTTAACATGATTTTCAAAAAACAAACCCTGTTATTAGTTTTTATTTTTATGTTTTTGGTTGAACTTAACTACTGATGTTGAAATATGTCTTTGAGGAAAAGGCTACCCTCTTTTTGTGTAGTCTAATCATCAAATATTTTAGATATAATAAAGATATTATGAACATTTTTTTAGCAGTAATTTTCCTGTAGCTCAGTCTCATACTTTGCTTTTATGTTGATCTTTTTGGTAGTCCTACTTTTCTGAGCTGTATGTTTGTAGTAGTTTCAAATGGTTACTAGTTACGGAGTATATGTTTACGTTATATGCTTTTCCTATCTATAAAATGTTATGTAATATCGGTTGGGTAATCACAGTGATTGCCAAACACACACCATTTTACGTACGCTTTAGCTTCTGAATGAGTAATCTTAGAGA
The DNA here is from genome assembly GCA_030686995.1 of Artemisia argyi. Lineage (NCBI taxonomy): Eukaryota > Viridiplantae > Streptophyta > Magnoliopsida > Asterales > Asteraceae > Artemisia > Artemisia argyi. The sequence goes on along the minus strand of CM060707.1, from coordinate 177,376,110 downwards.
ATTTATCAGAATCTTATTGGAATAATATGCCTATGATTTTGGTTTCGTAAAGTTTGGGACATTTTACAGATATTAGAGTTGTGACCATCAGGTATAAAGTTTGGGTTAAACAGCACACTTTACCTGTTTTATGTGTATCAGAGGGTAATTCTAGAACTTCATCCTGCAGTCGAGTCTTGACAGTAACTTGACCAGTTCTACCCGTTTAAACCGTTTAGCTCATTGAACTTTGACCCATTTGATACATGTCCAACATCAAACACTTGCATTATTCTTTGTAAGTAATCCATTCATAAAATTGGGAGTATATATATTTCTTGTACTTACACCTTATTATTTATTTATTTATTTATTTATTTATTTATTTTTTTAACTGATTACAATGACAGTTAGCTTTTTCTTGTGGCTCTGGCAATGTCTAAAGTTGTGATTTCAAGCACTCTCAATATCACATCAGTCCTAATATAGGGTCCCCATCGCACCATTTGGAACCTTGAAACCGAGTACTATAACAGAAAATAATCCATGGTCTAAAAACTGTTTTTATTTCTTTTGGTGCAATGACTTGGTTTAGGCAAAAAGGAAGAAGTTTGTTACATATGCACACGTTTTGTTACTCCATTATGTTTGCAGTTTTGGTTCAGTTCTTGTGATGTTTGAGAATAAATCGATCATAAGTGAACGATCCTTTAACATTGGCTAAAATCTAATGTACAAATAGTGCAGCAAACTTAATTTTCTAAAAAACCCTTTGTATCCCACATTAACCGGATGAGATAAACAAACAAGAGAGTGCATCATAATATTTTAGTTGAATGAGTTTAGGTTAAGGTTTCCATAACTTATTCTCGAATATTTCAAACTTATAAGAAATAGACAAATGCTGTTAAAATTGGACCAAAACTTGACATGTCATTACGCAGATTAAAATGTACACAATGTAGCCAACGAGTGCTGAAAATTAGTACAAAAAGGCTCTTTTTCCGCAAAGAAACCTGCATTCTAAGATCCTCTACAATACAATTCTGCTTTTTGTTACATACTAAAATGAACTAATTCGACATTAAAGTGAATAAAACTGCGAATACAGGTATTCTCGAATCTTGTAATACTCCTCGCATAGTGGACCTTCAATAACTATTTGTTGGATAGCAGCAGCACCACCCTACATTGAGAAATTTGAAGATTAAGAATGCGAATTGGCTCATAAAATACAGTTTAAGATCAGACTTATATTTAGGAGTTTGATTGCTTTACGTACCTTCTGACTAGCATCACCAACTTTCCTCAGTGTCACGTACTCCCCACAACGTAACGCCCCACCAGAAAATTCTACCTGAAACGGTTTATTGTTGTATGCATTACATGAGCCACCATCATGGTCATAAACTTTTACATAAAAATATCTATGGAATAAGAAGACTTGTGAGATTTAAAGGTGTAAATTTCGGCCCATATAATTATGGATGGACAGATATTTTATCTCAAGCGGGTTTAATAGGAAATACCAATTACTAAGTGGGTGCAGCCGCCTAAATCGTTTTATAAATGTAGTTTGTGTAATCATATTTAAAGTTTTACTTATAAATACATTATAATTACAAAGTGAAGGGGTCAACCCAACCGGCCTGAATTGTACTATCTTGTTACTTGTTACCCATTTTAACCAGCACCACTTTTGGCCTGTTTACCCAAATCCGTCAGTTTTGACACCTCTAATATGATTGTATTGCAAAAGCACAACATATTACCTGGATACCCTTTCCAGCAAGAAATTGCTTAAAATCTGCCATTTTAAGATCTCCAACAAGTACTGATTTATGAGGAGGAGCTGTTGTAGAAATGGGGAGTGAGGACAATGTGCCACTCTCGGTCTTTTCTACCTCAGAATCAATCCACGCTATTTCATAGTCTCCAAGCTATAGTTAAGGAAAAAGGTGGATAATTAGTCCAAAATTTTGACTTTTCAAACCACGGATTAGTAATGTTTCAACATCAAAAAATCGATGGCTAAACATATAGTATAAAAAAATTTAACGTCCATAGCTCAAATATGGATAAACTTTAACAATATATAAATTGAAAATTTAACGAATCTATCTGAATTTGAGTTTACTAGTTTGAATCACTAAAATCAAAGTGGACAACGTTATAATAGAGTGAAGAAACAGATAAGCGCTCACCTTCTTAAACAGAACATTGCTCATCAGTTTCTCAGAGAGTTGCACCTGTTTTTCACATGAACAATCCTTATCAGATTCGGATTTTATGATATATGGTACAACAGAACATCCAATTAAATTTTTATGTACCTTATAAGCACATAAATCTGATGTGACATCAATTGTTTCTTCAATTTGAGGAGCATATACATGAGGACAAACATTCTTCAGGCAGTGTTGCTTCAAATGTTCAGTCGCCTCAGCTGATCCATGTACCAAAACCTATAAAGAAGATTTCAACACGAAAAAGTCAACATTTAGTATTTATAGTGCTAATTAAAGAAGGAAGTAAAAGAACATTCATACAAGTTTCAATGGAGCAACATGGGCAAGAATTGATTTAATTGAACGCCCATCAGAACGCCCTTCAAAATCCATATATACTAACGCGCATTTGACTTGGACCTGCAACAGATAGAACACCAATATAACAGATTAGCTAAAAGTTGAAGTCGTTAAGGCAAATTCAATCTGTTTAGGAGAACTAATATCATAATGTACTACTGTAGCATATTATGAAGAAAAAAAAACAGAAATCGAAAAACTTACAGTAAGTTCAGATGATACAACTTTCGATGGAGTTGTGTCGAGCATTAAACTGGCAGTGTTTTCATCAAGTTTCCCATCAAGATCTCCACCCATCTACACCAAGTATATGTATCACAAAAAAGATCTATATAGACGATAAAACTGCATGAAATAAAATTGAACATACATGCATAGATCCCATGTCCATGTCCTCGTCTTTTATTACATAATCATCTGGATTAATAACTTCTCCAAAATCATCCCATTCAGAAGAATTGTCATAAAAAGGAAACATAGGGGCAACACTAGAAGTTGGAACAAATCCATCAATCAGTACGTCACGATATGCTTCCCCACGCACCCCAGCAGCTGCACACAGATTAGATTAATATTTTAATAATGAAGTTTCGTAATCATGCTCAATACAAATAAATATTCAAAAACATGAACAAAAAATGATGGTTAGTTTACCCAAGCCTACCACTGATTTTGCCACCTCTCATAAGGTTAAGACTTAAGAGGCGTTTGAAGTTAAAAAAGAACACATATAACTTAAATGTGGAGCATTTTTCATCAAGTTTATCTTGAAACAGAAAACATGAAATGGTAACTCAAACTCAGCAGCAGACTACAGGATAAAGATAAAATACCATCTACTTGAGCATGGCCATCAATGTTCATTGGATCAGCCTTGGTAACATCAGTTATGACAGCCTTTGATTCCTCTTCCTTGACAAGACTGGCTTTTAAAGCCTCCTCTTTTTTAATCTTTTCTTGTTCTTCTTCATATGCAGCTAACTCATCCCCAACCAATGGAATCCTCTTGGAAAGGGTAACTTTAACAGCTTTGGGAGGTGGGTCTGATTGAAGCATTCGTGCACGAGTACCAAACTACAATCACAACAGTGAGTAGTGAGAATCACTTTATGTGTCAGATAACCATGACCAATTGACATTTATACTTTTAACAAAAAAGATAAAGGAGGTGGTTCAGAGAATGAATTAAAAATGTTAGCTGGTTCAAACCTGTTGAACCAGTGGCAGCTGGTGTTAGGAAGAGAAATGAATAACAGAGGTAGCAGAATAAAGGTCAGGTAAACAGGTTTGCAAAAGGGTGATTGGTAGGAGTCGGGTTGACCCACAAACATCTTCATTTTTTTTCATTAAATAATTAAGAGACTATACAGTTATTAATTACAAGATTAAAAGAAGTTTTAAGAATAAAACAATTTTAGGACCGTGTCACATTGTGAGCATAAAGAATATACTTTGGGTGAACCCGTTCGACTTATTTGACCCATATCCCTATACTTCACCTATTTATTTGACTAGTTAGAAATAAACCACAACCCAAATCGGCCCCATGAGCGTCTATGAATCAACAATAAGGCAGTCTAGCACATACCTGACCCCTCTCAGTAAAAAGAACAAGATTTCTTGGATCAGAAGCCCATTCTACAAATATATCATGTGAAAATCCCACTTCCAAACTGGCCATAGATGCTAGGACAATCTGAATAAGAAGTGCAGTCAATACCTAATTCAATAATAACACATACGCTAAACACATTACCCTCCATAATAGAAGTTTTACTTACCTTCGGGCCCTCTGGGACATTTTCCAGTTCACTCTTGCTGATCAAAAGAGTAATATGCCTGCAATTAAATACGCAAATTCCAAATTATGGTACTAAGTGTGAATTCATGTCATTGAAGTAAATCCAAACTAAGACACTAATCGAGATATCTCATCAGATGAAAAGTTCTTACTTCAGAAGGAAGGCATTATCACGAGTGTGTTCAAATGATTTTGCGATTGAATCGCTCATCCACTCGAGGAAGCTCTTGACGTAATCAACTGTGCTTGATGATACATACGTCAGGAAGAAGATAGGATATGTCAAATGATGCTGTTCCCAGTACTGCAACATGTAAGATATTCATGGTATTAAAAAGAAGTACAAAATATATCAAATTCTTTATAGTACCCTTAAGAAAAGTTGAAATATAAAACAGGCAGACTTACTTGTTCAAGTATCAAAAGCAACTCGAGTACTCGTCCAGCAGTATCCACAGGCAACAATACATTCCCGTTGGCTCTTAGAGTGTTCTGTATAGCATCTAAATTTCCAATCAAATACAAAATCCATACAGAAATATGATATTAGAATTAGTTTGCACATGTCACCATGTATACGCTACTTAAAACAGCTATGGTGAAAAATTACCTATAAATTCTTGATCTCTTTGTCGTCTAGATGGTTGATTACTCAAAGCATTATATGCATCTGTTATGAGAACAGCGGGCCGAACAAAAGACTCTAAAACTGTTCCGTTTAAATGTCTGAAAAATCATAACAGCAAGTCAACACAATTGAAAATTATTCTAAAAAACACAGAGGCAGTTGGTATGAGGAAGACCTTTCTTTGCGATGATTGAAGTCAACTGCATAGATTACATCCTCACCGTCTTTAGTAATTTTCCAGACTGTACCTCCCAAGAGATGACCGCCCACGTGAGGTGCAATCACGATCCCCTCCCCTTTCCCTGACAAATGCATGCAATTAGTTAAAAACCATATACAAGTGGAATAACTATACCCTCCTGACACTTTGGACTTATAAAAGGTGAACTCAATAAAGAGAACTCAAGCCATGTACGAGCTGTTGGGGGTAAAACCCTGAAATTGTGATATTAGAAAGAAAAATGCTCACCAGATAAATGACAATTCTGAGAGTAGGTTAATCTTGTCACATTTAGAAAAGCGGAATCAATATCATCCAGTGTGAACAGATCAAAATCTGAAACTTGCTGCAGAGAGATGGACATAGTTATAGACACTAGCAAGAAATATGCTACACAAGCAAACACTTGTATGAAATGGAGCGAAATAAAAGATACATCCATGCAATCGATGCAAGGAAAAAGGATAAATTTGTATCAGAGTACGCATACCCTGGGAGGATACTAGTGATGGATATAATTATTATATCAGAGCTAAATCTATATAGCTCACTAGAGGCTAGTTAACAATCAAATTCTGATCATGATGAGATACAAGTTAACTAAAGCTACGTATAGTTTAAGTAATTTAACATTTATCTCAATGAGTTTCAGTTTCCTTTCATCTACTCGTTATCTACTTCTCCATAAATACGTATTTTAACCCTTCGACCATGCAATTAGAAATCAACTGAACAATCACTTTTGCCTAACACTGAAAAGTGAATATATGGAAACTCATAATCCAATCATCACTTTGATGCACATCAAAACACCCCTTAAGCCTTAAACTATCAGCAGTTCTATACACTATGTATCCCAGATGCCCAAAACATCAAGACAGACAACTAACAGCCTTTTGATATGGCATCGCGACAATGTAACAAGATAAATATAACACACTGTAAAAGAAAACAAAGAATTCAAAAAGCCCTGTTTTACCTTGCGGGAAAGAAAGTGATCATACATAGTTAATAGTCCCAATCTATAAACCGGCTCCGTTGCATAAACAGGAGCAGTAAGTCCAAACTGTTTCATGGCATAAGGTAAAGCCCCAAGATGCAACGTATCTGAATGTGACAACAACACAGCATCTATCGTAGAAGCAACCCTGCAAAAAAAATCAACATTATTTATATAAAAACACATCTCATAATATCTGCATTTTAGTCGCTTATTTATGGGTTGTTGTGCTTATCTGTTTTCAGCTTATACTTCCTAAGCTCAATTTTTTGGAAACTTGTTAGCTTCTATAAGTTTGTTATGACATAACAAACTAATATAAGTACCAAAATAAGTCCAAAAAAATAGAGCTTATGAAATATAAGCCAAAAACAGATAAGCACAACAACCCATAAATTTCAGGCTTATTTTGAAACTTATGGGCTTCTAGTAGTTTATTATGGGGGTGTTTGGATTAGCTTATTTAGCCGGCTTATGGACTTATTTGATTTTGGAAAAGCTGATAAGCTAACTTTTTGGAGCTTATTAAGTTTAGATTATTGGCTTAAGCCAATAATGTGAAGTTGATAAGGTCATAAGCTTCAATAAGTGAGCTTATGGACTTTTCCAAAGTCAAATAAGCCCATAAGCCGGCTAAATAAGCTGATCCAAACACCTCCTATACCATAATAAGCTTATATAAGTCTCAAAATAATTAAACTTAAAATAACACAAATTCTCAATAAATAAATAAAAAAGGAGAGCTGACCTGGAAAGAGGAATAAGGAGTTGGGGATCGAATTGGTCGTTCCAACCGCAATCAATAAGAAGATTGAAACCATCGATTGAGACAAGATATGATAAGGGATTCTCGTTGTATACTCCACATAGTGGCGTCACCTGCACTGATGTCCCCATTTCTTTTGCTTTCTTTTCACTGCTAGATATTATTATAGTGTGTGTGTGTTTAGGTTTTAATTTTAAGGAGTATTCTAAATGTTTTTTATTATCAATAGTATCTATCTATACTATCTATAATGGAAAAATGGTCAAAAGTGAAATGTTGAGATTTTAAGTGAAATGTTGAGTTTTCAACAATGGTCCAATGAGAGAGAAATTGAAATGTAATTAATACTCTTATTAAAACACCCCAATACTTAGAAGTACAATTATTTATTCACATTGTACAATCAAATTAAAGCATATCTACCAAATTAAATACAACCAATTAAAACACAAACCGGGTTGACCTGGGACGCTTCAAACCCGACAGGCTGACCCAGTTTAATTTGACCCGTTTTCGACCCAACCTGGCAAGTTGACCCAGTTTAAATCGACCCATTTTTCGACCGGAATGGTTCAACCGCTTGAACCACCCTGGTCGAACTGGGTTTCAAAACATTATGTTTAATTCCCAAATCTTCAAACTTTTATTATTTTTCGTTTATAACCTATAAACTTTTTTTTATCAATAAACTATTTGTCGCTATAAAATCCCGTTGCTATGCACGGGTACTCGTCTAGTAATGGAAAAATTGTCAAACTTGAAAAGTTGAGTATTAAAAGTCAAATGTGAGAGAAAATTAATGTAATTAATACTTTAATTAAAACACCCTATTACTTAAAAGTACAATAATTTATTCACATTATACAAGCAATTAAAAACATATCTATCAAATTAAATACAACCAATTAAAACACAAACCGGGTTGACCCGGTAATTTGACCCATTTTCGACCCAACCTAGCAAGTTGAATCGGTTTAAATCGACTTATTTTTAACCCGGAACGGTTCAACCGGTTGAACCACCCGGTCGAACCGGGTTTCAAAACATTATTTTTCGTTTATAACCTATAAACTTTTTTTTATCAATAAACTATTTTGTCGCTATAAAATCCCTATGCACGGGTACTCGTCTAGTCGCAATATATGGGGTTAAAGTCACTAGACTCAGATGGTCAAATTGCCTAGCCTATTTTCCATAGAATCCTACTCCGATATCTAAGGATTGAACCTTAGTGATTGACGGAGGTCGCCGGAAAACTATGTTGAGTCATTAAGTACCTCTACTAACTTAGACTAGCCTAGCGGGATGCGGGCACGGTCACATCTTACATCCCCTCAAACTTCTTAAGTATATCTATTCGGTAGGTGATCCTATGGTCAATTCGCACGTGTATGGTAATGGAAGCGTCTACGGTTGGTCTTAACCATTACCAAGTCACACCTTCTAATGAAATGCGGCACGGTCACATCTATCATTCCCCTCGAAGGACTACCAAATATCAAATACCCTTAAAGCTAGAGTGTCCTAAGACAAGCTAAGAAAATATGCATATAGAGAAATAATAAATCAATAATAAAAGTCAAACAATTAAAGACCAAATGATAAATTAATTAAATGATCAGAATAATTAATTAATCAAAAGATCATAACGAGTAATTGAAACATAATAGGCACAAATTATTCGACAATAAAAACTGAATCAATATTTATTAACAATGAATAATGAAATAGAAATAAATAATGAAGGTCGAAAAGTAATTACATATCGTGCCAATCAAATGCTATGGATCCCCAAGTTGAGTACCGGGGCAAAACCCATAAGGGTTTGCCCCTAAAAGCTATGAACCAAAGATGCCCCCTGTCTCCTTTTGCCTTCTACTGCGTAGCACACAGGAACTTCAGTGATATAATCATCAGAGGGAGAACATACATGCTGCACTCTTTTTTCCTTAGCTATGGTTTTTTCTCACCGGGTTTTTCCAAGCAAAGGTTTTTAACGAGGCAGCAAATCTAATCGTATGACAACTAATAATGGATAGCCAAGAGGGAGTGTTATGAATAATTAAATGTGTGTTTATCCATATACCTTAACCTCTATAAATTCTTATCTTATCACTTGGTGACTAGGATGATTAGTAGGAGATAAGTATGATTAGTAGGAGATTCATTTTTGTCTTGAATATCACTTTGATTGTAAGAACCATATAAATAAAGGTTCATTTGTAGTTTGTAATGATCAATAAATTTATATAATAAAACAAAACCCCTAGTGGGTATTTTGAAAAAAAAGAATATTTCTTTATTAGGTAATATTTTAATTATTATTTTTTAATTTAAAATTTTAAAAATTTGTTCTGTTGATATACTACCCAAGTAGAAGATAAATACAAAAAAATATAGATAAAATGCAATACTACATAAGTAGAAGATATATACAAAAAAATATAGATAAGATGCGATTAAATTTTTAAATGATTATCTTTAATAATAAACAAATATAATTAAAAATCATAAATCAAACAAACAAAAAGATTAAATAATTTATTTAAAAAAAAATAAAAATATATCATTAAAAAAAATTTTAAAAAAACACGCGTGTGCACAAGTATTATAACTAGTATGCATTCGACAATATCTCTCTATTATTCTAGCTTATATTCCATCATCATTATTTTGTAGTAACAAATAACAATATTTTGTATACGCGTTTGGCCCCTGGGGTATAACATTATTTTGTAGTAACAAATAACAAATAACTAGTATGCATTCGACAATATCTCTCTATTATTCTAGCTTATATCAATGTTCAGTGTGGAGAAAATGTGATTCGTACATGATGCACTTACAGCCATATACATAATAACATAAATCTGCTATTTTTGTCGTGAAAACTTATACTTTTCATTCAATAGTCTTCTGATACTCCGGTGTATTGCAGCATACGAAAGCTGGTTATGGATCTGGTTTCATACCGATTGCTGAGTATGGAGCAAATTTTGCAAAGGCATCAGGAAAAGGGAAAGCTAAGAAAGCGGTGAGGCTTTTGTACAGCGGAAGAAACCATTATGACCTCCTTGTATAATTCAATTGGATTTAATATATTAGTCGGAAAGTTACCAAGTTTTGGTAAATTCAGAACTGAATAGCATACCATGTTATTAAGAATTTTAGTATTGATATTTACTTGAGCGTAGAGTTTCTGTTAAAATCCATTGATCTTGAGGAACTTCTTGGTAATGAAGGCTTAATAGCAGGGTAACAAGCCTGCTCATTTTCCCGTGATCTTTAAATACTTTACTAGTCCAAGGAGCCTTCTCAGTTGTTTCGATCATGCGGTACATCGAGTTTAAAACATGTTTTCTATGTATTCTTGGCTGCCACTTCTGCTTAAGTAAGATGTTCGGGTACGCTGTTTACTCTGTTTTACCCGTATTCTGACCCGATAAAACCGGAGTCTTTGAATAAGTATGGGGACGCCGCCGAGAAATGTTTGGCGGATTTATGGTGTTGATAGGCCGACAACCGGTGATGTATTGTGGAACTTGGAGGGCACAAACCGCAAATGTAACAAGCATGGGCGATACGGGTGCACCAGAAATTGTTGTAGCTGGTGTTGGGTCAAATAGTGTTGATGGTTCGCTTTCAGGAACAAGAACAATCAAAGTTTTTTCACAAATGATCAATGATGGTAGGTAACGATTAGTCGATTTGGTTTGGTCTTTAGTGTTCCCTTAGTTTTATTATATGGGTCATGTAAGACGTGACTGTGTGCCGAATTTTCCAGTGATGTAAGAATTGTAACGTTACATCTAATATGGTTACAACATTTTTGTTAGTTGCTATACTATATATGTTAGTTGCCAAGCTACCTAGAAACTTGATTGCAAAACAATCTCATCCACTGCGAAATTTTATAGTTTTGATAAATGTTTGAGGCTTCTTCCATTACACACTCACAAACACACACACATTTATGAGTTTACGCGTGTTCCAAACTACCCACTGCTCACATTCATGACCAAGCACCCAACGTCCCAACCCATCCCTTGCTTGTAGACTTGTAGTAACATCAATAATAAATTTAATGAATATATCAGAAGCTTGTGTTTGGTATATTTTTTTTTTTTTTTGTTTTTAGATATGCAAAGGTAAATAAAGGATTCCACCCATAATTTTTTTAGACTTCTAAAAGAATGTGTTTTTTTTTTTTTTTTTTTTTGCTCCAATATTAAAAGGTTGTTAAAGTTACAAAACTATAAATTGGATTAACTTAAGAATGAAATAGATAATAAATCAAGACATATAACTTGTGGTTTCTCGGTTCATGTATTACAAATCTTTTCTCAATACTCTTTATCTTTCTTTTTACTTACATTATATAACAGTAAATAATAGAAAGAGGTGGTAATTGAGGAGCTTGTGCCCAAATAATAAGGGTGCGTTTGGTATGATGTCATGAATGACAATGGGTATTAGTTTGATAGTAGTGGACGTGGTAGGTCCCTCACATAAGAAAGATTCATACCTAGCTCTTTTGATGTGTATGGAGTATAGATTATATCTATCATTCATTACCATAGTGGTAGGCCCCTCATCTTAAACAAACACCTTTAATCACTTTCATAGTTATAGTCCCATTCCCATAGTGGGATACCAAACGCACCCTAAATTCATTTCAAAATTGCACGTTATTTAAGAAGTTTCACTTACAGTACAAATTTGGATCTCAATCGATAAAATAATAAGATAATAATTTTTTTGAAACCCCAATGTATATATATTGGTCTCAACCCAGTGTAATAATTACTAACAAATTCCTCAATTTTTTTAATGCCTTAAACCACGTAACATTCCTGAAAAGCGACCTCGTCTCGACGGCGCCAAAAAAAGTCAAGCTTCAAAGAAACAAGTCGACGGATACGTCGAGCGCGGCGACCGCCGGAGGGAGTCAAACGAGTTCTTTTTCGGGACAATTATCCGAAAAATATTCGCAAAAAGCCGACGTTCAAATGTCCGAGTACGAGGCGGGGAGGGAGAAGGAAGTAAAGGCGTTAGAGATGAAGTTTCTCATGCTAGATCCTGACATGACCACACCGGCCAAAGCCGCTATGATTCGCAAGAGACAAGAACAAATAATGAAGAAATATCAAGATGAAGAGTAAAATGTTTAAGTTTCGTATTATTAATATGTGTTGTATTTTTTCCACGTATCGTTTTTTTTTCATATCGTTATTTTTAGTTGCGTCTAATTTTAATATGTTGTAATGTTTTTTTTTTAATGAAATGAATTTAGTTTATTTAGAAATTTAAATAAGAAAAATAAAGTTGTAAGTGGTGGGTCACAAATGAGTAAATTGTTGTGATAAAGGGTTGTAAAGAGATGTTTGTTAAAGTGATGTGACTCCCTGTAAGCCTCAAATCAGTCTCCACACCTAGAGCTCTTAGAGCATGCACATTGGTAACGTGATGCCTGCGTTAATGGCTTAAAATCTTGCGTTAAAGTGGAGTTAACCATTGCGTGGGTCTAAGTTAAAGCTGTGTTAACGTGGTGTGTTAACCCCTTAATGTTGAGCTAAGGTGCTGTTTGTAAAAAAAAAAAAAAAAAAAAAAAAAAAGTCACTTTCCCCGTAAATGAAGAGCTGTTTTTGTAAATTGTTGTTGAGTTATGATTGCGAGTTTTTTTTTTTTTTTTTTTTTTTTTTAATTAAAGTGAAAAGGTTAAAGCTGATGTGACGCTGACGTAACACTGTGTTCTCAAGTTGGTTTTTTAAAGGAAAGGGAAAGTAATGAAAGAAAACAAAAAATGTATCATGTTCTTGAGTTTTTTAAGGAAGAAAAAGGAAGTAAATGTAATGAAAAGGGGGTAAAATCAGGGTAATTTGGGGGGATATTGTTTCGGCCCAAATTTGGGAGGAAATGGGAGGAAACAAAATACATATGACAAATATGCCCTTTAACTTATTCTCCATTTGCATAAATGAAGGGCAAAAAGATAAAATTACCAATTTACTTTTCTTTTCATCATAACTCAAGAAGTTAAAACATACAAGAAATCATTCATTTTCCTTTCAATTTCTTTCAACTAAAGAACACATATTTTATGTTACTTTTCTTTAATTTCACATCTTTTCATTTTCTTATCTAATCTGTTAATACAAATATCGCCTAAAAACGTTATTTATATTTTACGATCTTTGCTAAGTTTTGTTAATAACAAATGTAAACTTTAGTTTCTAAGTAAAACATAATCTTAGTTTTAAATATTTGCATAAACTAGACTTTTGCTACATTTTACATTTCATAAAATACAACACTTTTTATTTTCTAAAAATAGAATTGTCACATCACATTTATGACAAGTTTTGTCATTATACATTTATGGAAAGAAATGTGTTTGACTTACTTAGATGTTGCTTGCAAGTTTAGTGTTTGACTTGATATTATGTGATGTGACATTGTTTGGTTTGCAAGTGTAATGAGATGTGACTTTGTTTGATTTGCAAGATTTATTGCAAAACCAACTGCAAGCCCGGCGGTACCCTGGAGGTACACGGGCGGAACCCTTCTCAGGGGTCCGCCTGATCCGCCAGACCTGCAGAAGGTTTGGCTATAAATATTGAGCCACAAGTTGAATTTTGGCTCATCACTTGACATTATATTTTACACACACATTCATTCTTTCATCTAACCTCTTAACATTTCATATGTGAAGTTTCTTTTTGTAGCAAAGAGATTCACGAGCTTACTAAAAGTAACAAGTATTCAACACAACGTTGCAAGACTTGTTAGCTTAGCATTGTGTAGACTTGTGTAGTTTACACTTCATTTGATTGTGTATTTTCAGTAGTGATCGGTTAGTATTTTAGTCCTCAAAATACAAAGTGTATAGGGAGTAGTTGTACCCTTGTAAAGAACTAACGGGAGTGGTTGTACCCTTGGTAAAGATCTCGACATCTGGCTTTGTGTCGGTAAAAGTATAAGCGACGTGTAAGGTTTTCTCCGCCGGTGAAAGGAGCTTGTTGACTGATACGTGTCAATTATAGTATAATTATATTCCGAGGAAATACCGGTTAAAGTAATTCCCGGGTCGTTCTTCCCAACGAAAGCTCAAATGGAAAATTTGAATTATCGACTTTGGGAATCGTGTAGTGAAAGTGAGTGGTGAAAGAGTGATAGAGTGAAAATAGCAATTCAGGAATTCAATTATACACAAGCAATGACTAATCAAGCAAAAAGTACAAGCAATTAGTGCACACAACTCAAAAACGTACAAACGGTAATGCACGCGCGTTATTTAAAACGCGACGTTTGTCTAAAAATTATCTTACAAGCTTGGAACTTTTTCTAAAAATCTTATTCTATTAAAAATAATTTCTGGAAAAAGAAAAATATTTTTTTGAGTTTTTATTTATTTTCTATGAATTAAAAATGAAAAATTGAATTAAAAGTGAATTAAAAATAGAGAAAAATAGAAAATAAGGGTGGAAAAATAAATTTCAAAACTGGAATATTCTAAAATATTATAAAAGAATTATTGAAACTATTTTTGTATTTTTCTAGACTTTTTATGAATTTTTATGACTTTTTATCAATTAAAAACTATTTAAAAATAGAAAATAATCCAAATAAATTGAGAAACGTAGTTAAAAGCTAAGGAAAAATCTGGAAAATTCCTAGAAAATCAAAAATAAGAAAAGAAACTTAGAATAAAAATTTTGAGATCAAAAACAGCTTATTAAGAGCTTATTCTAGCCAAAACAGCTTATCACAAGTGCTTATTGATAAGCACTTGTGATAAAAACTTGATAAATCTTTGAACACAGCCCAAATATGATGTAGAAAACTCAAATTTTACAATCAATGAAGTACAAAAGCTCAATATCATACAGAAACTCAGAATTGAAGCTATAAGCTTTGATTAAAGCTCAATAAGCTAAGCAGAAGCAGATTTAGCTAACACAGAAGCTCAGAAACCATTCACAAAGCTCAAATTACTTAGATGTGTCACAATTGACAAGATTTTACACAGCAAATAGCTCAGAACAAGATAAGCAGGCTATAGATATGAATCCAGAAATCAGCTTAGGCTAAGAACTATAAGCACAAGTTAAGCTGCTGAGATAAGCTAATTTAGAGAAGCTAATGATGTATACCACTACTATACCAGCCAGTTAGTACAATTCAATCAAAATCTAGACTCTATAAGCACTGTTACCTACTTGAATTAATCCAAGAAAACAGGTTCACAATAATGGTGCAGGGGAGATGGTGTTCACTCAGGCCACTTTGAGCTATGAATCAGATAAGCTAGTAGGTTCCAAAAGCAAATTTTCTTGTTGAAACTTGATCTACTACTGACTAGCTTTCAAAAACAACAATCACTTTACAGTTCCAGTTACAAATGAAATCTACAAGCTCTATCTAAAATCTATACTGACTACTCAATATAAGTATATTTGACTTTTTATGAAAATTGCTAAGTTGACTATTTTGAATTTAATCTACTCCTAATTGCTCAAATATGTTGTAATAAGCTGAACTAACACTGATTTAAGCTATAATAACCTATTTAGCAACTACAACTAGAACTGATATACCTAAATACTAATTATTCCAACAGTTAATCAAGATTAAAAGCTAAGTTTGACAAATGAAGTTCTAATGACCAACTTTATGCTATACTTATTCTACTACAGTTGTATTAAAGCTAATTAAGCAAATAAACTTGATCTACATTTACTTCTACTACACAGAAAAATCTAATCCAAACACTCCTAATAATGACTTATTAACTACAATATGTTGATTAACTATAACAAATTACTTTCTACTGATCTAGGTTACTTCTAATATTAGCACACAAGTTATAATTACCACTAACAAACTCAGGTTCCAATCAATACAGAGAATCACTCAATCCAAAAGTAGTGACAGAAGACCAATTAGTATCTCAAATTATGAAGTTATACAAATCTAATCAATATCCACTCAATCAATGAACAAATCAGATCCATAACAAGCTCAAAACACAGATAATCAGATCCATAACAAACAATTAGGCACAAGCTATGATGACAGATGATCAACTACCAAATTCTACTCAGATGCACAAATTCAAACAACTAATAGAATAGAAACAGTATACTATAACAACTATCAAACTAATCTTAAACTACAAATGAAAATGGAATCAGTAGTTACCACAAGCTCTCCCTCAGCTTGAACAGAGGGAGTTCACTAAGCAAGCCTATCTCGTAGATAGGCTGATATCTTACTGTCTGAATCAGCTATCTAACCACCTCAGCTTCATATGAAACAATATTGAACACCTCTTTTGGTCTTGGATGAAACAGTACTCATGAAACTTGAACTAATTGACTTTGATTATGAAAAGTATAAGCTGAGTTGAGCTAATTGAAGGTTGAAAACAACTTTTAAAACTATTTTTTTTATTTTTATATAATTTTCTATTTTTTTTATGTTTTCTGAATTGGAAATTTTTGTGAATAAGATGAAAAGTAAAAGTAGATTAAGCTAAGTATGTTTGAAAGAGATTGAATACAAAAGAGATTAAGCTAAGAGTAGATGAATTAAGCTGATTATAAGCTACTATTAAAATTGAATAAGCAAATGAAATCAGGAAATAAGCTGAATTATAAAAGAAACTTGAATTTATTAAAATGCTTAACTATTACATTTAACTAGTCTAAATACAAATTGACAGCATAACTCTACTTAAAACCTACTTACAAAATAGAGAAAATGGACACCTATTTATAGCTGAGGTGAGATGCTTGGGTGATCAAATGCCAAGCTGGCAATCCGTGCCTTCTGTGCTTCTTTGAAACAATGTGAGCCCTCAGATCAAACTTGTGCTTCTTTGATACAATTAGAGCCATAGGATGATGATCCGTGATGTGGCTTGTCCACTCAAATAGCACCACCTGTCCCATCCAAGCGTGTACACTCTCTTTCCGTGTCAGAGAGGTGTCAGCAATCTTCTAGAAGTACTCCCAATGATTGGTATGACGTGCCGTGACCAATGATTGTCTGACACGTGACCTAGATAGATACTCTTACAACTTCTGACATGTGCTTAGGCCACGTGAGGTTCTAGAAGGTAATTATTTAAGCTCAATTGATGGTTGGGTAGGATGATTCGAGCCAATTGATGTAATTGTGGAGCTAGGGTTCATAAGTTCTGGGTGTGGTGTGTTTTGGGGATGAACAAGGGCGCGGAGTGGTTTGTGTTTGTTTATTTTATTATTTAACTGAAAATGAAGTGGGCTCGGGTCAAAGTTATAGGATTGGGCTTTGGGGTTTAAAAGTGGACTTGGACTACACAAGAGTGGAATTGGATTGGACTATGATATATGGACCAAGGCTTGTTGGAATTCAACTTTTGTATAATAAAAATCATGAGGACCACTTATGTAATTACTCAAACTTCAAGGGTAAAATCTGCCAATCTTCAAAATAATATTCCAGGGACTTTTCTTGCCAAATCTGAGAAGATGAAGGACTAAAACTGAATTTTGGATCCCCGGCTTTGACTATTTGACCGTCTTTTACTCTCATGCTCGTTTTTCCGGTTTTCTGGTGATTTTTCGTCAATTTCTGATTCATCCGTACCTGCATATCACAATCACAAAAACACACGTTTTCTTGGCGATTATTAGCTTAAATAGTCATATTGGGTTGGTGTTTGGCCATAAAATGGTGAGTAAATAAGCACTCACCAAAATCCCCCCGACTAAGGTATTGCCGTGTCCTCACGCAATGTGATCAATTCACGCTTTTGGGATAAATAATTTCACAACTCTTTTTACTAACTTTGAAAAGTAGCAAGGCGGTTCAAAAGAGATTACAAAATCATTTATTCCCGAAAAACGCTCCGTTTTCCAAAATTTTCCTTTTATTCCACTTACACTTTCTATTTTTTTGACTTTTCCATACTTCAAACTTGTGACGGTTTGTTGAACTTTCATTATCTTGCAATAATTATTAGGGTCAACGAGTAGAAACACTTCTTTTAAGAAGTGACCATACGGTTAAAATTCGTCATCCTTGATTTTTCACGAGTCCCCAAACTAAGCGTACAAACGAGATCACAGCTTATCTACAAATTAGATGCTAACACTACTCATAACAGTTACTTGTGAAACTCCTTACTCCCATTTCCTAGGTTTTGTATCTCAATATTTTATTTTGTTGAGAAATGAATTGCTTCATATTTTCTCGTTTCGATAATTTTAAGTCCGATAGTGATACCTAAGTTAAAACGATAAGTAGTTATTCATTTTCTCTTAAGAACCACTGCAATAGAAATTCGGTCCACATCAAGGAATTGGGATACATACAATATCAAGAATATAAGTTGCGGAGTACGATCACGTGCACCTCATGTGACTGATTACTAATCACGTATCACATGCAACTCACGCGCCAACAACTTATTGATACATATATAGCTCTTATTAAACAATACTACAACTTTCACTTTTTTTTTTTTTTTTCATTTTTCACTTTTTTTATACTTTTGATACTTTTTCATACTTTTTTCTTTCTTTCTTGACTTTTTTTTTTTTTTTTTTCAATTCATCAATGGAAGCTTATCGGGTAGCTCCAAAACCACATAGATAATCAACTTTTGACTTTTGATTTTTTCACTTTTCGCTCTTATTTTTGATGTTCCTTGATATGTACCCAATTTCTAAAGCAAAAATTCTCTTAAGAAAACAAAAAACTAAATATTATTCAAACCGAAATACCACTAATTAACCTAGAACATCTATTATATATGGGTGACGTTTCTGATGGGAGTAAAAAGCCACAAGTACCTCTCATGAGCTCTAAAGAGAACCACTACTCCACGTTTAGCATCTAACTTCTAAATAAACTCTATCATTTCTCGCTCTTCGCAATTTAAGATTCCAAATAATGAAACCCGCGAATACTTAGCCGATAATCAGCCACGCATATATAAAGTCAGTTACGGAAACTTGCAAATTCTAGAAGAAGAATTCACGTTTTCTAGCTCCTTATGTAAAAGACTAGCGAAAGCTTTTAAGCTGCGCATGTATAAAGTTAAGTACGTGAACTTGCAGATTCTTAAGAAAGAATTCGCATTTTATAGCGCCTTGTGTACAAAACTAGCACAAGCTTATGTGATCATCATTGGTTAAGGGAACAAGCTAGGGCTCAACAAGCCCGGTCAAGTCAAAATATTTATTCCTACTCTCGCCAGCAAGAAAGTCAACAAGGTGTTAAAACACTTATTCAAACTTTATTATATTTTTGCACAACTTTTTTCAACTTTTCTCATTTTTTCGTGCTTTTTCATGACTTTTTCATCAAAATTTTTGAATTTTTTTCAATTTTTTCAATTTTTTTTATTTTTGGTGGAAAAACGGAGTTGCAAGAGTACACGACATGTGAAACATGCAAAGTCAAAATCGAATCGAAGATTCACCCTCCCCCCGACTAGAACGAAACATTGTCCTCAATGTTTGATGGGTTAAGGTAATCCTAACAAAATTCTAGGCCGTTTATTAATTATGCCAAAGAAAACGTTAGCCAATAAGATTTAACGGATATAAGATTTCCAAATAGCATCGATGAATGAGACTCCAAGTGAAGAGATAACGAGCACGAGAGTCATCATAAATCATGGACAATCCTGAACAAACATCACAAACAACCACGGAACACAAGAGTAGAAGAGGCACCCCTCCTCACATAAGGTGTTAGAAATAAGATAATAAGAAGATGAAATGATAGGCATGGGTTGCCACCCACGAAGCGCTTGTTTTTGTTCACCGAGTCACATGAGCTTGACTCGATCCCCGAATTCAATTGTCCTTGGGGAAAGTTTGGAGATCCGGGACTACCATAGTCGGTATATCCCCTCCAAAGTAATGTTTCAACCTATGACCATTCACCTTAAAATTGGGACCATCTTGTTGAGCTAACTCAATGGTTCCATAAGGAAAAACTTGGGTTATTGTGAATGGTCCAGACCAACGGGTTTTAAGCTTCCCCGAGAATATCTTTAACCGAGAATTGAAAAGTAGCACTTGATCACCAACGTTAAAAACGCGGTCTTTGATCTGGGCATCATGAATTCTTTTCGTTTTCTCTTTGTAAATCAAAGAATTCTCGTAAGCTTGATCACGGAGTTCTACTAACTCATTTAATTGAATTTTTATGTGATCACCCGCGGTTTTCAAGTCAAAGTTGGCATGTTTTAAGGCCCAGTAGGCCTTGTGCTCTAGTTTAATGGGCAAATGACAAGCTTTCCTGTAAACCAGCTTATATGGTGTACACCCAATTGGGGTCTTGTAAGCGGTCCGGAAAGCCCATAATGCATCTTCTAATTTGTCGGCCCAAGAGGCACGATGTTCACCTACGGTCCTTTCAAGTATACGTTTTAAACCACGATTGGAGACCTCAACTTGACCACTCGTTTGTGGGTGATAAGCCGTGGAAAGACGATGTGTGACACCATATTTTAGCATAACTTTCGCAAATTGATCATTGCAAAAATGGGTCCCACGATCGCTTATGATGGCTCGAGGTGCACCAAATCGGGCAAAGAGACTCTTTAAAAACTTAACAACCACTCGGGCGTCATTGGTGGGGAGCGCCTTCGCTTCAACCCATTTTGATAAGTAATCGACGGCCACGAGGATATACTTGTTACCCCTAGACGACGGGAATGGCCCCATGAAATCGATGCCCCAAACGTCGAAGATCTCACAAACTTGAATCGCATTTTGCGGCATTTCATCTTTTTGAGAGATTTTCCCTTGACGTTGGCATGAATCACATGTTTTCACCAATTCATGGGCATCCCGATATATCGTCGGCCAATAAAAGCCGGAATCGAAAACCTTCTTAGCGGTGAAATTGGCACCATGGTGTCCCCCCGTGGGTCCACTATGACATGCCTTTAGTATTTCAACGGCATCCGTACCGTGAACACACCGCCGGATCACTTGATCCGCACAGACTTTGAACAAGTAGGGGTCGTCCCAAAAATAATGTTGGACATCCTTAAAGAATTTCTTCTTTTGCTGGGACGACATCCCTTGTCTAATGAAATTCCCCGCATGGTAATTCGCAAAATCGGCGAACCATGGGGTACTTTGGTCTATTTTGGTCACACTCCCAAGTGTCTCAAGAGGAAAAGCATCATTAATTTCCTTTTTCTCGAGAACACTTTGATGAGGGTTCTCAAGTCTAGAAAGGTGATCGGCAGCAAGATTCTCAGCTCCTTTCTTGTCTCGAATTTCAACTTTGAATTCTTGAAGGAGGAGAACCCACCGCATTAAACGTGGCTTTGCGTCTTGTTTAGCCATTAAGTACTTTAGGGCTGAGTGGTCCGTATACACTATGCATTTTTTAAGTAGCAAATAAGACCTAAATTTCTCAAAAGCATAGACGACCGCCAACATCTCCTTTTCGGTGGTTGTGTAGTGATGTTGGGCGTCATTCATGGTCTTGCTTGCATAGTGTATAGGCTGAAAATACTTGTTCTTACGTTGCCCCAGAACTGCACCAATAGCATAATCGCTAGCATCGCACATTAGCTCGAAGGGCAAGTCCCAGTCGGGGGCAATTAAGACGGGAGCCTCCGTTAACTTCTTTTTAAGAATATTAAATGCTTCGATGCATTCATTTGAGAAGATAAACGGAGCGTCTTTTTCTAAAAGGTGGGTCAGAGGCCGGGCTATCTTAGAGAAGTCTTGAATAAAACGTCGATAGAAGCCGGCATGACCAAGGAAACTTCGGATTCCTTTGACGGTAGTCGGGTGTGGTAGTTTAGCAATAACATCGACTTTTGCCCGATCCACCTCAATCCCAGATTTAGATATCTTATGGCCGAGGACTATTCCCTCTTTAACCATGAAATGGCATTTTTCCCAATTTAGAACTAAATTAGTGTTTTCACACCGAACTAGCATATTTTCCAAATGGGAAAGGCAAGAGTCGAAAGAATTTCCATAGACGGAGAAATCGTCCATGAACACTTCCATGGTTTTTTCAATCATATCGGAGAAAATGGCCATCATACACCGTTGAAACGTGCCTGGAGCGTTACATAAACCAAAGGGCATTCTACAATAGGCAAACGTTCCATACGGGCAAGTAAAAGTGGTCTTTTCTTGATCCTGGGGATCAATGGGAATTTGAAAGTACCCAGAAAAGCCATCGAGAAAACAATAGAACTCATTTCCCGCTAAACGTTCAAGCATCTGGTCCATAAAAGGAAGCGGGAAATGGTCTTTACGCGTCGCATCATTCAACTTGCGATAGTCGATACAAACTCTCCATCCGGTCACAAGTCGAGTCGGTATAAGCTCATTATCGTCATTTTTCACAACAGTGATTCCGCCCTTCTTCGGCACACAATGAACCGGGCTAACCCATGAACTATCCGAGATTGGATAAATCATTCCAGCGTCAAGAAGTTTAATAACCTCCTTTTTGATCACTTCATGGATTTGTGGATTAACCCGTCGTTGTTGCTGAACGGAAGCTTTGTGATTATCCTCGAGAAAAATCTTATGAGTACAAAATCGAGGGTCGATTCCCTTAATGTCGGATATTTGCCAAGCAATCGCACTTTTATGCTTCCGAAGCACATCTAAGAGTCGTAACTTCTCCTCATCTTTAAGACCTTTTGAAATTATAACAGGTAATTTTTCATTCTTTTCCAAATATGCGTATTTGAGATGAGGAGGCAAATCCTTGAGCTCGAGCTCCGGAGGATTCTCAATAGACGGCTTAACTTCTTTTACATCTGCCATTTTTAAGTCAACCGGAGGGGAAGAAACAATCGGTTTTTCATTTAACAATTTTTCAATTAATAAAATGTCCCCCTCCGGATCAAAGTTGTTATTATCAATTTCCGGTGAAAATGATTCATTTACAAGACAAGCATTGATTTCTTCCCAAGCGAGATCACTTCCCTCAAACGGAGTAAGGGAAGGGGAAGAATCGGAGACGATTGGTTCAAAAGAAGGAGTGGGATTGCCACTCGAAGCATTATCGGTAAAACCAATAAATTCTTGAGCATACTCCTCCGTAAGTTCATCAATAACATCAATACGGTTGATGGAAGAAACATCGAAATCGGAGGAGTATCTCGCGGTTTGATCAAGATTAAAAGCGACGGCTTCGTTTCCAACACGTAAAGTAATCTCCTCGTCATAAACATCAATTAAAGCACGACCAGTTCTTAGGAAACCTCTCCCGAGAATAAGAGGAACCCGTGGATCGGCATCGAAATCAACAACCACAAAATCCGCAGGGAAATTAAATTTCCCAACATTGACAAAAATATCCTCAGCTATGCCAATTGGACGAGACGTAGATCGGTCGGCAAGCTCGAGGGTCATAAGCGTCGGTGTCAAGTTAGGAAGAGACAACTTTTTCCAAATCGACATCGGCATAAGGTTAATGCTAGCACCAAGATCGGCCAAGGCGAAGCATTGAACCATACCCGAAAAATTACATGGTATAAGAAACTTGCCAGGGTCTTCAAGCTTTTCGGGTAGCTTTTTAAGAAGAACCGCTGAGCAATTCTCGTTCATTTGGGTCCTCGACATTTCAAAAAGCTTTTCCTTATTATTTAAAAGACCTTTTAGCATTGAAGCAAATTTAGGCATCAAAAGTATAGCATCCGCGAGACTTATATCAAAGTGTAACTCTTGAAAAATCTGATAAAACTTCTCCATTTGGTTTTTATCTTTCTCGCGGTACTTTTGTTCATTTAATCGTGACGGATATGGCAACTTTGTTTTGACGGGTGTTTCATTTTCATTATCATTAACGACCTTTTCTTTTCCTTTAGACGTTGGGACCACCGGAGGTTGGATGTTCTCGGTCCTTCCATTATTACTAGGAATTTCCGTATCCGTTGTCGCCTCAGGTTCACGGACGACTACCTTGGGAGGTAGAGAAGAAGAGGTAGTCGGAGCCGTCGGTCCATCATAAGTAACACCACTCCTCGTTATGATCGCTTTAGCATCGCCCCTCGGGTTAGCGATCGTGTTGCTAGGCAAAGTTCCAGAGCCCGAGGGTCGATCATTTAAACGCTTGTTGATATCATTTATTTGAGTTGCAAACATTTTCGTTGTTTCCTCTTGTTTAGCAATTAAGGCTTGTTGTCCTTGAAGCAATTGTTTAATCAACTCTTCCGTGGGCGACGGATTTGGAATAGCAGCTTGATTTTGATGATTAAAACTTTGCCCACGGTTTTGAAAATTGCCATTATTCTGATTTCCATGATTATTATTCTGAAAATTCCCATTGTTTTGAAAATTATTCCCTTGAGGCGGGCCTTGATGAAAATTTCCCCGGTTTTGATTTTGTTGAAAATTCTGATTTTGTCCTTGAAAACCATTATTTCCACGGTTGTGACTTTGATTGTTATTGAATTGATGATTACGGTTTTGCACATTGTTATTCTGATTCACTAGATTAGGTTGATTAAACCCGGGTGGTCCTTGAAAATGGCTCGAACGGTAGCTGAGGAGATTACGGTCTCCTTGAAGAGGTGGGTAACCGTTGCCACCCATATTTGCAGCACACACGTTCTCTTGAGCAAAAGAGCTGGTCGTCGGACATTCATAATACGGGTGTGGACCACCACAAGTTTCACAAACGACATTGACTACATTAACTTGTGTATTTTTGGTTTGACTTAGCATCATTTGGTACATCTTTAGCATAGCCGTCGACAAATCATCAATTTTCTTATTCAAGACGGCTAGATCAGGATTAGAAGAAGAGTTAAGAATCGCAGTCGATCTTATTGGCTCATTCCTCTCGGCTGAGGAATCCCAATAGTTGTAATGGGCCGTCATATTTTCGATTAGCTCGTAACAATCCTCAGGACGACGTTTCATAAAAGTACCACCAGCTGCAGCATTGATCGTGTCCCTATGTCGTAAAGTCAATCCATTATAAAACGTATCAATTATCGTGACGAGAAGCATATTATGATTCGGACAACGATCAATGGCAAGCTTGTAACGCTCCCAAGCCTCGAACAAAGACTCATCGGGGAGTTGTCGAAAGTTGCTAATATCATTCCTCAATTTCGTCACCATCGATGGTGGAAAATACTTCGCCAGGAACTTGGAAACCATTTCATTGAAAGTATGAATCGAGTTCCTGGGAAGACGATCAAACCACGCGGTGGCATGATGTGTAAGAGAATAGGGGAAAAGAGAGAGACGGAGGGCGTCATCGGAGACCCCGTTTTGTTTCATATTTTGGGTGACGGTTAGAAACTTATCGAGATGCTTATTTGCATCGTCACCCGGTAATCCGTGAAATTGGCACGAATTTTGGACTTGTTGTATCATGTGGTGCTTAAGTCCAAAATCCGTAGCCTCAATATTTAGAGGGGCAATCGGGCCACCTCTACCATGCATCGTGGGTTGGCACAGCTCCTCCATCGTTCGGAGATCGGGAGCCGGCATGTGTTGGTTTACATCACCACCCACCGGAGGGTGTTGATCATTCATATCCATTTCCTCAACGTTAAGGAAATGGACACGGTGTGTGTGTCGTATTACCCTTTCGGGATTTGATAACGGTGATATAAGACTCTCAAAAGAAGAGCGGGTGTGCATACACCAAAAACAAAATTAAAAAGAAAAGAAAAAGAAAAAGGAAAATCTTTTTGTTTTTTATATATTTTTTTTTTCACAAAAATTTATTATTTCTTTTGTTTTTCTTTTCTTAAAACGTAATATTAATCGAAAACCGTTTCTTTCAAAACCACGCGCGACGGGACGGGAGAGAAGAATGGATCTCTCTTCAGCTAGCAATTTAATGTCTTAACTATCCGTATTTCCCGCTTATTCGGTTGTAGTAATTGAAATAGTCCGATAAACAACTAAATTACGTTTTCGTTATATTGTGAGACTTATTTGGTTTACAACGCCCTTTCTTGCGATCGAGTCGAGGCTGTAACTTTTATTATTTTTTTGGTATTTTTGAAAACACTTTAGTAAAAGTGTTTTTGATTTTTCAATTTTTATAGAAATATATATACAAAATAGAAGAAGGCTTATCAAAACACGATTTTCCAAAACAATTATTCAAAAATTCACTTTAAGCCTTCCCCGGCAGCGGCGCCAAAAATTGATACGTGTCAATTATAGTATAATTATATTCCGAGGAAATACCGGTTAAAGTAATTCCCGGGTCGTTCTTCCCAACGAAAGCTCAAATGGAATATTTGAATTATCGACTTTGGGAATCGTGTAGTGAAAGTGAGTGGTGAAAGAGTGATAGAGTGAAAATAGCAATTCAGGAATTCAATTATACACAAGCAATGACTAATCAAGCAAAAAGTACAAGCAATTAGTGCACACAACTAAAAAACGTACAAACGGTAATGCACGCGCGTTATTTAAAACGCGACGTTTGTCTAAAAATTATCTTACAAGCTTGGAACTTTTTCTAAAAATCTTATTCTATTAAAAATAATTTATGGAAAAAGAAAAATATTTTTTCTAGAAATTGTAAGTGGAATAAAAGGAAAATTTTGGAAAACGGAGCGTTTTTCGGGAATAAATGATTTTGTAATCTCTTTTGAACCGCCTTGCTACTTTTCAAAGTTAGTAAAAAGAGTTGTGAAATTATTTATCCCAAAAGCGTGAATTGATCACATTGCGTGAGGACACGGCAATACCTTAGTCGGGGGGATTTTGGTGAGTGCTTATTTACTCACCATTTTATGGCCAAACACCAACCCAATATGACTATTTAAGCTAATAATCGCCAAGAAAACGTGTGTTTTTGTGATTGTGATATGCAGGTATGGATGAATCAGAAATTGACGAAAAATCACCAGAAAACCGGAAAAACGAGCATGAGAGTAAAAGACGGTCAAATAGTCAAAGCCGGGGATCCAAAATTCAGTTTTAGTCCTTCATCTTCTCAGATTTGGCAAGAAAAGTCCCTGGAATATTATTTTGAAGATTGGCAGATTTTACCCTTGAAGTTTGAGTAATTACATAAGTGGTCCTTATGATTTTTATTATACAAAAGCTGAATTCCAACAAGCCTTGGTCCATATATCATAGTCCAATCCAATTCCACTCTTGTGTAGTCCAAGTCCACTTTTAAACCCCAAAGCCCAATCCTATAACTTTGACCCGAGCCCACTTCATTTTCAGTTAAATAATAAAATAAACAAACACAAACCACTCCGCGCCCTTGTTCATCCCCAAAACACACCACACCCAGAACTTATGAACCCTAGCTCCACAATTACATCAATTGGCTCGAATCATCCTACCCAACCATCAATTGAGCTTAAATAATTACCTTCTAGAACCTCACGTGGCCTAAGCACATGTCAGAAGTTGTAAGAGTATCTATCTAGGTCACGTGTCAGACAATCATTGGTCACGGCACGTCATACCAATCATTGGGAGTACTTCTAGAAGATTGCTGACACCTCTCTGACACGGAAAGAGAGTGTACACGCTTGGATGGGACAGGTGGTGCTATTTGAGTGGACAAGCCACATCACGGATCATCATCCTATGGCTCTAATTGTATCAAAGAAGCACAAGTTTGATCTGAGGGCTCACATTGTATCAAAGAAGCACAGAAGGCACAGATTGCCAGCTTGGCATTTGATCACCCAAGCATCTCACGTCAGCTATAAATAGGTGTCCATTTTCTCTATTTTGTAAGTAGGTTTTAAGTAGAGTTATGCTGTCAATTTGTATTTAGACTAGTTAAATGTAATAGTTAAGCATTTTAATAAATTCAAGTTTCTTTTATAATTCAGCTTATTTCCTGATTTCATTTGCTTATTCAATTTTAATAGTAGCTTATAATCAGCTTAATTCATCTACTCTTAGCTTAATCTCTCTTCTATTCAATCTCTTTCAAACATACTTAGCTTAATCTACTTTTACTTTTCATCTTATTCACAAAAATTTCCAATTCAGAAAACATAAAAAAATAGAAAATTATATAAAAATAAAAAAAATAGTTTTAAAAGTTGTTTTCAACCTTCAATTAGCTCAACTCAGCTTATACTTTTCATAATCAAAGTCAATTAGTTCAAGTTTCATGAGTACTGTTTCATCCAAGACCAAAAGAGGTGTTCAATATTGTTTCATATGAAGCTGAGGTGGTTAGATAGCTGATTCAGACAGTAAGGTATCAGCCTATCTACGAGATAGGCTTGCTTAGTGAACTCCCTCTGTTCAAGCTGAGGGAGAGCTTGTGGTAACTACTGATTCCATTTTCATTTGTAGTTTAAGATTAGTTTGATAGTTGTTATAGTATACTGTTTCTATTCTATTAGTTGTTTGAATTTGTGCATCTGAGTAGAATTTGGTAGTTGATCATCTGTCATCATAGCTTGTGCCTAATTGTTTGTTATGGATCTGATCATCTGTGTTTTGAGCTTGTTATGGATCTGATTTGTTCATTGATTGAGTGGATATTGATTAGATTTGTATAACTTCATAATTTGAGATACTAATTGGTCTTCTGTCACTACTTTTGGATTGAGTGATTCTCTGTATTGATTGGAACCTGAGTTTGTTAGTGGTAATTATAACTTGTGTGCTAATATTAGAAGTAACCTAGATCAGTAGAAAGTAATTTGTTATAGTTAATCAACATATTGTAGTTAATAAGTCATTATCAGGAGTGTTTAGATTAGATTTTTCTGTGTAGTAGAAGTAAATGTAGATCAAGTTTATTTGCTTAATTAGCTTTAATACAACTGTAGTAGAATAAGTATAGCATAAAGTTGGTCATTAGAACTTCATTTGTCAAACTTAGCTTTTAATCTTGATTAACTGTTGGAATAATTAGTATTTAGGTATATCAGTTCTAGTTGTAGTTGCTAAATAGGTTATTATAGCTTAAATCAGTGTTAGTTCAGCTTATTACAACATATTTGAGCAATTAGGAGTAGATTAAATTCAAAATAGTCAACTTAGCAATTTTCATAAAAAGTCAAATATACTTATATTGAGTAGTCAGTATAGATTTTAGATAGAGCTTGTAGATTTCATTTGTAACTGGAACTGTAAAGTGATTGTTGTTTTTGAAAGCTAGTCAGTAGTAGATCAAGTTTCAACAAGAAAATTTGCTTTTGGAACCTACTAGCTTATCTGATTCATAGCTCAAAGTGGCCTGAGTGAACACCATCTCCCCTGCACCATTATTGTGAACCTGTTTTCTTGGATTAATTCAAGTAGGTAACAGTGCTTATAGAGTCTAGATTTTGATTGAATTGTACTAACTGGCTGGTATAGTAGTGGTATACATCATTAGCTTCTCTAAATTAGCTTATCTCAGCAGCTTAACTTGTGCTTATAGTTCTTAGCCTAAGCTGATTTCTGGATTCATATCTATAGCCTGCTTATCTTGTTCTGAGCTATTTGCTGTGTAAAATCTTGTCAATTGTGACACATCTAAGTAATTTGAGCTTTGTGAATGGTTTCTGAGCTTCTGTGTTAGCTAAATCTGCTTCTGCTTAGCTTATTGAGCTTTAATCAAAGCTTATAGCTTCAATTCTGAGTTTCTGTATGATATTGAGCTTCTGTACTTCATTGATTGTAAAATTTGAGTTTTCTACATCATATTTGGGCTGTGTTCAAAGATTTATCAAGTTTTTATCACAAGTGCTTATCAATAAGCACTTGTGATAAGCTGTTTTGGCTAGAATAAGCTCTTAATAAGCTGTTTTTGATCTCAAAATTTTTATTCTAAGTTTCTTTTCTTATTTTTGATTTTCTGGAAATTTTCCAGATTTTTCCTTAGCTTTTAACTACTTTTCTCAATTTATTTGGATTATTTTCTATTTTTAAATAGTTTTTAATTGATAAAAAGTCATAAAAATTCATAAAAAGTCTAGAAAAATACAAAAATAGTTTCAATAATTCTTTTATAATATTTTAGAATATTCCAGTTTTGAAATTTATTTTTCCACCCTTATTTTCTATTTTTCTCTATTTTTAATTCACTTTTAATTCAATTTTTCATTTTTAATTCATAGAAAATAAATAAAAACTCAAAAAAATATTTTTCTTTTTCCAGAAATTATTTTTAATAGAATAAGATTTTTAGAAAAAGTTCCAAGCTTGTAAGATAATTTTTAGACAAACGTCGCGTTTTAAATAACGCGCGTGCATTACCGTTTGTACGTTTTTGAGTTGTGTGCACTAATTGCTTGTACTTTTTGCTTGATTAGTCATTGCTTGTGTATAATTGAATTCCTGAATTGCTATTTTCACTCTATCACTCTTTCACCACTCACTTTCACTACACGATTCCCAAAGTCGATAATTCAAATTTTCCATTTGAGCTTTCGTTGGGAAGAACGACCCGGGAATTACTTTAACCGGTATTTCCTCGGAATATAATTATACTATAATTGACACGTAATCGTGTAGTGAAAGTGGAGAGCAAAAGTGAAGAGCAAATTTTCCATTTAATACTATTATTACTTTACTTAAAGCACTTGACGAATCTTTTTGTAGTAAGAACTTTGTCAGGAAATTTCTTAGAGCACTCCGTCCGAAGTGGAAAGCAAAAGTGATGGCAATTGAAGAATCCAAAGATCTTTCAAGCATGTCACTTGATGAGCTAATTGGAAACCTCAAAGTTCACGAAATGGTAATGGAAAAAGATTCGGAACTAGTTAGAGGCAAGAAAGAAAAAGTTAAGTCCATTGCCTTGAAAGCTAGAGTCCAATCAAGTTATGATGAAGAATCTACTTCGGATAGTGACGATAAGGAATATGCTATGGCCGTTAGAGACTTCAAGAAGTTCTTTCGTAGAAGAGGAAAGTTTGTAAAGCAACCTAAAGATGACAAGAAAACTTTCCGAAAAGATCGTGATGATAGGAAAGGATTGGTTGAAAGAAAATGCTATAGGTGTGGAGACACAAGTCATCTTGTAGGAGAATGTCCAAAACCACCCAAGAGCAAACCTCAACAAGCTTTTGTGGGTGGTGCTTGGAGTGATTATGAAGGAGATGACGATGAGCCAAAGAATGACGATATTGAGCTTAAAAAAAATATAACAAACTTTGTGAATTGAGCTTAAAAATCATAAACAAAAATAAATTTTTGAAAACTAAAAAGGAGTTTTTGGAAAATGAAGTTTATGGGTTAAAAGAAAAAGCTAAGAGATTAGAAAAGAGTAAAGGTATTGACACACCTTGCAAATCATGTGAATAACTTAAACTAGAAGTTGAGAAACTCAAAATTACTCAAAATGATCTAATAAAACAAACCACAAAGTTTAAGAAGTTCGATAAGAGCATTTCTTGTGCGGATGAAATTATGAAACTTCAAAAGTCACCCTTTGATAAAACAGGACTAGGATTTACGAAAATAGAAACTTCAAAGGGTCAAATGAAACAAGAAAAGATTGCACAAGAAACAAATAAAATTGCTACAGCAGCCTGCGGATCAGGCGGAACCCAATTTAGGGTTCCGCCCATTGGTCCCGAAGGTTCCGCCAGGTCTGCTGCAGCAGTAACTCCATCCACTTCGGATCGTTCAAAATTTGTTAAAGTTACATACAAAAGTGGAACAAAACCTGTGTTTAAAACTGGAGTAGGATTTAGTAAAAATGAATTTAGAGCTAAAACTACTCAACCAAGACCTAAGACTCCAATTCCCAAATGCCCCTTTCCAAAGAGCAACTTCAACGCTCGACCAAACTGCCAACATGTTTGGAATCAAAACACTCTTAGACATTACCAAACTCCAAACCACATGCCATGGAACCCTTATGCTCTATTTTTATACTTGGAACAAATTAATGGCATGCTTAACCAAAATGGACCCATGAGAAATTGGGGACCAAATGTTTGAGTGTTTTTCATAAAATAGGTGTGCCTCAAAGTTTGTTTGGAACCGGATGAATGGATTAAAGATAGCGGATGTTCAAGGCACATGACGGGTAACAAAAGCCTCTTCACTTCCTATCACAAATGTGATGGAGGTAATGTTACGTTTGGTAGTAATGCTAAGAGCAAAATCATCGGAAAAGGTACAATCTCTCATGACTCCCTTTTTATTGATGATGTAGCTCATGTTGATAACTTAGGTTTTAATCTCCTTAGTATTAGTCAACTTTGTCGTAATAAGTATAATGTTCTTTTTAGTGAAAATGGAAGTAAAATACTTAAAGATGGTATAACCATAGCCAAAGGTGTCTTTAAGAACAACGTATATGTCATGAAGATGGATCCAACATCTAGAGACAAACTTTGTCTTACCTCATTAGATGAATCTTCAACTTTATGGCATAGACGTTTAGGACATGCTAACATGAGACTAATCCAAAACCTCTCCTCCAAAGACTTAGTTCGAAACCTACCTAAGTTGAAATATGACCAACACTTTTGTGATGCTTGCAAAGTCGGTAAACAAGTCCATAATAGCCATAAGGCTAAAAACTTGGTTTCTACATCTAGGTGTCTAGAACTTTTGCATATGGATTTATTTGGTCCATCCGCTATACAAAGTTATGGAGGTAACTTCTACACTTTGGTCATAGTTGATGATTACTCAAGATATACTTGGACAAAATTTTTGAAAAGTAAAAATGAAGCTTTTGATAAATTTGAGATTCTAAATAAGAAAATTCAAAATCAAGTAGGGTCTAATATTGTGTCTATTAGAACGGATCACGGTCGTGAATTTGATAATGAATTTCAATTTGGTAACTTTTGTGATAATAATGGAATAACTCATAACTTTTCGGCTCCACATACTCCTCAATCAAATGGTGTAGTAGAACGTAAAAACCGGACATTGCAAGAGATGAGTAGAACAATGCTTAATGAACAAAACATTCCACAAAAGTTTTGGTGTAATGTCGTTGACACATCAACATACATTTTAAATAGAGTCTTAATTAGACCATTTTTGAATAAAACTCCTTATGAACTATACAAAGGTAAAAAGCCTACATTAGAATACTTTAGAGTGTTCGGGAGTAAATGTTTCATTCTTAACACCAAGGATTATCTCACCAAATTTGACCCAAAGTCTTATGAAGGTGTATTTCTTGGATATTCACAAAATAGTAAAACATACATTATTTTGAACAAAGAAACCTTAAGAGTCGAGGAATCGTTGAACGTAACATTTGATGAGAGTCCACCTCCCTCTAAGACATCACCTTTGGTAGATGATGACTTAGTTGAAAGCCAAGCAATAGAAAATCAAGAAATTTTAAGTGATGACAAAGAAGATGAACTATTTAACAAAGAACTTGTCAATGTCAAAGAATCTAAAAGTCATCCATTAGATGGTGTCATTGGCAACATTAACGAAAGAACACTAAGGTCAAAAGTTCAAAATGAAAGCAACTACTTTTGTTTCGTGTCAACCATTGAACCTAAAAATATTAATGAAGCCATTAAAGATGAGTCTTGAGTAATTGCAATGCAAGAAGAGTTAAACCAATTTGTTAGGAATGATTTATGGACATTAGTTCCTCAACCAAAGAGTCAAACTATAATTGGAATAAAATGGGTATTTCGTAATAAAATGGAATTGTGTCTAGAAACAAAGCTAGGCTAGTTGCACAAGGATATAACCAACAAGAAGACATTGACTACGATGAAACTTTTGCTCCGGTTGCTAGGCTAGAGTCAATTAGAATCTTACTTGCATATGCATGTGCACACAATTTTAAACTTTTTCAAATGGACGTCAAAAGTGCATTTCTAAACGGAGTCATTAATGAAGAAGTGTATGTTGCTCAACCACCGGGCTTCATCGATTTTGAAAAACCAAATCATGTTTACAAACTTAAAAAGGCTTTTTACGAACTTAAGCAAGCTCCAAAAGCATGGTATGATCGACTTAAAACATTCCTAGTTGACCATAAGTATACCATGGGCTTAGTTGATAATACTCTCTTCACTAAGAAGAAATATTCACATATTGTCATAGTCCAAATCTATGTTGATGACATTATATTCGGATCAACTTGTCAAGAATTATGTGTGGATTTCTCAAAAATCATGCATGACGAGTTTGAAATGAGTATGATGGGAGAACTCAACTTTTTCCTAGGACTCCAAATCAAACAACTAGAATATGGTATCTTCTTTAACCAATCTAAATATATTAAGGACATGCTTAAGAAATTTGGACTAGAAGATTCGAAACCTATCAAAACTCCCATGTCCACGGAAACTAAACTCACCAAGGATGAGGAAAGTGAATCCGTAGATAGCACTAAATATAGAGGTATGATTGGTAGTCTACTTTACCTAACGGCTAGTAGACCTGACATTATGTTTAGTGTTTGTCTATGTGCTCGTTTTCAAGAAGATCCTAAAACTACCCATCTCGAAGCCGTTAAAAGGATTTTTAGGTATATTAAGAGCACTACACATTTAGGTTTATGGTATCCCAAAGGAACGGGAATAGACACCATAGTGTATGCCGACTCGGATCATGCCGGTGACTATGTCGATAGAAAAAGTACAAGTGGTATTTATACTTTTGTTGGACATTGTCTCACCTCATGGTTCTCTAAGAAGCAAACGGCTCTTGCTATCTCAACAACGGAAGCCGAGTACGTTTCGGCCGGAAAGGCATGTCAACAAGCTCTTTGGATGAAGCAAGCTCTTGTCGACTACGGAATTCAACTCAACGACATCACAATTCTTTGTGACAACAAAGGTGCCATTGATCTTAGCAAAAACCCGGTTCAACATGCTCGTACCAAACATATTGAAATCCGTCATCATTTCCTTCGTGACAACGCTCAAAAAGGAAATATCTCAATTGAAAAAGTTTCTTCCGAAGACAACATAGCCGACATTCTCACAAAACCCCTTAAACGTGAACCTTTTAACCTTCTTAGGCTAGGCTTAGGACTCATGGAACCTACATTATAGTTCTGGACATTAGACAAAAATCACAAAAATCAAAACAAATCCATAACTATTTTTCTCAGCAAGATCGGCGGAACCCTCACACATAACGGACGGAACCCATTTCAGGGGTCCGCCGTATCCGCCGACCTGCAGAATCAAAATCTTTGTTTATATTAAACCAGACACCCATTATCTCATACCACCACTTTCAAACTGCTACTATTCACTTTACCATCCATCCATACCTACGAATTCTTGGTCTTCCATCCATTTACATTGCAATTCAATCATCATTGTAAGTATTCTAAACATGATTACAATCCTGATATGAGTCTAGGAATTCTATTTCTTGCACAAAAACAAAAACTTGGGGTTATGCATTAACTTGAAAAACTCATGCATAAGATTAGGTGTTTAATAAAACTAATCATGTTTCCCATAGTTAGGAATTGCATCCTTAATTAGTATAAACATGTTTGCTAAAACACCCCATGTCAAATCCTTCCAAAAATTTCTCACAAGTAGGACAAATATTTTTTCGTCTCACATTGAGAATACAAAATCAAAACGTTATGTTTAAAACATCACTTGCATAATGTCTCTTGAATGCTAAAGGGAATACATAACCAATATGTATTTTCGGGTACATTCAAACGAAGCTACATTGAACTAGGAGCGTTTGGGTTATCTTTTGTTTTATAACAAAACCTGCATAAAACGATTTTGAAGCATCAAAACGAGTCAAGATAACCGCACCTCCACATTGTTTTTATATAGGTACACACTAGAACATTCACATTATAATAGTGGTTTACATAAACTAAAATGTGAAATTTTGTTGTTCTAGGAATCATCATGGCTCCTCTAACCCACTACGACCACAAGGACACCATTAAGTACCTACCAAAATACCACAAAACCAAAGGCATTACCCCAAACCAAGTAAACATTTTCAAAGCCCTAGAAAAACACTATGTCCATGAGGGTAGAACCATTGACCCGTCTTTCCTAGAAGGCACAAACCTTTACGCCGAATTTGCCACAATCAACTTTGAGTGTCTTTTGAATATCGACGAACCTATTTGTCCTAGGTTCATTCTAGAGTTCTATGCATCCTCCGTCCTCTCCACGGATGATTATGGTCATATGTCTATCAACTTTAGGGTTAGCGGTCATCAATACTTCTTCACTCTTGAGGAGTTTGCTCAAATCCTAGGTGTCCCAAACCGTGGTACTTGCCTCTATTCCGACTTGCACTCCCTCTCAACTCTTTACAACCTCCAAGACCGTATCCACCCTTATGACACACCCCTTGTCTCAAAAGACGTACTCCGTGACCACCTCTTTGTTAGGACCACCACCACTAGGAGAACCCGTTCGGGGAATGAGGTCGATAAGGACCCATATGGAATGGAAATGAACGAACTCAAGCCCCAATTCAAGAAATTGGAGGAAGTCCTTAGAGCCAATGTCATTAGCACAATAGGGAACCGTGACCATATCAATCTTTGCCTTTGCTACATGATCTACTCCTTGTCCGTTAGGCAACCCTTCAAGGCTTCAACCTTGCCTACTACATGGCCAAGAGAATGGCCGACATTCCCGTGCATGGCACAACGGCTATGCCATATGGAATGCTCTTGACCCGTCTCTTTAGGTTCATCTCACCCATTCCACCAACTCCAAATGGTCTTCGTCTTGACTACACTCTCATTCCACATACCTTTGTTCCACTTAGTGATAAGAGAGTGTACAAAGCCTAAGGAAAACGTCCTCATCCTCCTACCTCATCATCATCTTCCTCAATGAGTGAAGATGACAATTTGCCAAACTCTAGGCTCCCACCTTTTGAATACCTATCCCAACTTCCGGATATTCCAAATGAGTCGGCGGAGTTCAAGAAAACAAAGAGGATGTTCAAGAATCTTGGAAGATTCCTTGGAAAGCTCAAGAACAAGATTGACCGTCAATGAGTGCGGGTGTGTAGGAGTGTTTGGTATTAGGTGGCATTTGAACAAATTTGGTCGTTTAAACAATATTTGTGATGCATTTGTGTGTTAGTACAATGTTTGATACAATTTGGAACATGTAGTATCTAACTTTGATGCAGGTAGACAACTCTTGGCAAGTTGTCAAATTTTCAAGTTTATGATATTTTCACTAAGTATAGTGAAATTCTCGACCTCAAGGTCAAAGTCCTATGAAATGTGTGTTTACGTGTCTATTTTTTGCATTGCCCAACCAGAAATGCCTTATCCTTTTGATTTTAGGAGTTTTCGAAAATTTTGAAAAACGTCTCGCGGGTCAAAAACGCGGACTGCCATTTTCTGGAACCTTGGCGGATCTGGCGGTACCCAAAATTGGGTTCCGCCAGTGCAATTTCTGGGAATTCCAGAATTGGCCCAACGGACCAGGCGGCACCCTCAAATGGGTTCCGCCTGTGTATTCTGAGGGTGCCGCCAGTAACCTGCAGAATTTTTGTTTTCGTTTTCACAATTCAACATTCAAACACCAAAATCCAATCCTTTTAGATAGAAACCCATTTCATGCAATGTGTTTAGCATAATTGGGTACTCCTTCTTCAATAAACTTAACCAAAACCAATTCCTGCCAAAATTCAAAATTTTCCATAACAACCTCAAGGACCCCTCACACATAAAGGAAGGAACCCTTTTAAGGGATCCTTGAAATCCCTGAGATTTATACTACCACAAATCCACCAAAACCACTAAACATTTAGTGCAAAACTTGTCTTCTCACTTCACCATTTTCATTGGATTGACTTCCATGATATGACAACCCACAATTAGTTTTCCAAATCATTAGAAACCTCCATTTTTGTATGGACTAACATCAAATCCAAACACTCCTTTCCATAATCCTTCAACACTATAAATTAAGCCATCCTAAACACCATCAAATCACACCTTCTTCACCACAATTTCTGAAACTTCTAAACCATTTTTCACCATGACTAAGTCAACAATCACCTCTCAACCATCACGACCCATCTGGAAAACCGCCCGGATTAGTGTTAAACCACTATGGTCTAATCAACCCATCAATCTAAGCTCCTCATCCTCGGATGAATTCACATCACCTATAAAAAATGAACACTTTTTGAACCTTGCATCTCCATCACCATCACCAAATGAACCAAATGAGCTCACTCCACCACCAACTAAATCACCTATTGACCCAACTCCACCAAGTGCTCCAACTCAACTATGGTCTAATCAACCCATCAATCTAAGCTCCTCATCCTCGGATGAATTCACATCACCTATAAAAAATGAACACTTTTTGAACCTTGCATCTCCATCACCATCACCAAATGAACCAAATGAGCTCACTCCACCACCAACTAAATCACCTATTGACCCAACTCCACCAAGTGCTCCAACTCAACCATCCAAAACTTCATCACCATCACCATTACCCAAAATTGAACCAATGGAGCTATTTGGGTCTCCTCCCACATCACCACACCCTTTTGTCCAAGATCTAAATGATCTTCCACCAAGACCTACACAACCACCACCTTTTGCAAATGAATCACCAATGTCAATTCTTGACCAAAATGAGCTTTTTAACCACACTCAACCATCACAACAAGTGTACCATCAACCAAAACCATTGTTGTTTCACCCCATCTACCATGACATCCATGGTCCTCTATATGGAGAACCAAACTTTGAAAACCATGATCACCCAACTCCACCACACGCTCAAGCTCAAACCTTTGAGTCTTTCTTTCCCTCTTATGAGGATATACAAAACATGGTTGAAAACCACCTCCATCAAGCAATGGAATTTCAAACCACCTTGCTTGACTCAATACCAAACCCATCATCCACCCAAGAACCAAAAACCAACCAACCCTCAAACCAAGAAACCAAAACCAACCCATTTCCACCCAATCATCCCCATGTTTGCTCAAATTGTGAGCAAATGGGTGCAAGCATCAAAACGTTGCTTCACCAATTTCAAGATGAAACCCGGTTTGCATTCCAACACGTCATAGAACGTTTGGATGCTCTTTCCCACCCAAACAAATCCTAGACAACCATTTGGAGGCCGTTTGCCCCAATTTAGGAAACTAGGCTTTTATTTTTTCTTTCTTGGTTATTTTTAAGTTTTTAGAAGTAGAAAAATATTTACCATTTCTTGTCCTTTGACTTTTTATAAGTCAAATTTTTACTTGGAATGCTATTTCTTTCTACTTACTTTCATGCATTGTTGGTTGATCATTTGTATGTTGTCATTGTGGTTGCAATGTGTGTGGTAACTACAAGCTTGATTATATATATCACCAATTAACCATTTTTTTTGTAGGATCCAAAATCCATGTTTCCCATCTTGGCACTCCTTTTAGGGGGAGTAACAAGCAAGGGGGAGCAAGTGTATTTTTCCGCTTCACTACTCTACTTTTTGTTTCGACAAAAGGGGGAGAAATATATTAAATCTTCAAAACTTAATATGATTTTCATCACTTAAGTAAAACAAGTTTAATATAATTTTTTTTAAGTCTGAAAAGCCAAGATTTTGTGAGTTACTTAAAAACAAAGTTTATGTTTTGTCATCAACAAAAAGGGGGAGATTGTTAATACAAATATCGCCTAAAAACGTTATTTATATTTTACGATCTTCGCTAAGTTTTGTTAATGACAAATGTAAACTTTAGTTTCTAAGTAAAACATAATCTTAGTTTTAAATACTTGCATAAACTAGACTTTTGCTACATTTTACATTTCATAAAACACAACACTTTTTATTTTCTAAAAATAGAATTGTCACATCACATTTATGGCAAGTTTTGTCATTATACATTTATGGAAAGAAATGTGTTTGACTTACTTAGATGTTGCTTGCAAGTTTAGTGTTTGACTTGATATTATGTGATGTGACATTGTTTGGTTTGCAAGAGTAATGAGATGTGACTTTGTTTGGTTTGCAAGATTTATTGCAAAACCAACTGCAAGCCCGACGGTACCCTGGAGGTACACGGGCGGAACCCTTCTTAGGGGTCCGCCTGATCCGCCAGACCTGCAGAAGGTTTGGCTATAAATATTGAGCCACAAGTTGAATTTTGGCTCATCACTTGACATTATATTTTACACACACATTCATTCTTTCATCTAACCTCTTAACATTTCATATGTGAAGTTTCTTTTTGTAGCAAAGAGATTCACGAGCTTACTAAAAGTAACAAGTATTCAACACAACGTTGCAAGACTTGTTAGCTTAGCATTGTGCAGACTTGTGTAGTTTACACTTCATTTGATTGTGTATTTTCAGTAGTGATCGGTTAGTATTTTAGTCCTCAAAATACAAAGTGTATAGGGAGTAGTTGTACCCTTGTAAAGAACTAACGGGAGTGGTTGTACCCTTGGTAAAGAACTCGACATCTAGCTTTGTGTCGGTAAAAGTATAAGCGACGTGTAAGGTTTTCTCCGCCGGTGAAAGGAGCTTGTTGACTAGTGAAAGAAACTCTCGAGTTGGATACTCGGGGGGTGGACGTAGGGCAAGGAAAAAGAGTCCTTGTAGCCGAACCACGATAAATACTCGTGTTGTGGTTTGATCGTTTCTTTCATTTACTTGCATGTTATATATTGTGTTTGTGTACATATCTTTGATCAAACGGAAAGTTTCAAAGCTAACTTAACAAGTTAAAAAGATTTTAATCGGTAAACTATTCAACCCCCCTTCTAGTTTTCCACATAATCATTCATTTTCTTTCCTTTTATGAAAAACTTAAGAACTAAGTTATTGTTGTGCATGCTTTAAATAGTCATTCTCATCTACTTATGGTCTTATGCTAATACTAATTTCTTTCTGTCACCATCAGTTCATCCACCTACTCTTCTACTTTGCATTCATTCTCCATCTAATTTTTCAAAGGGAATGGGAATGTCTAACCAATGCCCTAAGGGCATTGGATAAGATTTGTTTTTTTGTGATCTTTTACGTGGG
Source organism: Artemisia argyi (assembly GCA_030686995.1). Taxonomy (NCBI): domain Eukaryota; kingdom Viridiplantae; phylum Streptophyta; class Magnoliopsida; order Asterales; family Asteraceae; genus Artemisia; species Artemisia argyi. The sequence goes on along the minus strand of CM060707.1, from coordinate 177,335,242 downwards.
CCCCTGTTACTTTTTAACTAAAAAAATATTTTTGTGTGTCCTTTTTTTTGTCCATAAGTGTTTTTTATGTGGATCCATGCCCTCTTATCCAATGCCCTTAGGGCATTGGTTAGAGATTCCCTTTTTCAAAACCCTAAAACTTATTACAACTCACTTGCAAGCTAAAAACCCTAAAACATAGCACACACTTGTTTGGCAGCCCAAATATCTCCCTTGCAAGAAAACATTTTCTTTGAGTTTCAACACTCCACTCGATCGAGCTCATGGCTTTTGATTTCTTTCAGGCGATAGACTCTTTTTGTCTTGACAATAAGGTCTTGTCTGTGGACTAGACTATCTTCATAATACAGGTTAGACACTCATTTTGTTTGTTAATATTTTTTTTTTTCATTAATTGTAAATTTTTTCACATAATGACCGGTAGACGGGCAACAAGCTGCGCCGCCACCCCTTTCTGAATAGCAAAACCAAACCTACTAAACACAAATCCTTGCCCCTGGGGGGTCGAATAATTGCTATGAACGACCCGTTGAACTCTGGCAAGGAACCGGATAGCTTCCGGTGCCAACGCCCCAAAAGTATCAAAGGCTAATGAGACAAAAACATGTTGATTATCCTCACAAGCTTTGGCATGCTTCTCAATCTTCTTGGACTCGGCTTTCCGCATCGCCTGCCCGGTCACAAACCCAGTATCTCGAAAACCGACGAGCGGGGATACCCCTGTAAGGTCCACACAAGCGTGTTTCCCGCCCACCCATCCAAACACAAGCACATCTGCTGGGCGGAGAGTAGATCTCCCATCCGTCGGGTCCGTTAGGAAATTAACTGGTGCCTCCTTTTTCGCCGATATCCCTGCCCGCCTAAGTATATCCCACAAGGCATCCCGAACAAAGTCATGACGATACTTGAAACCTGGCAACTCTTTGCAATGGACCGCGTGTTCCCCATATTGGTCCAAACAAGCCTTCCGACAAACTGGGCAAGTTTCATCGTCTGGGAACATGAATGTGTGCTAAAATTTTTGTTAGAGTGAATGTGTGCTAAAATTTGTGTAAATCTATCACACTGTAACAATAGATATAGATAAATATATTTATGTGAACTTGGAAAAAATTTAATGTCTAAAAAAAACACACACTTCACCACCAAACCCTAATTAACATAAATTCACCGCATCACACTTGAGATCTGATTAAAACCTAATTAACACTTTTACATTTCACTCTTCCTAACTTTTAAAGATGGAAGGACACACCAAGTATGATGATTTCCATTCGATTTGCTTTGTTTCTATGAAATTAGGTTTTAATCAGCTGTTGATTTTAGGCCTAATTTCATAAGAATAAAGCAGATCGAATGTTGATTTCCATTCTGGATCGTGTTTTGTTCTGTTAGGTTTGAATAATTAGGTTTACTGTTATTACAGTTAATTAGGTTTACTGTTATTACAGTTAATTAGGTTTACTGTTATTAAGGTTAATTATATAATCGGGGAGTCAAGATGGTAATACGCTGATCTTTGAACAATCGGGGAGAATTCACTTTGTGAATCTAGAGACAAATGATTATTATTGGGCCGCAAGAACCGATATAACTCCATATAAACTAGTAAAAAATGTTGATTATGATTATTTTGGTTTCAAGGAAGGCGACAATGACCTTTTTTATTTCCACAATGGCGGACATAAGGTATTTTAAATTTACTTATTATGTATATGTTAGACGTACACTATCTACATGTGTAGATCAGTTATGCTGCAAGCGTCAGGTTTCTTCATTGTTTTTGAGGGAGGATTGTCTCTTGTGGGTCTGTGATGTGCTTATTTGCTTTGCTATGTAGTTCAGGTGTTATTTTGCATAAGTGTCTTAGTTGCACGTTTTGTTGTTATTTTTATACGGAGTATCATTGTTGACTTTCTAAAAAAAATATGTTACACATGCTTCATATTTTATTTTTTCATTTTAAATCGGCAAAGCCTTTGCTATCTACTTTTGAGGAGTAGTATATTGGTAGAGTTTTTTTTGGTGCTGGTGATTAGAGAGAATGTTAACTTTATTTTTTTTTCCAGGTCATTGATTGTGACACTCTGAAAACAGAGTTGGCCACAATTAATATGGATCGTAAGAAAGGAGACAAGTTTTATTGTGATGAGCCCGTCAAATCTACTTTTTGGATTAATTATTTGGATGGAGAAGTGTGTTCCGATGCAAGAGGGGTTGCAACTAAGAAGTACGACATGTTTGAAATTCACATGAAATATTACCACATATGGCACGAGAATAAGAAACAAATGGATCTGCACTTTTGGAGAATAGAAAAATGTATTGGTCCTTGCGTATGCAAGCGTATTCATGTTGAAGCCAATTATGTCCAAGAGGAAGTTGAGAAACATCGTGGTTTTAGTAATAGTCACGAATTTGCATTGCAATTCCGTGATTATGTCGACCTTGCAGAGTTTGAATTCTCACGTGAACATCTGGCCGTCCTTGAAAAAGATGATCTCGTTGTCTACACTAGTACGCCTATCGGTGACAGGCTTTATAATGATTTATATCAAAGCCATTTAAATGTGGTAGCGAAAGAAATTGATCTAGACTATGACGAGCAACATCGTTTGTTATCTAATCTTTTCGGACTAAATGGCATCAAACATCTTGTTCTGTTCCATGGGATTTTTAAGTTCGAGGAACGTGACTTTTTAGTTTTTGAAGGTTTTGAGCAATTCCGTGATGTGGTGAATCTGCGCTTGTCAAACGATGAGTTGTTACATAATTTGAAGTAATTCACTATCCTGAATCTTCACTCTTATCTTTCTTATTTATCTTATATTTTCATTATTTATAACCTTTATTTGATGCTAATATATGAATTTATTTAATTTTGTAGAGGGCTAATACAAGCAGTTGCATGTATGCAAGAATCGACATTCTCCGCCCATATGTGGGGCAACATAAGTAAATCAAGTTTGGTCGTCACGGGTGCTCATCTAGGCCAAGCTAGGCTTAAGATCTTCATTCCAGGTCTTGGTGTCAAAGGTAAATCCAAAAAGAATGACACGAAAGGATTAGGAGACATTATGAATCTTTTTACAAGTTCATTTCCAATTCAAGAATTTCAAGATTTGGTCCGATGCCTAAGAAGAAGTGACAACCGGTATACTCTAATGCATCTTTTGCAAATTTGAAAAAATAAATAAATAACGTTATTAGTTTAATTTTTTTGAAGGTTTCCAAATGAGTGATGTGTTTTTAATTCGATGCCAGGGACCACCTCAAAATCCTAATCGAGCATCCAATATTTTGGACCGTGTTTGAGAAGTTGGATTTTTTTTGTAATGTATTTGAGGTCGTGAGGGAAAATGAAAAACTCTTTAGCACTAAGCACTATCAAAGAAGCTGTTGAAACATACCAGGCTGGAAACATAGATTTCGAGTTTTTTTTGGAAATGGAAAGTTATTCAACTTACGCCCAAGGTTCATTCCATTCAAAAGTGGGACAACTAGTGCGTATGATCCGCCATTCTAGTTGTCCCACTTTTGATTGGAATGAACCTTGGGCGTAAGTTGAATAACTTTCCAATCAAAATTCATGACCTGGAACTACCAAACCACGTGAGGGAGCTTTATGGGAAAAGCAGGGCAGGACTAGAAGAGTACTTTCGGGTTCGCTATCCGAACCTCTGTTTTGAGCTATTCAAGCTCGTTCGAATGATATGTCCGGAACATGACCACTTCGCTCAGTTTCCTATTTTTAAGCTACCGAAGAGTATTTTCAGGTTCGCTATCCAAACCTCTGTTATTTTAAGTATCTTTGTTGTGTCACATGCTTTTGCTCGGGTCGGTTCTCGGTTATCCAAATTAGTAAATGTCGGTTTCGGGTCGGGTCGATATAAAAACCGAAATAAGCCCGACAACCCGAATGACTATTAGGTTTAGTATAGTTAAGTCCTCCCCTGTGGCATGTACATCAAAATGCACCCAAAAACCTGGAAGCAAAAACACACCGATTGTCTTACGAATCAATCTCAACTCAAAAACACACCTAATTAAATGGATCAATCTCATCTCAATAACACGACATATGAATGTGACATAAACTGCAAAAACTGGGTCAGTTATAAGTGTTCCATTTTGCAATCTGGTATATCCTATATTCTAGTGTATCCATGTTTTTATTTTAAGCTAATGTGACCCTGTGAATTAAAGTGCCAGGCTTAAAGGACATGCACATGAATTATCTACATTATGTATTGAGTTAGGTTTGTAAAGTTATTTGTATTTGCTTCTATAGGACACCTCTATGATTGACATGATATTCTGGTATAGCCAATATGGCTTATTTCTAAGTTTATTGTGGCTTGGTAACATGCTCAATTTGTAATTAGTTCTAAATTTTTTCCATTTGGAATATAACCATCTTGTGTTCTTTTTTAGTATGAATATCATAAATATCCTAAAAGCTTGTAGAATATCTGATCCAAACACCCCCTTAAGAGTGTTTAGGGTTGCTTAACTGGATTGCTTATCCAAATTGCTAAGCTGATCCAAACACCCCCTTAAGAGCAGTTTAGAGTTGCTTATGCTAAACAGCTTATTAGGGCTGCAGCAAGGGATGTTTGGATATGCAAGAAAATGGTTGAATGTTAGGGCTGCAGCAAGGGCTGTAGTTTTAGTTAGGGCTGCAGTTTAGTATAATTTCTCTATTCACCCTCTTTGCTTGATTATTACTTTTTAGAGCCCATCACATGTCCGTCGTCTGTTTAATTTCAATTTTCTATCCATGAAACCTTTGGTTACCCATTTCTTATCGTTACAGAACCTGTATACCCTTCCCTCCTGACAAATCCATTCTTCTACTCAACCCTCAAAAATCAGTCGAACCATTATCATCTCTTAGTTATCCATACTTTTCCCTCAGTCACAATTCACAACTCACAAGATCATTATCATTCAAAGAAAAGGTAATTGTTCAATGATAGGGTTTATTGTTTGATTTTTAGTTGAACTTTTGACATATATTTAACTTACTAGTTTTCTTCTTAGTTGTTGTCTTGTTGATGTTGTTTTTTTTTTTTTTTTTTTTTTTTTTTTTTTTTTTAGATGACGTTGGAATCAAACTCAGTTAATCAAGTACCTGTTGAGGTTGAGAGCAGTGAATTGAAGATTGAAATTGGAGATCAATACTAGTTTGTGCTCAGTTTGGTAGTACTTTTAGTCTTTGGTTTTTGTTGAACGTTATGGTTGTTAAAATTTGGTGCTAATGGAATGTTATTGTGGTTTGTTTCATTAGCATAATCTGTATTTGGTACTACTACTGCAGTATGTGTATTTGGTAATTGGTACTACTACTGGAATGTTGTTGTGGTTTGTTTCATATTTGGAATGTTTGGTTGCTGTGCAAAAAAGGAATATATCTTTGGCTTCATTGCTTGCTGTCATATAAGTGGGTGTTTGGATTCATTGTTTGCTGTCATATAAGTGGGTGTTTGGATTTATATGATCCGTAATGCTGTCATATATGTGGCCATGTGGGGTGTTGAATGCTCTTAGCAAGTGCATAGCAGACTGCAATTCCCTACTTTGCTGTCAAGTGCATAGCAGACTGAGATTTTAAATTGGTTAGTGTTTATCTATGATGTTATAATTTACTAATTGTGAGTCTACTTTTGAAGTTCTGATTTTTTTTTCTTCGAATAGGGTGACTAGTTTTATTACGACTAATAATGGTGTATGAAAGATTAATGGTTAATCCGTAATGTTTGATGTCATATGTATAGCAGACTGCAATTCCCTACTTTGCTGTCATAAGTGGGTCACTGTGAGAAAGATATTTTGGCTTGGACATGAATGATTTCTGTATATGCTCTTCATGGCTATGTTTTTGTGACCTGTATATGTATTCGCTTAATCAGTAACACTTATAAAGTCTTTTACATTGCTAAGACCAGTTAGTTTTCTGTATATAATACTTACTGTAAGTTTCTATGCAGACATTAGTTCTTAAAAATGTAAATATCATGTCAATTATGAACCTGATGCAAAGTGTTTTTTGGTTTGACATTTAAGGTCCAAGAAAGACAATGTTTGACTACTAGTCAAATGTCTGATGTTGTGTACTAATGTCAAACTAGTCAAATTGCTGTGATTGACCATTTTCAGTTATTTTCCATTTTTGCAGACCTATAAAAAAATGACTAACTATGAATTAATGATGTGTGAATCAAAAATACACTTTGTGTCACGTTTAACCGGTTCAATCTATCTGATCCGTTTACTTATTAGTTTACTGTTACTTAATCGGGTCACCCGATAACCCGAATCACCAGACCTAACATAACCCGACCCGAATCCCACCCGAACCTGATTACGTATCGGGTCGGGTTGCGGGTGACTTTTTAAAAACTTAAAACCTGAATCAAACCGACCCGACAAACCCGATAACCCGACCCGATAACACCCCTAGTTGTCATGTTTTTTTTTTTTTTTTTTTCTAGAAATTCAAGAGGGGTTAGACAAACAAAAGGGAGAACAAAATCATGGAAAAGAGAAGAATGTTGCAGCATGATTGAAAAATGGAATTTGTTGTCATCGAACTTGTGCTTTGCATTTGGTTGCTTACTGTAATGCTACATTGAACTTGTGCTTTACATTGCTACTTTAACTTGTAATAGTCTAATTGGCATGGAACTTGTTGGTCTAATTTGTAATGCTACTTTATTTACATTTTGTTAATTAAATTTTGAGGACGCGATTTTTCAAATATCAACAAGTTTCACAATTATAAGTTAAATTTTTTGTTACACTTCCTTGTTGCTTACAATCCTTATTTTGACTCGCTTATGTTTCCATTTTGACCTGTACGTTCCTTGTTCAAGTTCCGGATCCGACTAAAAACTAGTTAATTTTTAAAATAGAATTCATAAGGCTATAAAAGAACAAACAAATAAGATTCATATGTTTTTTTTGAGTTTATCTTTTTAATTCGTTTTGGATTAAAGAGTTTTATCTTTTTTTGTTCGTTTTGGATTCGACACTTATTTCGGTAATCTTGGCCATGACAAGCGGGGTTCAAACTTATGAGTGTGTTAATCATCACACACTCTACCTTTGGTGTTGCGTAGCAAACCTTGACATCTATATTTACATCTAAAACACTAGCAAGATTGAAATAAGATACACTATGATATCCTGTGTTTAGGCTTTTTGATGTGTTTGTACTAGCTTTTGATAAAAAGTTAAAATGTTTTAGCTAGCTTATGTTTTGATCACGACTATCATGATCATTGTTCAAGCTTAGCATCCAACTAACAAGTAGTCATTTTTTAGTAGAATTAATATTGCAATAAAAAATAAAATAATACAGTAATAAGAAAACAAATAAAAAAGATTCACATGTCAAGTTTATGACTTTTGTCTCGTTTTTTGATTAAACACTTGTTTTAATCTTGGCAACAATGGTCGTGGTTCGTCTTAAGAGTATGCTAATCGTCATATACTTTATAGCTTTGGTTTTGATCATCAAGTCCTGATATTTATATGGCCACTATATTCGGATTTTACACATACTTGTCTCAATTGCCATTTAAACTCACTAACACTTGATGATTAGAGAATCACTTACACTCAGACAAATTCAACGTAACTACTAGAAACGTAACAATGAAGGATATCAATTACACCATCTTGAAAAGCATTGTCTTATTCACTGCATTGCTTGCAACTTTTTCGCTAATGTGTGTAATATTCCTTCAATTCCCATTGGGGGGGGGGGGGGGGGGGGTCTCACTTGGATTAGCTATTCAACCTTATGCTTAATCTTTGTAGGGATCCTATTTCTATATGACTTTATGTGAAAGCATGCATGCATATATCAGCAAACAAAGAAAACAAGTATAACCATTTTCACTGGACTACCTTTTTTACTTTTCTTGCACCTCTCTTGGTTACGTGTGAGCGATTCCTCCCCCTACCCTCCAATGGGCTGCGGTTCCAATTATATTTGTAAGCTTTTCGATTCCATCAATGGTGGTTGTTTCCTTATGTTGAACACTATCTAATACCCAACAAGACAAGAGTATAGCTACATGCAAGATTTCCAACAGTCACTCCGTTGAAGTTATACTATGCTATTCTGCTTTCTAGAGAACTATCTCGCTGTTAATGTCGTGTCCTTTTCTTTTTAACTATGGAGATTGATTATAATTCTAGTTTGTATGTTTATGATGAAATCATGGAATCTAAGTTTAAATTTTTAGCAAGTTTCTTAACGAACCAACTTAATGAGAGTGTGTGTTGATTGTGTAATCGTCTAGGCTCTTTTTTCTTTAAGGTTTATTGTTGTTGCTAGTACTTAACATGCTATGACAAGCATTATGTGTATCTCTAGCTTTAGCTGTTTTATTTCGTTAGGTTTGATGAGTGTGGATATTAGTTACTTAAGCTCGGGTATAGATTATAGAACCTCGATCATTTGTGTAAGGGACAAACTTGAACCATCTACATTTCCCCCTTCACATCCATCAGTTACAATGTATGTTAGCCTCGTTGAATTTTATTGGCTTAAGCCATGGGATTTTAAGCAGATGATCGCTAGAGTTCGACTATAACAATTGCAAAATGTTTGTGTGTGAGTGATCCTTTGATGTTCACTAAATTTTATTTGAATCTATTTTAACTATGATTAAGAATAAATGGCCGGGTATCAAATTGGAGGTCTTTACTTTACAGGTTGACCACAATTCAATGTAAATGCTAAATTGCTTGGTAGCAAACGTTGTTATTATTGTTATTATGGTCATTGTAATGAATAAAACTAACGAATTAAAAAAAAAAAAAAAAAAAAAAAAAAAAGACCTGAAAAGAGGTTCAAGGAGTTGAGGATCAAAGTGATCGTTCCAACCACAATCGATAAGAAGATTAAATTCATCGACAGACACAAGATATGATAACGGATTCTCGTAGTATACTCCGATCCACATAGTGGCATCGTCCCCATTTCTTATATTAGCTTTCTTTTCACTCGACGGAAACATGAATGATAGTGTGCTTAGGTTTTAAGTTCAAATTTAATAGTGTAAGAAGTAGTGGTTTCAAAGTGAATTTTGGTTGCTATCCCACATTGGAGTGTGAAGATAAGCTGGTTACATAAAGTTGGCTATAAATATGGAGGCCAGGGTCTCACATAATATAGGCTATGTTGAAATTTTTAAATCAGTTAGTTTCCAACTATTTTGACTTTTAAGTTTTTAAGCCAAAAAAGTTGAAGCTGCTGATTTTTCAAATCTCAACAAGTTTCACAATTATATAAAAAACCTTGTTACGCTTCCTTGTTAACATACGATGAATTGACTCAAGGTACGAGTCCTAATTCATTTGCTTATGTTATATTTGGAATATTGTTTTGACTAGCTTATGTTTCAATCATGACCAGTACGATCCTTGTTCAAGCTCGAGATTTAACTAACAACTAGTCATTTTTTTTAAGTCGTATTAATATGGCTATAAAAGAACAAACAAAAAAAGATTCATATGTATTACGAGTTTTATTTTTTTTATTCGTTTTGGATTAAAGATTTTTATATTTTTTATTCGTTTTTGGATTGAACACTTATTTCGGTAATCTTGGCCATCACGAGCGGGGTTCAACTTATGAGTATGTTAATCGTCACATAATCTGCAGCTTCGTGTTGAGTAGCAAATCTTGACATTTAAGTTTACATCTAAAATACTAGCAAGATTGTAATAAGATACACAATGATATACACCGGTTGTTACAACTAAAACACTAGCTTTTTTTCACTGGAATATTTTGAAGGTTTTATGAAGGTTGAGTTTAACGATGGTGTGTGTTTAGGTTTTAAGAAAAGTTGCATAGTGTTGTAAAAAATTGCTTTAATATTAAATAAATGGATTTTGCTTATCCCACATCGTAGTGTGAAGAAAATTATCTCACATGAAGTTGGTAATAAATAGGTAGAGGAGGGTTTAATATAACATAAGCTTAGTTCAACTTATGATTCAAAAGATGATTAGCAATATAAGTTTTTTTTTTTTGAACGGCGGCAATTTTAATAGAAAACTAGCAAGGCGCTAGAGATTACAAAGGAAATTTAAGCCAATTATTCCAACTACTAGACATTCTACCTCTATGATTTAGCCAAGAAAAAGAGTATAAACGAATAAAATAAAAAATATCACTTTTTCTCAATGAATGAGTGTTAAAAATGATACTATTTCGATACCGCCAAATGAACCATAAAGTAGCCGCAAAGATAGCATATAGACGATTCTTTTTATCGTGAGAGGTGTGCCACGATGACAACCAATCCAACCGGTGATTGTTTGAATTAAAAGGAGGGAAAGCGTCTTCACACCACCTTCTAATATAATTCCAAACCTCTTTAGCAATGGAGCACTCGAAAAAAATATGGGTATTAGATTCCACATTTCCTTTGCAAGAAGCACAAGAGATCTCCGGGATTTCTATACCTCTAGATGAGAGGTTAAAACGATGCGGGAGCCTATCTAAATTCAAACGCCACATAAAGACATTAACCTTGCGGGGGAGAAACTTTTCCCATGTCGTTTTAGAAACCAACATAGGCAACGTGTGATCATCAATAAGACAGCGCAAGGAACCCACTGTGAAAATACCATCTTGCGAAACAGCCCATATGCATTTATCCATGCCTTCTAAAACCTCGATATTACTAATCTCCGTTAACAAGTGATTGAGGTACATAGTGTTTCGAGAACCAAGAACATCACGAGACCAGTTCCATTTCCAAAGACCATTAGAGATGCGATCCGAAATAAGGCAATTTTCATTACGATCCAACCGGAAAAGTCTATTGTAACGAAATTGTAGAGGGCTAGAACCAAGCCAGGTATCTTTCCAAAATCTAATAGTTGAACCACATCCTACTTGGTATCGAATAGAATCAACAGGGAGGATGGTGCTAGAATGGAGGTAGTTAGATGTCCCAACAATCTTGGACCAAATACCATTGAAGGCACAACCATTCTAATCGAAACCTCCTTCGCTACCATGCAAAACACGAATAGATTTGGACCATAAAGAATCTCGATCATTGTGGAAACGCCATCTCCATTTATGGAGAATAGCGAGGTTAAAGGATCTTAGGCTACCAATTGCTAATCCCCCTTTGTCAAATGAAGCCAAAACGTGAGACCATTTCAACCAGGAGAGTTTTTTCGAGCCTTGAGACACCCCCCCCCCCCCCCCCCCCGCCCCAAAAAAAAAAAAAAAAAAAAATGAAGCACGAAGGTTTTCCAAATAATTCAAAATAGTGGAAGGAACTTTAAAGAGGGAAAAGTAGAAAATACCTAGGCTGCCCAAGACGGTTTTAAGGAGCGTAAGACGACCGCCATAAGAAAGGAGGCTAGCTTTCCAAGAAGAGAGATTCAAATGGAATTTATCAACCAAAAACTTCCAGTTGGCCGTAAGAGACATATTGGAACCAATGGGAAGACCAAGATAGGAGATCGGAAACGAACCCGCGCTACAACCCGTATTAGAGGCCATATGATGAATTTCTTCAGAAGGCACCCCGACACCATAAATACTAGATTTATGGATATTAATTTTTAGGCCCGAAGCTAGAAAGAAGACCTTGAAGATGCGAATGATATTCTCCACATCATGAGAACTCCAATCCGACATAATAATGACATCATCCGCAAAGAATAAGTGGCTAAGGTTAAAATCTGAGGAGCCAATTTGAATGCCGCGAATAAGACCGGAACGCACTGAATCCGAAATAGACACGTGGAGACCTTCCATAATAATGATGAACAAGAAAGGAGACAAGAGACCCCCTTGTCTTAAACCGCGTCTAACATTAAACTCAGAAATGGGGCTTCCATTTACTAAAATAGATATATCTTCAACAATTTTTAAAATTAATTTCTCGTTCATACGTTAACAACGATAAAGTTTAAAATTGGACTTCGGATAGTTTGGTTTATCACCAAAATAGTCGACTATTTAACGTTCTTTTGCAAGTTCATAGTCATGGTATATCGAATTACGCTTATGTAAACTTTGACCTTCTTGTTGCAACGATTGGTGATATTTATAAGCTTTCATCAAAAAAAAAAAAAAAAAAAAAAAAAAAAAAAAAAAAGTCACCTTCATCATCGGATTGGTATACAATATCATCCGGATTCATAGTTTACAATTTTTTAATTTGTGTGAAAATGGAAGTTAAATATTTTAGTTTGTGTGTAAACATGGTTATGTAAATGGGGTTTATACATTGCTAGTATCATTATTAGCCCCAACGGCCGACAAATTGATTTTTTTTTTTTCTTTATTTCATGTGTGGTTTCTTGAAGGGTACCCAGTGCAGGCGACACGCCGGCTTTGTGAGAGATACCAAGCTAATGCATCTAATGCTCTTACATAGAAATTTGTTGCACTACCTCGTTAGTTTATAATGAATTAATTCACAAGTCAAAAGACTTTCTTGATGTGTTTGTATTACCTTTTGATAAAAAGGTAAAATGTTTTAGCTAGCTTATTTTTCGATCACAACTATCATGATCATTGTTTAAGTTATTTTTAATCTTGGCAACAACGATCGTGATTCGACTTATGAGTATGTTAATCGTCACATACTCTATAGCTTTGGTTTTGCTCAAAAAGTCCCGACATTTATATGGCCACTATGTTCGGATCTTACACATGCGTCTGACTTGCGATTTACACTCACAAACACTTGATGACCAGAGAATCACTTACACTCAAACAAATACAACCTAACTAGTAGAAACATAACAATGACATTATGGATTTGAAACTAACTTCACTATGTTAACTAATGGTATTAGCCAAACATCAAAATCCACCAATTGTCAAAACTCAAAAGAAAAAGTTCGTTAGTTGGCCATTGTTAGGCAAACCTAACAGCATTACAACAACTAAACCATGACTTAAATTTTTGACTTGCCATTCAATAACTTACCAATTGGGCTCCAATGGTACAAAGTCTAAACCCTGGGCCCATGGCCCACCACACCCACCAATGACCCATCAACTTCATGTGGGCCCTTTCTTATCACCTCCCAGCCCATATTCAGATTCGAAACCAAAACCTTCGACTTCTCATTCTTATCCTTTTTTTTCAAATTATATATAAATATTAATGGCCTCTTTATTCTGTTTCCTTTCTAATATAACACAATATATCATTTCCTTCTAAAAAGCTCCTAAAGAAAACGCTCATGATATTTATAAACCTACATTCACATCAGGTCTTCAAAAGCTTTGGTTTACAATGAAGCTGCTGGTGTACGTCGTTGTTTTGTTGACATGCACCGGAACATGTTTTTCTGCCAACGATCGGCTTCTGGTCAACATGACTATTGTTCGTAGCGCTGCGGCTATTGGAGCTTGTAAGTGAACACATTTTTTTTGTACATATGATATTTTTTTTGTCTATAATATGTGTTTCTGAAAGTAGTCTCTCTACCCTGTAAGAATATGACTGTCTACATCGTACCTCCCGCAGAAACTTAATGATAGTTTATGTTTTTTGTCTATAACCCGTGTTTCCTACCGCATAAACTTTATAATAGTTTATGATTTTTGTCTATAACCCGTGTTTCTAAAAGCAGTATGACTGTCTACATCACACCTTCCGCTAGTAACGATAAGTCGATAAGTTACGTATTTTTTTTTATAGATTGTTTGGATGGAAGTTTGCCGGCGTATCATATACATAGAGGATTCGGCGCCGGAGCACGTAACTGGCTTTTGCAATTTGAGGTACTTTTACTTTTTTGTTTTATATATTGTTTTTTAATAGGTTAAAATGCTACGGAGTACTTTTTTATGTTCCAAATATTATTATAACATGTTTCTGGAATTATTTGTGTCTAGCTTTTTTTTATGATAACTTGAACATGAGTTTTCATTGCTGTCTTTTTTTTTGTTCTATGTGTCGATGCAATTTATGTCATTTCTTGTTTCACGTTAATTATTTGGATCTACTGTACTTTTGTTCTAGGTAACTTTACAGCAGGTAAATTTAGTGTTTGACTTTAACTTTATTACTCACTGGTCAAAAAGTACAAGTACATAAGCTCAAATATGTAATTTGAATGTAACTGAAACAGTGATTTTTTTTTTTTTTTGGGTGTGTGTGTGTGGATATTGTTGGACAACTCTTTCATTTATGGTTTAATGAAAAGTATAAATTTAATACAAAACTTTTGGCAATCTTTTAAAATGAAAACTGAAACTGGTCCATGGACCATGTTGTACTTCATAGTTTACATACACCAATTAAAGTGAGAGTATACTATGTTCAACATTTAGGCGGGCCGTAAAGCGTCGGTCAAGTATGTCGACGCGTCCCACCCCATTACAATGACACCACAAGACACGTCCTATGCAAGAAAAATGGAGAAGTCAGTCATATAATTTTTGACGGATCGTGTGAGATATTTGTGTGTGGGTGTTTTATAAAATTAAGTTTTGTGGGGTATATTTTGAGAGTATTGCTACAACCAAATACAATTTACAAAAAAAAAAAAAAATCCCTTTATCACTCAATTTATAGCTTCTTTTTCTAACATTTAAATTATCTCTTATTTTCATCCACAAATTCACTTGACACATTATTGTGTGAATATCTTTTTGTAAATTATAGTTGGTTGTAGTATTATTCATATTTTGGTGGTGTCATCGGTCTCTTTATTATAATAAGTTGGTTATGAAGTTGTTGTAAAGAGACTGATGCGTTAAGTGGTGTCCTTGGTCTTGAGTTGGGTGGCGTTACGGGTAGCCTTATGTGTATGATTTCGTGAATAACTTAGCTCTTTTTTTTTGTTAAGTGAAAGTGTGAAACTCATTCATCGTATAAGTTATGTTTGTGTGTTATATGTACGGTGTGGTTTGTTCAGGTGCCCGCACATGTAGTGTATTATGTGGGTTCTTGGTTTTGTTCTTATTATATTTTTTCAAAGACAAACTTTCTTTTCCTTGTAAACATGCCCCATATTTGTTCTCACGCTGATTAAAATCGGTATTGGCCAAAACAAAGTACTAGTCAAATTAGAATACGGTAATTGCCCGTGTATAATTGTTTTGTATTACAAAACATTCTGTAGGAAATATATAATCTTATCTCAGATCTTAGTATAATTAATCAAATAGAACTAGTTCATGACAACGATCACTCGGTTACACACATACTTTTAACCTACCCATATTGGAAGGAATGACGAACTCATGATCTACCAAATTAACTTGGAAACCAATAAAAAAACAAAATACCATAAGTTATGGATTCTCATACGCAAGCTAAACCAACATTAAGTTGTTTGATACACCTAAAAATTTTAATATATACTTAAAGAAGACCATAAGTCTAACATATTAAGTCTAACATAAACTTATCTTTATTTTTCTTAGCTAAACTATTTTTGAGTAGTTATTCGAATTTGTGTGTAATTGAGACCTATATTTTGAGTTCTCTTTTTGTGTGGTGTATTAGCTTTAGATTGAAAACTATCAAAAGTGAAATATATAGTACTTGCATTATTTTTCTTTATATCTGTATGTATCGCCCTAGAAACGGGTGTTTGTTTATTCATTTCTATAAGTACTTGTACATATATCGGTTATTAAGAAGGAAAAGAACTATTTAACACTTTATGTTGTGGCTAGTAAATGCATATAGTTTGTGTTCAAAGTTGTATTATTATTTATCGTAGTGGCACATGTCCCACTTTAAGCCACTTTATGAAGCCATTATTTCAAT
Organism: Artemisia argyi; assembly: GCA_030686995.1. NCBI lineage: Eukaryota > Viridiplantae > Streptophyta > Magnoliopsida > Asterales > Asteraceae > Artemisia > Artemisia argyi. The sequence goes on along the minus strand of CM060707.1, from coordinate 177,319,454 downwards.
TTTCCATGAATTCAAATGATAATCATACAAGTTGAACAAAGTGGGGTCGTTGATATCTACAGCATACTAACTTACAGTCGTTTCACAATGTTAATGATAGGGTGGTGGGTGGTGTAATGATATTGAATCATGTGCAGCGCGAGCCCAAACACGTCGTGGATCTACACGTTTTATGAACAAGCTAGAGACCTTCTCAGGCATCCTTAGTAACAACGCATCTCGCAATCCTGGTACTGTTGCTTTCACCCTTTTACTGTAAGATCTTTTAACTTGTGGATACAGAAGTATACAATTTAACGACTCAATAAAGAGACATCAAAACTGCTTTTATGTCAAAATTATTGGTTAAAACGACTCATCTAAGGATGACAATAATGCTAGTAGAAGTCAGTAAAGGGACCGTTATTAATTTTTAATGGGTATGGTTCATGGAAAGCTTTGCATATGCATAATCATATGCAATATTATGCATCATCATTTCTCAATTATTATCCATACACATTTAATCTGTACATGTATTATAAAAGACATTTTGACTAATCATCACATGCTAAAGAAAATTGCTGTTTTAAAAAAAAAAGTACGATAATGATTGTACATGCATGTACATATATATAAGTCGACAATATATATTTTTGGGCACGTGCAATGTCATGCATATGTATATATACGAAAGCAAACAAGCTCTATGCCTTTTTCTTACGTGTTGCTCCATTAAGCGAGAACAAGCTATCACATATATCAATCATGGAGTACTAAATTAAGTCATTAACTGTATATCAATGAAAATATTAGAGTTTTCTGCCAAAGATGATTGAAATCCAAATGTCCATAAAGCATTGTTGTGTAGATCTAGTAACCATGTGCTCCCTTACAAATTTTAAATTGTCGCTTTCACGTGTTAAAATAATTGAAACAGACAGCTACTCAATTTGTTCATGTCTCCTCTTCCAGCTTTCACCCATGTTTCCCCACTTTTGGCTTGTGTCACACTTTTTTAAAGTCAATTATACCCTTCTCATCTTAATGTAGAGAATCAATGGTAAGGGTAATAACGTCATTTGTCTAAATGACAAACATTCATATTGTAGTTTGGTCATGTTCATTAAAGAATCTACTTGACAATTGTCAAATACGACAATGTTATCTGTGTACTAGAGCACGGGCTTACCTTTTGTAATCCATCTGGCATGATTGTTGCTTGGTTTTTTTATGGGAATTAAGTTGCATGGGAATGGTAACCATAATCATCAAAGAATCCGGCTTGATTCTAATTGGTGTTTTGTTTATTAAATTGCGTGTATTTGTTTTATCCACTACCGTACCCCTAGTAGTAAGGCAGCTTGGCATATACAACCTTCGTGAACTTTCATAAGTAGCGATGCACTAACGACCATTTAGCCCCTAGTGACTAGAGTAGTATTAGGACCGTCCCAAGTATCGCTTGCTAGTCTAGGCCTAGGACAAGTTGATCTCAATGGTTATACATAACTTAATTCTGGTTCTGGACAATGTCCGGTTATAGGACTAGTTAGGCTGGGATGTTAATCCATTGAGTCTGCAAAATTGTTCTCTCTAGGCAAAATCTAGGCACATTCAAATCATTATATGCCATTAGCAAGAGAGAAGTCTCTAGAAAAAACAATTTTCTCATTCTTCCTGAATTAAATACTGAATGCTTTAGTGACTCAAAACTCAAAAGGTCAACTTGGTTATCTAAAGTGGAAAAAGTATAGGACCAGCCGACCAGGCGTGTTTAGGACCACCGGGCCCAGATCAATCCTGCTTTACAGGATGGGCCGGACTCAAGTTAGGGCCCAAGACCCAAGGACCTTGAACATGTGATGCACATGAATACATGATATATATAGTTTTCTTTAAATTTATAGCTCAAAAGTGACATTATATTCCTATAACAATACAAACATGCTGCAACACTTTTGCACTTGCCGAGATAGCTTTGCAAAACTACACAAATCTAGACATACCACTTTAACTCATGCATCTCAGATGCAATTTTGCATATCTCAAAGTAACATTAAATAATAAGAAGGTCTAGAAACCATAAAATCTGGAACAAACATATATTCTACATTTGTGAATTCTATAAGAATTTTTGCATCATGAAAATTGTGAGCTTACAAATGAGAAACCAACCTGAGCAGATTTTTACAACTGGAATCGCGTGAAGATTAGATACTGCGATGGAGGATCTTTCGCTGGGGATGCTACGCATGATGATGGGGTATGTTAACATGACATATCACTTTGTAATCACTAAATTGCTTGTACATAATCCTTTTACTAATAGACCAACAATTCTAAATTTTCATGTAATATGAATAACAGAAGTTAGTACTTTATTTCCGAGGACAACGGATTTGGCAAGCCATCATTGAAGACCTTCTACCAAAAGGCTTGAGTCACGCTAACAAGGCTTTGCTCTCTGGGTGTTCGGCTGGAGGCTTGGCGTCTTACTTGCATTGCAACAACTTCACCAATTATCTACCAAATACAACAGCTGTGAAATGTCTGGGCGACGCTGGTTTTTTCCTCGACTCGTATGTTCCAAACTCCTTACCAGAACTTAATGAGTTTTGCTTCATGTAACATTATCTTTCTTATTTCTCGGTTGCAGACCAGACATTACCAAAAATCATACCCAAAGAACTTTCTTTCAGCATCTTGTCACTCTACAGGTACACCGACATGGTTGGGTCATTTTTGTCCTATTTACCTTAGGATCAAATCAGTCGATTATATCTTAACACATGAATTATATAAACTATATACAGGGAATAGAAAAGAACCTTGATGAAAGCTGCACAAGCTCTATCAGCGATCCCAAACAAGTAATATGCATCTTTATTCACGTCTGTTTCAATTCTTTTGACATTTTTGAGAATTAGTAGTGACACTGTTAGTTTTCTTCACAGTGCATATTTCCGCAGTACTTGCTGAAATACATCACATCACCATTTTTCATCTTAAACTCGGCATATGATGTATACCAAGTAAGTTATATCGTTTGTTATCTTTCGTGACTTTCATACAGTACTAAAATACTTACCTGTTATATTTTCAGTTTCACCATATATTAGTCCCACCATCAGCTGATTTACGTGGACGCTGGAATCACTGCAAATTAGATCCAAAAGCATGCCTTCCTGCCCAATTAGACATTTTGCAAGGTTCATAATTTTTTTATGATATTGTACGTAGTTTTATAATAGCGTCTACTTTCAAGTCTAATATCTACTTCAATGTATTGATTTCTTTAGGTTTCAGGGTAGAGATGCTTACGGCTATGAGGTCATTCTTGTTTAATTCAACAAGAGGCGGGGTCTTTATAAATTCATGTTTCGCTCACTGTCAAAGTGAGTCACAAGAGACCTGGTTTGCGCCAGACTCCCCTCAAATCCATAATGAGGTTCGTTATGGCTTAACTGATACTTATAAGCGTACATGTTCATTCTTGACTTAATGACTTAATCATTTTCAACCATTATTCAGACAATTGCAGAATCAGTTGGTGACTGGTATTTTGGAAGAAATGTTTCTAAGAAGATTGATTGTGCTTATCCGTGCGACACCACTTGTCATAATCTCATTGGCACTGGCTCCACCAACGATCGTTCTCAAATATATTCATGAAACACAAAATCAAAAGTATAGAATAATACATATAGACTGCCTCCGGAAGGTAGTGCAAGCCACACAGGATACACAAATTGGTCCTATCATTCATTATTCATAGAGCAAGGAATTGTATAGATATATTTTACTTTTCATCATTGGATTTAGTTGCGACGATTTAAATACCATCTTCTTTTTGAAATTGTTGCACTATGAGAGTAATATTAAATTGCTACATTCAATACCAAACAAGACTCATTTGATGCGACGATGCTTGATAAGCAAGATAGTTAATTGTTGAACACCTGATCTTGTATGAAAACTGACAACATCTCTTATATAAGATCAAGTAAATGTGCAAATACTAATTAAGAATCGCAATATCAACACATGTGTTTCGTTATTGTTTACTAGAATGTATGTACCATGATTCTATCTTAAGTCACCCTAAATTATTTGTTCACTTGCAAGCTTGAAGGCTGCTACACATGTGCAAACACGGGCAGCATTCATATGCCATTAAGGAAGCACTACTTCAAACATAATCAACTGGAACACTTGTACGATATATCAATCGTTAAATACATAACTGTGTATAACACGATTATTATACATCGTCGGAAATCCAGTGGACAAGAATAACATGTTCAGTTATTAGATAATCTATTGTTATTATTTTCTATGTAGTGTAAATGTTTCATAGCAGATCTCTCTCACTTTATATATTTTGTTTGTCCTTAATTCTGTCTTAAACCTTGAACTTGCTATTAAATTTGATACGCTAATCATAATCATTTGTATTGAAATAGTTAACAAATTGGGTCCATAGCTCAGTGGTAGAGCATTTGACTGCAGATCAAGAGGTCACCGGTTCGAACCCGGTTGGGCCCTCTTTTTATATAAGTATTTTTTCTCTTTAATCAATAAATTTCCGCATTGGATAAGACCCTGCTAGAGATAAATTAAAAAAAAAAAAAAAAAAAAATCTAAGCTGCTTGTTTGTGTTTTTTGGACTTAATTTTCTGCACACATATAACTACCTATCACGCAAGTGTTTTTAACGAGACTTGAACCTATAACATTTTGATTTGTGGGCGTCTTCACATACCACTATACAACAAATTAGGCTTGTGTTCTATGCGGTTTGTATGTATTTTTGTTAAAAGTAAATCATCATATTTGTATAAACAAAAAAAAAAAAAAATCTAAGCTGCTTGTTTGTGTTTTTTGGACTTAATTTTCTGCACACATATAACTACCTATCACGCAAGTGTTTTTAACGAGACTTGAACCTATAACATTTTGATTTGTGGGCGTCTTCACATACCACTATACGACAAATTAGGCTTGTGTTCTATGCGGTTTGTATGTATTTTTGTTAAAAGTAAATCATCATATTTGTATAAACAAAAAAATCTTCAGATGCTACTCCGTATTAATTTGCTCTAAACATCTTTGAGTACATCTTCGAACCTCGACTTTCAGTTTAAGAACACCATTATTAATGTTTCCAGCACCAAAAAAATTATTTAAATTAGCTGAAAATAGCTATATTAGCAAAACTGACGAGTGACGACGGCCTATACTATGGTAAATTGAAGGGAACTGTTTGGTTGAGGTTTCGACGTGTTTTGTTGTCGTGTGCTAGGGTCATGGTTGGTGTTCTACCCGTTTTCATGTGTTCGACTAGTTGATTACCCTCAAGTGATTGTATGTGATTTTGTTTATGTATGGATGGCGACGTTTCTTCATTAATCGTTGGTTTTTCACAATTAATTGTGGTTTCTAGAATCGTTGCAATCATACAGTCATTGTGGTCACAAATGTTGTTTAGTGTCGTTGTAATTTACAACGACTTGCTTGTTTTTATTTAATAATCTAAGCCTTTCAAGAAAAATGGTAAACTGAAAAGCAAAAAGTAAACACACCAATAAACGTCTTTAAGCCCGTAAGTGAACAAGCTTTCTATTAAAATCTACTTTAGCCAAGTAATTACAAAGAGAAAAAATGCTTTCATTTGATTTAAAATTTTAGATTACAGAAATCGAAAAAGTTGGCTTGTCAAATGATTTAAGCTTATAATCACATCATTAGTACACTAGTTTATAAGGTTGGGCATGTTTACGTAATGTATGTATTTGGGGTCATGCGGTGATGGTCGTATGTTTGGTTGCCCACGTTCAGTAAGGACCTCAAGATATGACCAAAGTCAAGAGTAACACTCACATGCGACTAGTGTACGTGTGTAATGGGTGTGAAAAGATAGAATTCAGTTGGGGTGATGGTCGTATGTTGAAAATGGTCCACGTGGTGGACATCAAAAAAATGAAAACTAGAATGACATGTGACGTGTTATCTTTAGTTCTGCCATATGCATGGGCGCAGCCAGGAATTCTTTTCAGGGGGGCCAAAAAAATATAACAGACACCCGCATGTTAGAAAGGAACACAAAAGATTGCGGAGTATAATATATAACTATGTAAAAAGGTTGCAACATATTTGTTTATTCAACGCTTTAGTTGCACACGACACTCATCCGCATAACTAAAATCATTTAAAAATGAATTTGAACCAAAATTCTTAGATATAAGACTTAATATGGATTGATGGATGGATGAGGTATTAAGTACATAAACTAATAGAGAGATATCTAGTTCGTAGGTGGATCAAATGTTAATATACAATAGTAAATTGGGCTTTGGACTACAACACATATATTAACTATTAAGGCTTTGAGGGTGGGCCATGGCCTACCTTATCCCCCACATAGCTACGCCCCTAGCCATACGTATGAAATGCTCCATGCACGGTTGTTATGTACTAGCGTAGTGTTTGCAATATTACCTTTGCTAAGTAAGGCAATGACACATGTTATGTACGTTATAACGGGCCATAATTAAGCTCCAGCCTGATCGAGTTTTCCAGGCTTCGAGCTCGGCCTGTGAAGTTGTGATGCAGTGATGGGTTTTAGCTTTTGTGAGTCTATTTCAAGTGTACGAGCTTTGACCAATTCAGTTGGGCTAAAACTCTTATATGCTATCAGGCCATATATAGGCAATGCATGCACAACGACATATGTATAAAAAAGAAAAATAAAATAGTGGCATTAGGTAACTAGGCAATTGTTATGCAATTTTACAAGCATCAATCAAGTCGCATGCAACAACTAGTTAATTATAAGACACGTAATCACCAATCAAGTCGAACCTTTCTCGTTAAGTGATCCCACAATGAGCTAGCGTTTCAAATATTTGGACATGTGGTGAAATTAAAGTTCCTTTACATTGTTTACGTTTGAATGCTATCAATTATATTGATTGATATTATCAACCGACAAAACTTTAGGTTGAGGACAGTCGATGTGCCATTCACTTAAGATACGTGTCCTTCATTTATACCAAGAGTAGTGCTACATTCATAAAAAAATTCTCACAAAATAGTTTCACAAAATGATTTGGATGTTTTTTATTGGCTTAGTACAAAGGAAGAGAGATAACCAATATCCAAATACATCAATCAAATTCATCCAAGTCATTTTGTGGATTCTTTTGTGGGAATATTTTTGTGGGTGTAGCACCACTCTTATACCAATGCCTACATATACTAGATTCTTTGTAATTATGTTACCTCATGTGCAAAATAAAGAGTTTTTAACTGATTTATTCCCCCTAATATGCTAAAAAATATATAGTTTGCTACGGGGCTGTTTCATGAATTTCGATGGTCTCGTGTCGTCACCATAAAAAGGCCTTTAGACACACGCACAAAATACACATATATCAATAATGCATGAACTAATTAAACGCAAGCCTCATGTTGTGCGTATATATAATAGAAGTGTATGCCGTTTTATGACCCTCGTCAAGAAGTGGCCCTAGACAATAGCACCGCGTGCACTCCCTTAAAGACGCACTAATTTGTTGGTTTCTAAGTGAGTAGCCATGTACGAATCATTCACATGCATGACTGATTAGGTTATAACGATAAAACTGGGACTATTGAAACATAATTCATGTAGTATATTTTCTCTAAATTGACAAAATAAAACAAACAAGTCAAATTATAAGGCCCCATATGTACCTATATGGACATATATATCGTAGCGACATTATAAATGTGGGCTTTCGTTGTTATGTGCGTGCAAGCAAGCGTGTGCTCGACCTGGAACCTAACAAGTTTTGACATGCATGACCCATGGTCCTCTACCATCTTTCTCATATTCTTGATAATAATAATCCATTTTAATTTTATCTAGAATATAAAAATGTAATAATAGTCGTTGTACTAAGTAATAATCATGAAACGGAGGAAAGTTCAATTAGCTACTAATATTTTCTTCCATATCAACTACTCATTAAAAAAAAAAAAAAAAAAAAAAAAAGGATTTGTTGATATTTTTAATTAAAACACACTTCAACATTCTTTTCTTAGGGCCCGTTTGGTTGAGGGGTGTTGAATTTGGATTCGGGTATTACACATAATAGATGATGTTTGGTTGATTAAGAAATCCTTTCAAACCCGTGTGACTCACGACTTTTTTAATCCACTCTAATATGGTAGGTTTTATACAAAACCCGTGGAGCCCACTATACATATCTCACAACATTTTTTTTTATTAAAATATGATATTTAAATGCAATTTAATTATTATATTAAATAAAATATATATTCTATCTCTTAATTTTCAATCCTCACAAATTCAAATTCAAATCCGAATCTGAATCCTAAACCCATCTACAAACTAAACGGGCCCTTAAATTACATATCTCAATACTATAAATCATTAATGTACATAAATTACACCATAGTGATGAGAATTTAACTATCTTTCAATAAAGATACACTTTCATAGTTTCATATACTTACGGCAATTTTTTTTTCCCTTTTCAGTACACTATTTTCTTTGATATATGACATGCGATATAGCACTATTCAGTAAGCAGGAATACTCAACATACTGTCGTAAAATGCTCATAAGTATTTGTGTAAAACTTCAAAAGATTCATCGTTTTTTGCATTGAAAAAAACACATATTTAACTTTCCAACCATGTATCACACATAATTTCATCAATATAGTTTATTCATAGAAGTTGGAGAAAATAGAAAAATTTCGTTCTAGAAAGTCAAACACGTTTGATATAACAATAATTTGTAAGTTCAAAAACTTAACACACGGTCGTAAAATAGGCTTAATTATTTGTGTAAAACTCTAAATGATTCATCATTTTTGGTATTAAATATTATACACATTAGCTTTCCACCATATATCACACAATTTTTGAATTTCCAAATCATACAGTTTATTTATAAAAGTTGAAGAAAATAATTTTTTTTTTAAAGTCAAACTCGCTTGATTTATCACATGTGATATAAAACTACTCAGTAAGTTTGAACACTCAACATGCTTTCGTAAAATAAGTATAAGTATTTGTATAGAATTACAAAAGATTCATCATTTTTGCATTAAAAAATAAACATCCTAATCATTCCAACCATATATCACACATTATATTTGAATCTCTAAATCAACACAGTTTGTTAATAGAAGTTGATGAAAATATATATTTAAAAAAAAATTGATATCCAAACTGGTTTGATATGTCACATGTAATATAACATTAATTTGTAGGTTTGAATACTAAACATCTTGTCATAAAATGGTCATAAATATTTTATACAATTCCAAAAAATTTAGTCTTTTGCATCGTTAAATTATTGATATCTCACATGTGATATATCAAGCGTGTTTGAATATAAAAAAATCAATATTTTCTCCAACTTCTATTAATAAACTGTAATGATTCAGAAGTTCCAAAATTGTATGTGATATATGGTTGAAAGACTAAGAATTTTAATTTTTAAATGCAAAAGTGATGAATCTTTTGTAAATCTATACAAATACTTATGTCAATTTTATGACATAACGTTGAGTGTTCTAACTTACAAATTAGTGTTATCTTTTTATATAATAAAGGAAAACGTTTTTGACATAGAGTTTTTTAGAACTTCCCTTATTAGGTAATAACTGAATTATTGTTATTAGTTTTTAAAAAGATTTTTAAATTAAAAAAGTATAAATATTTGCTAATTTAGTAACAAAATCATATATTCATTTTTATATAAAAGATGTAGAAATGTCAATCTAAAAACAAAGGTTACAAAAATCGTGAATCGGTAGTCAGGCGGTTGACCACCTGTAGCTTGTAATCTGTCTATGCGGGATTAATCAGTGATTAATCGGATTGGCAATACTGGCAAATTTTGGTTATTATAAGTGATCAAAATAACTTGTAATAGACTTAAACAGTTATTATAAGTAATTAAAATAAGTTTACGGTGAGTTTTTGGTACTTCCGGCAAAATTTATAGGTTTACGGAAAGTTTGACCACCATTGACTGCCGTTAACCACGGTTGACCTATGTGTTTGACCCAGTTACATAAATCGGCAAGGTCGGTAGCCTTGTAGCACCTAATCGGTGATTAATCGGTCTTGTAGACTTTTTTTGCAACACTGCTAAAAACACACATTTACTTTTGAGCTATTATTTAACAATTTTAGACCAAAATTAATAATTAAAAAAATAAAAATAAAATAACATGTCTATTATTTTGGTAGCCCACTTTTTCTCTCTCAATCTTTTATGTCCACCTTAACCAATCACCCCACACTACCATCACTACAAAATACACACGTTACTACTAAACAAACGATAACCCATAAAGACAAAATCTCATTTGTGTCTATATCTTGAGCGTGCACGGAACTTATAATTAGTATCGTATATGATATGTCATACAAACTCCTGTATCGAGAAAAAAAGGAGTTTATCGGAAATACATGAAAGTGCCTTCTTTACTCAAAGATAATTAAATGTTTATCGTAATCGTTTAATTTGTTTCTCATGATGAGGATTTTTGAGATATATTGTAAAAAAATAATAATAATAATAATAACAAAAAAATGTGAAAATGGGTTTTAATTAAAAAAAAAAAAAAAAAAAAAAAAAAAAAAAAAAAGTGGTGGAAGAGGTGGAATCATATGCTTTACTTTAGTTAAAAATGAGTGGCTAAAATTAATCACTCAATCTGTATGTTTTTTACAATCTTTAAAACAACCGTGTCTTATGCAACGAGCATATATTGATCAACAAGTAAACAGACTTAGAATTAAAATCCTTTTCAAAAATGTTACTTATCAAGGATTTTCTTCCCGAGCTCCGGTGAGGGACGCGAGGTATTACGTGAAAAACAATTTACAAGATTTTAAGATTCTGTTTAAATAAGTTTTAGTTTTTACTTATAGAATGTTTTATACATAAATAAATGAATTCTAAGTAATAAACTAACAGTATTAGATTGTTTGACATATACATTAAAAATTAATACTTATTAAAACAAACCAAGTAACAACAAATAAACAAAGTTAAAAGTATTATGTAAAACTTAAAAACACAAAATAAATAATGTTATTTAATTTTGAACTTAGTGATAGTATTCGTAAAGTAACTGACACATATTATTTATGAACTTAGTGATAGTCACTAAATTTAACTTATGAACTATTTTTGTAATCATATTGTTAACCTCAAGGATATTTTTTGCATATATATATTTTTTTCAAAACAATTTATGTAATCGCAAGTAAGCCACACGAACTATTTTTTCAGTTTTTCCAGTAACTTTTACCGTTCAATGAACAATAATTTCTCCTAAAAAACCATTTATAGTTTAAATTAAAATTAGAAGACATCTCAAAACCAAGTATAAGTAAGACAGTAATCTAGAGCAATTTACAGATATAAGCTATAACTGAATATGTAAGTTGTAACTTTATTAGTATAATGTTATGATTTAATTTGAGTTGTATAGAAACATGTATACCTCTAAATCAACATACTAAAAAGTTGATAGGTCAAATTTGACGCATCTAAAGTGATGGTACAACTGTAATATGATTTTCCATTTTAATTGAACAATACACAAGTACTAAGCTTGGAATTAATTATGTCTAGGGTAAGAAGTTGAATGGAGTGGACAGCAGCATTATTATGAATAATAAAATGGTTAAGTAGTACTATTAGTAGGATCCCATTAATCAAAGATGGTCCATTAACAGACCTATAGACCAAGGACCAAAAATGAGCTTGTGGGGTTGCAATAGTGGTAAGTGCATGTGCAGATGAATGTTGTGTCTGTTGAGTGTTGATATCAACATTAGCTGTGTCTGTTTACCATAATTATCTCTTTGATTGCAACTCCTACCAGCCCTTTTAAAAAGATTCCAGATAATAACTCCAACTCATCACAATTACTATACTTTGTAAACGTTTATACGAAACTAGTTCATTACGGAGTAATTAGTAAGACGAACAAACGTGATAGTTACAATGATACATTGATCGATCAATCGCTCAACTGGAATTGTATAGTTCGTTAAATCTTATTGTAATTAAAACTTATTATTAGTCTCAGTCTCGCCATGGCTATAACCTGTGATATTATTAGCAAGTGACAAAGATCGACATCACATACTATTTTTCGGAATCTTTGTAAACAACTGTAATTATCGAGCTGCCATGTTAATGAATGCATACTTTCGGTCAAGTTTTGATCAAAATCATATTGTTCATAGACGATCACTTTCTTAGTTTCTTTCGCCGATAAGCAAGATTTTAAAAAACTTAATGTATTAAACACGATTATATAGTTACATGCATGAGTACTATACCAAATCAAGACTAAAGTGAAATAATCTTTGTGACTATACTAAAAACTCAATAATCTGAGCCATATCCGATATTGAGTTGATCTAGCAACAAGAGTGGAAGAGCGTATCTAAAAAGGCACCATTACCAAATCCATAAACCAATATCAATAGTAAAGATAGATTACTTAAAAGGGTTTGTCTAACTTGTACCCTAGGGGCACAAGTTAAGCATACTAAAAGACAGCAGGATCTCACAGAAAAGGACATGAGGATCCACATAAATTGTGGATCCCAGTGTCCTTTTCTGTGGGGTCCCCGTGTCTTTTAGTGAGCTTAACTTGTGCCCCCAGGGCACAAGTTAGAAAAATCATACTTAAAATGACAAAAAGTTGTTATTTTACATTAATTACTACCTATGTCTAGAGATGGCAACGGGTCGGGTTCGGGGCGGGTTTTAGTGTACCCGTACCCGTTTATAATATCCAAACCCGTATCCGCCCCATTACCCGTCGGATACCTGATGAATTTTATCCATCGGTTTTTCGGGTTTACCTGCGGGTTTCGGTTATCCCCAATTGAATATATATGGACAAAATGACGGTATTAATATTAAGTCACACTAAAATTCACCCAAAAAATAAAGGAAAACACCCTAACATATTCATTTTTTTTTAAAGTTAAAGAAAATAAATATCGTATCAAACGATTTAACGCTTTTGAATAATACATGTACAGAATAAAATATGTTATGTAATAGAGATAAGTATATAAAAAAATATAATGAAAGAAATTATATATAATTTATATATATTCTAGTTAATTATAATATCAATAAAGCGGGTATAGATTCTGGTAAACGAATACGGGTACGGGTACGGGTACGGGTAATCGGGCGGGTATTACCAGAACCCGTACCCGGCTAAAAAATTATATCAATACCCAAACCCGCATCCAAACCCGCACCCGAACCCGACCCAACCGGTTCGGGTTTCGGTTTTCCCCATCGGTTTCGGGTGCTTTTGCCATCCCTACCTATGTCGGTTACAAACAGTATATAGGTGTCCGGTTACATACAGTATGTCGGTGAAAGACACAGACAATAACATAATGTTTATTTCCACTTATCACATCTCTAAACACCCGAAGAATATAAGGAAACACAATTTCATTCCTCCAACCAATGTGGGATTCAAACCTTAGGACAAGTCTCACATGGATAGTACCCGAATGTTTGGTTAAACTTATATCATATTGTTTTGATTTAGTTTTCTTTTTTACTTGCAATATAGCCAATTACCAGTTGCATATTGGTTACGAAAGGCGGTTGAGTTTGATGTTGAGCTTGTGTCTCAAGAGTGTGTTTATTGGTATTCGTTTTGTGTATGTTTCTTACGTATATTTCTTACCCTTTTACTGGTAATTTTCTATCGAGTTATAAAAGGTAATTCATATTTTGTTCTTAAGGTACGTGTAGTCAAACTACAATAAAACTTGTATAACAGTTGGTGCAGAATCTTGAGTTGGTGGCCTAGTTTCTGTTGTTCGAACACTAGCGAATACTTCTTCATTTTGAGATATAGTGTTTTCACTGACACCTTCTATGGGATTAGAACACTCAACTTCGGGTTCACCTGCTTTGTTTTCATTGGAATCTTGAATTGTTTCCGCAGCTTCTGTCTTTTCATTGGCATCTTCTATGCAAGTATTACAATGAACTTCATTATCCTCATAAACAAGTTTTGCCGTCAATGGCGTCGGAGCACTAGCCCTGCCATCTTCAGCACCCTTCTCAGATCCATTCTCTATATTAGATGGCTCCACTGTCCTTTCTGCCTCTTTTGTACCTTGCAATATTAGATGATAACATTCATTTTTTTAATTATTTTTATTTTATTTTATTTTATTTTATTTTATCTATTTTGATACTTCTGAGTATATAACTAGGGGAGAGCAACAAAGCCAAAACTTTCTAGAATTTCTCGATTTAGGTTTTGGGTGTTCAAAAAATATACGTATTCGGATATCCGAAAACTTGATCATAATTTACTAAAAAGTTGGGTTTTATAAAAGGACATTTTTGGAAGTCATATAAAAGTTTTCCAAAAATAATAGATAACTGGATATTCAGATACATAAAATTGTAATATGAAATTTCGGATATCCAAATTACAAAAAACTTAGATAGAATGTTATTTCTAATATAAAACCATCATTGCAAATTTCGGATATTCAAATTTGTGATATAACTAGTTGTTGACATGTCTCTTAAATTTTTTAAATTAACAAAAAAAAAAAAAAAAAAATATTGTCAAAAATGTCTCATTTCATATTTTCACTTTAGTGGCCACTTAGATATGAGATATTTCAAATCGGTTGTTTTCTTATTTTTTCATGATAGAAAAGTCGTTAGTTGGGAGATACTCGTGGTATATTAATGTTAAATTATGGGCTAAACAATGATATGTTAATACAATCATTGGGCTTATTGGAGGGGGGCCTAGCACCCGCTAGCCACCCCTCCCTCCGCCCCTGTATAACTCTATGTATAACCAGTATCTTGTAACTAGTTTTTCCAAATGTTTTATGATCAATCTAGCTATATGTGCTTCTCGGAATTGCATGTGACGAGTGAATACCGTACAGTAAAAAAATTGAGCATTTAAACTTTGAGTTCATGCACATGGTTATTTGGTGGCAACGAATATATCACATTTATTTATTTATCCATATTCACAGTTTAGTCTTTAGGTTATGAAATTTAGGAAACATATGAGAAACAATCTCCTGGATATAAACCACACAATTCTTTCTTCTGAAAAACATATACATCATCTACACGTGAGAAACTTTAATGTGTCACCATTTAAGGCCTATATGTATCACCAAATGATCGACACTTATCTTGTACTAGCCAATTGTTGTTATCATACTATATTATAAAGCATGAAAGCCTACTATCTTAACTACTTATAATGTAGATTTAGTCAAAGGGGAAAAGTGAAAAACTGAATTTTCAGTCAATCCCCATTTTGCCCTTCTATACTAAAAGGGTGAGAGAAAATGAATTGTGTAATTAATGCTCTTATTAAAACACCTCATAACTTAAAATTACAATAATTTATTCATATGGTACAATCAATTAAAAGCATATATATCAAATTAAAACACCCATTACTAAAAAAGTACAATAAAATTTTCACAATTTACAATTTAAACATGCTACAACATAATATAAAATATAAAATAATTAAACACACTAATTAATGTTATTTTTAAAACACCCTAAAATGAAAAATATATGTTATTATACACATTATACAAATTAATAAAACACACAAAACTTTATACAAGCTAACAAGTTGATGTTGCATATAGTTTTGAAAACTGGACCGGACCAACGGGTTCAACTGAAAAAAACATATAGTTTTGAAAACTGGACACGACGGGTTCAGTTATTAAAAGCATGACTCGGTTTAAATCGACCCATTTTTCGACCGAAACGGTTCAACCGGGTTTCAAAACATTATGTTGACATGAGCTTAAGTATCAAAGTCAATAAGTCAACAAAGTCAATAAGTCAACACATTTAATCCCTAAATCTTCAAATTTTTATTAGAGGTGGCAAAACGGGCGGGCACGGGCACGGGCTAAAATGGCACGGGTTAAAACGGGCACGGGCTAAACGGACAAATTATAAATCGGGCCAAACGGGCACAGGCTAAAACGAGCAAATTATAATTCAACTATTGAAAACATTCGGAACAGTCCTAAAAACCCCTTTAATACATCTTGTAAAAAAAGACCAAGCATCTAAGTCTTAACTATATTTAATTATTTTTTCTTAAAAAAATAAAATAAAATAAAAAATTGAGTATTAAATGAATAAAAATGCAACTAATTAAATATATCTATCAATTAATTAGAGTATTAAATAATTATGCATAAAATAGTTAATAAATGAGGTAAATTAAAATTAAAATAGTTGGAATGTTTTATAGTTACCAGTGATAAGTGAATTGGTCGAAAAAAAAATAAGAGTAATTGCTTGAAAGTTGAATTGTGTGATTCGAAAGCCCATCTAATAATATCTGTTTTTATCTTTTGCCTGTAAGAGCCCATCAAATAAATGCAAGGGGGCAAAAAACGCCCCAAACTTTTAAAAAAGTGTCAAAAATCGCTCAAAAGTTACAAATTGGGCAAGATTTGCCACCCATATCTTTTATTATTTTTCATTTATAACCCATAAACTTTTTTTTATCACTAAACGATCTGTCGTTATAAAATCCCGTTGCTATGCACGGGTATTCGTCTAGTTAATAGAAATACTTAAAATTAAGCATTACAACTTCTAAAGCTATAAGTACAACAACTAATACTACTTATAGAAATTCCTCTCATATTTAATTCTAACATAAAATTAATACTAACATTAAATACAATAAATAAATGATTATGTACATTAAATACAATTAATTAACTGGTCAATAAATATAATTAATGCATTTATTAAAACACCACTTACATACGAAATATAAATTATCAAGCATATTGTACAACCAATTTAAACACAATTCCTGCATTAAATGTCACTAATACAAATAATAAAACATATTATACAAATATTCAAGCCCAAACGGGCAATGGGCCAAATGGGCTAGAGCCCGAACGGGCACGGGTCAAACGGGCTCGAGCCCGAACGAACACGAGTTAAACAAAATTTTTGATATTCGTAAATTTATTGTTAAAAAGAAGATAATAAACTAAAATATGTTCACATATTGTAAAACCAAGCAAACTATTAAACAAAAAAATAAAATAAAATAAAATAATATAAACTAAGCAAAATTTCATCAAACTTTTGCTATAAAAAACTAATCAGTAAAGCTATTGCCAAAAAATGTATAAATAAAATAAATTATTAACCGTAAAAATTAAAATACAGAGTGCTAGCAGCTGCATCGCGCGAGGACCCTACTAGTTATTATAAACTACAAACTACTGGCCACTTCTTATATTTTATTTATTTCGAACCTAAGACAAAATTAAACAATAAAACGAACTTACGTTATTCAATCCGTGACTCAATGCCTTTAATGATGCCTAAGGCATGAACAACACCTTCATAAAAAAACAAGGGGTAGCTCACCCTCTCAATACCATGTATCTTAGTATATATAAAAAGTTATCAAGTATAGTCAAGTCGTGATGCTATCATTTTTTATTTTTTATTTTTTTAAATAATTCGCGTTAAACTGCTACAAAAACTATGGTTTATAAATTACAACCTAAACATGATCAAAGGGTTTGTAGCCCAATGATCATCATTAGATAGTGATGCTCTCGATCAACCGACAGGTTGTGGGTTAAAATTTTATAACAGAGATATGGAATATATCGCATAAAATGAGATTGAAGTGAGATAGCTTTATAGGAATAATCTGAACACATGTGATGATATAATTTTGGTCAAAGTTAGAAACACTTTATAAACAATTTAGCATGAATTATATGCAAGATACAACAATATAATAAACATGTTAGAGACGTATACCTACAAGAAAGAATATATTGATGACGATAATAATCATTGCAACAATTTCCACAAACTATAAATACAACTAATACTAATTATCATTGAAAACAAGTGTGAACCATATAATAAAGAACAAATAACTTCAACCAAACGCTACACGATGCTTTCAAATTTGTGTTCACATGATGTAGGAGTAACCTCAATTTATAGACAATCTGAATACTCGTATTTTTGACGTGGATAAGTAACGGATTATCACACAAATGAGTAATATTACAACGGATAAAACACCAAGAATTGAGAAACTCTCTTAGCCTCTTTTTATTAATTTAATTTAAAAAAAAAAAAAAAAAAAAAAAAAAATTCTTCTAAATTTAAACAGTGAAATATTTATAATTAATAGACAAATACTAATCCCATCACGATTTTAAAAAATAGTAACTAAGTTAAAACACACTGATATATATAATTAGAAGATAATTATAATCCTAAAATAGTGAAGACTTCTAACTTGATTAATATACATTATTAATTCTTTAGCTAACTCAAACACCTAGCGCGTCATCGCATAAAGATCTTAGCGTGATTTCCTTTTAGCTCCAATGGTATTATTCTCTAACCGCAAATTTTTAGTTGACTGATCAAAAAAAGCTTTTGAAAAATATGTTACGAGTTCAATCTTTGCTCCTGGTTAAAGGGTATTGACATATTGAAACATGTGTGCATTCTCTAAGGTTAGATCCTTGAAGAAAGGTTAGTCGACACCTCAAAAAATGCATGAAGTCAGGGTTTTCTCGTCAATTTAAACCTATGAGAAAATATAGTTGGGATCGAGCTTAGAAAATCTACAACGTTACGAGATGTAGTATAGCCTTCTCTTTCTATAATGAATTTGTATTTCTAGTTTTCTCGCAATTTTTTAGTGACAATTTCTTTAACTGGAATTTTTTCAAAATTATAATTTTGCTAGTCTATCTAATATATCCTATAATTTGTGACAGTATTTTTGACCTAAAACCCCTTTTTTCATAAGCAATAATTGTAAGTTATCGAAATGTACGTTAATGTTATATTAGCAAGTATACGTCAATTCGAGTGCAAGTATTATCACATACTTTTTAATTTTTAAAATCATAAATTTGGAGAATAAATAAGGACCATCAAAATACCAACTACGAGTAACAGATTTTCGTGATTAAGAATCAATTTTCTTTAAACTATCGAATGATCTTAAATTTAAAATGTCAAATAAAAGAGCGAAAGTACTTCTTTTTAGATAGATCATATCCTTAAAGTAATACTCTAGTTTAATTTGTAGTTCATAAAAATAATCGGATTTAAAAGAACTTTTTCTACATGCATGTTCAACAAGTTAAAATCTAAACCACAAGGGGTGATCCAACGGTAAGAATACCAGCTTTTCAAAGAGGAGGTCAAGGGTTCGGATCCAATGGGGACAAAATTAATCCCCTTGTGGCCACGGAGGATTAGTCGCCGTGGGATTAGTCGCCGTGGTTATCCAAAAGGGTAGTCGCCGTGAGATTAGTCGGCTCGCAATGTCGAGTCAGAAACCCATGTTAAAAAAAATATATATAGTTAAAATCTACTAACCTTTATGGTTCTCACAAAATTCATGTACTACATAATTTTTTTTTGTTTGACATAAAAATAAACTTTGAATAAAGGTAAACGAATGAGGAGAACGAGTCTTTTACTCGATATACGTTAACCTAACCTAGCTAATTGATCAGTCGAAGTATTAGATGATCATTTCCAAACTCTTTGCCTAATGAGATTATTTCATCCTGAAATCTATGGCAAGGATATAAAAGTGTAGTATCTTTGTGGTGGTAAACACAATAACCTTTGAATGAAAAGATAGAAAATAGAAAGAAAAGCATCTAAATAACTTTATTCACACGGAAAGCGTGATAAAAATAGTAATAAATCACACACATGCAACCACAACCCTACATCACCACAATATTTCTTTCTAACCGAAACCTTCCATCCCCCACCTCTCTTTCTTTAAGCATCCTATCCTAATAATAATCATCCTATATATAAATCCAACTCAACACAACCTAATTTGTCACAGGCACCAGCATCAACTCGATCGATCACGTACCAGATTTCGTTTTTCTTTTTTTCTTTTTTTGGTTGCAGCAGGTGGAAGCTTCCAAAGGGATCGCATTGATCCGTCTTATCTTAGTTGATGATTTGGATCATGCGATGTCTTTGGACGTTTCCATCCATGTTACTGCATCTATATACTTATCGACCCATGGCTTCGATTCAATTCAAAGGTTTTATATCTTTCTTCCCTTTCTATATTTATATGTTTATGCGTGTACGTGTAGAAACTCCGACCTAACGTGTTTGATCGAAAAACATATTACAACAAAAAGAAATTCTTTTGATAATTAAGGATATGATCTACGTGTATAGAGGTAAAATATTTGTTTTGGTCACCGTTATTTCTTGTAAACATCATCACAATTGAGTTTAACTTAGGTAAGGTATAAAAAAAAAAAAAAAAAAGAAAAAAAAAAAAATTGATGTAGTTTATAGTATATACTTGTCATTTTTAGGTTGTTTACTCTTTTTTCATGTTAAAGGAAAGTAGATCATTTTGTTCAGCAATAAATATTCAACAACAACAACAAAGGCTTTAGAGACCTTACAAGCATAAGTTATAATTTAGCACACCAAATTTACACAAACCATTCTTCATCTAATACAAATTTGGGCAATACGCGAGAAGTGGTTAAAGGAATCGTTAAGTAGTCCGTCAGGTCTTCGAATATCTTGGCACTTTGAGCTGATCGAGGTTTAATTTACCAGTTTCGGCTGTGTGGTGAGAACGTTTGTTATCTTTAATTTCAGCAAACTCGACTCTCATTTATATTTCCACGTACTGGTTGTAATTAATCTGGTATGGTTACATGTTTTATGTTTGTCTTTACAGTTTGATGCATGCTAGCTAGGAGTTCGATCAAGGGCGAAGATAATACAGTGAGATCAATGTTAATCATCTCATATATGTTTTAATTGAAATCTAGCTTTTGATATACTTTGAGCAAAAATAATGTTAGATCAGCTGTGATGAGAATAAAAAATCTGCTTGATATAATTAAAAATTTGAAAGTTTATTGTTTGATGCCCTATAAAAGAAAGAACATGAATATTTAAGCCACTTTAAGAAGTTAGATTGATACCATAGTTTATACCTTCTTTAAACTAGACATCTACATTAACTTAAATCTTGACTTTTGTAATCAAAGAGTCACTTTTCAAAATCCTAAATCTTTGTATCTAATAGCATAATTACATTGGAAGTTTGAAACTTAATATCATTTATCTAATTAGATTTAGATAGAGAAACGATCTATAATGAGCACATATATAGATGGTAATTATAAAAAATAATACAAATGCATGATCAGTCAAGAGCAAAGCTAGGTACACCTTATTGTTTTTGGTGAAGAAAACCATGACATCCAATCCCACATAGGTTAGAATGATAAAATGGTGAAAGTTTATATACCACAGTCTATATCAACTTCACGTCTTTTGGTTAGTATCATATTTCGAGTTGGACCGTCAAATCATTGCTAGTCCAGCAGTAATGAGATGGTCGTTCTCGAAATATTATACGAAGCTTTAAAACTTTTAATGTGTTTCGAGCTTATTTTTTTCTTTCTAATTTTCTACTTTTTATATTTGTTTTCACTTTTTAAGGACTCTATGGTGCATTTAGTAAGGAGTTTTTTTTCCTTCACTTTTTATGTTTTCTTTTGATCGTATAAATTTTCTTAACAAGGAAAGGTAGGAGATAATGGTGGGTTGAGAAAATGGTATGACCTTTTGAATTCGATCTTAATCGGGGTTTGGGGTTATTGTGGGGTCCATCGTGATGGTTAATTACCACTCAAATATGAGATTTACTATAACAACATAAATTTTACAAAAGAAAAAAAAAACAAAAAATAAATAAATAAATAAATAACTTTTAAATAATGATATGACATGACACTTTGACCATTGTTTACTATCTTCATTCACAACTCTTTCTAATATAACAAATTATTGTGCTACACATCATTGTGTGAAATTTTTTGTAAATTTTGTGTGTTTCTAACATTTCTTATGAATTATTCCTTATGGACAAAGTATAACTAACAGTGGTGTTTTTCTTCACTTTCATCGCTTCTCAGACATTCCTAGGAATGCTTTGTCATTTGAAATCCAGGAAGTTCTTCTTTTTTGATGGTTAGATAGCTGTGACGACTGTTTAGTTGTATTTCTTTCTTGTCGGGACTAAAAATGTTTCGAAAAGATATGTAGGTGTAGAAAAAAAGATACTAGTTACGATCATATCACTACTGACTGTGAATAGGTGTATAACAACAAATGTATGTTCCTACTTCGATCATGGCTTACTAAACGATTATCCGCGCATAGCGGCGACACTATATATAGTAACGTCAATAGTGTGTGCAATTTTGTATTTATTTGTTGAAGAAAGTTAATTCTTTAATTGTAATTAAGTATTTAAATTTTTAAGAGATGTATTGACTTTTATAAGTAAAGTTATTTTAGTCAAACAACATTACTCATTTTTTTAAGTTTATAAATTTTAAGTAAATGTGTTTTCTATTTGTGTTAGTATAGATATGCTAGCTCCAAGAGGTTGCATACTCTTTGCTATTTTTAAACATTAACATAGCAACTTATTTTTCCATGAAAGAAACTTCCACTACCACAAAATGGACCTAAGGCAACACTCATAAAGTGTTGCATTACGCCTTGAAAGTGTTGTATTATGGATAATGCGACACTTTTTCAAGTGCTGCCTTAGGCTCCGTTGCCTTAGGCCTAAAGCAGCACTTTTCCTAGGATATGCAACACTTTTTTAAAGTGTTGCCCCTGTTCATCAAATGCAACACTTAAAGTGCAACACTTTTGAGACACAAATGTAACACTTTAGATACTCTAATCAACACTTTTTAGATTCAATGCAATGTTTTTCACAATCAAGAGCAACACTATATACCAAGCAATAACAACACTTTTATTTGTTTAGTGCAACATTTCACGACATCTACTGCAACACGTTTTACACATTAGAAAGTGCTATGTACTGCAGTTTCTTAAATAGTATAATTTTCAAGTGAGCTAATAAATCTCATATTATTTCGAGAGTAACAATAAACTTATCACAATAATATCATTTTGTACATTAGTAAATACATAAAATGTCAAAGCAACTACAAAAAATGGCATAGTTAAAATAAATACGCTCAGTTACAATCAAAGTTATATTGGAACGCCCGTCACAAGTCTCTACCCATAAAGAACCCCTTTCTTCCTTTCTTTGACTTTAAAAATAATCGGCACACATGACAGATATTCAAACCGGTGAACTAATCAACAACAGAAAATGCCACTTGACTAGCCTTGTTTATATAAACTATCAATACACACCCTTTACCTCTGTGTACACACTAGCAAAACTACTTAAAAGTGCCATGACCTGCAAAAGAAATAATCAAGCGCACATACATTAGAACGATCCTTAGTTGAATGAACACTTTGTTCGGTAATATAAAGAAATAGGCTAAAAAGTCTACTCACAATCGCCATCATCCAGCCTAGGAAAGGAGTCTGAAGAACATGATCAGAACTGTAACAAAGTGAAACGCCGTGTAAAAGAAGAGCCAATAAGTAAAATATAAATAGCCGCAAAAATTCATAGACAACTCAGTTCCCCTGTCTTTACACATACTGTTAAAAAAACATGGTCAACGACAATGATAAAACTATGATAAGTTTGAAACTAATAAGTAACCGAATAACAATGAAGTGTTTGCTAATGCGCCTATTCTAACTTATGGAAAATGCACAGATATAAAGCAATCTGATTCAGAAACAACACGGGTATTATTAATGTTGTAATATGGAGATATTTAAACAGACTTACAAAGGATTAAGTTGCGCTGTTGTGCACCCCGCACAAAGTAAAATGAAAGCAGCCCACTGGATCTCACCTAACCTATGCAAAGTTATTGTAATGCAACATTATTATTAAAAAAAAACATGATCAGAAGATGGTGTAATATAGTGGTAGAGTTGATCTTTAAAGGTAAGAGCACATACTTCCTTTTGAGAATTATGCGGTACAAGACACTGGTACTGATAATATTGAGGTTTTTGAGTATCTGATACACTGGTGCATCCACATACGCAAAGATATAGTACTGCCAACACGTGTCTTAGAGAGATATACTAAACTAAAAAGCCATTAAAAATGTAGAATTAACTAACGATAAACAACAACCTGGAGCAAATTCTTGACAAGGTAAAGCGATGCTGGAATGGGGTAAACACTAACTTCGTCGACTGTTGTACTCAACCTGACACCAAACAACAGAACTAAAAGGTTAAGAGACGACTTCAAGCTTTTTGGACTTTTTCCAAATATGCAAGACAAAAGGAAGTAACTAGAAGAAGCCGTGATACCCGTATGCATTTGCAATGAGAAACGGCACACATGACAGATATTCAATTGTGCTCTACCCACCACTTTAGCCTTCTGCTACACCAAATCAACATGGCCTGAAAAATATACAATTGAAAAAGAATATGGTTAGTATTTAAAAAAAAAAAAAAAAAAAAAAAAAAAAAAAAAGTTGCTTGAAATGCATTTAGTAATTAAGATTTGATAATTTTTAACATTACATACTACTTATGTTCAATGGATAGGTTTGGTCAGATCATAGTTACCGAATTCGCTGGGTGAAGGACGAATTTAGTATTGGATCGAATTGTACCAATTCGAAATTCACTGCGTTCCAATTCGATGCGGTACGATGTACCAAATCGAAATTCGGTGCGTACCATTAATTGCAAATCGGCGTTCCAATTAACTACAATTCGGCGTTCTCCTTTCATGAAAACAGTCCCGAGAAAAAGATAAAATGAATAAGAAGAAGAAAATTTTTTTGACTGTTGCTTTCTTGTTGTTGGCTGCGGGAGGAAGAAGAAGACGGTCAAAAGATAGGTTTTATAATATGCTTGGGCTGTTGGGTAGCTGTTGTTGTTGTATAAGTTAATAACTTTTTCAGCCCACCCATTTCTCCTTTCCAAGCCCAACCCATTCACTTTATTAGTTTTGTAAGTGTTTTAGTAATATTGTTACAATGAAAAAGGTTGAGGTCCTTCTATTTTTACTTCTTATTTTTAAAACTTTTATTTTTTCTTTCAGTAAATTTATCACGTGTAAAAAAAATTAATACTTTATTAGTGTAAATTTTTTTTAAGACCTTTATTAGTGTAAAAAAAAATTATCACGTGTATTTGATTTTCAATTATTTTTTTTATAACATATAATTATGAATTATAATACCCCGTGTCCCCGAGTCCATATTCAAAATTTGGACTCTTTCAAAACGAGTCCACGAATCCTTGAAATTATATATTGAAAGGTTCGACCCTTGGACACGTACCCGAGTCCGACACCCATACCCGAGTCCGAGCATCCTAGCATTCCATAATTCCAATACAATCAATCAATTAACTACAAATCAGCGTTCCAATTAAATACATTTCATAATTTCCATTATTCCAATACATCAATTAACTACAAATCAGCGTTCCAATTAAATACATTCCATAATGCCAATACATTCCATTATTCCAATACATCAATTTACAAGTATAAATACATCCCCTTAACTAGTATTACGTTGCAATATGTTTTTCAAATTAAGTTTTTGTTTTGTATGGTACAATGAATTTCGAATTTTAATATACGTACCACTTCGTACCGTTTCGTACCGAAATGAACCTACCCCCCTTCGTACCGAATACGTGACCTATAGCGAATTGCGTACCCGAATTTCGTATTCGTACCGGAGCGTACCGCGTATTAGGTAACTATGGGTCAGATCATATGTATTGGTTTGTTTCAGTCGTAACAAGTCCAAGTCCTTACTTGTGCTTCCTTTTAAATATAATAATAACAAATAGTATAACACGCTGAATGAGAATTAACAACTTATGTGCAAGTAAAAATATAGAAAGAAATAGGCAAGTTAGGCAACTTATCAAAGTGAGTTCAGGTCTAATGGGTCACATTGTGCTTTATTGAAAGATGTCTAGCTTATTATGTTTACCTTTATAGTTAACTTCTGTTATCAGGTCGGTTTAAATTGGGTTGAAATATCATGTTGGGTTGTTTTGACCCGAACCCGATAACTCGATAGTGTTATCGGGTCGGGTTCGGGTTAAATAATTAATGTTATCGGGTTAACCCGATAAGACCCGATAATCAATATTTAATTTTTTTTCCTAATCTTTTTAGGATGTTATCCTACTTTAATGGCTCGTATATGGAACACTGCTTTGCATGTTTAAGATATTCAAATTGTGCTTTGCATTTTGTTGCTTTGCCCTTTTTTAAGATATTCAACTTGTTTAGTTAGGAATCCTTGACATAACTAAAACTAAAAATGCTACTGTAATAAAATTTGTAATTCATATATAGTATATTGTCAAATTAGTGTTTAACATATTTTACTCTCTACTTGCATTCTTGCATTGCCTACTGTAACATTCATCTTGCACTATCTAGTGTCTACTGTAATGTCTTCTAAATGATTTTGTAATTCATACATTTCGCACTGCCTTCACTAAGATATTCGAATACAACATATTGTACTATTTGCCGTAACATATTGTTAATCATATTTTAGCTATCAAAAATTAAATGTCAATGACCAACGTTTTAGCTAGAATAATTTTTTTTATCAAATTAAATAAACCAACCCGATTAACCCGAATCACCGGACCCGACCAGATACTAACCCAAACCCGACTCCTTATCGGGTCGGGTTGCGGGTTAGTTTTTTCTTACCAAAACCGACTCAACCCGACCCGATAACACCTGGTAGCGTCATAATAGATCTCATGGCAATACATCAACGAAAAGGAAGTAATTTTGTTACCTTGATAAGGGCGTCAGAGTCGAGAAAACTTGTCTGCAAAGCCGATTGCATAGTAACAACATTGGTCATGAATCACGAAACAACAAAGTGGTTAACGAGAGGCCACCAATTTACAAAGGATTAATTGAAGATTTAAAATCGATTTACTAAGGATTGAATGTAAATAAAGAAGTGAGGATCGATGGGAAATGGTTAATAGCAATTGGATTTTTCTAATTTTGACTCAGAAAGAGGGAAAGCAGTTTGGGGGAATATAATTTTTAGATGGGCGGGGAAAGTTAACCTAATTTTTATTTAGGGGTGTTTGGGCGGGTGTTCAAAATTTTTAGTTGCTTAACAAGATTAAAAGATACCCGCTTCTTTAAAAATTTGCAACACTTTGAGAAAAATGTTGCCTTAGACCAACAAATGCAACACTTGTTTTAAAAATGTTGCTTTATATTCAATGTTCTCTAACAAGCAACACTTATAAAAAGTGTTGCTTATAAAGTGTTGCATTAGCCATGTTTTGTTGTAGTGTTCACGTTATAGACAATGTTAAAGTGTAAATCGTATTTACCGTTGTTTGGATTCTTGTTTTGCATGTAATTATACAACACTGCATTCGGGTTATCAACTACGTCTCATAATACAAGATGATGCATGGGATTGAGATTCTTTGTTCATGTTGGTTGAAGTTGTAACGCTTTTTGGTGGTGTTCTAATGTGTCACACATGGTAACAAAATGGTCTAAATTGTAATGGTAAATACATAACCTAAACATTTGATTATACTCAACCTTCTTTATTATTTGATCTCAAACTAGTTAGACCGACTGTAATGGGTGGTGGTCGATTACAATTTCATAATGCGTCACCTTTGACCAATGGTGGCTGATCTTACACAAGGTTTTTTAATATTTGTTTAACAAACATACCAATCTCATGATAGAAATGCACTTCTTTGACTAATGCGTGGTGGTCGGCTACCAGGTGGTGACACCATCACGCGCGAATCTCACTACACCTCCCTACACCCATTTTTTTTCATTGGTTTGGTAGTGCAGACCAACAAAAGATTTGCAATTTTTTTTTCTTTGGTATGTGTGTGTTTGTAAAATATATTGTTGGTTATGTTTGTATAAACTTGAGTATTTTTATATGTTTGGTTTGGTGGTCATCATTACACCCGTTTGATAGTGAGTTTGGTGATGTACTTAATGATGATGTAATGATGACGTGGAGGTAATGGAATCGATGACCATAAGCCGTTAGCACCAATAACACTTCAAAATACAACTCGGTCATATCTTCACCGTCAAAATGTAATTTACACCCCCTTAAAAAAAAAAAAAAAAAAAGCGTGTGAATCATATAATCTAGATGCAATTTTATGGATATGAGTTATGCAAAACATTAGATGTTTGGTTAAAGCATTTCTAAGATAGATTCGCTGTTAGTTGTTATGTTTTAAATTTGATTATTAGTCTATAAACAATTGAATTTAGGTTAGGTAAGGTAGAAACTTGATGTAGTTTATAAATACTTGCCATTTTAAGGCTGTTTACGGTTTTTATGTGTTAAAAGGAGGTGGGTAGTTTTGTTCAATAGTAAATATTCAACAAGGACAAAAACTTTAGACTTTGTATTTACAAGCTAAGATTCTTTAGCATACAAAATTTACATATTTTTTTTCTTTAACTATACAAGTATTCATGCAACTTAATTTAGGCAATAAGCTAGAAGTGGTTCAAGGAGTCGCTAACTAATTCGTTGGGTCTTCCAATATCTTGGCACTTAGCTTTGAGGTTTACAATGATATTACGACTGGTGGTGAAAACGTTTCTTAGCTTTCAACTCGATCAGATTAAAACTTGACACTCAGTTATATTCCCACCGGTGGTCGGTACTTTATTAAGTTTACTTGTTATAGTTTCATATAAATGTAAATAATCAATTGCGTATTGTATGTTTATAACTAGGTCTAAGACTGGACTTTTTTATGGCACATAAACATAAAATAAAACTTTGATTGGTCTAATGTAGATGCCATAAGATTGTGTTTCTTTGTTCATGTCGTTTAAAGTGGTATTAATGGCTTTTTATGGTGTCGTACATCCGTAGTGTGTCACAAATGGTTACAAAATATAATGGCCAATGCATAACGTACATTTGATAATCAGGTTTACACTAATTGATCTCATACTAATTAGATACCCGTTGTTAACTTATAAACATGGTACCTGAGCGTCTACACTCTCAAAATGTACTTGACATCGCTATAAAAAGAAATTGAGATAATTAAATGTGTGTTATTCAATAGAAGTGTATTACGTAAGGGCATACACAATCAGGTTATGTGGCAAACGCATAATAGCTAGTTCAGACGGTACAATCCATTGTGAGTGTTACCATGTCACCATACATTTAATACGGGCGTCTCTCTGCACAACCGACCATTCTACTATAATGTGAACCGTAATCATTTTGTTTTTTTTATAAACCCAACTCATTGCCTTATTCCATTATTTAATTATTAAAAAGGTTAACGATGTTAAAACCTATTGAACTGTGCAAGTTTAATGCATTGTGTATGGCTGTAAACGAACTGAACGTTCAGTGAACATTTCATGAACCGTTCGGTAAAAGTTTGTTTATGTTCGTTCGTTTATTAAATGAACGAACATGAACAATATTTTACGTTCGTTTAGTTAAATGAACGAACATGAACAAAAGTCTCGTTCGTTCATTTATGTTCGTGAACGTCCGATTAGGCGTTCGTTAAAGTTCGTTTATGTTTATATATCACATCTTTTAATTTTATAATTTTAAAAATTGGTTTGTTTAAACAAAGTAACACTTATAAAACAATATATTGTGAAGAATTCAATAAAGTTTATGTTTGTTTGTCTATTTTCATTTATGTTCGTTTGTTTATGTTCGTTTAGCGTTCGTTTAGTGTCTTAATGAACGAACATGAACAATTCATTTTCTTAATAAACGAACATGAACAAGAAAATTCGTCCGTTTAACCGTCCGTGTCCGTTTATTTATCCGGTTAAAATTAAATGAATGAACATGAACAGGGCTTCGTTTGTGTTCGTCCGGTTCGTTTACAGCCCTAGCATTGTGGAATTTTTATATGAAATTTGAGATGTTGATGTGGCAATAATGTGAAAATGTATTGAACTTTCTATTACAATATGAATTGGAGATGCTTTAAAAAAGTGTTGAAATTATTCAGTGTTTTCTATTTATTTAATTTGGGTAAAATGCAAAAATTGTCCCTAAAATATCACGAAATAGTAAAAATGAGACCGAGACAAAAAGTCACGCAAAAAAGGCACTAACGTTACGCAAATTTGCAAAAAAAAAAAAAAAAACATCGAGAGCTAATTTCCATTTGTTTCCTCGTTAAGTGCCACGTCACTGAGGGTATTATAGTCATTTTGTTGCTTTAAGGTGAAACTGTTACTTTATGGACTAAATTTGCGATTTAAGTTTTATCTTTATTTCACACCCACCACCACCGCCACTCTCTACCGCCACACAACCAACACCACCACCCTTTACCGCCGCCGCCGCCACCACCCTCTACCACCACAGAACCAACACCACCACCCTCTCTAAACACTATTCATCATCTTCCCCATTGCAAATGAAAACTTAACTTCCTACAACAATCTCATCGATGAAGCTTGAAGCTGTCACTTCAAGATCACAACCAAGCCCCCAAGGATATCCTTCAAAAACACAAGAAATATTGATGAAAACTTAGTTCCTATTTTTGCATTTTTTTTTTTTTTTTTTTACTTGTGCATCAAATGGTACAAAATTGGCAAAGATAGTTTGCGGTCAATGGTAAAAAATAATTAATAAACTGATAACATGTATAGCCATGTTAAAAAAATTGGTGTAGAGAAGAAAGTCTAAAATTAGGTGGTAATTAGCATACAGGAGAGGGTTCTTTAGAGATGAAACAATGCAGAGAATCTTTGGTGACTTTAACCCATTGGTTAATCTATTGAAGAACACCTGGAAAACCACAAGCTGGTAATGCTTTTGCGACATTTTGTAAATGTTTGTAGCAATTGAGCTATTTTGGTTTACATCACCAGGCTGCTTGTGCCTTTTAAATTTTGGTATATGAGTTTGCTAAATGTGGGGCGAACTCCTATATAAACTGTCCAAAACTTTGTATTATATGCCATTAATTAAGTGGTATTCCTGCTAATGAATGTATAAGATATGATCATATTAGATTACCATTATTTGATAGTAAACCAAGAAGTTGAAAACAGCTACGTAGTTGATGCGTAGGGATTGCACCAGGCTTTACCTCTCGTGGGATCTCGAGAAGCTTACAACTCCCACCAGGCAGTGTACCTGATCGTTGTAGTATAGTATAGTGACAAGTACCGGGGGATTGATCGTTCAGCTAGGAATAGTGTCGCTAGGATTAGAAAACCTAAATACTAGTTCTAAAGATGAGGGATGATTATTTTTGTATTTTTCTATTTTTTAGAAAGCAAGTAAAAATCTCGGGTTTTAAGGGTTTGGGCGGAATTAGTTGCTAGTCAACTAACCCAATACTAAAGATGCAATCAAAATAAAATACTAGAAATGAAAATAAACTATATTAAACTAAGGTTGTGAGCAATAAGTAGAGAAATGTGTTTACTTAGATTTCACTACTCCCTAGATATCTTTTACACGTTAATTACTTGTTATAGTTGCGTGGATGATGGATTGTATTCCTTAATACCATTCATGGGGTGGCGCACTTAACTCCCCAATCCTATGAGTGCCTACTTCACTCCTATGTCGAGCCGGCTAAGAAGCTCCTAACATGGGATCATTAGAATTTACTCATGCATTAAATACAACCAATAAAACCTAGTGCACATCGGTTCATGTTTTCTAAGACGTTCAAGCATGTTACCATTTGGATGCCAATTTTCTTAAGCCTAACATCGAAATCATTCATCCAATACAACCATAAACAAGTAATCAATACATAATCAACATCTAGGTTTCATTAGATCTAAGCAAACATAAGATAAATCTAGCCTAACATGGTGGAATTAAGACAAGCACAAGATATAGACAACCAACACATAGACATATTGATTGAATTAGAAGAACACTTATCTCAATTACACATGTAAGGGTTCAAGGGCTGAAAACCCTTGAAAAACCTGTAAAATTCGTAATAGGTTCGGCCTTAGGGTTTCTCCAAACTTGTTCCTCTTTATGAATGAAAATTAGAAAAATATATATAGGAAATTGAGGCTGACGGCGTCAAGACTAAAGGGGTGACGCCGTCATCTCGCCGCCAAAAGAATCCTCGGACTGCCTTGATCTACATCTGACACCGTCATGTATTAGGTTCTTCCAGGCCGTCACGTGTTTACCTCTTGACGCTCTTCCTTGTGATGCCTTCATGTCTGCACTGGGCCGTCATGCAATTTACTCTTGACGCCGTCACCTACTGTTCCCAGCAAGGAAAATTAAAACTTCGGTGTTTTTTTCACTTTTATGCTCCAAAAACGTCAGAATTGCTTCCTTTTCCAGATTTCTCTCCCAAAGTACCTAAAATCACAAAAGGAACGATTTAGGGCAATATTTGATCAAATAAATTCAATTCCGGGCTTAAATGACCCCCTAAAAGTGGTTCATTTTTCGCCTCATCAGTAGTATAAGAATTGTTAAATCATTAAATGTAAGAGTGCATAATAAAAGTTAAAAAGAAACCCGAACTTGAGAAACGTGTACAATGATGTACAGCTATCATGAGTGTCCCAATAAATCTTGTACATTAGTAGCTGACGTAAAAAACCTAAGACAGTGTATCGACACCTTGAGCAGAATACTTTACCTGACCCTTTAAAGTGTTTGGAATTGATTTCTTATCGGATATCCAGTTTGATGTGTTTGGAAAACAGAAACTGTAAGCAATTATCAGCGAGTAGTTGGAATCCACCTACTTTGCGTTTGTATTGGGCCACTTGCATTATTAGTTCCTATTTTTGTATTTCCTGATCAATTACAGTGTTTATTTCGTCATTTCTTCCACCTCAAACCATCAATATTTCTTGTGTTTTTCCTTGAAACCATCAATATTTCATCGATGAGATTGTTGTACATTAAAAAAAAGAAAAAGAAAAAGTGATCGAAATATAGGTTTGGTCACTGGAATCTGGGTTTGGTCACCGGAAAAGATGAAGATGAAGGGTTAAGGGTGGTTGTGTGGTTGTGGTGATAGATGGTGAATAGTGTTTTAGGAAGTCATTTGCAATGGGGAAGATGATGAATAGTGTTTATGGAGGGTGGTGGTGTTGGTTGTGTGGTGGTAGAGGGTGGTGGTGGTGGCGGCGGTAGAGGGTGGTGGTGTTGGTTGTGTGGCGGTAGAAAGTGGCGGTGGTGGTGGGTGTGAAATAAAGATAAAACTTAAATCGCAAATTTAGTCTATAAAGTAACGGTTTCACCTTAAAGCAACAAAATGACTATAATACCCTCAGTGACGTGGCACTTAACGAGGAAACTAACGGAAATTAGCTCTCGGGTTTTTTTTTTTTTTTTTTTTTTTCAAATTTGCATAACGTTAGTGGCTTTTTTGCGTGACTTTTTGTCTCGTTTCCATTTTTGCTATTTCGTGATAGTTTAGGGACCATTTTTGCATTTTACCCTATTTATTCATTTTCATCAAAAGTACCATCAATAGAGAAGGTTTATTACTAACATTTCATTTGATATTATAAATATATACATTTCCCGTGGCTTTCACTGTTCACTGCACTGTTTTTTCTACAGTGTGCTACAGTAACGGGCCTTTGGGCCTTTTTTTGGGTTGCTACAGTAACCGGCTTTGGGTTTTTTTTCCCGTTTGCTACAGTAACCGGGTACTAAGTCCAGCCCGTTTCATTTGTGGCCCATTTTTTTGAGATTACTCGGACCCGGGTGAGCATGCATACCTTAATATTGAAACATCCCGCGACAACGTGCGGGTTTAAAACCTTGTTTCCTTACATTTATTGAATACGAGTTTATAGTTTATAATTTATAATTTGGAGCTAATGTAACTTTAATTTTCTTAGTGCACTACAAGTCTAGAAAGCCTTTTCGTTGGTTCTAAAACCCATTGGATCAAATCATTATTGTCCGTAATGCCATCTACTTTGAGATTGGGCCTTTTAGTAACAACTAATCTCTAAATATGGGCCTTGGACTATTTTTTTACCGAGATGCGATTAAATATACCACAAAGCAAATCGTTGCATACCACAAACATAAAAAATGTTTTAAATCTTTATAAATTACTAATGTTGGGACAGAGATATTTTAGTAATTTAGCGAGATCTAATTATATCGATAAATTAATAATTTATTAATTTAAAGAAGTTTTATTTATAACATTTAAATTTCTAAGTTCAACATACTAGTTACCATGTATACTAGATGAAAAATAAATTAAAAGCAAGTTCCAATTAATTATATTTAAGAATAAAACACCTAAACACCTATTGCTATAAATTACTCCGTATATTTTAATATACATGTGGATCATTAATAAACGGGAGGTGATTTGCACGTTTTAATAATTGATTGATACAATCAAATTATTATTGTTTTGACATTTATACTTTTATAAGGTGAAAATAAATAAAAATGATGTGAGGTACAAATGTTAAAATACTTATAATTTGAATGTGTTAATTAATTGTGAGAGTGTGCAAATTACGGCACTTAATAAACATAAAGTTAGACATGCTCAAATATGTTTCTAGGCTATCTTCTAACGACACGTGATACAAGGCAGATGACATAATCTTTTCTTTTATCTTCTAGAAAACAAGGATTAGCATATAACCACATAGTATCAGAAGTCAACATGTTTTAAAAGGAACTA
The DNA here is from genome assembly GCA_030686995.1 of Artemisia argyi. Taxonomy (NCBI): domain Eukaryota; kingdom Viridiplantae; phylum Streptophyta; class Magnoliopsida; order Asterales; family Asteraceae; genus Artemisia; species Artemisia argyi. The sequence goes on along the minus strand of CM060707.1, from coordinate 177,284,680 downwards.
TTCTCTATTAAGAACGCAATAATTAGCAAAGACCTTGTACACTGTGTTAGAGACGAGACCTAACATATTTGTGACTTTGGCCTGCAAATGACGGTAAATACATAAGCTTTCCAATTCCCATGGCCTTTTTCTCTTTAATTTCCAAAGAAGTAATACGGAGTACATTTGTTGTGGTATATGCTAGGTGACAATCGAGTCGTGTTCGTATTAACTTATTCGGGTTCGCGTGTTGACAGGTTAGTATAACCTCTACCACAACACAACCCATTTATTAATCGTGTTAAGAAACTCAACACTGCATAATACGTGAAACCCGTTTGTGACCCGTTTAAATTATTTAAGTAAATATGTCAAGTAGTGAATAAGGTTGGTGGTTTATTGATTTAACTAGTTTAAATGAAAAAATTATATAAGGATCTACAATATGATAAAAATAACGTACAAATAAGTATACGATAATTTTCTGAGCTACAAGCGTCAATTTCAATGATATTTGGGGTATAATCGTAATTCATGCATATTAAGTACATAACAAAATGCATCTAATCCACATCTAACATAAACACCAGGTTATATATTTTATTTTTTAGAGTCTTATATACTTAAACGGGTTAACACGTTGACATGTTTAATACTTGCTCAACCCAAACATGACCCGTATATTAAACGGGTTAGACGGGTTTACCTGTTATTGACGCAAACATGTTTAACTTCATGTCGAGTTCGTGTCATTTATCGTATCTTGTCGGAAATTGTCACCCCTAAAATATGCCTAACATTTCGGAAGAAAGAACATCACTTTTCACAAAGGAATTCGTTATTGGTACATACCTAAAAGTCATACCAACACATCCCCTAACTATTGTTATTATTGATTTATAAATTTTACTTTTATTAAAAAACTGTGAAATAAAAATTAAGATAAAATATAAAGTTGACAGGTAAAAAAGTAGTTAAATACGGAGCCGCAAAGGCGCAAACCATAAAAATTGTCTTGTCCAATTAATAAAGTTGGTAAACGAGTAGTGATTGGCATGCCTAATTTTATGCCTAATAAATATCACCATACACTTGGCAAGATCAATGGTAAGTTTGAGGAAAGAGAAATTATAAAATTCATGTGTCAAATAATGAATGGATTAGACACAAAAGTAGTCACATGAGTTAGTCATCTAAATCATTTCCCTAAAACATATTATAAACCTTGAAAAGAATCAAAGAATACATGTTTGCAACAATTTATTTTTTATATTTGTGTAGAAACTGATCTCTATTTTGAGATGTATGTTGTTGAGCTTCTATTGTTGAATTAGAGCTACAGATCATGTTTTTATGAATCGAAACTAAGCTATAAGTTGAGCTCGAATGTTCCTCAAGCAAAAATTAAACATCAAGAGGGCTTATCGGGCAACGTAGCTAACATTTCAAACTTGACGTAGCTTTTGCAAATATAGCTCGAGTCATGTCGAGCTCATGCTTTTCTCAAAGTTTGTAGCTCTACTCGAAGAGCTAATGCTTACAAACCATCACTTGCTTTCAGCTTGCCAACTAATCTCAAACTCTTATCAATGACTTAATGTGTTTCCTGGTCATCAAGCATGTGAAGACTAGGTCACAACCGGTTAATAAACGCATACAATTTTAAGTGAGATCAGGGTTAATTATCTCATATGTCTTTTGATGAAAATTATTTTGTATTTTAAACAATATTATTTTGTATTTTTGTATTTTTTTAGAAGCTAATGTTAGCTATGATGAAAATTAAAAATATGACTGATATTAATTTCGTTGTTGAAGAGTATAACTAAAATTTTGTAAGATTATGGTTTGATGCTCTAAAAGAACATAAATCATTAAGCCACTTTAAGGGTGCGTTTGGTATAGGTATATGAAAATGGGGTTATAGGTTTCATAGTGATTAAAGATGTTTGTTTAGTGGATCAAGGAATAAAATGAGTATATCACTATATCATTGCCGAAATTTCATTACTCACCAATTTGGTGTATATAAAATCTAATCCGCGGGTCCTTATTTTTTTTATCACATAATTTAAATATCTATACACATTTTCATACCATATTTTGTCCTTCAAACATAAACAATCGTAATAATACACTTTTTTATATTCATTGTCATTTTAATCCCTACTAAATCCGATACTCATTCTACCCAATACCAAATTCGATACCCATTGTGATTACTAGCAACAAACCAAACGGCCCTAAAAAGTTAGATTGATACCCTAGTTTAATACCTTCTTAAAATATGCTCCAAAGAGCTAACTAGTAATGGCAAATTTATTAATTTATTTTTTTTTTGAACAACAAAACAAATCAAATATACATTAAAAAAAACAGTTGATAATTCTCCTCACGCTTTTTCTTCTTCATTCACGATTTGATGTTCTATATAAAGCTAGAATTACATTAGAGATTTTAACAAATCAATCCAACTACTAATCTTACCACCTCTAAACTTAAGTCCCAAAATAATAATAATAATAATAATAATAATAATAATAATAATAATAATAATAATAATATTAAAAAAAAATTGCTATCGAAAATATCACATTTTTTCACAGAACGAGAGTTAAAGATGACACTATTTCGATAACGCTAAAGTACTCATAAAGAAAACGTAGTAATGACAAAAATACGCAGCTTCTTTTTCATTGAATGAGTACATTTAAATCATAATGGTATAGAAATCAGAAGTTATCATTATCCAATATAATATTTACCAGGACTTTTCGGGAGTATTTGCTCCCCCATTTTGCTTCTTTCACACTTTTTGGTACATACCATTGAGCGTGCAATACTTCCGAAAATTGCTCCTGCCAAACTTTTTTGATGCCAAAGAGGCAAAGACCATGTTCAAATAAATATATTTTCAAAACCTACTCAATTTTAATATAACAGAGTAACCGTTTAGTAATAAAAAGAATCGAAGTAAACATATCATTTTATTTTTTTATTTTTTTCCTCCAAGAAAACAGGTAATCTATAAAACCACATATATTATTGGAAAGTCAACATCAGTGATTTAAAAGGTTCAACAGTCGGTCAGGAGAGGAGAAAATAATTTGACTTTGGCCCGTAAATGACGGTAAATAAATAACAAGCCAAAAACAAGCTTTTAATATTGTATCATGTCTTAATTAATTAAAATCCTTAAAAATTAAAATAGAAAGAAAACCTTTTTTTTGCAAACATTTCATTTCTATCATTGTGTAAAAATGATTTTTAACTATGAACAACTACAGATCAAGTTCGAACTTGACATAACATCATTTTGGATCGGAAGATTTAATAAATCGGACTTTAAAGAATTTTAGTAATTGAGCTCGACAATAATCAATTTCAAATTTAATGTAACTTTTGTAAGTATACAGTTAAAATCGTGTGAGCTCAAGCTTGTTTTGCAATTTGCAGCTCTAGTCGAAGAGCCAATGCTTAAGACTGGTCAGGTTGGATTAAAGAAACTGGTCAATGGTGAAATTGGTATTATTGTGAATTCAAACTAGCTAAGTATAAAACAGAATATATATAAGTATAAAAAAAGTAGCAGAAAAAAGACCATGTATTTGATTACAATAGTATAATATAAAATTCAACTGAAAAATCAAAGCCAATTAGTAAAAGTCTTTACAATTAGTTACAGAATTTCCACAGGCCATAATGAAATTATAGTGTGGAACAAGAATATTCGGCATGAATGGTGGAGCGTAGTCAAAATGTAGTAGTATAAATTGGTGCATTTTCATAACTAAACTCAAACATCAATTTCACTCCATAAAATTATTAAACATATAAGAGTAACAAATCTATTTTTTTGATCATCCACATATCTTCTAAAACTTTGTGTTCTTAATAATGGATTCCTCAAATTTGCTCAAGACTTTTCTAGTTTGTACCATTATTTCCGCCTTCTCCGTTCAAGCCACACTAGGTAACTCCGTTATATCTAGCTCGTCAAGTTGGAGTACTATTTTTTTTGTATTAACCGTATTTTAATGTTAATATATGTAGGAAGCATTGCATGCGAGAATTTGAACAAGGATTCCTGTGCATTTGCGGTGTCTTCAAGTGGGAAGCGTTGTGTGCTTGAGAAGGGTGTTCGAAGAAGCGGGGAGGAGGTGTTTGTTTGTAGTACATCACAAATTGATACCGATAAGTTGTCTAATTGGATTGAAACTGATGAATGCATTGAAGCATGCGGGCTTAACCGTAATGTCCTAGGCATTTCGTCAGACTCCCTTCTTGAGTCCAAGTTCACGCAAAAACTTTGCACGACTCAATGTTACAATGGTTGTCCCAACATTGTTGATCTTTACTTCAATCTTGCCGCTGGTGAAGGTAAATACGTTATGTTTCGACATGCTTTCTTGATTAAACAACTCAAACGAACATTGGAATTTTCGAGTTATCGTTTCTACCTTCTGAATGAAATGAGAAATACTCTAAAGTTCACAAGAATAAATAGTTTAGGACCTCGTCAATCTTATTAATAGATTAGGTTATTTATTTATTTATTTATTTTTATTATTATTATTTTTTTTCAATAGTTTATTAACGATCTCTTGTTTATTTCATGGAAGGTGTATATTTGCCTAGCCTATGCCAATCACAAGGAGATAACAAAAGAAGAGGAATGAGTGAGATTAGGAGCTCTGGGTTTGTTGCGCCTGGACCCGTGGTGCCAGTGAAACTTATGACTGATGGTTCACCCGTCATGGCCCCGTCACCTGCAGGCTTTGTTGCTCCTGGACCTGTGGTGCCAGTGAAACTCATGACTGATGGTTCACCCGTCATGGCCCCGTCACCCGCAGGATACTATTAGTTAAGCTCGACACTGAATGGAATGACCATTCATCTTTGATATAAGATTGATACTCACATACTCGTTAGTGATACTGAAATAAGGATTGGCCATCCAAAAATAAAAGTTGTTTAGTGTAAACCTTATACCAAAAAGTCAAAAACTGGCGATATGAGTGTTATAATAGCCATGATATTTGGTTATTATTGTTTTTATTCAATATACACTCCGCAAGTTTTTCGAGCTAGTTATATATTCAAGCGTATTGATTTCAAGATTTGATGGTTTACCATATTATGTGCTTATCAATAGTGGAGGGAATGAAAAGTTTGATCATTTAATAAGAAAAACTAAAACAACATATAACAAAGTAAAAATATGTTAAGTTACTATCATATCTCTGATAACACAGAGAAATACCAAAATGGAGCAAAACTGCACTATAGTGTAAACCATGCCAGTTTTGTCTCTCAATTCACCTTTATTTGAATCTACCATCTAGCTACATTTCCACATCACAATTTCATCCAAACCATTCATCCTGCAACCACAATAGGAAGGATAGAATTAGGTGTGTGGCTTCACTAGGCACCCATAACCCATCCATTGGGGGGGGGGGGGGGGGGGGGGGGGGCTCTGCCAAGTAACCTACATTTCCCTCTCTAAGGAAGGCCTCAGTTACTTGGGAACACTCACCCTCCATGATGACCAACCATACCTCCTGTGGTGGTGTATTGAGAAGACCAAGAAGGTTCATCTTGCACACTTCTCTATTCCACTCATCATACACCACCCTCCTAATCAAAGAACTTGTGGTCTAGTGGGTGGGGCTTAACTTATTAAGCGAGCCACAAGTAGGAGTAGTACCGGGTGGGTGACCACCTGGGAAGTCCTCACTTGTGGTCTACTTCTAGACCATATTGTTCCGGAGATATATTGCAATGATAGATTTGAACCTTCAAGCCACTCGTTGCGGGGGTTCAAATCTTGAGCATGGCCCGGTTTTCATCCGGCTGTTTCTCCAGCAAGGTAAACTTGTGTGGAGGCAGTACGGTTTCCGGGGGAAACCCGTTACCACCTGAGATCAGCGTGGACCCAGTTTAGACAACATAGTTTGGCGGGGTGGCGATGAGGCCTTCGCTGTCCGCGAAGGTGGTCATTTCTAAGTTGAAATTTACCTTTCAAAAAAATACACCACCCTCCTAGACCACTTACCTTCACAGTGCACAAACCTTCTTTATGATACATTCCTCCAGATTAGACCTCTTTCTTTTCACCATATACTCACTAATTCCCTCCCATGGCCAAACTAGGAGTACATAGCTACCGGTAAGGTTCGGTCACTCCAGAGGAACTCCAAGGTACAAGGTGTTGAACTCACTGTAGTGGCCTGAAAAATATTCATTATACTAATACAACTCATGTCCCAAACACCCCTTCAAGATAGTGGGCTAAAGACAATAGCAGCTTTTTGAATCAAGTACCCTTTACAACATGCCCTTGACCCATTCAGAATCATAGTGAAGGAGTTTTCAATTCCACTTCCCACTCTTTATCCACTTTGAGAGTTTGAGGAGATCTTTTGACATTTAAACATAGTAAATACATTCTCCAAATAAATAATATATGTGGATAATCAGGTAAAAATATATGTGCGTAATAGATTAAAAAAAAAAAAAAAAATAATAATAATAAAAAAAATGAATGATAACTCAGTGAAGCCTTAGTAATTTTGAGCTTAGCTTGTAAGCTAAAGGTTAAGCTCGCTTTTGTGCTTGAACTTGAGATCAATGTACGGAAAAGCTCGACTCAATTATTCCAGCTTGAGCTTGAGTTACGAGATAAAGGCTCTACTATGTTGGACCCATACTCAAATGGGTGATTTTTGTTTTCTATCCGGCCTCTACTTAAACCTCGCCCCTCTCATTTTACTTTTATATTCATATCATAGTTTATATATATATATATATATATATATATATATATATATATATATATATATATATATATATATATATATATATATATATATATATATATATATATATATATTTTGTTTGTGGAAATTTTCTCAAGACGAAAGGAGTACATTTAATGACGTCATACATATTATGCTTAATCGGCACGTTCTTAGAAGTCCTTTCTTTCTTTGATTTGCATACAAGTAGTAATATTCTTGTATATGCCTAACATTTTGGATGAAAGACATTACATAATTACATTTTTCATAATTTAACAGATTAAAGATTGTTAGAAAGATAACAAATATACTTTTTTGTTAAAATTCAATCTGATCACTAGCTATGTAAAAACGATACCATATGTTCGAGATAGATGGTGTTGAGTATCATTGTCGACTACAATGGATCAAGTTGGTTCTTAACATTGCATTTTGGATTAGAAACTTTTATGAATCAGACTCGAAAGAACTAAGCTACTAGTATCAGACTGAGTTTGATGAACATCAAGAAGAGTTATCGAGCAACTAAAATTTGCAAATATAGTTCAAGACTTATCGATCTCAAGCTTGTTTTGCACTTCGCAGATCTAGTCAAAGAGCAAATACTTACGGGCAAAGTCTTAGTCAATGTGTTTCGCCGTCATCAAGCACCCATCGTCTTCACTGTCGAAATGTGGAAATAATAATATGTTTGACTTATTTAATACTCCGTAGAAATGTATTACATCAAAAGTGTTAAACTTGTCCAGTTATTCTTCTTATTTGATTTATTCCAACAAAAGTGCCATCAAACACAGAAGGTTTATTACTAACGTATCATTATTGCCCGTAATGCCGTCTATTTTGAGATTGGGCATTTGTTGTAACAACTAATCTCAATGGGGCTTGGACATGTGTTGTCCAAAGCAATTTGGCTTATTTTTTTTTTTTACCAAGATGATAGTAGAATTGGTTTGCACATTCATGTTTTTTATTGGTACACTTAACTTTACACATTACATAATTGTGCATTGTCTACACAACCTGTTTTATCTGCTTGTACAGTTGAATGTACAAATCAAGAAAAAAAAAAAAAAAAAAAAAAGGCGCAAATAATCTCCGTTTTAAAATACTTGTCTGTTTAAAATGCTTTTGCTCTTAGAAACTGCTTAAACCGCCTAAACCGTGTACGGTACTAGTTACAATAATTTTGTTACAAACATGATGTAGTCTGTAAAAACCCACACAATATTGTTTGATTTGCTCCAAGACTTTTTTTCGATATGTTATTTTAAACTTACAAGTGACTAAAATATCTTATCTTAAAGTGATGTGAGACTGGTATAACCATTGTTAGTGTTAGTTATAACAAATGAAGATTCATTAATTATATTTCTAGACTATCATCTACTTAATAATATGATACAAACAGAACACATGATCTTTTATTTTATCTTCTCGAAAACAAGGATAGGTATAACCACATATTATCGGAAGTCAACATGTTTTAAAAGGTTCTCTTGTCTATTAGTCTTGTACATACACTGTGTTAGAGAAACATATTTGTGACTTTGGCCCGCAAATGAAGCTCTAAATAAATGATGTAACATGCTTTCCAATTTTCATGGCCTTTTCTCTTTAATTTCCAAAGAAGTACTAATATTCATCGTTTTGAAAGTAATACATTTGTTTTGGTAGATGCCTAACATTTTGGAAAAAAGAACATTAATTTTGTCATATTAAAACAGTTTATAAACCTTGAAAAGAAACAAAAAAAATAGTAGTTTCCAACAATTTCTTTTTTGTCTTCGTGTAAAAATGATCTCTATTTTGAGATGGATGTTGCTGAGTTTCCGTTGTGGACTTAGAGCTGAGCTACGGATAATGTTTTTATGGGTCGAAACTAAGGTAAAAGTTGAGCTCTAATGTTCCGCTCTCAAGCAAAAATTGATCATCAAGAAGGCTTATCGAGCAACATAACTAATGTTTTCAGAGACGGAACCAGGACCAAATATGACCGGGTGCACAAATTTTTTAGAACTGTAATATAGAAACATATTTCGATGGACCAGGTGCATTTATGATGCATCTAAGAAAAATTAATGTTTTTTTGAAAAATTAACACTATATCGAAAAAATCTATAGGGGACCCGGGCACCCGCAGGAACCTCTGGTTCCATCCCTGAATGTTTCAAACTTGAACTAACTTTTTGCAAATATATTTCGAGTCATGTCGAGCTCAAACTTGTCTTATACTTTGTAGCTCTACTTGAAGAGCCAATGATTACGAACCATCACTAGCTTTCGGCTTGCTAACTATCTCAAACTCATAGTCAATGGGTTTCCCGGTCATCAAGCATGTGAAGAGCAGGTCATGGCCAAGTCGAGTATATTTGGTTACCCGTCACGTCAGATCTATTGAAATTTTAATAACATGTCATGCATAATTAAACACATAAACATCAAGAATAGCGGAAGCATATAGGATCAATAACATGTAAACTAATAAACCAAACATAAAAGTATGCGTACCTTTTGATTCTAGCAAAACAAGAATCAATTCCAAGCTTACAATCAAGATGAACCCTAATTAGGGTTTATAGTGATTATTAGAATTACCCCCTTACCGTTTTGTAATTCAATCAAAGATTCAATAAATAGTGTGATTGAATCACGCTCTTGTACACACATACTAATACCAAGTAAATGTTATGCTAGTAATTGAAACACAAAACAATTTGTTTGTTTAAAATAAACCAACCGAAACCCTTAGGGGTGTTTGTTCGATCGACTATAGCAAGAAAAAGAGAATAAAACTTTTAGGGTATTAGCTAGTGCACAAAAGGTACCAAAGAATGACCCTAAGGTTTGTTTTTATACTAATTGAAACTTGGTGACCAAGTTTGAGTGGGTTTGGGTTTCCCCCTTTGAACCACGACCGGCCTCACAACCCACAAGCGGTTTCTGGATCCTTCTTGACATCCAATTATCAATATAGTCCTTTTCCTTTCCCCGTTAGTCAATTATCATTAATTACATAACGGTCGTTATATGTTTTGTGTATTTAATAATTATATATAACATTTTATATTTAATTATTATTCGTTTACAGTTCATACGTAAAGTGTGCAATCCCGTGATCTCGAGTTCGATCCTAACATATGATTATTAATTTATGTCCATAAGCTAACAGCTCCCACTTGAACATATCTTAATTGTGTAATCATATCGGTTATTGTCTTGCAACACGCCGATGCCTCTAGTACGATCTCGAGTAAGGTATTCTGGAAAAACTTTTTAATGATTAATTATTATTATTATCCTTAAGCAAGATTACCAAATCTTCTGAATATATTCAGGAGAGATATTGGGCGTGCCAGGCTAACGTCTTGTCAACTGGTAATGTTTTATAGCTTAGTTAAGTAATTAGCATTATATATTTACCTAAATCACTATTTTATTGGAATGTTAAAACCTCAATCATTATAACGGTATTTGATTGCAATATAATATAAAATTCAGCTGAAAAATCAAAGCCAAATAAAAGTCTTTATAGTTAGTTACAGAATTTCCACAGGCCATAATGAAATTATAGTGTGGAACAAGATTATTCAGCATGAATGGTGGAGCGTAGCCAAAAAGTAGTAGTATAAATTGGTGCATTTTCATAACTAAACTCAATCATCAATTTCACTTCATAAAATTATTAAACATATAAGAGTAACAAATCTATTTTTTGGTCATCCACATATCTTCAAAAACTTTGTGTTCTTAATAATGGATTCCTCAAATTTGCTCAAGACTTTTCTAGTTTGTACCATTATTTCCGCCTTCTCTGTTCAAACCACACTAGGTAACTCTGTTATATATATCTAGCTCGTCAAGTTGGAGTACTATTTTTTTGTATTAACCGTATTTAATGTTAATATATGTAGGAAGCATTGCATGCGAGAATTTGAACAAGGATTCCTGTGCATTTGCGGTGTCATCAAGTGGGAAGCGTTGTGTGCTTGAGAAGGGTGTTCGAAGAAGCGGGGAGGAGGTGTTTGTTTGTAGTACATCACCAATTGATACCGATAAGTTGTCTAATTGGATTGAAACTGATGAATGCATTGAAGCATGCGGGCTTAACCGTAATGTCCTAGGCATTTCGTCAGACTCCCTTCTTGAGTCCAAGTTCACGCAAAAACTTTGCGCGTCTCAATGTTACAATGGTTGTCCCAACATTGTTGATCTTTACTTCAATCTTGCCGCTGGTGAAGGTAAATACGTTACGTTTCGACATGCTTTCTTGATTAAACAACTCAAACGAACATTGGAATTTTCGAGTTATCGTTTCTACATTCTGAATGAAACGAGAAATACTCTAAAATTCACAAGAATAAATAGTTTAGGACCTCGTCAATCTTATTAATAGATTATTATTATTATTATTATTTTATTATTATTATTATTATTATTATTATTATTATTATTATTTTCAATAGTTTATTAACGATCTCTTGTTTATTTCATGGAAGGTGTATATTTGCCTAGCCTATGCCAAACGCAAGGAGATAACAAAAGAAGAGGAATGAGTGAGATCAGGAGCTCTGGCTTTGTTGCGCCTGGACCCATGGTGCCAGTGAAACTTACGACTGGTGGTTCGCCCGTCATGGCCCCGTCACCCGCAGGCTTTGTTGCTCCTGGACCTGTGGTGCCAGTGAAACTCATGACTGATGGTTCACCCGTCATGGCGCCGTCACCCGCAGGATACTATTAGTTAAGCTCGACGCTGAATGGAATGACCATTCATCTTTGATATAAGATTGATACTCACATATCATACTCGGTAGTGATACTGAAATAAGGATATGATTGTCCATCCAAAAATAAACGTTGTGTAGTTATTGTTTTTATTCAATATACACTCCACAGGTTTTTTCTTTTTTGAGCTAGTTATATATTCACGGTGTATCGATTTCAAGATTTGATGGTTTACCATATGATGTGCTTAGCAATAGTGGAGGGAATGACAAGTTTGATCATTTAATAAGAAAAACTAAAACGACATATAACAAAGTAAAAATATGCGTTAATTACGAAGTCAGTACTTTTTGTTGATGCATTTTCCAACGGATGACAAAATCAGCTAGTGTTCTCAATTTAGTCAAGTGCTAATGTGTGATCGTGCGATCTCACTGAATGTGCGACATGTGTCTAATAATAAAGTAAATGGTTAGGTGGTGTGTCCTAGATATTTTTTTCTTTTATTATAAAATTACTAATTTACCCCTCGTTAATATAAATAAATATCACCCCTTATCTCTTTCATTTTGCTTCATCTTCTTCTCTCATATTTACCACCACTCACCACCGCCTCCAAATCCTTGTTAAGGTACGATGTAGTTGTTAGTGAGCAACAAAAGATAGTGACCACTACACTTTCTCTCTCAGCCACCACTTTCTCTCTCAGCCACTACACTTACCGTCGGTATTAATGGAGAGGTGGTGGTGGCGTCTCGGTGGTGGTGACAGAAGGTGGGAGGTAGGAGCTAAAACGCTCCAGAAAGGATGTAAACACACCGATCTATCGATTCGGTGAACAAAAGACTTTGCCAGAAAATTTTCCGGTAGGCGGCGCCGGAATCTGCTAGTGCTCGCCGGAAATTTTGAATATTCCGGTGAGTAGAGAGAGATATATTTACACTTCTCATTATGTAAAGTGACAAGTAAATGAGAATATTAGCAGAGATACAAAAAGGAAGAACTCAAAGTCAGACATTATTTTGGGTTTATCTTCAAGATTTTGGAACACACACTGAGTGTGTTTTTGTGGGGAATGGGGGTGATGGCAAAAGAAGTAAATGAGAATATGAAATTTGAGTCCACCTTTATACAAGTAGACGATGGAATAATCAATTATTTTTTGTTAGTAGTTTTTTTTGTTAGTATTTTTTTGAATATGGAAATAAAAGCGAAGTCGCACATTAGCACATTTAAATCGCACATTTGAATCTGGAAATAAAACGAATTAGCACATTAGCACATTTAATAGGTACAAAATTGCACATTTATTTGACTTATAGAACTAAGGGTAAATAAGTAATTTTTGTCTGGACACATGGGGGACAAGAGATAGTGGGTGTGACAAGTGACAAGTGATAGTGAGGGACAAGAGATAGTGGGTGGGACACGTGTCAAGATACTAAGGGGATCGCATGATCGCACATTAACACTTGACTAAATTGGGAACACTAGCTACTTTTGTCATCGGTTGAGAAATGCAACAAGAAAATGTCCTGATCTCGTAATTAACACTAAAAATATGTTAAGTTAAATACATATATTCTCCAGATAAATAATATATGTGGATAATATGGTAAATAACTCAGTGAAGCCTTAGTAATTTTGAGCTTAGCTTGTAAACTAAAGGTTAAGCTCGCTTTTGTGCTTGAACTTGAGATCAATGCACGGAAAAGCTCTACTCAATTATTCCAGCTTTAGTTACGAGATAAAAGCTCTACTACGTTGGACTCCTGCTCGAATGAGTGGTATTTATTCTCTATCCGGCCTCTACTTAAACCTCGCCCCTCTCATTTTACTCTTATATTCATATCATAGTTTATTTATATTTTGTTTGTGGAAATTTTCTCAAGACGAAAGGAGTACATTTAATGACATACATATTATGCTTAATAGGCACGTTCTTGGAAGTCGTCCTTCTTTCTTTGATTTGCATACAAGTAGTAATATTCTTGTATATGCCTAACAGTTTGAATGAAAGACATTACATAATTACATTTTTCATAATTTAACAGACTAAAGATTGTTAGAAAGATAACAAATATACTTTTTTGTTAAAATTTAATCTGATCACTAGCTATGTAAAAACGATATCATATCATATGTTCGAGATGGATGGTGTTGAGTATCATTGTCGACTACAATGGATCAAGTTGGTTCTTAACATGGCATCATTTTGGATCAGAATTTTTTATGAGTCTGACTCGAAAGAACTTAGCTGCTAGTATACAAACTAATCGAGCTTAATGAACATCAAGAAGAGTTATCGAGAAACTAACATTTTCAAATATAGTTCAAGACTTATCGATCTCAAGCTTGTTTTGCACTTCGCATGCATCTCTAGTCAAAGAGCAAATCCTTACGGGCCATCACTCGTTTTCGACATGCCAACCATCACAAAGTCTTAGTCAACGTGTTTTGCCGTCATCAAGCCAGGGAAGACTTGGTCACATCAAATTAAACTCGAGTGGATTTGGTTAGATTTTATTCAAAGTGATTTATTATCTTATGCTTAATGGGCACGTTTCTTTCTTCGATTTCCATACTTTAGTTAAATGAGAAATGAGAATATGAAAGTGAAATGTTATTGTATTAACCGGAAATAATTACATGATATGCTTTATATAGTGAATTAACAAACTAGCTGTCTAACTAACCAATGTTACTTCTAGAACCTTCTAGAACTATCTAACTGTAAGCTACATTCTATTACATGAAATAAAGCTGTTATGTAGTAGTATGCTGGTCTTGTGATGTCTTGAGCTTGATCTTGTAGCAGAGTGTACTTGAGCTTGAATGTGGCAGTCTTGAGTTTGCTCTGCAGTATTGTGTAGCTCATTATCCCCCCCCCCCCTCCCCAAATTGGCACTGTGAAAGGATCACATATGCTCAATTTGAATAGACAATTAAAGTGCAGAGGTCTATGTAAGGCTTTGGTGAGAATGTCAGCAATTTGAGCTTTGGAAGATACAAATGTAGGTAGAATGAGTCCTTCCTTGACCTTGTCCCTAACAAAGTGGCAATCTATTTCTATGTGTTTTGTCCTGGCATGCTGTACTGGATTAGAAGCAAGGGCTATGGAAGAAGCATTGTCACAAAAAAGTTGTATTGGTGTTGTAATTGGGACAAGCAAATCTTTTAGCAGACACTTGATCCATGAAACTTCGCATGTTGTGTTTGCAAGAGATCTGTACTCTGCTTCAGTAGAGGACCTTGAGACCACATTTTGCTTCTTAGATTGCCATGAAATGAGACTGCTACCAAGGAAAACACAGTTGCCAGAAACAAATCTTCTTGAATATGAGCAACTGGCCCAATCACTATCACAATAGGCTGTTAGAATAGGACTGTTGAGAGTAGGAAAGAGTAAACCTTGGCCAGGGCAAAGCTTTATGTATCTGAGGACTCTCATTAAGGCCCTTAGATGTGGTGTTCTTGGCTCATGTAGAAATTGACTTAGGGTTTGAGCGGCAAAAGCTTATCTAGCCTTGTCATTGTTAAATAAATTAGCTTGCCAACAAGTGTCCTGTAGAATGAAATGTCTGTGATAGGTTCTCCATCTTCTTTGTTAAGCTTCATATTTGGATCAAGTGGAGTAGCTGCAGGTTTGACATGTAGCATGTTGGCTTCTTTGAGTAATTCCAGTGTATATTTCCTTTGGATCATCACCATCCCTGTTGAGTTTCTAAGACACTCAATTCCTGAGATTTTTGGAGCTTGCAGACAGTGTTTGGTGAAGTTGGTTTAGGATAACCCTGTGGAATTGTCATGTATACTTCCTCTGAGAGATCTCCATGCAAAAATGCATTATTAATATCCAATTGTTCAATGTGCCAACCTTGTTGAACCCCAAGTGTAAGCAATGTCCTGACAGTAACCATTTTGGCCACTGGAGCAAATGTTTCAGTGTAATCTATGCCTTCCTTCTGATTGAAACCTTTAGCCACAAGTCTTGCTTTGAACCTCTCAACTGTCCCATCTGCTCTATACTTGATTTTGAACACCCATTTTGAGCCAATAGCAGTTTTGCCAAAAGGTAGTTCACTGTAACAACCGTGATTTTAGCAGGTTAGTTAGGCTTTTAGCCTCGAGATAGTCTAACTTTGTTTGGTGTGGTTTGAGTAGTTATATGTGTGTTATTGTCTGTTATAGTGTGGTTAGTATTTGAGTTAGCACTAAATCCCTTCGCGTTATGGTTGTTATTGTGATTTTTGATGATGTTGATGTTGGGGAAGTTCATTTTGATTACCTATGTGGTGTAGAAATGACTTGTGTCTATTTGGCGTTTTGAGGTTTTGTGTAACGAGTCTTCGTTCAAGTTATTGAGCGTTAGTAAGTTACGGGAATGTTGTTTTTGTGAGGAAATGCTTATGGAGTGTGTAAAAATCTATTTTTGAAATCTTTATTTTGAAAATGAATATTTTCCGGTTTGTCGTAAAATAAAGGTTTATCGCAAAAGACGTTAGGTTTTGTTATGGGAATACATAAAATATGATAAGTATGAGGTTTTGAGTGTAATAAATAAATTAATAAGAAAAAAATAAAAAAAATATATTAATTAGGGGGGGGGGGGGGCGGCCGATTATGGGATTAGAGGGGAAAAAAGGAAACCAAATACAACTCTAAGCCTTAAGGGTTATTCAAAATAATTATAAATACAAAATCAAAACTTCCCTACCCCTTTTTCCTGCATATTGAGTTGACCACAAGGAGATCCAAGAAGAAAAATTAGGGTTTTATAATTGTCTAACAATAATCAAGAATCAAGGCAAAATCTTTAACCCTTATGTGTAATTAATTAATTATTGTTATGATTCATGTAATAATTAATACGATGGAATCTAGGGTTTATATACTTCTGTAAATTATTGAAGTAAAACATGTTAGGATGATTTGATGTTAATAATATGGTTAATGGTTAAGGGAATTGAGTGTTAAACGCGTTAGATTATGTGTTAGGGTTTGGACAGAAATCTATGGCTGTAAAGATGTGAGTATAAATAACAGATGGTGAAGAGTTAAGTCACGAATTTTAGGTCTAAATTGAAGTATACTGAAAGAGCTTTCCAAAAAGTCTAGCCACGATTTATTTTAAGGTAGGGAAGTCGGTCTTTTGATTTTTCTTTGTTAAGGTGTCAAAGCTGTCAAACCGGGACAGATTTTGGGTAAAAGTTTGA
This sequence comes from Artemisia argyi, assembly GCA_030686995.1. Classification (NCBI taxonomy): domain Eukaryota; kingdom Viridiplantae; phylum Streptophyta; class Magnoliopsida; order Asterales; family Asteraceae; genus Artemisia; species Artemisia argyi. The sequence continues at coordinate 177,267,957 of CM060707.1, read as the reverse complement.
GGGTGTCATGTGGTTGTAAAAGTGGTATTTTGACTTGGCCTTCTGGAATAGTTAAGTTTTAGGTTATATTAGACTACCACGAAGAGGATTCGCGATAGAAACTTGTGGAAGTAATTATTAAAAATCAAAACTTTTTGGTGAGCGTTCAGATCCGAATTTGAGTAGTTGACAACTTTGAATTTCTTATGAGTATTTGTGTGTGTTATTGGTCCATGGCCTTCTGGGATTAGCTTCTATGCTTATGAGAGACCATGGTAAATTTTTGGTGTGAGTTGTTGAGCTTTATTTGTCATGATTTTATGTGAGTGAATGTACCCAAAAAATTATGCGTTTTCTGATTTTTAGTGTGCAAGGGATTTAGTAAGTATTAAGTTATGGTAGTAGTTAGTGTGATGTCTAGGAGATCCATGGTGGGTCATATGAGTCTTAGACATCCATCATATGTGTATTACATGGGTTGTAGCTTTTAGCTTGACCTTGTGTAATGTGGATTATTTTTGTATGCTATAGATTGTGAATTGTTTTGTGGAAGCTGCGGAGTTTAAGGTGAGTTCATTGTCCCATATTTTTACTCGTTTTAAACTTGGGATGGGAATGATGCTTGTCTTAAATATTTGAGTTACTGTGATTATGTGTGTGTCAAAAGAGCTTGGACTTATAATGTTATCGTATGCATGCTATGTGTGATTATTTGCTTGTGTGGATATATATGTTTTCCAATTATGAGGATGCTTATCCTGTTGCTCGCGCATGCGACCTAATTGTGGTTTATTGGGGTCGGAGGACACGAGCCGTCCTGTTGTATTCATTGTGGGGTCGGAGGACACGAGCCGTCCTGTTGTAATCATTGTGGGGTCGGAGGACACGAGCCGTCCTGTTGTAATCATTGTGGGGTCGGAGGACACGAGCCGTCCTATTGGTTGCCTTATGAGTGTTGTTGCCTTTGTGTGTGATTATTGACTTGCAAATGCATGTAGCTATATGATAACTGTAATTATTTGTCCAGCAATATTTTGTAATCACAGTGAATTTGGTTGCCTTGTGTGTTGAGTCTCAAACCTATGAATCTCACCAACGTTATGTTGACATTTTAAGCATCATTTTCAGGTGAGCATTCTAAGGCCAAAGTTGAGGGCAGCAATTAGGCGAGACTTAGTTGCATGGAGACTTACTTATGTTTTGGGATTTGATTTTATTTGGATTTGGATATGATACATTTATATTTTCTGTTTGGTACTTTCAAATCTATTAAAGATACCTTTTGGATTTTGTTTTGGGTATTTATCTTTGGGTAATGTTACAACACTGTGTGTTGGTACATTGCTCTATTTATGTGCCTGTAGTTGTTCTCTATGTTGACACCAGGTGTTGTGATGATATCCATGAAGTTACACCCGCGCGTTTCCGCCGTGGCGGGGTGTGACAGATTGGTATCAGAGCCTTGGTTATAGAGAATTAGGTGGTTTAACCTAGACTATAGCTTAGGAGTCCCTTATATAGTTACATTTAGGACCTATGTGTAAGTATAATATCTTACATGTCTATTTTCCTAAATTATGAGTTATATTATTGAGTTTTTGAACGTCTATCGAACCCTGTACTTAGCATCGTGTGTGTGTCATTTATAGAATGGCACCTCCTGCAAGAAAGACACTTCGTTGGGCTACTGTAGTTGCTAAGGGACGCAAGAGAGTTGGGAAGATGAAGAGAACCAACAGGAGGATATTGGTCCCCGCTAGCATGGTACCATGTGTGATTGAAGAGAAGCTGACACTCGAGAATGTGAATGGGGAAAGGGTGGAGAGATATGAGACAAAGGTAGCTGATAAGGAAGGCTTCACCACCAAGTACCCGTGCAAGTGTCCTCAGTTTTTGGAAGATGATGGGGTAGTTTGGGCTAGACCCCGAGGATTGTATGATTTTGTGGATAGGATAGATGAAGAGTTAAGAGATTGTGAAGATGATTTTGCAAGACATCCTCTACCACAGAATCATGGAAATAGGAATGGATGGGTGAGCGAGGAGGAGGAAGTGGATTCGGACTTGGAGTCCACTGCGCGTACACCGTTTTAGGTCTTAGATAGGACTCGAACTGCGTACGACTTGTTTTCAATGTTATGTTTTTAATGTTTTATGGTTTTGTTGAGTTGTTTTGACACTGATTGTATGTTGGAATGTGAATTCCTTCGGATTTTTGGGATTTATCCCGTGTTTTAATGAGAAGCCTTGGGCGAGTTTGGATATTTTTTGTGTGTATATTATGTGTATTATGGGAGTATATTTTGGTTAGTATTGATTGCGTGCTATTTGTTATAAGATGTTGCTATTGTTAGGTGTGGCTTTGGAAGTAAGTACACATGTGGAAGGATACATCTAAAATTGTGGGTGGCCAACACAATTATAAATGTATCACGACATATGTGGACCTACAGCCAATATTACATTGAATCAATGGTGATATGCTTATGTGTGGTAGAGTTGAGTTTGTTTGGTTATATGATTGAGAGTGTTCCATGTGATGGGAGGTAGATGATTGAGTAGGATTATGGAGATTGTAGAATCTTGTGAATGGTCTCTAATGGTTCTATTGTCCTGCGTGTTTAGGAAATGGCGCCAAGGAAACCAAGACGACCTATCACTAAGTCACCTATGAGTGGAGCTTACCGGATACCGAAGAAGTCCAAGAAGTCGACACCTATTATTGGGGATAGCAACCCTATCTTTCAGCAAATGATCAATCAGCAGCTAGAAGCTTTAATGCCTGAACTTGTGACTCAATTGAGTGCGCAGATAGGCAGTGGAGCTCATCCTGATGGTGCTGGAAGTGGAGGAGGCGGAAATAATGGGTGTACTTACAAGGAGTTCATGGCCTATAAGCCTAAGGAATTTGATGGAAAGGTTGGTGCAATTGCACTCACTCGATGGATAGAGAAAATGGAGTCTGTGATGGATATAAGTGGATGTAGTGAGGTCCAGAAAGTTAAGTATGCGGTTAGTTCTTTGGTTAACAAGGCGTTGACCTGGTGGAACACGCAACTTCAGGCTAGGGGACGAGTTGCGGCTTTGGGTATGACTTGGGAGGATTTCAAAGCCTTAATGGTGGAGGAGTTTTGCCTAGTCAATGAGCTGCAAAAGTTGGAAGAAGAGTTGTGGAATCATACTATGGTTGGAGCTAATCATATGGGGTACACTGATAGGTTTCATGAGTTAGCTAGGATGGTTCCTAATCTAGTAACTCCTGAATCGAAGCATATTGAGAAGTATATCCGTGGATTGGTTCCACAGATTCGTTCGATGGTTAGGGCGACTGAGCCGACAACGCTTCTAAGTGCTATTCAAAAGGCTGGGGCACTGACAGATGAAGCAGTTAGGAGTGGAACACTGGCAAAGTTGGGAGAGAAGAAGCGAGAGGAGGTTGATACTACTAAGACAACTGGTTTTAGTGGTGACAATAAGAAAGCAAGAAAAGGAAAGGGGTTCGTAGCAACGGATCCTATGATGGCAGCAGGTTATGTGGGAACAGCTTCTACGGTTGTGACTGGTAATAATGAGAAGAGGGGATATGTTGGTAATGCCCCTAGATGTGCTAAGTGTAGTGGCAATCATCCTGAGAATACTCCATGTCGTGTGTGTTTCAGGTGTGGCAAACCTGGACACTTTGCTAGGGAATGTCGTGCGGTGATTACTCAAGCGACTCCAATCAACTCGGTTGGCGCAGGGGTTCATCGCAGGGCATGCTATGAGTGTGGTAGTACTGATCATCTGCGAAACTAGTGTCCCAAACTTGTTGGAATGTTTGGACGGCCGGGGAAAGGAAAGGCATTTACAATGAATGCAAGCGAGGCGCGCCAAGACCCGAACGTTGTTACTGGTACGTTCTCTCTCAATGGTCATTATGCTACTACGTTATTTGATACGGGTGCGGATTATTGTTTTGCTACTACTGAATTTGCTAGAATATTGGGTGTTGAGTTTAGTGAACTTAGACCTAGTATTTTGATTGAAATAGCTAGTGGTATAGAAATAGAAATTGATAAAGTTATTCGTGAGTGCGTTATCGTGTTAGAGGGTGTTGCATTTAAGATTGACTTAATACCCTTAGGACATGGTAGCTTTGACGTGGTAATAGGGATGGATTGGTTGGCTAGGCATAAAGCTGAAGTAATATGCCATGAAAAGGTGGTTCGAATTCCATTAGAGGGTGGTGGTGTGCTGCGAGTACAAGGAGAAAGCATGGAGAAGAATTCGAAATCCCTTATGAGTGCGAAGTCTAGGGAACTCAAAGTGGGGGATATTCCAGTAGTGTGTGAGTTTTCGGGCGTTTTTCCTGAGGATTTGTCCGGATTACCGCCAATACGACAGGTGGAGTTTCGTATTGAGTTAATTCATGGAGCGACGCTGGTAGCGAAAGCTCCTTATCGATTGGCACCTACAGAGATGCAGGAGTTGGCTGCACAGTTGAAAGAACTTCAAGATAAAGGGTTTATTCGACCTAGTCATTCTTCGTGGAGAGCGCCTGTTTTGTTCGTTAAGAAGAAAGATGGTTCGTTTAGAATATGTATTGATTACCGAGAGTTGAATAGTTGACGGTGAAGAATCGGTATCCTTTACCTAGAATTGATGATCTTTTCGACCAGTTGCAGGGAGCTAGATTTTTCTCAAAGGTAGATCTGCGATCTGGTTATCATCAGTTAAGAGTGCATGAGGAGGATATTCCCAAGACAGCTTTTAGAACTCGTTATGGACACTTTGAATTTACGGTTATGCCATTTGGGTTGACTAATGCACCAGCGGTATTCATGGATTTGATGAATCGCGTGTGTAGGCCCTATTTGGATAAATTCGTAATTGTGTTTATTGACGACATTCTGATTTACTCCAAGTCGAAGGAAGAGCATGGGGAACACTTGAGGTTAATACTTGGCTTGTTGGAGAATGAGAGATTGTACGCTAAGTTCTCTAAATGTGAATTTTGGCTGCAAGAAGTGCAATTTCTTGGTCATATAGTGAATAGTGAAGGTATACATGTAGATCCTAGCAAGATAGAAGCGGTCAAGAATTGGAAGGCTCCTACGACACCTTCTGAGATACGCTCTTTCTTAGGACTGGCAGGATACTACAAGAGATTTATAGAAAAATTTTCAAAGATTGCTAAGCCTCTCACTATGCTGACTCAGAAGAATAAAAAGTATGAGTGGGGAGATGAGCAAGAAGTGGCTTTTCAGACATTAAAGGATAGTTTGTGTAATGCACCTATTCTGACATTACCTGATGGGCCAGATGATTTTGTGGTATATTGCGATGCGTCGAATCAAGGATTTGGATGTGTGTTAATGCAAAGGGGAAAGGTGATAGCTTATGCATCACGACAACTCAAGTTTCATGAGAAGAATTATACCACTCACGACCTAGAGCTTGGTGCGGTGGTATTTGCTCTCAAGAATTGGAGACATTATTTGTATGGTACGAAGAGTACGGTCTATACCGATCATAAGAGTCTTCAGCATATTTTTAATCAGAAGGAGTTGAATATGCGTCAAAGAAGATGGATGGAGCTGTTAAGTGATTACGACTGCAACATTCGTTATCATCCTGGAAAAGTGAATGTGGTGGCCGATGCGTTGAGTAGAAAGGAAAGAATTAAGCCAAGGCGTGTGCGAGCTATGAGCATAATATTGCAGTCAGGAATTAAGAATAAGATATTGGCAGCGCAAGAGGAGGCTCTTAAGGATGAGAACCTTGTAGCTGAAATATTGTGTGGTTTAGATCAGCAGATGGAAAGGAAGGAAGATGGTGGACTATATTTCTTAGATCGAATATGGGTTCCACTAGTGGGAGACGTGAGAAAGGTGATCATGGATGAGGCTCATAAGACGAGATACTCGATTCATCCAGGGTCTGATAAGATGTACTATGATCTTAGAGATGCTTATTGGTGGTCGGGCATGAAGAGGGAGATAGCTGAGTATGTTAGTCGATGTTTAACTTGTTTGAAGGTGAAGGCTGAACATCAGAAATCCTCTGGATTGTTGCAGCAGCCGCCAATTCCTGAATGGAAGTGGGATAATATAACTATGGATTTCATTACTAAATTGCCTCGCACAAGTAATGGACATGACACGATATGGGTTATCGTTGACAGATTGACGAAGTCTGCACATTTTTTGGCCATTCGTGAAGATTACAAGATGGAGAAGTTGGCCAGGATCTATATAAATGAGATTGTGGCAAGGCATGGAGTGCCTGTGTCTATCATTTCAGATCGGGATAGTAGGTTCACTTCACGGTTCTGGCAGTCGTTGCAAAAGGCTTTGAATACACGGTTGGATATGAGTACTGCTTATCATCCACAGACCGATGGACAAAGTGAGCGAACGATTCAGACGTTAGAGGATTTGCTTCGTGCTTGTGCTATTGATTTTGGAGGAAGCTGGGATACTCATTTGCCTTTGGCTGAGTTTTCTTATAATAACAACTATCATTTAAGCATTAGATGTGCACCGTTTGAGATGTTGTACGGAAGGAAGTGTAGATCACCGGTGTTATGGGCAGAGGTTGGGATGAGTCAGTTAATTGGACCTGAATTGGTACAAGACTACGGATATGGTCTTTCGGATTAAAGAAAGACTTAAGGCTGCGAGAGATCGTCAAAAGAGTTATGCGGATAATCGCCGCAAACCTTTGGAGTTTAGTGTTGGAGATTTTGTGATGTTGAAGGTGTCACCATGGAAGGGTGTTGTGCGTTTCGGTAAGAAAGGCAAGTTAGCACCTAGATATGTTGGGCCATTTGAGATTACGGAAAGGATTGGACTTTTGGCTTATCGGTTGAGATTGCCTGAGAAATTAAGTGGTGTGCATGATACATTTCACGTGTCTAATTTGAAGAAGTGTTTGGCGGATGCTAGTTTGCATGTGCCACTAGATGAGATTAAGGTTGATAGAACACTTCACTTTGTAGAGGAACCTGTTGAGATTATGGACCGAGAAGTTAAGAGTATGAAGCGTAGTAAGATTGCATTGGTAAAGGTACGATGGAATTCCAAACGTGGTCCTGAGTTTACTTGGGAGCGTGAGGATCAATTGTGAGAGCTAAGTATCCTAAGTTGTTTGCTGAGAAGTCTGATGATACGAGCTGTTAAATCTCGGGACGAGCTTTCCCTAAGTGGGGGATAATGTAACAACCGTGATTTTAGCAGGTTAGTTAGGCTTTTAGCCTCGAGATAGTCTAACTTTGTTTGGTATGGTTTGAGTAGTTATATGTGTGTTATAGTGTGGTTAGTATTTGAGTTAGCACTAAATCCCTTCGCGTTATGGTTGTTATTGTGATTTTTGATGATGTTGATGTTGGGGAAGTTCATTTTGATCACCTATGTGGTGTAGAAATGACTTGTGTATATTTGGCGTTTTGAGGTTTTGCGTAACGAGTCTTCGTTCAAGTTATTGAGCGTTAGTAAGTTATGGGAATGTTGTTTTTGTGAGGAAATGCTTATGAAGTGTGTAAAAATCTATTTTTGGAAACTTTATTTTGAAAATGAATATTTTCCGGTTTGTCGTAAAATTAAGGTTTATCGCGAAAGACGTTGGGTTTTGTTATGGGAATACATAAAATATGAAAAGTATGAGGTTTTGAGTGTAATAAATAAATTAATAAGAAAAAAATAAAAAAAATATATTAATTAGGGGGGGGGGGACGATTATGGGATTAGAGGGGAAAAAAAGGAAACCAAATTTGATACCAAATACAACTCTAAGCCTTAAAGGTTATCCAAAATAATTATAAATACAAAATCAAAACTTCCTTACCCCTTTTTCCTGCATATTGAGTCGACCACAAGGAGATCCAAGAAGAAAAATTAGGGTTTTATAATTGTCTAGCAATAATCAATAATCAAGGTAAAATCTTTAACCCTTATGTGTAATTAATTAATTATTGTTATGATTCATGTAATAATTAATATGATGGAATCTAGGGTTTATATACTTCTGTAAATTATTGAAGTAAAACATGTTAGGATGATTTGATGTTAATAATATGGTTAATGGTTACGGGAATTGAGTGTTAAACGCGTTAGATTATGTGTTAGGGTTTGGACAGAAATCTATGGCTGTAAAGATGTGAGTGTAAATAACAGATGGTGAAGAGTTAAGTCACGAATTTTAGGTCTAAATTGAAGTATAATGAAAGAGCTTCCCAAAAGGTCCAGCCACGATTGATTTTAAGGTCGGGAAGTCGGTCTTTTGATTTTTCTTTGTTAAGGTGTCAAAGCTGTCAAACCGGGACAGATTTTTGGTAAAAGTTTGAGGGTGTCATGTGGTTGTAAAAGTGGTATTTTTACTTGGCCTTCTGGAATAGTTAAGTTTTAGGTTATATTAGACTACCACGAAGAGGATTCGCGATAAAAACTTGTGGAAGTAATTATTAAAAATCAAAACTTTTTGGTGTGCGTTCAGGTCCGAATTTGAGTAGTTGGCAAGTTTAAATTTCTTATGAGTATTTTTGTGTGTTATTGGTCCATGGCCTTCTGGGATTAGCTTCTATGCTTATGAGAGACCATGGTAAATTTTTGGTGTGAGTTGTTGAGCTTTATTTGTCATGATTTTATGTGAGTGAATGTACCCAAAAAATTCTGCGTTTTCTGATTTTTAGTGTGCAAGGGATTTAGTGAGTATTAAGTTATGGTAGTAGTTAGTGTGATGTCTAGGAGATCCATGGTGGGTCATATGAGTCTTAGACATCCATCATATGTGTATTACATGGGTTGTAGCTTTTAGCTTGACCTTGTGTAATGTGGATTATTTTTGTGTGCTATAGATTATTAATTGTTTTGTGGAAGCTGCGGAGTTTAAGGTGAGTTCATAGTCCCATATTTTTACTTGTTTTAAACTTGGGATGGGAATGATGCTTGTCTTAAATATTTGAGTTACTGTGATTATGTGTGTGTCAAAAGAGCTTGGACTTATAATGTTATCGTATGCATGCTATGTGTGATTATTTGCTTGTGTGGATATATATGTTTTCCAATTAGGAGGATGCTTATCCTGTTGCTCGCGCATGCGACCTAATTGTGGTTTATTGGGGTCGGAGGACACGAGCCGTCCTGTTGTATTCATTGTGGGGTTGGAGGACACGAGCCGTCCTGTCGTAATCATTGTGGGGTCGGAGGACACGAGCCGTCCTATTGGTTGCCTTATGAGTGTTGTGGGTATGATACATTTATATTTTCTGTTTGATACTTTCAAATCTACTGAAGATACCTTTTGGATTTTGTTTTCGTTATTTATCTTTGGGTATTGTTACAACACTGTGTGTTGGTACATTGCTCTATTTATGTGCATGTAGTTATTCTCTATGTTGACACCAGGTGTTGTGATGATATCCATGAAGTTACACCCGCGCGTTTCCGCCGTTGCGGGGTGTGACATTCACAAACAGTCCAAGTGTCATTTTCTTCAAGAGCATAGATTTCCTTCTCCATAGCTTTGACCCATCTTGGGTCCTTGGATGCTTGGATAAAAGTTTGTGGTTCCATTAACTTGTCTATTGAGCAAATGAGGTGTTTGTGATGTTGTGTGAGATTATTATAATTTATGTATTTGGTTAAATGATGTTTGGATTTGACACTGTGCACAGAGGATTTTGTGGGTAGTGAGTATTGAAAGTCATTGAATTTGACTGAAAGGTGTCTGGTTATAGTAGAAGTTCTGAGTGGAGGTGGTGGAGGAGTTGGAGTAGGTGATGAAGTAGGTATTGGTGATGTTCCAGAGGATATAAATGGTGAAGATGTAGTAGGAGAAGATTGATCAGGTTCTGGTGTTGGTGGTGAATTGGTGTCTTGTTGGTTAGAAGTGGAATGATTAGGTTCTGTTATAGGTGTAATAGACTCAGTATTGTGCATTGGTGTGGTAGTGGTTGGTGTTGAGTGTAATGTTGGTGATGAGTGAGGTTCAGATGAGGGTGGAAGGATTGGTGGTTGCTCATTTGTAATAAAAGAGAATGGTGGTAAGGTTGGTGGTGTAGAATGATCTTTAGTTGAACATTGGTGGAAAGGAAAGATGGTTTCATCAAATGCCACATTCCCGCTAGTGATGACTTTCTGTGAGAGTGGATCATAAACAATGTAGCCTTTTTAGTTTGGTGGATAGCCAAGAAGTACTGCTGGAATTGATCTTGGTGCAAATTTATCATTGGTGTGGGTGTGAACATAGGATCTACAACCTATGATCCTAAGATGATAAAGATTGGGTTGTTTGTTGTAAAGAAGTTCATATGGTCTTTTGTCATGTAGCATTCTGGATGATAATCTGTTAATTAGATAGGTGGATGTGAGAATGCAGTAACCCCAAAGGTGTTTAGGAAAGTTTGCTTGAAATTGAAGTGATCTTGCCACTGGAAAAGGCAAAACATGCTGTTTGGATAAAGGACATATAGTACATTTGGTATCTGAAATTTTAAAGTAGAAACTGGTAAAGACTTGATTTTGCTGAGAACTTGGAAAGATGGATGTCCCAATCTTGCATGCCAAAGGTGGCTGTTGCTGATGTGAGAAAGAATTGTTGGTTGTGGCTTCTGTAGAGATGTTGTTGAAGAAGTAAGAGTGTAGAGGCCACCACAGAGGGATCCAGAGGTCTTTCTCCCACTATGGTCCTGAAAGTAGCATGTGTTGTGAGTGAAAGTAATTGAGGAGTGTGTTGATCTCATGATTGTGCTAATAGATATAAGGTTATAAGTAAAAGATGGTACATAAAGTACATTATGAATTATGAAGTCATTGTGAATGCATACTGAGCCTATTAGGTGTACCTTTGTGACATGTCCATTTGGTAGTGAGACAAGTATTGGTGGGTTACATTTTCTTATGTTGAACATGAATGATATGAGAATGCAAACACTGTCAGTGGCACCACTATCAATTATCCAAATATCCTTAGACTTGGCAATGTGTGAAGCTATGAAAGAATGAACAATGGAGAATATACCTGCCATGAAGTTTGTGATGAGATTAGGATCAGGATCTTTACTTTGAAGCATCATCATCATCTGGTTCAGCTGGTTATCCAACATATCCATTCTAGCACTCACAAAGCTATCTGAATTTGGCTGACCAGTGTTCTGAAAATCCCCTTTCTCACCCAGTGAAGTTTCTTCATTGCCCATAGCCATGTTCACAGTTTCTTTGCCTTTATTATTTGACTGATTTCTTTGTGCAGGAGGAATGTATTTGTTGTGAAGAGGGTGACCAACAGGATAGCCCACTATTTTGTAACATTCATGGCTAAAATGACCTTCCCTGTTGCAATTGGTGCAAGTTATCCCCTTCTTGAAATTACTCCTTCTCTCAGTAGTAGCAGGCGCTTGATTTTGACCATTTGTTCTTTGTTGTGAGTTAGAGGGTCTATTTGAGGTGAATATTTGTTGCCTAAAACCATTAGTCATAGTGTTTAGAGCAATTGGAGTAGCAGTTTTGTGGCTTAGGTGATTCCCTTTGTGATTCTTCCTGTCTCAACATACTATAAGCCTTTGCAACAGATGGTAATGGTTGTAGCAAGAGAATTTGACCTCTGACATTTGTGTAGCTCTCATCAAGACCCATTAGAAGTTGAATAAGTCTCTTTATTTGATCTCTCTCACCATTTGTTTTCCCATTTTCAGACACACATTTGCAACTGCAAGCATATGGAGCCTCAAGTGCATCCAACTCATCCCAAAGACCCTTAAGTTTCTGATAGTAAACCTCAATTGAACTGTTGTTTTGCTTTAATTGAACAATAGAAAGAGTAACTTGGTAAATCCTATGTCCATCAAGTTGTGAGTAATGCTCAGTGAGTTCAGACCATAAACTAGACATAGAGTGTACAAACTCAAGTTGTTACTGATTTGATCTGACACAGTATTCAATATCCATGAGATCAACATATCATTAGCTCTTTCCCAGTGAGGTCTGAGTGGTGAATCAATCTCAGGTTCTTCATATTCACCAGTAACTAACTTCAACTTAATTCTAGCATTCAAAGCAATTGAAATGGATCTTTTCCAAGTGCTAAAATTTTCTGAACCAGTCAACTTTTTTAGAGATTAGAATTAAACCTGGATGATCATTATGGTGAAAATGAAGTGGATGAAATACTGAATTGATGTCATCTTGTGATTATGAGTTAATACCAGATGTCTCAGCCTCATTAGAATTACCAGAATCAGCCATTGTTAACAAACTTTGACTTTTCTAACAAACTTTGACTTTTTCTTGATTTGATTTGTGATTCTTGATGAATTTTAATGGTGAATGATTGTAATTTGTGATTCTTGATCAATCTTTATGGAAGTTGTAAGGGAGTTGACTGTGATTTATGGTGTTTTAGTGATGGTTACTATGTGATTGATGAATTGTAGTGTTTTGGAGTAAATTTCAACAGAGGTGATGGTTTGATGGTTATTGTGACAGATATTGATGGTTTTGAATGAAGAATGATGATTATTGTGGTGGTTTTGATTGAGTTGATGATGGTTGTTCTGAAAAAATTTTGGCGGGAATTTCTGTTATGGTGGTTTTTGTTATGATGGTTTTGGGTGGTGATTGTCACCGGAATTAGTTCATCACCACAATTTGTGGTGGTGATTGCTCTGATGCCATTTAGTTAAATGAGAAATGAGAGAATATTAAAGTGAAATGTTGTATTAACTAGAAATGATTACATGATATGGTTTATATACTGAATTAACAAACTAGCTGTCTAACTAACCAATGTTACTTCTAGAACCTTCTAGAACTATCTAACTGTAAGCTACATTCTGTTACATGAAGTAAAGCTGTTATGTAATTGTATGTTGGTCTTGTTATGTCTTGAGCTTGATCTTGTAGTAGAGTGTACTTGAGCTTGAATGTGACAGTTTTGAGTTTGCTCTGCAGTATTGTGTAGCTCATTAGTCATTACATACAAGTAGTAATATTCGTGTAGATGGAGCCTAACATTTTGGAGAAAATATACTACATAATTACATTTTTCATAATATAGCATATTAAAAATCTTTAGAAAGATAACAAACATACTTTTTTGCTACAATTTTATCTGATCATTATGTAAAAACTGTCAATTGTTCGAGATGGATGGTGTTGAGTATCATTTGTCAACGTACAATGGATCAAGTTGGTTCTTAACATTGCATCATTTTGGATTAGAAACTTTTATGAATCGGACTCGAAAGAACTAAGCTACTAGTACCAGACTGAGCTTGATGAACATCAAGAAGAGTTATCGAGCAACTAAAATTTGCAAATATAGTTCAAGACTTATCGATATCAAGCTTGTTTTGCACTTCGCATCTCTAGTCAAAGAGCAAATACTTACGGGCCATCACTTGTTTTCTACATGCCGACCATCACAAAGTCTTAGTCAATGTGTTTCGACGTCATCAAGCACCCATCGTCTTCACTGTCAAAACGTAGAAACTTATTTAATAGAAATGTATTACATCAAAAGTGTTAAACTTGTCCAGTTATTCTTTTTATTTGATTTATTCCAACAAAAGTGCCATCGAACACACAAGGTTTATTACTAACGTATCGTTATTGCCCGTAATGCCGTCTATTTTGAGATTTTTTTTGTGCAAAAGGTGAAATATATTAACTTCCAAAACTTTTGTACAACACATAAGAATAATAAACAACTGATTGGACATCACCCAAATCAGATACAAAACAAAATACATCTAACTGATATCTGCTAAGACTATATAGTATCTCAGATAATTGGTCTTCAACAGGTCAATAGCAGAGTATCATCCACACATAGCAATCTTCATTTGCTAGTTATTCACCTTTAATAGAGTACCTACCGTCTATTTTGAGATTGGGCATTTGTAGTAACAACTAATCTCAATGGGGCTTGGACATGTGTTGTCCAAAGCAATTTGGCATACTCTTTTTACCAAGATGATAGTAGAATTGGTTTGCACATTCATGTTTTTTATTGGTACACTCAACTTTACGCACTACATATCAAAATAAAAAAAAGTGCAAATAATCTCCATTTTAAAATACTTGTCTGTTTAAAATGCTTTTGCTCTTAGAAACTGCTTAAACCGCCTAAACCGTGTACAGTACTATTTACAATAATTGTGTTAAACATGATGTAGTTTGTAAAAACCTACACAATATTGTTTGATTTGCTCCAAGACTTTTTTTGGATATGTTATTTTAAACTTACAAGTGACTAAAATATCTTATATATCTTAAAGTGTGTGAAACTATTATAACCATTGTTAGTGTTAGTTAAAGCAGTGGGTGTGGCTCGTTGTTGAAGCTCGCTACTCCAACGTGGCCTTCTTTGCAGCTCGTTACCACACCATCAACCCCTCGCCATGCCTCGCCGTTGGAGACCTCCTCGTCTGCGTGACGAGGGTGGTTTGTCTGCAAATTGTACTTTTCTTTTCTTTTTTTTTCTCTTTTGGCTTTTATTTTGTTTTGTGTAAATGTTTTGTAGAAAATGTTTTTTGAATATGTAAATATAAATGTGTAATGAACTTGTCAATATGTAAGAAAAGGAAATTCAAACGACACGATACGATAAATAAACATAAAATTAAGATAAATAAACATAAACAACGATTATAATAATAAACTACGATACGATAACTAAGAAATGGAAATTCAAACGAATAAAATACGATACGATAAATAAACATAAAACTATGATTCAATTAAATGAATCATCTGACACATAGCCCTCGTGACTCGAATAGGAGGCACTTGAATCGTTCTCACTCGATGGCACAGGTGGAAGTCCCATTTTCCATCGCCATTCAGCTCGTTTGTTTCTCCGATCCTCTTTCCCTTTGAGGTATGCCTCACGCTCCCTTAACTGATGGTCTTACTCAGCTTCAAACTCCAAAAAGACTTGCATATTGAGCTCGTACTATTCTTCCTCTGTCAACTCACGAATGTTGGGTTGGTTTTCAGGTGGAAAGTTTGGTGGTTGATTGTTTGGTGGTGGATTGTTTTCTGGTGCAAACATAACTCTTGGTGGAGTGGCAGGTGGTGGGTTGTCATATTGGAACACCGGAAACAGATCTTGTAGCGGAGTGTTTTGTGGGGAATTGTCTTCAGGTGGTGTGTTGTAAACCGATTCGTTTTCAGGTGATGCGTTGTGTGACATTGTGTTTGAAGAAGAAAAGAGAATTCTTAGATGATATGTGAGTGAATTGTGTGTGTATTCAGCATCCAACAATATGTATTTGTAGGATGATTTTTGGAAGTATCCCGCTTTGAATTTGAATTCAAATTTTGAAATTATCCCGCTCTGGTTTGAATGAACAATTTTGAAAGTATCCCGCTCTGGTTTGAATTCAAATTTTGAAATTACCCCGCCTTCTGTTTGAATTCAAATTTTAAAATGTATCCCGCTTTCAATAAACCCCTATTAATACCATACAATATCATTCAATTTTATACACACTTCAATATTTTCACCATTTTACAATGACTAACCGTTGGTCAATGGAAGAAGAATACTTGCTAGCTACCGTATGGCTTGAAGTTCACGATTCTAGAGACGCTGTGAATGAACGTTCATTTTAGAATGAAGTTACAGAAAGGTTCAACGATCAGACTGATGGTGAGCACCGTAATAGAAATAGTATTACGGCTCAATGGAATAGAATGAATATTGAATGTCGTAGATATAATGCTATTTACAAAGAGTTGTTGCGTACAAGTGAAGACCCTTGTCATCTCAGACTCTCAGCAATGCAAACATAATTTATTATGAACGCCATGGGAGAGGGATTAAATATCAACATGTGTGGTTCGCTCTGAGAAACACGTTGGCATGGGACAAAGACGATGAGTAGTGGTGTTTTATGTTAACTATTTTCGTATCGTGTTTATTTCTTTTCTGTATCGTGTGTATTTCTTTTCCGTAATGTTGCGTAACGATGTTTTATGTATTGTTGAATTTGAATTTAAATTTATCCCGCGTTCATTTTAATTTTGAAAGTATATGCACACGTTTTTAATGTATAATGATTTGAAACATTTAAAATTTCATTTTCAATTCAAATTTGAAATTTAAAAGTATCCGGCTATGTTTTTGAATTCAAATTTTGAATTTGAATTTTAAATACCTATAAATACCATACCATCCAATTCATATCTCCACACACTACCATTTAATCCTTCACACACTACAATTTCTAAATCATCTTACATTGAGTACGCGTTGGTCAATTGAAGAAGAAACATTGCTAGCTGATATGTGGCTTGAAATTAGCCGAAACAGCGAGGGTTTGAATGAACGCTCTTTCTAGGATCGGGTTGTAACAAGGTTCAATGAGTGGACTGATGGTGATCATCGTAACAAGAGTATGATCACAGGTAAATGGGCACGACTCAGCTGTGAATGTCGTAAATATCATGATATTTACCATTACTTGCAGAAAATGAGCCAAGACCCTGAGCATATCTCAACTGCATTGAACATGTTTAGAGAGCGCTATGGTGGGAGAGGGTTTCAGTATCTTCACATGTGGCTGATTTTGAAGAACACCCAAGAATGGGCACGCTATGGTGGGAGAGCATTTCAGTATCTTTTGTATTATGTTGCTTTGTGTTTTATGTTTAACTGTTTCTTTATTTTACGTTTCGTATGTTTTATTGTGTTGTATTGTATTTTTTTCCGTATCGTATTTTTTTCCGTATTGTAACTTTTTAATTTGATGAAATAAAATTAGTATGGTGTTTTAATTTTAAGTATTTGTGAAATGAATTTAGTTTATTTAATGAAATGAATAAAAAAAAATAAAGTTGTAAGTGGTGGGCCTCAAATGAGTAAGTTGAAGTTAGTTATGAATGAGGAGGGGTTAGTTGTGAAGAGGTGTTGGGGTGATGTGGCACCCGTGAGCCCCAAATGAGGAGGTGAATATAAATCACCACACCTTCCACTCTTATAACAAACGAGCAAAATAGCCCGCGCGATGCTGCGGCGCAGGATTTTTTTTTGACATTATGTTTTTATGGAAGTCGTTTTTTTTTTTTTACATTTTATATTTGTTTAAAGGTATTTCACTTTAATTATTATAAACCATGTTTTCCGTTAATAGTATCTGTAACTGTATCACGATATAAACTTTAGCCATTACATCGTGTTTGTCTCTACGTTACATGTTTTTTGATATAATTTATGCAATTGTTTGTTTTGTTTTATTTTAGTTGTTTTTAGAGTATTGTGTGAACTATTTTGTATTTTATTTTTAAAGGTTTGTAAGTTTTAAAATAAAAAGTTTTTATAAATAGTTATATCTAATTTATTATAGTATAATTTTTGGTAAATTTTGTTATTATTTGTTTTGTAAGTTGAAATTGTATCATATATTTTTTAAGTACCACTTTGTTTTGTAAGTTGTGATTATCATAAGTTGAAGGGTTGAATGTGTTATTTACTTATTTCATGTATGAAAGCTATTTGATGTTTCTGCATGGGAAAATAAACATCTCTGCAAATTAATTGATGAATTAATTTCTGTAATCATGATTCACGACTATTGGTATCAATCTCGATACATCTATAATTATTCATTTCTTTCAACCTTTTTATACTTAACTTTTCACCCAAATTAATCATTTGTGCCCTAATCATTTAATCAATGGCGACTGATGATCAAACTCCTCTTCTCACTGAACTAAAAAATGTTTCTGGGTCTAAAGAATTGCACAAAGCTTTCAAGTTTCTGTATGGTCATGAGCATGTGGAAGACGAAGTTTTCATAAGGTTTCTTAGAGAAAGACGCGATGAACTACAATCCACAATCCAACAAAAAACAGCTCGATTGCCATAGTTATGGTCTCTGAATCATGATGAAGAAGAGTCTGCTGGTGATGTGTATGATTGGGACATAGTGTTCTGGTCAGGCTGCGTGGGAGGTTGGAGGTGGTCACTGCTCTCTTGTTGGAGCTTCGTCAAGGGTTGAAGGAGAAGGAGGAGCACATCTCCATTCTTGAAGTTTTGATTAGGCCTTTGTTGGAGGATGTCTTTTGTGGTTTCTTTTGCTAGTCTTTTGCTGTTTTAACCTATGATTAGTTCTTGTTTAATGATGATGATGTAATGAAGATGATGTAATTATTTATTTTAAATTAATCAATATGCTGTTTTAAGCTTATTTTTTTTCCCTGAGTTACTTTATATAAAAAAAGTTGGTGCCTTTTTCTCTCACACATAGAGTGGTCAACACACAATAGTCTTCAAATAGTCTATTATAAATTAGGGTTTATGTCTAAAATTGGAGCCTAGGGTTTTTTTTTTTTTTTTTTTTTTTTTTCCAATGGCTCTTCTGTGAAGACTGGCCGTTTGACTGCTTTCTAAGGAACATTGGATGGTGCATCTGTCTTTGACATGGTTTGCGCACCTGTGTAGGACGGTGGTGGTGTACCTGTTTCTGCAATCAATAGGTAAACATGTTTCAGTATTGTAGATATATGTGTGAAGCGTGTTGTCTGTTCATTAAGTAGTGAAAATTTACCAAGCTCCTACTTTTGTTTGTGTGCTGGTGCCTGCTCTTGTTGTTGAGCAATTAGTGGTTCCACTTTTGTTGTCAGATAGTTGATGTCAACCGATGGTAAATTGGCATGTAGCGTGACATCGGTTGCTGTGTATTCTGTTGATGATGTGATCATGGCTGCAAAATCAAATATACACATAAGTGGGTATTTATATGAATTTATTTTTTGCGGGGGCTTATTTGTAGTGTAAAAGTTTAGGACCTTTTGTTGGGTTACAATGGTCATAGTTTCAGTTTTGTCAGCCGTTGGCGGTGGCAAAGCCTTTGTCAATGACTCATGAACTGCATTATAGAAGGCAATTCATGTGAATCTTTTGTCCAGTGCAAATGATAGTTGTTATGTGGTTTTAGAGGCATACCTGTTGTCGGTGGTGGCAAACCTTTTGGCAACGATTCGGAACCTGCATTATAAAATGTAACTTATATGAATGTCATGTCTAGTACACGTGGTAGCTGTTATGTGGTGGTAGAGTTATAATTATTAACGTGATGCCTTTATTTCAATATGCTTTGGGAGATCAGTTATGCCAAAAACCTCATCCATGACAAATTCAATGAATGGTGTTGCGCATGTTGGATTGTAGTGGAACTGAATTGTTTGTTTTGTTCCAACAATTGCTTCGATTTTTGCAGGAAACTGGCCTGGCTCAAGGGTGTGGGCTGATGCAACCAAGTCTCAACAATTTACTCCGATAAAGTCATCCGCTTTAGGTGTGAAGAATATGAACTGTGCAGCCTTTGTGCCGTCTGTCACTGAAGCTCTGAAATTGTAGCTGCCGAAATGAAAGACTCATGTAAGTAACCATAAATTGGCCAATATTTGTATGCTATATTTGCTCACCGGTAGTTAGGAGCTGGTATGATCCCGTGCTTCCTGCATTCGTAGTCTCCATTAATTTTTGTTGCTTTATTAGTGCAAATACAGCATGAAGTATAGTACCATCCTCTGGTTGTATTGAGTTTGGTTATCGTTCCTTCGCAAGTAAACCGCACCCCCTTGTAAAATGTAAACAAATTAAATGTGAGCCATGTGTTTTTCATGTAATAGGTGGTAAAATATAGATGTACATCAATAAGTGTGACTGACCCTATAGCTTTCGGAATCGCGTTTAAAAAGTAATTCAAATGGAATACGGTTTTTTTTCTTTTTCTTGTTGGCTGTCTGGCAAGCGGTACCTAGTGACACATAATGGTTGCTTTTCCTCGTAGAGTGCCTTGTATCTGTTATATGGGCATAATTTTTAGTGGAACAAAGTTAGGCACAAATTTTTTGGAATAATAAATAAGGATGGCTGAAGTGTACGCTTCTTTATAGCGCTCAAGCTCTGGAATTACAGGGTTTATGTAATAGTATGTTCCTGGTGTTGATGAAAGTTGAAGTTCTGTAATCAGTAAAAAATTGATGTCATAGTGTTTATGATATTTATGTGTGTATAGGATGTGTTTTAGTTTGAGTAATATTAAAGGTACCTCTGTTCATGTACTTTGAAACTCTGCATGAGCTGACGGCTATTATAATAGGCCTTTCAAGTGCTTCAATTTGTTCTTTCTCAAAGTTGTCGGCAAGGTCATTCCACAAAGTCAGTTCGATAGAATTCCGACTGTTTGTCAAACAATTGTAAATAAATTTTGGAAATTTACTGTTAAAAAGAGGTTAGATGTGCTATGGTTAGTTACAAACGACTTACTTTAGATTTTGTATCTCCACCTTTCTGATTCTCGACTGATTCTTGTTAGGATTTCCAATATCTCCAGCCTCTCCTGATGTAATGTAGCATCCGATATAGTCTGTATCGTTTAAGCATGGTGTATAGTTATATGTAGTTTTTGTTGCATATCAGGTGATAATATTAGAGTTTGTTAGGTGTTACCTGTAAGCACCGAATAGTCTTTTTTGCCCTTGTCACATGGATCCCAAACCCTTTTAGGTAACTGATTGTAAGAGGTGAAATGGAAGTAGTGGTTTGGAAATGATTCAGCAGGTATAGGATCAAATTTTGTTAGCCTTGTAAAGGAGAGTGATGTTGTGTTCTCAAGAGTCTGTTGCCATTTCTCTGTTGCAGTGCACTTGAAATTTGATATCCGAAATGCTTTGCCAGGTATAAGAATAGGTCTGAAGTGGTGTATGTCATCATCAGACATGTTTGCTTGTATCGCATCACCCTAGTTGCATTAAAATGGATTTTCATAAGATAATTGTAACAACGTCTGTATTTTGAATTTTTTTAACTTACGTGTCGGTCCAGCAAGATTGCACGGTATGCTGTTTCAGTTGTGTTTGGAGGATTTTGGCTCGCCCATGCACGGTACACTTTGACCTCAATTAGATTGTCCATGTCTCCTGGTCTCAGGACTTCATTATAGGCTAACGCCATAGGGATTAGCTCCATCTTGATACAAAAGAAAGTTAAGAAAAGTGTTATGATAAACAGATATTGGTTTTATATAGGGAAAGAAAATAAATGTATACCTTTTGCATGATACATTATTCATTTGAATATAAGACAAAGAAAAAAGTTAAATAAATGAAAAGTGTCATCTACACTAAATGGAAAAAAATGGATATTTTCTAGCTCTGTTTTTGTGTTTCGAGCTTTATGGTGTACTAATTGTGTTAAGGAAATCTGTATAAACTATATTTTTAGTCATGTTAGGAGGGTACGAAATGTGTTTCTTTATAAGGATTTTAAGACCGTCTGGGGTTGTTGCTCGTGATAGTGCAACATAAAGCTGACCGTGCGCAAACACAGGTTCTGGAAGGTAAACGCCGATTTTGGTGAGAGATTGGCCCTGACTCTTGTTTATTGTCATCGCGTAGCAGATCCTGACCGGGAATTGCTTCCTTTTAAATATGAATGGCATGCCTTCATTTGTTACTTTTAGAGAAATTCTTGGAATGAAAACTTTTTCTCCAATCCTGTTCCCCATAATAATCTCTGTCTGTATTAAATTTGACAACAGTTGTGTGATAATCATCCTTGTCCCATTGCAGAGGCCTCCTCCTAAGTTCAGGTTTCTCAACATTATAATTCGTGTGCCGATTTTTAGTTCAAGCTTGTTTGGTGGCAGACCTAGGAACTTCAGTGTGGCTAGAAACTCTGGTGGATATAGCAACTCATTTGCGGACCCATCTGTTGCTAGAGGAATGGCTTCGTCTGAACTCACGTAAGTTGTTGTATCACCGTTTACTAATGCCAGAACTTTTGCATTGATTATATCTGCTGTTTCATTTTTCGGACATACGATTGCTTTTTGTTGTAAGATTTCCGCGCTTTGTGATTCTAAGATTTCTCTGTCATAGATGAAATCAATGAGTGTAGCTAAACCATCCTCGCTATCTGGAACTAAATAATCTTCAGGAACCGTGATCCACCTTCCATTCTGTGGGTCTTCTTCATCAAACTCACCAATATTTCCGTCCCCTATGTCTAAACACATTGATGTGAATGCCACCGTCTTTATTCTCTGTGCGTCATCCATCTGTGTTTGCAACAACCTCATGTTTTGCTGAAGCCTCTAAACACGAAAATGCTGCCATAGATATGAAGCAGTTATTGATGCCCCCACTATGTCTACCTTTTTGCCTTTTTTTTCATCGGTAATGTTTGCCTGAAATCACCACCTAGCATTACCGATTTTCCACCAAACAATGCATCTGGCTTGATGAGAACATCCTTATGCGTTCAGTCCAATGTCTCAAAGCATTTTCGGTCATTCATTGGAGCTTCATCCCAAACAACTAAATCAGTTTCTGAAAGGAGTTTTGCAAGCAATGTATTTTTTTTAACATGGCACATTGATTCATCTGTTAAGTCAAGTGGCAGTTTGAACCGTGAATGTGCTGTTCTGCCACATGGAAGTAAAAAAGAAGCGATTCCAGATGATGCGACTGCAAGAACTATTTTGCCTTCCGAACGTAACTTGTTAATTATTGTCTTCCATAAGAATGTTTTACCTGTGCCTCCATGACCATAAACGAATACCAGTTGTTGCTCATTTATATTTGAAGATTCTATAATAAGGTTGTAGATAGCTTGTTGGTCTGAGTTCAATTTTGTAACCGCAATTTCAATCTCAGCTCTAAGTTCCTCACGGTCGTAGTTTCTTTCCTCCATCAGTAACTGGTTGTGTAGGTCATCCAACAAGTGTTGTGGAGGAAGCTGGAGCCCAAAATCGGTTACTGATTTTGAACACCCATTAAGTATTATTTCCAACTCATACAAACGTACCCTTTCAACTTCGGATCATTGATAAAAGCAATTCCAACAATAACTAACTGAAATAAAATAGTGTTTCATAGACCTGTGACAACACGGCCACCAGTTTCACAATGGCCTAACAGTGTTCCTTTACGTTTTTTTTGCAGCCTGAACTGCTGCCAAGGATTTGTGTACCTGAACCTTGCAAAAAAATGGATGTTTTCATAACCATGGGTGCTTCTCATTATGGAACAGCCTTCTTCGGATCTAGCCACATTGACGCTGTCCAGGTTTGAAACTACACACGGATAACCCGAATTTGATTGTCCACCACAAACAGCATTAAAGCATTTTTCTGCAATTGCACCTATAATAGGAAAACATATATCATTTATGTACCAAATAGAATAGCCATTATTGTGTTTAAGCGAAGCTGATCTACCTCTCCTATGCTTAGGCTGTAAATGACCATTGTGTTCTTCTACAACCGTCTTCCTTTTGCACATTTTAGAAGCTGAAGTAAACGGTTGTCCCCTTTTTTCTACATAAGCGTTGTTAGTAGCATAGGTGTACGTACAACTGGAATCTTCAATAGTAGGTGGCACAGAACCCGTTAAGTAACTTAGTCCATTATCCCAATTCCCTCGCTGTAACTCTTGGCCATAACTTTCAAACCGATAAACCGGCTCTCTATTTGTAGAAGCTGCAACCAAACACAATCATTTAGGTAACAGAAGTATGCGAGAAAGTGTAAGTAAAGGCACTATAAAGACCAATTTTACCTATCGCATTAACTCTTGCATCCCGAGACTGACCCAACACTGAAGATGTCATTTTTACCTTCCCAAAGTTACCACTATAACCAGTCACCTTCACCAAAGGATCAAAAATCCTGGCTGGATATTCTTGGCTCGACACAAACGGATGATGTGACCAAAAAATTTTCTGACTATACTGGCCACCATGAAATGGCGCATCATTTGTTCGAGAAACAGCAAACCAATCTCTTATTGACACACCCATGGTTTCATTCCTATCAGATCCATTTTTCTCGGAAACCGGAAACATCCCCAAACGGTCCAGGCACACTTATATGTGCCTCATCCAGGTTTTCAACAAATACACTTTTTTTACTTGCACTATCTACTAAAAAAGGCTCAATATCTGATAAAGAGTCACTTTCATGCATCACTTCTGTAGGATCCATTGTTTCACAGCTAAGGTTATTTTTATTCTATTTTTTGGTTTTTTCCTTTTTTTTCTAATTGTTTGTTTCTTTTTTTACAGGTGACCACTCATAAAAGATATTAGGGCCTGTGTTTTTAAAGAACAGATACCTGGCAAGAAACTTACACCAACAACATCATAAGCAACACCTAGGCAATGTCAGTGATCATGCATGCATGTATCAAAGGCAAAACATGAAAAAGACAACAAAAGCACTAAACTTACCACCAGTCTAGTTATGATAACTCAGGCTTCCAACTTCACAGATCTTCTTCCTCCATGCAATTTTTTTTTTCTTTTTTTTTTGAAACTTTTATTTTTCTCCAGGCACTAAGTTCTGAGGTATGTAAATATTATGGTTTCTTTTATTATGGAACATATGTATTGTGCATTGTATCTTGAAAGTTCCAACAGTCATTCAACTGCTTCCCCACTCCCAAGTACACTGTTAGCGACACATGGATGGCTCACAATGTATTGTACATCTAATTAGGTTGCTGGTAACTGTTGCCATTTGAAAATCAATACTGCATAGGCTGCATTAGCAATATAATCACACAATAACCCGTGAAAAGTGTAGCTCCCCAAGTTTGCCATCCAATGGGCTGTTGCCAAGCCTAAAAAAAGGCACTGTTGGGTCAAAAAATTAGCACTTTAACACACTAATCACAATTTCCAGCCAATAGCACTCTAGTTTAAAGGAGTTAATTTTTTTTTTTTTTTTTTTTTGGACCACAATTTATGTCATATCATTTTCCTCTATTAGTATATGGTATAATGAAGGTTCATTAATTATATTTCTAGACTATCTTCTACTTAATAATATGATACAAGCAAACACATGTTCTTTTATTTTATGATTTTATCTTCTAGAAAACAAGGATAGGTATAACCCATATTATCGGAAGTCAACATGTTTTAAAAGGTTCTCTTGTCTATTAGTCTTGTAAAAGGGAAGAACGCAATAATTAGCAAAGACATTGTACACTGTGTTAGAGATGAGACCTAACATGTTTGTGACTTTGGCCCGCAAATAACGGTAAATAAATACTGTAACATGCTTTCCAATTTCCATGGCCTTTTCTCTTTACTTTTCAAAGAAGTAAGGAGTATATTCATCGTTTTGAAAGTTATACATTTGTTTTGGTATATGCCTAACATTTTGGGAAAAAGAACCTTACTTTTGTCATACTAAAACAGATTATACGCCTTGATAAGAAACCAAAAATAGACGTTTGCAACAGTTTATTTTATATCTTTGTGTAAAAAAATGGTCTCTATTTTGAGATGGATGTTGTTGAGTTTCCGCTGTGGACTTAGAGCTACAGATCATGTTTTTATGAATTTGGATATGAATGTTTTTATGAATCGAAACTTAGCTACAAGCTGAGCACGAATGTTCCGCCCTCAAGCAAAAATTAAACATCAAAAGTGGCAAGATAACTGATGTTTCAAACTTGACGTAACTTTTGCAAATATAGTTCGAGTCATGTCGAGTTCAAGCTTGCCGATCTTAAAGTTTGTAGCTCTACTCGAAGAGCCAATGATTACGAACCATCACTAGCTTTCGGCTTGCCAACTATCTCAAAGCCATAGTCAATGTGTTTCCCGGTCATCAAGCATGTGAAGAGCAGGTCATCAGTCATGGCCAAGTCGAGTAGATTTGGTTACCCGTCATGTTGGATTAAGGAAATTGGTTTGAGCTGGTCTAAGTGATTATATTGTAACATTTTGTTATATGTATCTTAAATTAGGATTAAAACTTTGATAAATTACACCATCGTACCCGATTAGTGAATTGGTAAATGTTTTATAGCTTAGTTCAAAGTAATTAGTATTATAATATTTATATAGACTTAAAACATAGAACTACTATTAGACTTAATTCATACAATTAATGACAAGCGTCATACATTTATTCTCTCTCATCATTTTTCACCAATTAAATTTTCAGATAAACCAATAACATCTTTTTGTCTGGGGCTGTTTGATTACTTCTTAATGAATCGGTTAAGTGTAAAATTCTGAATCGGTCAATGGCTTCAATGTTTGACAGAAAATGAATTGCCTCTAGATCATAAAATGTGCTCTGAGCGATTTTGTATAGGATCCTATCCTATTCAGTAGCTATATTCCCTTTGTTTTAGTATTAACTTTATATTTTTTAATGTCTTCTTTATTTTTATAAATTTCATTACATGTGGCCTGGTGATGCTACGTATATGTATATACATTGAGTTGATCATAGGCCTTAACGATGTTACAAGAAAATATATAAATCCAATAATAAATTTAAGTTCTATTCTTAATTCATCGATAAGCACTTTTTTTTTTTTTTTTTTTTTTTTAGCAAAATTTAATTCTTCAATTAAGTACTTATCAATAGTCAATTTTTATTAGACATTTAAATTGGTAAATTTTTTGTTTTTGAAGCAACTCATTCAGAACACTTGTCAAACTCTTTCTTTTCGTTCAGCACCGGTTTCATACAAAGCCATTAAATCATTCAGACTTTTAAATCATATATTCAGTGCTAAATCATTCTATTTATCAAACAACCCTTAAATTTAGGTTTTAGTTTTAGGTACACAATTCATTTTCCTTTTATAATTATCTAAATCAGTACTATTTTATTGGAATGTGAAAACCTCAATCATTATAACGGTATTTGATTGCAATAATTCAACTGAAAAATCAAAGCCAAGTAAAAAGTCTTTATAGTTAGTTACAGAATTTTCACACGCTCATAATGAAATTATAGTGTGGAACAAGATTATTCAGCATGAATGGTGGAGCATAGCCAAAACGTACTAGTATAAATTGGTCCATGTTGAAAACTAAATTTCATTTCAAAATATTATTAAACATATAAGAGTAACAAATCTAGTTTTTGATCATCTACATATCTTCAAAAACTTTGTGTTCTTCTCAATGGATATTCCTCAAATTTGCTCAAGACTTTTTTAGTTTGTACCGTTATTTCCGCCTTCTCCATTCAAGCCACACTAGGTAACTTCATTATACTTTTCAAGTTATATATTTTTTGTATTAACCGTATTTTAATGTTAATATATGTAGGAAGCGTTGCATGCGAGAATTTGAACAAGGATTCCTGTGCATTTGCGGTATCTTCAAGTGGGAAGCGTTGTGTGCTTGAGAAGGGTGTTCGAAGAAGCGGGGAGGAGGTGTTTGTTTGTAGTACATCACAAATTGACACCGACAAGTTGTCTAATTGGATTGAAACTGATGAATGCATTGAAGCATGCGGGCTTAACCGTAATGTCCTAGGCATTTCGTCAGACTCCCTTCTTGAGTCCAAGTTCACGCAAAAACTTTGCACGACTCAATGTTACAATGATTGTCCCAACATTGTTGATCTTTACTCCAATCTTGCCGCTGGTGAAGATAAATACATTATGTTTCGACATGCTTTCTTGATTAAACAACTCAAACGAACATTGGAATTTTTGAGTTATCGTTTCTACCTTCTGAATGAAATGAGAAATACTCTAAAGTTCACAAGAATAATTACTTTAGGACCTCGTCAATCTTATTAATAAATTAGGTTTTTTTTTTTTTTTTTTTTTTTTTTTTTTTTTTTCAAAAGTTTATTAACGATCTCTTGTTTATTTCATGGAAGGTGTATATTTGCCTAGCCTATGCCAAACACAAGGAAATAACAAAAGAAGAGGAATGAGTGAGATCAGGAGCTCTGGGTTTGTTGCGCCTGGACCCGTGGTGCCAGTGAAACTTATGACTGATGGTTCACCCATCATGGCTCCGTCACCCGCAGGCTTTGTTGCTCCTGGACCTGTGGTGCCAGTGAAACTCATGACTGATGGTTCACCCGTCATGGCCCCGTCACCCGCAGGATACTATTAGTTAAGCTCGACGCTGAATGGAATGACCATTCATCTTTGATATAAGATTGATACTCAAATACTCGGTAGTGATACTGAAATAAGGATATGGTTGTCCATCCAAAAATAAAAGTTGTTTAGTGTAAACCTTATACCAAAAAGTCAAAAACTGACGATATGAGTGTTATAATAGCCATGATATTTGGTTATTATTGTTTTTATTCAATATACACTCCGCAAGTTTTTCGAGCTAGTTATATATTCACGGCGTATTGGTTTCAAAATTTGATGGTTTACCATATGATGTGCTTATCAATAGCGGAGGGAATGAAAAGTTTGATCATTTAATAAGAAAAACTAAAACAACATATAACAAAGTAAAAATATGTTAAGTTAAATACATTCTCTAAATATATAATATATGTGGATAATAAGGTAAATATATGTGACGTATAGATAAAAAAAAAAAAAAAAATGAACGATAACTCATTTAAGCCTTAGTAATTTTGAGCTTAGCTTGTAAACTAAAGGCTAAGCTCGCTTTTGTGCTTGAACTTGAGATCAATGCACGGAAAAGCTCGACTCAATTATTCCAGCTTGAGTTACGAGATAAAAGCTCTACTACGTTGGACTGCTACTCGAATGGATGATTTTTATTCTCTATCCGGTCTCTACTTAAACCTCGCCCCTCTCATTTTACTCTTATATTCATATCATAGTTTATTTATATTTTGTTTGTGGAAATTTTCTCAAGATGAAAGGAGTACTATAAAGTGAGATCTTACAAAAGAATATTAGTGCATTTAATGACATACACATATTATGCTTAATGGGCACGTTCTTGGAAGTCGTCCTTTCTTTCTTTGATTTGCATACAAGTAGTAATATTCTTGTATATGCCTAAAATTTTGGATGAAAGACATTACATAATTACATTTTTCATAATTTAACAGATTAAAGATTGTTAGAAACATAACAAATATACTTTTTTGTTACAATTTAATCTGATCACTAGCTATGTAAAAACGATATCATATGTTCGAGATGGATGGTGTTGAGTATCATTGTCAACTACAATGGATCAAGTTGGTTCTTAACATTGCATCATTTTGGATTAGAAACTTTTATGAATCAGACTCGAAAGAACTAAGCTACTAGTATCAGACTGAGCTCGATGAACATCAAGAAGAGTTATCGAGCAACTAAAATTGTGCAAACATAGTTCAAGACTTAACGATCTCAAGCTTGTTTTGCACTTCGCCGTCATCAAGCACCCATCGTCTTCACTGACGAAATGTAGAAATAATTATATGTTTGACTTATTTAATAGAAATGTATTACATCAAAAGTGTTAAACTTGTCCTGTTATTCTTTTTATTTGATTTATTCCAACAAAAGTGCCATCAAACACACAAGGTTTATTATTAACGTATCTTTATTGCCCGTAATGCCGTCTACTTTGAGATTGGGCATTTGTAGTAACAACTAATCTCAATGGGGCTTGGACATGTGTTGTCCAAAGCAATTTGGCATTTTTTTTTTACCAACTTTACGCATTACATAAATGTGAAAACGCATTTTTGATTCACTCAACTTTACGCATTACATAATTGTGCATTGTCTACTAGGGCTGAGCAAAACCGCCTGCCTCCCGACGCCCGATTCCGATACCGACAAATTGATCTCGACCGACTGCTACTCGGGTCGGGACTCGTTTCGAGTTTTCTGTGATCTCGGGACTCGGGTCGGGTCGGGACGAGCCAAAAACCGAGAAAAGACAAGCCGATTCTGACCGATACCGAAACCAACTATACCGAACACTTTCGGGTCAAGACTCGGTTTAAGATTCCGGCCACTTTCGGGATCGGGCTTCGTCGGGACGGGTCTGGTTCCGGCCCGATGCACACCTCTATTGTCTACAACCTGTTTTATCTGGTTGAATGTACAAATCAAAATTAAAAAGGTGTAAATCATCTCCATTTTAAAATACTTGTCTGGTTAAAATGCTTTTGTTTTTAGAAATTGCTTAAACCGTGTACAGTACTAGTTACAATAATTGTGTTACAAACATGATGTAGTCTGTAAAAACCTACACAATATTGTTTGATTTGCTCCAAGACTTTTTTTCGATATGTTATTTTAAACTTACAAGTGACTAAAATATCTTATCTTAATTATATTTCCAGACTATCTTCTACTTAATAATATGATACAAGCAGAATACACATGATCTTTTCTTTTATCTTCTAGAAAACAAGGATAGATATAACCACATATTATCGGAAGTCAACATGTTTTAAAAGGTTCTCTTGTCTATCAGTCTTGTACATACACTGTGTTAGAGTAACATATTTGTGACTTTGGCCCGCAAATGAAGCTAAATAAATGATGTAACATGCTTTCCAATTTTCATGGCCTTTTCTCTTTTATTTCCAAAGAAGTAATATTCATCGTTTATTATTTTTTATTATTTTTTTTTAAAGAGAGTAATCCTGCACCCGGTAAAATATATTAACCAAAACATTTAAGTACATAGGATGAGGGTGAATCCCTCATCTTAGTCCCTTAAAACACTTACAAACAACTAAATATATAATATTCATCGTTTTGAAAGTGATACATTTGTTTCGGTAGATGCCTAACATTTTGGAAAAAAGAACATTACTTTTGTCATATTAAAACAGTTTATAAACCTTGAAAAGAAACAAAAAAAATACACGTTTCCAACAATTTCTTTTTTGTCTTTGTGTAAAAATGATCTCTATTTTGAGATGGATGTTGTTGAGTTTCCCTTGTGGACTTAGAGCTGAGCTACGGATCATGTTTTTATGGATCGAAACTAAGCTACAAGTTGAGCTCTAATGTTCCGCTCTCAAGCAAAAATTGATCATCAAGAAGGCTTATCGAGCAACATAACTAATGTTTTCAGAGACGGAACCAGGACCAAATATGACCGGGTGCACAAATTTTTTAGAACTGTAGAAATATTGAAACACATTTCGATGGACCAGGTGCATTTAAGATGAATCTAAGAAAAATTAATGTTTTTTTGAAAAATTAACATTATATCGAAAAAATCTATAGGGGACCTGGGCACCAGCAGGAACCTCTGGTTCCATCCCTGAATGTTTCAAACTTGAACTAACTTTTTGCAAATATAGTTCGAGTCATGTCGAGCTCAAACTTGTCTTAAACTTTGTAGCTCTACTTGAAGAGCCAATGATTACGAACTATCACTAGCTTTCGGCTTGCCAACTATCTCAAACTCATAGTCAATGTGTTTCCCGGTCATCAAGCATGTGAAGAGCAGGTCATTGCCAAGTCGAGTATATTTGGTTACCCGTCATGTCAGATCTATTGGAATTTTAATAACATGTCATGCATATTTAAACACATAAACATCAAGAATAGCAGAAGCATATAGGATCAATAACATGTAAACTAATTAACCAAACATAAAAGTATGCGTACCTTTTGATTCTAGCAAAACAAGAATCAATTCCAAGCTTACAATCAAGATGAACCCTAATTAGGGTTTATAGTGATTATTAGAATTACCCCCTTACCGTTTTGTAATTCAATCTAAGATTCAATAAATAGTGTGATTGAATCACACTCTTGTACAAACGTACTAATACCACGTAAACGTTATGCTAGTAATTGAAACACAAAACAATTTGTTTGTTTAAAATAAACCAACCGAAACCCTTAGGGGTGTTTGTTCGATCGACTATAGCAAGAAAATGAGAAGAAAACTTTTAGGGTATTAGCTAGTGCACAAAAGGTACCAAAGAATGACACTAAGGTTTGTTTTTATACTAATTGAAACTTGGTGACCAACTTTTAGTGAGTTTGGGTTCCCCCCTTTGACCCACGACCGGCCTCACATGTAACACCCCCAATTCATGGTTGCAGCGGAATTCGAACTGGGTGTTACTTGACGGCACAATAGTCACAATAATAGAAAACGAACTCCAATTGAGTCGTTTTAAAAGATTTATCATTCAAATTGTATAAATATCAGAGATTACAAAATGAGGTCCCAGATGGTTCCATGTTTACAAATTACATTAATTGAGTTTTGAATGATAATAAAATTTATAGCCCTCTAGAACATCCGTGTCCTTCCGTGCCATCCTTGATCGTCATGAACCTGAAATACATGCTTGAGAGGTCAACACAAAGGTTGAGTGGAATTCGTAGAGTTTGTTAAATCGTTTGAACACAATATGTCGTAGTGAGAGCTATAGACTCACACTCATAGTTAGAAAACAAAATCGTTATTTATTTCACTAAGCTCATGCAACCAAAACATTAACATCGAACCAACAAAATTGGCATTATAGAAGCCCTATCAAGGTACTTTTGCCATTATACCGCTAAATCTCAAATATAGTGCATTTGTGTGAACTCATCGTTGTTCAACACAAATGGGATCCGTCAATCCCAATAGATCTATTCACAATATTCGCGCTCACTAAAGGTAGTGACTAATGGTTCATGATATAGGGACTTCGAACATGGCAATCGTTACTTAGTGACAATAAAACATAGTCGAGTAGCATACAATAGAAAGCATTGTGTTCGAGTAGAAAAATAATAGCATGTATTCCCCCCATGGGTTTGTAAAATAGTTAAACAATAGAAAGTGGGGCTACGAACTCACCTTAAGTTATGTAGTGAGTAGTGAATGTGATGGTCGAATCGCGAAGGTTTCTACGAGCAACCTATAATAGAATGTTGCGACTTAGGATCGGAGTAACGTCTAAGAATACGAAGAGTTGCCTATATATGTCTTGCATAATGTTCATGATGTAGTACTTAGTATATAGTGTAAGTCGTTGAATATAAGTGGTCTATGAAACATGTATAGGTTGTACATCTCTTACTACCGTTCGGGCCGACATAATTCAGAAGTCATGGAGTAAACGTTCGAGGAGCCAGGACACTTTAATTCGTAAATCCACAACTCGTCTCGACGGCTTACTTAATGAACTCCTCACATAAGGCTCCCTACTATTGTAGTATTTGATAACATATATGTATATATATAAGCTTTTTGATCTTTAAAAGTTATATGGTCTTTAGCCGTGGCTTCGCCGTGACCTTGGTCATTGTTACCATAGTCTTGAGACTCAACCTTGGCTTTAGCCATGGTTGTGGTCTTGGCTTTAGGTCATTAGACCTCTTGGTCTTAGTAAAACATAACTATAATATAGTTACTTTGGTCTAAAAATGGGCTGTTAAGAATTTGAAGAAAATTATCACTTAGAAAGCGTTTTCAGGGCTCGAGCTTCTTTGTTCCTGAACGAAAACGTCGTTCCGGACAACTTTCGTGTTTTAACTTTTTGATGAATCGGACCAGAAGTGGGACTTGCAAAATCAAAATTTGATCAGAATGCTATTTAGGCAGTTTTGCCGTTTTGGTTTCGCTAATTTCAAATGGTCATAACTTTTGACTCGTGTACTCGTTTTGGGTGATTCAAATTGCTATGTTTTCCTTGTTAAGTCCTCTTTAACAGTAAGTAAGTGTCAAATATCAAAGTTATACTATTGTGGTCGTGGTTTTCCAAAAAAATCACTAGTTTGCTTGTTTGCTTGTCATAAGTTAACATATGTATACCAATACTCGTTTTATCCATTTTTAAACATCATGAACACAATAACAAGAACATATATAGCATGAAAAGAACACAAAGAGCATGAAAATGATATTGAGCAAGAAAGTGTATAAGGGTTTCTTACAACTTTTGGCTTTCACTTAAGAAAGGAAGTCAAATATGAACTAGGA
The DNA here is from genome assembly GCA_030686995.1 of Artemisia argyi. NCBI lineage: Eukaryota > Viridiplantae > Streptophyta > Magnoliopsida > Asterales > Asteraceae > Artemisia > Artemisia argyi. Next base: position 177,234,333 of record CM060707.1, on the reverse strand, counting down.
CACTAAACCTATGCTTGTAAACCCTTCACCATAACTCTTGTAACCATTGATAGACTTGATATAAACCTTGTGAAAACCATTTAACTTCAGCCCCTAATCACCTTGTGTAGCTCCTAATTCAACCATGGAATCACCAAACAAACTTAAGAACTAGGTAGAGAATACTAAGACCTTGAACTTTGTAGTGTAACTTGTAGTTTGAAGATCAAAGGATCATGGAGTTAGGGATTGTGTTGTGGCATTTTTTTATTGATGAGAATGGAAGGGATTAGCTTGCTATTTATACTATGAATGAGGAGGTTAGGAAGGTTACTAGGAACTTACATAAACTTGGTGACAAAGTTGTAATTAAATCTTGATCTAATGGCTAAAGTCATGAGATCATGCCACAAGTGTGAATGCCCCCCCCCCTAGTGGCGGTTCATGAACTTGGAGAACAAGGTGTGGACTTTTGATGGTATTATCCTAAGTATGTAGCTAGTTTTGACTCCGTAAATCGCTAACCGTAAATGATTAAGCCTCAAAACGTAAAACCGGGTATCGTAAAAATATGAAATTTGAAAGTATTGTTAAACATGTCAATATAGTCCATAATAAAATATAAAATGAGTGGTAGGTTCTATCGGGTGCTAAAACCCTGCTAAAAAACTGGAAACATGGGTCTAAAACGCGTAATTCGCGTAAAACGCTGAACTGAAAAACGTAAAATTCCAAAACTTTTGGAATTGTCCTAAAATGAGAGAAAATCATATTTCTATTGTTTATAATGTTTTATGGATATATCGGGATGCTGGAAGGACGTTTAAACCTAAAAGTAAATCTCGGACACGGCTTTGTGATTTTTGCAGAAATGATCCGACGAGCGTCAAACTCTCGGATTATCGTTAAAATAGTTTAACTTACGAGAATATGAAATAAAAATTTCTGAGATGAATAGTGAAAGTGAATAGTAAAAAGTGAATAGTGAAATTTTCGGGAATAGTAATTAACCTGAAATTGCGAATTGTTACAGTCTCTACCCCTTACGGGGAACTTCGTCCTGAAGTTCTATGTGTGTTATATGTTGGAGTCGTGTCGATGAAGAGGTGTGGTTACTTATGAGGACTAAAGTCTGGGATTACCGGTGATGTAGTTTGATTTTGTTGTTTCAGTGTATGGTGTAGGATGAGGCTTACTTTTATGTAGGAAAGGTATGGTAATAGTCGAATATCAAAGGAAATTGATATAGTAGTCGAATATTAATAGGAATTGATATAGTAGTTGAATAGAAATTGATATAGTAGTGGAATATCAAACAGAAATGGGGATGGTAGTTGCAATTATAGCCTAGTAGGTAATCTGTTGTTGTACCTAGTGTTTATTGACTTCATACTTATGTTATTTCGGAAACAAATAAGCCCACTTGTTTATAATTCTTTATTTACATAGAGAGGCATCCCAAACAATGTAAATAGGGAAATATAAACTTATGGTTCGGTGATTTACAATGTCTTTATTTAAATGAAAAGGCATCTCAATCCATTCAAATAATTACAAATCATCCTACTTAAGAATTCCCAACACAACATTCACAATTAGCCGGTGAGTTACAAGGTAGTGTATTATGAGATGATACTGGTGTTCCAAAAGTACAAGATGAATATTCAATCTTGTAAAGCTGATAAGGGTGCTTGTGGTGTAACTAAGGATGATTTGAGTTTTAAAAGCGCATCAAGATCTGTTAATGAGCTTGTGTTTGTAACGGTTGTGAAGATAATGATGTGATATGTTGATGAACAAAAGTGTGTAGTGTATGCTTAACATTAATACTCTTAGGTATAGATGTTGAGTTTGCTTTAAAAATCTTAAGAGACTTTAAAGGTTTATGATGGAATGGTATCCTTAGGACCTAAACAGGATAGTACTTCTACAGGATGAAGAGAATAATTGATAACTATCCCAAGATAGTAGTTCGGATTATCTCATAAACGAAAACTTTCAAGAATGAAATTAGATAATACAGATAAGGTGTTAAGATTTCGCTGAGTGGTAAGACATTATCGGGTCTCTAGATTGTTTTAATGTATTCTGGTGGTTTATCGAGTTCATGTAGGAAATCAACCTGAACATAACCCTAGTACAACTATTCTCAGTATTTGAAAATTTTAAGTCGAACATAGTTAGTCAAACTATGTTCCACTATCCCTAGGTTAAATATAGGTGACTAGTCTATATTTAGCCGAGGTTCGATAAAATTTTCAAATACCTAAATTAGGTATACTTGTGATATGTCCGTTGCTTTCGGGAAACTGTCCACTAAACAAAGGCGATGTCAAACCCTTCAATTGCAAGTCCCGCCCATACAAGACTTGTAACGTATGTTTTCACATTCCATCGCATAGAAGATAGTACGGGTAGGTATGTGTGGAAAGGAAGTTTTAAGTAGTTCTAAAACAGAACATACTTGGCCAGGATCACGAACTTTTAATAATGAAGGTTTCAGAAGAAAACTTTGATGAATGTAGAGCTGAACTTCAGCTTTTGTAGGTAATGGATTTGTTTGTCCTTTAGAAATCTCATATTTCTTATTTAGAAATCGATAGGTTGTGACGGGTTTTTGATATCATATGAAATGATATTGATGATGTGATGGAATAATTCTAGAGACCATTGCGCAAAACACAATGTCTCGGAAGTAGGTTAGACCATTGTGCAATTCACAATGTCTGGGAAGTAGGTTAGACCATTGTGTGACTCAAAACATTTGAGAAATGGTTAAGACCATTGTATAATACAATGTCTTGGAAAATAGGAAAGACCATTGTAATCAGTTACAATGTCTTGGACATAAAATGTTGGAGTAGGAACATGATTGGGAGAATCTGGTTGTGTCGAAATGCCATAGAATAGGCATGTGTAGATATGTTTAGATAAAATGATTGAAAATAACTCGAATGTATATATAAATATACTTATATGTTCATGTAGCATAAAATGCTTAATAAGTCCATAATCGTCTGGAGGATGGAAGACACGGAGAGCAGAAGGCTATAAAAATGCTTTTGTTTGTGAGTGTAGTTATAGTTTAGGTCTCAATTAGACCCGTTTCTCTATAACCATGTCTCTGGTACCAATCTGTAACACCCCCAATTCATGGTTGCAGCGGAATACGAACTGGGTGTTACTTGACGGCACAATAGTCACAATAATAGAAAACGAACTCCAATTGAGTCGTTTTAAAAGATTTATCATTCAAATTGTATAAATATCAGAGATTACAAAATGAGGTCCCAGATGGTTCCATGTTTACAAATTACATTAATTGAGTTTTGAATGATAATAAAATTTATAGCCCTCTAGAACATCCGTGTCCTTCCGTGCCATCCTTGATCGTCATGAACCTGAAATACATGCTTGAGAGGTCAACACAAAGGTTGAGTGGAATTCGTAGAGTTTGTTAAATCGTTTGAACACAATATGTCGTAGTGTGAGCTATAGACTCACACTCATAGTTAGAAAACAAAATCGTTATTTATTTCACTAAGCTCATGCAACCAAAACATTAACATCGAACCAACAAAATTGGCATTATAGAAGCCCTATCAAGGTACTTTTGCCATTATACCGCTAAATCTCAAATATAGTGCATTTGTGTGAACTCATCGTTGTTCAACACAGATGGGATCCGTCAATCCCAATAGATCTATTCACAATATTCGCGCTCACTAAAGGTAGTGACTAATGGTTCATGATATAGGGACTTCGAACATGGCAATCGTTACTTAGTGACAATAAAACATAGTCGAGTAGCATATAATAGAAAGCATTGTGTTCGAGTAGAAAAATAATAGCATGTATTCCCCCCATGGGTTTGTAAAATAGTTAAACAATAGAAAGTGGGGCTACGAACTCACCTTAAGTTATGTAGTGAGCAGTGAATGTGATGGTCGAATCGCGAAGGTTTCTACGAGCAACCTATAATAGAATATTGCGACTTAGGATCGGAGTAACGTCTAAGAATACGAAGAGTTGCCTATATATGTCTTGCATAATGTTCATGATGTAGTACTTAGTATATAGTGTAAGTCGTTGAATATAAGTGGTCTATGAAACATGTATAGGTTGTACATCTCTTACTACCGTTCGGGCCGACATAATTCAGAAGTCATGGAGTAAACGTTCGAGGAGCCAGGACACTTTAATTCGTAAATCCACAACTCGTCTCGACGGCTTACTTAATGAACTCCTCACATGAGGCTCCCTACTATTGTAGTATTTGATAACATATATGTATATATATAAGCTTTTTGATCTTTAAAAGTTATATGGTCTTTAGCCGTGGCTTCGCCGTGACCTTGGTCATTGTTACCATGGTCTTGAGACTCAACCTTGGCTTTAGCCATGGTTGTGGTCTTGGCTTTAGGTCATTAGACCTCTTGGTCTTAGTAAAACATAACTATAATATAGTTACTTTGGTCTAAAAATGGGCTGTTAAGAATTTGAAGAAAATTATCACTCAGAAAGCGTTTTCAGGGCTCGAGCTTCTTTAAACTTGAACGAAAACGTCGTTCCGGACAACTTTCGTGTTTTAACTTTTTGATGAATCGGAGCAGAAGTGGGACTTTCAAAATCAAAATTTGATCAAAATGCTATTTAGGCAGTTTTGCCGTTTTGGTTTCGCTAACTTCAAATGGTCATAACTTTTGACTCGTGTACTCGTTTTGGGTGATTCAAATTGCTATGTTTTCCTTGTTAAGTCCTCTTTAATAGTAAGTAAGTGTCAAATATCAAAGTTATACTATTGTGGTCATGTTTTTCCATAAAAATCAGTAGTTTGCTTGTTTGCTTGTCATAAGTTAACATATGTATACCAATACTCGTTTTATCCATTTTTAAACATCATGAACACAATAACAAGAACATATATAGCATGAAAAGAACACAAAGAGCATGAAAATGATATTGAGCAAGAAAGTGTATAAGGGTTTCTTACAACTTTTGGCTTTCACTTAAGAAAAGGAAGTCAAATATGAACTAGGACACTAAACCTATGCTTGTAAACCCTTCACCATAACTCTTGTAACCATTGATAGACTTGATATAAACCTTGTGAAAACCATTTAACTTCAGCCCCTAATCACCTTGTGTAGCTCCTAATTCAACCATGGAATCACCAAACAAACTTAAGAACTAGGTAGAGAATACTAAGACCTTGAACTTTGTAGTGTAACTTGTAGTTTGAAGATCAAAGGATCATGGAGTTAGGGATTGTGTTGTGGCATTTTTTTATTGATGAGAATGGAAGGGATTAGCTTGCTATTTAGACTATGAATGAGGAGGTTAGGAAGGTTACTAGGAACTTACATAAACTTGGTGACAAAGTTGTAATTAAATCTTGATCTAATGGCTAAAGTCATGAGATCATGCCACAAGTGTGAATGCCCCCCCCCCCCCTAGTGGCGGTTCATGAACTTGGAGAACAAGGTGTGGACTTTTGATGGTATTATCCTAAGTATGTAGCTAGTTTTTGTTAAATATATGGATAAATATTAATATGTAAATGTCTAGTATCGAACCCGAGACCTCGGGATTGCACACTTTACAAACAAGAATAATGTATAATAAATATATATATGTTAAATGTATCGTATATATATATTTATAAACACTTAATGGACTAAATGGTCGTTAGTTATTAACCGTATGGACTAACTATCATTAGTAACGAAAGATATGGACTAGAGTGTAATTTGGGAAGTCAAGAAGGATCTAGAAACCCCTTGGGTTTGCTAGGCCGGTCGAACAAGGGGGGAATAAGCCCAACCCATGTTTGTCTTGATCACCAAGTAATCCTCTAGTATATATACAAGGCCAAGGGTTAAACCTAGACAATCTTTTGTGCACACACACTAACCCTAATTCTTTTCTCCTTGTTTCTTTCTTTGTGGCCGATCGGTTCAAACCCTCCTAGGGATCTTGGATCGATTTTTCCATAGCAAAAATATAAGTGTTTTGTTTACTTGCATCAAACCTTTATTCGTTGGTAGTTTGTGTGTACAAGAACGAGGTAACAACATACTTTTGTTGTTATCAAGGGATCGATTAACAAAACGGTAAGGGGTTAATCATTGATCCATATAAACCCTAATTAGGGTTCTTCATATTGTTAAAGACTATTGCTTTTGATTCTTGTTCGGGCTAGAATCACCACGGTACATTCCTATTTATGTTTTAGTTAATATTTATGTGTTATACTTGATCCTACGCTTCCGCATACGTGTGCACTTTGATTTATATGATTGTCATGGTAATTAAATTCTAACAGTGGCATCACGAGCCATGTATAACATGTTATTGATTACTAAAACGTAATAAAAACCGGATCTTTAATTGTTTTAGATACATGTTTTTTTTATCTAGGGTTTTTCCTATTTTTTTTTCTAAAAATTTCGAAACCCTAACCCTAATTTTGGGGGGGGGGGGGTCGATTTTCCCATGAAACCCTAATTAGGGTTTTGTGGTTTTCTTGATTATGTGTAATCACTAGAAACCCTAGGTCATTAACCGGTTAATTGAACGTATCTTGTGACCTAATTGCTAATTGTTAGGTTTTAATCCGTGACTTACATGCATGTTTGTCATGGATCTTGTTTTGTTGTCACATATTTAGATTGATCTTAAATTGGGGAAGACTCCAATACATATTAAAATCAATTTTATATGCTATGTGGTGTGTTTTTAGCTTTGGCCTACGCAATTGATTCGTCAATGTATGTGGCTCACCTCCATTAAGAGGTGAAGGCCTTAGTTGATTACATGCGTTTTATACCTAGAATTGATTTTATTAGGATCTTTTCTAATACGGTTTGCATGTGGCTAATTGTTTCACTTATTTATTATTGTTTGTTTGATTTTCTTTGATACTTGTTTTATTGTTTTTAGTGGGACTTGATGTAAGCAATAAAAGGGTTGTTTTCATAAAGAAAATTAATACGGACTAATAATTGTGAAACCCTAAAGTGATAAAGTAAGAATCTTGCAAAGGTCTTATGACAATCGTGGTCCGATTCGCACGGTAATCAGCTCCCAGTCGAGACTAGCAAAATTCAAACTTTATTACTATTTTGAGATTGAATCCATAAACTTTTGCTTGAATGATGTTTTGTGCAAATATGCTTTTAAAATTAAGTCTTTTAAGATGATATTCATAACCGTGATTTGAAGGCTTTGAAAAGAGCCTTAGTGTCTGCCTTGGTTATCACAATCTTGAATATGTCTTAAACGAATTACTTTTAAAATTATATGTTGTAGAAAGTCATCTTAGGGTTTTGGCATAAACCTCAAGTAAAACTTTGTGTATTAATTTCAGGAATCGGACATAAAAAGTTTTTATGAAAACTTATGTTATAAAGATGAGTGCATGCATCTTTGTACATAATTTTGATTGACATATCAAAAATTAATACCCTTAATAATTTAAGTTACATGCCATCTAACTAAAAGAAACACTTGAAGTTATTATTTAGTAAACGTGAGACGCAGGCTAAATTTTAATGACAAGGTAAATTTCCGAGTGTGCGTGAGACCACACATGGAGAATTTGCAGTTTCTAAGTTAGACGACTTAATTAAGTTGATGCGTGAGACCTAGAACTTAAGGCATGAGATGGGATGAAACATGCTTACAAGGCAAATTGATGAATCAATTTGATGTAAATCCCATAATGATCTAGGAATTGGAAATCTTGTTTGCCAATTATTGTTCGACAGATTACTATCTTTTGTACTTTCACCACTAGCAGATCAACTGACGTGGTGAAACTATGTAAAGTTAGATCCTAGATTTTCAAGAAAATTAGTTGGTTATATGAATATAGCCTTGGGTATGATATTTTCTTGGAAATATAAATTATCGAAAATACTAAAATTGAATTTTGTAAATTCTTTAAATGTATTAATGCAACTCAAACCGTAAACGTAAGTTATTCTTTTAATTGATCTACACCCGTTTGGGTTTTTGGTTAGAGTCAATATATACAAAAAGAATAAATATAGTCTTCTTTCCATTACGAGAAGTGTGAGACTTAAATCCTATTCCTTTTCATGAATGAGAAAGGTATAATAGGATGATTAGAATTGTTTAAATTCTAAATACATAACTCATAGCAAACTTTAATAGTAAGAGTATATGCACCTTATGAGTTATTAAATTAGAAACTAGACTGATTACTGCATAATGGTAAAAGACAAATTAGATTATTTTATCTAGTTGTTTTGATTTGACCATTTAAAGATACTACATACAATTGTTGGAATGGTAGATCTATACAGGAAGAAATTGCATGCCCAGCTTTTTCAAGTTAATAATTTGGAATGTGATGAATCACATTTATGTAGTAGATTACATCCTTTTATAACCTATATAATTGTTTGAATGGGTTTTCTTAAAAGATGTAGGAAAGTAAATAGTACACTATTTCTTTCACTAATTAATGAAACATTTACAATGTTGTCAAATTTAGTGGGAGTATTGTGTTCTTATGAATGAATAAGGGACTATTATTATGTTCTCTAATTCAGTGGGAGTTACAAGACTTATTGTCTTGATTGTAACTTAGATTATCTTTTGAATATCTCAAGGTAATTACTTTCCAAATATAGACACTAATATTTTCAAGGATAGTCGTGTACGTTTCCTTGATTGATTGAGTAACTCTATATCTACTAGTTATGCTAATGACACAAATCATATTGTTCACATTGACAAGCGCGTGCGGGTTGTTTAAATGTAACATGGTGTTGTTCAATGCACAAGTGGGAGAAATCTTCATTGTGTGCAAAGTACAACACATAAGAATATGATTCAAAGGATTCTCTTAACTGCAAGTAAGAGATTATAATTCTAATTAGATTAATACATCTAATCTTAGAAACACTTGGTGTTGAAATTTAGTAAACGTGAGACGCAGGCTAAATATTAACAACAAGGTGATTTTCCATGTGTGCGTGAGACCAACATGGATAATTTACAGTTTCTAAATTAGACATCTATTAGAACATGTGTCAATAACAATACTACTTCAACTTTAACATTTATGTATTATTAGAATGACATAAATGCATGAAGTAATATAAGACTACTTCAATAATTATGTATTCTTAGAATGACATAAATAAATGAAGTAGTATGTTAACTTGAAAATATTAATGAAACCAAATGATGGTGTTCATGATTACTTTAATTATACATGTTTATACATTATTGTATATTTATAAACATAAAGTCTTCTAAGTATTACAAGACTTATAATTAAGTAAGACGTTAACTTGTTATGGTCTTTAATTAAGACATATACAAGAAGTCATTGAGTTAATCAATGATTAATAACGTATAGTGAGATTATAACAAGTTTATGTTTTATAAGACATAAACATGAAGTGACTTGATTAAAAAGTACTTGTGTTATAAAGCATGCAGTTGGCTTGGAAATACTATTATACCATTAAGTTGACTTAGTTGGTAAATAAGTATGCCAACAGGAATATGGTTATCTTATATATATATTGTTAGATCTTCTTACAATATTAATTCTAATTGAAGTATCACATATGGATAGTATGTTCAATTAGAAAGAATCAAACTCTATTGATATTGTTTGATTAAAGATAACTATGACTTCTTTTCTTCTGAAAGTTATCAAGGCTAAAAATTGAGTATGGCTTGAATATACTCAATTAGACTCCTAGAAGATTAATAAGACGTTGTTGTGATGAATCACATTAAGTCTTAAATTGAAGTTCTGAATTTGTTAAGTTACTTATAAGAAGGTTGTTAACAAAAGAATATCAGGAACTATCAATGTGTATTTGTAATGTCCTAAAAGAGAAAATTGGATTGTTGCTCTAATTGCTAAGTAGTTATAGATAATCTCTATATTGCTAAAGGCGAGTGGGAGAATTTTATCTAGAAAAGATAGAATTACAAGATACATAATCTTCTAAAACCACACTAGTTAAAATCATGATGAGGCTTAACATGTAAATGATAAACCTCAAGATGATGGAATTATCATTCATAGATCCACTTGGATATCTCAGATATTTAATTAATATGCTGATGATTATATGATGTTGTATTACCAAAATAATGAATTGGGTGAATTACTCATATTATGAATGTTATAGATGCTGTTCATAAAGATATTCAAATTTAGAAAATTTGGTTTATCTTAAATTCTTAATAGTTAGAGAATTATGATGAGTTTATTTAAAGATAATGTAACCCTAGTGGTTTAAATCTTTGTGAAATAATCATATGGACAAAAATTGTACACATATCTTAATGAATATCTTATGACAAGATTATTAATCATACTTAAGCAATTAACTATGATTGAATACTCTTTTTTAAGTACATTAAAGATATAAAGATGGTAATTGTCATATTTACATGAATGTGAAATTTGACAATGGAATATCAAAAACTCTTTCTTGAATAATTACTTAAGCGAGGACGATAAGTAATCAAAAAGGAGTTTATGAATTCATGCAAATCTTTGGAAGTGTACAAAATGCAATAATCCATGAATGGAAAAATGCATGCATCTAGGAGATTATTCTTATGATAAATTATTAAATCTATATTTAGGTTTATAATTAAAATAAGGTAATTTCTAAGTATTCCAGAAAGCTAGTGGGAGTATTATGTTATTATTTACTAAATCATATATGTTGTATAACATATAAGAGTAACATTCCATATAAGTAAAAGGTTAGACTTAATTTGGAATGAAACGTTACTTGAAAGATTTAGGAAATATAACATACAACCTTGAAACAAAAGTTTATTATTAAATAAACAAGTGCGGTAAATAAATTCTAAATAGAATATGATATATTATTTAGGATGACTAAATGGATATACATATTTGTAAAGATCAAACATGAATAAAAATCTAAGTTTGACTGAAGGATTTTCATGAGCATCATATTATTGTTGTATCATGCTTAAGTGCTTAATGATTTGACAATATTTGATATCCAATTAAAAGTTAGTATATAACTTGTGTAATAAATATTCTAATGGAAAATGTTTGAAATTAGAATAATGATCCTCAAACTGGAATAGCTCCTAAACATTACACATTGGATATTAAGTTTACGGAAATTTTAAGAGCATATTGTGATTATAAACAATGATGCTGGATTAATTGAGATGACACTCAATAACTAGTCATGGTAGGATTTTATCCTTGTTAATGGCCATGAGAACTAGTTGTGCTTACTAAGAGCATAGTTGCATTATACATTAAAGAATTAGAATACTTTAAACTTTAAAAGGTTTGAAAGTTTGATTGTCATAAGTTGGTGATTGAGGATACCACATTATTTATGAAGAATTATGTAGCTATATCAAGATAGTTGGATATACACATACAAGAATTTTACTTATTGAATTCTTGAATTAAGTATTCTCAAAATTCGGATAGATCAAAGTTAGTTGAAATAATGCCTTGTCAACAAGAATGATTGTCATTACTTGAGGCATAGTTGTCTTCAAGTTATTACTTGAGACAAGATTCATTAACTAGAGTTATCATGCATTGATCTATTTTGGTATTTGGATAAAGGACATTAAGCAATTATTATTTATAATGAATTAAAGTACTTAGTACGTTTGTTTTCATTAATAATATATTGTGTCCTATATTTGCATGTTTAAAATCCGTGAATAACTTATGTTATTCTAAATTGTCCATTGTCGATTAATGATATGGGAGTATCATTAAACTAAGACAAATCTGAGTATTGGTTAAGAATATACTTGAAAGTATATTGATGCGTTGACATACCAATTTCACATGATATTCGATGAATTGAATATTGGACTTATCCCAATAATATGATTTAATATTTAATGTGAGAATCATATTTAAAGTTATCCTCAGACTTGAGATACCAGATAAGTGTCATGGATGTAGTGCATTTTTTGTGAAGCAATCTACGGCTCACCGTAACAGGGAGTCATAAGGGTTGTTTTCAGAAGTGTTGCAAAGTTCATGGGTTATTCTTGTAGTCAAGAGAGAATTTGTTCCTTCTGATTTGTTCAGAAGTTTAATACTGCTGGGCCCCTCGTAGGGTTGACAAAATGTTTGCGTGGCCACGCCCAAAGTCTATCTGGAATACGTTCAGATGTTTTGGTAATTTTGTTAAATCATAAAGAGACGAGAAACAGAAATTTAATAAAGAACCTCACATCTTTATTAATGTAGTATTAGAAACAAAAGGATAATTATAATGATGAATCATTAAAGGTTTTTTTTCAAAAAAACCTAACTCGGATTGAACTAGGGGCATTGGAGTGTTGCAAGACGCTAACCAATGTCATTTTACTATTAATAGATATCCAAGTGGGAGCTGTTAAATATATGGATAAATATTAATATGTAAATGTCTAGTATCGAACCCGAGACCTCGGGATTGCACACTTTACAAACAAGAATAATGTATAATAAATATATATATGTTAAATGTATCGTATATATATATTTATAAACACTTAATGGACTAAATGGTCGTTAGTTATTAACCGTATGGACTAACTATCATTAGTAACGAAAGATATGGACTAGAGTGTAATTTGGGAAGTCAAGAAGGATCTAGAAACCCCTTGGGTTTGCTAGGCCGGTCGAACAAGGGGGGAATAAGCCCAACCCATGTTTGTCTTGATCACCAAGTAATCCTCTAGTATATATACAAGGCCAAGGGTTAAACCTAGACAATCTTTTGTGCACACACACTAACCCTAATTCTTTTCTCCTTGTTTCTTTCTTTGTGGCCGATCGGTTCAAACCCTCCTAGGGATCTTGGATCGATTTTTCCATAGCAAAAATATAAGTGTTTTGTTTACTTGCATCAAACCTTTATTCGTTGGTAGTTTGTGTGTACAAGAACGAGGTAACAACATACTTTTGTTGTTATCAAGGGATCGATTAACAAAACGGTAAGGGGTTAATCATTGATCCATATAAACCCTAATTAGGGTTCTTCATATTGTTAAAGACTATTGCTTTTGATTCTTGTTCGGGCTAGAATCACCACGGTACGTTCCTATTTATGTTTTAGTTAATATTTATGTGTTATACTTGATCCTACGCTTCCGCATACGTGTGCACTTTGATTTATATGATTGTCATGGTAATTAAATTCTAACAGTTTTGACTCCGTAAATCGCTAACCGTAAATGATTAAGCCTCAAAACGTAAAACCGGGTAGAAATTTGAAAGTATTGTTAAACATGTCAATATAGTCCATAATAAAATATAAAATGAGTGGTAGGTTCTATCGGGTGCTAAAACCCTGCTAAAAAACTGGAAACACGGGTCTAAAACGCGTAATTCGCGTAAAACGCTGAACTGAAAAACGTAAAATTTCAAAACTTTTGGAATTGTCCTAAAATGAGAGAAAATCATATTTCTATTGTTTATAATGTTTTATGGATATATCGGGATGCTGGAAGGACGTTTAAACCTAAAAGTAAATCTCGGACACGGCTTTGTGATTTTTGCAGAAATGATCCGACGAGCGTCAAACTCTCGGATTATCGTTAAAATAGTTTAACTTACGAGAATATGAAATAAAAATTTCTGAGATGAATAGTGAAAGTGAATAGTAAAAAGTGAATAGTAAAAAGTGAATAGTGAAATTTTCGGGAATAGTAATTAACCTGAAATTGCGAATTGTTACATCACAACCCACAAGCGGTTTCTGGATCCTTCTTGATATCCAATTATCAATATAGTCCTTTTCCTTTTCCCGTTAGTCAATTATCATTAATTACATAACGGTTGCTATATGTTTTGTGTATTTAATAATTATATATAACATTTTATATTTAATTATTATTCGTTTACAGTTAATACGTAAAGTGTGCAATCCGGTGATTTCGAGTTCGATCCTAACATATGATTATTAATTTATGTCCATAAGCTAACAGCTCCCACTTGAACATATCTTAATAGTGTAATCACATCGGTTATCGTCTAATAACACGTTGATGCCTCTAGTACGATCTCGAGTAAGGTATTCAACTTTTTAATGATTAATCATTATTATTATCCTTAAGCAAGATTACCAAATCTTCTGAATTTATTCAGGAGAGATATTGGGCGTGCCACGCAAACGTCTTGTCAAATGGTAATGTTTTATAGCTTAGTTAAGTAATTAGAATTATATATTTGCCTAAATCACTATTTTATTGGAATGTTAAAACCTCAATCATTATAACGGTATTTGATTGCAATATAATATAAAATTCAGCGAAAAATCAAAGCCCGATAACTAAAAGTCTTTATAGTTAGTTACAGAATTTGTACAAGCCATAATGAAATTATAGTGTGGAACAAGATTATTCAGCATGAATGGTGGAGCGTAGCGAAAACGCAGTAGTATAAATTGGTACATTTTCAGAACTAAACTCAATCATCAATTTCACTTCATAAAATTATTAACAAATCTATTTTTTGATCATCCACATATCTTCAAAAACTTTGTGTTCTTTATAATGGATTCCTCAAATTTGCTCAAGACTTTTCTAGTTTGTACCATTATTTCCGCCTTCTCCGTTCAAGCCACACTAGGTAACTCCGTTATATCTAGCTCGTTATGTTGGAGTACTATTTTTTTGTATTAACCGTATTTAATGTTAATATATGTAGGAAGCATTGCATGCGAGAATTTGAACAAGGATTCCTGTGCATTTGCGGTGTCTTCAAGTGGGAAGCGTTGTGTGCTTGAGAAGGGTGTTCGAAGAAGCGGGGAGGAGGTTTGTTTGTAGTACATCACAGATTGACACCGATAAGTTGTCTAATTGGATTGAAACTGATGAATGCATTGAAGCATGCGGGCTTAACCGTAATGTTCTAGGCATTTCATCAGACTCCCTTCTTGAGTCCAAGTTCACGCAAAAACTTTGCACGACTCAATGTTACAATGGTTGTCCCAACATTGTTGATCTTTACTTCAATCTTGCCGCTGGTGAAGGTAAATACATTATGTTTCGACATGCTTTCTTGATTAAACAACTCAAACGAACATTGGAATTTTCGAGTTATCGTTTCTACCTTCTGAATGAAACGAGAAATACTCTAAAATTCTCAAGAATAAATAGTTTAGGACCTCGTCAATCTTATTAATAGATTAGTCTTTTTTTTTTTTTTTTTTTTTTTTAATAGTTTATTAACGATCTCTTGTTTATTTCATGGAAGGTGTATATTTGCCTAGCCTATGCCAAACCCAAGGAGATAACAAAAGAAGAGGAATGAGTGAGATTAGGAGCTCTGGCTTTGTTGCGCCTGGACCTGTGGTGCCAGTGAAACTTACGACTGATGGTTCACCCATCATGGCCCCGTCACCCGCAGGCTTTGTTGCTCCTGGACCTGTGGTGCCAGTGAAACTCATGACTGATGGCTCACCCGTCATGGCCCCGTCACCCGCAGGATACTATTAGTTAAGCTCGACGCTGAATGGAATGACCATTCATCTTTGATATAAGATTGATACTCAAATACTCGCTAGTGATACTGAAATAAGGATATGGTTGTCCATCCAAAAAATAAAAGTTGTGTAGTTTAATAGTGTAAACCTTATGCCAAAAAGTCAAAAACTGACGATATGAGTGTTATAATAGCATTGATATTTGGTTATTATTGTTTTTATTCAATATACACTCCGCAAGTTTTTCGAGCTAGTTATATATTCACGGCGTATTGATTTCAAGATTTGATGGTTTACCTTATGATGTGCTGTCAATAGTGGAGGGAATGAAGAGTTTGATCATTTAATAAGAAAAACTAAAACAACATATAACAAAGTAAAAATATGTTAAGTTATGTTTTGTCTTGGTTTAGTTTTGGTAGGCTTGGCTATTGTTGTATTTCTTTGTAATTTGGGGACCCATACTTTTTATTATCTTGCTAAAGAGTTTTGGGTTGCCATTTCTTCTGTATTTTGTCTTTTTGTTTGCTCTAAATATATAATATATGTGGATAATAAGGTAAATATATGTGACGTAATAGATAAAAAAAACTGAATGATAACTCAGTCAAGCCTTAGTAATTTTGAGCTTAGCTTGTAAACTAAAGTCTAAGCTCGGTTTTGAGCATGAGCTTGAGATCAATGCATGGAAAAGCTTGACTCAAATGTTCCAGGTTGAGTTACGAGATAAAAGCTCTACTACGTTGGACCTCAAATGGGTGATTTTGCTCTCAATCCGGCCTCTTAAACCTCGCCCCTCTCATTTTAGTCTTATATTCATATCATAGTTTATTTATACTTTGTTTGTGGAAAATTTCTCAAGACGAAAGGAGTACTATATAGTGAGATCTTAAAAATGAAAATTAGCACATACAAGCAGTAATATTCTTGTATATGCCTAACATTTACATTTTTCTTAATTTAACAGATTAAAGATCGTTAGAAAGATAACAAACATACATTTTTGTTACAAGTTAATCTGGTCACTATGTAAAAACGATATCGCATGTTCGAGATGGATGGTGTTGAGTATCATTGTCGACTACAATGGATCAAGTTGGTTCTTAACATGGCATCATTTTTTATCAGAAATTTTTGTGAATCAGGACCCCAAGAAATAAGCTACTTGTATACAAACTGATCGAGCTTGATGAACATCAAGAAGAGTTACCGAGAAACTAAAATTTGCAAATATAATTCAAGAATTGATCTCAAGCTTGTTTTGCACTTTGCAGCTCTAGTCAAAGAGCAAATCCTTACGGGCCATCACTCGTTTTCAACATGCCAACCATCACAAAGTCTTAGTCAATGTGTTTTGCGGTCATCGAGCCAGGGAAGACTTGGTCACAACAAATTAAACTCGAGTGGATTTGGTTAGCAGTCAGGTTGTACTCAAAGTGATTTATTGTGATTTTTAATACTCAACTTTTAGTTATCTATTTGAAGTTTTGAACAAGCTAAGATTGGTGTATTACATATACGTTTCCTCCTCATAGTGAGTTAGTAACATTATGTTAGTTGAATTCAAATAACATAAAATATACGGCTAAAAATTACATGAATCACTATTAACAGTATATATAAATACAACAACAACAACGATACCCAATCCTGCATGAGCGGGGTATGTGGGAGGTAGAATGTGTTAAAAGTTACGTATAAATATTAATAAGTAAATGTCTAGTATCGAACCCGAGACCTCGGGATTGCACACTTTACAAACAAGAATAATGTATAATAAATATATATATGTTAAATGTATCGTATATATATATATATATATATATATATATATATATATATATATATATATATATATATATATATATATATATATATATATATATATATATATAAACACTTAATGGACTAAATGGTCGTTAGTTATTAAACGTATGGACTAATTATCATTAGGGACAAAAGGAAAGGACTAGAGTGTAACTTGGGAGTCAAGAAAGATCTAGAACACCCTCTTGGGTGCCTAGGCCGGTCGAACCCAACTCATAGGGTCGACCCATGCTTTACTTGAGCTCCAAGATTCACCTAGTATATATACAAGGCCAAGGATTAGGGTTTCATATCTTTTGTGCACACACACTAACCCTAAATCTTTTCTCTCTTGTGTTTCTTTCTTGGTCGATCGGTTCATCCCCACCCATAGGGTTTGGATCGATTTTTCCAAAGCAAAATATTAAGTGTTTTGTTTACTTGCATCAAACCTTTATTCGTTGGTAGTTTGTGTGTACAAGAACGAGGTAATTACTTAGTTTAGTAATTATCAAGAGATCGATAAACAAAACGGTAAGGGGTTTATCATTGATCTATTTGTACAAGAATCAAGGTTTATTTGAAGTGCATCGGGTATGTTTTCTATTTATGTTTTAGTTAAACTTTATACGTGTTATTACTTGATCCTAGCTTCCGCAATATGTGTACTTTGATTGTTAAACTCTAACAGTGGCATCACGAGCCATGGATAACATGTAATTGATTACTAAAACGTAATAAAAATCGGATCTTTAATTGTTTTAGATACATGTTTTTTCTAGGGTTTTCTTTAAGTTTTTTTTTAATAAAAATTTAAAACCCTAACCCTAATTTGGGGGGGGGGGGGGATCGATTTCCACTAAAAACCCTAATTAGGGTTTGTGGTTTTCTTGATTATATTGTAATCATATAGAAACCCTAGGTCTTAAACCGGTTTTTGTGAACGTACTTGTGACCTATGTGCTAATTGTTAGGTTAATCCATGACGAAACATGCATGTTAGTCATGGATCTTGTTTATTTATTTATTGTCACATGTTTTTTAAATAGATCTTAAATTGGGAAGACTCCAATAGATATTAAAATCAATTTATATGCTATGTGGTGTGTATATTATCTTTGGCCTACGCAATTGATTCGTCAATGTATGTGGCTCCACTTCCATTAAGAAGGGAAGGCCTTAGGTGATTACATGCATAATTATACCTAGAATTGATTTTATTAGGATCTTTTTAACATGGTTTGCATGTGGCTAATTGTTTCACGTTTTATTAGTTGTTTATTTTTCTTTAAATTACTTGTTTTTATTGTTTTCTTAATTGTTTGACTTGATGTAAGCAATAAAAAGGGTGATTTTCATAAAAGAAAATAATATAGACTAATAACGGTGAAACTAAAGTAATAAAGTAAGAATCTTGCAAGGTCTTAAGAGCCGACAGTGGTCCGATTCGCACGGTAATCAGCTCCCAGGCGAGACTAGCAAAATTCAAACTTTATTACATGATTTTGAGATTGAATCCATAAACTTTTGCTTGATTGATGTTTTGTACAAATATGCTTTTAAAATTAAGTCCTTTAAGACGATATTCATAACCGTGATTTGAAGGCTTAGAAAAGAGCCTTAGAGTTTGCCTTGGTTGTCACAATCTTGAATATGTCTTAAACGAATTACTTTTAAAATCATAATTGTAGAAAGTCATCTTAGGGTTTGTTAAACCTCAAGTAAAACTTTGTGTATTAATTTCACGAATTGGTAATAAAAAAGTTTTGAAAACTTATGCTATAAAGATGAGTGCATGCATCTTTATACATATTTTGATTTACACATCAAAATTAAATACCCTTAAAATTTAAGTTACATGCCATCTATCTATAAGGAACACTTGGAATTTTAATTTAGTAAACGTGAGACCTAGGCTAAATTACTATAACAAGGTAAAATTCTTTTAATGCGTGAGACCATAATTGTAATTTTACATGTTTCTAAGGTAGACGACTTAATTAAGTTGTGCGTGAGACCTAGAACTTAAGGCATGAGATGGGATGAAACATGCTTACAAGGCAAATTGATGAATCAATTTGATGTAATTCCCATAATGATCTAGGAATTGGAAATCTTGTTTGCCAATTATTGTTCGACAGATTACTATCTTTTGTACTTTCACCACTAGCAGATCAACTGATGTGGTGGAACTATGTAAAGTTAGATCCTAGGTTTTCAAGAAAATTTTGGTGGTTATATGAATATGACTTTGGGTATTTTATTTTCTTGAAGATATTTATTATCGAAAATACTAATGTTTGGACTTTTATCTGTAGATATGGCTCAACCCGATACCCCATCTGTGATTTCTGCTTTCAAGAGTCATCTTGAGAGAGAAAAACTGACTGGAAAGAATTTCAATGATTGGTACCGCTCACTTAGAATTGTCTTGAGGTCGACCGGTAAAATGGTCTATTTGACCGAAGAATGCCCAGCTAAGCTTGCTGCTACTGAACCAGAAGTAGTTAAGGCGGCATGGAGGGTGGAACATGCTAAGTTCAATGAGGTTGTTTGTTTAATGCTCACTAGCATGAGTGCTCAATTACAAAAGAAGTTTGAGTACTTTTTCCCAAAAGATATGCTTGATGTTCTTAGGCAATCTTATGAGAAACCACCTGCAGTTGAATTGTATGATGAATTGGACAAGCTACATAACTGCAAGCATGGTGATGGTAAACCAGTTGAAGATTATGTGACTGAGATGAAGGAATCTTTTGATCAGCTTCACAGAATTGGATTTGGTTACCCTGACAATGTGCAAGTGCACTTGATCAACAGGTCCCTTAACAAGGACTTTGCTGGTTTTGTGCAGAATTTTAACATGCACTGCTCGGGGAAGACAATATCTGAATTACTCGCATTGCTTGTTGAGTATGAGAAAAGTCTACCAGCCAAGGTCAAGGCTCCTACCCCGCAAATGTTGGCAATTCATGGTGGGAGAATCCAGAAGAAATCGCATGTGAACAAAGGCAAAGGGAAGGTTAACAAAGGCAAGCAGGTCATGGCCTATCAACCTGAACCCAAGATGAAGCAACATCAGCCTAAGCAGAAAAAGGTGAATCCACCAAACAAGAAGGATCAGGCATGTCACCATTGTCATGAAAAGGGCCATTGGAAGCGCAATTGCCCTCTCTACATTCATGACTTGCGACTCAAGAAGCAAGGGAATGAAGCTGGTAACCCCAGCTCATCAGGTGCGTTCTTTATGATTGAAATTTTCACTCTTACTCCTAAATTGAATTCATGGGTATATGATACGGGATGTGGCATTCATATTTGCAATACCTTGCAGGGGTTTAGAGTTGAGAGAAAGCTGGCCTATGGACAACAATTCTTGCACGTTGGTAACGGAGCGCATGCAGGAGTTGAAGCTATAGGAGTTTATGATTTAGTGTTGCCTTCGGGCTTAGTACTATCTTTAATAATTGTCATTATGCACCGTCAATTGTTAGAGGTGTAATTTCATTTTCATGTTTGTTGAACCTTGGTTTTGAGCATACTATTTCTAGCAATGGAATTTCGGTTTCTTTAAATGGTGTTTTTTATTTTAATGCTATTGCTGTGAATGGTATCTTTGAAATTGATATGAATGATGATGATAATGCTTTTGTTAAAAATAATTCAATGTATAGCATCAACAATAAGAGAATCAAGAAAGGTCTGGATTCATCTTATCTTTGGCATTGTCGACTTGCTCACATTGGCAAAGATCGCATGAAAAAGCTGCAACATGATGGGCTTTTAAATAAGATCAATGATGAATCATTTGATAAATGCAAATCTTGCATTGCTGGGAAGATGACAAAGAAACCCTTTAAAAATAGGATTGAAAGGGCGAATGATCTACTTGGTCTTATTCACACAGATGTGTGTGGACCACTTAGACATGTGTCAAGGAGAGGTGCTAGCTACTTCTTAATATTTACGGATGATTACAGCCGTTATGGTTATGTTTATTTACTTAAACATAAACATGAGGTGTTTGAAACATTCAAAGTGTTTAAAGCAGAAGTAGAGTTGCAACTAGGAAAGAAGATTAAAGCTCTTCGATCCGATAGAGGTGGTGAATACCTGAGTCAAGAGTTTATAGATTACTTAGCAAAGGAGGGAATTGTCCAGCACCTTACTTCTCCATATACTCCAAAACAAAATGGTGTATCTGAAAGAAGGAATCGTACATTGCAAGATATGATACGATCTATGTTTAATCTAACAACTCTTCCTTACTCGTTTTGGGATTATGCCTTGGAATCTGCGGTTCGCATTTTAAATATGGTTCCAACAAAGAAGGTTGATAAGACTCCATATGAGGTATGGACTGGAAAAGCTCCTGACTTGTCTTATCTAAAGGTCTGGGGTTGTGAGGCGTATGTTAAACGTGACTCAGCAGACAAACTCCAACAAAGATCTGTAAAGTGCATCTTCGTAGGATACCCTAAGGAAACTATGGGTTACTACTTTTATTACCCAGCTGAAAACAAAGTTTTTGTTGCAAGGTATGGAAACTTCTTAGAAAAGGAGTTCGTATCTCAAGAATTCAGTGGGAGAGTATATGATCTGGAAGACGATCATGAAGATGTAACACCTTCTGAAAACACTAGCCAACTTCCTGAAGAACCTGAAAGTTTAGGTCCTCCACCAGAAGTTGAAGTGGTTCCCGTTCGCAGATCTTCAAGATCTGTGAAGGCTCCTACACGTCTATCTCTAAACGTAGGGTGTGATGACAACTTGACAGGGGATCTTGATGAACCTACAAGTTATAAAGCTGCTATGAATAGTCCTGAAAAGGAAAAATGGCAGGGAGCTATGAATGGGGAAATGCAATCCATGAAAGACAATGAAGTCTGGGAAGAAGTAGACCAACCTCCGGGTGCCGAGCTAGTTGGGAGTAAATGGCTCTACAAGAAAAAGACTGATATGGATGGCATTGTACACACCTATAAAGCCCGTTTGGTAGCTAAAGGCTATACTCAAACTTTTGGTGTTGACGATGAGGAGACCTTTTCTCCTGTAGCTGACATAAGGGCAATTAGGATTCTTATAGCCATAGCCGCTTACTATGACTATGAGATTTGGCAAATGGATGTCAAAACCGCCTTCTTAAATGGTCGCCTAGATGAAGACATCTATATGGCGCAGCCTGAAGGGTTTGTGAATCCAGAATTCCCAGATCGTGTATGCAAGCTTAAAAGATCCATTTATGGATTAAAGCAAGCATCACGACAATGGAATAAGAGATTTGATAGTGAAATTAAGAAGTATGGATTCACTCAAAATCTTGATGAGCCATGTGTATATCACAAAGCTAGTGGGAGTAATGTAATTTTCCTTATATTATATGTCGATGACATATTGATCATGGGGAATGACATTCCAAGTTTGCAAAAGGTTAAGGCATATCTTGGAAGTTGTTTTTCTATGAAAGATCTGGGGGAAGCTGCATTTATTCTGGGAATCAAGATATATAGAGATAGATCTCAGCGATTAATTGGATTAAGCCAAAGTGCTTACGTTGATAAAATATTGAAGAGATTCAGTATGCAAAATTCCAAGAAAGGATATTTACCGATGCAAGAGCAACATGGCTTGAGCAACAAAGTTTGTGCTTCAACACCTGAAGAGGTGCAACGCATGAAGAGAGTCCCTTACGCTTCAGCTGTGGGATCTATTATGTATGCGGTGAAAAGCACAAGGCCTGATGTGGCATTTGCTCAGAATTTAACCAGTCGATATCAACAGAATCCAGGTGAAAAACACTGGACTGCTGTTAAGAATATTCTTAAGTACCTTAGGGCTACTAAAGAGATGTTCTTGGTTTATGGGGGTACTCCATCTGCAGAACTTGATGTTACAGGTTACTGCGATGCTTCTTGGAAAGGTGATAAAGATGATACGAAGTCTCAGACGGGTTATGTTTTTGTCATTAATGGAGGAGCTATTGATTGGAGGAGCAAAAAGCAGAGTGTACTGGCGATGTCTGCTACAGAAAGTGAGTATATAGCTGCTTCAGAAGCTGCAATGGAAGCTGTTTGGATTAGGAAGTTTGTTTCAGGGCTTGGGGTTATGCCTTCGATTCAGCGACCTATAAAAATGTATTGTGACAACTCAGCCGCAATTACATTTGCCAATGAACCTGGAATCATGAAAGGCACCAGACATTTCCCGATTAAGCACCACTATGTCAGAGAACAAGTTGAGATAGGTGAAATCGAAATGCTCAAAGTTCACACAGATGAAAACTTAGCTGATCAATTTACAAAGCCTTTACCTTGCACCAAGCTTTACAAGCATGCTGAAGGAATAGGACTTAAATTAGCTGATAGTTTCATGTCCATTTGTGATTAGTATTTGGATAAAGGATGTAATGTACAATTATTAATGTTTAATGAAATAAAGTATTGGTTATGTTTATTTATTCAAGTCTTAATAATATATCCTATATTTGCATGTTTAAGATCCGTGAATAATTTATTATTCTAAATGTCCGTTGTCGATTAATGATATGGGAATATCATTAAACTAAGACAATTTTGAGTATTGGTTAAGAATATACTTGAAAGTATATTGATGCGTAATCATACCAATTTCACATGATATTCAATGAATTGAGTATTGGACTTATCCCAATAATATGATTTAAATTTAATGTGAGAATCATATTTAATAGTTATCCTCAGACTTGAGATACCAGATAAGTGTCATGGATGTAGTGCATTTAGTGGAGCAATCTACCGCTTACCGTAATTGGAAGTCATAAGGGTTGTTTTCAGAATGTTGCAAAGTTCATGGGTTATTCTTGTAGTCAAGAGAGAATTCGTTCCTTCTGATTTGTTCAGAAGTTTAATACTGCTGGGCCCCTCGTAGGGTTGACAAAATGTTTGCGTGGCCACGCCCAAAGTCTATCTGGAATACGTTCAGATGTTTTGGTAATTTTGTTCAATCATAAAGATACGAGTAACAGAATTTAATAAAGAACCTCACATCTTTATTAATGTAGTATTAGAGGCGAAAGGATAATAATAATAATGATGAATCATTAAAGGTTTTCCAGGAAACCTAGCTCGGGTCGAACTGGGGGCATTGGAGTGTTGCAAGACGCTAACCAATGTCATTTTACTATTAATAGATATACGAGTGGGAGCTGTTAAAAGTTACGTATAAATATTAATAAGTAAATGTCTAGTATCGAACCCGAGACCTCGGGATTGCACACTTTACAAACAAGAATAATGTATAATAAATATATATATGTTAAATGTATCGTATATATATCTTTATAAACACTTAATGGACTAAATGGTCGTTAGTTATTAAACGTATGGACTAATTATCATTAGGGACAAAAGGAAAGGACTAGAGTGTAACTTGGGAGTCAAGAAAGATCTAGAACACCCTCTTGGGTGCCTAGGCCGGTCGAACCCAACTCATAGGGTCGACCCATGCTTTACTTGAGCTCCAAGATTCACCTAGTATATATACAAGGCCAAGGATTAGGGTTTCATATCTTTTGTGCACACACACTAACCCTAAATCTTTTCTCTCTTGTGTTTCTTTCTTGGTCGATCGGTTCATCCCCACCCATAGGGTTTGGATCGATTTTTCCAAAGCAAAATATTAAGTGTTTTGTTTACTTGCATCAAATCTTTATTCGTTGGTAGTTTGTGTGTACAAGAACGAGGTAATTACTTACTTTAGTAATTATCAAGAGATCGATAAACAAAACGGTAAGGGGTTTATCATTGATCTATTTGTACAAGAATCAAGGTTTATTTGAAGTGCATCGGGTATGTTTTCTATTTATGTTTTAGTTAATCTTTATACGTGTTATTACTTGATCCTAGCTTCCGCAATATGTGTACTTTGATTGTCAAACTCTAACAGAATGTAGACAAATCGTACCCATACTTTTAGATAAATCCAGGGGTAAAGAGACTGCTTCCAGGAAAAACCTCCATCAGGTATATGTAAAATAAAGTTGCTCAAATTAGATAATTTATATGGAAACATGGCTTTAAATAAGTGATAGGTAAATAGATGTATACAACAAATTAATTGAAACCTACAAAAGTATTTTGGTGTAAAAAAAATAAAAAAATAAAAAAAAAAAAAAAAAAAAAAAAAAAAAAAAAGCTTGGAAGTATAAATTGAGAAGGGATTATTGTTCATATTTACTTCACTTGTACTCCTTCACCAACTCTTTCATCTGCCTTTTCAACACCCTAAAACATACCACAACTCACTTGCATGTTCACATTGAAACCATGTAAATGTGGGAAATATTTACACCATCCATGTGCTTTTTTCCCACATTGAGTAAAGGATAGGTGTAAATACGGAGTAACTAATAGGTGTAATGACTCAACCAACACTTTATTTCACTCATCTTTACATCACTTTTACTGTATTAACTTAATTTCTTTCCGTGTATCAACATTAAAACACACACATATATCACTCTTCTTCCCTCACAGTAAACACACAAAGACCCATCTCCCTTACAAGCAAACATTATTCTCAATCGAGCTCATGGCTTTTGATTTCTTTCGGCTGATGTCGATCTTTCTGCCCGTGGTGTAGACTACTTTCATAATGATTAACACAGGTTAGACATTCATTTTGTTTGTGAATACTAATCAAACAAAGTAAGTTTTATCAACATTCAAGGTTTTATTATTATTATTATTATTATTATTATTATTATTATTATTATTATTTTGTTCTATATGGCATAAACTACTAGTTACAAGATGTTAACCCATTTTACAAAAACTTGTGTCGTGTAGCCTATGTTATAAAATAGCAAAAATACTGAAATATACACGTTTGTACATAAAATTTTGTTTTAGAAAGAAATGCCAGTAGATAATTACAATTCAAATCACGCGTTTCGATTATTTTGCTTGGGATTGAAAACAGTGGTTAATTTGAATGCTATTTGATTCGTTATTGTTCAACTATTTGATGAAGTTGTGGCTATACCTTGATTGAAAAATGGATGCCGATAGTTTTCAAAGGTATATTCGTATTTTTGTTATTATCCATGTTCTTTCCTTTCTAATTAAAATATAAACTCAAGAACACAAAGTGCAATAACCACTTTCTTCACAATGTCATCCTTTACTTTTCCCTTCTCATTCCACCCCCTTCTATTCTTTAAAATCTAGATTCAAGAGAAATATTTTTACAATTATATCTCATCTTCTTGCAGTTTCCTCATGATTTCCTGAAAGGATTTTATCCTTTTGATCGAAATCAAGTGTTAGATTTGGCTAAGCTATCAGCATTACTATTGTTGTCTAAAATCGGATCTGTTGATCCAGGTCTACACCTGTTAGTTATCTATTTCTTCCTTTTTCCTATAGTCACTCGAGTAGTCTATATAACTAAACTATGACCTTTGACTAGTGCATCGTTCTAAAGCAACCTAAAATATTTTGTGCAATGACTGGAAGACATCTTATGTTGAAAAATATAGGCCAATGTATCTTCATAAATGTAAAGATGGCTTGACTAATGAAATCACAAAATGTTGTTGTTAATTGGTAAGGCCATCTTATCACTTGTTATTCATAAATATGGTTTTCCCCTTTAATCTTAGCTCCACATTTTTGACACTGGCATCGATAAGTAACTAAGGAAAGAGAGACTCTTTTGCACTAATTTCACGTTTTTCTTGTTTTAATATGTGTATATATATATATATATATATATATATATATATATATATATATATATATATATATATGAGAATTCTTTCAAAACGTACCATACTTGTCAAAAAAATCACTTTTGAGTAACGTACTTTTAATTTTCGTTATTGTGGTGCTAAACTTTCATTTTTTGCCCCTTTTACGCACTTTGGGACGTTTTTATGACATTTTTGCCCCCGGATTTCAAAAAAATTGAGGGGCAAAAACGTCCAAAAGTGCGTAAAAGAGGCCAAAAATGAAAGTTTAGTAACTCAATAAGGAAAAAAAAAGTTCGATACTCAAAAGTGATTTTTTGGACAAGTATGGTACGTTTTAAAAGAATTTTCCCTATATATATATATATATATATATAATTGTAGTCTCAAACTAGTGGTTCTTTACTGTTGTTGACATATGCTTATTATCATTTTTATGTGGAAAGATAATATTGGAAAAGAAGAAGCAGAGCGTATGTTTGTGAGCATGTTGAGGAAGCTTCGATATGGAAACTCAGTGTTCTTTATTGTAACATGGATTGTTTTTCCCACAAAAATTCTCAAAGAAAATGTTGTTGTATTGGCGATCAACAGTTTTGGTGTGAGTCTTAATTCTTTTCCTAAATTTGTGTTATATAAATTTGTCCATGTCTTGAAATTATTATGTGCATAACACAGCTGCTTGTGTGTCCATAGGTCCATTTTATTAAACGTGATCCTAGTAAGTGTTTGCACTCTGTTGATATGAAAGATATTAAGCAGTACGTATGCCAGCTCCGGTAACAAATTGGCTTTTACTATGCGAGTAGAGGATGCCATGCATGGATTTACATTTGAAACTAAGCAGGTTTGAACATACCTTAACCTGGACCCTCTTCACTTCAATTTGTGATTCCTGTAACTAAAGTCAGTTTTTGTATTTTTATTTTTCCCTTTTCATACAGGCCCGAGGAAATAATTGTGGTTATTATTGTTTATATTCTATATACATGCCACACGTTTTTTTAGCTACTTTTGTACTCACGGCGTATTGATTTTAATTGTGGATGTAAAGATTTTGAGTTGTACTTTCAAATGACATTTGCAATGTAAAATTCTAGCACATTGTGATGAAGTTTAAATGGTACATTATTATTATTATTGAAATGAAGAGTAAAAAAATCGAGATATTAAGTTCACATGTTGTTTAAAGTGCGGTATTTAAAGGTACTTATTATTAGTTAAAATCCTATAATACTTGCAATCTTTAAGTTATTAATATATACTCCGTAATTAAAAGGTAAATAATGAAACTATAAACAAACTCACCAAACTAACAAACTTATCTTAAATTTAGTTAAGAATTGTAAATTACTTTCCAAAAGACATGGTTACTATTCGCATAATAACTTGACCTATATATTTAAGGGATGTTTTAAGTAGCAAATAAGAAATTAACGATATATTATACTGGGAAAACAATTATTTAAATCAAATATATATTTAGTTACCAATGGGCTTGTGGTTCACTGGGCATGTCTTATTCAGTTAAGCGTGCCTAGTGGAGAGTAGTACCGGTTTGGGTGACCAAACCGGGAAGTCCTCCTTTGTGGACCACTGCCCTGTCGGTACGATTTCAAAGTCCTTCAATGAAGGTTTCAACCCACCAGGGTTCGAATCTGGAGAATGCAGGGTTTACTTCAATTTAAGTGTCGTGCGTTCGGGCGGCTTAAGTTGAAGGTTTTCCCCCCATCGGGTTTCAAATTGGACATGGATTTCCCTTAAAAAAAAGTAACCGTTCAAAAAAAATATATATATATTTAGTTGATTCTGTTTGTTTCCATGGTATTTTTATAAAACACGTTCGTATATCTATACTACTTATAAAGCAAAAATGGTCAAAGTGGAAAAGTGGAAAAGTGAAAAGGCAAGGAATGTGAAATGTTGAAAAAATTTATAAAAGGAAATTATGAAATGTAATTAATACTCTTATTAAAACACCTCATTACTTAAAAGTACAATGATTTATACACATTGTACAACCAATTAAAACAATTAATACAAATCACAAACCGGGTTGACCTGGGACGCTTCAAACCCGACGGGTTGAACCGGTTTAATTTGACCCGTTTTCGACCTAACCTAGCAAGTTGACCCGGTTTAAATCGACCAATTTTTCGACCGGAACGGTTCAACCTGTTGAACCACCCGGGTCGAACCGGGTTTCAAAACATTATGTTTAATTCCCAAATCTTCAAACTTTTATTATTTTTCATTTATAACCAATTAAAACAATTAATACAAATCACAAACCGGGTTGACCCGGGACGCTTCAAACCCGACGGGTTGAACCGGTTTAATTTGACCCATTTTTGACCCAACCTAGCAAGTTGACCCGGTTTAAATCGACCAATTTTTGACCGGAACGGTTCAACCAGTTGAACCACCCGGGTCGAACCGGGTTTCATAACATTATGTTTAATTCCCAAATCTTCAAACTTTTATTATTTTTCATTTATAACCTATAAACTTTTTTTATCAATAAACTATCTGTCGCTATAAAATCCCGTTGCTATGCACGGGTACTCGTCTAGTATTCTATAAAGTATGTAAATGTCAAATTCTGGGTACTCTAAAGTGTTCTAACAATGAGATGTGTATATCTTTTTAATGGCTGTAGGATTTTCATATCTAGTGCGTCTTTCTTGATGCACCAAGTATCGAGAAGGAACAAGCAATGGGTTGAGTACAATCCAAAGGTTTCCCTTCAAATTGATCGTATCTCCTTCATAGCGATGACCCAACCCATAGTAGAGGAAGGCCAAAAGCGCGGCTCCCCATGCATATTCATTCACCCAATCCATGTTTTGACTGAAGATAACCGTTTGTAATATTTTGGTTATCAGGAGTGGGGGTAACAAGTAACAACACTGCATCACGAACATGAGCAACGCTTTCAATCTTCTCTCATTATTTTGAGACTTATCACTTACAATGTGACAACTGGCAAATTAGGGAGCCATTTTGAAAACCCGCATAACGTTAAAGTTCGTTTATAAATTTTTATTTGGAATTGTATTCGTAACGAACTTGTAAGATCTATTTTATGGTTGATTATATTTAAAATCGTTATGGGATTTGAGATTTATTTAATGATTCGATATCGAAATTTACGTGGTGATTTATTTTGAAATTCTCATTTGGTACTACGTTGACTCCGGCACTAGGATAACCTAACAGAATTTTATGTCTTGATTTTACGAATTCGACAATATATATATTTATTTATTTACGGAACATTTCGCGAGATATTAAACATTTTGAAATGAGTTTCGGGTTTTGGTCCGCGTATTTTATACTCACTCATATTACCCATAATACTAATAATAAGTATTATTATTATTATTATTATTATTATTATTATTATTATTATTATTATTATTATTATTATTATTATTATTATTAAAAAGAAAACTTTTTTTTTAGTGTAAAGATACAAAAATCGTCCTTGTGGTTACTTCACCTCACACACAAACACAACTCACCACTCATCCTCACCAACTCTCTCTCCCTCTCTCTAAACCCTAGCTGCCGCACCCTTTGGCCGGCCACCACCATCACACCGCCACCCTCATCACAAAACCAACACCACCATATTACTCCTCATCTCATCCTCTTTCTTTTGACATATAATACGCGCTCTAAAACATCCTTTAACACCACGAAATCTTTAAAGATCCGGTCGAGTTTTATTGTTTTCACTAGATCCGTAAGTTTGGAGGTTCAAAAAGGTGAGTAAGCTCGTTTTGGCACCTTGGGTGCCTCGATATGGTATTAAACCCGTGGGTACACGGAAGGTTTTTATGGGAATCGAATTATAATGTTGGGAAATAATGTTTTTGACAATGAAAATGAGTTTGGTATCCGGGTTTAATGGTGATTACATGGGGTCGAGTGAACCGTGAGTCTTGGACTCACGGCTTGATGTGGGTACGAGCCATATGGCTCGTTATTTTCTTGATGTTTGACCTTGGATTCTTGGATTTCATGTTTGTTTCCTATGGTGGATGACTTGACTCGATTGAGTCATGATTTTTTTGGCCGAGTTGTTGTTGTTGATGTCGCGACCCAAGGGGGGTCGTTTGGGCAGTTTTGTAATGCTCATTCGAGCTTATGATTGGAGACCTCATGGTCTTAGTTCGAGTCTTGGTGACTCGTGTGTCATGCCGAGACCCAAGTGGGTCATAAGGCTCGGGTTTGGCTTGGTAAACCAACCCGGAACTAGTCCCTTTTTGATACTTTTATTTCCTTGTTATGGTTCATGTTATCTTTGGTATTGTTGTGGCTTTCGTTTCGGCCGAATGCTTTTGTTGGGTCGAGACCCTTTGTGGTCTCGACAATGGGAATAATGTGATATTGAGGAGTTGTTGACGAATGGTAAAGTGGGGACCGATTGTGAGACGGTCACTTAGATTGACGGAGATAGGTTAGTCGGGTGTCGTAGTCGGACCCTATTGTTGTAGCACGTGTATTGGGATTGATTTGGACGGAGTTGGATTGCTTATTTATGACTTGCTTATGTTTTCGTTGGACTTGGACAATGAGCCGAGAGTGATGACTCGGACATGTGACCATTTCGTATGACTCGATAATTATTTACAATTTAAAACGCGAATAATAAAACTCGTAATAATATTATTGGTAATATAAATATATAGACGTGAATAACGTATATATAAATATATGAATGCGTATATTAATAATAACAAAAATCACGAGTAATATTATAACAATAACGCGACTAAATATATTATGCTACGAGAGTAGAGTAATATTATTGGAAGCGTTATTATGAATAAAAATATAAATAACGAGGAATCCTCGACGTTAACTAAATATTAAATGAAATAATATCTTTTATATATAACGAGGAAACCTATCGAGTTATACGGGGTCGTGGTCACTTGAGTCCAAGTGGGTTATTATTGTGACTTTTGTGTTGTCACGGATATATGATGATTAATATAAACATTTTCTATAACTAAATAACTTATTTAATCGACAGATTAAACCGAGTTATTTGGCTATATGAAATGAGTATATTAATGGCCATCGTATCCCACGACGCCCATAGGTTGTTGTACATGTATTAGGATAATAAATTACTATATATATATCGTGGAATCTGGCCAATTTGACGATGTATATAAGGAATTTATTACACTACGATATATACCATATAGTAATTTCTGTGCTATGTGCTTTTGGTTGGGTATAATCTTGGAACGGTATATTACGTAAATAAATATGGGGATTATCAAATCGACGGATTTGATAAACTTCGATGATTTATTTAAATAATATATTGGGCTAATATTAGACCCATAGATTGTTTTATTATTCCTTTGTGTGACCTCTTGGTTTGTTTGTTTCGACCCACCACCCGTATGGATATCAAACGTCAAACTCCAAACTAATACGAGAAATGGATTTTCGGAAAATAAAACGGAATACGTTCGGGTTTGGGAATATTCGATTTTGAGGAAATGATTTCTGAACGAGTTGATATTGTTAGGTCGTGCCGAGTCCGTAGTTGCCGTCTTTTGAGTTATTATACGTCTTACTTCTACCGATTTCTTATTGCTGATTTCTGGACTTGAGGTGAGTCATAGCCCCACTTTTTACTCTTGAACTATGTTTTCAATACTTGGGGTGAGAAACGTGCAAATTATTTATGTGGACTATTATCGCTTTTATATTCTTTTCAAAACTTGCTATGCGTATAAAACTAGGAAGAGCGAGGCCTAACCTAGAGTTAGGTAAGCTACACAACGAGGCCTAGACTAGATCTAGGTAAGTTGTACATGTCGTATCCTTACGCATGTTGGGTATGTCGTATCCTTACGCATACATATTGATTTGATTTTGAATTGATTATTTGACTATAGTGTGCACCTATAGGATTATTGTTGGAGCGGAGGGTATCCGCAGGTTTATTACGGAGGGTATCCGTGTATTTATGATGGAGCGGAGGGTATCCGCAGGCTGTAGTGAATCCCTAGTATAGCTAGCAAGCGTTTTGCGTATATGTCCACTATATTGATTATGAATTTAAACCTATGATCTCACCAGCGAAAGCTGACTTTTAGCGCGTTTTCTCAGGTAATTAAGTGATGATTTGGATGCATGGATTGGAAGGCTCGGCTAAGGCACCTGGTTTATGGATCTATTTTTCTAGAACTCTGATATTAAATTTTGGACCTACGTTTATTTCTTTTGGGCCTGACTCTGAATGAATGTTGGGATAAATGTAAACTTTAAAACCCCGTTTTGGTTGTGTTTTTCTTATGTTTACTTTATCTCGTTGTTTTATGTCTTGTGTTGGATACCAATCCCCGTAACACCCCGAATGCTTGTTGAGTCTTTTCGCTGTACCAAATTTTGGGGGTGTTACAGATTGGTATCAGAGCCAGGTTATAGAGAACTAGGTAAATAAACACCTAAACTATAACCGATTTTTATAGAAAACGATCCTTGACCATTGCCCGCCAGCCCGCCAAGCCGAAGCATCTTCGATTATTTTGAGGTATTATGAGATTTTTTAGATGACTTGAGATTATGGGATATATTGATTTAGTGATAAGATGGCGTTTCGAGGAATTATATGGTTTAATTGTTTTATAAATGTTTTAGTAATGCGGTATTTTAAATCTTTCTTGATATATGATTTGAAATTATATGATGAGGATTTGGATATGGTATTTTGAGTACTGTGATTTAGTTGTTTTGAAACACTTACACCTACCCTACGCCGTTGTCACAGACTATGGCCTCCCATATGCCCGATGTTGTTGAGGATATTCTTACTGCACCGGTATTCCCAGCACAGTTCGCCATGGCTCCAGATGATCCTTACCAGGTTGCCATGCATTCAGCTACAGTGCCACCGACAGCTTCTACTTCAGCACCACTTGCTGCATCTACGCAGGGACCCTCATCTTCTCTAGGGCTCCCTGGTACATCGAGGCAGCTTACTCTTCATCAGGCTTTGGCTCGTGTGGCTCCACGCTTTGCCCACCGAGCTACGGCACGTATGTCGGTACGCCCTACTTCACCTTTACAGATTGATGCTCACTCTCTTCTGTCAGAGGCACCACCCACATCATTGCGTCGTCGTCCTAGATCACCCACCACATCGCTACATGGTTCACCTGTTAAGAGACGACGATTGATGATGTACTCTTCCGATGAGGAGGAGGAGGAGTACGAGGGTGAGGATGAGGCTGATGACCCTCAGGAGGCTGAGCAGGGTGATGATGATGACCCTGAGGAGGAGGATGACCCTCAGGAGGAGGAGATACCTGATGATGATGATTTGTTAGTGCCGCCAGCTCAGGCTGAGGAGCCTGATTCACCTATACACCCGATAGAGCCTATTTCACCTGATCATCCATTTCTGTTTGATTCACCACCTGGTAGCCCCGTGGGGTCGGATGCGCCATCTGAGGTTTCTGCTGAGCAGGCAGAGTTAGGTGAGACTGGCAGGTTGTGGGCTCAGATTACTGCACAGGGCGAGAGGATCTCGCGGGTGTCTGACCGACTTGAGATGGTTATTGGAGAGTTTATCGCTGAGCTGAGAGTTGATATGACCACTGTCGTGGGCAGGAGGACAGCGATGAGGAGAGGTTTGATGGAGATTCATGAGCAGATCGAGAGTTTACAGCGAGGTTTTATTACAGCTCGAGAGGCCGACCGCAAGTTATGGCAAAGGAATGCCGAGCTGGAGAAGGAGGTAGCTGACCTCAAGAGAGACAGCGACACCCATGGTGTGGAGTTAGGATCATTATGGAGAGAGCTTGAGAGCTTGAGGTAGGAGTTGAGAGGCCTCCGCCAGCAGCGTGGCTAGATGTTTGAGCTATGTTATCTTGTTGCTTTTTTAACCGAGGAGTGTTGATGAGGCGAAAAATGATCCGTTTTTAGGGGGTCATTTAAGCCCGAATCCGAATTTATTTGATCAAATATTGCCCTAAATCGTTCCTTTTGTGATTTTAGGTGTTTGGAGAGCGAATTCTGGAAAAGAGGCTATTTTGGACGTTTTTGGAGCATAAAGTGAAGAAAACGACAAAGTACCAAAAATCCAAGCTGGAAATACAAGGTGACGGCGTCAAGGGTTTGCTCTTGACGGCGTCAGACATGAAGAATAAATTACCGTAGCTGGTGACGGCGTCAGATGGAGTTATGACGGCGTCAAAGTGGCCAAGAATAATTTACCGTGGGTGGTGACGGCGTCACATAGGCCGTCACGATTTTATCTAGGGCGTCCGAGGAAGTGTATGGCGGCGAGTTGACGGCGTCAGATTTAACTCTTGACGCCGTCAGGACGATTTTCCTATATATAGTTTTCTAGTTTTTTTCATTAAAAAAGAGAGAAGTTTTGGTGAAACCCTAAAGACGATTTTGGTGCCTCTTTTACAGGTTTTTCAAGGGTTCCAAACCCTTGAGACCTTGCATTGTAATTGAGATAAGTATACTCTTAATTCAATCAATATGTCTATGTGTTGGTTGTCTATCTTTTGTTCTTATCTTAATTCTACTATGCTAGGCTAAATTTCCTTTGTGTTTGCTTAGATCTAATGAAACCTAGATGTTGATTATGTGTTGATTACTTGTCTATTCTTGTTTTGAATGAATGATATTATATGTTAGGCTTAAGAAAACTGGCAGATCTCCAAATGGTAACATGCTTGAACGTCTTAAGAAACATGAACCGAGGCGTACTAGGTCTTTATTGGTTGTATTTAATGCATGAGCCACTGTTTACAATCCCTATAGTTGTGCTGGGTCATGGTGTAGGAGGAGATAAGAGCTCATAGAGTTGGGGAGTTATGTATGCCACTCCACGAATGGTATTAAGGAATACAACCCGTCATTCATACAAGTGTAACAAGTAATTAACATGTAAAAGATATCTAGGGAGTAGTGAAGTCTAAGTAAACACAATTTCTCCAATTACTGCTCACAACCTTAGTCTAATATTAGTTTAATTTCATTTTCATTAGTTAGTTAGTTATAAAGTAGTTTTTGGGTTAGTTGATTAGCAACTAATTCCGCCCACTCCTTCAAAACCCGAGATTTTAATTGCTTTCATAAAAATATAAAAATACAAAAAAATAATCATCTCTCACCTCTACAACTATTAATTAGGCTTTCTAATCCTAGCGACACTATTCCTAAGCTGAACGGTCAATCCCCCGGTACTTGTCACTATACTATACTACAACGATCAGGTACACTGCCTGGTGGGGGTTGTAAGCCTCGCGAGATCCCTCGAGAGGTAAAGCAAGGTGCGATTCCCACGCATCAAGTTTTTGGCGCCGCAGCCCGGGGAATAGTTATTGTCTAGGTTAGAATTTCTTTTTATTAGATCTACTTGCTAGATTCCTTTCTAGTAAGATTTTATTTTTATTTTTAGGTTCTCTTTAGTCTATCTTTTCTTTGTGTATTTGTTAGTAAAAACCTTTCCATTGACTATTCCGTTAGCCATTATGGAGAACGCGAATCCACCATACTACAAACCACGAAATTCACCCACTCCAAATGACATCTTGATGTTTAAACAACATGAGGATGAACCTATCTATGATGCATGGGCTCGTTTTAAATATTTACTCCGAAAAGTCCCTCATCATAATTTTGATATGTGGTCCCAAATTGAATTATTTTACCATCGTGTCGACCACTATACCAAAATGGA
This sequence comes from Artemisia argyi, assembly GCA_030686995.1. Lineage (NCBI taxonomy): Eukaryota > Viridiplantae > Streptophyta > Magnoliopsida > Asterales > Asteraceae > Artemisia > Artemisia argyi. Next base: position 177,197,594 of record CM060707.1, on the reverse strand, counting down.
CATTGACCATACCGCACATGGGGACCTTTGGGGATTAAGTGCTGATGAAGCATGGGAAACCATAGAGAATTGTGCCATACTTGCCAAAAAAATGGACAACCCAACAAACGTTGTTACGGATCAATTGATGGCAAGTTTAAGAGAACAAGCAAGAAGACTGTTTGGGGATAAAACTATAGATGAGATAACTGGGCATACGGGGTGGTATGATTTCACCACAATACAAATGGAAGAGATAGTAGAAAACCCAAGCCCAATAAGTACCCCACAAGTCCTACCATCACTTGAGGAATACACGCCACCCGTGACTTACCCGGAAGAAGTAGAAGAGACTATAGGAGCCCCAATAGAGGTAGAACCCTTGTACCAAACACCACTAGAGGATATAGGTTTGAATACTTGTAGTGATAACCTTACTCTTAGTTCTAGGGAATTACCTAGTGTTGATGAACCGGAACCTCAATCTTTACACAACTCTCCATCTTTAGAGATGCATCTAGGAAACAAAAGAGGAGCCGACCCACCCATCAACCCATGTAGTCCGGGTAGTCTTAGGATAAAGGTAATGGACTCTAAGCCTTGTAGAGAGGAAGCCAATATAGGAGTGGAAAATGGCCTTACATGCTTACATCACCCATTTATGATTGATCACAAGAAACATTATGGGTTTAAACCGGGTTTATTAGGTCAAGATGGATTCCCAACTGGGAGTCTCTCGAAATTGATAGAAGATGATCCCTTTCTAAGAGAAAATCTTAATTCACCCACTAACCCAATTGAATTAGGTAAGGCTATGATGATAGGATCCCGCACCTTTGAGTATACAATTCATCCACCACTCTTTCCTCACGAGGCATATTTACACCCTAAGGGTGTGTATCGCTACTTTCACCCGCACTTAATCCTAAGTGTAGGGAAAACCTCACCTTTATCCGTGAAATAAGGGTAGAGTCAGGCTCGTGACTCGAACAAAAACAAGCGCTTCTTGGGAGGCAACCCATGTTTTGTGTGATTTTATTTGTTTGATTGTTATTTGCTTCCGTATGCATGTTTTATTTTTATTGTTGGTTGATCATGTTTCTCAATTAAAATGTGGAAATACTTTATTATGTTGTTTAGCCTAGTCTTAACTTCAACCTAAAGGTATTTTTGCAAAAGATAAGTGTAAGGGGAAACCCCAAATATGTTTTTTTTAAGAAACAAACCGATCATGATTCTCCACAATATTTAATGAACATGTGTATTCGTATTGTTAGAGTCAAATGCTTGTATTGAGTCATAATGTAGTTTTGCAGGATTTTCCAGGAAGTAGGACAAAGTTTTTCCAGAAATTTTCCGGAAACTTAACATAAAGATTTCTGCAGGTTCATTCTGACGGCGTCAGGCAATTGCTCTTGACGGCGTCAGGAGTCAAAAATCTGGAAATTTTACCAGTCTTGTTTTTCTAACGGAGACTTATAAGTTTTTGTGAATTATTAAGTTTTATAATCTCCAGGAAATCTGCAAACTTCATTCCACAAGCATTATATCTTATTTTGTTTTCTAGGATTTAGTAACTTATATAGGATGCCGCCGATTTTACGCGAGGTTGCCTTGTCTACTTTTGTCAGGATTTACAGGTTATTTGAGACAAGAAGATGATTTATATTCTGGAAGGGAAGCTTTGATTGTTCGTTTTCTTGGAGGAAGATTTAACCTGGCCAACCTAAAATCCATACCGAGCGAATCAGGGGAGTATTTGAATTCATTCTCTTTACTTTTAACTTTTACATTCTTTACTTGAACATTGGGGACAATGTTCATCTTAAGTGTAAGGGGAGGGTAAAAAGATGATACATTACATATGCACTTTCGCTTGAGTTTGTTTTGTTTGATAGTAGATGAGTAATAAAACTATGAGAAATACTTGTTAGTGTAATTTTAGCGCCAAATTTAAAATTTTTTACAACATTTAGGAGTGAAACTTTAGCCATAGCAAGCGTCTCATGGATAGGAGGTTGTATGACTAGCACATAACCGTATATTCAGAAAAATTTTCCACCCAAAGATGTGAGGTTCGCCTTTAGATTTGATAGGAAAAGCATTTATTATTGGTGCTTATGAGTGTACCGGTAGCATTTAGATTCTAGAACTTGCGTTAGTGATGCATCCCGAGACCGCTAGTGAGACTACATTCGTGTGGTAGGATTTACTACATGATAAGAGGCATTAGGATCACCCTTGTGTTAAACCCGTATCATAATTACTTGACCATTTAAGTCATATTACTTGACTAGTTAAGTCAACTAATTTTCCCCACACCCTTTGCGTTGTACTCATTTTTAGTACACGATACCCCTAGTACACCCCTCCGAGCCTATCTTTTCGTTTCTAACTTTAAGCATTTTACTTAAAGGAAGAATTTGTTACACCCCACTTAAATGTACAACCAAATCGCCTTAGCCTTCCGTGTATGCGCTCATTTTTAGTGCATTATTGTTATTTGTTAAACCCTAAGTTAACTTTCTAATTGATTACATGGTTGCTAAGTCGAGTCATATCCTTGTACATATTATTTTGGGACGATTGGGACTCATGGGTAAGTACTTATTTTATGGAGTAATGGGGAAGAACATCATATATTACCCCCATATGTACGTTAATCTTAAAAGTGCTCCAAGTGTTTTGATTTTCTTAATTCGAGTCATTAGATTAGTTTATTGTAAAGTATGTAAAGATTCAAGTGTAAGGGGATTGCTCAAACCCCTATGATGTATTATTTTGGATGGTAGGGTAAGAGTGTATGCAAAAAAAAAAAAAAACAAAAAAAAAAAAAAAAAAAAAAAAAAAAAAAATCGAAAAAAAAAAATAAAATAGAAAAGAAAAAGAGAAAAAACATACGGACTACCATCCCGTTTTTATTCTATGTTCATTTTATGTTTTTGTTATTTTTCATTTATTAGCTTAAGTCGAGTCTAGTCTTGGCTTAGCAACGCCATATTGTACATGTAATTAACTAAGATTGTTAACTCGCCACCAGTAAAACTTCCTTTATCCAACAAAACCGTGTAATTCATATCCCTACACCTAACGTTATAACCCTTTAAAAGACCTCTTTGATAGTTTATCCTAGGTGCTTACGCCATGTGGTGGAGGTTTGATCCTTTCCCAAGCCTATGGTAATCTATTTTGCTATGACAGGTAGTGAGAGATATCTTCCATTTCCATAATGTTATATTACTTTATTACACCCGAGAGATGTGAGTATCTAAACACTATTTGTGAGGTGCTTGTGTATGACCTCCGTGCTTGTCTATTGGTCTTTAGTGGAACGATTATTTGTTGTAATTACTTTTATATTAGTGTTAAATGACCCCTAACTTGTCTTTTGAGTAGAATAAAAGCTCATTTGCTTGAGGACAAGCAAATCTCAAGTGTAAGGGTATATGATGAGGCGAAAAATGATCCGTTTTTAGGGGGTCATTTAAGCCCGAATCCGAATTTATTTGATCAAATATTGCCCTAAATCGTTCCTTTTGTGATTTTAGGTGTTTGGAGAGCGAATTCTGGAAAAGAGGCTATTTTGGACGTTTTTGGAGCATAAAGTGAAGAAAACGACAAAGTACCAAAAATCCAAGCTGGAAATACAAGGTGACGGCGTCAAGGGTTTGCTCTTGACGGCGTCAGACATGAAGAATAAATTACCGTAGCTGGTGACGGCGTCAGATGGAGTTATGACGGCGTCAAAGTGGCCAAGAATAATTTACCGTGGGTGGTGACGGCGTCACATAGGCCGTCACGATTTTATCTAGGGCGTCCGAGGAAGTGTATGGCGGCGAGTTGACGGCGTCAGATTTAACTCTTGACGCCGTCAGGACGATTTTCCTATATATAGTTTTCTAGTTTTTTTCATTAAAAAAGAGAGAAGTTTTGGTGAAACCCTAAAGACGATTTTGGTGCCTCTTTTACAGGTTTTTCAAGGGTTCCAAACCCTTGAGACCTTGCATTGTAATTGAGATAAGTATACTCTTAATTCAATCAATATGTCTATGTGTTGGTTGTCTATCTTTTGTTCTTATCTTAATTCTACTATGCTAGGCTAAATTTCCTTTGTGTTTGCTTAGATCTAATGAAACCTAGATGTTGATTATGTGTTGATTACTTGTCTATTCTTGTTTTGAATGAATGATATTATATGTTAGGCTTAAGAAAACTGGCAGATCTCCAAATGGTAACATGCTTGAACGTCTTAAGAAACATGAACCGAGGCGTACTAGGTCTTTATTGGTTGTATTTAATGCATGAGCCACTGTTTACAATCCCTATAGTTGTGCTGGGTCATGGTGTAGGAGGAGATAAGAGCTCATAGAGTTGGGGAGTTATGTATGCCACTCCACGAATGGTATTAAGGAATACAACCCGTCATTCATACAAGTGTAACAAGTAATTAACATGTAAAAGATATCTAGGGAGTAGTGAAGTCTAAGTAAACACAATTTCTCCAATTACTGCTCACAACCTTAGTCTAATATTAGTTTAATTTCATTTTCATTAGTTAATTAGTTATAAAGTAGTTTTTGGGTTAGTTGATTAGCAACTAATTCCGCCCACTCCTTCAAAACCCGAGATTTTAATTGCTTTCATAAAAATATAAAAATACAAAAAAATAATCATCTCTCACCTCTAGAACTATTAATTAGGCTTTCTAATCCTAGCGACACTATTCCTAAGCTGAACGATCAATCCCCCGGTACTTGTCACTATACTATACTACAACGATCAGGTACACTGCCTGGTGGGGGTTGTAAGCCTCGCGAGATCCCTCGAGAGGTAAAGCAAGGTGCGATTCCCACGCATCAAGTGTTCGGTTAGAAAAGCTATTTATCCTATTTTGATGAATTTTCCGTTGATTATTCGTCTCGTTTGGAACGATTGTTATCTTTTGTGTTTCTTAGTAGTTGGAACGATGTTGGATCTCTATTGTATGGTTGATGGTTATTATTATACGGTATTATGTGGTTTTTGGATGTTATGGAAATAGAGTCCCTATTCGCTTTATTGGTGTCTTGTGGTGTATTGTTGATATTCTTTCCATGACTTGGCTTCGTTGATTTAATTCTTGTTGAGCATATGATAAGTTCTATCGGAGACTCATGAACCTTGTATGATGTTTCAGATCAATGGCCCCAAGACGAAACCCTGTTAGAGATACCAGAACTGGTCCTGCAGTGACTACCCCTGGTCGCCGAGGACGCCGTCCTACCAGAAATGTTGAAACCCCTACTCCTGACAACCTGGACACCAATAACCGCAACAACAGGAATCAAAATGTTGATGTTCAGGGAGACAATGATCATGTTCCACTTAATGCACCTACTGTGGATCAAGCAATGATCAATCAACTTGTGGAGCAAAGAGTTGCTGAACTACTGGCTGAGTCAAATCATTCCAACAATTCTGCTGGAACTTTTCCGCCTGTTCGTGCTAGTGGATGTAACTACAAGGAGTTTAAGATTTGTGGACCTATTGAGTTTGGTGGAAATGAAGGAGTGGTTTACTTGGTCAGGTGGATAGAGAAGACTGAGTCAGTGTTTAATGTCAGTGGTTGTGCGGAGAATGCGAAGGTAAAGTTTGCTTCTTTTACTTTCAAGGATGAAACTTTAACTTGGTGGAACAATTACCGAAATTCGGTTGGGAGTGATGTGGCTTATGCTATGACTTGGGAGCAATTTAAGTCTTTGCTGATTCAGACTTATTGCCCAAGAAATGAGGTTAAGAAGCTGGAGATTGAGTTTTGGAATCACAAAGTGAAGGGTACTGATATGGCGACTTACAATCGTCGTTACCAGGAGTTGGCCTTGCTTTGCCCAGATATGGTTAGAACTGAGACTCAAAAGATTGAGCGGTATACCGATGGGTTGCCTGTGGCTACAAGGAATGATGTGATTGCTGCTAGACCTGGAAACATCCATGAGGCAATCAGAATTGCTCAACAACTAATGGATTCGTTGGAACTGGAAGGAGCTGATAAGGATAAGAATGGAAAGAGAAAGAGAGACCATCACTCTAAGGGTAATGATCACCGAAACAAGCGACAAGCTGTTGCTAAAGCTTATGCTATTGGGGATGGAAATAAGAAGAACTATAATGGTGATGCACCCAAGTGTGGTCGTTGCTACAGGAATCATACAGGACAATGTACTGTGATTTGCCAGAATTGCACAAGGAGAGGACATGTAGTTAGGGATTGTAGAGCACGACCTCTTGCTATGGTTCAAGCTGCTCCTTAAGTGAGAAGTAAGGCAGACGTTATTTGTTATGGATGTGGAAAGAAGGGACATTACAGGAATGAGTGTAGGGAATCGTGGAACCGAGGAAATCAAGGATCGGGTGGTAATGGGTACAATCATGGAAACCGTGGAGCTGGAGGAAACCGTGGACGACAAGATAATGGGGACCAACGTGTGGAAGCTGGAGCTGCTTAGGGAAGAGTGTATGCACTCGGGAACGAGAGAGGAGAAGATCCGAACGTCGTTACTGGTACGTTCCTTCTCAATAATCGTTATGCTTCCATACAATTTGATACTGGTGCCGATAGAAGTTTTGTGTCCACTACGTTTGCACCCTTACTAGAGAAACCCCCGATGGCCTTAGGAATTGGGTATGATGTAGAGTTAGCTAATGGAAACATAGAAAGGATTAAGACCATCATTCGCGGTTGCACGTTAAACTTCTTGAATCACCCTTTCAACATAGATCTTCTACCCGTCACGTTAGGAAGTTTCGATGTCATCATTGGTATGGATTGGTTGTCGAAGTATCGTGCTCACATACTTTTCGACGAGAAGATCGTGCGAGTGCCTTACGGAAAGGAGATTCTAAATATACTAGGAGATCAAAAAGGTTCGAGGAGCCTATCCCGGTTAATAGTCATTTCTTGCACTAAGCTACCAAAGCTAATGGAAAAAGGATGTTACCTTTTCTTAGCCCAAATCTCTGAGAAATGAGGGAAGGAGAAGAAGGAAAGATGCATTGGAGATGTGCCTATAGTTCGTGATTTTCCTGATGTATTTCCCGATGATTTGCCGGGAATCCCGCCTACTAGACAAGTGGAGTTTCAGATTGAGTTGATACCTGGTGCTGCACCTGTGGCACGAGCGCCTTATCGACTTGCACCCACTGAACTAGAAGAGTTGTCGAAACAATTAGCGGAGTTAGCCGAAAAAGGATTTATAAGACCAAGCTCTTCACCTTGGGGAGCCCCGGTCTTATTCGTGAAAAAGAAGGATGGATCGTTTCGTATGTGTATTGATTATCGAGAGCTGAACAAGTTAACGGTGAAGAATAGATACCCGTTACCGAGGATCGACGACTTGTTCGATCAGCTCCAAGGATCGAGTGTGTATTCGAAGATCGATTTGAGATCGGGATATCATCAGCTTCGAGTTCGCGAGGAAGATATTTCGAAAACGGCTTTTAGAACCCGTTACGGGCATTACGAGTTTCAGGCGATGCCGTTTGGGTTGACTAACGCACCGGCGGTATTCATGGACCTCATGAATCGGGTGTGTAAGCCTTATTTAGATAAGTTTGTGATCGTATTCATTGACGATATTTTAATCTACTCGAAGAGTGAGAAGGAGCATCTAAGACTTATTTTAGAATTGCTCAGGAGGGAGAAACTGTATGCCAAGTTCTTCAAATGTGAATTTTGGATTCCGACGGTACAATTTTTGGGTCATGTGATTGATAGACAAGGAGTTCATGTAGATCCTGCTAAGATTGAAGCGATTAAAGATTGGGCTGCACCTACGACCCCAACAGAAGTTCGTCAATTTTTGGGTTTAGCCGGTTACTACCGAAGATTCATTAAGGGATTTTCGAAAGTAGCTAAACCGTTGACCAAATTAACCCAAAAGAGTGTTAAATACGAATGGGGAGATAAGGAAGAGGAAGCATTTCAATTACTTAAGGAAATGTTGTGTAGTGCTCTTATCTTGGCGTTACCTAAAGGTAGCGAGGATTTCGTCGTCTATTGCGACGCTTCGCATAAAGGTTTGGGAGCTGTATTAATGCAACGAGAGAAAGTGATAGCTTATGCTTCCCGACAGCTCAAGAAGCACGAGAAGAACTACACCACCCATGATTTGGAGTTAGGTGCTGTGGTTTTTGCCTTGAGGATATGGAGACATTACTTGTATGGAACCAAGTGTGTTGTGTTTACTGATCACAAAAGTCTACAACACATCTTGAATCAAAAAGAGCTCAACATGAGACAACGACGTTGGATCGAGTTGCTAAGCGATTATGATTGCGAAATTCGCTACCATCCTGGTAAAGCAAACGTTATTGCTGATGCTCTTAGTCGAAAAGAGAGAATACCACCGTTACGAGTTAGGTCATTAGGAATGACTATCGTATTGCCGTTACCGTCTCAAATATTTGAAGCTCAAACGGAAGCGTTGAAAGCAGAAAACCGACCTGCTGAGAGCATATTTGGAATGGCTGAAAATGAGAAAGGATTTGTTAAGCGTTCTGATGGAGTATTATGTTTTGGAGATCGGATTTGGGTACCATTATATGGAAGAATTCGAGAGTTGATTATGCATGAGTCGCATAAGTCAAGATACTCTATTCATCCTGGGTCTGACAAGATGTACCAGGATCTTAAGAAGTTATATTGGTAGCCAAATATGAAGGCAGATATAGCGTTGTATGTTAGTAAGTGCTTGACATGTTCTAAGGTTAAAGCCGAACATCAAAGACCGTCAAGATTATTAACGCAACCAGAACTCCCAGTTTGGAAATGGGAACGGATTACAATGGACTTTATTACCAAATTACCAAAGACAACTAGCGGTTGTGACGCTATCTGGGTAATTGTGGATCGGTTGACTAAGTCTGCTCATTTCCTGGAAATTAGTGAAGATGATAGCGTGGACAAACTTGCGAAGTTGTATGTGAAGGAAATTATTTCTCGTCATGGAGTTCCGATATCGATTATTTCTGATCGCGATAGCCGCTTTACGTCAGCTTTGTGGCGATCACTTCAAACCGCTTTGGGGACGAGACTTGATATGAGTACTGCATATCATCCCCAAACCGATGGTCAAAGTGAGAGAACTATTCAGACTTTGGAGGATATGCTTCGTGCATGCATCATAGACTTTGGTAAAGGCTGGGAGAAATATCTACCCCTTGCGGAATTCTCCTATAATAATAGCTACCACACAAGTCTTAAAGCTGCACCGTTTGAAGCTTTATATGGCCGAAAATGTCGTTCGCCTATTGGTTGGGCTGAAGTTGGAGATAGCCAACTCACAGGCCCCGAACTTATTTTGGAGACTACTGAGAAAGTGACTCAGATTCGTGATCGGTTGCAAGCAGCTAGAGATAGGCAGAAAAGTTACGCCGATCAGAGACGTAAACCACTAGAGTTCCAGGTTGGAGACAAAGTGATGCTGAAAGTCTCGCCTTGGAAAGGTGTGATATGTTTCGGGAAGCGTGGGAAACTCAACCCCCGCTACATTTGACCATTTCTTATTTTGGAAAGAATTGGGCCCGTGGCTTATCGGTTGGAATTACCACTTGAACTGAGTAAAGTTCACGATGTGTTTCATGTTAGTAATTTGGAGAAGTGTCGTTCTGATGAGACACCGGTTATACCGATGAAGGATATCCGTGTTGATGAGAAACTAAAATTCGTGGAAGAACCGATTGAGATTTTGGATCGTGAGATTAAACGACTCAAGCGAAGTCGCATTCCGCTCGTCAAGGTTCGTTGGAATTCCCGACATGGACCGGAATTTACGTGGGAACGTGAGGACGAGTTTCGAAAGAGATATCCGAAGCTTTTCACTTCGTAGATGGATTGTTCCGAGAGAAACCCGGGACGGGTTTCTTCTGAGACTGGGAGGATGTGACAACTGGCAAATTAGGGAGCCATTTTGAAAAAACCCGCATTACGTTAAAGTTCGTTTATAAATTTTTATTTGGAATTTTATTCGTAACGAACTTGTAAGACCTATTTTATGGTTGATTATATTTAAAATCGTTATGGGATTTGAGATTTATTTAATGATTCGATATGGAAATTTACGTGGTGATTTATTTTGAAATTCTCATTTGGTACTACGTTGACTCCGGCACTAGGATAACCTAACAGAATTTTATGTCTTGATTTTACGAATTCGACAATATATATTTATTTATTTATGGAACGTTTCGCGAGATATTAAACGTTTTGAAATGAGTTTCGGGTTTTGGTCCGCGTATTTTACACTCACTCATATTACCCATAATACTAATAATAAGTATTATTATTATTATTATTATTATTATTATTATTATTAAAAAGAAAACTCTTTTTTAGTGTAAAGATACAAAAATCGTCCTTGTGGTTACTTCACCTCACACACAAACACAACTCACCACTTATCCTCACCAACTCTCTCTCCCTCTCTCTAAACCCTAGCCGCCGCACCCTTTGGCCGGCCACCACCATCACACCGCCACCCTCATCACAAAACCAACACCACCATATTACTCCTCATCTCATCCTCTTTCTTTTGACATATAATACGCGCTCTAAAACATCCTTTAACACCACGAAATCTTTAAAGATCCGGTCGAGTTTTATTGTTTTCACTAGATTCGTAAGTTTGGAGGTTCAAGAAGGTGAGTAAGCTCGTTTTGGCACCTTGGGTGCCTCGATATGGTATTAAACCCGTGGGTACACGGAAGGTTTTTATGGGAATCGAATTATAATGTTGGGAAATAATGTTTTTGACATTGAAAATGAGTTTGGTATCCGGGTTTATTGGTGATTACATGGGGTCGAGTGAACCGTGAGTCTTGGACTCACGGTTTGATGTGGGTACGAGCCATATGGCTCGTTATTTTCTTGATGTTTGACCTTGGATTCTTGGATTTCATGTTTGTTTGCTATGGTGGATGACTTGACTCGATTAAGTCATGATTTTTTTGGCCGAGTTGTTGTTGTTGATGTCGCGACCCAAGGGGGGTCGTTTGGGCAGTTTTGTAATGCTCATTCGAGCTTATGATTGGAGACCTCATGGTCTTAGTTCGAGTCTTGGTGACTCGTGTGTTATGCCGAGACCCAAGTGGGTCATAAGGCTCGGGTTTGGCTTGGTAAACCAACCCGGAACTAGTCCCTTTTTGATACTTTTATTTCCTTGTTATGGTTCATGTTATCTTTGGTATTGTTGTGGCTTTCGTTTCGGCCGAAAGCTTTTGTTGGGTCGAGACCCTTTGTGGTCTCGACAATGGGAATAATGTGATATTGAGGAGTTGTTGACGAATGGTAAAGTGGGGACCGATTGTGAGACGGTCACTTAGATTGACGGAGATAGGTTAGTCGGGTGCCGTAGTCGGACCCTATTGTTGTAGCACGTGTATTGGGATTGATTTGGACAGAGTTGGATTGCTTATTTATGACTTGCTTATGTTTTCGTTGGACTTGGACAATGAGCCGAGAGTGATGACTCGGACATGTGACCATTTCGTATGACTCGATAATTATTTACAATTTAAAACGCGAATAATAAAACTCGTAATAATATTATTGGGAATATAAACGTTTATATAAATATATAGACGTGAATAACGTATATATAAATATATAAATGCGTATATTAATAATAACAAAAATCACGAGTAATATTATAACAATAACGCAACTAAATATATTATGCTACGAGAGTAGAGTAATATTATTGGAAGCGTTATTATGAATAAATATTATAAATAACGAGGAATCCTCGACGTTAACTAAATATTAAATGAAATAATATCTTTTATATATAACGAGGAAAACTATCGAGTTATACGGGGTCGTGGTCACTTGAGTCCAAGTGGGTTATTATTGTGACTTTTGTGTTGTCACGGATATATGATGATTAATATAAATATTTTCTATAACTAAATAACTTATTTAATCGACAGATTAAACCGAGTTATTTGGCTATATGAAATGAGTATATTAATGGGCATCGTATCCCACGACGCCCATAGGTTGTGGTACATGTATTAGGATAATAAATTACTATATATATATCGTGGAATCTGGCCAATTTGACGATATATATAAGGAATTTATTAGACTACGATATATACCATATAGTAATTTTTGTGCTATGTGCTTTAGGTTGGGTATAATCTTGGAACGGTATATTACGTAAATAAATATGGGGATTATCAAATCGACGGATTTGATAAACTTCGATGATTTATTTAAATAATATATTGGGCTAATATTAGACCCATAGATTGTTTTATTATTCCTTTGTGTGACCTCTTGGTTTGTTTGTGTCGACCCATCACCCGTATGGATACCAAACGTCAAACTCCAAACTAATACGAGAAATGGATTTTCGGAAAATAAAACGGAATACGTTCGGGTTTGGGAATATTCGATTTTGAGGAAATGATTTCTGAACGAGTTGATATTGTTAGGTCGTGCCGAGTCCGTAGTTGCCGTCTTTTGAGTTATTATACGTCTTACTTCTACCGATTTCTTATTGCTGATTTCTGGACTTGAGGTGAGTCATAGCCCCACTTTTTACTCTTGAACTATGTTTTCAATACTTGGGGTGAGAAACGTGCAAATTATTTATGTGGACTATTATCGCTTTTATATTCTTTTCAAAACTTGCTATGCGTATAAAACTAGGAAGAGCGAGGCCTAACCTAGAGTTAGGTAAGCTACACAACGAGGCCTAGACTAGATCTAGGTAAGTTGTACATGTCGTATCCTTACGCATGTTGGGTATGTCGTATCCTTACGCATACATATTGATTTGATTTTGAATTGATTATTTGACTATAGTGTGCACCTATAGGATTATTGTTGGAGCGGAGGGTATCCGCAGGTTTATTACGGAGGGTATCCGTGTATTTATGATGGAGCGGAGGGTATCCGCAGGCTATAGTGAATCCCTAGTATAGCTAGCAAGCGTTTTGCGTATATGTCCACTATATTGATTATGAATTTAAACCTATGATCTCACCAGCGAAAGCTGACTTTTAGCACGTTTTCTCAGGTAATTAAGTGATGATTTGGATGCATGGATTGGAAGGCTCGACTAAGGCACCTGGTTTATGGATCTATTTTTCTAGAACTCTGATATTAAATTTTGGATATACGTTTATTTCTTTTGGGCCTGACTCTGAATGAATGTTGGGATAAATGTAAACTTTAAAACCCTGTTTTGGTTGTGTTTTTCTTATGTTACTTTATCTCGTTCTTTTATGTCTTGTGTTGGATACCAATCCCCGTAACACCTCGAAAGCTTGTTGAGTCTTCCGCTGTACCAAATTTTGGGGGTGTTACATACAATCTCTTCTTTAATTCAGACGTCTCAACCTTAGGTTTCTCCAAACCAAACATTCTAAACGTGTTAGTATCTATGCTTTTAGAACATGTCACTGCTTCGCCGTTAATGGGCAAACCAAACAGGAGCGATGATATAGTCATCGATATACCCGACCTTCAACTAAGTAACGGTGAAGCCATTAAAGACATATGATGAACTTGTAGATGAGTTGGAGTTCTCGTAACGACAATAATCTTATTTTTAGATTTGTATTTTATTGTTTTTTAATGTTATCGTGTTTAGGGTTTTTTTTTCTTTTTTTTTTTTTTTTTTTTTTTTAATGTTTCTCCTTGTTTCTTCATATTTATATAGCCATAAGTTTTCTTTATGTTAAATACTAGGTACAGCCCATGCAATTTAATACTATTTTGTTATATTCGTATATGTATTTTTGTACAATAAGATGGAGAAAACGTTAACATTGAGTTGTAAAGGTAAAGGTGAGAGACATTTTTGTATAACTTGCTGCACAAAAAAAAAAAAAAATAAAAATAAAATAAAAATAAAAAAAAATAATAATAATAATTAAAAAAAAAAAAAAACATATTTTGTTCTAAGTTCTAACCATAAGCCCTTCACCCATCAACTTTGTACTCATTTTACCCGCTCTTGACTCTTGTCACTAAATAGTAGACTCCATACCTTTGTCACAAAAGTTATGCAATATCCATGTTTTTTTTTTTTTTTTTTTTTTTTTTTTTTTTTTTTTTTTTTAAGAGCTTCAACTTGTTTGCTTCATAAGGTTGTGAACAATGGTGGTGGTCAAGCTCGGTCGTCTTTGGTTGAGTCTTTGTGGCTTCAAGGTCGAACTTCGGTCGTTGGCGAAAAAAATGAAGAGTAGGTCGTTCCTGCGACCGAGTAGTTACACACAAAAAAAAAAAACAAAAAAAACAAAAAAACTTCCATATGACTTTGTAAAAAAAAAAATAAATAAATAAATAAAAACTTTTTTTTATATTTTATTTTTTTATTTTACCACTTTTACAACATTATAAATACCGAACTTATTTCCTCATTTCATTCAAAAAAAAAAAATAAATAAGAAGGTCGCTGCTGTGGCAACTTGATCGTCAAAGAGAGAAAACTGAAATGATAGACAAAATCAAGATCGTGCGTGTTCAGCGTTGTGCATAGCCTAACTCTTTTGATTATTACTACAACATTGGCTTGTTTTGAAAGTTAACAAAAACGGGAATGAAAAAGGACAATAACTTGTACAAATTAATACTTTAAAGGGCAAATAAAAAAAAAAAAGGTAATATACTTGCCAAAATTTCATCGAATGGGTAGTGAACTATTTTTATTTATTTTTTTAGGGTAATTTTCTTTCAAAATTATCATCTTTAGGGTATTTTGTAAAAAATTTGGACAATTTTGCCCCTCATAACTAATACAAATTTTTTTTCCCGAAGGGCAAAATTGTCCAAAATTTTTGCAAAATACCCTAAAGATGATGAATTTGAAAGAAAATTACTCTCAAAATGAAAAAAATAGTTCACTACCATTCGATGAATTTGTGGCAAGTATATTACCGTTTAAAGTATTCATAATACAAGCAATTCCTTGGATACGACATCCCATTCACTAAAACTCCCTTCGCTCGCACATTACACTATTGTATTTTCTTTCCTCATATCTCAACAATTTCAATCTAGGTATGGTAGAAATATATAACGCACTATATCTTCTTATATATCTAATAGTAGCTTTATTCAACATTAGTTATATTTGAATTCTTTGAGATCGACTTTTTTCTTGTATCCAATGGGCATAGTCGCATATATATTAACTTTGTGGAATGTGGATTGAACGAAAATGGATATCATCATTATTTGCAAGAATTGTAAATAAGTAAAACCGAGTTAACTCTGAAACCAAATACATTGGATAAATACAGTAGATATCTATTACTACTATACTGATAACTAGCATAAAATAAAGTTGCTCAAATTAACGGTATATGTAAAATAAAGTTGCTCAAATTAGATAATGCACTGATTGCAAGTTGCAACATACTTTAAGACTCATCTGCAAATTCAACGCCAAGTAAAAGTCTTTGGTGGAGCATAGCCAAAACGTTCTAGTATAAATTGGTGCAATTTGTAAACCAAAATGAGCCATTTTCATTTTACGAAATTGTTAACAACATAAGTCCAACAGATTTGTTTCTTGGTCACCTATTACCTAAAAAGATTTGTGTTCTTATCATTGAAGGGGTGATTTTCCGTTCTCCACGCAACACACACACACACACACACACACACACACACACACACATATATATATATATATATATATATATATATATATATATATATATATATATATATATATATACACATGTATATATATATACATGTACATATATATATACACATGTATATATATATACATGTACATATATATACATATATGTATATGTATATATATATATATATATATATATATATATATATATATATATATATATATATATATATAGGGGAAAGCTTACTTACATTATAATAAAGGTAGTTACCTACATTTTCTTTGAAAAAAAACTTTTAAAATGTACAGTTCAGTCCCTGCAGTAAGCCCCTGATACAATTCAGTCCATGTCCTTACCTTTTTTTCAAAAGAAATGTAGGTAATTACCTACATTATAATGTAGGTAAGCTTTCCCCATATATATATATATATATATATATATATATATATATATATATATATATATATATATATATATATATATATATATATATATATATATAGTGTATCTTTATTTTCAGAACCCTGTTAAGTGCGGGAACTGCGAGAACTCCAATTTTGCATTAGAAAACATGCATGTTCATATAAAACATGTATGTTTTCTTACATACACCTTAATACACATATATGCATAACACACATGTTCATATAAAAACCTGTTAAGTGCAATAGATCAATGCAAAATGTTTTTTATTTTTAGAACCCTGTTAAATGCGGGAACTGCGAGAACTCCAATTATGCATTAGAAAACATGCATGTTCATATAAAACATGTATGTTTTCTTACATACACCTTAATACGTAGGCATGCGTATTAAGGTGTATATAAGAAAACATACATGTTTTATATGAACATGCATGTTTTCTATTGCATAATTGGAGTTCTCGCAGTTCCCGCACTTAACAGGGTTCTGAAAATAAAGCCCCCCCCTATATATATATATATATATATATATATATATATATATATATATATATATATATATATATATATATATATATATATATATATAGGGGGGGGGCTTTATTTTCAGAACCCTGTTAAGTGCGGAAACTGCGAGAACTCCAATTTTGCATTAGAAAACATGCATGTTCATATAAAACATGTATATTTTCTTACATACACCTTAATACACATATCTGCGTAACATACATGTTCATATAAAACATGTTAAGTGCAACATATCAATGCAAAATGGTTTTATATGAACATGTATGTTACGCAGGTATGTGTATTAAGGTGTATGTAAGAAAACATACATGTTTTTTTATAAACATGCATGTTTTCTAATGCAAAATTAGAGTTCTCGCAGTTCCCACACTTAATAGGGTTCTGAAAATAAATGCCCCCTATATATATATATATATATATATATATATATATATATATATATATATATATATATATATATAGTGGGACTTTCTTACGAGAACCATTTTATCTGCGAGAACTGAGAGAACCACAAAAAACATACATGCACGCCTTTTAAAATAAAATAAAAATACATGCAAATCATCAATAATCGTAAATATCCACCTATGTTCTTCAATATCATCATGAACTCATCATCTTTTTTCACAAAAACCTTACATAAGGCCGCAATATTGTCGTTGCACGCCTTATAAAAACATACATGCACACCTTTAAAGAAAAATGTTGTATTTCTAATTTCTTATCAAATTCTTTAAAACAACTATGTTTTTTTTTTTAAAACACATATGTTGTTTTTAGAACATATGTGCAAAAATACAATTATTGAAGGGGTGCATGTATGTTTTTAGTGGTTCTCTCAGTTCTCGCAGATAAAATGGTTTTCGCAAGAAAGTCTCACTATATATATATATATATATATATATATATATATATATATATATATATATATATATATATATATATATATATATATATCTGGATCGATTGAGAAGGTTTTTATTTTAAGAAGGTTTTCAAAAACGATAGATTTTTAACTTTGATTCATGTTTTTCAAGCGTAAAACTCATTTTAATGTGATTAAAATTCAAAATGTGTAAAAAAAAATTGAATCAATGTTAAAAATCTCTCAATTTTGTGATATGTGTAGAATACTGAATCATCTGTACAAATTTAACGAATCATCATCATAACTCGATTTTAACAATGATTTGTGAATCAAATTTGTGATTTATAGATTCGATTCACCATAAAATGATGTTTACTTGTGAATCAAATAAAAAACATGAATTAATTTGTTCAAACGAAGATTTCTCAATCTTCTCAAAATAAAAACCTTCTCAATGAAACCGGATCATATATATATATATATATATATATATATATATATATATATATATATATAGTGTAACTTTCAAACGAGAACCATTTTATCCGCAAGAACTGAGAGAACCACCAAAAACATACATGCACGCCTTCAATAATTGCATTTTTGCACATATGTTTTCAAAACAACACATATGTTTTAAAACAAACATAGTTGTTCTAAAGAATTTGATAAGAAATTTGAAATACAAATTTTTCTTTGAAGGTGTGCATGTATGTTCTTATAAGACGTGCAACGACAATATTGCGGCCGTATGTAAGGTTTTTGTGAAAAATGAGGATGAGTTCATAATGATATTGAAGAACATAGGTGGATGTTTACGATTATTGATGATTTACATGTATTTTTATTTTATTTTAAAAGGCGTGCATGTATGTTTTTGGTGGTTCTCTCAGTTCTTGCGGATAAAATGGTTCTCGTTTGAAAGTTCCCCTATATATATATATATATATATATATATATATATATATATATATATATATATATATATATATTACAAACATATGTTAAGTGTTGAGGCTTCTTGCATCACACACACCTTTATGTCTAACCACGCGTATATGGAAACATGGATCTAAAATCCAAATTAACATGCATGGCTGAAAAAGAGTCGGTATTCACTTGTTTTCGTAAGTAAAAAAGATAAAGTAAAAAAGCATACGTGTTGTCTTTTTGAAAGAGTTTTCATTTGCATAGTCTGCTAATTTTCACAGTTACGAAATGATGGGTCAGTTGAGACACTTCAATACTAGTTTATAAGACATGTTAAAGTATAATAATTATAAGGCACGGCCCAAGAATGTGAAAACGATAATTATAAATTGTGTGTTGTAATGCAGTATCATTGACTGTCTGGATAGTTTGAATCACACAAAATTTAGAAAACGAGCATATACAGTCGCAAACGTATAAAGACAATTTTGCTTTCGATAAGTTCCAGTAAAATTAATTAAAAGACAATCCGTAGTCGAGCGTGACAACATTTTTGCACTCATTTTAAACGTTTATACACTCCAATATATAGCATACATTATCATACAATTTTGCACACACTTCACTTTCTAAAGAAATTCACAATGGCAAATCGTTGGTCTATTGAAGAAGAAAGCTGGCTAGCCGAGATGTGACAAAACGTTCACGAATTCCATGCCAGTGAAGGACCTTTTTGGCAAGTCGTAACACAAAAGTTCAATGAACAATCAGACAGTCCTTTTCGTAGCAAAAACCAGCTAACGAGTAAGTGGGCAAGAATGAACTGTGGTTGCCAAAAATTTCATGAAATTTACTTGAATTTGCAGCCTACACGTGAGCCAGATGTTCGTCTTGAAGATGCAATGAACGTTTACAAAGAACGCAATGGTGGGAAAGATTTCAAATATTTTCAAGTGTGGTTGATTTTGAAGGACAACGTCAACCGGAACAGATATATGAATTAATGGCCTTTGTATTCTTGTATCGTGTGTTGGTTTATGTTAAGTATTTCCGTATGGGAGGTTAACGACTAGTTTATGGTGTTGTATGATGTAGTACGATGTTATATCAGTTTAAGTTTAAGTTTGAATAAAAGGCTTAACGGCTAGTTTCTCCAATAAAATTATCTAACGGCTAGTTTCAGAAATAAGGGGGTCTTTTGTAATTTCCAATATCTTTAGTTCAAAATATATAAAAGTTCATAGGGGTGAAAAGTGTCAATTTTTGTTTTTTTTACCAAAATAAGCCTTAACGTGACGTTAAGGGGTTAACGCCTCGCTTTAACGCACCCTTAACGCCACAAGCTACATCAACTAACGCACCTTAACGTGCGTTATTCACCCTTTAACGTAAGTGGGCATGTTACCACTGCACATGCTCTTACCTTTTGCTAAAATAAACGTTAGTTTCCTACTTTAGCTATTAAAACACGTTACTTCTTTTGACATATTATTTTTCTTTTTTTATTGCGAGTATATTTTTAAAAAGGATAGCCTAAAATGATTGTAAAATCTCTCAAATGTTTTTATTTCTACAATAAAGCGGCGAAAGAAAAAATACAAAACAAAAAGTTCAAAGTTTGACAAGTCGAAAGTAAAAATATATATATATATATATATATATATATATATATATATATATATATATATATATATATATATATATGTTTTGTCATGTTAATAAAGAGAGTTAAATTGGCGAAAAAAAATACAGAACATAAAATATAAAGTTTGATAAGTTAAAATCAGTAGAAAAAACAAAAAATATGGAAAAAAAAATTATTTTGTCTTGTCAATAAAGTGAGTAAAAAATGATAACAGATGTACATGGATACCAATAACACTATCATTTTGAAATGGGAGGTGATTTACACAGTTTGATTTTTCATTTGCACATTTCGTTGTACAAGTAGTTAAAGAAGGTTATATTTACGGTATAACTGTTTAGCGCAAAATATATAAGTATGTACTAATGAAAGTTGAGAGTTTCTTTTGAAACTTATAAGTAGGCAATCCAATCGAAATGTAAGAATGTAAGGTGTGGAGAGAACGAATAACCCCGAATAACACGTTATTCATTTGTAATCTCAACACCGCGTCATCTTCTCCCAATGACAAACAAATAACTAAATCCTCTTGCTCAAAAAAAAAATGTAGTGGGTCATGATTCCATCGGCTAAATGTCGAATGACGGACGGACGGCGAGATGGATGGTGCAGGGACGATGCGCCATTAGTCAGTTTTGGGTGTGAATGGCGGACGAATGAAGTCCCACACCGACCACTCATTTTTGTCATACAGGATTGATATTTAAAAAACACAGTGTAGTGATTTTAGTTAAAACTACCATATTCTAAGCAAGAGTTGCATATTTGATACTACGTATTAGTTTGTAAGTTTTTCTATACTAAATTCAAGTATTTAACCATAATAGTTTAAGAAAAAGTGTCTAGACATGGTTGAAAAATGTGTAAAAGTGCAAATCTTTACCATATCATTTACTATTTCCTTTCACTGTTGTTTGTTATGCACTTTGACATGTTTTGTTGACCAATCTTTTTGTCAAACAAACTCAGTGACCTAATTTTTGGATCTAGGTTGCTTGATTATGGTGTACATAGGTCTTCGTGGATTGTTATCATGTAGTACTACATTACTTCTCATTTTGATAAAATACAATATAATCCAATATTAATATATTATATTATCCAAAACACAACACAATAGCCTTTCTGCAAAATTATAATATGTACACTTAAAACTATAATCAAAACATAATTGTATGAGAAGAAAAAAGATAACATTTGATTGAAACATGCAAAGATAACAAATGTACACTTGAATCTAAAATACAAAACAAACGGTGGTCCTGTAAAAACATAATGGATTATGAACTTTCTTTTTTACTCAAATAATATCTCAATATTATGTTCACCACCATAACTTGCATATTTGTGGTTGTGGACACCATCTTCCACTTTATCGCCCCCACCTTCGATATAATCAACACCATGATCTAACCAATGAGTGTCACTAAGCACTCATCATCATCGTCAAGAGTACCATGAATAAATATGCAAAAAAATAAAAAATAATAATTTAAAAAAAAATCAAGTACAACACAAACTACCAATATAGAAAATCAAATCTAACCGTCGTAACAAAAATGAGTATGGAGAATGAAGAGATGAAGTAAAAAGTCATCGAATAGTACCACACTATTTGATGCTAACGTGTCTTTTTTTAAGGGTGCCGCAGTATTTTGGGGGTTTCTTTTATATACTGTAATAGGTAGATTCAGTTGCAGCCCACAACACTTAACCTTAGTTGCCACTTGCCACTTGCCACTCTTATTTAATCCCCTAATATATCTCACTTCACCTACGTACCTCTTGATTTTCACTACAAACAAAATCTCATCTATCTTTTTCGTTTCAATTCTGAACAACAAAAACACTGTCACCCTCGTCAAACAATCTGATCTTCGCTTTGTGTATATCCTTGAAATGGAAATTTCATCAAGAAAAAACCCTTTCAAGATTTAAATCTCCCATAAATGTTTTAACTGGATCCCATATCGTCTTAGCCTCATTACTCGCCTGCATTGTTTCTACCTTAGCTGACACCCTGAAAAACACACACATATCCACACTAGCTCGATCTTCTTCCAGTAGTAAACACACAAAGACCCATATCCCTTACATGCAAACACTACTCTCGATCGAGCTCATGGCTGTTGATTTCTTTCAGCTGATGTTGATCTTTCTGTCCCGTGGTGTAGATTACCTTCATAATGATTAACACCGGTTAGACATTTGTTTTGTGTGTGAATACTTGTATTATTTGATGTTTATACTAATGTTGATCGTTCTGTCACGTTTGTACATAAAATTTTGTTTTAGAAAGAAATACCAGTAGATACTTACAATTGAAATTAACAAACACAAGGTCGAAAAATATTTAGTTTGAAGGGACTCTAAGTTTTTATAGGACTCCTACTGCATTGAGAACTTTAATACATTAATTATTTGGCTTGTTTATTTTTTGTGAGATTAAGTCGGCTTAGTCATAAGTAAACAGTTTAATATTTGCGTGGTTACTGAAGCTTCCGTTTGCGTTGTACGTTCAACTGAGGTTTTTATGAAAAGGACAGGTTTTTGTGTGTTTTTTGAGGTTTTTATGTGTTTTTGAGTAATGGGTTCTTGTTTTTTGGTGTTCGGTGTTTTAGGTGGCGTGCAGAGATTATCTGCATTCGAGGCATTTGTGTTTGAAGCTTCCGTTTGCGACTACATCACATGAAAGCTACTGTAAATTGGTATAGTCAAATATGTTAGTATTTTTTTTGTGATAAAGTGTATTTTGTTTCGATTATTGCGTTTTAAGTGGTGGATATATGGTTTCAGTGTTTTTGGGTATAGCGAAATTGATGTTAATTAATTTGTTTAGGACCGGGGTTTGCAAAACGCGGTCTACATTATTGTTGAAATCGGAAAATTGAAGTACCCAAACCAGGATGTGTTTGGTTATGTATGTTACTGAAAAACTGAGTAAAACAATCCTATGTCATTTTTCATATTTTTTGTTTCCGTTTAGTCCGGTCCTGTTTTGGGCTGTTGCAGACCACTAGCTTCGTTTACATGTAAACCAGTGAATAATTAGTAGTTGCAAAACAGTTAGGGGGTGGTTGGATTGCTTATTAGAAGTGTTTATACAACATATGCAGTAGTAATTTTATGGGTGTTTGGGATTGATTAATTAAACTGCATTATTTGTTTTTTCAACTGAAATAAGCAGTACAATAATCAACCACAAATGTTCATTTTTATAAGCAAAAGCCTTTCTAACAAGCAGCGCAAAATACCTCTTAAACTGATATGCAGCAGTATTTTTATGGAAGTAAACTGCGTTACTTGTTTTTTCAACTGAAATAAGCATTACAATAATCGACCTCAAACCGTTCATTTTTATAAGCAATAAGCAGTTCTAACAAGCAGCATGAAACACCTCTTAAACTGATAATGTTCGAGAGTCACGCAGGATGATAAAGGGAGGAAGAAGCAAGCTCAAACGCATTATTATGAGCACCAAGGTAGCAATGACTCCGTTGGTGATGTCGGCCACTCATAGGCGCGCGTTTATGAGAAGTTATTACACGATGTCTTGGATGCTGAAGGTAGATTTATTGATGAACTAAAACTCGGATGTATTTTTGAATGTCTATTAATTTTATTTGTTAAATAATACAATGTGAATTAATTGTGCTTTAATGTTTGTATTTTAACAAACATTTATTGATTTGTTGATAGGATCTACAAACTCCAAAGAGAGTGTTAACAAACCAGAAGCATGGAAGGCGGCAATCTTACGGCCTCCCCTAAAAAAGAAAAGGAGCGGAAGTGTGTTAAAAGGACCAACAGTGCATGACCATCTCCATCGCTAAACAAATTAGGTCTCTCCTCTCACCATTTGGGCTAGTTTTTGATTATTAGCTTTTTAGAGGTCGAGTTTATGTTTAATTGTTTATAGTTTGATCCAGTCTTTAAGTAGCTGGAAGGCGGCAATCTTACGGCCTCCCCCTAAGAAAGAAAAGGAGCGGAAGTGTGTTAAAAGGACCAACAGCGCATGACCATCTTCATCGCTAAACAAAGTCGGTCTCTCCTCTCACCATTTGGGCTAGTTTTTGATTATTAGATTTTTAGGGGTCGAATTTATGTTTAATTGTTTATAGTTTGATTCAGTCTTTAAGTAGCTTGTAATCTTATGATCTTTTGTACTCAAGTTTCATATTAATGAAATTTCAGTTTTACTATTAATTTGTACTTTAATCTCCTATAAGCTTTCTCTTAAATATTCACTTAAGTTAGAATAAGCTATAATAAGCTAATTACCTATTGTTTCAGCTTTCTATAAGCTCCTTTAAGCTTTTTGTTAATTTATTTAGCTTTTATCAGCTTTTCAATAGCTTAAAAACCATTCCAGTGGACTGACGTGCCCTTCACAGAGCATTCCCAATCACCACCTTTTTCAGCTTATTTTTAAGATCCTTATAAGCACCTTAGGGTCTGCTTTTTAGCTCTTTTAGCTCACTGGTTGGTGAACTTTATTTAGGTCCAGCAGTCCAGCTTTTATGGATTTAAAAGTTGATCTTAGTGCTTTTAAATAAGCTAGAAGTTCCCTCAGTAGGCCATTAAGACCTGCTCATCAGTGTTGGACTTTTAATGTTATAGAAGAATAGAATAGGGTAGTTTAGTGTACAATTATGATAAGTATTCTGTAAGTTTAGATAATGATCCGATCCAATGTAATGGGCTGGGTCATATAACGTTTAGTAGGGTTGTAACGTTTACTTTATAGGGTAACGGTATAACGTTTTAGAAGTCACAACGTTTACAAACTTCTAAATCGATATGTCTCTTATGAAGTAACGATTCAACAAGTATATATAGGGCATGAATTCTGTAAACATTCCATTCCATATCAATACAAGTAAATAAATATATCGTTTGTTATTTCTGTGTAAATTTCTGCACGTCTGTTTTTTTATCGCAACACAACCACAAGCAACACAACACAAAAGAACCTGTGAAACAAGAAAGAACGAAGGCAAGATTACAACAATTGGCATCAGAGCCCAAGGCAAATCGATCCACGGAAGAACAGAAACAAAAGCAAGATAGAAGAACGAAGTTTTTGCCTGGAAATCTATTTACTGAATCTGTTTGGAATCACGAATCAGAAGGAAGAAACGCACGCCTCCTGCTTTCTCTAATCAACCGGTTATTCCAAATTCTTTCAACTTTTATTTTTCTAAATACTCCATATAAATTAATAAAAGTTTTGTTAAGATAGAAATTAGCATTAGTAAAAAAAACTGGGTTGATTAGAATAGCAAAAACCAATTTTCTTTTAGATTCATAGCAAGTTAAATCGAACCCTTGTGGTTCATAGCAAGTCATATCCGAACCCTTGTGGTTCATAGCAAGTTAAATCCGAACCCTTTGTGGTTCATAGCAAGTCAAATCCGAACCCTTTGTGGTTCATAGCAAGTTAAACCGAATCATTAGGTTCATAGCAAGTTCCGAGCCTTAAGATTCAAATAGCAAGTTTCGAGCCTTTTAGGTTCAAATAGCAAGAAAACCTGGTTAATAAATTGACCAATAGCAAGTAAAGGGTTTAATCTTTTGATCAAACACAAGAGCAAGAAAACCAGAAACCATCTCGGTTCTGATTATAAGCAAGCAAGCAAGTATGGTAGAAGGAGACAAGAATGATAACACATCGAACAATACATCAGTTCGAGATGTTTCACTACAATGTCCAAAATTGAACGAAACAAACTACACGACATGGGCATTGATGATGGAGACAATATTGAAGGCATATGGCATATGGGAAACAATAGTGGCAAAAGAAGGAATAGAAACAAATGAGAAGAAAGAAAACACATCAAAAGCAATAATTTTCCAATCACTGCCACAAGATGTTTTAATGCAAGTAGCACAATACTCGACTGCAAAGGAAGTATGGGACTCAATCAAAGTCAAGTATTTGGGAGCCGATCTTGTTCAAAAGGCACGACTACAAACATTGAGAAGTGAACTAGAGACGCTAAGGATAAAAACAAACGAAAAAGTAAGTGACTATGGAGGAAAGTTAAGTAGTATAAAGGCCAAGTTTAGAGGGCTTGGTGAAACTTTGGAAGATAAGGTGCTAGTAAGGAAACTACTTAACTCTGTTCCAAAGAAGTTTTTACCGATCGTGGCAACTATAGAACAATATCAAGACCTAGACGAAATGTCATTTGAAGAAGCCATTGGAAGGTTAACAGCCTATGAAGAACGAATTAAGAGTCAAGACATACTAGAGGCAAATGATCAAGACAAGCTTCTCATGGCAAGTTCAAACAACAAAACTTATGGTAAATGGCGAGGTAAAGATTTCAACAAAGAAGGCAAGGAAAGCATGAAGAATAATTCGAATACGAGTCAAGGAACTAAAGACAAAAGCAAGCTTAGATGTTATGAATGTGGCAAGCATGGACACTTTGCGAAAGAATGCACGAAATGGAAATACAACAAGCAAGAAGAGTCACATCTCATCTATGACACTGACACTGAACCAACATTGCTGTAAAGACAAGGAAAGAAGACTCGGTTGCAGTCTATAACATTAAGGGGGAGAGTGTTGGACTTTTAATGTTATAGAAGAATAGAATAGGGTAGTTTAGTGTACAATTATGATAAGTATTCTGTAAGTTTAGATAATGATCCGATCCAATGTAATGGGCTGGGTCATATAACGTTTAGTAGGGTTGTAACGTTTACTTTATAGGGTAACGGTATAACGTTTTAGAAGTCACAACGTTTACAAACTTCTGAATCGATATGTCTCTTATGAAGTAACGATTCAACAAGTATATATAGGGCATGAATTCTGTAAACATTCCATTCCATATCAATACAAGTAAATAAATATATCGTTTGTTATTTCTGTGTAAATTTCTGCACGTCTGTTTTTTTATCGCAACACAACCACAAGCAACACAACACAAAAGAACCTGTGAAACAAGAAAGAACGAAGGCAAAGTTTGCAACAATCAGTCCCTATAGCTTATTTCTTAATCAGTCTCTATAAATAATGTTTTTTTTCCTTTCTTAATCGACCTCAAATGTTCATTTTTATAAGCAAAAGCCTTTCTAACAAGCAGCACAACACACCTCTTAAACTGATATGCAACAGTATTTTTATGGAAGTAAACTGCGTTACTTGTTTTTTCAACTGAAATAAGCATTACAATAATCGACCTCAAACCGTTCATTTTTATAAGCAATAAGCAGTTCTAACAAGCAGCATGAAACACCTCTTAAACTGATAATGAATTATAACTCTTTTGAAGCATTTTAGGATTGAGGTTTTCTTAGTACAACACAACAACAACAATACCCAATCCCGCTAGAGCGAGGTGTGGGGAGGTAGACTGTAGACAGATCCTACCCCTACACTAGGATAAACCTAAGGTTTTCTTAGTGCTCATGCTCTTTATTGTTAACTGCAGTGCTACTATTATGTGTCTGATGTTGTTGCACCTTGCAAGACATGGTATGGAGGCGGTGGTCACTGTCATGCTCTTGACACAGAAGCTTGGAAGAATATTAGAAAAGACACAAGAAAGATCACAAATCCATGAAGAACTTCTATTGAATCTATATGCTATGTTCTTCTCATGTTAAGGGTTTGGTGTTTTATATGCTGTTAAGTGACTACCCAAATCTCAGTGGATGAATTTACTTAGAAAAACAAGGAGAATGAGGTAAAAGTATACTCCATCAACAACTCCAAGACTTCATAAAATACTACAAAAACGAGGATGCGGTGAACACAAGTTAGCCGTCATCTCTTCCTTCGTGGTTGTTGTGATTCTATTGGGTTCAGTGAAGCTATGTCATTTGTGCTCGTTGAGAAACATTCCCACGGACAATGATATATATGGTCAACGTGCACATGAGAATGATGACCAACAGGAGGGATGATAAAACCGACCTTCAACTAAGTAATGGTGAAGCCACCGAAGATATAGGATGAACTTGTAGATGAGTTGGAGTTGGCATTATGACAATAATCTTATTTTTAGATTTGTATTCTACTTGTTTTTTAATGTTATCATTTTTTTTTTAATTGTTTCTTCATATTTATATAGCCATAAGTTTGCTTTATGTTAAATACTAGGTACAGCCCATGCAATTTAATACTATTTTGTTATATTCGTATATGTATTTTTGTACAATAAGATGGAGAAAACGTTTACATGAGTTGTAACAGTAGCTTTATTCAACATCAGTTATATTAGAATTCTTTGAGATCGAGTCTTTTCTAGTATCCAATGAGCATAGTCGCATGGAAATTAACCTTGTTGGAATGTGGATTGAGAGTTATCTTTAAGTCCAGTACTGCAGTTACATGACTACACTTTGACTGCCACACTTCCTGTCAACATACATATCTGTTACACAACATCCAAATTCAACTTGCAGAGTTACTGTAGCAGACCACAAGACAAAAAACGGAATCATTACTGTAGTTGAATATTTCGAGGGTCCTATAACCATTGTTGACAATCTTTCACTCTGCTTATTTGATCTTCTCACTATTTTCTCTGAAGGGGAATGGGTGCTATTATCTTTGGCGTACTAATTCATTTTGGCTTGTGAAAGTTGAAAGGCTGTGGTTTTCATGGGAGATTCATTCCTTTGTGGGCCTGTCCATTTTGGTTACATTGTGACTGTTTTCAAAATAATTACTATATATATAATGTCCCGGCAAAAACGACGCTGTCATTGTCGTTTTGATTTTCCCGCTCTCTAGCCCAGTCCAGTTCTGTTGTCCAGGCCCAACACCTTGGCCTTTTTTTCCTGCCAGTTCTTATCAACAATTCAACACCACCGCTTCCCTGTCCAAAAAAATGTTTTCACATATATCACGCACAATCGCTTTTGGTCTAACAGATTTTTGTGAAAATGTTTTTGGATCTAAAAGGTTTCTTCGGTGATAAGTCAGACTTATGGTTTCCGATGCCGAGGTCTCGAATTAAACAAGCTGATGGGTATCAAAGGTGGAGAGTATTGAAAGTGGTTGTATTGAGGAAAGTTGTGATGGTGGTAGTGTTTCTTTTGGTCATGATTTTGCTTATTTTAGCATTTATAACCTTATTTTGTTCGACTTATTTAAGTATCTTATGTTTTTCAGGTTTGGTATGAGCTTTCCAAGACCTTAGCTGACAATGTTTGTTAATGACGGTTTTCCCATTATAGGTAATTCTTGAGTTATTATAGGAGGTAGTTTGCTTTCTTTGTAAAAAAAATTGTTAACTCTATTACGATATTACATTGATTTTTGTGTTTTTATGTTTCTGTAGAAAATGGGATAACCGAGAAAGTGAAAGTTAAAAGAAAAAGAAGTTGAAATAGATATGATGGTGACACATACTTTATATTGAATATCATTGATTTGTGTTACTATTGTAGGAATTTTGTTGATTGGTTTTGACATTGTTACCAAAGAACAAGAGGGAGTAAATAAGAAAGTCATAAACTTGGTGAAAAAACAGAAATTGCATGTTGTATGGCGCATCGTGAAGGGACACGATGATTCAAAACCATGGTCGCAGCCTCTTAAAGCGGCTTGCTCTACTTAAATGCAGCCTTTTGGTCTGATGGTGCTAAACCGACCTTGAATCCTTTTATTGATATAACGAGTTTAGGTAGTATCGAGTTTTTAGATAGATGTGTTCTATTTTAGTATTTTCGTTTGGTTTAATGTTTCTGTGGTTTTTGTTGGTATTGTGTGGGAGCGAGGTTTGGTGTTTGTATGGATCAGTTGGACTCAGTTGTTGTTGGTGGTTGGCATTGCAGAGGGTGTTGTCGAAGAAAATGGACCCGTTTACTCATGTTTTGTTTTGTTTTGTTTACGTATTTGTATATTAATTTAGTAGTATTTGTTTGAATGCCCCTAGATTGTTAGGTAGTATAGGTAATTAGTTACGATAAAGTTACTACAGGAAGCAAATCTGATTATAGAGTTACGCTCTGCTCCTTAAGTTCTTAGGTTCAACTTACAAAAGTGTTTATAATTATGATTTATGAATATAGTTATGTGAATTCTTTCTCCGATGTTTTTTTTTGGGCCAATATTTTTCTGAATATGTTCTTTCTACAGGTTTAGCCGAATCACCAATCGGGCCAACGGGTACTCATGAATATGTGCAATGAAGAAGGTCGGTTGGTTCTTTGGTGACTCATGATGTGAGTTGGGAATGGGGCTGGAAGCAGTGTCACACCTCAAGGTCGGGATTATTTGTTACTCACTGTAGTTTCCTCATCTCTAAGTTTCTTTTTTTAATTATTTCTTAGACTTACTGAAGCAACCGTCATCAGGATCCACGAAACCAACCCGCGGTACCACTACAGGTGCTGAACATGCATGAAAGAACTAGACGAAAACCTTCCGCATTGGCAATGCCAAGAGTCACCTTCGCAGGCAGGGGATTATAGGTACTGAGTAATGACTAATTCCTTATGCACCCGAAACCTAAAATATTATATAAACTATTCCAATTGATAAGTAAACTGACACAACTAACTACATATGCCACTTACAGCTATTGTTTCAAGGCAATCATAAAAGATGAGGTGGGAATCGCGCCACTAACATGCTTCAGCCCTGAGTTAGACAGCTGGCTCGGTGACTGCCAAAAGATGCTCTCAGAGGCCCGAAAAAAAAGACGACAGGGTCATACCAGCAGCATCGAAAGCTGACAAGATACAAAGCATGTATTTCAATACCACTTCGGTACAGGAAGCAAATGCAAACGTTGCACATCATAAAACTATGTATGCACTTTGATTATATGAACAACATTGTAGCCTCAAATAAGTGTCGGCTTTATACAAAATCATATGCACAAAACCCGCCGCAACGCGGCGGGCGCTTCCAATTTATCTTGACCGTCAAAAGTTATATGCACTATTCTCGAGAGTCGGTTTACTTCACAGGTGGGTTTGTGATTTGCCTGCTGGTATGTTGTGATTCACTGCTGTTTTGAATAAACGATGTTGGTATACGACACCGTTTTTTATTATGTTTTGATTTTCCATTATTTGTGATATGGCTTTTTCTATTATGGTTTTTGATTACCGCTGCCTTTAGTTGAGAGGAAATTATAACGGGAACAGTTGTAAATACCTGGCCCGAAAAATCTACGGTGGTGATGATGTGAACTGGTGTTTTGGATTACTAAGGTTTATATTTTCTTTTTCGTACTTTTCCAGCTACAATATTTTGTTACTGTTATATGTTCATACCTATGTTTCTTTAAGTTGAGACTTGAGAGGGTTTAAGTAATTTTTAATCTTGATTGGTTCAATACTCAGTGTTTCATGTCAGTATTTTATCATTTTTTTGCTTTCAATTATCGTTTCAAGGAAAAACAGAAAGTAAAGCGATGGGGTGTAGTTTGTGAAGGTATTGAAGGCGAGATACCGAGTCAGTGAGTTTATTTGATCAGGTAGGTAACTGAGTTGTTTCGAGCTGAATTATAATGTGATTATACTAATCTTTATGTTGTTTGTATATAATGCATCTGTATCTTGAATTTGTAATTTTCGTAGCGATTTACAACTCCTCGGGAAACACTCTAGAATCCCTGTTTTCTAATGCGCCGCTTCTGTTATGCAGACATGCTGGAGAGGTTCGATTGGTTATACATTACTTCGTTATCAATGTAAGTTATACTCATGCATCATTTTACTCTTTAATTAAACAACGGTAAATTTTGTACGTGATGGGTTGTGTTGAGCCAGACACTGTCGGAAGTTTAAGATTTTTAAGCAATTTCCATTACGTATGATTACAAAAGTAAAGTTCTATTAATGTTAAGCTATTCTTTTGTTAGTTCTGCAAATAAGTGGTATCACTACTTTATCATACCATATAAGTAAGGCGATGATGATAATATCCAGACCAGTATCTTGGCTTGGCAGTCAAACCGAGGGTGTCATTGCAGCCATGTCGGGTGTTTGGTACCGCTACCGTACACGTAAGTCTGAGCCTACTGTGTATGATAAGTAAGAGGGCATATAATAATATCGTGTTCCTGTATGATGTAAGCAAAAGAGTAAGATAAGTAGTGGTATGACTAAATTTATAAATATTTGTTTCAAGAGTGGATGCTAATATGATGATGTTGATGCTTGATAATGAAAAAAATGATTCGCTATCATGCCAGCTCTAATGTTACAGAAAAGGTGAGTTTATGTTTTTGGCAAATTCGGTTCACATTTCTTTTTATTTAAGGGGGTGTTTGTTTTAGTGTCCTTACGCCTTATGAGCTTATGTATATTTGAAAAATATCAAAAGCCACTTTTTCAGCATATGAGTTTATCAAGATCAGTTTATGACAAAATCATTAGTTCAACTTGGTAGGCTCATAGGCCGAAAAAATGGTCTTATCAGCTATTTTCAAATATATATAAGCCCAGTAAATAAACTAGCACAAACACCCCTGTAAAGTGTGATATATGGTCACTAGGCTGCTGATTTAGTTGCTGTTGTTGTTTTTCAGGCAATCGCTGAACATTTATTTTTTACAAGGCCAATAGGACATTACAGCTAGCGTAGAAATCCCATTCCAGAATAGCCGAAAGTGATTTTCATGATGTCTCCCAGCAAAAATTGCAGACAAAGATGTATCTATGGTGTGTTGAAAAATATTAAGTGAGTGGTGTAAAACATCAGCACCATTTGGTTAGCTTTGGAACTTGACTGTCAAACTATAAGGCAAGTGCAAAAGCATTAACATCATGAAGTTTTTATGTGCAAAAGTTATAAGTTGCAGTGTGTTTTTAAAACAGTGGAAATGTGCATATAATAATCTTGCAATAAGATTGTCTACTTAATCAGTCACAAAACAAAGCTCAAAAAACTAATGGTACAAATAAACCGCCTCAGAATTTACATTGTGTTCGGAGCAGTGAATTACCGAAGAGGGCCATCTTTGTTTTTTTATAGCATAAGATTAAATTGTTGATGTATTGCCCATTAGCAAGCCGTAAACGGTAATTTTTTTTTTTTATCATTATGCTGAAACACATGTGCCATTTTTTTCTGTCCGTAGGAAGTTGAAGAATGGTAAAGAATACATTGGAGGGCTTATTGTTTGACGCATACATGTTCATAAAAAAAAGGTTTTAAGAATTTTTTTCGTCGATGCCTAAAAAAGGCATGTTAACAACTCCAGGTATATTTGTCATTTCTTCTTGATCTTATGTTGTACTCAAAGTTGTCAAAATCGGGCCTAGGCGCTAAGGCGCACAAGGCGCTAGCCTTGGGGCTTTTTTTGACTCGAGTCGCACGACATGCATGAATCCCCAAAAAAGCGCGCGCCTTTGCGACTTGGGGGATTTTTGCGCCTAGGTCATATTTTGCGCCTCGGGCTTTTTTTTTTTTTTTTTTTTTAGATATAATACATGGGCCTTTTAAGTCATAGGTGAGTATTTATATGATTTGTAAATTTGAATTGATTTTATGTTTATTTTATTGATTGAAATTTTCTTTAAGAAGTTATTTTGTTTCATTAAGTATTTTTTTATGACATATTATCATGAAAATGTGGCATTGTGCATTGAATATTAATATGTTGCTTGCTTGATATTTTGGGTTAAATTGTGAGCTTTGTTAGATGTAAGCTACAAGTGTAGGACACAAACATATTTAGTCTGATATAGATTTTAATCTCTATATATGTCATCGAGGCAAAGAGTTGATCCGTTTTAGAAGTGACAACCGATCCATTTTAATATTTATATTGCAATATGTGTTATGCATTAAGTATTTTAATGTTATTTTGTATTATTTAAGCTATATAAATGGTCACATATGTTATAAAAAACTTAATGTTTTTAGTGCGCCTCGCATTCATGAATCCCGCGCCTTGGAATGCGCCTCGACTCGAGGCTCTTTGGCCCCCTTTGCGCCTTAGTGCGCCTTGCGCCTTTCAGAACACTGGTTGTACTTACTACTTAGTTACCTTAAATGTAATTTTGAAAAAATCTGTAACATTCATAAGTATTTTGGTGCTAAAATCTACCCATTTCGACCCGGCCCACAACCTACATTTCCTCCCCGGCTATACTTACAACGTACTATAAATCAAATATTTCTTTTAACCCACGTCATTGTATGTATATTAGTTGTGGTCTTTGCTTTAATTCAATAGGTTTTCGGTGCCACAAATAAGAGGGATATGGTAGAAGAGATAAACAGCGAGTTACAGGTCGTGGGATGAAAACGATGGTCCTTGAAAATATATGTTAAAAATGGCTAGGCCAGATTCTTATCCTATAGCCTTATGTTTCTGTCTTTACAAATAACTAATGTATAATTTGTCTTCAAAATATATATTTTCGGAATATTGTATACTTGGTTTGACCAAATAAATTCTGTGGCTCAAGAACTTTTTAGCAATTATATTTGGCTATTGTCTTCGACCAATAACGACTTTATGCAAAAATCTGGAAGTGGTATGTTTCAATATATGCATAAATGGGTTGGACATACTTGCATAAATTATGAATCTATAGCAGGGACATACGACTATACTTGGGATAGCTTACATAATGGATTCAAGTTTTGCTCCACGAATGTTTATATACTGTGCAATTATTAACGAAGTGAATGACGCTCCGCCGCAACGCGGCGGCCGTCGCCCACCTCGTTAAGTTAGTGTGTCATCTATTGTATTGTTTGTTCTTTAGTTTATTTTAGTTGTGTTTTGTATTTCATTATTTTGGATCACTTCTTCTTTTAATTATCTTGTTTATTATATAATAATTCATTTGAGATTATTCTATAATTAGAAAGGTTTAAAATCCAGACTTTTTTCTTGCTTATTATGGAAATATTTCAAAATTAATTTGTTAAAAAGCAAGTTTGTTAGGAAGCGGTTAATTGTTCAAACTAAAATTATTTGGCTTAACAATCTCTAATATCTCTACTTATAAAGCATGAAGACAACTAAACGTGTAACCAAATAACACAAAATATAATCACACGGTACCCGCCGCCGCATTACGCGGGTACCGTTCTAGTAATATATAATGCATTTGATACTATTCTATAATTAGAAAGGCTTAAAATTCAGAATTTTACTTGCTTATTATAGAAGGAATTCAAAATTAATTAATCAAAAAGACTTAAAATTCAGATATTTACTTGCTTAACCATCTCTACTTATAAAGTATAAAGGCAACTAAATATGCAACCGAATAACCGAATAATGCAAAATATAGTCACAGATATCCGCCGCCGCATTATACGAGTACCGTTCTAGTCTTGTTTAATTGAGGTGGGATGCACTTGTATTGTATCGTTTTCCAACTTTTTTGGGTCTTTATATATTGTTGCCTTTACAGTAATCATCCTTATTTGCAAGAAATGTAAATAAGTAAAACTATTAGAATAATAGTATATATCTCTTATGTATATGGAATGTATATCACATCCATAATTCTCTCATAGTCAGTTAGGATGGATATGTATAACTCTTGTATATATACGCCTTTGGCATAAGGAATGAAACGTACGATTATATTCTCACATAATACCGCGGGGTTGCCAATGTGGTTTCCGAGTCGTGTTGGCTGCGTAATCTTCTCCTTGAACTACATTGTCCCCTTCAAAAGGCCACTCTTGTTTATTGTGATAACGTGAGTGCCATTTTTCTTTCGGGCAACCCGGTACAACATCAACGTACCAAACACATCGAGATGGATATTCATTTTGTACGTGAAAAGGTGGCACGTGGTGAAGTTCGTGTTTTACATGTTCCATCCCGTTATCAGATTGCCGACATTTTTACCAAAGGCTTGCCTCGTGTATTGTTTGATGATTTTCGAGACAGTCTCAGCATCCGTCCTCCTCCCGCTTCGACTGCAGGGGTCTATTAGAATAATAGTATATATCTCTTATGTATATGGAATGTATATCACATCCATAATTCTCTCATAGTCAGTTAGGATGGATATGTATAACTCTTGTATATATACGCCTTTGGCATAAGAAATGAAACGTACGATTATATTCTCACAAAAACCTTAGTTACAAACTTCTCTTAGTTTTCCTTTTTCTTTTTCTTTTTTTTAGTTTGGTGTCAAATTATTTTGCATTCTTGTTCGGGGTTGGCTCAAACCTTTTGTTGTTGTAAGTTTGATTCCTTTAAAAGCTTTTAACAAAATTGGCATGCATAGCGTCTAAAGTTACAATGATGGTCATAGTCAGTTCCTAGAGCACAGTATAACCCCACAGTAACGTTATATCTTCTTCTTTCTCATCTTTTTCTTTACCTTTTATTATTTACTTATTATTCCTTGAGAAATTTTGTAGTTGTGCTTATATCCAATCAACTCCTAAGAGCACTTACATTAATAACGCAACTCATGCGTTAAGGAGGATTTAACGTGCATTAAAGGCACGTTACCTTTGCACCTTGTCGCGTTAAATGTGCTTTAACGAGCCAGGTTAAGCCCTTAACCCGGCGTTAAGGGTGACTTAGGTAAAAAAAAAAAAAAAAAAAAAAAAAAAAGAAAAAAAAAAAAAAAAAAAACTTTTTTTGACACTTTTGGCCCCTCTAAAATTTATAACATTTGGAATAAAAGATAATGGAAATTGCAAAACACCCACCTTAGTTCAATACACGCAAGAAAAATGTTCAATAAAACGCAAGAAAATGTTCAATACAACGCAAGAAAAACATACAAACTAAGAAAAACGATACAACTAATTAAGTATTTAGATAGATTTGTAATTGTCGATGAGATCCTCCCACACTTGCAACACTTGTTCCCTAACCATTTTCAAGGCGACATGAAGTTGCAGATCCGTTTCATCATTTCTTAATAGAGTTTCTAGACCGACACTGATAATTGGATGGTCTTGAGGCAGCTCACGTAACCTTTCGATCTCTGGAGCACGATCTTCTTTCTGCAACATAATTCTTGTTATCTCACCCAGCAAATTGTTAATCAACCTTAGCTCTTTTTCTTGTTCATTTCGTAATCATGCAAGGATATTCCTTTGCACCATAGATGGATCATTAGCCATATTGTTTGTGTAAGAGTATGCATTGTTGTGTACTTTTGCAATAACTTCGTGCGCGTGTATCGTGCATTAAAAAATGTTTACGAGGTCTGAAAATATGTTTTATCTAAGGTAAATGTTCGCCTTTTTGGGTGTAGGATATGGACGTTTGGTTACAGAAAGGTTTGGGAGCTCGAAACACGTCATCCAAGGTACTCAGTTTGTAAAAGTTTTAGCGATGTGTTCATGAATCCGAGAAAATCCTCACCTGAATGGCAATACATGTAAGTTTTAAAACAAAAAATCTCTTGGTTGTTTATATTTTATTTATGATAGTATTGTAATCATATATCTTATGTAACCACAGATACTACTACCTAAATGAAGCTAACATAGAATAGGCACCCAGGTACAATCAGGTGTCGGGTCTGCCGGTAATTCTAGGTACGCATCCGCAACGATAAAGTGATATAGAACGAGAGAAATAGCGAAACCGAGTATTGATTGACGAGCTGGTACGAGAAAATCCACAGAATCAGGAGGTACGTCAAAATTACTCACTTACACCTTATACATATTCTCATGTTTTTTATCTACCAGGTTTGTCCCCAATCTCTTAATCTAGGAATATATCCTAAACAAATACAACAACACAATGACCTCCCCGTATATTCATGATCCAATTTATGTATAGTTACTGTATCCTAATTTCCTAACAACACACATGACCCACTAATATGGAGTGGTTTGTGGCTACCTAGATGTGCTCATGTGCATCTTACATCAGTTCAATTCCATTAGATTCCTACTATGCATGGGGTGACGTATGATTGGCTGGATTTTGGTTGTATGAAGTACATTACCAGTATTGGTTTACTATTTTTTGTGTAGTATGAAATACAATATTAGCATCTACTTAAACGAATAGGAAACTTTGTGGTCGGTAAAGATTAAAGGCTGAAAATCGTACGAGTGTATTAGATATCCAGAATTATGTTCCAACATTTAAGCGTTGTACCAATACCAGTAGGATAACGTATGTCAGTGCTTAGACATTTTTGCTGCCAGAGGTTCATACGGAGTTTGTCTTATGTGCATTTGTGAATGGACATCGCTTATTAGCAAGTCATTATGGGTCTTTTTAAATAAATATAGCTTCTTTTGTTCCAATAAAGTTCATTCAGAAGATAACTAAATGCTTTTTCTCTTCTTTTTAGTGGAGCTCTGCCACAGTTTCTTTATGGAGATCAAGAACAAAGATAGTCAACGTACGAGGTTGATTGACGGTAATGTTTAAGGTGAATAACAATTTTTTAGGTTATACGCTGGCCATGATTTTCCTGTTATCTAGGGTCGAAAATAATAGAAATCCTTGCTGAAGAATTGGACTTTTGTTTAGGTTCATATAGAAGTAACGATCAAGGTTCATTAAAACCTGATCATAATAAAAATTCTCAACAATGTTCGGTTAACCACCGTATGAATGTGCCCGTTGTATCTTAATGGAACTTCTCATATTGAGGGACAATTTTATAATGATTGTGCGTCATAAGTTTATAGCTTCCTTTTATTTTTTTCAAGTTTACTATATTTGTATCCCATTTAACGTATTATGTGATTTCCATACTTCTTCTATGAAGCAGGGGAATTAAGGTAAACCAAAGACTCCCTAAGGAGTGGTACTTCAATGAGTGAAGTAGTAACTCTTTAATTGTGGTTTTATCATCAGCAGTGGTTCATCATATTCAAGATCTATAAAAGCAATAAATTTTAAATTTTAAATTTCTTAATTTGAAGTATTGAATGGGGTTTTTTTTTTCTTTTCTTTTTTTGTTTCCAGATATTACTAGCAAACTTGGGTTCTTCGTAGTAGGTACCGATTGATGGATTATCAAGTTCACTCACTTGCTGAAACGAACTGTATTTCAGTTGGTCACACACCCTAGGAAAGTTGGAGTCTTTGCTGATTGGATAGAAAATATTAGAATGCGTTGGTAGTTTTAGTCACAAATTTGTTCCCAAAGAGAATTTTGTTGGCATATGTAGCAGAGAACTACTTACAAGAGGTTGTATTTTCCTGAACCACATAAAGGTCCTTCTAATATCTCAGTCACAGGTTATATGAATCAATATATTTAGTGATACACATTTTTTTAATATTGTCTTCTTTGTTACATGATTCTTCAGGTTAGCGACATCAAAAATGGTAAGTTGTTTTGTTCTAATGCTATGGTTTTTGCAGCAACTACAGCCAACAGTGATTTCATGACCAGATTCTAATGCTGAAAACATCTTTCGTTGTCGTTAGAGTCGTCACTTCATACTCCTAAAGGTGTTGTTTTACATCCAACGATAAGAAAGCAACCACACATGATGCAAAGAAAGCAAACACAGATTGGCATCATCTTCGGATGACCAGTAGCACCCTAAATGCAGCCAAGAATATCTAATGGTACCTGACACTCTCTATTGTACAGCAAATGTTAGCTAAGAACATGTAGTAGCAACTGAACCTCTAACATGTATAGTAAATGTTAGGCCGCAAGCCATTTTAAATGTAGCATATAATGGTAAGGCTGTACACTCGAATGTCAGCCATCACTAGGCCTAAGACATGCCATTTTCTGTAAACGACAACAGTTGTAATATAAATATAGTTACAGGTAATTATAGTTTGGCAGCGGTCCGCCGCTTATTGGCTTTGAAATAAGACACTTGGGTACTGAATGATTATAAATATGAATGTGTTATTATAATTATAGCTGTAGGTAGAAAATAAGTAAAACTAATGTGTTTAGTAAACATAAATTTCTACTTTATTTATGCGAAATTATCTAGGCCGAAAAACAGGCTCGCCCGCAACGCGGCGGACCGCTGCCATTCTCGTTATCAACAATAGGTCGAAAATGGATGTGATCCTATAATGATACTAGGATCAATAGGTTGATAATGGATGTGCTCCAC
Organism: Artemisia argyi; assembly: GCA_030686995.1. NCBI lineage: Eukaryota > Viridiplantae > Streptophyta > Magnoliopsida > Asterales > Asteraceae > Artemisia > Artemisia argyi. The sequence goes on along the minus strand of CM060707.1, from coordinate 177,157,596 downwards.
CAATGACTGTAGGTACTTTGTTGCACATAAATTTGAAATTTAAATACTTCATAAGTTCATATCATTATGTCTTTATGTGAAGAAATATACTATACTAGCTTCAAGCCTCGTCCGATGAACGAGCCAACTCTATAATTTCATTTTAATTAATGTTAGATGATTAATTACTAAATTTGATCATATCATATATCAAAAGGACATAACAAAAGACCAAACTCATAGAAACCTAAAACTAAAGACCAAACATAACAATTGAAACAAATTAGCTCGGCTGCAACACGAGGCTGCAACACGAGGAAGCCTAATCCTTTATCAAACAATCAAAAAGTAATCTACAACAAATGTCTGGTTTTTAGCTTGGTGTTCAACACATTTTGTTGCGCGATTCAGTTTTACCCAAAAATTTCTTTTTTTTAACCGAATTAACCGAACGATGAACACCCCTGCAACAAAGTTTAAGAAACTATATAAACTTGATGTCCTATATATGAACTTGATGGACTTGTTGATTGGGAAATTTGGGCTTCCACTATATGGGCTCAGTAAAAAGCCCAAAAACCAGACATTGTTTCCAACCCCTAAACCCTTCCTCTTCACTTGATAACCTCACACCATCATCTTGTTTGTTGTGGCTGTGTTCAACAAAAATGGTGAGCAAGAGACAAATATTAGCAAGAAGAAAATTCAAGCAAGAAAACCCGGATTTGTTTCCAAAACCCGAACCAACTCCTCCAAAAGACCCGAATAAAAAAAAGAAGAAGAAAAAGAGTGAGTTCAAACCCAAGAAACCAAGTACTAAGAAACACCCACTTAGGATACCAGGAATGAAACCTGGTGATAGCTGTTTCATTTGTAAAGCTGATAATCATATTGCTAAAAACTGTCCTGAAAAAGCCCAGTGGGAGAAACATAAGGTTTGCTTTTTTTTTTTTTTTTTTTTTTTTTTTTTTTTTTTTTTTTTTTTTTTTTTTAATAAGGGTGTTTGTTTAAGCTTATATGTGGGCTTATGAGCTTATTTGATTTCAGCTTATATTACATAAGCCTCAATTTTCTGGCTTATTACAACACTTATGGCCTTACACAAGCTTATTATGATATAATAAGCTTATATAAGTCCAAAAGTCACAAAATAAGCCGAAAATTTGAGGCTTATTTAATATAAGCCAAAATCAAATAAGCTAGTAAGCCCACACATAAGCTTAAACAAGCACCCTCTATGTTATTGGTTTTAGTTTTGTGTGTTTGTTTCGGATTATATAGCCAGCTTATGGCTTATTTGGTTTTGGGCTATTGTTTCATAACCTCACTTTTTGTGGCTTATTTTGACACTTTCCAGCTTATATAACTTCATTATGATGAAGTAGTATAAAGTGATTATTTGAGTATTCTGCAAGTCTGGATTTGCTTATTGTGTAAAAGTGCATTAGGGCCCGAGCAAGTAAATTTTATAGAGATTACTGTCTATTACATATATAATGGGTTTTATGATAGATGAGATGATAAATAAGCACTTTGAAATAACCATGTGAAGCACTTTCGATTATCCAAACACGTCAAACCCCTTAAGTGCTTAAAACTGATAGTTCTTGAAAATGTGTTTGCAGATATGTTTGTTGTGTCGGCAGCGTGGTCACAGTCTCAAGAATTTTTGAGTGTTTGTTATAGTTTATGAATTTGATTATTTGAGTATTAAGAGGGTGTTTATGGATTTGATTATTACTTAGAAGGAGTATTATTTGAAGAGAGTGTTTGGGAATTGGGATTGCTTATTATGCTTGTAAGTAGTTTAGTGAAATAGCATCTGGATTTGCTTATTGTGTAAAAGTGCATTAAGACCTGAACGAGTAAATTTTTATTTAATGGGTTTTAGGATAGATGAGATGATAAATAAGCACTCTGAAATAACCATGTGAAGCAGTTATTAAGCAGACAAGCAAAAAGAAAAGCATTTCTGAACACCCTCTAAACAGAAGTAGTGTCATGTTTCTGGTTGGTCAATGCATTTGTGATTGTTGACTTATTAACATGTTGTGTGAACTGACCGTTCTTGAAAATGTGTTTGCAGATATGTTTGTTATGTCGGCAGCGTGGTCACAGTCTCAAGAATTGCCCTGACAAGAAAGAGGACAACGTTGATCAGAAATTATGTTATAATTGTGGAGGATTTGGGCATTCACTTGCTAGGTGTCCCCAACCTCTTGAAGACGGTAACTTTCCTTCTACTGACCTTTGGTTGATGCTACCTTTGTAAGTATTTGTAGTTTAGGGGGTGTTTAGATGTGCCTTAAAAAGCTCGCGACTTTCTAGTTATTTAGGATAGGATATATTTTCTGGATAGTCAAGTAAGTAGACGTAAAAAAGATGATATTGAGGTTGGGAATTCATATCTGAGGTATTGGTTCAAGTTTAGGCACTAGGCAGCATGTTCTTTGCATTGGTGGCATTGCAATTTACTCGCGCCACGCTGCTTAGGATAATTCGCTAGATTTTTTTGCAGCTTTCTGTGGTTGTTGCTTGTAATAAGTTTGTTTACACAGATTGAGTTTTAGTGAATTATTGATAATTGTTAGTCAAGTTTTGATTTTAGTAATTAAGAGTATCACGGGAATAGTTTAGCTGAATAATGTTAGGGATATTAGTGCTGTATGATTTGGTAGATTGTGTTTCACTTAGCTGTGGTTGTTCTTGCAGATAAGTTTATTGGGTGAGGTTGAGTATATGGATGAGGCCGCTCCGCTATTGGTGCGAGCTGTAAGGAGTCTTGATCTCGAGTCAAGCTGATCATTGATTGTGTTATAAATTTCTTTAAACACTTGTGGTAGCCTTAGAGTTAGTGTCGTGCTACTGGTCTTGTGTTGTTGGCTTGTCTACAGTTTTTAGGATGGGTTTCTATAAGATAAGATTACGTGGATGTAAATACTATGCATTTATGCTGTAACAAGTCTGTGTGTGCTTAGTTGCCTAGTGTTAAGGAGGCGAAAATTCACAAGTGAGATGTCCGTTCAAGCCTGGGCATTACCTGCATTATTTTAGTGAAAATCCACCTTGATTTTGGGACTGGTTGGTGGGGTATGCACACTGTATAGGGGTTTCGTGTAATCCTTGGGATCAAAAGTATGTTTTCAAAATCATTATTAGACTGGTTTAGTACATTAACTATCAAATTGGCATTCCTGTATTCCATCATTCTCATGACCTGTGTATAGACAAGCATGCTCATAGTATGAAGGACTTCATTTTGGTTTGAAAAAGACCGGCTGTACATTAATGGAAAATTACTGCACTATTGTAGGTTGCATTAAAATCTTGACTTATCTGTGTGATACTATATGTACTTGTACCTCTGGTAGAGCCAGGTCGACCCATATTGGAAGTTTCTAATAATGATGTTATGCGAACATAAAGATTTTGCTTAATGATATGTGTTTTAAGTGCTAGGGCAACGCTTTTACAAGTAATTCTATTGTTGAGGAGTTCAAATTTTTTAAAGGTGTCACATTTGTCAAATAAGTACATAATGGTTTCTATGTATTATATGTTTGTGCTGTTACTCTTATAAGTTGAATGGTTGTTCTGGAAATGTGTTGTGTGTGAAACCAATAGGCTCAATGCTTGCCATTTGTCGATAAGAAAATTACCTAACTAACCTCACCCCTAGCTATAAAAGCAACCGATGATCTGATTCTGATTTGGATCATTGAATCCGAAATGATCAACCTGAAAACACACCTTTAAACATCCTCTTAGGGCTGTTATGCACAATCTTGATTTGTTTGTCACCTTTGAGCCCTTTCTAATATGGTTATACTGTAACCACAAACGCTGGCTATCATGTTCCTTTTCTTGTTTAAGGCGATTAAATCTTGTTTTAAGATGATTTCATACTCAGTAGTGTTGCATATCTTTTTAGAACTGTATGCTAATTTGATGAGCATATATAATGATACAGGGGGAACAAAATATGCAACTTGCTTTATTTGTAAAGAACAAGGACATTTGAGTAAGGATTGCCCTAAAAATGCTCATGGAATTTATCCAAAGGTATGTTTGAGTACTATTTATGTTTTATATCTAGTGTGCTCGTGCTGGATATAAGTATCATTTTAACTGTTAATCTTAAAAATTTCCCTACATAACATATTGTTCTTTTATAGGGAGGGTGTTGCAAATTATGTGGAGGTGTGACACATTTGGCTAGAGATTGTCCAAACAAAGGCAATAGAAGCTCCGACATGTCCAATGAGTTCGGAAAAAGATGTAAGAATTTTCTTCCAACTCTTTGCTACTCTCTTTATGGCATGTGTAAGGGTGCGATATGAGGATAATCTGCCTTTTAGCTTCAATATTGACTTGAGTTCTTCAAAGTCCCACAAAAATGGCTCAACTTGACAACATACAAGTAGGACTTGAAATACAAATATTGGTTTTAGATTAAAAAAATAACATACTTTATGCTCATTTCTATCCCAGGCCTGTTCTTTTAATTCCACAAACAAGGAACTGCACCCTTTTTTGCTTATGTTTGATGGATCGTTTATGAGTTCTACCTATAAAGCGTGGTCTCAAATAGAAATCCTATCCCTAATAAACAACAGTTTTATAAAGCCACATGTCAATCATTCAAGCTATCTTTTCGTAGGCATTTCTAAAATTATTTTTTAAACTATATTGCAATTTCACTTTTAATTACCCTACACAGTACACACTTATCAACGCATCGTTCAACACTTTGCCATGTACCATTGATCACAACAATTACATTGTTATTTAAACTATGTTTATAATAGTCACAATGTTTCTCAAATCGTCACAATAAGTTAACACATAACCAGTTTATTACTCTGGCAGTTACACCCAATTTGGTTACTTGCCCCCACATCTTTTACGAACTGTTACATCTCTTCATTTCATTCCTGTATAAACTCGACTTTGAAGCGATTTGTATCCGAAAGAAAGCAAAATGAATGCATAGGTACTAACATGCTAATTAATTAATTAGCATAATTCTGACAAATTCTTCTATCAATTCCTTCCGAATTTTGTGCTATTTAGAATTTATGCTACGTTATATGTTTATAAATGCACATTTCATATTGCATAATGATAAAAATAAATAAATAAATAAATAAAATAAAATAAAAATAATAAAAAATTAACTGATTGTTTTTATCTCAAATATTCTTTTTACACCTGTGTATTACACGGGTATACAATCTAGTATTGAAATAAAGCTCAGTGCATTAAATAGATATGGAAATGACGTGCACGGCCTTATGCGTGTCTTAAAGGTTAACGTAGCATGATCCTTTAAATGTAGATAATAACGAATAGTGTTTGTTTATGATGTTGACCCCAAATCAAGAATGACCATATAATTGGCGTTTTCATTACACTTGAGCCATCTATAAAGTAGGAAGTTTGATCACTCTTGGAAGAAGATTTCTTACACTTGTATTTGTTTTTCTGGATCTTAGCAACTGGAATTGAAAGTATAGCGAGAGGGCAGGTGACCAAGTTTTCGAGTGGTGATGATCTTGAGGATGACTTTACGATGATAGATGATGGTAAAGAGAAAAAGATTTCTGAACCAAATGCTGATGCTGCTTCCAACGCAACAATAGTAAAATCAAAGAAACAAGGGACCAAAGTGGTTAACTTTATGGGTTAACTTTTTTACTTTCAATGATGTGGATGCAATTTTGAACTCTTCATATTTGTTATTTTATGTGTTAATGAGTGTAAACTCGATATTAGATAGTAAATGGCTGTTAACATATGCAAATTTTTGCTACACGTTCAGTCACTCTGATTTAGAGTCTCCTTTATAACTAAACACTTACTCTGATGGGGTGTTTGGCTGTGCTCAAAGTTGGTCATCTTATAGTGTATGGGTAAATGTATGCAGTCTTCCGACACTAGTCTGGGATAGAGCTGTGACCGTCTACATCAGTAAATTTTTATGTCCTCCTTACTGATGTAGAATGTCACAGCTCTATCCGAGACTAGTGTACATTACAAAGACTAATGTACATCCCGATTAATAAGAACACAATCATTATCAATTCACTATTTCGTATATCTCATATCATACTCTTATTGATCGTGATGTACATTACAAAGAGGTCCATATATAGGAGATACAAAGGGGCTTAATTAAGGTAAATTGATAAAGCCCATCAATCTTGCTAATCACATTAAAGTGCCAAACTAATCTATAACTCAAAAGAGGAAACACAATATTCGGTCTAACATTTCTCAGAAACATGTGAAGAAGTAATGATCATCTCTTATTGGTTTCTCGCAAAGAATATTGCAAGATATTGATACCACACCAAATGGGTCAAATTTGTAATTTTCTCTCGAAAAAATTGCTAAGAATTTTTAATTCACCGTGTTTACAAAACAAACAGAACACATATGCCATATAACCACTTAGTTGAAACATGTAGCTAATTACCTAAAAATAGGATACGACAAAAGGTGAATGGTTTACCTGTTTTCCTGTTCTCAATAATATTGAATTTACCTGTGTAGGAAAAGGGAAACTGAAAATTCCAGAAGTATTTTTGCATAGAATACCAACACATCTTTGGTTTGTATCTGTTTCATCGTGGTATCTTTTTTCGAACATTTAAGTAATTAAAAGATGGCTTTATATCCCATTTAGGTCATTTTTTAAGCAAATTAAAGCCTTAGAAATTGATTTTAAAAAATGATTATTTGTTATTTATACACAAATGTGTTATAGTTATAAAGAATGTGAAAATGAGACAAAAGTGTGTTGGTAGTATATGCATAAAATCTCTAAACTGTGTTGAAATTTTTTTCATTTCTCTAAAAAAATGAAACCATATAAGACAACTTTTTTTAGCCGAATGACCATATTAGGAACAGAATGAGCTCATAATCCCCAAAATAAACTAAACCCCCCCCCCCCCCCCCCCCCCCCCCCCCCCCCCCCCGGCGTAATATTGATTATAAATATTTAATAAAAAATTTGCAAGTTCTGATTTACTTTATGTACATGCTAAAGGACATCCAGATCAAAACCAAAGAAGCAACATGAGATTTTAGCCGCAGGTGGGAGATAATTGAAGATGAAGTTATCAAACCTCGGAACACGGAGCGAGACGTTTTATTCAAGAGTAGTAATCCGTACTACAGTTATAACATGGAACTCTTTCGGGTTAGAAGGAAAGAGTTTTTCCAACTTTCTGCTGTACCTAAGCTTCTAAAAGAGTTAATGCCACACCTTATACATGCATCGGATGGTCTCATTTTCCAGCCTCAGAACGACCCATATGTGTGTTTTACTTATAAACGCCTTTTGAAGTGGAAATATCCAGCAATGAACTCCCTCGATTTTCTGCTTGAGGTTGTAAAAAGATGTGTGTTTGGTTTGTCAAACTTCTATCTTTTGTTTAATTTAAGCAAGTATATATCTTGGCAGGTGGGAAACAATAATCGCCCAATGCTGTATTTGAATGAGGGCAAGAGGAAAATGAATGAAAGTTGCGTCACTTTTAGAGGTATGTTATTTTTATGTTTTGGGTTGCAATTTCGAGCTGCTGAGAAATATGTCACTCTCTTTCTGAATCATCATTACACACGAGTTAAACCTTAACACATTCACATCAATGGATATGTTAAATATTCTAATTTATAAACGAGAACCAAAGTGCTAAAATATAAATCCTGAAATAGGCAAAACGTGGTGGCAATTTCTAGCCATGTATATATGGAAAGCTGGAAGTGGGTCAACATGGGTTGTATTATTGATAATGGGTCAAACGCAGAAAATTAGTCACAAATGATGGCTTTGAATGGGTTTCTTTAGCCATACCCATCACGTGTTGGCGGGTTGGCGAAGCCTGAACCACCCCATTTTGACTTGCTATTAAACAGGGTTAATGGCATGTAATAGCTACGTACTTTCTCACTTGTGCCATTATCAGATATGAACCCAAAATATTACAAAAATACCCATCCAACTGCATACATTATGTTTTGATATCAACAAATTCACATTTTTTACCTAGAAAATTAAATGCACGTGAATACGTGATATTTGTCTATTCCACCTCATTTTTTATATTTTTTAATTCCACCTAAGCCTTTTAACACATATTATAATGTGTTCTTCCCCAAATTGAAACACCACAACCCTAACACTTCAAACCCCAAATTAAAACACATACCCAACCCTAATTGCACCAAATTAAAACATGTCTACTTCTTCTTCTTCTTCAAATCAGTACTATGGTCAATTTCCCAGGTTATGTAACTGCAAAAATCCATTACCATTGGTTCTTCGAAAATCAACAACTTTGAACCACCCTGCAAGACGATTTCTTTGTTGTCCTAATCCAAGTGTAAGTGGTTTTTTCTTAACATTTGATATTCGTTTGTGCTTAATTTCCCAGCTTACGATCCCAGAAACAATTTTTTACCTTTACTGTTGACTTTTTGATACTTGTAGTGGTCTGGAAATCAATGTAAGGCTTACTACTTTGTTGATGATGAATTGCCAAGTGATTACTACAAATATGAGATGTATCTTTTTTACACGCAACATACTCTAACGGAGGCCCAATAAAGAGTCCATCATGATAAAACGTAACTGTTAAGATAACCATTCTGCAAAAACAAAAAAAAATCAAAATTTAGGGTTAGGGGTTATAACAACAAAAAACACAATTTAATTGATCTAATGCATTAATAACTTAATTGAAATACTTACTTTTAAAAAGCCCTATGAAATTTAACAGATTTGGAGATCAATTTTATGTTTAGAAAATTAGGGTTCATGAGTGGATTTCATGACTGTGTGCGTTTTGTGTGTATGGTTGTGTGTTTAATGATAGTCAAATATACAAGTCAAAGGTATAATACCGTTTCAAAGTAAAAATAAAAAATAAAAATCCACGTATTGTTTATTACCGGTGTAGCCGGTTGCCTGTTAAGCCACGTAAGCAAACGTATGATAATGGTAATTTTTTTTAAAGTTTGATGGGTATTCTTATAATATTTTGGGTTGGTATCTGATAATGGCACAAGTGAGAAAGTACGTAGCTATTACATGCCATTAACCCTATTAAATATTACCACCTTAACAAACTTGGCCCATTTGTTTGCCACATATAGCTTGAATGAATAGTCTCTTACTCAAATGAATAACCTCAATTGATCTTACAATTATGAATTGCAGGTCCATCTCCATCAGTAAATGACTAGATGTATCTTTATTTTCTGGGAAGATAATAGAATGTTTATGGGACTCCAAGGAAAATGAATGGGTCTTTATGAGGTCGCGACCCAACAAATCTACACCGAGCGAGTTTTCAACCTACAAAGAGGTCTACTTTCTCTTATTAATAAACACATTACAATGTTCTTGTTGAGCATCTACAGATTCTTTTTGCTTTACTAATTTAGGTTATGAGGAGCATCAGGGATAACATCACAAAAGAGGTTATATTAAATACGATCTAGCATATCATTCATCTCCCGCAGTATGTTAAAAGAATGAAAGCTGTTTACAAAACCTCCCTAGCTCCGCGAACATGAGTGCAAAAATACCTGCGCTCTTCCTCCATTTCCAACAAGAACCCGGGTTATCAGCAATATTAATAATCTTAGCACGAAGTACGTCACGACTTAGAACGTGACCATAAAGTTTCCCCGTTGTGAACATCTCGTAATATCTTTCGCCAAACTCGGTGAAACAAGCTGGCTCGAAAAATCAATGATTATGCTCCTTGTACCCGATTTCATAGAGATGTTTACCATCATGGATGGCTACGACATAAAGTGTTCGGTTCCGGACCATGGTCGCTATGGTTTTTCTTCTAGCCATTAGATCAAGTCGAGTGTACCCGAAATCTCTTCTGTTCGCTACCATCTTAATAAACAAACTCATAAACGTCCCATAATTGTCTTCATCTACGTCATAGGAGAGGGATTTTACAGCCGGGTCTTTTTCTTCAGTGTTCCATTCTGCGGCGAACGTCTATGGGTCACGAGGAGCGAAAACCTGCTGTTTCCTTTTCCGACTATTACTGTAATAATACGCACTCATGATCGGAAAGTACAGATTTGTATTCAAATAAATGAATGGCAACCCGATCAAAGCCCCTTTAAATTCTAATCCTAAAATTTGAAAACCCCCAAATGTGGGTATACGAACCCTAGATTACAGATTATCGGAGAATTACTAGTACCAATAATAATAATAGGAATTATTCAACACAATTCACTCGGATTCAATTAGTTAATGTCAAAGCTAGAATGAAATGAAATGAATTACAAGTATTAGCGGGAAAAGTAATGGTTTATGGTTTTTGGGAGTGGGATTAGGTTTGAGATATTTATTATTATTATGTGCATAGTCATGTATTCATATAGTAGCTTTATGGCCCGCCTGAGTGGGCAGGCTTGTTTCATATGTTGATTTAATAAATAAAAAAGCATAAATATAATTGTTGAAAATTGCTTTACATTTAATGAATCGTGATTTAATTAATAAAAAAACATAAATGTAATTGTTGAAAATTGCTTTACATTTAATGAATCGAAACATGAAGATTATAAACATTAATACAATCATGTAATGCATTGGTAAAGAACACCAATATGTGAATGTTCTAACTGATCAAAATATATGGTGTTTCAACATATTTATGAAGCTCTCACATAGCCTATGCAGAACTTCTTTGTATATAACACTAGATATAATACCCGTGCACGCACGAGATTTTTACTAAAAAATTTAGTTATATACTATTATCAATTAAAGAACAAACAATTGAATGTAACTTAAATTTAGTTTTAGCAATAATTTTGTAATGGAAATTATATTTCATTAGCCAAGCAATATGTGTAAGATTTGGATTTTAGGATGACGCCCAAAAATGTTGTTGTAGATCAAAAAAATGTAGATGAGTAAGAATTTCAGCTTTGGATAATTTTTTGGGCACTTTGCCTATTTTTATCAATACTTTTCATTTCATGTGAGTCCTTTTTTTTTATCCTCCTCTACTTTCAATTTTTTTGTTCAATTTTTAAAAATCAATATTTTTAAATTTATAAATTGTATTTATTTAATAATTTAAAAACTATATATTATTTAATTATATCTTTCTCTCTTCTCATTTACAATAAATCCAAATTCAAATTCAAAGCGTAATCCTAGTCCTAGTACCATTTACAAATCAAACGCGCCCTTATTCAGTTGAATAAGAACCAACATACCCGACTCGACCGTCGGGTCAACCCGGTTTTATGCAGATGTCCAAACACCCATTCTCTACTTTTCAAACACTACTTTTGGTGCACAAAAACAGAAAAGAACCATAAATCTACTCTCCAAACACCCTCTTTCTGCTGTAAAAAAACAAATAAAAGGTAGAAAATAGTGCATAAACATAAACTATGCTTAATAATAACAAAATTCAAAAAAAAAAACATCCAAGTAAATACAATGATATCTATATTTTGTGCATACACTCCTCATATCAAACAAAAATAGCACTTGAAGCATGGAAAAAATACCTTCATCACTAATGTTAATAGAAAAGGGTCGGTGGCGCTAGAGTACAAAAGGGTATAGAAGAAAGAGTGAAAAAGTGGAATAAGGTACTAAATACTCGGTGTTTATTATTTCAACTTTTAATAATACATAAAAAAGGAAACCTGGCGGTTATTTTTGACCCGGGTTGACCTTGGTTTCTTTAAAACCGGTGGTTCGAACTGGGTTTCAAATAGTCAACAAACCGGTTAGTTTTGACTTGTTTTTAAGGCCGAAACCAGTTCAACCGATTGACTTGGCCGGGTCGAACCGGGTTTCAAAACACTGCACAAAAGTAGACCTATGGCTCAAATGTCACAAAAAAATGGTCATTTTTTTTTACCATTTGTAATTGCGCAATTTAATAAGATCAGCTATGCTTAATAATCTACATTGAATTTATTTTGTTAATGATTAAGAATAAGAGTACACGTGTTAGAAATTATAACATAAGAGAACAACGGGAAATAATACTTGCCTTGAACTTAAGAGAGCATAAAATTATTCAAAAATACTACACAAGCAACACCAAGGACGAGTTTCTAAACAACTTTAAATTATCAACATAGGTAAAAACAATCTGATGTAGTTTTAATTATGCAACATATTTTAATACCTAAAAGCCAATCTCTGTTACACAAGATGTATATTGATAGATGAATGTCTCGCTATTCATGATAGGTCCATATCATTAGATCATTAATTACTTATAGAGTCTGAACCAGCACCAACCTGTACATTAGTTGTTAATAGCGGATCTCTTCTCGTAGTGCAGACCGAAAATCAAGTAAAGTGCCAACAGTAGTGTTTGGAATTGCTTATTTAGGTGCAAAATTAAATATTAATTTAAACAGAGCCAAATAAATACTTGTACAAAAATAATTCCACAGACATAAGAAGGTGTGCTGTGTAGGAACATGCTATGTGGACCATGGAAAGATGCGACATTACCAGTTTTGACCTTGCACGTGGATGACAACTATGTTTATAGAAAGGCGTTCGCTTTAGCTATAACATACCTTTAAGGGAATCACCCTAAACTTGATGACGGCAATGGATTTCGTAAACTTGATGATGGTAATGTATTTCGTGTTCTTGCTGTTGCGTCATTTCTTGACCTTCATGTATTGTTAGTCTAATATTATTCAGTATTATTTGCCCTTTTGGTGGTACATGGTTATGGAGGATAATGCCGTGACTGGATTGCTTGAATCATTGATGCCAACAACCTTGTGATCTAGTCACTAATATGACATATGCATCATTTCAATATTGTACTCAACTTCTCATCAGATAGACCTACATTAAAATGAATATAATAGTGAAAATGGGGAGTTTTTTTTTTTAAATAAAAGTAGGAAATGGTGAGAAGGGTGTGAAACAAAAATGAACTTGCTTTTCTCTATACCCTGTTCTGTAGGAGTACGCTCTGGACAATGCATTACGGAGCTCTATATCATGTTCTTTCTTGGTTGACTACCAACAGGACGCTGCACTGTGTTTCTACATCTGAATAAATCACGTAAGTAGTTTCTGTAAGGCCAAGATTAACAGCAGTCAGATGCTACACCAAATAAGACTAAAACATTGAAACCGAACATCAACAAAACCTCATCCGGGAAGTATTGCCCGGGTGATTTCTTCATCAATTCAGCCCTACATTCATAAGACAAAATATTAGCCAACTGAATCCCACAACATAAAATGAATCAACCATCAGTTTTGCATATCCACTTACAAATCACCGCCTTCACAGTATCCCGTCACAATACAAACATAGCATCCCCACATTACGGCAAACCAATATTCATTCAGATCAAATAACATTACAAACTACAAAAGTAACCCAAAAAATATAATCCTAACCTTCTCAACCCAAGCTTCTTTAAACTCGACAATAAACGGAAGCTGAATCGGTGTAATTAAAGCCATCTAAACATCAAAAAACTCCACAACATTAAAAAAACAACACTATTTTGAGCCTTTTATAAGAAATATAAAATGAATAAAGAAAAAGGAACCTCTTGATGGGCAGATCTTCTACATCTTTCGGTCATTCTAGCAAGACGAATATTTTTTCAAAACACATCTACATTTTGGTTAACAATTACCATGTATGCAATTCGATCTTCACAGCCTGACTAAACAAACAAAATTGAAACTTTAAACAAAAAATTAAGACTCAAGTTAACCTTCAACCTTATAATAGTTTCTAAACTTCTTCCAATTTAACATTCATCGTCATTGGTTTATAAACTTCAACATTAACAGGTTAATGTTTATCGAGTACAAATCACTGAAAGATTTATAGTAGTTTAGCTACCCAAAGCGAAACAGGTTCTTTTCTAGGCTTCCAGATGCCATGAATTCATACACCAAGATGTGATGATTTCCTCGCAAAAGTATTCAATAAGCTTCACAAGATTTGGGTGTTGCAATTGTCCTAAATAACTCACTTATGCCTGGAAATTAGATATGAACAAATACACGGTTCAAGAACTTCTACATTCGTCACGTGAAGTATAATAAACCAAGAAACACGTTTGGAAGTACATACCAGTCATTCCCTATCACCTTGAATTCGTTTTAGATAAAAAAAAAAATATTTTAGTACAAAATTTTCTGGTCCCGTCTTAACTCAATAGAAATGGAAGGGTTTTGGTTTTATTCAACATATAAATGATGAAACCAAAATTTTCATTTATTAATTTGAAATGTCGGTGAACAGGGTTGACTCAACCTTGATCATTAAAATTTATTGCATTTGCTTTTTACAGCATAAGTAAATCCAAAAAGTATTTCCTGAACAGGAACCAAAAAATAAGCAATCAGAAACGTTAAGAAGCATTGCAATTATTTAGAAAATCAGATACCATGTGATTTAATTAGCCTAATAATGCTACAAAATATGGGGGTAATGAATCAAAGGAATATATAGATTAAGAAATTTAGATATATGAAAAAGCTTAATGCACACATATACCTGTTTAGATTATGATGAGCTTGGGTACATGTAAATTGTGTTTTAAAGTTTATCACTCACTTTAATTGAATGGTTGGTTGGTTTGTGATTCTTTGTTGAGAATATAGATAATAATGGAGTGTTTGTAACTACTTTTCGGATTGGTTTGGAAACACAATCAAACCGCATATAGCACTGACCTGTGATCCCATATTGCAGTCCGAATATTTTGCTATCTGGATGAAATGAAGTTCCAGCTAAGCTGGGACACTCCAAACTTATTTCTCAACAGGCAAGAACCCTAATGATGACCAAAAAAAAAAAAAAAAAAAAAAAAAAAAAAAAAAAAAAAAAAAGATGATGAAGAAGCTTATAAGTATTTTATTTAATATGATATTAAAGATGATCATAATTTGATCATGTAGTAACTATAATCTACACACGCCACAACCTAGCTAAGTTAGAAGTCAAAAGAATGATATATAGAAGTTACTCTCAACATGAATATGGGTGCAGCGTCGTTTGGTAATCACAAACATAGTATAACTGAAATATGAGTGAAGCCGCAACTATCCAAGTTAGAGAAAATAAACTTGAGTGAATCAGTTAGTTATAAGACAATTTAGACCCACTTACCCATAAATGGGTCGTTTTGGTTGTACTTTTTTTTTAAATCTCCAAAGCCTTTAATTTGAAAACTTGGCTAAGTGTGTTTAGTTATAACTGTTTGGTAATGAGATATGAAATTTCTAATAAAAATTTATATATTTTAGACTAATATGCTTCCGGTATCACAAACTTCCAAATTCCAGTCCAAAGCATATCAATATTCACCAAAATACCAAACATGACTCGAAGTAGTTGTATTTTTAAGCTTTGTTCTAATATCACTAATTGTACCTATTAGATATATCTAAATAGCCCACATCATGACATTTACAAATAAATAATTCAAATAACTCTGTGTGTACACGCGGGCTTTATTTTAGTTTAAATTAGTAATATTTCTTAACAACTTTTGATCCAAACATCGTGTTTAGACATGCTAATCCCATCCTAGTGGAACTGGGTCCACCGGGTAACTTTTTGGAACTTCACAGGTTAGGATCCGGTTTTGACCAGACCCGCTCCAAACAAATTAAAAAGTGACCCGGTTTAATCCATGACAATAAGACAGCATTTAACATATGTTTTTAAATTGTGGGGAAAATTCATTAAAACTACAAACCTTGAACCTTTTTAACCTGTGGTGATACGTCATATATTACAGTTGACGAAGGCCATTTAAGCCGATAAGCCCGTGTATCTGTTACATCTGAAAATAATACAACCTGAACAGATAAGCCATATTGCTTAATAATTCATCAAGTTAAGTAGCAAATTTGAAGAAAAGGGTACTTGTTTAGCTCCAGCAATGGCCTTAGTTGCATTAAGCATCTCATCATTGATAAATTCAGAACCAGTATCGGTGCACCTTATGCTCTAACTTTAAATCAAACACAAGTTTAGTAAGCGCAAACCAACCAAACTCATAACATCAAAACTCATAACAAACACCAAACAATCAACAAAACACCAAAAGGTATACCAACCACTAAACCTTAAATAAAATTTAGCATGTAAAATCTTGTAACCCCTATTTTATAACAATTCAGATAAAAAATTTAATAGTTGACCAGTAGGAGCCTCAATTTTGACTTTCTATTACTAAGACACTCGGTCACCACCGCATCACAAATAATGTTGGCTTAGGGTTGATACTCAATTGTGTGAGAAAATTAAATTTTAGATATACATACCTTATTCTAGAAGGACTCAATCAAAGTTACGCATACCCTTTCATTCTTTTAAATGTTTTGTTTTTTCTTCCACCTTTAAACAATCAGTCTTTGGAAGTTTTGTGTCAAAAGGGTGGTTTTGTTTGTTCTAATTTTCGTTTCAACCTCTAAGTTCTTTGTGAATTAACTCCGTTTTTTAAAAAGTTTTATTTATTATACTTTTGACACATATACTTTTGTACATAATTTTCTTAAAAACCTTGCAAAAACGAATTTTTCTAAATTTTAGGTAAATAAGGAAATATTTAGGGGTTTTAAATTAAAAATATTCAAATAAAATAAAAGAAAATAAATAGATTATTACTTAATAAAGAATGATTTGATTTTTTTGAAATGCAAAAGTCCCCACTAGGGGTTTTATTTTATTATATAAAATATTGGTGTTACAATTTGTGTAATTATCGTATCTATCTATCGAAGCATAGCACTATTAATCCATTATTATTCTTGATTGTGTTTATCGATAAACAAAACATTCTTCTCTCTAAGTATCTCGTTTAGCTTTATGATGTTAGGATGATTTAACTTCCGGAGAGAGTGTTTATCAATTCTTTTAAAGAGAAGTTAACTTTCAATAGTTACATACTGTTCTAATATATTTTAAAAACAGTGGTAATAACCGAGTTTCAATAAGGAAGAATAACAATTAGAAACATAAAAATACTTTTCCCTCAAGTTTATATATTTTACCGGACATAATAATTCCTTTTCATCTTCTTTATAGCAACCTACGATAAATACATAAAAAGTCTCCAAGGAAGGTTTATGAGATTTTTTCTCCCCCAAAACTTAGAACCAAAAGAAAAAAAAAAAAAAAAGAAAAAAAAAAGAAAAAAGAAACACATGTAAAATCATTTAATTCTTCCTTCTTTTATCTTTTTAACATATTTTTTTAATGGAATCCATTTTAGAAAACGCCTGGACTGAACACTCCCCACAAAGATTTCGGATCTTGGAGAAACCTTCAATCAAATGCCACAAAGAATTGAATGATGAATCAACAAAGTGTTTCATCATCAAAGATCCAGCAGTTTCATGATCTAATAAACTAGCGAGTTTCGGGTCAAAATAATTAGATTGAATTTAACAAGTTGGAATTTAAGTAATTAAACATGAGAATATTCTAGTTTTGATTTTTTAGTCATACTAACCAGGGCAGTCTCATGAATTTCGGTGGTCTCGTGCCATCAACATAAAAATACCCTTAAACACACATATAAAATACACATGTATCAAATTAAACTCAAGCCTCATGTTGTATATACATATAATAAAGTGCATGAAATTTTTTAGCCCTCATTAAGCAGTGGCCCGTTGCCCTGTGCAGTATCTTGCACTCCCTTAAAGCCAGCCGATGCTAACATGATTCGTTATAGAACAAACAATCATTTACATCATGTTAACTTGTAGACATGCATGATACGTAACATAAATTAAGTGATTAAAGCACAATTTTTAAAATCAGTATTCCAGGTTCAAACTCGTGGATTAGTTGGCTAAAAAGTCGTAAACCATGGTTAAAAAAAAAAGTATTTTCCACATAACAATATAACATGACACAACCAATACTATCTGTAAATAATTCTCTTCACACAACTGGCAAGATCCACCAAAACCTTATAAACTTGGTAAAAATGAAAACACCAAAATGAATCTCTGTTGGTCATAATATGAGTAATGAATGGTAAACCATAAAAATCTCTACTTTCCCCGCATTTTCTTGAAAAAAAGTTTCATTGTTTTCCAGATTTGAAGGATCTTCTCTATACTCAGTTCTCACCCTTTGTTCCTGTTTTTGCATTTTTGTTTTTCACCTGATTCTGAATTACATCACCAACCATGGTATGCATCCTTTCATAATCTTGTTTTTATATTTTACTTTAATCTTTTTAAGAAAGTTTATATGATTTACAATGGTCATGATCCAGTTAAGCATGTGCTTTCCATTTTTGTTTTTTGTTGTAATGATTTGTGGATTAGGCGAACGCGGCATCTGGGATGGCTGTTGACGATGAATGCAAGTTAAAGTTTTTGGAACTAAAAGCAAAGAGAAACTACCGATATATTAGTTTCAAGATCGAGGAGCAAAAAGTGATGATTGACAAGATTGGTGGCCCTACCGAAACCTACGAGGATTTCACAAACTCTCTTCCTGGCAATGAATGCCGCTACGCTGTCTTTGATTTTGACTTCACTACCGATGAAAATTGTCAGAAAAGCAAGATTTTCTTCATTGCTTGGTACCTATGCTACAACACGGCATGCACACAATGTGTCTATTTATTTTCGCTTGTTGATATAAGAACATTGATAACGATATTATTTCAGGTCACCAGATACATCAAGGGTGAGGATGAAGATGGTGTATGCGAGTTCTAAAGACAGATTCAAGAGAGAATTGGATGGGATCCAGGTCGAATTGCAAGCAACGGATCCTAGTGAGATGAGCTTCGATATTATAAAATCTCGAGCAATCTAAGCAATTTTCTTCTACAAAAGAGCTTGGTTTGATGAACCTTCCTTGATTAATATTAGTTTCCAAAGCTTATTGTGAACCTTCTTTTATTTTTGTGCCCAATTTTCTATAAGATAAGTACTCACTATTTTAGTGTAATGCCAACATTACTATGCCTCTATATTCACTAAAGTCTAAGCTTTTGAGTTTTGACTAATATGCTTGTCCTCACTAAAAGTCAATGGTTGGCATAACTATTTAGAGAAAATAAACTATTTGAGTTTGGAGTTGTAGGGCCTTGTGTCACAAACTCACAACGAGATGGATGTACCCACCGCGTTGCGGCGGGGTAACTGCTGTTTTCTTAACACGGTGTCATATTTTTTTTAACAAACGTGTAAATGTTGTGATGACTGCTGTTTCATTTGGTTTATTTTTGGTTTTAGATTATTTAATGTATCACATTTGAATACGTATTAGGAACTTCCTAGCCACATGCTTTTGACTTCCAATATTTTGTCTTTCATAAACCGGCACCAAGTACCTGTACAAGGACTGGTATAATTTTTTTTGCTAGCTTTTGACTTTCTGTGTTCTGTTTGATGTGTTGTGGCAAAACATGTGGTGAGAAGGCTTCTTTGTGACGTCATTGTAAATTAAAAAAAAAATGTTTAATAGTATTATATTATATTTGTTAAAGGTTTAATAGTATTATATTATATTTGTTGAAACTTGGTCCGTAGCAAATTGTTATATAGAGATAATCTTATAGTAGTAGTACCAAATTAAGAAGCTAATGGGAAAACTTGTTAGGAAAAATCAAATTTGACTTTTCTACGTGTGCGGAAAGAGTCAATGTGTACAATTTTGACCTGTCTATGATATCATCTTGTATAAAAAATGGAGTAGATTACAACCATAATGAAAATAAATAAAATTACAATCAAAGTGAGCTTGACTGCTAGATCATGAAAAACCTATGCCATGTTGTGTTCTATCTCTTCTTCATCTTAGCAACTACAAATCGTTGTTTCGGTTGCTTCGAACATGAGAGGCAAGCTCTTCTCGGATTCAAAAACAGCCTTATATCGGACCCTGCTAATCGGCTATCATCTTGGGATGGAAACAACTGTTGCCAGTGGCTCGGCGTGGGGTGTGATAATGCAACGCGGTATGTTACTAGACTTGATCTTAGAACCGATGCCGAACAGTTAGAGGCGAACGAGTTGAATGCATCTTTGTCCAAGTTGACTCGTTTGAGTTACATGGATTTAAGTGGGAACTATTTTCAAAACAGCCCGATTCCTGAGTTCCTTGGATCTATGACACAACTCAGATTTTTGAATCTTTCATCCGCTGGCTTTTCGGGTGTTGTTCCTCATCAAATTGGGAATCTTTCTAGGTTGCGGGTGCTTGCTATTGGTGATCGCAATAATATGGAACTTGTTATTGATGATTTCACATGGGTGTCACGTCTTTTTTCACTCGAACATCTTGATTTGAGTAGAGTTAAAGTTGATGGAGGTCGAGATTTTGATAAGGTACTGTTTTATATGACTCCTTCTTTGCTAGTGTTACGCTTGTCGAATTGTGAGCTTAATAATTCTCATTTTGCTCGAACTCATCTCGATCCTAATCTTACAAAATCAACCATTCAAACACTTGATCTTAGTTCAAATTCATTCGAAGGCAGTTTCCCTTTATTTTTACAAAATATGACATCTTTACAAGTTCTTGATCTTTCGGCCAATAGACTCAATTCTTCAATTCCCCTTTTTAAGAATGTTACCGAACTCAATCTTTCGGGAAATAGATTTTCAAGAATTCAAGATACCGGGTTGTGGAGGTTTTGTCGGTTAAAACGGTTGGATCTTTCGCTTAACTCTATGGAAGGTGGATTCACTGGGCCATCAACCAATGTTACTGAATGCGCTCGTTATGACCTCGAGGCACTGATTTTGAATTATAACAAGTTAAGTGGCCAAATCCCGACATCACTAGAAAGGCTTACGAAGTTAGGTCGATTGTATCTTGATTACAACGAGTTGACAGGATCCATCCCGGAAACACTAGGAAATTTAACGAGTTTGCGAGAATTAGTTCTATCTGGAAATCAGTTAACAGGTCCAATTCCAATGTCTTTAGGTAAACTAACGATGCTACGAAGATTAGATTTATCTGAAAATCTTTTAAATGGGTCAATTCCATTCTCCTTAGGAGAACTATCGAGTTTAGAGATCTTGTATATGAATTTAAATTCATTGTCTTCGATTCCATCCTCGTTAGGAAACCTTTCAGAACTTCAGTTTCTTGATTTATCATCAAATTTATTACAAGGATCACTTCCTGATTCGATAGGACAACTTTCTAAACTTTTGTTTCTTGATATATCAAACAATTTTTTATCTGGTGTTGTAACCGAAGCCCATTTCGCAAACACAACCATGTTACAACAGTTGTCTGCAACCTCAAACCATTTCTTGAATTTTGAAATTTCACCCGATTGGGAGCCACCTTTCCAAATAAGAAATGTTCTACTCGGATCTTGCAAAATCGGGCCTCAGTTTCCTCAATGGATTCGAGCACAAACTAATCTCGTAATACTAATCCTATCTAATACCAGCATTTCAGGACCACTTCCTGACTGGTTTCATAACCTTCCTGTTATTGCCATATTGGATCTTTCTCACAACTTTCTCACCGGTACACTGAAAAACCTTCCATCCAACCAAACTATCAAGCCAGCTGAGTCGCTAGGGATTTACACAGAACGGTTGGCGGATTATGCTAGAGTGTCGAGATTGTTGCTACTTAAAAACAATCAATTGAATGGGTCGATTCCAGATTCATTATGTAACATTACAGATTTAGTCATTCTCGATCTTTCTAGAAATTCGCTATCTGGGAACCTCCCAAGTTGCTTAGGAAATTTCCAACAAATGTTGGTCATGATATTAAGTTCCAACCGATTATCAGGAACCATTCCACGCTCTCTAGGACAGCTCGGCTCTTCCGTACAATGGTTACATCTAAACAACAACAGTTTCCATGGTGAACTTCCCGAAACTTTATCAAATTGTACAAGTTTAGACGTAT
Source organism: Artemisia argyi (assembly GCA_030686995.1). Lineage (NCBI taxonomy): Eukaryota > Viridiplantae > Streptophyta > Magnoliopsida > Asterales > Asteraceae > Artemisia > Artemisia argyi. The sequence goes on along the minus strand of CM060707.1, from coordinate 177,135,679 downwards.
TGGATTTAGGTGAAAACCAATTCTCTGGAAGCATACCTAAATGGATAGGAGAAAAGATTCGGTTTCTTGTAGTTCTCAGACTACATAAAAACAACTTCACAGGTCGGATACCTCAAGAACTTTGTCAAAATACCGACCTTCAGATAATGGATTTTGGAGATAATACCTTAACAGGAAGGATCCCACGATGTTTTGGAAACTTGCTTGGGATGACGGGAGGTGCCTCGAGCCTTTACTTTTTTGGTGGGTTCGAGCAGAGTGTGATTCAAGTAATGAGAGGTGTACCGCTCGAGTATACAACAATAATGAGATACGTTGTCAACATGGACCTTTCGAGCAATAGACTGGTTGATGAGATACCCAATGAATTAACTTCCCTTTCAGGGTTGCTTGGTTTAAACTTGTCGAACAATCATCTCACGGGTCAGATTCCTGCTAGAATTGGTGATATCAATTCCTTGATGTCTCTTGATCTTTCGGGGAATGACCTGATAGGGACGATTCCTCAGAGTATTTCGTCATTGACGTCTCTTAGCCATTTAAATCTGTCGAACAATAACTTGTCTGGGAGAATTCCAACTGGAAGTCAGCTCCAGACACTTATTGATCCGAGCATATATGCGGGAAATAATGAGCTGTGTGGTAGTCCTTTACCAAAGAGGTGTGAACGCGACGAGGCTGGCAACAACGAGAAAGATGAAAACGACGATGACATTGAGATGATTTGGGTTTACGCTATAGCAAGCGGTTTCGCTACAGGGTTCATAGGAATTTTGGGAGTTCTGGCGCTTAACAAGAGATGGAGACTTTTTTTGTATAGTTTTGTAGAGGTTAAACAGAAGTAATTAAGTTACATTACCAATTAATCATGAAATTATCTCTACACAATAGTCACTATTGGCTATTGTGGGATATATATTAGCCCACTTATTCATTTGTTCATATGTATAGAAAGGATTTGGTCCATCACAAACATCTTCCATCTTGTAATTTCTTGTAATATATTTAACGTAAAGCATTAACGTTATTCACAATCATTTAGTAGTAGTTCAATCTTCAAAATTTTCATTTCAAATTAAACCCAAAAATAAAAATAGAAGCATGGATTTAAAAAATAAATAAATAAATAAATAAAATAAAATAAAATAAAATAAAATAATTAAAAAAGTGTATATTGGCGACTTTGTTTAGCAAAAAATTTGTTTACTAATTATGATTCCACTTCAACTAATTGTTTGAATGTATCATATAAAAGATTGTAACTTAGTCAACCAACCCGTGATATAGATAATCTAGCTTAATTCGATTCACTCTACACGGAGTTTGTATATAAAAATCTTGTTTTGTGTTTCATGAATGTTTACACGAATTTGGACGTATAATATGATCAAACATGTCTATTTATTATACAGAAAATCTAGTTTAAGTGGCTTCTTGATTTGTATAGTACAGATATATATAGCTTCATGTAAGTACATGTCTCTGGCCATTTCTGGTTTGTAAATTTTATCGAACAGCATATTATGCGGTAAGTAATTTACATTATATAGACTTGTCTCATCAAACATGTTATATGAAGCAAATAATTAAAGCAAGCTAATCTACATCATTAGACATTGTGCATGATCTCAACAAGCAAGTAGGGTATATAATAGTTTGCTAAATATTCGTATAATAGAAGACATCTGCCAGTATACTTTCATTCAGAATAAATCTGTTTTACAAACACCTTTTAACTCACCAAAAGAAAGACAAGAAAAACAACCAACTTCATGTTCTTGATCACTTCAACTCTTCTGATCACCACTTGGATTACTCGATAATTCTTGATCCGTCACTGCAAAAAATGCAAACGTTTGTTAGTCCTTATTGGAATCTCTTATTTATACCTTGTACCATTAGTAGCATGAAATGGAACAATTACCATAAGATGTTCCAGTAGTTCCCTGTGGCGCATCCCCTTTGCCTCCAAACCACGAACCTACAGCATCTCTCAGCCTCTCACTCACATTTTTATCCGCACTCACATGGCCCGAATGCTGCTGTTGCTCATGCTCTTCATGACGATCAGTCCCCAATCGACGTCGCACTTCAACTGATTCCGTCACTATCCCCATTGGTCTATCCTGTCCAGATTTCTTCTCAGACTCTTCCTCATGTCCCCTGTGCAAGGCATGTGATATTACATCCGACAAAGCCTTATCTTCATCCCCAGGCCTCAATGTCTCCACCAAGTACTCCTTCACAGACACACCCTTATCCGCTTCCTTACCTTCATCCGTTGCCACACCTCCCGAGCCTCCATGATGCACTTGTGGCGGCATGGTTCCAGTTCCACTTCCAGTTCCGGATACTGTCCCCTGCACTTTAGAGATCACCGTGCTTCCAGCATCAACTACTTTCTCATAAACCGGTGCCAATGTCCCTGTCACCTTATCTGTAATTACATGTGCATAATCCATCATAGATCCCGTATTCTTATCGGTTTGGTGAGATCTTGTAGGTTGGTTTTGGCTTGAATAACCGAATTTCGAAGCAATTACATCTTTAGCAGCTGCAGCTTTATCAGCTATGTCAGTAGCAGAGGATGATGTCTTCTCGGTGTAGTTGCTGCTCTTGCTTGACTGGTTTCCAGTGAGGGTGTCATGTGGCAGGTTCTCCAGGTGGTTCGGATCATAACTTTGCGGGTTTGAACCAATTCCCATATTTTCAAATGAGTGTTGCATTTTCGACAAGTCTACTTCTTTACCACCTGCGAAATAATATAGTTAAGACATACAGAACTACAAAAATGTTGGTAATCAAACACTCAAAGCTTCATCATATGCACCCGTGTGTGTTGGATCAGTGACTTTAGACTCATAGTTCAAAGGATGCGAACCGAGCCTCGAGGGGTCTTTCGGGGCATGAGGATCCGGGATCGCTGTTGACTTCCCTATAACACCCTTTAATTCTCCCTTATGAGCATCATGCCCTTGATGACCATGAATACTAACAGGATCAGAAGACACATGTTTCATTCCTGTCACACGCAATGCAACAACTTATATAAGTCAATTAACCAAGGTCAAAACCATAAGAATAACAGAATGTACTTGATTATAGATGCTCTAAACATTTTACCATATGTTGGACCAGTGACATGGATAGGAGTATTTACTCGGATCGGTTTGGGTGCAAATGGATCCTCTTCCATACCAGTTGGTAGTCCAACTTTACCTCTCCATTTATCCGGATGTGCTTCATGACCATAAGTTTGATGGTGACCAAGACCAAGGCCTAGACCATGACCAATACCAGATGGTTCAGACAAGTTGGCTCCAGTAGAAACAGGTGGTGTTGGACCATGGCTAGACAATGGCTTAGTGACTGCGTATCGATCTTCGGCTATTACAGATGGTTTTTCTAAATTATGCCTCTGGTGTGACAAAATTGCATCTGGACCACCTAGTTGACCAACTCTAGCTGAATCATACACTGCAAAATCATCAAACACCAATACCCTTTAGTCCTTTACAAACTTGCACACAGAATGCACTCTTAAACAATGTACAATTAATGCTTAAAAGGTTTAGGAAACTTGGTAAAATCTAGAGTTTTGCTAACCATAAACTAGTTGTGATTAAAGCTAACATAACTACCAGTTAATGTTCTCATTCCATATTATATGGATCTAGTTATTTGTCACATGCAAGGTGATATTCAAGTTGGAAAGTTTAGTGTTTATTACTATTATAGTTATAGAAACTTAACCATATATGGCCCTTAGACTAACTATCTTTATTGGTGAAGGTCACCAACCTGTTGAGAGTAGAAATTAAACAAAAAGAAAAGTTCAATACGAAACAAGGTTTTTTTAAAGTACAAATCAACCAATCATGACCATTGATTTAACTTTGATCAAATGGCTAGATTTAATCACTATTTAAATTAATAAAACACAAAAGGGGCGTTTTTGTACTTTCTCACTTCACCAAATTTTATATTCACCAAACACTAACACACCAATTCATTCACCAATCTTATATCAGTACCAATTCATTCACCAAACACACTAGAACTAATTCATACACCAAACACAATTCAAGCAAAATAACATAAATCTGACTACAAACTCATCTAAGAGTGTGTTTGTTTTATTTAGATGTTTTAGGTCTGAATCTAACTACCACATTTTACTAGTAAGAGGTGGCTTGAACGTCTAACTCTAAACAAAATAATGTTGTTTGTTTTTGTATAATTGTCCGAATGATTTTAAGTGCTCGTTTCTGCAATTTATTTAAGTAACTTGTGTAAATATGAAATAAGACTTTTTATCATAAATATAACATAGTTAATAAACCATCAAATATATTATATTAACAAGAGTCTTCAATCTCTCTTATCGAGTAAGAGGCAGTAAGACAAGTCCACCACCTCTTACTGAGTAAGATGTTTTATGTCTAACTGGGTCTAACTCAAAAGAAAAAAACAAACAAGCAAAACGTCTGCCCACCTCTTACTGGTAAGAGTAAGAGGGAGTAAGAGAGCTAGTAAGACGTTTTTATAAAAAACAAACACACCCTAAATCAATATCACTGATATACACAATTCAGTCCATGGTAGTTGGGGGGTTGTTGTTGTTATTGATACCGTTGGGGTGGTTGGTGTGGGAAGAAGAAGATCTTGTTGTTGTTAAAATATTGGTGGAGTTGGCGAGTAGTAGAGATGATGATTTGCCTGCGTTGGTTTATGAGGCGAGGCCGACAATTAATAGGGGTGAAGGGAGGGTGGGTTTGGGTTTTTGGTTGGGGGTGTGTCGTCGGATGAGGTGGAGGTTGGGATTGAGATGAGTAAACGTGGTGATGCACGTGAGGGAGTGGATGGGACGGATGAGAGTGATGATACAGGGGGCGGATGAGAGTGATGATATTCTGCATACCATTTGGCTGTTTTGTTGAAATCTGTGGCCTAGATTGACAAAGCTAGCTGGTGTATTTGACGTGGGCAGGTAACCACGAAGGTTGGTGGTCCGGCGTGGATATTGAATTGGTCGGGTTATGGCCGCTTAATATTTTCACAGTATTGGTCGAGTATTGGTCGACTGTTAAAATATCTACTGCAGGTCTTTAGTCACATTGTAGGGATGTCTATTACTAACATACTTCAGTTTATGATACTATATGTTTATCCTGTGTGTGGAAACCATGAATTATATCATAATTGAATATTTAATCATTTGGTGTTCTTGTGATCTAACATGTTCCTATTGACTGTTCTCCCTGTATTTCTTTCAAACTTTTAATATACAAAGTATAACAAAACAAACAAATTTACAAATATTGACTTAACATATCAAAATTAATTATTGAGATGCTTGACTGTTCTCCCTGTATAGTATTCCAAAATTCTAATATGAATTAGAAATATAAACTCTTATATTGTGCCCTGTTAAATAGTATAATTAATGCTTGAAAGTGATTGTTAAGTTAAGAAAAATCCCATGTAATGCACCAAAGAATCTCATGGGATTCATACTGAATCCTATGGGATTCACAATAAAACCCTTGAGATTCATACAATCCCATGGGATTCACAATGATTTCATACAGAATCCCATGGGATTCACAATGAATCCCATGGGATGCATCAAAGAATCTCATGGGATTCATACTGAATCCTTTGTGATTTATCGTCTTTTTACGAATCCCGTGGATTTTTCTGGACGGAAATTTTGAAAAAAAAAATCGTCTTTTTACAAGATTTTCAGTTGGTTAGATCCGATGAGGTTACCGAGATTTTCCGGCGGGATTTTACGGTGTTCATGGCGAGATTTCAGTTGGTTATCTTTTTACGAATCCCGTGGATTTTTCTGGACGGAAATTTTGAAAAAAAAAAAAAAAAAAAAAAAAAAAAAAAAAAAAAAAAAAACCGTCTTTTTACAAGATTTTCAGTTGGTTAGATCCGATGAGGCTACCGAGATTTTCCGGCGGGATTTTACGGTGTTCATGGCGAGATTTCAGTTGGTTAGTTCCGGTTGAATACGGCGTCATTTAACTTGTTGGCACTGATGCACCGAAACACCATTTTTATTATGTTTGTTCTTTCCTGGACTACAAACTATGAAAGAAATATATGTTGGTAGAGAAACAAAGAAAGAAATGGTTACCTTTACAATAGTTTTAGATCTGGGTTTCTGAAGAACAAGTGAACAATGAAGGATAAAATGAAATCAAGAGGAAGCAGCTAGAAAATCTCTTTGTGTAATAGAAGTAAACTGATCATGTGAGTATGCATAGAAAACAGAGTTTTTTTATCAAAATTTATTGGAGAATGGGAAAGTCTAACATAAAACGTTTTTTATTATTCATTACTGTATTTACTTTGATTTAAATGCTTTTTAGTTGTGTTTCTACCTTTTGTTATGTTATTTTTAAACGATACTTTTTGTTATGTTAGTAACAAAATTTTAGCTATGATGGATTCACTAGTTAGTTTAGAAACCTAACCGAATCCTGTGGGATTTTTTTACGAATCCCGTGGGATTTTTTTACGAAATCCTGTAGGATTTTTCTGGATAGAAATTTTGAAAAAAAAATCGTCTTTTTACGAATCACATATGATTTTTCTGGACGGAAATTTTGAAAAAAAAAAAAAAAAAAATCGTCTTTTTACGAATCTTGTGGGATTTTTCTGGACGGAAATTTTGAAAAAAAAAATCGTCTTATTACAAATCCCGTGGGATTCATACAGAATCCCATTGGATTCACAATATATCCTATGGGATGCACCAAAGAATCCCATGGGATTCATACTGAATCCTTTGTGATTTATCGTCTTTTTACGAATCTCGTGGGATTTTTCTGGACGGAAATTTTGAAAAAAAACATTCGTCTTCTTACGTATCCCATGGAATTTTTCTGGACGGAAATTTTGAAAAAAAAATCATCTTTTTACGAATCCTGTGGGATTTCTTTATGAATCCTGTGGAAATTTTGAAAAAAAAAAAAAAAAAAAAAAAAAAAAAAAAAAAAAAAAAAAGACGTCTTTTTACGAATCTCATATACATAAAGTAATTAAATCTATGAACATGTTCTTTAAAAAGTTTAAATAGACATAATCTCATGGGCTTCACAATGAACATGTTCTTTAAAAAGTTTAAAAAGGTTACCCGAGAAAATGAATTAATACATAATCCCATGGGATTCACAATGAATCCCATAGGATTCACAATAAATCTCATGGGATTCACAATAAACCCTTGTGATTTCATACAGAATCCCATGAGATTCACAATAAATCGCATGAGATTCACAATGAATCCCTTGCGATTTCATACAGAATCCCATGGGATTCACAATGAATCTCATGGGATGTACCAAAAAATCCCATGGGATTCATACTAAATCCTTTGTGATTTATCGTCTTTTTACGAATCCCGTGGGATTTTTCTGGATTAAAATTTTGAAAAAAAAATCGTCTTTTTACGAATCTCATGGGAATTTTATGACTCCCATTGGATTTTTCTGGACGAAAATTTTGAAAAAAAAAATTATCTTTTTACGAATCCTGTGGGATTTCTTTACGAATCCCATGGGATTTTTCTGGACGAAAATTTTGAAAAAAAAAACATTCGTCTTTTTACGAATCCCATGGGATGCACCAAAGAATCCCATGAGATTCATACTGAATCCTTTGTGATTTATCGTCTTTTTACGAATCCCATGGGATTTCTTTACGAATCACGTGGGATTTTTCTGGACGGAAATTTTGAAAAAAAAATCGTCTTTTTAAGAATCCCATGGGATTTTTACGAATCCCATAGGATTTTTCTGGACGGAAATTTTGAAAAAGAAAATCGGCTTTTTAAGAATTCCATGGGATTTTTACGAATCTCATAGGATTTTTCAGGACGAAAATTTTGAAAAAAAAATTCATTTTTTTACGAATTCCATGGGATTTTTACGAATCCCATGGAATTTTTACGAATCCCGTGGGATTTTTCTCGACGGAAATTTTGAAAAAAAAATCGTCTTTTTACGAATCCCATGAGATTTTTTACGAATCCCGTGAGATTTTTCTGGACGAAAATTTTGAAAAAAAAAATCGTCTTTTTACGAATCCCATGGGATTGTTACAAATCCCGTGGGATTTTTCTAGACGGAAATTTTGAAAAAAAAATCGTATTTTTACGAATCCCATTGGATTTTTTACGAATCCCATGGGATTTTTCTGGATGAAATTTTGAAAAAAAAGTTCGTCGAAAGTATATAACAATGCATATCTATAGAAAGATAATTTTTTTTTCGTCGCGATGGTATATTTTACGAAGTTTGAAAATTTACCGTTTGCAAGATATGTTGTTTTTTTAAAAAAAAAGTGAAAAGTGGGTTTTTATATTAAATGAGCTAAAATGTCAATTTTGCCCTCGTTTTGTTATTTTTTGATTTGATATTAGCCATTAGATGAAAGGTGAATGGATGATTAAGATTGACTTATTTGTTTTTTAAGTGATATTTGTTTTGTATAGATCTCACCTCATTAAACAAATACTTAATATAATATTAAGTTTATACAAAATTTGGACCGAGAATGCAAGGAATTGGTCACTTGGTTACTTTCATTAGACTAACTATATTTTCTTTATAAGTAAATTAAATATAAAAAAATATTAAAATAATATTATATATTAAGTTGAGTTGCTCATAAATAAGAGAAAGTGTTGTGATATATGGTTGATAAACAGTCTTACTAAGGGATGTAGTTAGCAAATCTCAACTATTTAAGAGATATAGTCGTAGGCTACAACTATGTCTCTTGCTAAGACTATGATTCCAACTCAGGGTATTTTTTATGAGTTGCTAAAACAGTCGATGAAGTTAGCAATGCATAAAAAATACATGTGAGTTGGAAACTTGCAACACTGTAATAAGTAACTTAATACTATAATGGTAAGCTAAGTCACTTGACACTATTTCCGTTGTTGCAAGTTTTGAAGTTATTGTTGATCATGCCGTTCTGCAGTGGCGGAGACAGGAGCCAAGTTTAGGGGTAGCGAAATACGAAAATTTGTTTAGGGGTAGCGAAAATTTGTTTCAGGGGTAGCGAAATCGCCAAAAAATGGCCAAAAATGGCAAAAAATCGTTAAAATTACACTACCGGGTAAAAGTTCAGGGGTAGCGACCGCTACCCCTGGCTTACACATGCCTCCGCCCCTACCGTTCTGATTATTTTCAAATATCCAAATTTTAGCATCAAAAATCTAAAACATAAATACTTATAATGGCGTCCATAGAATAAACTCGAATGATGCAAAACTCAATTGAGCAAAGAGTATATGCAAACTATATATCTATTTTAAGCACATAAAAATAGAGATAGATATGCTTATTGCTAGCATAACTTAAACAAATAAATTAAAGAAAATTCACAAATCTCCCTCCCTCCCTCCCTCTTTTGATGGCAACATATATGGAAACATTATAATAGTGGGTTTTGTTGTCCCAAGATAGTTGTTCAGGAACAAAGTAACTTAAAGATATGTGCATAAATTCTAAGGCTTGAATGTCGATATTACACCCTTAACTCATTTAACCAACTTCAAAAACTTGCACAGTTTGATGACATAACTACCGTGAAATGCTAAATTTTCCAAATTATCAATATAACTATCCTATTTAATGGATAAATAAACAAAATGACCCTAGCATATACTCTTAGATATATATATTAAGTAAAGTATATTTAGTGAACAATTATTTTAAGACATAGGAAACAAGATATATAATACTTACTAGGTGCACCATGGACATCAGGATCTTCCACGGTTTCGTCGTCATCATCATCCTCGTCATCTTCATCATCGTGTTCATGATCATGTCCATGACCATGATGTGTAATCTTTTTCTTTAGCTCCTTTGCCTTTTCTTTAACTTTCTTGATCACAGATTTCTTCTCATGATGCTCGTCTTCATTGTGATCATGACCTTAAACAACATAAAAGAACATACATACAATGAGCATTAATTATAATAATCGCACACCATTATTAAAGTATATGTACGTACTTAATTAACTACATATATAGCAATGATAGTAATTATTTACCGGTAGCATGAGTGAGGGCGTCGTGCTCGTCGTAGTGATGGCCGTGAGCATGGTGAGTCTTTTGCAACTTTGATTCCATTGGTACGATGATCTTGTAGTTTATATTTTGTTTGGTTTTGTTAACTGTGTGTTGAGAATCTATATGATCAAAATGAAACTATATATAAACGGTGAAAAGGAGGATTAGCATGAAAAGGTGACGCATTAAGAGAGTGACACGTGTTATTAGATGGACGCGTGGCTTGAGTTTGACTAATATGGTTGTCCTCACGTGTTATAAGATGTGTACAAATTGCACTTTATTACTTAAAACGTTTACTACAATAAATCAAAAATAGAATTACAAACTGTGATCTATCAACTACAACTGAACGATTACAAAAGAAAGATTACAAAATCAAACTATACTGAATCACAAAACTAATGATTAGTCAAACGAGCAACAAAAGGTTAATCCGTATAAACTTTGAGAGATAGAGATTGCTTGAATGTATGTGTGAGAGAGAAAGCATTGAGTTTAAGAAATGAGTCCAAACCCGAGATTATATAGCATCAAATACTTCCTCCGTCTCAAAAAAGAGTCCATCTTATTATTTATGTTTGTCCCAAAATAAGTGTCCAGTTTTTATATATGAACAGTAATTATGACTGGTTTTCTACTTTACCATTATAATTAAAACTTGCATTAATTACACATTTTTATTTCAATATTAATTATGTAGGTAAAAATAATTTTTTATCAATCAAAATTAGTATTGATTACACATATCATAATTTCTACAATTTTTGTTTGGACTTTTTTTTGAAACGGAAATAGTATATGCTTTGCCTTAGAGCCTTTCACCCACTCGAACACTTTGCACTTTAGTCCTTAAGAGATAGCAACTTATTTTACCTTTATGTAAAAAAAAAAAAAAAAAAAAAAAAAAAAAAAAAAAAACCTTAATACCTGAAAAATATTATAAGACACAAACAACCCTTGTGATTTGTGATAGGAAAATTTTAGTAACATAAGTATAATTTTGTCCAGGAATGAACGTTGAACAAGGTAAAGTTTGAAATCATTAATCCAACACACTCTCTCAAACTTTACACTCTAAGCATTTATTTCATTTTCATTTTATGACACAATAACGTGTGTTGCTGAACATCTAAGCCTTTAGTAAAGATATCAACAATATACTGAGATGTATGAACTTTAATAGTTTTAGCAACACCAGCAGAAACCATTTCCCTTATTAAATGCAAATCAATCTCAAATTGTTTTGAATTTTCATGAAAGACTCGGTTTGCAGCAAGCTGCAAAGCAGAAATATTGTCACAAAACATCTCAACTAGTAACACACCAGTTATATCAAACTCACTAAAATTTTTGCAAATCCAAATGACTTCACAAGTAGCAGAAGCCATACACCTATATTCAGATTTTGTAGAAGATATGGATAAAGTGGCTTGCTTCTTATTTCTATGAAATTAAAGTCACTCAGAAATACACAAAAACCAAATATTGAATTTCTAGTAACCGGACATTTTGCCCAATTAGAATCAATATATATACTTTAACACCAAACTGTCCAGTTTTGTTAATCTGAACATCACAACTACATGATCCTTTAAAATACCTTAGAACTCTTAAAGCAGTTTTAAGCTGAGAAGAAAGAGGAGAGTATATATTTAGAGCAGAAGTGGTTTCATTTAAAAGCTTAGTATATATTTTAAAAGGAAAAACATTTTCATAAAAGTTAACATCTCTCGAATAGAAAATTGATTTATCATCAAGATTGTAGAGTTTATAAGCTTTTTTAACAGTTGAAAAACCAATAAAGACACACTTAATAGACCTTTTATAAAACTTATCAGAATTGTTTAAGACAATAGAATAACACAGACAACCAAAATTCCTATTGTGAGAAAGCTTGGGTTTAGTCCCATAAATAATTTCAAAGGGGCATTTTCCATTGAGAACAGATGAGGGTACCCTGTTAATAAGATAAACAACAGTTAAAATACACTCAAACCATATATTCAAAGAAATACCTCCCAGAAACATAAGAATCCTAGCCACATTTAAAAGGTGTCTATGTTTCCTCTCAGCAATCCTATTCTACTGAGGAGTATAAGCACAAGTGGTCTGATGAATTATTCCAGATTGATCAAAAAACTTATGCATATGATTATTAACAAATTTAGTTCTATTATCAGATATGGCCATTTTTATTTTACAGTTAAACTGAGTTTTCATCATATTATAAAAATATGTAAACATATTAAACACTTCATCTTTTGTTTTCATAAGATAAACCCAAACACCTCTGGAATAATCATCAACAGTGGTCAAGAAATATTTATACCCATCTTTGGTAATAACCCTATAAGAGCCCCAAAGGTCAAGGTGAATAAGATCACAAAAAGCCGATGACTTATGGTCACTGAAAAGGAAAAAATCCCTTATTTGTTTAGCTCTGTGACAGATGTCACAGGGTGAAAAATGTGAACCAGAAGGCTTCTGTAACTCATTATGCAGCATATCAATAACCTGGTCAGCAGGATGACGAAGCCTGATATGCCACAGAGTTTTAGAAACATATGCAGTAATACAAATACTTTTACCTAAAGTCTGACAAACAGGTTGATCAAACAAGTATAGGCCACCAATCTCACTACCAGTCCACATTATTTTGTTTTGAGTTAAATCCTGAAATTAGCATTTATTCTCATTAAAACCAACAAACACTCTGCTATCTCTTATCAATTTATGCACAGATATAGACTAACACACTACTCAGGAATAACCAAGAAATCATACAGCACAATATTTTCAGATAATTGCAAGTCTCCAACATACTAAATTTTAGCCAAAGTACCATTAGGATACCCCTGAGTCAATAATCGAGCCCATACTAATATTACAAATGACAGTATTGGTGTTAAAAAATTTGTGAAAGTTGATATTGAAAAAGACAATGCAGTTTAAAAAACTTGGCATACCTGCCATGTTAGCTTGAATGCTACCAGATGGCATGTCATCATCTATTTCATCATTTGATCATTAGTGAGAGGGAGGGAAGAAGAAGACTATGAAGAATTACTTTGAGAAAGATCAGCATTAGCATTAAAACCAGATTTTACACCTGGTTTAGAAGATGGTTTAACGTAACTTGGTGGATATCCAATGATATCAAAACATATTTCAATAATGTGTCCAACTTTACCACAATTTTTGTAGGTTAATTCAAGTAAGGACCTCTGTTATTCCCACTAGTATTACCATTATTATTGAACTTTTTGTTATCAAGTCTTTTAAAACCATTGGTATTACCACTGGAATTACCAGTATTAAAAAGATTGGTTTTAAACACACAACTAGAAACCTAAGATTTTGAAACATAGGTAGTTGAAGATGTAGGAATCCCTCTGTGAGATTCCTCCCTAGAGACAATAGTAAAAGCATTTTAACAGTTGGTAAAGTTTCTTTAGACAACAAACTACTCCTAATAGGTTGATAAACTTCATTATGACCCATGAGAAATTGCATAAGTTTCATAAGTTGATTATATTTAGATTCATCTTCTCTAGCAGTACAAACACACTTAGGCAATTTGGTCAAAATGTCAAATTCTCTCATAGAGAATTAACCTTGTGATAATATTCAGAAACAGATAGATCTCTTTGTTTAAAACTATTAATTATCTGCATTAAATTGAACACAGCAGATCCATCTAGTTTATCATAAGTTTCTTTTAGTTCAGCCCAAATATCATCAACATTATCAGAAAATATTTGACCCAAATACAAATCCTCAGAAACACAGTTTAAAATCCAAGACAACACAATAGCATTGCACATTTCCCGCTGATTAGATAATGGCACACTTGAATCATAAGCATCCTTTTTACAAGCTCCATCAATAAATCCAGTTTTATTTCTAGTGTGAATAGCCAATTTCATGGCAGTAGCCCAAACTCTGTAATTTTTAATTCTAGTTAATGTCACATAAATAGTAGTACCAGTACTGAAATCACTATTATTCAAATGCAAAAGGTTACCAAATCAAGACTCCTAATTAGAATATAATTACTAGAACCACTACGACCAGTCATGATAACAGATTAACAAAAATCACAAAATCAAATAAGAAACCAAAAGACAAACATATAAACATATAATTAAATACCCTCCACACCTTCAGTCACAAATAACCACCAGTTAATCACAAACTATTAACTTCCAAGACTAGTTAATCACAAACTATTAACTTCCAAGACTACCAAAAATCCTAACCTCCAAATCTACACACAATAGTAGCTAAAAAATAGAAAATAAAATGTAACTCACAAGTCACACCTAAAAATAACAAATGCCCGGCTGAGTGAATTGGGTATGTATCCTTGCCACTCTTATAGTGCTATGTCAAGATGTTAACCACACCATTTGCACCCACTCAATTGACACACAATTATCTTAAAGAAGAAATAAGCCTTACAATGCAATAAAGAAGAAACAATGGAAGAACGGATCACAGCACTCTTAATTCACTTAGTTAAGAGATATTGTGACAGAAACATGTCCCAATTAACTAGAAAAATCACGAGAACAAATATCCCCAATTCTTGAAAAATTAGGGTTTCAAGATCCAAACCCTAAAATCACCTTATCACCCAATAAATCACTATAGAACTAACAATATCAACCAAGAACCTGATGAAACACCAGATCTTAACCCCAATAACCAAATTGGACCGATAATAACCTGAACAAACCATCATCACAAACATCTTGTAATACGTGCAAGAAAAGCGTGAAGAGTGGGCTATGTTTGGCAGGGTTAAATGGGGCTTATCGGGGCTTGGGCTTTTAAAATAAGCCGGCTAATAAAATAAATCTCGTTTGTCATGGGGCTTATGAAAGGGCTTATAAAATAAGTCGGCTAAAAACTTTAGCCCCATAAAAGGGGCTAAAAACTTTAGCCCGAGGCTTTTGAAGAATAAATTACTTATTTACCCACAAAAATATCTAACATCTACAAAAACTCATTTAATTATGTATTTTTTAGTAATTTTACAATAATAATCTCCAGCTCATTTGTCAAATAAATTTATAAAAATATAAAATTTAATTAATTTCGGCTTATAATATAAGCCCCAGCCTCAACTCCAGCCAATTTCGCCAAACATACCCCAAGTCTCATAATCATTTCCTTTTGTTTTTCACGTCCCTCGTACATGTTTGAGTCATTTCATGACGTTAGAATTAGAATTTAATTAGTTGCTAGTCTCATGCATAGTGATCCACCCAGTGACTTTGTCATCCCATGCTTTGGTTAGTTCCTTAAGTTTAGCACATGCCTTATATAATTTATTTAAAGTGTAATTCGGTTCATGAAAAGGAGAAGAAAAGAATGAATAGAAAATTAGTTATGTGAAGTAGTTCTAGTTCAGTCGTTTGTTTAATTATGTACTACGTATTAGGAGAGTAATCTATCTTAAATCGATCATCTATCATCTTGCATCATGTATCTTAGCTCTATTGCATCTTCTATCTAGCTCTATGGTGGAACCTAAACATTTTTGTCGGCATGACAAGAAATTTCTTGTAATTTAACGTAAAGCATTACGTTTTTCACAATTTTAAGGGTAAATATGTGTTGCTCGTGACTCATGAATCAGATAAGCTCATAGTTTAGCAAACGTTTGAAGGGTAACTCTGTGTTGCTTGTAATGTAGTATATGTATTTCGCCTTAAGTTGATTTATATAGTACAGATAGCTTCATGTAAGTACATGTCCTTGGCTATTTATAGTTTGTAAATTTGATCGAACAGCTTATAATGCGACATGCCATTTACATTATATAGAGAAAGCTAATCTACATTAAAAGACATTGTGCATGATCTTAACAAGCAAATAGGTCATATAATAGTTTGCTAAATATTCATAAACAAAACATGCAGATCACATCTGCTAGTATATTTTCATTCATAATAATCTGTTTTACAAACACCATTAACTCGCACCACCAACTGTTTTCATAACACCAAGTTTAAAATAAAATAAAATAAAATAAAAAGGAGGAAACTCATCCTCTACATCATTACAACCAACTTCATGTTCTTGATCACTTCAACTTTTCTGATCGCCTCTGGGATTACTCGATAATCCTTGATCCGTCACTGCAAAAAACACAAAAGTTTGTTAGTTCTTATTGGAATCTCTTATTTATACTTACTTCATACTATTAGCATGAAATAGATGAATTACCATTAGATGTTCCAAGAGTTCCTTGTGGCGCATCAACTTTGCCTCCAAACCACGAACCAGCAGCAGGAGTTCCTTGTGGCGCATCCCCTTGGCCCCCAAACCACGAACCAACAGCATCTCTCAGCCTTTCACTCATATTTTTATCCACACTCGCATCGCCCGAATTCTGCTGTTGCTGATGCTCTTCATTAGGATCAGTCCCAAGTGGACGTCGATCTTCGGCTGATTCCGTCGCTATCCCCATTGGTCTATCCTGTCCAGATTTCTTCTCGGAATCTTCCTCATGTCCCCTGTGCAAGGCGTGTGATATTACACCTGACAAAGCCTTATCTTCATCCCCAGGCTTCAATGTCTCCACCATGTACTCCTTCGCAGACACACCCTTATCCGTTTCCTTACCTTCATCCATTGCCACAGCTCCTGAGCCTCCATGATGCACTTGCGGCGGCACGGTTTCAGTTCCACTTCCCGTCCCGGATACTGCCCCCTGCACTTTAGAGCCCGTATTCTTATCGGTTTCGTGAGATTCTGTAGGTTGGTTTTGGCCTGAATAACCGAAATTTGAGGCAATGACATCTTTAGCAGATGCGGCTTTATCAGCTACGGCAGAAGCAGAGGATGATGTCTTCTCTGTGTAGCTGCTGCTCTTGCTTGACTGGTTTCCAGTGAGGGTGTCATGTGGCAGGTTCTCCGGGTGGTTTGGGTCATAACGTTTTGGGTTGGAACCAACTCCCATATTTTCGAACGAGTGTTGCATTTTCGACAAGTCTGCTTCTTCACCACCTGTGAAATAATATAGTTAGATATACAGAACTACAAAAATGCCGATAATCAAACACTTTAAGCTTCATCATCCGTACCCATGTGTGTCGGATCAGTGACTTTAGAATCATAGTTCAAAGGATGCGAACCGAGCCTTGTGGGGTCTTTTTTCGACATGTCTACTTCTTTACTACCTGTGAAATAATATAGTCAAGACATACAAAACTGTAAAAATATAGGTAATCAAACACACTAAACTTCATCAACTGTACCCGTGTGTGTTGGATCAGTGACTCTTGACTCATAGTTCAATGGATGCGACCCGAGCCTTGAGGTGTCTTTTTTCGACATGTCTACTTCTTTACCACCTGTGAAATAATATAGTTAGACATATAAAACTACAAAAAAGTCGGTAATCAAAACACACTAAGCTTCATCATCCGTACCCGTGTGTGTTGGATCAGTGACTTTAGACTCATAGTTCAAAGGATGCGAACCAAGCCTTGAGGGGTCTTTCGGGGCACGAGAATCCGGGATCGCTGTTGACTTCCCTAAATCGCTCTTCAATTCTCCCGTATGAGCATCATGCCCTTGATGACCTGTTGACTTCCCTAAATCGCTGTTCAATTCTCCCTTATAAGCATCATGCCCTTGATGAGCTGTTAACTTCCCTAAATCGCTCTTCAATTCTCCCTTATGAGCATCATGCCCTTGATGAGCTGTTGACTTCCCTAAATCGCTCTCCAATTCTCCCTTATGAGCATCATACCCTTGATGACCTGTTGACTTCCCTAAATCGCTCTTCAATTCTCCCGTATGAGCATCATGCCCTTGATGACCTGTTGACTTCCCTAAATCGCTGTTCAATTCTCCCTTATGAGCATCATGCCCTTGATGAGCTGTTGACTTCCCTAAATCGCTCTCCAATTCTCCCTTATGAGCATCATACCCTTGATGACCTGTTGACTTCCCTAAATCGCTCTTCAATTCTCCCTTATGAGCATCATGCCCTTGATGAGCTGTTGACTTCCCTAAATCGCTCTCCAATTCTCCCTTATGAGCATCATACCCTTGATGACCTGTTGACTTCCCTAAATCGCTCTTCAATTCTCCCTTATGAGCATCATGCCCTTGATGAGCTGTTGACTTCCCTAAATCGCTCTCCAATTCTCCCTTATGAGCATCATACCCTTGATGACCTGTTGACTTCCCTAAATCGCTCTTCAATTCTCCCTTATGAGCATCATGCCCTTGATGACCTGTTGACTTCCCTAAATCGCTCTCCAATTCTCCCTTATGAGCATCATGCCCTTGAATAGGATTATTTATTCGGGTCGGGTTGGGTGCAAATGGATCCTCCTCCACACCAGTTGGTTTTCCAACTTTACTTGTCCATTTATCAGGATGAACATCATGACCTGAAGTTCGATGGTGACCAAGGCCTAAACCATGACCAATACCAGAAGGTTCAGACAAGTTGGCTCCAGTAGAAACAGGTGGTGTTGGACTATGACCAATACCAGATGGTTCAGACAAGTTGGCTCCATAAGCTCCAGTAGAAACAGCAGGTGGTGTTGGACCATGGCTAGACAATGGCTTTGTGACTGCGTTTCGATCTTCAGCCTTTACAGATGGTTTTTCTAAATTATGCCTCTGCTGTGACAAAATTGCATCTGGACCACCTAGTTGACCAACTTTAGCTGAATCATGCACTGCAAAATCATCATACGACCATACCCTTTAACAAACTTGCACACAGAACACACTCTTAAACGAGGTACAATTAATGCTTAGAGGTTTTGGAAACTTGGTAATATTAATAGTTTTGCTAACCATAGGCTAGTTGTGATCAAAGCTAGCATAATTAACATTTAAATAATGTTCTCATTCCATATTATATGGATCTAGTTATTAGTAACATGAAAGATGATATTCAAGTATAGAAGGTTTAGTGTGTAATACCGTCAAAACATTTATAGTTATAGAAACTTAACCATATGTGACCCTTAGCTAGGGATATAGTTAGCAACAGTGTAATAAGTAACTTAACACTAATTAAGTTGTCCAAAGGTCATCAAACTTTGCAAGTTTTGAAGTTGATTTACAAGATCTAATAATGATGGTAACATATATGGAAACATTATATTAGTGGTTATGTGGTCTCAAGATAGTTGTTCAGGAACAAAATAACTTAAGATATGTGCATAAATTTTAAGGCTTGAATGTTGATCTTACCCTTAACGCATTAGAAAATATAAACCAAATTCAAAAACTTACAAGATCTAATAAAGATGGTAATTTGCAAGCCTAACAATAAGACATAACAATAAATTTAAATAGATCTACTCCATTCATCTTTTGAAGAATGTGATATACACTTTTTCTCATTCTCAT
This sequence comes from Artemisia argyi, assembly GCA_030686995.1. Taxonomy (NCBI): domain Eukaryota; kingdom Viridiplantae; phylum Streptophyta; class Magnoliopsida; order Asterales; family Asteraceae; genus Artemisia; species Artemisia argyi. The sequence continues at coordinate 177,116,181 of CM060707.1, read as the reverse complement.
TTCCCACACCGATCAATTTTTTAAACATCGGTCACATACATCTTTAGGTCTAATTTTAAGTGTAGTTTTATGCATCAAAATCATTTTTCTTTTCCAAATTATCACTGTAACTCTCCTATTTAATGGATACTTAAACTAAATGATCCTAGCATATACTCTTAGATATATATATATATAGCAACCCTTCATTTTATATTATGTAAACAATATTTAGTGAACAACTATTTTAAAACATAAGAAACAAGATATATATAATACGGAGTACTTACTAGGTGCACCATGGACATCAGGATCTTCCACGGTTTCGTCGTCATCATCATCCTCGTCATCCTCAACCTCATGTTCATGATCATTTCCATGACCAGTGATCTTGTTCTTTAGCTTCTTTGCCTTTTCTTTAACTTTCTGCATCATAGATTTCTTCTCAGGATGCTCATCTTCATTGTGATCATGACCTTAAACAACATAAAAGAACATACATACAATGAGCAATCTCACACCATTATTAAAGTACGTATATACATGTACTTAACTACATATATATAGTAATTATTTACCGGTAGCATGAGTAAGGGCGTCATCTTGCTCGTCGTAGTGATGGCCGTGAGCATCGTGAGTCTTTTGCAACTGTGATTCCATTGGTTTACGATGATCTTGTAGTGATCAGATTTTGTTTGGTTTTTTTAACGTGTGTTGAGAATATATATGATCAAGAGGAAAGTATATATAAACGGTGAAAAGCAGGGTTAGCATGAATAAGTGCGCATTAAGAGAGTGACTCGTGCTATAAGATGGACGCGTGGCATGAGTTAGTTGTAGTGTTTATCGACATGGATTCATCACCCGGTATCCCGGTCAAATGTTCTTTATCTTGCCTGTTGAAATATTGGGTTATAGGTCGACATGAAAAAGGTTTGAAATTTGTTTTCTTTTGATATATTTATATATGATAGTCATTTTCCAACACGATATTATTATTTTTATCCCTTATGAAGAATCCAGGAAAATAAACTAGTAGAAACAATGTGATTATGCATGCATGTACGTGTTTAATCTATGAAAGGAAAATGCTCCGCGCCTAGCTAGGTTCTTTTAGCGTTGAGGTTTACACCTTAGTGACTCATTCATTCGAGTTTCAATTCTTACCGACTCGAAAAAAGTGGTTGAGTAAGTGTGAAAACATCTACTACGCATTTCACTAATTTCATTTTATTAGAAATGTTAACGCTGCAAAAAGACAAAGGACATGTCGGTAAAACAAATAAATACTAGTAAAAGCTTACAAGTCAATTTTCGAAACAGAGAATTTGTCTGTATATTTATACTAGTACTAGGGAATTTCATAGTTGTTCATTGGACAAGCCTCGTCCTTTGGCTATCAAAATTTATTGATTTTTTGTTTATTATTATTATTATTATTTCATTGAAGTCTTTATAGAGTAGCTAGGAAAAAAAACTTTCATTACTTTTCTTTTTTGCTTTGAAGAGTGCTACGTTGTATATCATATTTTATTTGTATAATTTTCAAATTGGTTTGTTTAAACAAAACAACACTTGTAAAACAATATACAGTATTGTGCATAATTGAAAATTTATGAATGTTTATGCTCATTTAGCGTTCGTTTAGTCTCTTGATAAACAAACATAAAAAAAACATGAACAACACATTTTCTTAATAAACGAACCTGAACAAGAAAAATTCGTCCGTTTAAGCGTTCATGTTCGTTTATTTGTCCGGTTAAAATTAAACGAACGAACATGAACAAGGCTCCATTCGTGTTCGTCCGGTTCGTTTACAACCCTATTTGCGTATTAAAATGTGTTTTTGTGGGGTATGTTTTTTATAGTGTCGATCTTCTTGTTACTCTAAGTTGGTCACGAAGAAGTCTTGAAGAGAAAAACAGTCAGGTATGTTTGTCTCTTGGTTGCATTACTACACCTAGCCTTACATCTCGGTGGTTTTCTTTTGCTTTTATAATAACATAAAAATTCATCCTTTTATTCATTTATAAGAGAGCTTAATTTCTAAATTGAACATTTCTATTATCTAATAAAAGTCAAAATTATCTTCCATTTGATCAAACTTATATAAACTATGTCCAACAAAATCAATATATATACAAATACAAGTATCAATTTTGTAAAAAATAAAATAATAATAAATAAATAAAATTAATAAAGAGCAGTGATATATCCACAAAAAGTTTACAAAATAATGCACACAAAATGACTTGATATGTGTATGGTCGAATAATTTTGCATCATAATATCTATTTCTTCTTTCTTACCCCCACAGTTGATTTTCAAGTCATTGCGTGGATAACTTTTTGTAAAAAAATTATGAATGTACCATTTCCCATTAATCAAACAATCTTTGTTAAATTTTAAGTAAGTCATAAAAAATTAAGTGTAAACTTGTTCTGGTGGGACAACTTAGCATATCTATACGAGTCTTGGATATTTGGTCAGTAATTGTTTGGGGTAAATTGGGAGCTGCTGTTTGGGTAAATTGGGAGCTATATATTGTTAGATGGCAAAATGAGTAAGTTCTTGTAAGGTCTCCTATTGAAGAGAGTGCTGAAAGATGTTGCCTTCTAAGCTTGAGAAGTGATTACTTTATGAGTATAGGATGATGTTTGCCTCCTCTTTTGTTTCCTATTTGTGTTGCTATTCCATCTTTTTCCTCCTCAGCTTGTAACCTAGTAATATGTCATGTTAAGTGAAGTTGCAGGCTTATAAGCACCAGTGTATGCACATTTTATTTAGAGTTGCACTCTTTTTTCTTCTTCAAGTTTTTTCCCTCCGGGTTTATTTTGGAGGCCCGGATTTAGCTATGGGTCATCAGGGCGACGGCCCAGGGGCAGCCAAAGGGGGGGGGGGGGGGGACAGCAATCTAGAGATCCATATGTATATATATACTATGTTAACTTTGGCCCATTTTAGGAAAAGCCCACTACATACTAATTCTGAAACAAGACCTACGTAGTTTTTGACTAAAGATTTAAAACATACGGAGTATTTTGAATAGCAGTTTTACAATTGATATTATATACCTAGAACAAAAGAAAACAGTAGGTTGTTTGACTAAGCATTGTGATCACGAGAAATAAGTGCCCAAAATTGAAAACGAAAAAAAAAACAACAAGAATCAGAAGGACCTCAATATGGTTCTATGGATGGGCATGTAGTTAGAACGAAAAATAATAATAATAATGTTGAAAAAAACAATGATGAGATTAATGTTAATATAATGAAAATCCTAAAAACAATGAAAACCTAGAAAATGATAAGGTTAACGTTAATGATGATAATGGAAATCCTAAAAACAATGAAAATATAGAAACTAATGAGGTTAATGTTAACGAAGATGATGAAAATACTAATAATGAAAATCATGATAGTCCTCAAGATTGTTATGTTGACGGAGTTAATCACAATATTTTTGACGTAAGAGTTTGGGATGGTTTAGATTCAAATATTAAAGAGTTACTTGTCAGAGAAATTAATATAAATTATCCAAAACATAAATTTAGTAGGCACTTTTCTTGTGAACATAATGTACGTAAGTTATGTAATGGGGATTCTTATGATAAAAAATAGTTGATTTACTAAAAGAGTTTAATAAAGTATTTTGTTTTTGTTGTAAGTTATTTAAAACTGCTAGATCTAGAAGTCAATTGACAAATGACGGAATAAATGATTGGAAACATCTTAGCAATACTTTAGAAATTCATGAAAATAGTTCTGAGCATATGATTAATTTCAGAAATTGGTCTGAGTTTGAGGTTAAATACGAATCGAACAATTGATAAAGAGTTACAAGAACTTATAGAAAAAAGATACTACACATTGGAAGGAATTCTAATTAGAATAATTGCCGTTATGAAATTTTTAGCAGAATATGATGTGCCTTTTCATGGTTCAAATGAAAAACTATATAAAAGGTCTAATGAAAACTTTTTAGGCATAATACAAATGATTGTTGAGTTTGATCCTGTCATGAAAGAACATTTTTGCAGAATTAACAAAGAAACTCACTATCATTATCTAAGTCACAAAATTCAAAATGAGTTGATTGAAATGTTGGCATTCGAGATAAAAAAAATGAAATAATTAAAAAGATTAAATAGGCAAAATCTTATTAGATGTGTTGATGTATTGAGTTCTCCTATAAGAGTAGAAGAGTTTTTTTTTAGAGTTTTTGGTCTTAGACAAGATGTTTTAAAATCTCTTGATTTAGATATTAACCATGTTAGAGGACAGGGATATGATAATGGATCCAATATGAAGGGAAACCATCAGGGTGTCCAAAAAAGATTACTTAATATAAACCCAAGAGCTTTATATGCCATGTGGTGTCATTGTCTTAATTTAGTACTATGTGATACGGCAAATTCTTGTGAAAAAGTAAAACTCTTTTTTGGAACATGTCAAACAATAAAAACTGTATTTTCTAGTTCCACAAAGTGGTGGAGTGTTTTACTCGAGTATATCAATGAATTGACTCATAAATCCTTGTATGCTACTTGATAGGAAAGTTGTATAAAAAGTGTTAAAGCTATAAAAACTCAACTTTCTCAAATAAAAGAAGCTCTAAAAAATTAGCTAAAGTAAGTGAAGATGGAAAATTGTGCAGAGATGCTTTATCATTGGTAAATGGTGAATTTTCAAGTTTTGAGTTTGTTTTATGTTTGGCAATTTGGTATGACATTTTATTTAGAATTAATTTAGTTAGTAAGAAGTTACAACCCAATGATATACTTATTGACGTTGCATTAAAAATTTAGAGGGGCTGGTTAAATATTTTGAAAAACTATATAGGGAAACTGGGTATGAAAATGTTATTTCTCAAGCTGAACAAATCGCAAAAACCATTGGAGTTGAACATGAGTTTCCTGTAAAACATGCTCCTTTTAGGAAAAAAAAACACTTTGATAAGATTCCGAATACTGAAAGAGAACAACAATCTGCTAAAGAAAATTTTAGAACTGATTACTTTCTTGTTTTAGTTGATATGGCTTGAGCAAATGAAATATTTTGAATCTATCTCTGGTTTCATGTTTGACGCCTCAAAATTAAACTATTTAGATGGCACCAAATTGAAAGAATGTTGTTCAAATCTCGAATCTGCTTTGACAAATGATAAAGATTGTGATATTGATGGGATTGATTTATTTATGGAGTTACAAATTTTGCAGGACATGTTATGGAGCATACGAGGGAGAAAGACCTTGGTCATCCATTCAAATCATGGAGTTTACGAAGAAAATGGATATGTTCCCGAATATTTTACTTACATACAAGATATTATTAACCATTCCGGTCACGGTAGCATCTGCTGAAAGAAGCTTTCCAAAAATTAAAGATATTGAAGTCTTATATGCGGAGTACAATGAGTCAAGAGAGGTTGAACGGGATAGCGATTGTGAGTATTGAAAGTAATTTTTTTTTTAGCAAATGTCACTATGACAAGATAATTGATGTTTTTGCTTCAAGAAACGCACAAAGACATCGATTTAGGTGATCAATGTTGTCAAACTTGTATTCAGAGTTTATCTCCTCATATCGTAACGTTTTATTTAATGAATAAAAACTGGCGTGAGGATGAGCCGCCTGGCTTGACCGGTTCCAAACCCCTAAAAATATGTTGTTTGTTTACAAGCGGCATATTTCACTCGGCTCACCCAGGGCATCTGAAATCTCATGACCGGCCCTGTTATTTTGTGAAGACTTTTTAAAGACGCAATCTCTTTGGGATGGTTTGCACGAGCCCTCTCTCAATTTACGTGAAGGCTGGATGGGACTGATTTAGAGCTTTAAAGGTGGGTGACTGATGGCCAGTAACTTTGATGCTGCTCTTTATATTAAGGTTGTTCAATTGATTTTTGGGCTATTATGTTAGTTGTTAGCCTTTGCTGTATGACTGATTTGTAGAGTTGATTCTTAGTTATATTTGTATTCTCAGCATTAGGCCATTTATGCTCCATAAGTATATTCATGATTGCCATGGGTTGGTTATGTTTTTTATGATGTTTCTAATGTATTTCACTTTTTGAACAAAAAATAAATAAATAAGTGTAAACTTCCACGCTCACCAACTCAATCCACATCCAAGGTCAGGGTTGACACTCTTCTAAAGAGGGTTCGTTTTTATCTTTCTCTCTCTCTCTCCCATTGTTAACGTCATAGTAATGTTTTAAATTTCATTTTTATTACTATAGATCCAACAAGTGGGAAGGCGCCCGCTGCGTTGCAATGGAAATTTTCGAGAAGTTTTTGCAATAATATACCAACAATGTTTGGGCGGGGCTTCTCGTTGTGAGATCGTGGTATATTTTTTGCCGACACGTGTTGTATTTGTTTGGAATTACTTCAACATTTTTATAAAACCGTACATACGTCAAAAGTATATCAATATTGGGCTTGTTTGTTCGTTATCGAGAGGCCTTTTTGTCAATATTTTTTTATTCAAGAAACCGCTACATATCGGTTAGATATTTGACAAATAAAGTTTGTTATATAAAAAAGTCTTAAATATTAAGAAGTTCAGGGCGTGTTTTATAAGTTTTTTCATTTTTTACTAATATTATTAGAAAGTAATTGTTTATTTCATTCGTTTATTAATATGGAGTGGTAAATATTGGTCGTACAATTATTTTAACAAAATATTGGGCCAAACGTTATAAACAAACAGCCCAACGACAAAGCCTAACAAAGAATAATATTTTAACGAATTTCGCAATATTATAATCGAAAATGTCGGCAAATGTATCCACCCCTATAGTATATAGTAGAGAACAAGGTTTTCGTGCCGGCCGCGTTGCGGCGGGTCTTTTTGTGCATGAACTTTGGGTCGAGTATACGATACTCGTATGGCATTTAAATGTTTTTGAAGGAGGGTGCGTCTTTATTGGTAATATATACTTATGTATGTGTTTCATGTATATGTCTTTTTGGCATTACATTTGCCAAAAAGGTTATGTTGTTTGTTGTATTTAGTTATGTAAGCTTTGGAAAAAGTAAGTGAAGTCGGTGCATCAAAATCCAGGAGTTACTATACAACGCACGAAAAAAGATAAGTAATTGTAGTTGGGCCACATCTCATCTCGGGCTAGCATAATGGGCCACTAATTAGACTAATATTATATTCAACTTGGTCGGTAAGCGTTTTCTGCTATAGTATATTGTAGAGAATAATTCCTCCGAATGAAAGCAATTGTTTATTGTAAGACAACCTAGTTTAAGCTAGAAGTAGGAAAATTCCGGCAAAAGGTGGACAAAAAGTAGAATAATTTAAGGTCATATGAAGATGATAGAGACAAGGAAGGATATGGAGTTATCTGTGGAAGGCCAACATACATGGACCGTAGTAACAGGTCAGCCCACGAAATAGGAAAGCCCAAAACGCCAGATGGGTGCGTCATTTTACGACGACAAATTATATATATAGTAATTGTTGTTACTTGCTACTTTTCTTATATACTACTAGTATAAAGAATGAGAAATGGGCCCAAACTCAAAGTTTATAGTTTATAGTTTATACCTAATCAACGTAGCACAAGCCGACCAAAGGGCCCAAACTTTAGCTATTTTCTTCATATCTCTTTTCAAATCTTTATATGGATATTTTAAGATTTTAGTCAATAGTTTTTAGTTCAGGTAACAATTATCGGCTTTTTGGTTAAGGGTATAAGTTTCATACATCTTTATCTAGTTTTTGGATCCAAAGCTTGTTTTTTAGAGGCACTTCGCTTGGCAACGTATGTTGTGTTAGAATCAAGATAGTCCATTCATTAGTTAGGATACGTGGGCGCGAAAAGCCGAAGAAACCAAGAACCTAGCCTATAAAAAGCAGCATGAATGAAGGATTGAAGACCATACTCATATTTAAGCTCAAACTTAGAATACAACATATCCAAGAAAAGTACTTTAGTCCCAATTCTTGGAACTCAATGTTAAACTTAACTTAAATTAATACTCCAGTGAACGGGAAAGTGTTAGTGGATAATTAGGCCCAAGCCCGGTTTGTGGGTTTAGGGTATTAGGGTATTAGGGTTTCACTATTATCTTTTATATAATACAAGAATTACATCATTTCGAAGTGTTTTTGCAAAACCCTTCTCATTGAAAAAAAAAATTGAACCAATAGGAGAGCTCGATTTTGGCACATAAGCAAAATCAAGCAATATGATTGGCCAATAAAAAGTCAAAACTGAATTGATTTTGGTCAAACTTTAATAAATTTGGTGGAGAATTTGATTGATAAAAAAAACACATAAAAATATAGGTGTCAAATTTATGAAAATAAAAACTTAAGAAAAGAGGAGGTAATTAATAAAACCTTAGTGGTTAAGTGTAAAATTATAAGTCTCCATGTTTTTTAATAACTTTAGATAATAAACAAATAACCCCTTACACTTCATACCCCCTATACTTTATAATGTTAACGTTGTTTAAAATTACATGAGTTATAGTATTAGTTTTTTTGACTTTCATTTATTAAAATAAATTTGGTAAATATGCGAATTAGTTTTAATGTATGTTAAATATTTTTTAAACTAATGTTAGTTTTAAACTTTCATCCATTAGAATATTTTTTTTAAATAAAGACTCATGTTACTATTTAAAAATTTAATTTATGCGTACACGGGTTTGAAATACGGTTAAATTATTAGTAACGGGAATATAAATATCAAATGGTAAGCATGAGTTACTGTGATATAAAATAAATATACGTGATTCTACTTATAACAACGACTCATGAAATTGTTATTTAAAATTTATATATGGATATCCATAAAAATATTTTAAAAACTTTACGGAACATATTTTAACTTTATCAACGCTCATTATGTGTCACTAAACTCGCACATTTTGTACAACATGATATCAATAGTTAAAGTTAAACAACAACATTAACCTCAAACTCAACATCTCTGTCAGTTAAAAATGTTATACAAAGCTAATTATTAAAAAAAAAAAAAAAAAAAAAAAAAAAAAAAAAAAAAAAACCATCGGCTAGATAGTCATTCTTTAATATAGAAGGTATTTTCCTTAAATTATAAAAAAAATGCACGCATCACAATCCTTATTTGATAAGAATTACCTCCTAAATCAAAAAAAGAAAAACTACGTAAGTGATAACCTAACTTTATTCATTGACTTGATGTTTCAAAAAATAATAATAATAATAATAATAAAATAAAAAAATAAATAATAATAGTTGGTTGTTGTAAAGGAATTAAAAGTATGTATATGAGAATTATTCAGCAAAAATATATAGTTTTTAATTAGGTTATTACGTTACTATACTGCGATAATTTTATTGACTTGGTAATCACGGATGTGAGATACAACCATTATTATATACTTATGATTTATGTGTAAACCCTTTTTTGCTTATGAATAGAATCCGAAAGAGACCTCAACAACACTTTGGCTTATGACTTATCTAGCTGATAGTTTTTGGTAAATTTTTTTATAGTTTAACTTTTTTGTTATACATACCAACTTTTAGTAATTTTTTTTTTTTTTTTTTTTTTTTTTTTTTTTTTTTTTTTTTTATGTTTTATTGAAAATCTCTACACTTAATATTTGTATTTTTACTATAAACACACTAAGCTATGATAGAATTAGTTGGGAGTTCAGGGGTTTTTTACTAAGCTTCTCAAAAAAGCTTATAGTTTTATCATAAACTTATTGTGTTATGGTAATTGAATAAGCCAATAAGCACCTTTAATAAGCATAACCAAACACCCCTTTAGTTCTAATCTGAAGATTTCTGATTTGATGTTATGACTAACTTTGTTGTTATCCTCACTATAATGCAACATGTTAGTGGTTTTTGTAGTTTTATGATCTTATTGCACACACTAAAGTGTAATGCAATTTGTTGTGTGCGCTTTTTAGAGGAGGATTAAGTATCAACACATGATTGTCATGGAAGGTTAATGTACCAAAGATGTGTTTTAGTGCTTATATGGGGAATTTTATGGTAGAATTCTTTTCGGAGTGTAATTTGTCTTTGGATGAATTAATAAAACTTAGCAGGTGTTTGCCGTCATTGATAACACTATGGGTGTCAACCAACGGTCTAAAATATGTGTGTGTTTTACCTTGATGATTTAAGCCAATTGTGAAGAAAGTTGCATTAAATTGAAAGGTCGATAAGGATACAAACAATCCTAAAAGACTTGCGGATGTACTCTGTCATTTTTTATGCATTTATAATTTACTTATACAAGTAATAATAATTTCCTTATATAGTTCGGGTTTAGAGAAAAATTATTCTTATACATTATAAATAATCGTAAGATTAAACTTGAGTTCTACCAATTACATTTTTTTTTTTTTTTTTCTCTTTATGTAATAAAGAAACTATAGTGTAAGCATCTATGTTAATTTGGTAATTTTATGATCAAACATGAGAAGTAAATAGCACAAACTTATGAAAATACAAATTTTCAAACAAAAAGGTACATTAGTAAACATGGTATGATGATTATTCATAATCAAGGAAATGAATCAATCTTCAAAGCTATCTAAATATGTTACATATATTAACAAAAATATAAGTAAAAGAAATACCATAATTACAAAACACATCGTAAATTGATAGCACGGGTTTGCAAAACTAAAAGCATATATCACTAACATCTCATGCAAGTCAAGTATCATCATGTGATTTTGCTTGAATAATAAAATATAATTTTTAGTGCAAAACCATTCTCCTAAAATAATAGGTAGATTATAACATATATACATATGATTTTTTTATTTTTAGTCCACTAAGTAAAACTATTTGAAACATGTTAAGTGGTTCATTTCTTAATCGATAATAATATATAATCAAAACGAAATTTTAAAAACTCTGTGCGTACACAGGTATTATAACTAGTAAATAGTGGATGATTAATAAGATTTTTCATTGTCTTACATGGTATCAGCCATAATTCGATCCATCAATTTATCCTAAACCTTAAAATACCTTCCGCTGTTTAAAACCCAAACACCCTACTTTAATTATTCCGGCCGCCGGCTTCGGCCGGCGGTCCGGAGCATGTATATCCCATCTCCGTCATCATCACATTAAACAACCAAATACAACACTCTCAAACCCATCTCAGGTCTGTAATCGGGAAAAAAAAAAAAAAAAAAAAAAAAAAAAAAAAAAAAAAAACAGTTATGATCGCACCCTAATCCTTGTAGTCAGCTATAGCCAATTCGTCCTCTCGTTCCCTTCCTCTTCTTCAGTTCTTCCTTTGTTGCTGGTTCTTGTGGTCGACCGTTGGTTTTGTGATAACCAGTCGCCACATTTATACTTCGATCGTAGGTATTCATGATTGCCAGTCAAAGTTGTTGGTTTACTTATTCTCGTTATATGTTCTCTTCTTTTTATTTCAAAGGTATTATTGGAAAAGATATGTAAGAGCATATGCAATGGTTGGTTTTTGAAAGACTTTTTACATTTAATGCAATTAATGACTTGAGGCATAAAGGTAGAAAGCTTTTATCAAAGACTTGAGGTTTAGCAAGTCTTTGTAAAAAGCTATTCAAAAAGCTTTAGATGCAATGCATAAAAACCTCTTTCAAAAGCTTTGTAGAATAGTAAAAAACTTTTGTTGGTTTTACCATTGTAGATGCTCTAAGAAAGATGATATGAGGATGAAAGAAACAATGGAAGAAAGTCAATATAACAGGCTAAGGAAAATAATTGGTTGGCAGGTGGGGCGTTGTTTTGATGTTTAATAAAGAAATCAACAAGTGGGTTTACATATGGGTACGTTCATTAGTTTTATTATTTAAAAAAAAAAAAAAGTTATTTAATTGTTTGTTTTGTGTCGAATCCAGGATATAAATTCCCGAGACGACTTTTGTTAGTGTCGAATTCAGGGTATCAATTCCCGAGACGACTTGTGTTGGTGTCGAATCCAGGGTATCAATTCCCGAGACGACTTTTGTTGGTGTCGAATCAAGGGTATCAATTTTCGAGACAACTTGTGTTGGTGTCGAATCCAGGGTATCAATTCCCGAGACGACTTGTGTTGGTGTCATATTTGCTTTCTTAGTTTATTTTGGTTTATTGCTTTAATTTACTTTTTTAGTTTACTACTCCAGTTCGAGCTTTCGCGATTTCGCCGCTCGAACTGCAGGGGAGTGTTAGTGGATAATTAGGCCCAAGCCCGGTTTGTGGGTTTAGGGTATTAGGGTATTAGGGTTTCACTATTATAAATAGTGGATGATTAATAAGATTATACCTACGGTTTTCATTGTCTTACAGAAAGTTGGTTTCTGAGTTTGAAAATTATGTAATGGAGTCTTGGGTAAGCAAAAAGTTAATTTGTTTGCTAGTCGATATTATCATGATTCCATTTCTCGTTAATTTATTCTGACTAGCTCGTGACACTAAATTAGATTAGATATTAAAATATAAGGATTCTCCGCTTACATCAAAATCACATATGTTTAACATTATTTCAGATTACTTTTGACTTAAAAAGCCCTTAATTATATAAATAATCCTCACTCTGTATGATTGTCTAAAGTGTCACAGTTTTATAAGCATGTTTTTTAAAACAAGATCGACCAGAAAAAGATTATAAACAATGAAAAAAAGACGAAACTTGTCTTAGGGAAAAGCTAACATATTTAATTCTGTGAATGGGAAGAACCAGTGTCAACCAATCTTGACCAGATTCATCATTAATAAGTTCAAATTAAGCTGAGAGAGCTTGAATACATGTTTTAGCATGACGAGCCTTTGGAATGTTGGGTTCTTTCTTCTCTTCATCTTTTCGACTACTAACCTTTGTTTCGGTTGCTTCGAACATGAGAGGCAAGCTCTTCTTAGGTTCAAACACAGCCGTTTGTCGGACCCTTCAAATCGACTATCGTTTTGGAAGGGAAACAACTGCTGTCAGTGGCCAGGAGTCGGCTGCAATAACGCCACTGGACACGTTATCAGGCTTGATCTTCGAGTACTTCCAATTTCTTTGTTGTCAGACATAAAGGGGAACGAATTGTGGTCAGACATTGGGAACGAATTGAATTCGTCTTTATCCGAGCTAACTCACTTGAGTTACTTGGACTTGAGTTGGAACAATTTCAGTGGCAGCCTTGTTCCAGAGTTCATTGGAACACTGACACAATTCCGATATCTGAATCTTTCTTCCGCACTATTTTCAGGTGTGGTTCCTCATCAAATTGGAAACCTTTCGAGTTTGCGTGTACTTGATATAGGCGGCTCAAAACTTATTATTGATGATATCACATGGGTGGCACATCTTTTGTCACTTGAAATTCTTGATCTCGGTGGAGTGAACATTACCGGAGCTCGAGATTTTGACAAGGTACTGTTTTATATGGTTCCTTCCTTACGAGAGTTACATTTATCGAATTGTTACCTTTCTAATTCTTATTTTGATCAAACTCATCTCGACACTAATATTACACATTCCACCATTCAAACACTCGATCTGAGATCGAACTTGTTTGAAAGCCATGTCCCCTTCTTTTTGCAAAATATGACCTCGTTACGAGTTCTTGATCTTTCTTGGAATCAACTCAACTCTTCGATTCCTGTCATGAAAAACCTTGTCGAACTCAGACTTGCTGGAAATGCATTCTTAAGTCTTCAAGATACCGGGGTCTGGAGATTCTGTGAGATAAAACGGTTGGATATTTCAAACAGTAAAATGACAGGGGGGCTCACCGGGCCACTTGAATGCAGCCAATATATTCTCGAGAAACTGGATTTAGCATCCTCTGGTTTAAAAGGTGAAATCCCAATATCACTAGACAGACTTACCTCTTTGAAAGAGTTAAATCTTAATGGGAATGATTTGACTGGAACCATTCCGGAATCTCTCGGTAATTTAACGAGTTTGTTGCATTTAGACATATCTCGGAACAAATTAACAGGTCCAATTCCTACGTCTTTGGGTAAACTAACGATGTTAAAGAGTCTGGTTTTATCCGAAAACCTGCTAAATGGGACAGTTCCATTCTCCCTAGGACATCTATCAAATCTAGAGATCTTGGATTTGCACAATAATTTGCTCTCTTCGATTTCACCATCACTAGGAAACCTTTCAAAACTCCAGTTTCTTGATTTATATTCAAATTTATTACAAGGGTCTCTTCCAGATTCCATTGGACAACTTTCTAAACTTGATTTTCTTGATATTTCAATGAATTCTTTATCTGGTGTTGTAACTGAATCCCATTTTGCAAACACGTCAATGTTGAGATACATGATTGGAAGCCTCCTTTCTGTAACACCCCCAAAATACTGCAGCGGAAGACTGTGTCGTAGGGTGCTACTTCATAATACAAAGAACAAGGTATAGAAAACGAACTCTAAATGAGACGTTTTGAAAAGTTACCATTCGATTAATAAATTCCGAGATACAAACTTGAGTTCCATAATACAATACATAAGAGTTTTAAGACATATCGAATGGTAAAGATAAAAGCATAAGTCTTCAAAACATGCCAAGCGACTCTATGCTCCATGCAACAGCTTATCATCTTACAGACCTGAGACAAACATGCTAAAGTGTCAACACAATGGTTGGTGAGTTCATAGAGTTTGTCTTAAAATAATTGAAAAGCCTTAAGAGAATGTTCGCACAGCAAAGGCATCGTGAATCCACTCAGTTGCAATTCCCGCCATAAGAGACTTGCAACCTGTGTGTTCACAACCCACTGCTAACATATATAGTATGAATAAGACATGTATAAGTTCATCAAGACAATTTAAGCAATTAGAAGTGAGTCTCTACTTCATCTCCGAAGACCTCACTTTTATGATGTATCCAACATTCGCAAATGTTAGGATGTATCAAAGACAACTGGGAGTCAATTCCCAAAGACAACTGGGAGCCACTTCCCAAAGACAACTACTAGTCAATAAATAGAATAACGCAATTAAGTATAACGCAGTCATGTATGTAAGCAATCAAGTATAACACAGTCAAGTATAGACGTTTTGAGTATTTGTACAAGTAAACAAGTAGTTGAGCATGTGTCTCCCCCAAAGAGTTAAGACAAGTACGAAAAGAGTAGGGGCTATGACTCACCTTAAGCTTAAGTGATGTGAAATCAAAGTGGTAGTCGAATCGTGAAAGTCTCTAAGAGCAGCCTATAATAGAACGTTGCGACTTAGGTTTGGAGTAACGTCTAAGAATACGAAGAATTGCCTATATATGTCTTGCATAATGTTCATGATGTAGTACTTAGTATATAGTGTAAGTCTTTGAATATAAATGGTTTATGGAACATGTATAGGTTGTATATCTCTTACTACCGTTCGGGCCGACATAATTCAGAAGTCATAGAGTAAACGTTCGAGGAGCCAGGACACTTTAACTCGTAAATCCACAACTCATCTCGACGGCTTACTTAATGAACTCCTCACATGAGGCTCCCTACTATTGTAGTATTTGATAACAAATGTATAAGTTTTAATCCGAAAAGTTACATGTCCAATATTTGAATAAACTTAGGAAAGTTTATTAGTACATGAAGATTGTTATTAGGGGTAGTTTCATAAGTCTTATATGACCATTTTCTCTTTGTAATATCTCATGGTTCCTTTTGAAGTGAAGTAGATCCAAATTGTTTGTTCAAGTTATCGCCTAATTCCTTGTTTCATGTTTACGCCTAAGTAAGCTTATATGGTCATTTAGTCATGGCTTCGCCGTGACCTTGGTCATTTTTCCATGGTCTTGAGACTCAACCTTGGCTTTAGCCATGGTTGTGGTCTTGGCTTTAGGTCATTAGACCTCTTGGTCTTAGTAAATGATAACTATAATATAGTGACTTTGGTCTAAAATGGGCTGTTAAGATTTTGAAGAAATTTATCACTCGGAAAGCGTTTTCAGGGCTCGAGCTTCTTTGTACCTGAACGAAAACATCGTTCCGGACAACTTTCGTGTTTTAACTTTTTGATGAATCGGACCAGAAGGGTGACTTTAAAAAGCTAAATTTGATCAGAATGCTATTTAGGCAGTTTTGCCGTTTTGGTTTCGCTAACTTCTTATGGCCATAACTTTTGACTCGGGTACTCGTTTTGGGTGATTCAAATTGCTATGTTTTCCTTGTTAAGTCCTCTTTAACAGTAAGTAAGTGTCAAATATCAAAGTTATACTATTTTGGTCGTGGTTCTCCATAAAAATCACTAGTTTGCTTGTTTACTTGTCATAAGTTAACATATGTATACCAATACTTGTTTTATCCATTTTTAAACATCATGAACACAATAACAAGAACATATATAGCATGAAAGGAACACATAGAGCATGAAAATGATAATTAAGCAAGAAAGTATGTTAGGGTTTGCTTACAACTTTTGGCCTTAATGAAAAAGGGAAACTAGGACAAGAACTAGGACTTTGTTTGAACAAGCTTTCCTCCTTTGCAACCTATGATAAACCGAGGTTATTTGAAGATTATAACGACGCCTTCTTGAAGTCCAAAGCTATTTGAAGATTATAACGACGTCTTTTTAGAGACTTTAAAGTTATAACAACTTTTCTTAGAAAATTTCCAAGATTGAAGATCAAACACTAGTTTTCTTTCAAAAACTAGTTAACTTTCTTACAAAATATAAGAAAAGTGCCTTAGGTTTTAGGACTTAAAGGTTATAAGAAGGTGTGGTGCAAGTTTTCTATGTGTTATTAGTTGGCTATTTATAGGATGAGAAAAATAGTTAACCATATATTGGGTTAGAATGTAACCATGGTTAATTTAGACACTTGTAAACATCCTAGAGATCAATGGTCAAGATCAAGCCACCAAAATGGTGACTCCCCCCCTAAATGGCGGTTCAAAGGTGATAAGGGTGACTAGATGATGAGTCTTGGTGTTATCTTGCTTAGTTTGTGCATTTTGACTCCGTAAAAAGCTAACCGTAAATGATTAAGCCTCAAAACGTAAAACCGGGTATCGTAAAAATATGAAACTTGAAAGTATTGTTAAACATGTCAATATAGTCCATAATAAAATATAAAATGAGTGGTAGGATCTATCGGGTGCTAAAAACTGGAAACACGGGTCTAAAACGCGTAATTCGCGTAAAACGCTGAACTGAAAAACGTAAAATTCCAAAACTTTTGGAATTGTCATAAAATGATAGAAAATCATATTTCTATTGTTTATAATGTTTTATGGATATATCGGGATGCTGGAAGGACGTTTAAACCTAAAGGTAAATCTCGGACACGGCTTTGTGATTTTTGCAGAAATGATCCGACGAGCGTCAAACTCTCGGATTATCGTTAAAATAGTTTAACTTACGAGAATATGAAATAAAAATTTCTGAGATGAATAGTGAAAAGTGAATAGTAAAAAGTGAATAGTAAAAGTGAATAGTAAAAAGTGAATAGTGAAATTTTCGGGAATAAAAGTTAACCTGAAATTGCGAATTGTTACACTTTCCAACTAGAACGCCTTGCACTCGAATCTTGCAAAATCGAAACAGAATTTCCTCCATGGATTCAAACACAAACACATTTGTCTGATTTATTTCTTTCCAATACTGGCATCTATGGACCTCTTCCAGATTGGCTTCAGAAGCATCCTCGTTTTACGACATTGGATATTTCCAATAACTTCCTCACCGGTCCACTGACAAACCTTCATTTTAACCAACCAACCAGCCAGCAAACTGATTATCCTATTGCTACAAGCTTTTTGCTTAAAATCAATTTCTTCAATGGGTCGATTCCAGATTCAATATGTAATGCAACCAGTTTATTGTTTCTCGATCTTTCTGTAAATTTGCTATCCGCAAACATTCCAGAGTGCTTTGGAAATCATCAAGAACTAGTTGCCATGACATTAAGTTCAAACCGGCTATCGGGTGTCATTCCAAGCTCTCTGGGCAAACTCGGATCTTCACTGAGTTGGTTACAATTAAGCAACAATAGTTTCCATGGACAACTTCCTGAAACTCTAGCGAATTGCACATATTTGGTGATGCTAGATTTGGGAGAGAACAATTTCTCTGGAAGCATACCAAGATGGATTGGAGAAAAGATGATCATGCATCTCGCTGTTCTCAGGCTTCATAAGAACAACTTCACGGGTCCTATCCCTATAGGTTTGTGTCAAGGATCCGCGCTTCAGATCTTGGATCTTGGAGAGAATAACCTAACAGGGAGGATACCTCAATGTTTTAAGAACTTGAGTCAAATGACCCGAAATGATGCCCAATTTGTATTTTGGGAAATGTTTGAACCAGCAATAAAACAGGTAATTAAAGGAAACTCGCTTGAGTATACAAAAACAATGAATTACTTGGTAACCATGGACCTTTCGAGCAATAATTTGGGTGGGGAAATACCCCAGGAGTTGACTTTTCTTAAAGGATTGGTTAATCTTAACTTGTCAAACAATCATTTCACGGGCCGGATTCCTAATACATTAGGTGATATGAAGTCCTTAGAGTCTCTTGACCTTTCAGGAAACAATCTATCTGGAATGATCCCGCAGAGTATCTCAAATTTAAATTTCCTTGGCACTCTAAATTTGTCGCACAACAACTTATCAGGGCGGATACCAAGCGGAACTCAACTCCATACGTTTAATCTATCAACATACGCCGGAAATAACAAACTTTGTGGTAGTCCGTTACCAACGAGGTGCAGTGGTGATGAGCGCATTGTGACAGACGGTGTTGAGAAACAAGAAGACGAAGAGGATGCAAACAAGTGGATATGGATTTACTCTACTACAAGCGGTTTCACAACGGGGCTTTTGGTGATTTTGGGAATTCTGGCACTTAGCAGAAAATTAAGACTATCTATCTATAACTTTGTGGAGTTCTGCACTGGCATCAAGATGGAAACTTAAAAGCAAATTACTGTAGGTGCTTGATTAATTTTAGCGGCTTTACTTTTATGGTCCAGGTTTGTTTATGAACATTAGCGATTTCTGATTTGTTGTCAATTTGTCATTTGTTACATGTTGAATGCTAAGTGTTGCATATTTACCGAATTGTGCAAAACCTGCAGTTTAGCATCTTGTTACTTATTCATGTTGTCTTCATATGTCCACAATAAACAGTCCTCATTCTACATCATTTAGACAAATTTCACAAAGCTAGCTAGTGACCTTAACCACTGTAACCAACACAAAAACAAATATTCGATGCAAATTTTTATTGTATTCGTCATACTACCATGTGTTTTCATTCCATATTTCTATATAGAAATAAACATAAACTTAATTTATAACCATGTAAACTCTGGTTGCGAATATTTGTTGCTACATTAAGACAACTTTTTTTATAGTCAAACGAACAATATTCCAAATTCAAACCACCAATGCTAGTAAAATTGCTAGTCCTTTACTGATTTTATTTCTAATATTATATGTCAAGAATTATGACTACAATGAACTAAAGTAGGTATGAATTGAAAAACACGTTTCAAATTCAAGACTTTGGCAACTAAACTATGTTTGTTGATATATAATAGGTGCGATTTATCATGGAGTAAGTATGAATTGAAAAGTATACTTAGAGCATGGCTTTAGTCATTTATTTATATGACTTTTTTCATAGCTTTTTGGGAGGTGATTTGCACACTCCCAAAAATGATTGGCACACTCAAAATGTGAGTGTGTTGACATTTATACCCTTACAGGATATGAATAAGTCCAAACAATGTGAGGGTATAAATGTGAACACACTCAAAATTTGAGTGTGCCAATCACTTTTAGGAGTGTGCAAATCACTTCCCTTTTTCATAAGAAAACTATCTTAAAAAATCATCTCCAATTCAAAATAAATGTCTAAAATTAGAGATATGCTACACTCACACAAGTTTTACACAAAAATATCCACAAAATAATGTGGCATGCCTCTTGACCACTCAATGCTCTCACTTGGCCAACTAATGCTCTTACATGAGTGGCCAAAAGTCATGCCACATCATTTTGTGGATTTTTTTTTGTAAAACTTTTGTGATTGTAGCAAAATTCCTAAAATTAAAGCTTCTTTTTCATACTTTATATCAATTAATATATGTTGGTGTGAGAAGGGCTTTACTCAGATCATTGACTCACAACCTTGAGGATCTTCAATTCAATTCTTTTGATTAAAAAAAAAAAAAAAAAAAAGAACACTTATGCTCCAATAGTAAAAAGTCACTAAATGACTTTTATGAGTTAAAATAGTTTGGTGAATGGTTAAGAAGAAAATTTGATATAATCATTGACAAAAAGGACTAGCAACACTTGGTTGTACATAGGCCAACATCACAAAAGTAATAAGGAAAGGATAGACAAATGAGAATCTAGACTCAATACTAGGTTATGTACATAAAATACATCATCAATGATGAAATCACGTAATCTAGACTCAATTGTGTGTAATAATTATTGTATAACGTTAATAAATTCATATTGCATTCGTATTTCTGATGGTGAACTAATTAACGCTGCGTTCTAGAGAAAAAAAAATGAAGTAAAAAAAGAAAAGGATGTAAAGTGACTTTCACCACAAAAGTGGAGTAAAGTTTTATAACTAAAATATAACCACTTTACTTCACTTTACCTCATTTTACTTTCTAAAAAAAACTAGAGAACACAAACTTTCTCACTTTTACTTTACTTTCCCCATTTTACTCAACTCGAGAACACAGTGTAACTAAGTGATGGAAAGCCCCCTCCTCTTTTAGTCATATGTTGACAAGACAAAAATATATATATATATTTTTTTCTTCTTATTTTCTGTCTTTTAATTCTTTGACTTATTAAACTTTACATTTTTTATTCCGTACTTTCAGTTCGTAATTTTATAATAAAAAAATTAAATAAAAAAGAAAAAAAACAAAGAGGTGTCAGAATCTATTTAAGGGTACCAGTAACCGATCCATATTAAGTGATTCCATATTACCTTTAGAAAGAAAAAGAAAAACTAAACTTTGTATAATCAATCGAGCTATGTTTTAATTTCTAACCAGCATTGCTAGTGTTTCTTAGTTAATCTTTATGCTGTGAACCAAATAATCTCGCTCCATTGCTTCTTAAAAATCGAAGGACCAAACTAGTTAGTTAGAAACTTTGTAACCGAAAGTTAGTTACAAAAGTTAGTTATAGAAAAGTAGTTATTAGTTAATCGGTTGGAACTAAAACCGAAAGGACACAATGGTTGGGTCATGTCGATTCAAACCTTATATATACATATGTATTACATTCGTTACAATGGTTAATGACATTTAGATTTTACTTATTCATTTACTTTGCAACTTATTATATCGATCTAAAGAAAGTGGGACAACAATTGGCATCAAGAGCAAGGATTATACATCAAGAATATCACAACGATTTCTGCATAACGAAATCAACACAAATCAGAGAGAAGCCAAAGAGAGACGCATGAGAAGAGGAGGAACAATTCGTTATTCCTCTTTGAGCGAGAAAAGAGATAACTTGTTTTCTTTAAATCTTCCAAAGGAAACACATTTTTTGAATAAGGAAACGCGTAGAAAAGATAGTGCACGATCTGTTTTACGTAGAGGTTGCAAACGCATAACATCAAGCGTATTGGTGTCGAGGAAGATAGAGGAGACTTTGTGTAGAAAAAAGGAACTAGTTCGAAGGGAAGAAACACAAAGCAAGGGCGTTGTTGGTTGAGAAAAAGCGTATACGTAGTATTATTGATTATTTGAAAAAAAGAGTGTGGAATTTGTGTCGATATTAACACAAAAGAACAACAACAACGAGAGGCGCAAGAAACTGTATAACCAAAGTTTGGTTGTTTCGTTGCAGCAAGGATCAAACGAAGAGACAGATTTGATTCAGATTTACCAAGGCGTGGTAACAAATAGAAGTGTGTAGGAGACTTAGAGATTTCAAGAAACGAGATCAAGTTTGAACACACAAGAAGAAGATAACAACGTGTAGTGTGGTATTATTTTGTTTGTGTCGAATTTCTGAAAAAAAAACAACATTCGACAACAACAAATAAGAAAAAGAAGTCGAGACTTGTTTTGGTTCAACAAAGAATTCGAACAAGACTAGAAGAATATTGATTTTGTTTAGACTCGTTAAAAAAAAAAAAAAAAAAAAAAAAAAAAAAAAAAAAAGTCGACAAGGAGAACAAAGGGAAACTCTGGTGTTTTGTTTACTGGTTCGAATCAAAACAGAAAGAAGAAAAGAATCCGAGAGTTTTGCTTTGAAGATTTGAAGTCGATTTGGAAAGAAAATAACGAGGCAGAAATAAACAAAAGGAGCGAAGGGAATTACAAACGTTGGTGAACGAATTTTACTAACGAGACAAGGGAATACATCTCATACTCAATACGATAACGAGGTCACAAGTTCTAATTTTCTGGATTTCAATTCATTAGAATAGTATAGATTTTGTTAGTTTATACTATTAGGAATCCTGAGAACTACTGTTGATCCCGTAATTACTAGGAATTCCCGAAAAACTATATATATTCCCATATTAGAGAAGATACCATATTAGAAAATTCCCGCGAATAATAGAAAGTGAAGATCATAAATACTTTCAAGATGGGCGATGATACAAACGCAACAACTACATTAAAACCCTTAACACCTATTGCACAATACCAATGTCCTAAGTTGAAAAACACAAATTACACGGTATGGGCTATACAAATAAAGGTTATATTAGAAGCACATGGTTTGTGGGAGACAATAGAACCTACTGAAAACACAGAATTAGATGTTAAGAAATACAAGGCAACAACAGCCTTGTTATATCAAGCGTTGACCGAGGATGTGATTTTACAAATAGCAAGTTGTAAAACGGCAAGGGAATTATGGGATTCGTTAAAAAAGAGACACGTTGGCGAAGAGAAAGTGCAACAAGTACGACTACAATCTTTAATGATAGGATTTAATGCCCTTCAGATGAAGGATGATGAGACGGTGGATGTATTTGCAGACAAGTTAAATGGTTATGTCACGAAGGCAACAGAACTAGGGAAAACAATAGATGAATCACTTATAGTTAGAAAACTATTAGATTCCACACCAGATAGATTCATTCAGATAGTAGCATCCATAGAACAGACTAGTGATCTAGACAACATTACCCTAGATGAGATCACTGGAAAACTCAAAGCATTTGAGGAACGGATAAAACTCCGGAAAGGAGATTAAGTTGAAAGCCAGGATAATTTATTATTCACACATGGTGAACACTCAGGTAGAGGAAAGCAATTTAATAAGCGTGGAGGTAGATCAAACTATTCACGAAGAAACTGGCGAAATAACAAACACAGAAATAACTCACAAGAAGGAAACTCCAATTATAAGGAAAACCCTAATAAGAATACAAATAGAAAGGATGTGAGTAAGTTAAGATGTTACAGATGTAACAAACTTGGACACTTTAAGAGAAAGTGTAGAGTAAAATTGACAGATCAAGAACAATCAAACCTTATCTTAGAAGATGAAGAACCATCACTATTAATGACTATGCACGAAACCAAACACGAGGAAGTATTGTTGAATGAAGGCCAAATTCAACCAGGAAAACATGCTTCAAAGGACGAAAGTATATGGTATTTAGATAACGGTGCAAGTAATCATATGACGGGAACCAAAAGTCATTTTAGAGATATAGATGAAAACATAACAGGACGAGTACGTTTTGGAGATGGATCATATGTACAGATAAAGGGAAAAGGCTCTATATTGTTAGGTTGCAAAAACCAAGAACAAAAGGTCGTATCGGATGTATATTACATACCAAACCTTAAGAGCAACATACTAAGTCTAGGACAACTTACAGAAATAGGTTGTAAAGTTATAATGGAGGGAAATAGACTGACTTTGTATGATAAGAGCAGAAAGTTGTTGATGAAAGTTGAAAGATCCAAGAACAGACTTTACAGTATTAGATTACGAATAGACACACCTATATGTCTCTTAGCAAATATTGATAACCAAGCATGGTTATGACATGCTAGATTAGGTCATCTAAACTTTGACGATATCAACAAGATGACTAGAAAAGGTCTAGTGGATGGAATACCTAGAATAAATCATGCCAGACAGATTTGTGATGCATGTTTATTAGGAAAACACAGTAGAACACCATTTCCAAACCAAACTAAATTCAGATCAAAGAACCCGTTGGACTTAATATATGGAGATCTCTGTGGTCCTATTAGTCCAGCAACACATTCAGGCAAGAAACTCATATTCTTGTTAGTAGACGATTGTACACGTTTTATGTGGGCTTACTTTCTACAATCAAAGGATCAAGCATTTAGTATATTCAAGGAATTTAAGCAGAAAATAGAAATGGAATTAAGAATGAAAGTGAGGATGCTAAGAACAGATAGAGGAGGCGAATTTACATCGAATGAATTCACCAAATATTGTAAAGATAATGGAATAGCAAGACAGTTGACAGCACCATATTCCCCACAACAGAATGGAGTAGTGGAGAGAAGGAATAGAACAGTGTTATCAACTACGAGAAGTATGATGAAAGCCATGAAGTTACCCTTAACTTTTTGGGCGGAAGCAGTGAAACATGCTATTTAGATACTAAATAGGGTACCTACAAGAGCCCTGATAGATAAAACTCCATATGAGGCACTCTACAATAGAAAACCAAATCTAGAGAACCTAAGGATATTTGGATGCACAGCTTATGCAAAAATAACAATTCCTCATTTAAAGAAGCTGGATGATAGAAGCATACAATGATTTATTTAGGAGTAGAAGAAGGATCAAAAGCATGTAGGTTATATGATCCAATAAGGAAAAAGAAACATATTAGTAGGGATGTAAAGTTTATGGAAACAAAGCCGTGGAATTGGGAGAAGAATGAAGAGGATACAAGTACACAAGACACATTTTGGACTAGTTTTGTAGTAGACGAAGTTGACAATACAACTCCTATACTTGTCAACATAGAAGATGATGATGATATGTATCCAACACCGGATCCATTACCAGATCCAACATCAGAACAAAATTCACCAATTACACCACCAACATACAATTATGACCCTAACTCAGCTGAAGAAGAGGCTACTATTAGTTCATTAGAAACCTCAGACGAAAGATATGGTCATACACCAGTACGAGGATTGAAAGGTTTAGCAGAATTTTACGAGACTGCAAGTGTAGTGGAAACACCAAGTTTATTTTTCACAGAAGAAGAACCTCGTAACTATAAGGAAGCATCAGTAGATAAGAAATGGATTGAGGCTATGGAAATTGAAATAGATTCAATAAATAAGAATAAGACATGGATTCTTACTACATTGCCAGAAAATCAAAAGGCAATTGGACTCAAATAGGTTTTTAAAACCAAGAGGGATGCACAAGGAAAGATCATAAGATACAAGGCACGTTTAGTAGCAAAAGGATATGTACAAGAACAAGGAATAGACTTTGATAAAGTATTTGCCCCAGTTGCTAGGATAGAAACAGTACGGTTAATATTAGCGTTAGCAGCATATCATGGTTGGCGAGTTCATCACTTGGATGTAAAATCAGCATTTTTACATGGAGATTTGAAAGAAGAAGTCTATGTTACACAACCTGAAGGATTTGTACAACCAGAAAACTCAGGAAAAATGTACAAGCTTATTAAAGCTTTATATGGCTTAAGACAAGCACCGAGAGCTTGGAATGTGAAGCTTGATCAAACATTAAAATCATTAGAATTCAAGAAGTGTAATCTCGAACAAGCAGTATATACAAAGAGGAACAAGAATTCTACAATTATAGTCGGAGTTTATGTGGATGATTTGATAATCACTGGCACTCCAAAGAAGGAAGTAGAATTATTCAAATCCCAGATGGAAGAAAAGTTTGAAATGAGCGACTTAGGATTGTTAGCTTATTACCTTGGGATAGAAGTTACACAGACAGGAGGAGAGATTACAATCAAGTAAACATGTTATATTAACAAGATCTTGAAGGAAACGAATATGGATGATAGTAATGATACGAAGATACCAATGGACCCCGGTACTAAGTTGGTCAAGGCGGAAGATGGTAACTCAGTTGACGCAACTTATTACAGAAGCTTAATTGGAAGTCTCAGGTACTTACTACATACAAGACCAGATCTTAGTTATTCAGTTGGACTACTCAGCAGATGGATGCAAGACCCAAAGGAACATCACCTGAAGGCAGTAAAGCCAATAATCCGATATATCAAAGGAACAAAGGAGCATGGCATAATTTACAAGAAAGAAGGCGGATGCAAAATTACAGGTTACAGCGACAGTAGTTATGGAATCAACACTGATCAAGGAAAAGGAACTACTGGCATAGTATTTTATTTTGGAGAGTCACCCATTACTTGGAGTACTCAGAAACAACCGACAGTGGCACTATCATCATGTGAATCAGAATTTATGGCGGCTACTGCAGCAGCATGTCAAGCCTTATGGTTAAAAAGATTACTTAGTGAATTAACTGGAAATGAAGAAAAGAAGATTACGTTGAAGGTAGATAACGTTTCAGCAATTGCACTAGTCAAGAACCCAGTTTTTCATGGAAGAAGTAAACACATCGACATTTGATATCATTTCATTCGAGAATGCGTAGAGAATGGACACATCAATATAGAACATGTCAGCGGAGAACTACAAAGAGTAGATATACTAACAAAGGCTCTACCAAGATTGAAGTTCATGACAATGCGACAAATGCTCGGAGTTCAAGATTTAACAAGAAGCAACGATCAAGATTAAGGAGGAGAATGTGAACCAAATAATCTCGCTCCATTGCTTCTTAAAAATCGAAGGACCAAACTAGTTAGTTAGAAACTTTGTAACCGAAAGTTAGTTACAAAAGTTAGTTATAGAAAAGTAGTTATTAGTTAATCGGTTGGAACTAAAACCGAAAGGACACAATGGTTGGGTCATGTCGATTCAAACCTTATATATACATATGTATTACATTCGTTACAATGGTTAATGACATTTAGATTTTACTTATTCATTTACTTTGCAACTTATTATATCAATCTAAAGAAAGTGGGACAACATATGCAACATAGTAGTGATATCATAATCAATGTTAATTTAAGACTAGCTAGCAGTTGGCCGTTTGAAAAAGAATACAACCCGTTTGATAATGATATGTACGTGCGATTTATTATAGAGCGGGTAGGTACTAAAACTGGTTCCACTAATCTAAGTTGCTAATACTGTATTAGCCTAGCTTATCTTATGGATATAACGAGTAAATAGGTAAACTTTTTGCTCTTCACGCATTTAGGAAGAGTGAGTTTTTAATTAGAGTGCTCGGTAGAGACAAAACGAATAACATGTTATTCGTCTGTGAATTCAGCGTCACCTCATTCCCTCCGATCCATTAACATTTTTTTGGGTAAAAGGTCAACGACTCGGTAAATATACCAATAACACTTTGAGGTGTGATCCCCTACAAAGGGGACTAAAAATACAAAGTCTACAAAGGCAAGAAAGCCACTCACCATGTGACAAGTGTCCACCACCCACTCCCTCCCTTTTTTCTTTTTAAATTCGGTTAGGGGGCATTTTGGTCATTTTAACCCGTTTCTTTATTCCACCCTAAAACTTCAAACGCAAATATCTTTCAAACGACAAACTTTTACGAAAAACCGATTTCACCATAATTTTTAAAATTTAATCCTCTTTAATTTGGTATAAATCTTGTTAAATATTTCAAACTTTTTTTTTTACATATAAAGTCGGTCTTGATTTTTTTGATTTTTTTTGTCATTTTCGCCCCTATATTTTACCCTCATAAATGTCGAATCGTTAAAAACTTAAAACATGAAAGTTATAGATTTTTGTTCACTCTTTACACAGGTTTCTGAATCACTCAAATCTGATCTCATATGAGTAAGATAACACACGTTAAAGATGGTGTTTAACTCATATTTGTTGCACACAATGTGTTTGATGAAATGTTTAGCTTATATATTTTGTGTTAAAATTGAGCTAAATGCACTAATTTTTGTTTCTCAATGCATTATTAATCATTTTATTAATGCAAGACTTAAAAAGTAAAGTTTTTAAATCATTATATTTTTAAAATATACATTTAGTTCATCAGTTAGGTTATTAGGTTCATCAGTTAGGTTACTTTGGTTCATCAGTTTTTATGGTAACATTTTTGACTAATCGATGAACCTAAACACATAACACATGACAAATAATTATAAGTTCATCAATTAGTCAATAACTAATAAACAAACTGATGAACCTAACCGATGAACCTATAATTATAGGTTCATTAGTTAGTTAATAACTGATTAACTAACTGATTAACCTATAATTAATGAACCAAAAAATCAATAAACCTAACTGATGAACCTATAATTAGTCAATAACTGATGAACCTATAATTATAGGTTCATCAGTTAGTCACTAACTGATGAACCTATAATTATAGGTTCATTAGTTAGTCAATAACTGATGAACCCAAACATTTGATCAAATTTGATGAACCTGAAATTGATGAATCTGAAAAAATTGATGAACCAATGTAACTGATGAACAAAATGTCTAACTGATGAACCTATAACATATAACTTAACTGATGAACAAAACATAACCTAACTGATGAACCTAATAACCTAACTAATGAACTAAATGTATATTTTAAAAATATAATGATTAAAAAACATCACTTTTTGAATGTTACATTAATAAAATTATTAATAATGCGTTGTGGGAAAAAAATAAATGCATTTAACTCGATTTTAAGACAAAAAATCTAAGCTAAACATTTCATCAAACACGTTGTGTGCAATAAATATGACTAAAACGTCATCTTTAACGTGTGATATCTCACTCATATCATATCGGATTTGAGTGATTGAAATTTCTGGGTAAAGAGTGAATCAAAATCTACAACTTTCGTGTTTTAAGTATATTATGATTCGGCAATTTTTAAGGTAAAAAATAGGGTCGAAAATAGCAAAAACATCAAGAAAATCATGACCCAATGAATATGTCAAAAAAAAAGTTTCGAAAAAATTAAAAAGATTTATACCAAATTAAAGAGAATCAAATTTTAAAAATTTTGGTGAAATCGGTTTTTTCTAAAAGTTTGTCGTTTAAGAGATATATGCTTTTGAAAATTGAGGTGGAAAAGAAAAAACGAGTCAAAAGACCAAATTACCCCTGGACGAATTTTATGTATAATTTAAATTGGGGGACACGTGTCACACTATGAATGGCTTTGTACACTTTGTAATTTTACTCACTTTGTAAGGGATCCGTATTCATAACGGTTTTGGGTCTCAAAAAAACCCTATAAGAAATACCCACCCACCCACTCAAAAAAAAAAAAAAAAAGAAAAGAAAAAAAAAAAAAAAAAGTTAAAAATACCAACAGCGAATAGTTGGAGGAATGGTTGAGTACCAATGGCGAGCTAGGTCCGGTGCAGAAAAGCGACCAACGGCAGCGACGTTGGTAAGTTTTTGGCGAATGGCAGACGAACCGTTGTTTGTACCGAGCACTCTTAAAACATATGCGGTTACACCAAAATATTTCTGTAACTGGTTTTGACATATTTCATAATTACGTTACACATGTGTATTTAGTAAAATCTAAACATTAAACCTTTTATTAAAGCTATTGTACATTAACAAAACAGAAAATTGCATAAATTCACGTTTTCATCGATTTTGTAAAAAAATTGTTTTTAAATCCCACAATTAAGGTAAACAAGTACAAATAACAAAAAAGGAAAGGTAAAGCAAGCAGCCGGCGCATAACTCGACACGATAGCAATCTAACACCGATCCACGTGGACACCCATCTCATACCTACCACATACCTCCACACGTCCAATCTAACGGTCAAGCCCTGATCTAAAGGACAAGGATCAGATAACTAGATACAATACATACATGAACTAAAATATCATCAACAGTACATATACAACACTCCTATGCTACTTTATCCATTTATATAAAACTTCCAAAAAGAAAAAACATAAGAGGAAAGTAAGAGATTGAAGAGAAGATGGGGTTGCAACTAAACGCGTTGCATCTGTCATATGTTGTCCACGTGCTTGGTGTTGCTGGTGCTGTTCTGGTTCTTGTTTGGAACATTTATTTTAGAGGAGGTTTAGCTTGGTCATCTGATACCAACAAGAATCTTATTTTTAATGTAAGTACTATTTTTGTCTTCTATATGTTTGTTTTATGCTGGATTAGGTTGCTCAGTGGTTTATTGTGAATTACTGTATAGTTTTCATCATTGTACTTGTATGTTTGTTTATGGAGTTAAGTGGAGTAATATATATAGTCCCAGTTGTAGCTTTATGGACTGTTAACTAAGAGAATATATAATACAATCTAGGTTGTCTTGACCTTAACTCTAGGTATTAAGAGCATCTACAATGGGGTGGTTTTTAAAAGACTTTTTACTATTTAAAAAAGCTATTTGAGCCATTTGAAGCATTGGAATAAAGACTTGACAATGACTTTTTGAAGAAAGACTTTTAAAACACCAAGTCTTTGACAAAAAAAACACAAAGCTATTAACATTAAATGAGGTATGCATTAATTGTGGAAGAAAGCATTAAATGCATCAAGTCTTTATGACTTGGTGCCATTGCTCATGCTCTAATATCATAATATGCCCCCCTAGAAGATCAAGCTGGATCCCAAATTTGTAGAAATGTGGAAGGATCAAGTTAGCATCCAATAGAATCGCACTCTGTGTCGTTTGTTAGTTTTGAGCAGGTTTGTGTGGTTGGAAAGTGGAAACGTTTCTTTGGATCGTGTTTTTTCAAGGGTAGCTGTGGGTTGTGTGTAGCCTATTTTGGTAGTGTCAACATGTTGTGGTGTTTTTTGTGGTTTAGATTGGTGGAAAATAGTTCGAACAATTCAAATGGTTGTTGTAGTGGTTGGTTTTTCATTGTCAGAACTTTTTGGTTATTAGTCCAGGGTTCAGTTTGGTAGTCTCGCGGTTCAGACATGACTTTTTAGTTCAAGGGTCTGTTTGATCTTTTCAGTAAGGCAAGGGGTCGTTTGCTCGTTTATGTTGGTGTTGTTCATACACCCTGAGGTATTTCCTCGATCCACCATATATCTACACCCTAAGGTTCCAACGATTTACTTTTCAAGTGTGAAGGTCATGGTCTCTATCATGAGAATGCGTTAGTGATATGGTGGTTGGTGGTTTTGGAGGTCGGAGTTTTACCTTAATGTGTTCGTTTCTCTTTCTAGCGCCTCTTTTTTGACCTAGGGTAGTTGTGTTTTTTAGAATCGGATTGATACATGTTTAGAATCCGTATGATCAGTAGTGTCGTAACTCTAGCTTCTTGCTAGTCGTTTTTATTTCTCAAGATACAATTTATCTGCCTTTCAAAAAAATTTTGTGTTAATACTTGTGCACCTAGTTAGCATGTGCATCATTTGTTTGTCTCACAGTTAATTTACATTGGTTAAGATGTATGTAACTTGGTTCCATCAATCTTACAAGTTACAAAAATACTCGTAAGAGACAAACAGACTGCTGATCTGTAATGTCTAAACATAAGACGGGCAAGAAAATATTATGTTGACATTTGAATGAAGAAAAGAAAATATAACCGAAAGGAAATTTTAAGCTGATTTGTTTTCTGGTGCTGGATTATAATTTTTCAGCAAAAATCGTGCTTTGTTCTGATTATTTCTATGATTTGTGTATTCTTTAATGTCTAAACATGCACCTCCAGTTTTTCTTACAGTTTCAGCATAAGACGGACAAGAAAGCTTTCAATGTTTTTTAGTCTGTTTTAATTTGTAATGTATTTGAGGTCCCCGACTATCTTAAATTTCCTTTTATCATCTCTTTGCCAGGTCCATCCAGTACTCATGCTTATTGGTTTGGTCATTATGGGCGGTGAAGGTAACAACATCATTTTTGCTCATTATATAGATGGATACGTGCTGATATGCCTTTCTTATTTTGAAATTTGACTTTCTATTTTCCCTTCTTTTTTATGCAGCCATTGTAAGCTATAAAGCTTTTCCCTTCGAGCATGCTAAGAAGAAGCTCATCCATCTTATTCTACATGCTATAGCCCTTGTACTTGGTATTATCGGAATCTATATGGCATTTAAAAATCACAATGAAAGTGGTATTGCAAATCTTTACAGTTTACATTCCTGGATTGGTATCGGGGTTATTGTCCTCTATGGTGTTCAGGTAATTTATCATTTTACATTATTGTGTAATCACCTTTTAATGTGACTAATATGTGAAATGCACTCGACAGTGGATTTATGGGTTTTTGGTGTTTTTCTACCCTGGTGGATCGGGAGAGCTTAGAAAAGAGTCGGTCCCATGGCATGTGTTGTTTGGGATGTTTATTTACATCTTGGTTGTTGCAAATTCAGCACTCGGGTTTCTTGAGAAGCTAACGTTTTTGGAGAGTTCAGGTATCGAAAAGTATGGTTCTGAGGCATTTCTTGTCAACTTCACTGCCATTGTTGCTATACTCTACGGCACATTTGTACTGCTGACTGCACTTTCACGCGGCCCTGCTGAAGACAACCACCACTATTCCGCTATATGAAATGTGTTCCTCTGGGAATTGCTGCTAATTATGGTTACAGCTCAGTTTGGTTCTTGTATTATTTAAACATATAATGGATACATATATGTGTGTTGAGGATGCATTTGTAGCCTTATGATGTTGTATCTTATATGAGTAGATAAACTTGTACTGCATTCGGAGTGTGAATTTGTGTATTTCCCTTCTAAACGTGGAGTCAGTTTCCCTGCGAAAGCAGGATCTATGCAGTTCAACCCATGGCCTTAAGCACTCTATCCGTTCTTGATCCCGGGTATGGAAATTTTGGGTTCTGATCGATTTATCGTGATTCATTGTATTCTCTAAAATTTATATTATTTGGAATAATAAAATTCAATAATTGTGTAGTTTGCCAAATTTACTTCCATGATGCGATTGTAAAAGGTGATTCCAGTTGGGATTTCTCCATAACCACTTGGTTGAACGGGGCGCCTACGACCACCTTAGATATCGCTAAGCCAAAGGCAAAATTTCGCAATACTGATATACAACTTGTATAGTTAGATTTAAGATGCGGGTAAGCTAAACGAGCAATTCTGAGTTACCGATATCGTTGTTGTTCATACATGGTGTTGATTCTTCCTAACAGATTTACCAATTCTTCTTAACGATTCTTTCTTCTGATCTGATGGTCATTTGACCATTAAAAGAGTGTCCGGAATAGCTTATTTAAACTCCTTATTGTATACTTCTAGACATAGGCAATTAGTTTAGACTTAAGAGCAATAAGTAGCAAGCAGATAAACTATTTTAAATTAGAATTTCTAGACAACCCCTTATAATAGAAGTATCTTACGCGTATATATCAAGTAAAAACAATAAAGCTCAACAGATCTCATAAATGGTCGTTTTACGGGGTGATTCGACTAGTGATGAAAAGCGGACTTGAAACTTAATCTACAATAAGTATGATCCAAGATATCGTCATGAATGTAACTCAGGTTCCATTACATGAGTGTCTACTCTTTAGTTCCGTCGGTAGGTAGATTTATTAGAAAAACATGTTTCAGGTTTTTTACGTTGAAAAGTTAAGGGCGCCTTTAGTTAGAGAAACAATTCTCTTGTTTTCTATCTCTAGTTTTGTAAAAATTTGGAAGGGAAATTTATCTTCACAAAATACTTAATATAGAAAAAGAAGTTTAGTTGATGTTTATATTTTCTATTTTGAAAACGGGGAAAGAGGGTTGTAGGTTACAAAGGAAAACAACTAAAATTTGTTTCGTATTTTTCCTTATTAAGTTAGGAAATAGGGGATTTTGTGTTTTGCAAAACCTTTTATTAGAAAACGTTGATTTGAACACGATATCTGTTTTCATTTTTTTCTACAAAACATTTTGTAAAAAAAAAAAACAAGAGTGTTTTCTCCTAACTAAACGCACCGATTGCTACAATTTCTCAAATGTATATGTCGAAAAGGGTGAGTCTTAACAAATAACAGTTAGATTCTATAAGTTACAAGCATGGTTATAAATAGCGTGAGGCGTGGCGTGGCGGCATGGTTAAGCCTCAAGCCTTAGCGTGAGGCGTGGCGGCATGGCGTTTTTAAGACGAATTAAGACGGCAAAAAATATTTATAGATTTATAGATTTATATTATATTTCATTAGTATATCATATTTCATATACATCGAGTTTACAAAAAGTGTTATACATAAGCAATAAAGTCAAGAAACTCTCTTTACATTTGTAATCTTCTTCAAATACTAGTAAACCCCTAAACGCCAAATACCAGTAAACCTCAAATACGATGCCTAAATTCCAATTACTAGTAAATCTCCTAAACGTCTCAAATACCAGTACATCTTATCGCACATTATCGCACCTCATCTCATGTCAAGCCTTAAGACGACGCCGTGGTCTATTGCGTGGCGTGGAGGTGACGCCTCGAGCCTTTGCGAGGCCTTTGTGGCGCCAAAGCGCGCCTTTTAGAATACTGGTTACAAGTATATGCCCTCTATGAGAACATAGCAATATTTGGTTATGAAAAAAAAAGCTTCATCAATACAAAGCTTAATGCTGTCATGCTGACTTGGTCAAAGTACAGGTCATAATAAGTGCCAATTGG
Source organism: Artemisia argyi (assembly GCA_030686995.1). NCBI lineage: Eukaryota > Viridiplantae > Streptophyta > Magnoliopsida > Asterales > Asteraceae > Artemisia > Artemisia argyi. The sequence continues at coordinate 177,081,575 of CM060707.1, read as the reverse complement.
CATACCAACTTTTGGAAGAAACAGCGCCAATGATTTCAAATCCAGGCAATATATCTCTGCCTGCATTTTCCACTATAGAATCTCCTTTTCATATCTGTCTCATTTAAACCCTCATCTATTGTATCATGTGTAAATAGAACCTTCATGTTTTGTTTATCCTCAAAACTGACACCAAGTTTACATGTCTATAAGTCGTGTTGTTTGAACTTTCCAACAATGTTTTAGCAGTAAGTATTTCAGGTTGCATGTTGACTCGGGTATATAACAACCAACGAGCCTTTTGCCTAGTAGTAACCGAGTGCCTCACTAACCATATGGTTGTCGGTTCAAGTCTTACTTGAAACAACATATCTGTTGTAACTTTATAATGTGTGTAATATATGTTTTGGAACTTATTGCCTTTTAAAAAAGAATATTATATAACTAAATGTAACAAATTTTGAGTTGTTGGTTTAAATTGTTATTGCTTTTTTATTCAAGCGATGAACTCTTTGAGAAAAGGGCATCATTCAAAAAGGTTGCACGTTGTCAGAGTTTCTCCGGCGATCTAAGCCATTCAAGAAAACTATTTTAACTTTCATGCCTTGATGTTCTTTTACAAAAAAGATTATTTCCATAGTCCGAATGTAACTTGCAAATGAAATAAGGTGAGGGTTAGAATTTTAAATGCTAAATAGTTTAGGTGTTCTATTTACATTTAATCGCTTGCAAAAGAATCTGCATCTCTGTTTTTTCTTGGAATAGCAATTGATGAGTTGTTGACATTCAATCTAGCCAAACTAGTTTTCTATGCATGCTTAGAGTGGAGGGAGTGGGCTCGGCAAACTCTCGGTGAAGCTCGGCAAATTTCGGTAACACCGATGCCACCGTTCGGCAAGAATCGGTAAAGCAAAAATTCGGTAACATTTACCGATTCATAAAGTGTTGGTGTTGGTAAATACTTGAGAAGGAAGAGTGATGTGTAAGGTTTTTATTGGGTATTGATGATGTGGAAATTTGGTGAAACCAATGCCACCAAATTGGTGAAAATTGGGGTGAATTGGTGAAGTGTGAGTTGTAAGGTTTTTATTGGGTATTGATGATGTGGAAATTTGGCAAAATTTGGTGAACTGGTGACCACTCCCTCCGCCCTTATGTTCTGTCCAAAAAAGTATATATGTTACCTACTTACCACTTTACCAGTATGATATTCATTCTTTCAAAAATAAAGTATAGTGTTAGAATAAAATATAGTAGATTGCAAAAGACGTCCTTGTGGTTTGGTCAAATTGCAGGTTCAGTCCCTATCCTTTTAAAAGTGCAATCATCATTCCTGTGAAAAGCTTACAAGTGTACATTTGATCCTTGCCTAAAGTTAATTTACTAAACTACCGTCTTCGTCGCCCTTTTTACTTTGGTCCATGTGAGGGTAATTTAGTCATTTAATCTAGGTCAGGGATTAAGAGTGCACTTGTAAGTTTCTTACGAGGTAACAAGTGCATTTTTGAAAAAATATGGACTGAACTTGCAATTTGACCAACCCACAGGGACAATCTTTGCAATTTACTGTATAAAATATTCCTAAATGCAAACTCCTTGTAACTTATATATTGGATAAACATATTTTAGATATTTGGTTATTACAAAAATATTATTATTAGGCTAATTAAACAAAACATATTTGAAAATAAGAATACCAATTTCACATATAAAATAATAACCTCATCATACAGCTCTGCCAATTGGCTTTGCATTATTTGCAGTCATTCTAAACAAGTTGTAAGAAAATGTATATTTGACATATTGTTAATTAATAGGTTTTTAAGTTTGTTAAGCAAAAGTTATTTGATAGTTGAAGATTATATATAGCAGTTTAAAACTATCTAATGATTAAGAATGTTTATAAAATGTAAACTTTGGGTTGGTTAACATATTTAATTATGATAATATTAAATAAAAGGTGGTGTTTCTTACATGATTAAGAGGGTTGAGTGAATCAAGCGTATACAACTCATTACCAAAACTTTAGGCTAAGTGTGTGGGGTGTCGTCACGGAAAGAGCACTCAGACTCTTCTTTTTATATTGAAAAATGATTGTTGTGCCTACTAATCAAGCCTACAAATATATCTAATGATTTGATTGGTTGATTTCAAAAAATGATTGGTGAAAATTTTGGAGAGAGAAAGTACATAATAAAATTGTACAAGTGATTTATGCATTAGACATGTTTTTAGGCTTGTGTTGTAGGTCTAAATAACACTACTCCTTTTACATTTTCTTGCAAAAAACCCACATCATGCATCGCCCGAAAAAAAGGAAAAAAATATAAGAAAATGTGTTATTAATATTTTGTTTAGGTTTGTGAGTTTGTTAAACAAATTTTATGTACTAGCTAGTTGCTGATAGTATATGGTTTAAAACCATCAATACTACTTCCTCCGTCCCAATTTTATTGTCCATGTTTTTTTTTTGGATGTCTCAATTTAATTGTCCACTACTAAAAATAGATAAGGAAGTTTAACCAAGTTTACTATATTTCCCTTGTTTAAAATTATTATTATTACATACCTTAAAGAAGACTTTAATTAATTACCTAAGGGCAAAATTGTCATTCTGTCAAAAAGTAAGAAAGAGAAAGCTGTAATAAATGTACTTTTCTTAAACTGTGTGTTTTTTGTCGGGAGACAATAATTTTGAGACGAGAGAGTAATGATTATGAATGTTTATAAAATGTAAATTTGGGTAGGTCAACATTTAATTATCATAATCATAAAATTAAATAAAAGGTGGTGTTTCTTGCATGACTTAGGAGGTTGAGTGAATCAAGCACCAACAAAACTTTGGGCTAAGGGACATGATGCTTTACAGTGATTACAAGCTACAACATTACAAAATAAATGATATACATAGTTTAATAGACTTTATTAATGAAAAAGTTGGAAGAACAATTAAAAGCAACTAAAAGTGCTACGCTGCTTTTGAAAAAAACCAACGGCTATTGGAGCTCTTTATGAAAATCTTTAATTTGAAAAGAAAACTTATTAGTAAAACAAAAGAAGCAACAGTCTGTTAATGGTTTTGGTGGGGGTATGCCAACTCAGATCATAATATAATTTATATAAATCCAACATTATATAACTAACGTACTCTTTCTCATTTCCAAACCACACTTGTTTTCATTCTTTTCCTTAATCTCATAATTCATAATACTTTAGTACTCCTAAACTCACTAAGCTAGATATGGGAGCTGAAGATGCCAAGAATGTTGAGGTAGCAACCGAGTGCGTGCCTGAGGCTCCCGTTGCTGTTGAGAAGGAGGACGAGAAGTTAGCTCTTGTCCCCGTCGAACCTTGTGTTCCTGAAGAGAAACCCGCCGAGGAGAAACATGGCGATGATACTAAAGCTCTTGTTGTTGTCGAGAGTAAGCTAATCTCTTATATCCTTAATGTCCCTTCTTTATTAGTTAAAATTTATGTTGTCTTAACTTTTTGATAATTTTGCAGAGCCAACAGAAGAAGCTTGTGATGAGAAGCCGAAAGAGGGTTCTATCAACAGAGGTAATATAAGCAATTGACAATCTCACTGAAAATTGTTTTCTACCTTGAGAGGGGGGTTTGGATTGCATTTTGAAACTGATGTTTGAGAGTAGCTAATACAAAACATAAAGTTGCATTTTCAACTCACGTGCTGTATTTTCATAACGCAAAACCTTTTAAATGTTTTGATAATTAAAGAAGATCGAATTCGTTGTTTGTTCAGATGATGTTCTTGCTAAAGTAGCAAATGAGAAGAAAGAGGCACTTATCAAAGCATGGGAAGAAAGTGAGAAGTCTAAAGCTGAAAACAAGTAAGACTTGCCATTTCGATTTTCCTGAAACCACATTATTTTTGTATGTTTTCAAATTAGTAGATTTTTTGAATCAAAATCTGACATTATATGATTGAACAGAGCTCAACAGAAGATATCTTCCATTCAAGCATGGGAAAACAGCAAGAAGGCCGAACTAGAAGCCGAGTTAAAAAAGCTTGAGGTAATACATTTTGTTCCCTTGTTCAAACATATAAACAGAACCCACAAAATAAATTGTGAAACCGGATCTAATTGTACTTGGTGAACAGGAGGAGCTTGAAAAGAAGAAGGCCAAGTACATAGAAAAGATGAAGAACAAGATAGTTCTCATCCACAAAAAGGCAGAAGAAAAGAGGGCGAACACCGAAGCCAAATGCGGAGAAGAGATTCTCAAGGCGGAAGAGGTAGCAGCTAAGTGTCGGGCTACTGGTGAAACACCAAAGAAGCTACTCGGATGGTTTTAGATCACTAGATGTTTACCAGAAACCCATGATTGATTAAATTTATTTCTTAATGTGTGCTTATATTCTTATGTTGTATGATTGTTTCAACATTTCATTATTTTGTGTGCATATGTACATGTATATTAGCCATTTATGAAACAAAAACAAGTTTGCAAATCACAATCTTATTCCACAAAGTTTTAGTTATCCGTCTGATCTCTAATTTAAAGAGTTATTACACGACTGACCTTACACATATTCCAAATATTCACCATCGTTGGGGAAATCTAGCAGCAGATCCAAAGTTATGTCTGATGCATCATTCTCTGCTTCGTACGAGCTTTGAGGCTCTGCAGCAAGTGTTATCTCTTCTGGTTCCTCCTTTAATCTGATATGCTCCTTGACACCCTGATTACAAGATTCACTAGTAGACGTGACCGGGATATGATGCACTGTATAAGAATCTGATTCAAACTTTATGGCTCGAGGGGTTGGAATTTCACATTGCACTTTTTCAAAATCCATATGTTTCTGAAATGTTTCTCCATCGCTAGAACCCCAATCATTGAGGAAGTTATCGCTGTCACTTATGACAGTTGCTGGGCTGGAAAGCGCAGGATCCATAGCTTCAGGCTTTTCCTCCTCTCTGGCGTCCTCCAAATCTGCCAGCTGGCGAGTTTGGGGCAAAATGGGCTTCTTTCCTGTTGTTGACTTGGAAGGTGGGTTGGTTTGCAGGGTTCCGTTTTTGTTTGGAATCCGCTTTCTTAAATGAGAGTTCCAGAAGTTCTTTATCTCGTTGTCAGTTCTTCCTGGTAACTGTGAAGCAATAGCAGCCCACCTGAATAACTCAATGTTTAGTTTTTAACTGATGCAGACATAATTAGCAAAATATGATTGTTTTGTTGATGAAATAAGGGGAAGCAGTTCATTACTTGTTACCGTGCAAGCTATGCAAATTAAAGATTGTTTCTTCTTCTTCAGCACTGAAGGCACCGCGTTTAATATCAGGACGGAGATAGTTAGTCCAACGAAGTCGGCAACTTTTTCCACATCTTCGAAGTCCTGTAAACATGAGTCCCAATTCCCAAATTGAACCAGGAAGGAATGGGAATGATTTTGTCAGGCAAGACGGGCGAAAATAAGAAGAGTAAATAACCAAGAACACAACGAATTAACATGGTTCAGTCGATTAATGTGAAATGCAATTGGATTATGCCCACTTGCTGGTTGTATACAGGGTTGGATCTACCTTGGAAACAACGGTAGCCCGTGTTAAAAGGTGATTCAGCCCACAAAAGCGTAAGAGCATTAAGGCCCTTTAATAGTGGCACCAACACAATTTCTTATCGGCTTCAAGTCCAGTGACCCGTCTAATTTCCTAACTGACTTGGGGACACAGAAATCTAAATAATAGAGCCATTTTTCTTATCAAATTGGTTAAAACTTTTGACTTTTATAGCAAAACTTTGGGCTTTCCTTAATTAACTTTAAGAAGTCATGACCGGAAAACCAAAACGTATTGTACTAACTTTACTACAGGCCATTGTTGACCCGAATATGTTTGATCCGTAATCAATAGCCAGCGGGACCAAATATGTTTTGATCCATTACTGGCCACTATTGACCTGCATCTGTTTTGATCCGTCACCAATTACATGGAACCTTTACTAAGAACATCTATTAGCATAACTTTTAGCTACAACCGTACCCAGTGGCGCAGCTTCATGGGGGGGGGCGGCCGACCCCCCGAAATATTTTTTGCGATGTAGGGGTATATAGTTTTCGTGTAGAAAAATTTCGGTATTTTCGGTTTCGCCCCCCCCAATTTAATTCGGTTTCGACCCCCCATAGTGTTAGGAAAAAAAAATTTTAGATCCCGACCCCCCACTCGAAAAATCCAAGCTTTGCCACTGACCGTACCAACCCCTAACCGATTATCCCTTTGAAATTCTACTTCATTCGTGCTCCTAAATTTCTGAGTCGGTCAAAATCCATTCAGATCATCAACAAATTCCATGTCACCCTTTAACATATATAGCAAAAAACTTTGGGATTTACTTACATAACTTTAAAAGTCAGGACCGAAAAACCAAAATTTATTGGATTAACTTTATTACAGGCCACTGTTGACCCGAATATGTTTTGATCCGTTACAAGCCACTATTGACCTGAATCTGTTTTGATCCTTCATCAATTACATGGAATCTTAACTAAGAACACTAAGAACCATAAACCTTAACCACAATTATGTCGGATACTCCTAAAACCTTATTATGCCTATGAAAATCTTCTACATGTCACACTTTAACAAAAATCACAAGATGAAGAAACACAAAACTAAAAAGAAGGAAAACCTGCGAGTTGAGGAAAGGAACGCCACGTGCCGTGACCGTTCTTAGTGATGTAATCAACAAGCAATTTATCTTCTTCAGGAGTCCATGCACCTTTCTTGACTTCACCTTTAACACAACATGGTGCTCTCCCCATCCCCTTCTTCTTTTTCTGAAACCCTCTTTTTCTCATCCAATTTTCGCCAAAAACTATAACCCAAATTTCTGTTTACTCCAAAAATGCCACGTCACCAACACACCTCTTAATTTTCATCAAATTAGCACCATTTTCTACCTGCAATACAAAAATCATAAAAACATCAAAATCGATACTAGTTATGTTAGCTTCATCTTATTTCAGAGAAGTTTTCTAAGAAAACTGAAAGAAATGAAAAACATGTGTTTTTCAGCAAAATTTTCTAGAAAATGGAAAACACGTTTTCCAAAAGATTCCGAAAAACATGAATTTTCTACTACTCCTATAAGCTAAGAAAATGAAAAATGCAAGACACGTTTTCCATAAAAAAGAAATTTTTCATAGAAAAATAGAGAAAATTTTGGAAACTCAAAGAAGTGTAGTAGAATGTATGTAGTATAGTATAAAAAGAATGAGAAAAAGGGATGCATGGTTACTTACCGGAAAAGAAGGAGAGACAAAGAAGAGAAGGGTGTTTGTTATGAAGAGAAAATGGGTTCTGAGTTACTACTTCTGTTATGTTTTCTGCACCCCATTTAGGAAGAACAGGACAACTTTTCTGACTTCTTTTATTTCTACGTTTCCTATCTTAAAATAATTGTCCCGTACAAAAAAACATGTAATTAAAAAAATATATATAATCATTATTGATTTTTTTTTCCATAAAAATTACAGTTTAACTTTTAAGTAATTAATTACTACTCATTCCGTCTCATATTTATTGTTCATATTTCTTTTAATGGATGTATCAAATTAATTGTCCACTTTTCAATTTTAGTAAGAACAAAAAATTATTGGAGAAATATTTTATTTGAGTGATTGAGAATTATAGTGGTCACACTTTTATTAAACTTTGTAATTCTTGTCTCTTGAGAATAATTTTGAGACGGATGGAGTATTTTTTAGTGTTGCAAAAATCGGCCTACGCGGTCGATTAATCGTTAGATGGGGATTAACCGTCATGATTTTCACTAATTGGCCTTATTAATCGATTTAGTAAAAAATAGATCAACATACTGATTTATCAGATAAAAATCGGGCATAAATCAGCTAAATCGGAAAAATCGACCAACAAGGTTACGAATAAAAATCAGCCAAATCAGGCATAAGTCAGCCAAATTGGAAACAAATCGGCTAGATCGGCCAAATCAAGCATATAGTTTCAAATTTTTATAATTTTATATATAAAAAAATCCAATCTGATTAATTCTTGTCTAACCGATTAATCGCTAGGCGGTCCCCAACCGCTTTAAAACTTATAAAAATAATATCAAGTAAAGGTAATATGGTTAGTTGAAAAAAAAATGTGGTAATCTTCATCAAATTTCCCTATTTATTTAGGGATTAATTTCATATATTATCATACTTTGATGATTAATTTTATATATAAATTCAAAACATGGTTGTCAGAATCCCGATCCTAATCTTAGGATCTTACGATTTTACGATACTGCAAAGCAAAAACGATCCGGATATTACATAGGATCTTTGAAAGCTTAAGATCTTATAGGATCTCGATCTTGACCATAGGATCTTAAGATCTAATCCGATCTGATCCTACTTTTTTCGGATAACAAACTAAAAAACTGCAAATTTCTGGATTACTTTTTTGTAGAATTTAAAAAACAACATGTTAATGTTATTAAACATTTCATAATTATAATTTAGGACAACTATTCGATGGAATATTCATATAATTTTGTGTTTATGATATATAATAATTTGTGAATTTGTATAATGTTACAAAACTATTAAGAAAATGACATTATAGTAGGATCTTAAGATCCCGATCCGATCTTACGATCACGATCTTGCAAAGACGAAAACGAACCTGGGTAGGATCCCGATCTTGAAAACCTTGATTCAAAATGCAAGTATTAAATACATAATGTATAATGTTTTTAATACATATTTTTGTATATATGAAATTTTCAACTAAAAAATGAGGAGATATAAAATTGCTCTTTTTTAGTACTACATCCGTCACATAATAAGTATTCAGTTTTAAAATGAACAAGGTTTTAAAAAATCTTATTAACTATATTCTTTATCAATCAAATATCATTTCACTTACTAAAGCTTTCTTTCATCGATGGCATACCTAATGGACACTTATTTGGAAATATCCCAAAATAGCATTTTGACACCTTAATATGAAACAAAAAGAGTAGTAGACAATTAATTTAGAAAATCCTAAAAATAAAACTTGGGCGATATTATTGAAACAGGGGGATTATTATTTATTCACATGTTTTTACTTTCTTTCACGTCTCTAATTAAAAAAAAAAAAAAAAAAATCTTTATTTGTCCCGTGACTAATCTTTCTATAGAATAAGAGAAAACTTAAAATTGAAAATTTATACTTTTAGTAAAGAAAAATTAGGGAGAGTTGAATTCAAGATAAAATCCTATGACTAACTAATAAAGTCAATATCATTGATGATTTAGTTAATGTTATAATAATCTTGTATTATTATGCAGATATAGGAAATAATTATATAAAAATCAAGGTTTGAAGTTTCACAAAAGAAACCTTAAAAAAAGGTACTTTATTAAACGTTTAGTGTTGAGTGTAAAATAACGTTATGTTATGTTTAGTAAATACTCGTAAAATTTATGTTTAAATAACACGTTACGGATAAACATGTTTTTTAATTTAGTTTTATAGACTTAAGTATAAACAAGTATAAAAGTATTTTTAACTAATATATAAATCTAACAAATGTCTCGTATTCTTTATAATTTTTGTTTTATAAATACAATATTTATTACGTAGTATTGTTGTTATTTATAAATATTACTAGTATTATCATTATTAAATTTAACTAATTGTATATATGGACGAGATTATAAGCTTTTCCCCTTTGATTGAAGACACTACGAGTTTATAACTATTGTTTACCTCTTGTTAAATAGATAATCATGACTTAGGTGCGCCGCTTAATCAAAACACGTGCTACTATGATATGAAAAATAATACACGTGATTGTTCAAATAGCAACGACTCACTAAAATTGAAGTCACGATATTGGGGAAATTATTATTTTTACAACTCCACTTTTTTTATTTGTTTTATCTAGGATTCTTTGTATTCTTTACATTTTAGTTGCGATGATGTTAAACATTTTAGACCACTAAGAAATTTGTAAGTTACATGTTTGATATATTTGACGAACAAAAGTATATTTATATTTAGCACTGGTTTGACATAAGTGGGTTCGATAGCGTCACCGAGAGAGGTCATGTTGTTCAGTGCACCAAAACGTGGCGAAATTTCAGAACATCAATTTCTAATTTTAGGTTGTGTGCATTTTGTGACAGTACAATTTATCTCTTGAAACAAGTGGACCAAGTAACTGAGAGACGACATCGTTTATCCATTTTATACAATTTCAACTAAACTGGAACATCTTTAATTGTTATATACTTGCATATCAATGCATTCTTATAATCTTAGGCCCCGTTTGGTTCGCGGATTCTTTAAGATTCGAATGGAATTGGAATCTGATTCAATTCCATAACATGTTTGGTTCGCAGATTCAAGGAATTCAAAATCTGAATTCCATTCCTTAACTTGTTTGGCTGACAATTAAAATAGAATGAATTCCTTCAAAATCCCATTTCTGTGGAATTCAACATTCCATAGCAAAGTGGGAGGAATGTTTAAAATTCCATGGAATTCAATATATTTATCATAAAAATCAGTTATTATTATTATTATTATTATTATTATTATTATTATTATTATTATTATTATTATTATTATTATTATATTTTTTTATTTTTTATTATTATTATCTTTTTTTTTGTTAAAAACATCACTTTATTAGAAGCTCAAATGGTTTACAAGAAATTAGTGGGGAGCCGAGAAACAATCTGAGCCCCCACTCCTCTAGCTATAGCGAAGCTAACTCTACTAAAAATCACGTGCTCCAATGTCTTGAGTCACCGAGAATCTTCGAATACGTTTTAGTAAGGCTGCCGCATCCTTATCAAGTTCTCCAAAAGAAGAGAATGAAAAGGGGAGAAACCCATATTCCATATCCGAGCATTTGGCCTCATATTTGACGGATTTACGTTGTGCGGCTTCAATCACCGCACAACCCGGCACAAAATCAACCATGTTAGTTTGCGTCAAGGGCGAAGACCCTGTCAAATCAACACATACATCAAGCCCGCCATCCCATGAGTAAAGTAACATATCAGCTGGACGTAGAGGTTTGTCCCTATCCCCAATAAGCCTAATATCAACCTCCTTACGTGCCGAAATCCCGGATCGAGAACATATGTCAACAAGAACATCACGCACAACATTATGCCGATGTTTAATACCAACAATCCCCGCGCATGATACAGCATGATCCCCATAAATATCCCCAGCAAAGACCTTGGAACAAGCTGAGCACGGTAACTGAACAGAAAAAAGGGGAACACCAAGCCTATAGCACAACACACATCGGTAAGTCCTGACGTTCATAGTCTGTCTTAAACCAGATATTGGAACCACTATGAGCCAATCCGAAGTGTAGTCCTCCTTTTGCGAATTCTATAACACCAACTGTCGAGAAGATAGGCGAAAGGTGGATTCAACCGTTTGGGTAACCCTTGCGAAATGTATATCTGCCAATTTCTTCATGAGTTTGGGGGCAGCGATCTCACTCGGGTTACTCAAAAGGTCCATATCCATTTTCGCATTAAAAGTACATAAAGCATCATCAAAAGGAGGGCCAGAAGTCACAATACCAGAATGTCGGAGAAGCTTAGTTTGTAAGCTAGCAGATTGAAGTCTAGAAGCAAGGAAAGCATAGTTCAAGACATCATCTGCAGAATATACACCAAGCCCCCCAAAATTAAAAGGTAAGGTGGCGAGTCTCCACTGCCAATCACCAAAACCAGGTCCAGAAGCAGTGACAATACGCTCCAAAGAAGAACGAAGAGCCACATCAAATGAAATCTGAGCACTCTCAAAGACCCGGGGAGAACAAGTGCGCATAGCAAAATATAATTTGGAAATACCGGCACAAGCACAAAGAAGCAACAACTCGCACTGAGGATCATTAATCTTAGCAATGGCACCCATAAGCTCAATGGTTTTGGCAACCTTTTTCTTAACAAGCTCACTACTAAAATTAAAGTCCACACTAACAGGCCCACCCAGTAATTTAACACCATGTAAAGGTCGGGCAATATTAGATGGGAAAACACCCACAAGCCTACGTCTGGGATCTTCCTTAGGCCAAAAAACCTCAGTCTTATCAACATTGAGGTGTAAACCGCAGCGAGGTCCATCCAACATAATAAGCTCTAAAACCTTCCCCACGACATAAGTATCTCCAATAATAGTGCCATCATCTAGATACCAAGCTTGAAAGGAAAGGATAAAAGAGTCTCTAATCTTGCATACCAGAGGATGTAGAACTAAAGAAAAAAGCAAAGGTCCAAGTGGATCATCTTGTTGCACACCTTAATGCGACCATAAAGTGTGTTCCCCATAATATAATCTAGCTGGGCTGGAGTAACAAAATTCCACCCAACGTGAAATAGCAGGACAACGAAGGCGGACCTCATGTAGCATAACCCCACGATCCACCAAGTTGAAGGCGTTTTTGAAATCCACCAACAACATCGACAGACCCACATCCTCTCCACGATCTTCAATCAACCGATTCACGGCATGAAAAATAGCCTCTCCTCCTCCAAATACTCCAACACCAAACTGTAGATCATTTAAATAACCATCTAAAGAATGACCAATCATAGTAGCACTAACCTTTGAAACTAAACGCCTCCAAATGGTCCCCACAGCAATAGGCCGAATACCACCTCCCGGCTTGACCAACAGTGTGAGAGGAGCACTAGCAATATACTCCCCCAATGCCCTGGGGCATTTACCATCAAGAAAAAGATTCACCACTTGGGTGATAGAAGCGACTAACTCATCAGAAATAGCCACTGCAGCACCACTCAAACAATCCAAAAGTGTTGGGCACGCAAACCATCCCGACCATAAGAAGTACCACGAGGGAAACTCCTAATCATATCAAGAACCACAGAAGGAGATGCAATGAGATGATGATGATGATGATGATCAATAGGTAAATACGGTAAAGAAGGAGCAGGTTTAAAGGGCTGCTTAGCCTTTAAGTCCTCAAGAGTAGCACCATTATAATTAGCAACACCAGAAGAAGAAAGAACTCTAACAGCCGCAGTGTAATGGCCATCACAAATCTTCCTCTTACACTGCTTGACATTACGCTCACCCAAGTCCAGATTTTCCTCATCAAAATTAGACCATGTCGAGGAAGGTTCGACTAAAATCTCTCTCACAAGTTGCAAACCACCACCAGGAATACCCCAAGATCGAATGGCATTAGTAATATACTCTTCCTGGCGTTGGCGCTTAATGGCAGACCTACACTCGAGATTACTCCTCGGGCAAAAGGTTTTAAGGAGACAAAGAGGCAAGACTAACAAACTAACCCAACAAGAAATGTCATCAGGTGTGCAGATCACCTTATCAAGAGCCCTTTTCAAAACCCTGGAGAACCCCAAACGGCACTTGGGGGGATGGATTTGACAGTACGCAACCCTTTAGAAAGCAAAGTGTCGAGGAGAGGCAAATCAAAACCATCAAACTCGTTCAAAACCAAATCTTTAACTTGGGCAAGTTGAATAGAAGAAGGGACTTGCGGTTTGGTGAGATCATACAACACGAACCTAACCACACCATAACCACAATCAGGAGGAAACACAATATTAGAACCATTACCATGTTGACATTTAGAACGAAAAGTATGCGTCTTAAAACAAATGTCACATAACCAATGACCCATGCGTTTAAGCGTAACTTCAGCCGCCTAAAAAACAACAAGACTAGTAGCTAGAGAATGTTTAGTGATAGCTAGCGAGTCCCCGTTAAAATGCCGATCCCGAAGATGAGCGAGTAAAGAGGTTTTAGTAAGCCCGTTACCACTACCATCATGGCAGCCACTAAGACCAACAAAGGGACAATGAAACCGAACGATCGCCATATAATAATCCAAAAGCAACTGCCACAAACACTGTACGTAGGAGTAAACCAACCAAACCACAATAAGAATCACCACTGACCACTAACCACTGACCACAATACGTAGCAAAGCGGTAATCCCCTTAAAAGAATATACCAACCAGTAACAAAGCAATAACCAACTGCGGAACCGAAGACAATACCACTAAGTGCCAAAACCTGTGCCAAATGTATAAAAAATGAACCACACAACCACACCACAGAAATAATGCGAGATAGCAGCAGCACACAGAAACAATGGCCAAATTATCCACTAAACAAGAAACCAGAAGGACAAGACAGCAGCAATTCGAACGAGAAGAACGTTCGAAAATAAACCCTCCAAACCTCCAACAGTATAACTGGATGAAGAGGATCCACAACCAAATCTAAATAAACCCAACAATTGTTTTTGAAGAATCAAAACATGCACAGCCCAGTAAATCCCAGCAACAAACAAGCCAAAATGAGTTTCGAGAATGAAACCCCACATAATAATAATAATAATAATAATAATAATAATAATAATAATAATAATAATAATAATAATAATAATAATAATTTTATTATTATTATTATTTATTATTATTATTATTATTATTATTATTATTATTATTATTATTCAATTTATCAATTTTAATTTAAAATAAAATTTTAAATAATTTGTTTTTTCCCATTTTATTTTCTTCCAACCAAACACACGATAGTTTTTGCAAATTCCAATTTCTCAAGATTCCAAATCCTTAACATTGCATTATTTAACATTACAATTCCTTCACATTCCAATTTTATAGAAACATTCCAATTCCATCAAAAATATTCCGTGAATCAAACGGGGCCTTATAAACTTATCTCCACTTATTGTAATGTCTTTAGGACTTTCTATCTTTAGAAGTCTTAAAAGAGTAAGTTAACACACCTTTTACTATTAATAAATATTAAAATAAAATTTAAAAACACATTAATTGCATATTAAATTATGACATTAAATTAAATGTCACAATAGTAAAGTGTAACTACAAGAATGAATTTAATATTTTTATAGTTAAAATTAATAAACTTTTAAATTTATATATAATAATACGGTAATATTAATTCTTCTTAATCTCACAACACAAACACACAATCTTTCATAAAGTATCACTCATTTTAGAGAATCGTTAAATTATTATTCGCCAAAAAAGACGTCAAATCAGAAAATTTGTTAAGCAACATTCGCCTCCGAACCTTTTTTTTTTCGCGGATACCATGGTAGTAAAGCACTAATTTACTTAAAGTCGCATTCTTTTTTTTCTTCTTTTTTGTGTTTTAAATGTCACATAATGAGTTCTAGAAAGGACATTTTGGACTTTCTTCCCCTGCTATAGCATGGCTAAACGTGGTTCACGGCGAGAGGTTTTAAAAGAATTATTAATACGTGGAACTGTGGAAGTAATCGTCAACAAAAAGGCACACATAATCTTTTGGTTACTTTTTCATTGAAAACGAGTGCATTATTTTTATTTGGCTGTCTTTGTCAATATTAAGAAACTTTTTTACTAAATATCATTGATTTTGACTCCCTCTCTTAATATGATAAATTGTGGTAAATTATCGAACTAGATGTATTCACTAGATTGATTAGAAAAGTTGAAAATGCCAATACTTATTCAAAATAAACTCTATGCTTAAGACTTTAAAGGTGCGTTTGTTAGAGAGAATTTCAAAGAAATGAAATGAAGTAGATAATAGAAATTCAGATAATAGAAATCAGTAGAGAATTTTGTTCAATTCTAATGTTTGGTAACAATAAAGACTTGACTCGATAAATGAAAAAAAAATTAATTAATAAAATTTTATCATATGAGACTCACATGTATTTGTTGATTTTTTTAAAAAAAATATTTTTTGTAAATAACAATTCAAAAAAATATCTATTTAAATTTTTTTAATTATTTTTTTAAAATTATTATTTTTAATTATATTTAAAAAAAACTGATTTTTAAAAAACTTATTTAATTTTTTTAAATTTATTCTTTATAAAATTAATTAAAAATTTTATTTAAAAAAATTATTTTTTCTAAATAATAATTCTTTAAAAAATATATTTAAAAAAATTATATTTTTTAAATTATTTGTTATAAAAAATTAACTTTTTTTAACAAAGTGCACTTTAAAAAAAAATTATAATTTGAAGCGATTAAAAAAAAATCATTTCTCTAAATTCTCCACTAAAATGATGGAAATAGAGATTAACCAAATTACACTACCATTTCTCTCCAACTCTCTATTAATTTCCCTTCAATTCTCCACTTTTTTTATTTCTCTCTACCAAACAAGAGAATTTAATCTAATTCCATTTCTCTTTTTTCTTTTCTCTCTACCTAACACACCCTAAATTTATATGCCAAGAAAATGTATTATAGTTAAATTACAAATACATTTAACGCATAAGTTTGTATAACAAATATCATCTGACTAGCGAGTGAAACAAGGCGAGTCTCGAGGGTCATGATCAGTTGCGGAACTTGGTCTCTTTTCTTAAGAGGGCTGAAATATTGAACGTAAACTGAAATTTCATGTATTCAAAACCACTCATATATAAGATAGAAAGATGATAATTAAATTGTTTGTTCAAGCATAGTTATATATCAAAGGAATCCGTCTGGTTATATACGAAGCATAATATCATGATATATTTATAGGGATAGAACCCTTTACCAAAAAAGTATAATATCAATATAGTAGTTTGATAGTGTTCAAAATTGCATATACCGACCCAATCATTCGACTTAACGAATGTTTAACTATACATAAATATCAAAACAAAATAAAACCAAGCAACATGTTGCTATGTTTTTATTTAGAAAAAATACAACGCACAAAATTATAGTCATTAATTAGTAAAGATAAACAATAAGAAAAAAATAGCAAATCATATATGAAGAACCAATATAAAAATGACTTATTTATGAAAAAAGTTGAAAGTTACAAGTTATCTTAACAAACTATTAAAGTGACAAAGAGTTCTTTACAAGGCCCAAAATTTTGAACCTTAGACTATTCACAATAATTCAAAATTTTGGGAGGGCCGGGACCCTCCTTTGCCTCCATTATGTTCCGCCATTGGTCACAATCCACCCATGGATTTTTGCGTGGTATTGTTAGTTCCTGTAAAAAAAGATTAAATTTTCAGAAACGTACGTGATAAAAAAAGTTGTGTTTATAATCATATTTAATTCCCTTAAATGTACGTAGTTATTTTTAGTTCGGGTTTTTCCCTAATTCATGATACTAGTATACATAGTAAAATGATAGTATATTAATTTCACTAACTTGTAAATTATATTTAATTAAAGTAATTAACATATTCTAATAATATATGTTAAGTACATTTTAAAAAAAAAGTAAAATTTTTAATTTTGAGGTTTTTTATGTTGTTGCTATTGCATTTAGTCATTGCTCTTCCATCACTTGTTGGACAAAAGACTTGATGCATTAACGATATACAAAACATAAAAAGTAAAAAGAATTAAAAGGTAAAGAAAGAAAACTCTATAAAACCAAGCTGCTTTGACTCATTGTAGAAATACCAATTTGAAAAATAAATTTGGTCATTATCAAATCCCACCAATATCACATGTAGCTAGCCCCATCTCAAGTTCTCAACACTTAAATAGTGATTCATTTTAAACGATTTAAAGACTTTTGTGTTTATAATGTTTGTGACTTTGTGGGATGTGATTTATGATAAGGGCATGCAACCGATATTGCTATTCGCTTAAAGATAGAAAGATTTTTTTTTTTTTTTTTTTTTTTTCCCTTAATTAATAAAAGTTAATCTTTATATCACAATGTATACATAACAAGTATTCCTTCTGTACCAAAATATATAAGTCATGTTTGAAACTTTTTTTTTTACCTTAAATATTTTTGTTTGTTTCATATAATACTTGATAAAAATTATACTAATAAAAATACATTTAAAACTTAATTTATTTATATATTTTGCTTCAAGTATTATATAACACGAAAATAAATACTTAAGGTGAAAGTTGAAGAAGAAAAACTTTAAAAGTCAAAACTAGACTTATATTTGAAACGGAAAGAGGATATCTTTTATAATAACCTAAGATAATATTAAATTCACCAACTTATAAATTACATTTAATCAAATTAATTAACATATTCTAATAATGTTAAGTAAATTTTAGTAATATATGTTACGTACATTTTTTAATTTTGAGTTTTTTTATGTTGTGCTAGTGCATTTAGTCATCACTTATTGGACAAAACACTGATACAATAACGATATGCAAAACATAAAAATAAAAATAAAAAGAATGAAATGGTGAGAAAGAAAACTCTAGACAATCAAACTCGTTTTAAACACCAACTTGAAAATTAAAATTGGTCATTATCAAATCCGACCATAATATCACATGTAGCTAGCCATCTCAACACTTAAATAGTGATTCATTTAAGACGATTTATGTTAAGGTGCGTGTCACCGAGATTACTATTCGCTTAAAGATAGGAAGATTTTTTTCTTTCTTTTTTCTTCTTCTTCTTAAAACACGTGACATTTGCATTACGAAATACACTAAGACATCAGCTCAAGACGTGATGTGAGATGATGTGTGGAAAGACGCACTAAGGCGCAATGTGTGACGTCTTTTTTTAATTCAACAACGATGAAGAAGATTTCTTTAAAAAGAAATGAAGAAAATTAAATAAATTTTTTTATTGAGTGCAACTAAAATTGTTAAAAGGAGAGTTATATTAAATACCAAACTTTTCTTACATACAAAGAGACTCATTCCCACCATTCATCTAAAAAGAAATTAATGGTTGAGATTAAAAGTATTTTAATATTTCACCAATTTTTTATAATTTAAATATCTCTTAAACCGTTAATCGTTAAGCGAAAATAATTACACAATCGTGACAAGCATTTAATTATCCTTCTATACATAGGCTATTTGATATATTTTCGACAAAACTTTTTTTTTTTTCGTTTTTTTCACGTTTTTTTTCCTGAACGAAAAAATCATATATGATATGTAATATCATATATGATATGTAATATCATATATGATTTTTTCGGCCACGAAAACGAAAAAAAGGTGAAAAAAACGAAAAAAAAAAAAAAATTTGTCGAAAATATATCAAATAGCCTATCTATAGAAAGAATTAAATTCTCGTCGTAACGGTATATTTTTTTTCGCTTAACGATTAACGGTTTGAAAGATATTAATATTTGAGAAAAAAATGATGAAAGTGAGTTTTTTTTAATTGTTGGGATTAATCTCATCAATTAGATCAAATAAAAATGGAGGGAAGATGGAGGGTGGAGATTAGTCCCTTGGTATGTAAAAAAGACTTGGTACTCAAATGATCTTATATCAATTGTTAAAGTTCTAATGGTTTTCTTTTTTAAATTGACGAAACCAAGGTGATACACTTTGATTCGACATGTAAATTTATAGTTGTGTATCAGTAATCCAAACTCATGTATCAGTTGGTTATTAGTTGTTAAAATGTTAATTCGTGTTAATACTTTATTTTTTGTGTATTATTGCCAATATAGTTATTTATAAAATGGTTTATGTGATTGTTTAGACTAGATCTTATTTTTATAACTTTAAGTTATATATATATATATATATATATATATATATATATATATATATATATATAAACGGCTTGTTAGTTGTTAGTAATTCAGATAGCGTGATATCCAATTGTGACCTGAACTTCGCCTGTACTTCCTCCTATTCCGCCTAAAGGAGTAAAAGTTTCGGGTGGGAAGCGAACTTGAGACCTCCCTTAGCCAAACCTCTTCTGCCCAAGCCCCTAAAAAATCTTGATGACCAACTGAGCTAGCCCAGTTGATTTATTTAAATAATATTATTAGGTTTAATTTCAATATAAAAGATAATTTAGTAATTTTAATGAGCTGAATTTTCAACAATTCAATATGAAGTTCATGATTTATAAGTAACTAGACTAATGCATAGCAACATGATTATAGTGACAAGCAGTGGTATTATGAAGTAACCCAATGAGTTAGGATCAAATGAGAAGTAAAATAAAAATGAGAAACATAAGAAGAAACCACAACAACTTATTTCAGATGCATCTACAAAAACAGATGCATCTCTTTTTAAAATTTTCTCTCATATTTAAAATATGTGACTAGAAATCATTCTTGTTCTTCTCCTTTTAATTTTTCTTCTCATCGGATCCCTTCCGTAACACAATAACAAAAAGAAGTTGTAATATATTGTCTTATATAATACAGTTTGTTGATGAATTTTTAGAAATTATTAGTTTTGAAATTAAATAAAATGTCTAATTTAAAAAAAAAAAAAAAAAAAAAAAAAACTACTTAAAGAAAAGTTGTCATGCTTTTTTTTTCTTTTCTTTTTTTTTTTTTAGATGAAAATTGTTAATGCAACTATTTACTTAAAGTAACATTCTTTGAATTTGTATGTGAAAAAATAAGTTTTAAAATGATATTTTGTAAATTAAACATTACCTATTTTTAGGTTTCTTAAGAAAAATATTTTTGCTTTATGTGGTAGAGATAAAGTCATTTTCTAACCACTAATATTCATTAATAATAGTTAGAACTTATAACATATGTTAAACGTGTTTGTATTATGATATTTTCTTCTTCCATCTAATTTAATTTAATCATTTTTTTATTAAGAAAAGCTAAATTCAATCATTTGTTCATATACAAAATACTAAATAACATTATTATGTTTGACGAAACATGTTAATAGCAGTGACAATAAGCAGTAGTAGTTAGTAATAGTTGGTTCTTAATAAAATCGTTTGAGAACGAAGCTGTAGCTCTAATTATAAAGTGTAAATGATTTAAAAGGACATATACACATTATAATAAAATATGATGGTATATATGTATTAATAAGCAAATCGCTAGCAGTAATATTGTAATGCTTTTTCAGAAGCGCTTGTAATAGAAGTAGTTACGATAGAAGTAGTTACGCAAAATGAAAATATTAGTTACTTGTAGCCAAACAAATTTTGCATTTAAAATGCTAGTTGCTCCAAAACCAACGTACTTGTTACCAAACATGACCTATCTGAGTTACTGTTTTCATTTTTCTAACTCACAAATATAACATGAGGATGTACATCAAACGAGTGTGTTGTTGGTGGGATCTGGACTACCATCTTTGGTCTTCGTTTTCGGAATGGGAGAGTTGGTTATCTTCTATTAGACTTACGGTTCATATTAAAAGCATTTTGGAAGGAGTTTTCTATGTCTCTTGGTGGTTCATTTGGGGATTTTATAATCGTTTTATTTTTGAAGATATCAAGCCGGTTAGATGGAGACTTTTTGATGATATTGTCTCCTCTTCTTTTCTTTGGTGCAATAGTAGAAGTAGTAGGAAATTTCCTATAGATGTTTGGCTTAAAAACCTGCACTTGATTTCTTTGTAATTTTTTTTCTAGCGCCTTGCTAGTTTTATTAATTTGCCGTTCAAAAAAAAAAAAAAAATCCACCACCACAGGTAATTTCACTAGTTTATCCAGTTTTATCTATGTCTAATCGATTTCATCCAACAAAATAGAACCCATCTAGTAAAGAAGATACCACGATATATATGCCAAATAATCATAAACCACAAACGCATGTGACCTGCATAGGTACTTTTTCATGTTAAACATTGTAAGTGATGTTTTCTATTTTTGTTTGGAACTTCATAAAAATACCCATTTCTCAAATTAATATTGTTTTATAGATATATTATAAAGTTTTGTGTTTATACCAAAATAATAAGAGATGAGTTATGTTACATGTCAAACTTTTCCTACATACCAAGTGACTCATCTCCACCATTAAACAGAAATCAATGGTTGAGATTAAAAATATTTTAATAATTCACATATTTTTTTATTATTTAAATATCTTTTAAACTGTTACTCGTTAAGCAAAAATAATTACACCATCGCGACGAACATTTAATTATCTTTCTATAAATGGGAACTTTGATATACTTTCGAAAAAAAATTTCGTTTTTTTCGTTATCGAAAAAATCACGTGTGATATATCACATGTGATATGTATTATCACACGTGATATTAGTGTAATATCACATGTGATTTTTTTGGTAACGAAAAAAAAGTGATTTTTTTTTTTTTTTTTTTTTTTTTTTTGTTGAAAGTATATCAAAGTGCCTATTTATAGAAAGATAATTAAATGCTCGTCGTAACGATATACTCCTTTCGTCCCAAAATATAAGTCCAGTTTGACTTTTTTAATTGAACTTTGACCTTAAATATTCTTGGTTGTATTATATAATACTTGATGCAAAATATATAGACTGATAGTGTTTTATATGTATTTTCATTTGGTATAATTTTCATCAAGTGATATATACTACAAACAAAAATAATTAAGGTCAAAGTTCGATACAAAAAGTCTAACTGGACTTATATTTTGGGACGAAGATAGTATTTTTTTTAACGATTAACGGTTTGAAAGATATTAATATTTGAAAAAAGAAATGATAAAAGTGAATTTTTAAAATTTTTATAATTAATCTTATCTATTAGATCAAATAAAAAAAGTTTATTACTTAAGTAATCTTAAACAAATAATAATTAACAGGTATTATCTTTCGAAACATATCTCCCAAGAATCTGGCTTGGGTCCTTATAAAGGTGATTGTTATATTGATTAAGATTCTCTTGATTTTAACATGAATGTTCATGTTGACCGCTAAATGACAAGTAAAACATATAAAGTGTTTTCTTTAATTAAAAATAAAAAACTCACATGCATTTTTCGCTCATAAAAAACTCAACATTATGGGTCATGTTAAACCAGGGTTCTAAAAGTGCGGCACAGCGGTGTCAAGACACGAGGCGTCGCCTCAAAGTTATGAAATACACCAAAACGTCAGCTATAGGAGTGACGTGAGTTGAGACGTGAAAAGGCAAGCATAGGCGTAAGACGTGACGAGTTTTTTTTGAAGCGTTTAGGAGATTTACTAATATTTGGGATTTTGGGCTTGCATTCACTAATATTTTGGATTTGGGCTTGGATTTACTAACGTTTATCACTCATATAATTATGAAATATGATATAAATCTATACATTTATAAATACTTTTTGTCGCCTTAATTCATGCCTTAAAAACGTCATACCGTCACGTTCCACGTTAAGGTTTGAGGGTTGGCCATGCCATCACACTGCCACGCCACACCTCGTACTGTTTATAACCTTGTGTTAAATTGTTAATCACATCCACCTTGAGAAAATTTTAACCCTTTTCAGTTTTTTAGACTTTTTTTTGTGATTCCGTAGTACATGTTTTTGTTTTAACAGCATTAGTAAAAACATGTCTTTATAACATTTTGTTTTAACAGCATTAGTAACATGGATATTTTGATGGATTACTTTAATTTTTACCCTGACATAAGTATAGGTGTAAATGAATTAAAGAAAGGTCTGGAGAAATGGTGATTTAAGGTTTACCCACGTCAGGATACATCAAAACGAGTAGTTTTCACATTTAATAACATGCACAATAATACTTAGTACAATATATTTGAACTTTGAAGGCAAAAAATATTAGATGGCCATCATTTTTGATGAATTTTGGGCTTCTACATTTCAGTATAAACCTACCTACGTAACATTATTACTTGTTTTAATTCTGATGATTAATTTACAAAATTAGATTAATTAATTAAAATAAAGAAACGGTAAGCGTAACAATTTACTGTGAAGCGTGTTGATCGATCATGTCGACACAAACATTTGATTTGCATACAATCTTGAATACTAAAGATAGTTGTATCATGTGTCCCATGTTTATTTTTGTCGTACTATGTTCTGTGTAAATAAAAACTACATATATGCAAATTACTTTTACAAAATATAAACCCAAAATGTGTCTAAATATATGTCGTAAGAATGATTACGTAATCAAATAGTTGTGAGTTCGAGTCTTGCTTAAGACATGTGAGATAGACATTTTGAGATAATTAAAATTGTCGTTCTAAAAAAAATATATATTTATTGATCAACGCTCAGCTTAGAAAACGAAAACAAAAGTTGGAATATAATCTCCTTACTGGACATGGACCTGAAATTGGATATCTCTTTACTGGACCCCAAACACCATCATTTATCGAAATCCAATAAGACTATTTACTTATGGTCCATGAAGCGAGTGATAATATCACTTGTTGGTCACATTCTACATGATTTACATTGTTTGGATAAACTGCTTGTTAACTAATTACTCTTTACATATAAAGAAAATCACTATGTTTAACTCTCAGTTAAAAGTGTGATCAAGAGTCACATGAGTCTCAAACTAATAAACATTTGGATCGTCGCTCTCATTAGTTGCTTATTCGTTAGATAGCCAACCATGCTAAGTCGTGTTAAAACTCTTTGGAGGTAAGTTCATTCAACAAATATAAGTTTTGGAGGGACCTTTGTGTCATCCGTGTCCTGCAACTCATTATTCTCACCCGAAACACATTGAAACATAAACGGTAGGTTGGAGGGTTTCAGGTCAAGCCAACCCAACCCAACCCAACCCAACCCATACCAACTCGTGCCATAATCACCCAATTTGACCCGTAACTCAGTTACCCATCACGACCAATTACCCAACCAGCCCATATTGCCACCTCTACTAGTTCTGATCAACAATGTCAAAAGAACGAACTTGATCAAAGACTTCTTCTTCTTCATTTTCCTCTTTAAGTAGCTCTCCTTAAATTACCAATATGTTCCTTAACCAACGCTGCGTGAAAAGTCTGAGCTACAATTGTCAGATACAATATGTTCCATAACCACATTAGAAGTCATTAAACTAAATGCATATCATACCTTTCAATTTCATTATCGGAATCAGCAGATGTGATGATCATATCAGGTTAAAGTTGTTTGCACACTGAGATCGTCCGCTACCTTGTTTAACCTCATGATGTTTAC
This sequence comes from Artemisia argyi, assembly GCA_030686995.1. Lineage (NCBI taxonomy): Eukaryota > Viridiplantae > Streptophyta > Magnoliopsida > Asterales > Asteraceae > Artemisia > Artemisia argyi. Next base: position 177,056,756 of record CM060707.1, on the reverse strand, counting down.
CTAGTCCCTCCACCGCAAAAATATCAGCTTGCACTTCTTCTTCATTACGACAGACGTTACTTTCAACCCCACCTTTGTATTCTTCCTTAACTTCCTGAGCATGATCATCTGATCTTGACGGGCAGGCAACTTCTTGCAGATTATCTTCAGTGAAATAATCTAACCTTGAACGTTCAGCTTCTGAGGCTTTTTCTTTACGAGATTCTCCCATCTGTATGTATAATTCAAAACCCCTAATCAGCACTAATCACAATGACAGCAAGCTCATATAACCCACAAATTATAATAGAGTATTCTGTACCAAATATAATCTTTTTAAGTAATAATATTGCTATATGTGCAGAAGATCATACTATTTTCTCATCACTTTCGGGTATTTGAGATATTCAATTCACAAGACCAAGTGGTGGTTCTATAGTGAAAAGATCAAGGGAAGCCTGAAAGTACACTGTACACCACAGTTCCAGCCAATTTATATAAAAATGAGTCATTTGAGTTGGGTTTTATCTCAAACGGGTCAAATGTTTACGTAAAAAGGAAACAAGGTCGAACATCTCAGAACTATCCAAAAGTCTGTGTCTGATGCATACACCCTATCAAATCATGTCTTAGAAATTTTCAGATTATTCTTGTAAAAAAAAACATTGCTTTGTAATCCTAAGTAGCGCATAAATTTCTAATAATGTATTTTTATAAATAGACAAAAAAGGGGCTGTTTCGACCTGTTATATACACCGACCAAACTATCCTTTATGACCACACTCAGTAACAATAATTTATGCACCCGCTACCCATCATTGCAATAATGTTGTTTTTGTTATCATAGGTAACGCTTTACCTTTTGTAATGAATTAAAAGAAAATGGAAGAAAATGTTTTGGAAAAAAAATGCATACAACCTCTTTATTTAATAATTTATAGTAGATTACAAGTCAAGCTTTCAGTAGTATTACCTCATCAGAAACCATTGGACGAGTGAGTACCGCATGCTCAATCCACACATACCTTAATTTTGGGCACCCTTTTGATAACTCCAAAAGTCCTACATCAGATTCTCCGGTATTGCATAGAGAGAGATATCTCAAATTATGACCATACTTACCAATGTATCCTAAACCCACATCCGTCAATTCACCAACAAAAAGATCAATAACTAGCCTTTCAAGTTTGCTGCAACCCATTAGCATAGCTCGAACCCCATTGTCTAGTGAAGTATCTGTTATACCGTCTTCACCACCCCACAAATTACAGAAAACCCGCAGATTCTTCAAATGGGTTCCTACACACTCGAGAGCTTTATTTGAAACATCTAAGAGTTTAACATCTATAATTTCCAGATTAGGACAACCTTGTGCCAGAGATATAAGTCCCATTTGAGTCACCCACCCACCACGATGGGTAAGTTTGCGCAATTTCTTGCAAAACTGACCAATAACTTGCAATCTCTTGTCTCCACATATATCATTGGTACATAGAACTTCCAAACTGGAACACTTCTCAAACAAGGAACATTGGCAATTATATTCAATATTTCTACATTCGAGATCCAATTCCCGTAGCTGATTGAGATATGGGAGTAGAAAAGGGAATGAAGCTGTGTCCACGTCCTCAATACGTAAACCACGAATATTTGAGGGGAATTTAAAACCATTGTAGTCCCAATCTTCATCAATAATCCCGTAACCAAAATGATCGAGCTTCTTAGCATGCTTAAAGACTTTTCTTAAATCAGTTAAACATTGTGGATAAATATTCAGAGATACTAACGACTTGCTACATTTCTTTGCAAGACGTGTAACATCTTTCATATCATACCATTCACCTTCTATCGACGATACAAAGGGGTAATAAATACTTAACGACTCCATAACCGTGTTACACAAAGCCAACTCATGTAACCATTTCCCATTTTGCATGTAATCTACATGGTTAGTTTCTAAACGCAAACTTCTCAAATCAGTACAATACCTAGAAATATCAATTAAATCATCTTCCGAAAACATTCTACAGCCACAAATCTCTAAACTCCTTAAGTCAGCACCTTGGGTTTTCGCCAAGCGTTTGAGATCATAAGGATACACAATCATGTTCCAGATAGATAGTGAGTTCAAATGCTTAAACTTAACAGCTATTTTAATCCACGAGGTGACTGAAATAGTACATTTGTCAGCGGTGTCATATCCATGGGAGTAAGACTTAAGTGTTAAGGACTCGAGATTGGGGAGTCTATGGTTTAAACGTTCGGGGTCAGGGGCGAAATGCACGTGGATAGTTAGGTGTTTACGGGTTAAGGAATCTGTATGAAAATATTTCCTAGAGACTAATGAAAAAGAATCAAGGAGATCGTTGTCTTGTATGTATGGAATTACACAATAGTCTTACACATGTGCATTACAATGCGATAATGATACCAAAATGATAGTCAGTAGTATTACGAGATTGTGATGATTGATGGTGAAAGATACTTGCTAATCAGTACATGTTGTGTGATATTTGTCTTAATATTATATAATGTGTAAATATAGAGAATCTTCGCACGTTATATGTTTACACGTTTCCATACTTTATAAATCATCTGAAAATCTTCGTACTTTGACATGTATGATTCTTTTCAATCGAATTTATTAGCAAAATGCTTATGATTTTACTAAACTTGTACTAAAATACATACGATGAATGGGATTTCGGAAGAACGGAGATAATGGTTGTGTACTTGTGTTTGTTTGATTGGGTTTATGTAGCTCAAATTTTAGAGTTAAGTGAAAGGTGTTTGAGTTTTGGCTAAAATTATTGTACTTACTGATAATTAGTGGTCGTGAACTTGAGCCAATGTGAACTTTAGCTATGGTATAAAATGATGTATCGGTTTTTGTGTTCATGTAGCTAGTGACTTCGGCGTGCAAACTTTGGTTAATGTGCTTTGAGAATTTTTTGCTTATTAGGCTACTAAGACAGGAGGATTCGTGTTACATTTGGTTGATGGTTTTTATAGCCGTTAAAATAATGTTGGTAAAGGTAACATATATAAGTTACACATCAAATGCCCATTCATGGATTCGTGTTACATTTGGTTGATGGTTTTTATAGCCGTTAAAATAATGTTGGTAAAGGTAACATATATAAGTTACACATCAAATGCCCATTCATTATATTGTTGATTATGATTGCTTAAAATGAAATAAAAATCTCTGTGTAGTATGTAGTTAAATTTTTATAGCAATGTATGGATCGGGTTGTACAATTACGTGAGTCATATATTGGTTGTCATTGTTGGCCTCTCGTATTTTATCGCAACTGATTAATATTCTTATACTACTTTGTGTTGCAGGAATGTAAACTTATTTACTCTAAAAGGCCTAAATGTAACTATATGGTATATAATTGTTTATAATCTTATAACTTTCATATAGACTTAACAACTCTGCTCACTGTCCATCTTAAAGGTCTTTAGTCTGCACTTATTCTCTCCATCTTGGAATACTGACTTTCCATTTATCTTTAAATCTTGCAATGATTTGCTTTTGTTGGTGATTATTGTGGTAGTAACATGTTGGTGCAATGTTTATTTCTCTAAGAAAAAACTAGGTCTTTTGAGTTATTAGACATAGATGTGTTCATGCTTATTGATAACAATGTCTTGGATTCTAGGTACGCAGAAATTTGAGAATTAGGTTTCTGCTAGTAAGTTGGTGGGTTGGAGGCCATTAAGATTCTCCCATGGTAGGATTTTCAGTCCTTAAGTGTTTAGAGGTGTATCACATTCTAAGTTATAGATAGATAGGAAACGGGACACTCATTGAAATTGAGAAAATTGGGTCAATTTTATTCTTTTTCATGATGCTAGAGGCATCAAATTATAGATTTATGATATAAGTTAACTTAACATACACATAACATATAATTGATGGTTGTGATTCATTATTGAATCCTTACTTAATCAATTACGGTAACCGTTGCGGCGGCGGCGGGTACACTATAATTAAAATTTTCAGCAAATATAAACTTTTCGAGTATAAACTTTTCTTAACAAAAATTTTATGAAAAAATTATATTAAAATTAACTTTACACAATAAACAATTGTTATATAGAAAAGATTATTAAGTTTGATAAAAACATCGTAATAGACCACACCATTATTTTGAAACCCGACATAACATCTAATCGCCAACTTAATGTGTTCACATTTTTTTTTAATAATTTATTACATCATTATTTTATCTAAAAAAACATATATAAATTAATTATGGGCACATAGTCATTGTTGGTAATTACAACTTGTTATCATATATGTAGTAGTTACTTAGAAAACAAAAGTATTACATTAAATTTTGTTTTGTTACTAATAGGCCTAACAAATAAATGAAAGATATTTTGAATTTTGGGCTTGTATTTTTTTAGCTTATACATGAATATTAGGGTTAATCTGTTTTTCTTATCGTCATGTAAGTCAAATCATTCTTCTCAATTCTCTTTATCTAAGCCGCATAATGACGTCTCCGGTTCTATCTTTGAAATTCTCTAGTTCTTTTGGTTTGAAAATTTCTTGTTATTGATTTTTAAAGACATTGAGTCTTCTTTATCATCTATATTACTCTTCATCTCAATTAAAAAGTGAAGGTAATAAGTTATCATCTCTTATAAAAATTATCTTGGATGCATGAGTTTTGTTGATGTTATAATATATTAAGTTAATTGCATTTTTGGTCCTTGTGGTTTGGCCAAATTTCAGGTTTGGTCCCCAAAACTTTGAAAGTGCAGTGGTAGTCCCTATTTTAAAGTTTGGGTTGTATTTTTGGTCCTTATCTATGTGAAATGACCAAATTACCTTTGTATTTTTCTGAAGAAGACAAAGGGTATTTTAGTCATTTTACTTTATCTAAGGACCATAAATGCAATCAAAACTTCAAAATGAGGACTATTGCTGCACTTTCAAAGTTTGAAGACCAAACATGTAATTTGGCCAAACTACAAGGACCAAAAATGCAATTAACTATGATATATTTTCTATAAAGTTTTAAACTTCTCATTTTTTTCATTGCTCGTTTATTTTTGTGTTTTCATTGTTTAGGATTAAAAAGAAAGTGTAACTGCAATTAATATGAATATGTATATCAAACCGGATAATCATGTTAGGCCAATATATTTTTTTTTGGATAAAGGGTTATTACATTGGTAAAATATATTAATAAAAAATAAGAGTTCATGCAAAATGGCAAAACATCAAATTGACTTGTACAGACACACGCACCACTTGTGCTTCTCACCAAACAAACACGAGATTGACATGTAAATCTTAATCATACCTCTAAAACCTAGCCGAATTAAAACATAAAGCAATAAACATGTTATAAATCTATTCGACTAGGCAAAATAGCAGCTACATTTCTATACTCTTTACCAACGATGGGGGCAACTTCCAAACATCTAGTATTCTCTCGACTCGTATAGTTTTCTTGAAATGAAACATTAAGAGTTTGAGCCGAATAGTAGCTAGATAAAGTCACTTTGGTTACTTGCTCGTGAGTTCTTTTCCTTTGCTTAAATAATCTTCCATTCCTCTCTTGCCAAATAAAATGGTTATATATTTGAGTGAAATGATAATTTGAATAGTGTATTAATTGTATGTTTTAATGTATTAATAGTAGCTTGATTAGATTGTAGAATGTGATAAAATGGTTATATATTTGAGTGAAGGGGTGATTTAAATATTGTATTATTTTTTATTAGAAGGAGCCCAAGCCCGTCTTAAGGGTTGGCAACAAGTTGTTGTTGCCCTTGGTTCTATACATTTTACAAGTGTCAGCACCTGATGTTTGTGTGTTTGGTTGGAAGTTCTGGTGGGTTACATCTCGGTATCAAGGTCTTGGTTCATTCTCCATCTCTTTTAATGCTTCCTATCGGCCTTGATGCCCTTAAGCAGCTATGTAGTGTATTAGAATGGGACAGCAGAGGGTCATCACATTGTTAGATTTTTACTAAAAGAGTTGATGCAAGGGTCGTATGATTTTAGCAGCATTTAAATTCTTTAGCATCTTGCTAGTTTAATTTATTTAGGGAATATATTATTTATAATTTTTTATAGCCAATTGGCTACAATTTTGTGTTATGAATGTGAGTCTCTAGTTCTTTTTGTGGGTATCTGATTCTTTTCTGTGGGTTCATATTTCACTGCTTGTGTATTTGTTGTGAAGGATTGTAGCCAGTTGACTACAAAAATTGTAGCAAAACTATCCTCATTTATTTATACAATATAGAGTAAATTACACCGTTTGTCCTTGTTGTTTGGGCCTACCATCGTCCATGATATTCATTTTTTGCATGATTGATCCTTATAATGAAACTATGTAACACCGTCCGTCCTTATCACTAATGATCATTATCTTTACCCATTAAGTTACCTCATGTGCATCGCACATGAGGGTATATTGGTCTTTTTATATTCTTTAATACATACTAAGAACTTTAAGTAATTCACACTCACAATGGTCAACTATTTCTCTCACACAAATTATCAATTTATACTTTCTTCCTCTAAAAAATCCAGCAGCCGACCCCAGCAACCATCGTCGACCGCCGCCTGGAATCTTTGCAGACGACCCACCAGCCCCACCCACCACACTCCGACTCAAACTTCAATTAGATTACATGAGTCATTAGTATTGAAAAAAGAAAAAAAAATAAAAAGCAAAATCAAATATCTATTTATCTTCAAATTTGATAAGGGTGGTGATGTAAAGTTGTTTCCAGAATCGCTTTTAACTCTTAAAAGATGATCATTGTGGCTCTATGGTGGACCAGTTCTCATGGTGGAAATTATGGATGGCGGACCAAGTCTAAGGTGGTGTTTGTTTTAAAAAAATATCATTTAATTGTCTCTTAATCTGATGCGGTCAGACATTGGATCATTCAGTCGTTTGTTTTTTTTTTCTCTCATTCAGACGCTGTTAGAGGCTCTTAACTAACAAGATGTGGAGGAAATATCTTACTATCTCTTAATGACTTTTAACTCTATATTTTATTCTTTACTTTGTTACTTTATTTTTTTTCTTTCGTTCTTCTTTTTCATTTCGTGATTATATATTTTTTCGAATTTTCATTTAGTATTGATAATACATTTAAAGAGAATCGTCGTTATTCTTTTGTTTTTTGTCAAATAAAAATGTTACATATTATAATATGATGATGACGAAAACGCTCAAGCACAAGAGACTTTAATAATAATGTATAACTAGTTTGTGAAGTCATATTGTAGCGTGCGTATTTTAAGCATTAACTAATATTGTTTTCGTAGAAAATATTTTTAGTTATTAATTGACCATGTTTCGTATGATAATACGATGATGACGAAAACGCTCAAGCACAAGAGACTTTAATAATAATGTATAACTAGTTTGTGAAGTCATATTGTAGCGTGCGTATTTTAAGCATTAACTTATATTATTTTCGTAGAAAATATTTTTAGTTATTAATTGACCATGTTTCGTATATTATAAAATATTTTAGTTTTTCTGTAGTCCTAGTAATAGTTTACAAAATGATGAAGAGGTTTAACAACATAGGAGTATAACTTATCAAAATATATGACTACTTAAGCGAACAAATTACGATACGATGTTCTTAAATGTTTTGTTTTAACACATTTTATTTTTACGATCCTATGATGTATTAATTTTATGCCTAAGTTGTTCTATATAATGTTTATATACGTTTATGTATCGTAAGAATGAAACTATATTATATTTATATCATCCAGACATCTTTTTACCAAAAAACAAACACTATAATTCTATTTAGATTCATACATTTACGTCTCAGATTTAGATTTAGATGTGCGAGTTAGATTGATGGTGAAGTTGATTGTTTTAGAAGTATTTGAAGAAAAAATAAAGATGATTCTTGTAGAAGCATTTGTTTTTATTTTTATATTTGTTCTTTATAGACTTTGTTTTTAGCAAAGTTAACTTGTAATTTGTTTTTAGCAGGTAATGGAGCGAATGTAGCCGTTTCAATGGAATCGGCTCGGGCTATTTACGAACGATTTTCTAATACTATGTATGGTTCTTTTTAGGCAAATGTGTAGCGTATCCGGCTGAGAACTATGTCAAGAATACCCGGAGTAAGTTTGGCCTTGTCAAATCAATGATGAATTCTAAAGTTTTTTTTTTTTTTTTTTTTTTTTTTTTTTTCTCTTTCTTCTCCTCCCAGTTCTATTGATTGGATGGACGCGATGCTTGACAATGGTCCGTGGTTAATTTACAACGTGCCATTAATTTTTAAAAAATGGTCACTGGATGGAAATCTTATTAGGGGTGGAAATGAGCCGAGCCGCTCGTGAAAAGCTCGAGATCGGATCGGTAAAAAGCTCGAACGAGCCGAGCTTAAACGAGCTCGAGCCCGAGCTCGAGCCTACGTTTGAGCTCATTTAATAATCGAGCTCGAGCCCGAGTTTTATAAAAAAAGCTCGAGTAGGCTCGCGAGCCTAAACGAGCCCTAGAAATATATACTTACATAAATTGTCTATACGTATAAACGAGCTTAAAAGTAGTAAACGAGCTTGAGCCTTATGTAATTAATGAGCCGAGCTCCATTTGAACTTTGTTTTCTTTAATATATCATATAAATTAGTCGAGCCTGAGCCGAGCTCGAGCTCAAAATATGAGGCTCGAAACGAGCTCGAGCACGAGCTCGAGCTTTATATATATAAACAAGCCGAGCTCGAGCTCTGATGAGCTCGGGCTCGGCTCAGCTCGTTTCCACCCCTAAATCTTATGAAGGAGGATGTGTGCAATATTCCGGTTTAGGTTAAGTTTCATGACATTCCTATTATTGCATTCACAGAAGATGGTTTGAATGCCATTGCTACCAAACTAGGCACCCTATTGATGCTTAATTCTTAAATGTCAACTATGTACATGGAGTCATGGGGTAGGTGAAGTTATGCACATGCCATAATTGAGTTGAGAGATGATGCAAATTTGAAACACTCCCTTATGGTGGCGGTACCAAAATTTGAGGGTGAGGGGTATACTATGCACATTATTCGTATTAAATATAAGTGAAAACCTCCAAGATGCTTAAGTTGTAAGATATTTGGTCACGTTCTTAATGAATGTCCTAAGAAACTTGTCACGTATGCTATTAAGAACATGAAAGCGCCAAAGCAAGCTATACGCGGGGTTCAGATTGGTTCGAAGACTAAGTTCGCTTATCAACCTAAGGCATCAAGGAAATCAAAGGTAACTAATGATAAATTGATACATTGGTTCCTTCCAATTCGAGTTCGTTTGACGTATTAAGCTCTATGGGGATGTGGATGAAGGAGAGGGTCAAAACTTTGGCATTTGGTAGTCCAAGTACTACATGTCTGGCTGTAAGGATTAATGAACTAGAAAGTCAAATGCCGGATGAGAAGCTTGTGCTATTGGGTGATGATGGAAAGTCGCTAAAACCTTATAACTCAAAGCTTCCTATACAAAAGGAGGCTACTATGACATCTTTATGTGAACATAGTACTACTATAAAAAAGCAAGGCGAAGATTCGGATAGTGATGAAATCGAGATCTAGTATTGATGATGACACTGCTTGATATATGGCTAACCCGAATCATGTTGGTGAAGGAGTAATGATGCAAGCCTATGAAGATTATGATAGTTACGAGTATGATGTTAGTAATTGAGGAACAACTTGCTTTATGTGATGCGTGAGACATCCATATCCGTAGTAGAGTTATGAAGTAGTTCTAGTTTTGTTGTTAGCGTTTTACTTTGGTAGGTTCATATGATTGGTTTGTCTCTCTTATGATACTTTATGTTTTAAGCACAATAAGTGCGTTTGTTTGCCTGTAACGGGCTGAGATGTGAGATTCACCCTCATCTTATGTACTAAATTATTATTTTTTTAATAAAGTTTACTGGAGAAACGATTTACCCAAAAAATTTGTGATTTAATTTTATATAGCATTTTTTTAAACAAATCTGACTGTAAGTTATTAAGGAATGAAGCATATGTATATGTGTGCTAAAAAGATCAATGTACCCCTCATGTGCTAGGCACGTGAGGGAGCTTAACGGGTAAAAATAACGACCGTTACTGACAAGGATGAACGTTATTACGAAGTTTTTGTTATAAGGATCAATCTTGCAAAAAAAATAAAATAAATAATACTGTAATAATAATAATAATAAAATCAAGGACGAGGGTAGAGATTTGGCCCAAACCATATGACAGATGGTGTAATTTACTCTATAGTATAACCTTTACAGAAAGGGAGGTGATTGGCTCACTCCCAAATTTTATTGGGACACTCTATTATACAAGTAGTTAAAGCAGCTTACACTTAATGTACAACTGTCTGTTGCATACAGTAGAGTGTTCCAATAAATTTTCAGAGTGTGCGAATCATTTCCCTTACAGAAATCATATATACGCCTTATCTTGTAAGTGTATAGTTCCCATTTGGTGCGTTGAGTTCAACGTTAACAAAAAGGGAGTATGGTAATGAGCACAAGGTTTAAAGAACTAACCATATTAATGAATAATGTCTCATTGGTCGATGGGCTTAATTTATCTCAAGTGTAGCCTCACATGGTTAATTAAATAAAAGAGCGCACTAAAAGAGAATTATTTTTTATTAGAACCAATTAGGAACATTGATCAATTGGTTTACATCAATAAACATCATGGCAAACTTAATTAGTTACTAATGTACATTAGGCTGGTGGTAGTGGGTCGGAAAAAAACGGTCGACCAAATCGGTCGATCGATATGAATATCGATCGTTCCTTTTGTGGGAAATCGATCGCCGGTCAATGGGATGCAACATCGATCGGTTTGCCAACCGATATTCCACAAACTTTGCAAACACAAATTACCACTTTTTGAAAATAAAAGTAACCGTTTGGTGCTAAAAAAAAAAAATTTTTTTTCAAAAAACATTACCACTTTTCATCCTATAAATACCCACATCAACCTCACTTTCAAACACACAATTTCAAAAACAATTCATCCAAATTCACATAAAAAAATACACAATGTCAAAGAAAAACACTCCACAATAAAAAAACCGACGATCCCGATTAACCCAAAATGCACCCGACATAAATTTCTCTCCGCAAAACACCTTTGAACTAACCGGCATAACACCACCACAACAAGGGAACATACGCTTTCGTCCACAATCCTTTGAATATCCAACACAATTACCACAAGTCAATCAAAGAGAAAACTTATTTTCCGTTCATCGTCCCTTTGTCCCACCACAACGTGTTAATCATCACGAAGAACCAAGTGAGGCGTCCTATCGTCCTAACATGGATTTCTTGCATTGTTCCCAACCGTATCAACAACATTCTCCGATTCGATCTACTAATCATGATATGAATTTGGATGATTGGGCAGACTTTCATAACTATGGCTATTCGACCCAAAACTATCCAAGCCAAGACCAACCGAGTCAAGATGTTTCGATGGGGCAAGGTTCGGGTCACGGTTCCTACCACGGTTCTTTGCCCGTTGATGACGATGAGTCTGACGAAATCGAAGCTACATCACCCGTCAAGCAAAAGAAGCCTTCGCGACGTGCTACAAAGGCGAAAGGCAAAGCCAAAGCCAAAGAACCCGAACCGGCCAAAAGAATTGAACCATGGTCTAGCAGAGAAGAGGTCGTTCTTTGTAAAGCTTTCATCTTTGTTTCTGAAAATGCAAAAAAAGGAAACACTATGAATCGGCACAAATTTTGGGAGAAGGCGGCAACCTACTTTTGGAAAGAAACTGGTTCAGACCGGACAATGAATTCGATCATGTCCAAATGGAAGACTAGAATTCGTTGTCAAGTTGCGAATTTTGGTGCTATTGTTGATAATGTCAAGGGGACGCATGGTAGTGGTGAGAATGACCTTGACAATATGTCCAAAGCTCTTTTGGAGTATCATGCGCGTTACGGTCAAGATTTCACTATGGTGGAGTGTTGGAAAGTTTTGAGGGGGCATGATAGCTGGAAGGAAGAGATACCCCTTTTCCAATCGGGCGTTCGAAAGAAAGTGAAGGGTTCAACAACTACGTCGGGGTCAACACAAGGCCCCTCGAGTTTTCAAGACTTGGATGATGACGATGATGAAACAGAGGATGATACTAGAGAATCACGACCACAAGGTCGTGACAGAGCAAGGAGGAAATCATCCACCTCCTCTCATGAAACATCAAAATCATTCATGAGTGGGCTAATAGCGGATTTGTGGAAATCAAGACCGGCAAAGAAGGAAAAAGGTAAAGAGCGTGATGACTCGTGGAAACAAATCAAGGAACGAGAGCTAGCGATCAAACAAAAAAAATTGGAATATACAGAAAAGCTCTTGCAATGCCAGGAGGAACAAAAGGAACTCTTGAGAACTACCAAACGGGACCAAGAATTGATTTTTTACAACTCGGCTATCGACCCAAATTTGCCCGAACGACAACGAGAGGAACTTATGCGAATGAAAGCGGACATCAAGGAACGCCACAACCTAAATTACTAGTTTTTAAATAAGTGTTCGCGTGTTTAATTTTTAGTCGTTTAAGTTTTTTTTTAATGTTTTTATTTCGTATCGTTTATGTAATGTTTTTACGTTTTATTAATAAAATGTTTTATTAATAAAATGTGTGTTTGTGTTAAAAATGTTTAAAAAAAAAAAATAAAAAAAAAAATAATGATGCAATATGGGTTGCCATTGTGATGAGAGAGATGAATATGGGTTGAAGAGAGAGAAAGCTGAGGTGGCAGCCGGAAAGATAATGCAATATGAGTTGTCACTGTGAGAAGCCTTAGAACAATTAAGGAGTAGGAGTTAGTTTGATGATGTCAGATTGTCAACTGGGATTTAAATAACATATACACACGTTATATCTTTGTCCGTCACTATAGCGTGAATCTCAGTGGAAAGGTTTTCTTCTATTTATTTAATCAAGACTTCCAAAAAGCCATGTTTTGTCGTATGTGGTAACTAATCTATGATTTCGAGTTGTGACATGAAGAAAAAATAAATAAATAAACTTATTATGTACGTTTAGTTACCTTCCAAAAAAAATGTACGTTTTTTTCACGTTCGAATATATACCTTAATTATATGAGTCTTGCTAGAATCCACACATTTACTAGAGTGAAAGATCATTTAGTTGGACAATGAATACTTAGAAACTTCACTAATTTATATCAACAACTTAATGAAGAAGGATCAAGCGATATGAAAATCTTAATTTTGAGATCTATGATCCTATAAACGCAGTTCGTTTTCTTACCAACATATATAATTTATATTCCTTTAGATACCTGCAAATCCTAATCTATATTTATGAGTCATAATGTACATAAATTTATGACAACAAACTTGCGTCGATGTCATGCGTTAAACACTCTAGACCCTACGATAGAAAATTCACTGAACAAAGGTAGAAATTTCTTGAAACGAGGAGGAGCTCAATCACGTAAAAAGTAGATTAAAAAGACGATTTCCAAACAATTAAAAACATGAAACACTTCTAGGTGGTTAATCAACAACACATAAAAGACCCTATCTTTTCACCCGAAATTGTGCACGAACGTTTTCACATGCAACCCAAGATATGGATTCGTAAGTACATTTATGTGCTTGATCGTGTAAACTAAATAATTCCCTTTATTTATTTGGTAACTAAATATTCCCTACATATATATAAAATCATCAAGGTTGAAATCTCCATCATCGAAGCTGAAAATTTCATCAATTGTCATGTGGCTTTGAAACATATCTCCATTATTCGAACCACTGATTAGACAGTTTTGAGAATCTTTGCTCTCTTGAGTTGATACTTCGTGATAATCTTGCATATGGGATACCTCGTAACTTGACTCATGGCTAAAAGGCTGATCACGCGACTTTCCTATATCTTTTCGTAACTCATCTAGGCTAATCCAATCAGCAAATAGAATTTTCGGTAAAGTGGTAATTTGGGAAGCTGGTGGTACCAATTGGTTCATGTCAGCAGACAAACTGTTGATGAAGCTGGATGCATTTATGCACGATGAAGATGGTTCCGTACTTCTCATGTTTGTGCTTATGCAATCAGTTTTAGGATTAGTCTGAAGATGTTGCAGTTTTTCTATCCTCTTCTTGAGGTGAGAATTCCAGTAGTTCTTTATCTCGTTATCAGTCCGTCCAGGCAAATGTTGTGCTATCTGAGACCACCTGGCAGACGGATATAATTATAAGTTTCAAAATATAAGAATGAATAAGCACATTTATAGTTGCATGCGACCAAATACAACTAGTTATAAAACCATTCACATACATATGTACAACCTAAGTAGCAGCGGTTCCTACGTACTTCCCAGTACTACATTTTCAACCTTAAAGTGAGATTATAAATCAATCAGTTACCCGTTTTTCTTTCGTTTTCAAAACAAAACAAACCATAGATATACACATATATATATTTGGTGTTCCTGATCTGAACTTTAGTAATATATTGAAAACAAAACGGTCTGCAGGTTTACTTCATAATAGGAATTTATGGCAAAGTCCCATGACATACAATTAAACATCTATATTTGAATAGATAAATGTTTTCTCACAAAAACAAATTTCTGAAAATGTATTGACAACTAAGTCAATAACTTAATTAGTGTAACGTTTTATTCCCCTATAATAATAAGTTGAACATGAATAGACCTATAAAAAAGCTTGCTTGACCTTGTCTTTGCATAAGGTCCACGAGGGTTTACTTAAGCTGGTAGTCATATTTTTAATTTTAAATGTTGTTCTTATTTAAGTCCACCATAGTGACGTTTGAAAGAATTGAAAAGAATCCGATGGAGATTTTAGTAGTGCGAATGCAAGGGTAATTACTTGTTGCCTAGCAATCGATGAAGGCTCGAAATGGTTTCGTCTTCTTGCAAGGAAAATTCACCCCGCTTCAATCCTGGCCTCAGATAATTAATCCACCTCAATCTGCAACTCTTTCCGTTCCTTTGCAAGCCTAATATGATGGCCATAAATTGTATAAAATACACGAGCAATGCCATGCAACAAAATTATAATCAACAATGGTGTTCCAAAATGGAATGTAACGAAAGATCATACTAAAAGACCACACATATATATTCTGGCAAATGGCAACAACTAATTAAACGAGGATTTTATTTATGGTAAATTGCTTTTGTTTTGATAACTCGTGTGTTCAATCCATGAATGGAGTTATGTACCTGCATTGATGGGGACGGAGCTCCAGCAACTATGACCGTAGTTCATGACATAATCTTTTAGCTTTTGGTCCTCATCTGGTGACCATAGCCCTTTCTTGTGCTTTGGACTTGGCTTTTCTGATGCCTTGCACCTCATTTTTAAGGTAAACCTTTGTGTAACCTTAAAAGTAAGGAGTATGAATTTTATGGGTGTGATATCTAATTAGTAGGGGTAAGGAATAGGAAATTCAGATATTGGCAGCTTGGTATTTAAAGAAAACATTGGCTTCTCAAATGAATGCTTCTAAGTTTTAATATTTAATAAACACCCATGAGGTCAATGATAAAGAAAGCAACCCCAGTCCGAACATAACGAGATTATTAGTAAAAAAAAAAAATGGATTAATTTGTCGAAGATTAGTTAACCATACTCAATACTCAATACCTAATAAAGACTTAGACAAAGAAAGTAGTGTCGGACTTAGATTAATTAACTTAAAATTTTCAAGGTCAATTTTTCGACGGCCAATACTAGACGTTTTGTTCCCATTTGGTTGGTTATTCATGCGGAAAAAAAAAGTGAAAACATAAAATGAGTGTTTGAATAGTTATTTTGTTGAAGGGAAACAAGTGTTTGATATCTAGGTGTAACATGCATGGTGATAACTCCTTGGATAGATGTTTGTTTTTACTAGTATTTACGATCTGCATAGATGCCAATTTTATTATTTTGCAGTGACTTTTGCTTAGGGTTAAATTTAGATTTATTTTTTCTAGTTTAATTAGGAGTTTTTAGGAATAAAGATAACTTTCTTCTCAATCTATTTTATTCTTATAAATGGAGGGCTTATTATCATTGTAATTGACCTTTTGATCTTTAATAAACTTGTAAGTTTCAAGAGTTTTTTCTTGTTATCTTTTTATTCTCTTAAGGTTTTATCCTCGTCGCTTTGAACAATAACCATTAGATTAAGGTTTTATCAAAAGTTGCTTTCGCGTCATGCATCATTTCACATCAGAACTTGTTAGCATCTTGATGGTGAACAGTGTAGAAGATTTTAACCGTTGGCAAGGTATGGTTTGTATAACACATGGATCATGATTTTATCAAAATCATGACCAAATTCAACTATCTATCAAAGACTATGTGTCGTATTGCTAGGTGGAGGTAACAACCACAAAAATCACGAGGGTGGTAGTCTAAAAGGTCGAAGAATTAGTCATCCATATGATATTTTGATGACAACCGTAGATGCATCCATTCCCCGATCAACAATAGGCCGGTTGGTTGAAGAATGAGAGGAGAAAAAGATGGAGGATCAGCTACCTTTTGTTAAGTTGTCTTATTCAAAGGACTTAATCGATAATTCAGTATGTTATTTGGTTATTGATGGTTGTTAGTTTCAATAATTTGGTTTTGAGAAAATTGGTAAATTTCCTAAAATTACCAATGGAGATTTGTCTAATTGAAGGTTACCAAGTTTGTGGAGGTTTAGTGTCCATCGAGAAAATTTATATACCGGAAGTACTTTGTGTTGTGGATGATCTTGACGTGTGTCATATTTTATTTGGGAAACCTTGGTGACGTGAGATTAAGGTCATGTATAATCTTCCAAAAGATATCTACCCTTTTTCATGAGTAGGAAAAATAATTGATATGGTTCCACCCGAAGGAAATCACAATTACCAAAGGTCGAGGTAAAGATTGAAGAAAAGACATTGGAGATCGAGGTTGATGAAGAACATTTTAAAGCCAAATATCAAGAACCTCAAGTTTGTGACACATTCAATGGAAAATAAGAACAACTATAAAAAGTGGTATGAAAGACTTGTTGAAAAAGAGAATGTTACAGTTTAGCATCTAGGTTCGCCTTAACTCTTAAACCCTAATAACTTAGATTGTTCATCTCTGATACATTTTTATTGATTCTATTGGTTAGGTACCTAATCTTAGGGTTTGTTACAAACCGAATTAATCATTTGTTGCTATTGGGTTTTCATTCGTTTTTCTAGAGTTAGGGTCCTAAAAGGTTTGTTGTCTTCTACTCGCTGAGATATACTCGTGTGCTCAATTAGTTTTTAGTTAGGAAAAATGCCCGAAGTAGACTAGTTTCCTTTTGACTCATCACTTTCTAGATCATTTTTTTAGGTGAGCCAAAACTAGACCGCGGGCAACTACCACGTTGGGCAACTCTTGTCTATTGACTAGAATACACTTCTGTACCAAACCTTATTACAAAATCCATAATCCAGAATCCGATGACCAATGTTCTGAAAGGCTCAAGGCGCACTAAGGCGCAAAGGGGGTCAAAGAGCCTCGAGTCGAGGCGCAAATCAAGGCGCGGGATTTATAAATATGAGGCGCACTATACATTTATGTTTTTTTTATAACATTTGTGACAACTTATGCTGCTTAAAATAACACAAAAATATCAATATTCAATGCATAATGCCACTTAATAGTTATTATATTGCATTTAAACCCAAAATATTAAGCAGGCAACATATCAAAATCCATGAACTCCCCTAAATTCCTGAATATACATTACAATATATGAGTTTATGACTTATAAAATTTAACAAATTACCATGTATCAAACTATCAACTATCAACAACAAAAAACTAGGTTTGTTTGGTAACACTTAACACTAAAGAAACAACATTTGTATCTGTTACTAAGCTAGTAATCTTAGACATTAGATTACAAAAAAACATAGTTCTTTGTTGATTGTGTGTTTTAGTTATTTTCTAAAATATTAGGGTTATTAGATACTTTATAACTTAGAGGGCCAAATGTATATAACATGTAAGGCCAAAATGTATCTTACTATTAAGAAAAAAATGCCAAAACCCCATTACATCTTCTAGGCGCACAAATCTCCAAGGCGCTAAAGCGCAAAAATTCCGAAGGCGCTGCGATTTTTACGGGATTCATGCATGTCGTGAGCCTCGATCTAAAAAAATCCCAAAGGCTGGAGCCTCGTGGGATTTAGGGAGTAGGCGCGCCTTAGGCGGGATTTTTAAAACTATGCCGATGACATTTATCTCAGTTACATATCATCCCCATCATATCATCAACATCACTAATATCATCACCAAGAGTTCATAACTCTCGACACATATAAAAACCACTGCCAGTAACAAAAAAACCCAACACACAAAAACCAACACAATTATTCAAAATACACACCAACAGACACACATTCATACCTACTCAAAATCTTTACATCGATCTAAACACAACTAGTCAACAAAACCCATCACAAGAATTAACCACTAGTTTATGCTTTGAATTAGGATTTGTGAAAGGTGGATGAGTAACCGTGAGTGTGCAATTATTTTGTTGTTGTTGATTTAGTTGGGGATAGAAGAATAGTGGTGGTTCTGGTTTTGGAAATAGGGGAGATGGGATTTTGTAACAACATTTAATGGAGATGGGTAATTTAGTCATTTCAAATTTAGTACTTTGGACACTTGTCGATTGTCGTTGACACGTGTTGATTCGTGGTTCGGACAGCACAAGTTGCCAAGGCAACCAGTTTATTTTTTTTTCTCACCCAAAAAATGATCTAGAAAGTGATAAGTAAAAAGGCAACTTGTCTACTTCGGGAATTTTCCTTTATATTTATTTCTTCTTTACGTGTTTATAAGTACGTTTATGCGTTTCAAGTCTTAACCTAATTAGGCTGTTTAGCTGCTCGTGCTTGTGTTGGGTTTTGTTCTAGTGGTTGATTATTGGATTGTGATGTATTGGGTTGTGAGAGTTGCATGGTTTGATCATGAAACACTGTTTTCTTGCTTCGGGAGGTAGGGTTAGAAATCATAGGAAAAAGGATATTGATGGAAGTAGTTTGGAACCCTCTAAATGGTGTCGATATTCCTATTAATGATTCGAATGTTTCTCGTTTAGTAGACGAATTATTGGGGAACTCTGTTAAGGGATATAAAGAGGTTGATGATGGGAGCTTGGTCGATCATACTGATAGTAGGGAGACGAATAAATAGACCTATGATACTGATCAGAGTCAGTTTCCAAGCTTGTCGAATGCTTTTAGTAGTCCACGTCCATCGTCGTTAGCTAAAAACTTCATGTTATTGAAAGACAAATGGTTGAGGGTAAAATTGTATTAATGGGTGAGGATGGGAAGCCCTTAAAACCTACTCTAAGTAAGTATGTAGCTCCTTCATCTCAAGAAAATGTTTTGCATGTGGATCAGCAGCTGGTAAAAAGTATTTTTCACGACGGGTGTGAAGGTAATATTCACCAGGCGACTGTAAGAGTTTTGAGGAGGTCATACAAGGTCAATTTCCGTCTTCTTGACACATTTAATGCACTGAGTTAATGATCCCTAGATTGTCAGTCAAAAAGGTTAACAATAGATGTGCTAGTACATTGTACAGATATTTCATTGGCAAGACGGTGGCGTTTCCCGTAGTTCAACACTTTGCTAGAACGATGTGGGCTAAGTGTCGTATCACGATGAACTCACAAGATTTCTTTTTCTTTAAATTTTCAACAGAAGATAACATGGAGGTTGTACTACTAAATGTCCCTTGGATGATTCGTACAGTTCCGATAATTCTCAATACTTAGTCAGCTAGTGTGTGCTTGGCAAAAGATGATTTAAGAAGGATTCCAGTTTGGGTCAAACTACATGATGTCTTTATGACCGCGTACAAAGGTGATGAGTTAAGTATAATTGCATCAAAACTAGACATGCCCGTGCTTCTTAATTTTAATATGAAAACTATGTGTGAGGAGTTGTGGGGTATAAATAGCTATGTTCGTGCACTTATCGAGTTTAATGCTAAAATTGATTTCAAATGTCATTTGGTGGCTATTGTCCTTTGTTAGATGCACCCGATTTTGAATGACCATTCAATTTGAGTACGAATGGACCCACCGAGATGTGATTCATGTAAGATATTTGGTCATATGGATAGTCAATGCTCAAAGAATGTTAATGTTTCAAAACCTACTGTGGCATCAAATAAAAAACCAATGAGAAAGGTTTACGGATGTGAGACGTAATGGATCAAACAATAGGAAATTTGAAGGTGTAAATGTTAACAAAAAATTTATTTATGAGCGTAAACAAGCAACGTCAAAGGTGGGTTCTACTACTAAGGATTACATTAAGGAGGTGTCAACTTCTAGACAACCAAATATGGATGCAAACTTAGTGAAAACCACAAACGCCTTTGATATTCTTACTGAATTGGACGGTAGGCAAAAGGAGAATATAGAGCTGGATCAGAATGTGACTAACGTGCCTAATAATGTTACTTATGTGGTTGAGGGCAAGTGACCAATGAACAACCAACTTCTAATTTTTCTTCCAAGTTAAAAGATGTTAAACATTCTCCTAATTTGGCCATGAATCCTAACGCTATTAAACTTGTGTCTACGAGTTTGTCCGTGCATGTTAGTGATGACAGTGAAAGTGTTGTGGAGGATATTTTTGATGAAACTGGGAGCTTTATGGCTTCAAATAGTCGAAAAATGGTGGTGGCTATGGGACCAAGAGCTTATATGAAAAGTGGAAGAAAACATTGGATGAAGATTATGATCCATACGACGATGATTAGTACAATGCAAAGGGTCTGTCCAATGAACAAGAGGTTTTCTGTGACGCTTTGGACATAAAGCTTCGTGGTCGTAAGAAATAGTAGGTTAAGTTTGGTGTCAATTTGAGTTAAATGTAATATAGTAGTAGTTGTTTCTACATTTTAGAAGTAGTTGTGCTTTGTTAGGTTAGCTTTAGCGCTTATGTAATGGATTGAGATGTGAGATTTCATCACATCTTTTGTATTTAAACATTTTTTTGGAGTAATACATTAACTGGATGTAACAACATTATACTCAAAAAAGAAGTTTGTGATCAAATTGATCACAAAGATAACAACAAATGAAATTGTTGTTTCGAAGACTTGTAAAGAAAAGTTGTTGAAACTCAAGATCATTATTGAGGTTGAAACTCAATGTGATGCAGAAGTTGATAAAACTAGTGTGTAAGACTCGACTCATTAGAAAACATAAAGGATTCTAGGGTTTTGAACAATCACACATATGAAAGCACGGATTCCAAACATGTCAAGGAATTGAAATTTCAGGATTTAGATTATGGGTTATATATGATTGCTGCGTTTATGAAGCCAGTGAAGTTTTCACCGGCAAACAAAGAACAGTTTTATGGTTTAACTGAGGACTTAATGATTGATAATGTAGATTTCATAAACTGGCCTTTAATTTCATGTGTATACCATTGGGAGTGTGGTAGGCGTTTTAAAAAATGAAGAAGAGAGCACTCGAGTTAACGTGGAGTTCAAGGCAACTCCCGACAAGGGTCATCGAATGAATTTTTGTGAGGTAGATGAAGCAACTACACATGATAACTTGGGGTCGACTTCTTTTCAAGTAAAGGGAAATGATACGGACAAGAAAGTGAAGAACATAAGAGGGGTGCTTGGATAGTTATTTTGTTGTTGAGAAATAAGTGTTTGATATTTAGGTGAAACATGGATGCCAATAACTACCTTGATTTATGTTTGATTTTAAATTGGCATCTATGTTTTACCTATATGCCACATTTTATTATTGTGCTTGACTTTTTTTTAGGGTTAAATTTGGAATTAATATTTCTAGTTTAATTAGGAGTCATGAGAAGAAATAGTGGTAATTCTCAAATGATGCCAAAAAGTTGTGGCTTTTCCAAAATCATGCCAAAAATAATTGTGTTTCCCGAAAGAGTCATGTGCGATTGTGCGAATGTGCGATTCCACCAGAAACTTGATACGTGTCCATCCCAAAGGTACATAACCAATCATTTGCAGGCCCACACGATTTCAAATATACCCCACGTGCTGTTTGACTTCTAATTACAAATGTGCGATTTTTTAATGTGTGATTTTCGGCTAATGTGCGAAAGTTAAAAAAAGGTAGCATTGAAAAAGAAACAAAATCTAACTTTGCAGGAATAAAATCCCACTTTTGTACTTCCAAAGTACACAAAATAATAATATTAAAAGACCATAAACTTCAAATCTCACACACACGTGGCTCCTACTATTAAAAAAAAGAAACCGATCATTTACCTCAAATCTCACACACATTACTGATGCTAACATGAAATCAAGCGATCTTGCCACCAAATCATAAGGTGTTAGCGGATCTGTGTTTCGATTATTTGTTGGTGCAATGGCTCCTACTAGAATCCACGTAAGTTCTTTAGTGATTCGATTATTTGATTATGGTTTACTTCATTTTAGTCATCGCTATATTTAACAATGATCTGCTTAAAAGTAAGCACATAAGCAGTTTATTGAATAGGGTATATAAGCAGATTATGTATTAGGTTTTAGATTGATTGAAATGTATGTTGATAAGCACATATGGGTTTTTTATTGATTAGGGTTTGGATTCAATGATATGTAGGTTAAAAAGCACATAAGTGGTTTGATTGATCAGGTTTTCTATAAGGAGTTATAGTGTAATGGAGGTTAAACTTAATTGATCTTGTAAAACTGCTTAAGAATAAGCACACAAACTGTTTTATGGTTTGGATTCAACGATATGTAGGTTAAAAAGCACATAAGTGGTTTTATTGATCAGGTTTTCGATAAGGATTTATAGTGTAATGGAGGTTAAACTTAATTGACCATGTAAAACTGTGTAAAAATAAGCACATAAACTGTTTTAGGGTTTGGATTGAATGATATGTAGGTTAATAAGCACATAAGTGCTTTTATTGGTCAGGTTTTGGATAAGCAGTTATTGTGTAATGTAGGTTAATAAGCACATAAGTGGTTTTATTTTAAAGGTTTTGGATAAGGAGTTATATTGTAAAACTGCTTAATTTATTTTGTAAAATTGCTTAAAAATAAGCACATAAACTCTTTTAGGTTTGGATTCAATGATATGTAGGTTAATAAGCACATAAGTGGTTTTATTTTAATGGAGGGTAAACTATATTATTTAAGCACATAAACTGTTTTAAGCGCATAAATTTTTTTAGTATTGTGTTCGTTATGAGCTTATATGATCTGTTGTGTTAGTTATTGTTTATTGTTTATTTTGTTTATTGAGCTTATATACATTTCTATAATTCAGTTTTGTTAATTATTGTTTATTTTGTTTATTTAGGTTGTTAATGCGAGGGTAAACATTAGAAGTAAGTTATACTTACTTACAAAGATTCGTGATCGTCTATTGGATAGAGGGGAAAGTTCTTATAATATGTTTAAAGATAGTGTCTTTGGTCGATGGCTAGATATAAGAACTGAAGATCTTGATAACCACCTGTTGAATTTCATTCTTTCTCATCAAAGGAATGTTACTGATGCAAGTTATGGTACCCCATTTATATTTGATATTGGCCAACACACCATACAGATGGGGAGGAAAGAATTCTGTCTTATAACTGGTTTTTCGATTTGGGAAAATCTCGTTAGATCATTTGGTGGGTGTTAAGTCTCGATTTATGCAGTGTGTATTCCCCGGTCTTAAGTGTTTGAAGGGGGAAAATCTGATAGAGATGCTTGAGAGTAAAGATTTTGAGCACATATCGGCCAAGGATGCTCTGCGTGTATGCCTTCTATTAGCGGCTGATTATGTTTTTATGGGTCAAGAAACAAGGCATGTGATGGTGACTGAGATTGTGGTTCTGGTAGACGACTTGGATGCATGGAATGCTTTCCCGTGGGGGGAGCATATGTGGCAAGAATTTCGCGATAGGATTTTCATGTTGGTCACTTCAAAAAGAAATGAATATATGGAAGGTTATGCAAGAAAGGGGGCGGCATACCAGGCTGTATATAACTTATACGGATTTGCTTTCGCACTGAAGGTTAGTATACTTTCATAGTTATTTATTAAGTATATGTGTAATTAAGTATATGTTATTATAAGTATATGTGTAATTAAGTATATGTGATTATAAGTATATGTGTAATTAAGTATATTAGTGGTTTGGAAAACCAGGTCTCGAATGTTTTGAATTTTAGAAAGAAACTTATGGAAAAAAAGTATACATATATTTGGTTATGATGCTGGTTATTATTATGATGCTGATAATAATATCTTTTTAATAATAATTTAGCAATTAACAAGTACGAAAGACGGACATTAATGATAAAACGAGACAAATACTATCAAGTGTATAAACAATTTAATTTATTGCTAACTCGATGCTTCTTCACATTACAGATTTTTGTCCTTGAGACCTTTCCTAATTCAAAGCTATGGTGGGACAAAGATGAGAAGGCTCTTCCACGGGGGGTTGCTTGGGGTGATGTGACTATGTTTAACAAATTAGCTTATGAGAAACTTTTTTATGTCCCAACACCAGTTCAATCCATCATTCCAACAGCTGCCGAGAAGGCATCAGATTGGTTTATATCAAGTTTAGAATTTATCGACAAAGCAGGTGGATCAAATTCAAGTTCATACAAACCAGTTAAACGGGATAAGATTAAGTCTAGGGTTTGTCGAAAAGGATTCCGCCAGGAGGTACGTATCCGTACTGAGGTGCATACAAGAGTTGTGGAAGAAACTTATTCTGATGACGCTGATTCTAGTGATGTGGAGGTGGATGAATGCACTAGGCACATGACCAAGAAGCAGCTTTTGAAGAGGATGGCTGAGGTGGAAGGTTGTTTAGCTGCAATAGAGCAATTAGTCAAACAAGGTAAGGTTACCACTGATGCTATGGAACCAGATGTTAACCATCCTCCTAAAGAGGCCGTTGGTGAGTCAAAGATTGTGATTGAATTACGCTCCGATGTTGAGAATCCAAACACTAATGACAATGCTGTCGGTGTTGAAAATTCAAAGGTGAGTGTTGTTTAGTAGTATAGTTATTGTTGTTTAGATTTCTTATGTTAAAATCTTTTTGTCTGTTTAATCTTTTTATTTGAGATTATGAGCTTATGAAAAACAAGCTGAAATCACATTAGCTCATAATGTTTTGAATAGTTGTTAAGATATCCGTTTATTTATTTATTTACATTTTTTAAATTCATCTGTTTAGGAACCTATTGAAGAGGATGCTTACAAATCTGTTAAAGATGATGATGTCGGTGTCGAAGATTCAAAGGTGTGTGTTTTACTAAATATTTGTGAAGATATCCGTTTATTTATTTATCTACATTTCTTAAATTCTGTGGAAAACTAGAAGGGGGGTTGAATAGTTTTACGTCCTTTTAAAAGTTTATTATCAAAAGTATTTTGTAGCTTATTAAAAACTTTCGATTCGATCTCAAGTGAATTCAAATGACAACCAATATAAGCAATTCTAATGTAATAATGAAAGTATTGAAATGCAATGAAGAAAAGATAGAGTTAGAAAGATCAAACCACAACACGCGAATTTATAGTGGTTCGGCTACAAGGACACCTTCCTTGCCCTACTCCACTCCCCGAGTACCACACTCGAGAGTTTTCTTCACTATGTCAACAAACTCCTTATGGTGGAGAAACCTTACACACCTTGGCTTACACGAGTTAACGACACAAAGCTAAATGTCGAGTTCTAATCGTAGCTAGAACCAATCTCACGACTTCTTCAAGGCTTCACACCTTCTTCACAACTTCACAACTTCTTCAAGGCTTCACACCTTCTTCACACCTTCACAACTTCACACCTTCTTCTATGCACAACTAATTCACAACTACTAAACTATTTTACAACACACCTAGTTTCTACAATCAACAAATTTACACAACACTTTTACAAATATCTAACACAACTACAATATGAAACTAGCTATTCACAACACTACTACAATTAGATGGATGTAAAGAAGTGTTCTTCTTCTTGCACTTGAATGAATGAAGTTTTGGATCACTTGGAAACAAAGACTTATGAATTATATGATCAAAGGATTTTAGATCTAGAAATGGAGGTTGGATCAGAAAGTTTATAGTGCAAAAAGGTGAGGAAAATGTGTGAAATGATCCAATATTTATAGGGCCAGATTTTACTGTTCGGGAGCGTGCCGGTCCCCTTAATTAGAGGCCGGTCCCCTTAATCATTAAGGGGGCCACCTAGTAAAATTAAGGGGGCCGCCCTCCTGAACGTTGGAAAAGTTTTTCTGGATAAAATTTGCCCTTTTTGGTTGGAAATTTGAAATCATATCTTTGTGGTTTAATATAGCATTACCAAAAATGATTTACAAATATATATAAAATGTTTATATCATTTTATAAGATGTTATGTCTTAAGACAAAATTTCCTTTGATCATGTAATGCATAAGATGCTTAGTTTATGCATACCTTAAGTGATATTAGATGTAGAAGTAAATATTTGTTACCAAATACTTGTTTACTTCTTAATCTTGACTTAATTTGATTTAAGTTTTGTGATTATCAAAACATAGGTTTATTGAGAGATATTAATAACCTTTTTAAGCATTATTTATATCAACAATCTCCCCCTTTTTGATGATTACAAAACTTAAACTCATTAACTCAAAAATTAATTTTTAAACAAGTATTTTAGTGAGTTTATATTTACTTCTCCCCCTTTTTGTAGAATCAAAAAGGTTATGCCGACAATCTTCAAACGTGAAAAATTGACGGGTAAAAACTCCCCCTTGATGTGTACTCCCCCTCGTTTGGGGGCACCAAGAGAACGAGTTATGGAATGCTTTGCAAAAAAAATATTAGAAGCACAAGTATATGCATGTAAACATGTATAAGGTGATAAAAAAAAATAAAACATGTTTGAAAAGAAAGCATTCATATTAAATAAGTGGTTGTGTCAAGACACAACATACAACTAGCAATTTGAATTACAAGTAGAAAAGTTAGTTTACAAATAAGCAACTAGGAAAATACATCATCATGCAAAAAGTACATGGTCTTCATAGAGCTTGCAAGCAAATGGATGGTAGAGGTTTTATTTATTAAGCATATGAGATGCTTAATTAGGAGAGCATGATGGTGATGGTGAAGGAATGGGTGAGAATTGTGGTGGAGAAATTATTGGAGAGGATGGTGGTGGTGGTGGGTTGGTAAGCAAATGTTCAATATATGAAAACATATATTGAATTTCATCTCTAAGGCCAAAGATGACCGTGCGGTTGTGGATGCAACAAAGACAAGTATCCCCATGGGATTCAAGTAGCCTCCAAGGCACGGGATTGGCAAAGAATGGTGGCGTAATAGGTGGAGATGAGAGATGAGCATCAAGTGGTGTTATTGGTGAAAGTGAGATGGTAGGATGGGTGGACATGGGTTCTTGTGTAGGAGGTGGTGATGATACTTGTGGTGACAAGTGTGAGTTGATGTAGTCATTGATTGATGAGGTTGAGGGTATGGAGGATGAGGAAGTTCCATGAGTGGAAGGTGTTTTAGATGGTGCATTGGGTGCACTTAGGGATGAGCATTTGGGTGGAGGTGATGGTGTTTTGTTGTCTTCATTTGTTAAGTCAATGAAGAGTTGTTTTGGGGGGATGACCACAAGTTTTTGTTTCTTGGAGGCTTTGGAGTGTGAGGTGCTTGGTGGAGTCATGATGATTAAGATGGTGAATGATGAGATGAAGAATGGTGATTGTGGAGGGAATTTATAGTATGGAAATGGTTGATTTAGGTATGTATTTGAAATGGTTGAATGAGATTCTAAAATCAGTTGGGTTAAAATGGGAAATGGTAGCTGAAACTAGAGAAAGGGTTCACAAGATGCAAAAGAAAACAGTGAATCCAGTTCCAGATGGCCGGCCCCCTTAATAATTAAGGGGACCGCCTAGGGAATTAAGGGGGCCGCCCATCTGGTGTTTTCCCAGACGACCAGAAACCCAAAATTTGCAAAATTTGGTGATTTTTCAAGTGTGTTTTTCCAGCAAGCTCTATTAGAAGTACATACTCTAGGAATGATGATATATAAACATATATATATATATATATATATATATATATATATATATATATATATATATATATATATATATATATAATCAAATTTTTGCATGCAAATTAACATAATATAATCCATTTTGAAAAGAAGCATGGCATAACATTAATATAGAAGCATGATAATGATAAAAGTCTAAACATCATTCCAAATAACACAAGAAATAACACAAGTATTTCCGAATAAATCGGACAAATAGCAAACCATACAAATGTCTAAAAGGAACAAGTAATAACAAGTAGCAACATGTCAATATCTTCTACTTCTTCTTCTTTCCAAGCATCTTCCTAAACATCTTCCCAACGGATTTGAAACCTCCTCGAAGTTCTTCATGCATTTGTCGTTGACGGTTGATGATAGACGTTTGACGAGTGAAGAGAAGCTCATCGGTACGTTCATGAGGAAGAGGAATTTGATACTCGGTATCATCAATATCGGAAAGATCTTCAACAAAGGTCGTGGGGGATGGAGTACTAACATGTGAGGTGTTTTCCTCCTCCTCATCATCATCATCACGATGAGATGTAGAACCACGAGGCCTAGAGTACAAAGGAACACGAGATTTTCCTTTGTCACTTCGAGCACGACGAGTACGAACACGAGTAAGTTGGTTCAAAGTAGGAAGGATATGAACGTAGTAGTCTCTTTGAAGATGTGGGTAATGTTCCATCACATAACGATAAAGTCGTGTGAGAAACATACCGTAAGGAAGATTGGCATTTGGGGTGTTCATGGCGGACATGATTCGATGAATAAAAAGATAAGCCAAATTGTATTGCTCTTCAGCAATAACACAATAAAGCATGTGGGCAATGCTCGCCGTGACATGATCACGATGACCACCAGTACCAAACGCATTCTCTCGAATGAGTTCTTCCCACTTCTTCATATCTTGGCTCAGCTCTTTGAGGAGTATTTGATTGGCATGAATATCGACATTCTTCGACTTGATTACTCGACTAGTCGTACGCGTTCTAGTTCAAGCATTCGACGAATGTCTTAAGGACTAGGAATCTCAGAATAGTAGGGGCCATCCTAAGGACGATTTCTTTCAAGAGTGGAAAGATCCCATTCATTTGAGAAAACGGCTTGGCCGTTGTATGGGATTCGAAGAATTTGACCAAATTGAGCAAGAGTAAGAGTGATGAATTGATTTTGAATCATGAAGGAAATGAGGATATTGCCATAGGGATCGGTTTGCACCGTCACTTGGCTATAGAAATCGAGGACAAAACGAGGAATGATTGGTTCGTTGATTTGGAAAAGACATTCAAAACGAATATTGGTGAGCATTCGTTCGGTTTGATCATTTTCATAGAAAGATGGATCGACAATTCTTCCTTCGTGAATGTTTCTATTTTCAATAGGACGATAGAAACAAGCAACTGAAGGAGACATGCCGGGAGTAGAAGAGACTTTTGAAATGTATTGTTTGGTTTTGGAGACATCACCAACCGTGGTCTTAGGCATTTTCACCTAAACAATATAACAACAAAAATAGAATTAATATAAAAACAACTATCATGCATATGTTATATATATATTTATATAATTATATGCACTATATGTGGAACGAAATTCTACTTCGACACACAAAAAAAAAATATCAATGAAGTAGTTTCATAATGTTCCTTTTATTTTGATTTTAAACTCATTTAGAATGTATAATATCAAAGAGTATGATATCATAATTCATTTCGAAATAAGACTAGATATATATTAGATTATATATCTTCCAATTCGTAAGAGTTTGACACAACCTAAGCTTGTTTAAAAGATTAAAATGCGAATTTTAGTTTTCAAAAATATCATTTTCGAGATAAACCAAACGCTCCCTTAACTAGATAAAAACATCCTAAAACATCAATATATATATTGATTATATATCTTGATGACGTCTATTGATTTTAGTAGTATTAACAAGTTTTATGAACAAGTTTTAAGTTTCAAATAACTACATATAGTTATAGTTTGTTCATGAACCAAACGCCCATGTTGTCTTCATGAACCATTTTCTAATAAATTGAAAAGTATGTTTTGATTGTTTAGGACGTTAAAACAATGTAATGTAGTAAGTTTTAAGTGGTTTTTGAGAGTTATATCAACAATGTGCCTCTTGAAAAATAAAATTTAACAAGGGTTTATGGGCGATTAATGATTTTGACAAAATGATATGTTATACTAAATTTGATTTGCAATACATCATTCTAATCCTATGGGAAGCATTTGGTAGTTGAATTTCTAGCTTCTATTGCACTTAAATTCGAATTAAAATAAATTTTAATAAAATGCATAATAATTGATTAGACACTAAATCGAATGAAATGTGATGAAATGCATGTTGGAAAACTTACAAAAGATGTTGTTATATGTTTGGTTGATGTTTGCCCCTTGCGAAACAACCCCGGATTGGTGATATGATGGAGGATTTTGATGTTTTTGGTGTTTTGGTTCGTACTCAGCAGCAGTGGGGAAGAACAAATGAGTAAATGGAGTGTTTGGGAATGGAATTAAGGAGGAAAACGGATTTAGAAGTGTCAGATGGCCGGTCCCCTTAAACATTAAGGGGACCGCCCTCGATAACAAGCCGGTCCCCTTAATTATTAAGGGGGCCGCCTTTGAAATTTTCCAAATTTCGCGGAATTAGTTTCTGGAACAAAAATATTTATACGTATATAATTAGATTTATAATATATCAAAAATACGTAAACGTTTATTGGCATGATGAGAAAATTCTTAACAATTTTTAATTACCGTTTCGATAATTAAAATATACCTTTGACAATTTTGGATAAAATGATCAAAGTGTTAAGTTGATGAAGGGTTTGAGGTGTGTTCGGGAATATGTGAATAAGTGTATATATATATATATATATATATATATATATATATATATATATATATATATATATATATATATATATATATATATATATATATATATATATATATATATATATAAAAGTATAAGTGTGAGTGAAAAATGGGTTGATGTAAATGGGTTGAAAGACAGTAGCGGAGATAGGATAACGTCGGTGAGAGGAGTTTGTTTCATCCATAGTGTTCGCGTGCGAAGGCGTTCTTGCATGATAAAAGTCCACTTTGACTCATATCCCTTCATCATCATGAGTCTCCTAAAAGAGGACTTGATAGACTAACGCGAGGGGGGAAGGAAAGGGTTCGATAAAGAACGATTTCCTGGAGTTTTAGAAAGTCAACTAATGACGTATCTAGGTTATGTGCAATCAATTATATATATATATATATATATATATATATATATATATATATATATATATATTTTATATGTATTAAGTATAAGAGTATATATATGATCGAACAAGTAGAGAGAAGAAAGCAAACTATATCTATTCAAACAATGTAATCAACTAAAGCATATTAATCTAAGCATGGCAATGAGTTATGAAAGAATGGCGTACCCGGTGGTCTTCAAAAAATCTTCAAAATCATCAATATGACATATAGACTTTGAAAAGGTCTATGTTGAGAGAAACTTCAAGATTGCCTCAAGGAAAGTTCATCTAGCCATTCGATCCCCATTGTCTCTTTGGTCCAAAGTTGTTTGGTCCAAACATGTTTAACATTTGACTAGGATGCATGAAAGGTGGTAGTATACCCCAAGGATTGTAGCTTTGTTGGTAGTTCCACATTTGATTACTATTGTTATTATAGTTTTGCCTATTTTGGTTTCTTCTTGGTTGAGGTGTTTTAGACCTAGGTTTAGAATTATTTGATTTCCTAGGTGGTGGTGTTTTAGATCTTGTCTTAGATTTAGAAGATCCTACCTCGTTTTTTAAAGACGGTTTATAAAAAGCTTTTACTTCTTCATTGTTGGCAAGAGGTATTTTTCTATCATTTACAAGTATATACTTAGGATTAGATTTTAGAGGTTTTTGTTCGTTAGGTTCATTTTCGAATTTGACATTTTTAATCTCGCTTGTTGAAGCTTCATTTGAGTTAAATCCTAAACCGGTTTTATCTCCGGATGCTCTTTGAACACTTATTATTTTATTAAGTGAGCGACTACTATTTTTAAATTTATTAAGTTTGCTAATTTCTTCCCTAAGTATTTCGTTTTCATCTTTAAGCATTTGACATGACTTGCATTCTTCAAAAATTTCTTTACCTTTTTCAAGTTGATGTATTTTAATTTTTAGTTCAAGTACTTCATTTTCCAATTGATTGTTTATGTATTTTAGTGATTTGTTTTTAGCCATTACTAGTTGTCCTAATTTGCATAGCCTATTATATTCATTATCTAGATCTTTTTCATCTAATGATAAACTTTCATCACTAAAATATTCGGTTTCGGAATGTACCTCATTTGATGTATTCGCCATAAGACACTTTTCTTCTTTTGTCGTTTCTTTCTCATCTTCATCACTATCACTCCAAGCACCTCCAACAAAGGCTCTTTGATTTTGATCTCTTGTCATCATTGGATATTTTCCGATGAGGTGATTTGGATCACCACACTTGAAACACTTTCTTTCCATCTTGTTGTTCTTGTCATCTTTACTCTTTTGAAATGTTTTCTTTTCATCATACAGTTGTCTTATGAATCTTCCTCTCCTTTTGAAGAATTTCTTGAAATCTCTTACGGCCATGGCATATTCTTCGTCATCACTTTCGGAAGATGAGCTATCTTCGATACTAGATTCCTTTCTAGCTTTCAAGGCGATTGACTTGCTTTGCTCTCATTTTTCTTTGACCATTTCGGAGTCCTTCTTAATGATGACTTCGTAAACTTTTAGATTTCCAATTAATTCATCAAGTTGCAATGTTGACAAATTCTTCGATTCTTCAATAGCCGTCACTTTAGCTCGCCATTTTGGATGAAGAGCCCTAAGAAACTTCCTAACAAAATTCTTACTAGAAAAATTCTCATCAAGTGCTTTTAAACTTGTGATGATAGTGTTAAATCTAGCAAAAGCATTATCAATTGATTCCTCTTCCAGAATCGTGAATTGCTCATATTGTTGAACAAGTAGATCTATCTTATTATCTTTGACTTGACTATTACCTTGGTGAGTTATTAGTAAAGAGTTCCAAATTTCTTTTGCGGTTTCACACATAAAGATCCTTTCGTACTCTTTACATGGTAGCGCATTATAAATAACCATTTTTGCTTCATTATTTTTAGCAAGTTTTCTTTTTAAATCATCATTTTGTTTTTCAAAAGGTACGATTTCATCTTTCTTAGTTTCCGGGTTATTTTGAATAGGTAAAAAATCACCATTAGTAATAACATGCCAAAGATCTAGATCTTTTGACTTCACATAAGTTTCGAATCGATTTTTCCAATATAAAAATCCATCACTTTCAAATAGTGGTGGTCTTTGCATAGATTGCCCTTCTAAATATTTTTCAGATTCCATAGATCGTTACAAGTTTTAAAATACAATATATTTTAAAAATCTTGCTAGACGTGGCTCTGATACCAATTGTGGAAAACTAGAAGGGGGGTTGAATAGTTTTACGTCCTTTTAAAAGTTTATTATCAAAAATATTTTGTAGCTTATTAAAAACTTTCGATTCGATCTCAAGTGAATTCAAATGACAACCAATATAAGCAATTCTAATGTAATAATGAAAGTATTGAAATGCAATGAAGAAAAGATAGAGTTAGAAAGATCAAACCACAACACGCGAATTTATAGTGGTTCGGCTACAAGGACACCTTCCTTGCCCTACTCCACTCCCCGAGTACCACACTCGATAGTTTTCTTCACTATGTCAACAAACTCCTTATGGTGGAGAAACCTTACACACCTTGGCTTACACGAGTTAACGACACAAAGCTAAATGTCGAGTTCTAATCGTAGCTAGAACCAATCTCACGACTTCTTCAAGGCTTCACACCTTCTTCACAACTTCACAACTTCTTCAAGGCTTCACACCTTCTTCACACCTTCACAACTTCACACCTTCTTCTATGCACAACTAATTCACAACTACTAAACTATTTTACAACACACCTAGTTTCTACAATCAATAAATTTACACAACACTTTTACAAATATCTAACACAACTACAATATGAAACTAGCTATTCACAACACTACTACAATTAGATGGATGTAGAGAAGTGTTCTTCTTCTTGCACTTGAATGAATGAAGCTTTGGATCACTTGGAAACAAAGACTTATGAATTATATGATCAAAGGATTTTAGATCTAGAAATGAAGGTTGGATCAGAAAGTTTATAGTGCAAAAAGGTGAGGAAAATGTGTGAAATGATCCAATATTTATAGGGCCAGATTTTACTGTTCGGGAGCGTGCCGGTCCCCTTAATTAGAGGCCAGTCCCCTTAATCATTAAGGGGGCCGCCTAGTAAAATTAAGGGGGCCGCCCTCCTGAACGTTGGAAAAGTTTTTCTGGATAAAATTTGCCCTTTTTGGTTGGAAATTTGAAATCATATCTTTGTGGTTTAATATAGCGTTACCAAAAATGATTTACAAATATATATAAAATGTTTATATCATTTTATAAGATGTTATGTCTTAAGATAAAATTCCTTTGATCATGTAATGTATAAGATGCTTAGTTTATGCACACCTTAAGTGATATTAGATGTAGAAGTAAATATTTGTTACCAAATACTTGTTTACTTCTTAATCTTGACTTAATTTGATTTAAGTTTTGTGATTATCAAAACATAGGTTTATTGAGAGATATTAATAACCTTTTTAAGCATTATTTATATCAACAAATTCATCTGTTTAGGAACCTATTGAAGAGGATGCTTACAAATCTGTTAAAGATGATGATGTCGGTGTCGAAGATTCAAAGGTGTGTGTTTTAGTAAATATTTGTTTAGATATATGATCTGTTTATTTATGTATTTACATTTTTTTCTTTTAAGGAACCTATGGAAGAGGTTGCTTACAATGCTGTTAAGGATGATGATGTCGTTGTCGAAGATTTGAAGGTGTGTGTTAAAGACCATATGGAGGTTTAAGTTATACCAATTTGGAGGTTTAGTTTACTAATAATAATTTTGTATTAAGTTTCAGGATTCAGCAAATGATTTGATGGATTTTCCTACCTTTTCCACTCTTCCTGAGGATATGGTATGCAATTTTCATACCTAATCAATCTTGATGTTGAAAAAAAAAATCATACATAATCCTATAAACATTTGTGTTGGAAATTTACTGATTACTTTAAACATTTGTGTTGGAAATTTACTGATTACTTTGACTTAATTGTATCTCAGTTTCAGGATACCAATTGTTTTGTTGATCAAATTGGTGTCACACATGATGACAATGAACTGGTATGCAAATTGGTGTCACCCATTCGGGATAACTCAGGGAGTAATGTGGTATGCAAATCTCATGTCTTGAGTTATATAATATTGTCCCATTGTTATCCTGAAAATTTTTGAAATTCCCAAAAAGGGACAATTATTTTTCGGATTTATTTATTTAGTACAAACCCAACCCCATTTCCCAATTTGGTCAAGTGCGATCGTGCGATCCTATTAACTTTATTACACGTGTCCCATATTTGTTTTATCAGTTATTAGCTCAGTTTTACACATTCCTCAGTTTTACATAAAAGTCAATATTAGCCTTTAAAATTTATAGCAGCTTCACTGTTAGGAAGATGGGTATAGGTTGCTCATATTAGCCTCATTTAGTTTATTGACTGGGTATAGAATTTGTTTCAGTCAATTGGGTATAGGATTTGGTGTCGTCAAGTTGGGCATTATGACATTTTAACAAAACTAATATTTTCCTTAGTTATTTAATGTATATTTTATTAGCTCTCTAATGTCGATGAATCTACTTAATTAATAAGTATGTTCATGACATTTTATTTGAGCGATAAAAATGATAGTAAGAACATGTTTTCTAAGGACTTAAAGCTCAATTATAGCGGAAGATCTATCTAACATTTTTGGTTTTGAGCTTTAATGTTTTATTTTCAGGATACCGTTTTATACAGGTTGGTGTTTGATCAAACACCAACCTGTATAAAACGGTATCCTGAAAATAAAACATTAAAGCTCAAAAGCAAAAACGATAGATAGATCTGCCGTTATAATTGAGACGTCTTCAATGCGAGAATGATATAGTGTGGACTGTTCATGACATGCCACACTTCTTCATTATCGCATTCAAGATGAGTGATGTTTCTTAAACTATTTTCTTTACTAAACATCTGTAACGTTTCATCTCAAGTTGTTAAAAAATGCTAGTATAATGTTGTACTGATGTTGTGTTGATCTAAGCAGTCCATGTTTAATGTAGTAAGCTTTACTATGGTTTACTTCATGTTGATGTAACGCATGCTGAGGCAGAACAAAATTTGTCGCCTAATCCGGAAATCTCCGAGATTAATGTGGTATTTACTAAATTCAAAATATATTTCTTAAGTTTCATGATTAATTGTATATAATTTTCATTAATTGTTTCGTTGGATGAGCAGATGGATGATGATGTTAAAACTGTAAAGGTTCCCTTCGAACGTGAGCGAAAGAAGAGCCGACATCTTTGTCATCCGTATACAGCTCCACCACCTACTACACCAAAAAGAACCAAAAAGTGTCATACTAAAGCTAAGATATCCATGTCTAGGATGCAATCTCTGATTGGTGAAGATGGAAATGATATCATTCTTGAACCGTGGGTAGAGGTATATGTCCGTTTATGTATTTTTTTTACCTTATATATTTGACCATATTCCAGTAGTTTAGTTTAGTAACCATGATTATTTTCTCATCTAAATGTTTCATAGAAATTGAATCGTCCTGAATTTTCCCCTCCCACCATGATCAATCCTCATCTGGAAATAAACATGTTATTGCGTACAAAGAAGGAGATGACATTTGTTTTACCATGGGTTAGCGGATAATTTTATAATAAGTTTTGGGCTGCTTTAGTGGGCAAGGATGGAAACCGACGAGCTTGGCTCCATGATTTGGTACGTCATTATTACTTGTTAAGTAGCATTTTTAAAAAAATTTGCTTGAAGTTGTTTATGCCATGTAGTACAATGACCTTGAAGTTGTTTGTGCCACGCAGAATTGTTACGAGTACTTCATATCGCCTCTAGGAGTTATTAATAGTAATGCAACAATAATAACTATACTTATTACTATTACTATTTGGATGATAAACTGATGAAAATCTTACATCTAGAATTGTTCATCATGTGCATTTACATAGCGATAGTCACAATTAATAATAGGTAGTAAAAATAATGATAACAATAATCATAATAATAGTTGTTACTATTAATACAAGTAACTAATTTTAGTGGTATGAAAACATATTGTGTCGGTTAACACTGTTTGCGTGAATCATGTGTTCGTAGCAGTGGTTTTAAAATGAGTCTTCTTGCAAGATAACATATGTATGTGTGAACATCTTCATTAATTAGTAACTATTTTCTGTATACTTTGATATTGCAGCACATAGAGGCATGGTTTATGTATATGTGGCATTTTAGACCGCATGATGCTGATTGGGTAATGGCCGGGTCATATTTCAGTCCACAGATTGTAAAGCGAGACCTCTCGTTTTATTATGCAAATGGCATTGCCTATGGTGTGCCTTGGTATGACGAAAATGTTGAAAAGGTAACAAGTCCATTTCTATCAGGTCTCAATTTAGATATGTATTGGGTCTGATTTTCATTGTCTACACCTTTGATATTGTAGGTTTACTTTCCAATAAATGAGCCAAAAGTTCATTGGGCCTTGGGAGTACTTCATATTCGATCAGGTGTAGTTACGATATACGACAGCCTCCTGGGTCCTGATGATGAAGGTAAGTCATGGTGGGATGAATTTATGGCAACTTTTGGAACGGTAATTCCACATTATTTGGAAGAGACGGGGGTGATGGCCAAAAAGAACATTGAACCCAAAAGTTATTCAATAACCTTTGGATATGAAGAAAATGTGCCGGTACAGGGAGGTTATTATGGAGATTGTGGTATTTGGCTCTGCATATTTTTCTACCGTTTGACACACAACCTTCCTTTGATGGTGGATGATCCCGTTCAGTTTGCTCTAGCATACCGCGAACAAATGATCGATTTTTAT
The DNA here is from genome assembly GCA_030686995.1 of Artemisia argyi. Classification (NCBI taxonomy): domain Eukaryota; kingdom Viridiplantae; phylum Streptophyta; class Magnoliopsida; order Asterales; family Asteraceae; genus Artemisia; species Artemisia argyi. Next base: position 177,018,568 of record CM060707.1, on the reverse strand, counting down.
TGGAAACACAAGAAGGTGGTTTCAATGGAATCGAAATGAAGGTTTATGATGTCTTGTATTTGAATTGTCATTTGTCAGTTTATGGTTGGGTAACATTGCATCCGCAGTAGGTCTATGATGTAAACAATTATTTTGTGTATGGTTGGATAACATTGCATCCGCAGTAGGGCTATGATGATTATGGTTGGTTACATTATGATGTAAACATTTGGTTATGCAACTTGGTTGCATAATAGTTTAGGTTGTGTAGGAATTTAGGTTGCGTAGTCAACCTCCATATTTTGTAAACAATTAATGGTTGGAAAATAGCCCATAATTATCATAATTTAGGAGTTTATGTCTATGTGTCATTTGTTTGTGCAGCTTGGTTCTCCCCTTTACATTATTTATGAAACATATGCTCTAAATGCAAATACAAGATGAATAGTCATTTGAAAACTAGTAATCCTAAAAAATAAAACATTATAAATCCTAAGTATTAAAACATTACAGATCATAACAATTAAAACATCACATATCCTAGACAACGCACCATTAGATCCTAACAATTAAAACATTACATATCCTAGATATTAGGTGAAACAAGGGTCTCCGTAAACAACACACCATTAGAACATGTCCAAGAAGTAACTGGATAAAAACGGTCAAACCACATCATACCAGTATCGATTTCAAAAATCTTCTGAAATTTTGCCATCACAAACCACTTATTTCCGTTTGTCACATAATGCGTTATCGAGCACCACAAATCAAGTGATATTAAAGGAAATGAGTGGATACAATACCATGTACCTTCTTGAAGGATCCACATCTCAATTTTCATCTCATGATAACCAGTGGCAGCAAACATCACTAGCTCATCTTGTGCATTCACTAATCAAATTTGAGCGATTCCGTGGCTAGGAATCGGTGGAAAGCTTAACATACTAAATTGCTCCTAATTTACATCAAAAGAAATCATGAAATGGCTACCTCCAACCATTGAGTCGCTAATAGTGAAATAAAGATTACCACCACACAAAGTACCTGATGACAAATTGAAACGGGTGGTTAGATACTCTGATGGTAATATAAGAGGTATGTATCTCCATGATTCGTCACTCCTAGAATACAAATTGACAGAAAGCGTATCATCCCTACGCCTTATGTACAAGACTTTTAAATCATCGTGCGTGTTGGTGTACAAACCAACTGCATCAAGAATATCTTTATAGAACTCGTTGGAATATGGGGATGGCTATCGTTTGAAAGCCGTAGTGACTGGGTTCCAAAGGAACAACTCGGATGTCAACTTATTGCAAACACACAATAATCCATTCAAATGTGATAGTATAGAGAAGGGATTGAATAGATTACGATATGATTGAAGGTCGAAAGGAATGGTGATGCTTTTGCCCGGCTCGTAATGATGGGTTTCAAATTTGATTGGATAAATTGAGCACGTTTGGTCTTCAATTATGAGAACTTTTTGATTAGATAGAATTGCCGAGTGAGAACAATGTTCCTTTACAAAGGCATTTCCTAAAAGTACTGTATTCCATGTCTTAGATACACTCTTGAATTGACCAACAGCCTTTGGTGGCACTCTTGTTAGTATCCCAAAAAAGATTATTTCATCAGAAATTTGAGCCATAATGTGTTTGTTTTGTGTGTTTAATTTGATTGTAAAGAGATTTATGTGAAATGATGCAATGTATGTCTTTATATAATGTGTTTTTGGCGCTATAAATTTGGCGGGAAGTTTTTGGCGGGAAGTTTTGGCGGGAAGTTTAAATGTGCGACAGTGCGATTTTCTAATGTGCGAATATAGTTTTTAAAATTAAATATGTGGTTGTAAAGCAAGTTTCGATTTAATTAAAGGGTAGCATGTAAATAGAAATGTGGTACTTAATAACTTTAACACATACAATAAGAAAGTTCATTAGATGGAAAAACAACTAATACATCCTAAACAAATACTTAAAACGACCTAATCAATAATATCTAGAAATCCTAATAATACAGCGTAGACATATGAAATACAAAGGCTAAATGTAAAACATTCTAACATACTAAATTTCACAAAGTTAATAAAAAAACAACATGATTTTGAGCTGTAAATTCCACATAAATTGTTGAATTACTTCAAACTGAGATTGTCCATGCCGTCGGGAAGGTTTTGTTGGGCGGCAGCTGATTGAATCGCCTTTCTTTGATTCTTCAACAACTCCACCTCTTTCCTGAGTACCATTATATGGTTTCTCAATTTGATACACCTTGGACAATTTGCATTTTGAGGATTTGATGCTGAATTTCTAGATGATCCTTCATCTAGCGCTTTCTTCATGATAACAGTTTGTATGTGTTTTTTTTTTGAGGATAAGAGTATTGTATGTGTTTATTATGAGGATAAGAGTGTATATATAATGTGTTTTTGGCGCCTAAAAAATAGCAGGAAATTTTTGGCGGGAAAATTTTAGCGGGAAATTTTGGCGGGAAAAGTGAATATGTAGTACCATGGTAGTAAATATGTGGTAGTTATAAAGTGAAATAGCATTTAAGTTTCATATTGTGCGAATGCGTGAATGTGCGAATGTGTGAACGTGCGAATGTGCGAATTAGTATTTCTTTATAACAAATTCGAAATAAATCTTGTATTAAAACATGTGTTTAGTTAATATCTAGTTATTTAAAATTTAAAATTAAAAGTATTAAAAGTACCATGTAATTAATAATTACAATCTTGAGTGTTTGGATAGAAGTTTACGATTTCTAGTGATTAAGCAGTTTTGGGTGTCTCTAATCGTGTGTGGACATCAGTTTTTGTTGATCCCAGTTGAGCAAACGATCTTATATAGAAGTTGACTTAAAGTAAAACACTTAAGCTTGAATGCGGAATGTAAAAGCTTAACTTAAGAAGAACAATTCACTATCAACACTTCAATATTATTATTAATACGAGCACTCAACAATGCTAGGATTTTACAACCTTGAAGTGTAAACGAAAACTTAACAATACGTGTACTCAATCTAACCCTAGGATCCTCCTTTTATAGACCAAGGAGTCCTACTAGGTTTACAATAACTTTCTATGCAAGATAAGAATATTCTAGACGTATAAGATATACACACAATCTATTCTATAATTATCTACTACGGATACATGCTTATCACTTCAGCAGTAGTTTCCTTCAGCAGTATTTTCCTTAGCAGCACTTTGTCATCAGCAGCAGAATCATTTATACTAGCAGCAGTTTCATCACAGCAGCAGTTTCACTCAGCAGCAAAACTCAAAACCCAACAATCCTCCCCTAAACTTAATATTTATTTCTAAATCATTAAGTTTCTTCAAAGCTCATCTAAACACCAGGAGGATGCTTCCAAACAATCAAGTCTTGAGATGTCTGTTGATCAAGTATCTTCTTATACTTTGACAGCAAATTGAATGCCTGATCATCAGTATCATAGTCTTTCTGCAAGTTGAGTAATCCAGCACCATTAACCATCTGATTGACAGTATTCCAGTATCTTACCACTGGGTAATCCTTTTCAGCTAGCATATACAAAGTAATTGGTCCAATTTCTAGCATATGAACTCCAGAATCTTGAAAGAGTCTCCATTTTCTTACTTTGTATTGTACTATCTCTGTCCACTCAGAATCATCCATTGAAGGTTCATACATAAGTTTTAGAGCTCTCCACATAACATTATCAGACATAGTTATGATATGATCAATTGATCTTTCTCATACTTTTTACCATCAAACTTCTCAGCTCCAAACTTTGCTTTGTACAACTTCCACAAGTCATCAACATCCTCTCTATCAAAGTAGTATAGCATCTGTTGAAATCTAAGAAACCTGTGAGTATTTCCGTCAGATCTCTCAACATCATGAAATGCTCCAATGTTAGTATCATATCCTGTAGTTACTTTGATAATAGGATATTTGATTCCTATTGGTATGGCATCAACTACTTCAGGATCTTCCATCTTGCCAACCATAGTGTAAACCTTCAATTGTTCTTTTAAATGCTCAGGAGGAATATGATCACAATCATTCTTGAACTCATCTCCTTCTGGCTTAGAACTGCTTTCTTCCCCTGTTTTCCTCTTCTTCTTTGCAAATGATTTATGAACTACACCTTTTCTTTTACCACTTTGCACAGAAGAAGTAGTCTTAACTGCATCATCAAGCTGCTTAATAACATCTGCTTCTTGAACATGCTCTACTTCAGCTACTTTTTCAGGTACCAACTTTTTATTCATCTGAGCAATATGTTCTAAATCTTCAACACAACCCATAGGATAGAAGGTATCTGTCAGTCTCTTAGCTTGTTGATACAAGTCAAAAACCTCTTGATCAGACTTAGTTTTTAACTGTACCAATTTCCATCCCTTCATATTCTTCAGATATCTTTCTTACTCTTTTCTTTGTTGCAATGGAGTTGGACCTCTAAGTACCTTTTTCTTCTTTCTAGTAGCAGCATCTTCTTTCTTTTTCTTAGCTGTGAACTCCCATACCCAAGATCTCACATCAAAAGTTGGATCTTCATTATCCTCAATCTTGATCATCTTGTTGAGTTCAATATCAGCCTCTATTCTTATCTTCTCATCAACCCATTCCTCATACCTCCTTAAATCTTCAGTCTCCTTTTCAATCCTTTCCTTTTCCTTCTGAGCCAGCTGTTGTTCTTCTTGATCAATCAACTCTTGTTCTTTTAATGCAGCAGCTGAGTCATGTTTAATTTGTAATTCCTTAGGCCACATATGAAAAGGTATTACAGAGTAGTCAAACCCCTTATACATCCATTGAGATTCTGCAACTTGCTTGGCCTTCCCTTTGTCAGTAGATGATGATACAATCTTCTTTGGTTGAGCAGTAGGTTCTCTGAATACAACTCCTTTTAGAGGTAAACTTGGTGTTGATGATGTGATTGTTGTTGTAGGTTGTTGTGGTAGTGATGGTGGTGGTAGTGGTGTATGTGTTGAAGATGATTCATATGGAACTTCTGTAGCCTTCTTACTTAACAAAACCATTGCTTCAGCAGCAGCATTATCACTAGACCCAGCAGCAGAGTCTTGTGCATCAGCAGAATTCACTTTTCCACTAGCAGCAGGATCAGCAAGATCCTTAGCAGCAGAATCATGAGCAGCAGTAGAGTCATTAGTCTTGTCAGCAATAGCAGTATTTTCAAACTCTTTCACCATTGAATCCCCCAAAGTCATCAAAGCTTCACCCATCAACCCTGTTGCCTTCACTAATTGCTCAGGCTCCAAAGTCTTGAGTTTTTCCACCACCTTTTCTTGAGTAGCAATCACCTTTTCCATTACAACCTCATTCCCTGATTGATCAGCAACCACAAAATTTTCAGCATCCTGAGGACTTTCCACATCCATGTCTCCAATCACTGGAACCTCCCCTGAAACCATTTCTTCATTCATAACCTGAGCACTTTCATCCCTCTTCAAATTTGCCTCCCCTGAACCCATGACATCTTTATTCCTCCCCTGTTTGGGAGCATCCTCTTCCAAACGAGTAGATAGTTCAGGTGAACTGATAACTTGAGAAGTGCCCACTTTCTTTAGCCTTTTCAATGAGGTTGAAGATCTTGATTTCTTCAATTTCTTAATCTATTTCTTCAATGTTGTAATGAGCTTGCCTTGATCTTCAACAACTGTAGACAGAGTAAGAACTTTATCTTCCAAAGTAGTACACTTCAACCCCAAATTGGTACAAGTAACCGTCAATTCCTTAATGAGTTGCATAGTAGTCTCATCACTTCGACCTGTGTTGCCTGGTCCGAGAGGTGAATCATGGACATTGTCATCATGTACAAGATTTTCCATCAATTCATTTGTCACTGGCCTGTCCTCATCACTTCGACCTGTGTAACCTGGTCCGAGAGGTGAATCTTGGGACATAAACTCAGTATCAAACCTAGTTTGATCATCTGAGCCCCCTATATTTTCCATTTGGCTAGGGTTACCATCCTGAGAAGTAGATTCAGAAGAATCCTTTTCTCTAGATATTGCCTTGGTTTGGGTCTTATTTATGTTATCACTATCCTGCTCTGCTGCTAAGCTAGAAGCAGTAGTGACAGCCCTTGCCAACATGTCCCCTTCATCAACTAGGACAGCCTCATCTGGTACAGCCATACTAACACTATCCTGAGGTAGATCAGTGTTCTTTTTGGTTTTCCTACGGGTATAGTGTATTTTGGGTTGTGTGGCAGATGCAGAAAAATTGGGCGTGTGATGGGAATCAGTGGGATTTCCTGATCCTTCACCCTGAATATTTTGCACAAGTTGCACCATAGAAGGTGTAAGATTTGTATGTGTGCCTGAAAAACTTTTTCCATGCTTAACCAAGAAAGTGAAAGTTTTTGAAACCAATTTTGGAGCTTCATAATAACCAGTATGGGATCTAAAATCTGTAAGTTGGTCAACAATAAAGAGCTGGAGAAATCTTGGATAAAGCAAATAAGAACCAGACTCTTTAACACTTTTAACAATCCCCTCCAATATCATATTTGAAAAATTGAATGGTTGACCTGTGCTTAAGCATACCATTGCAGAAGCAATAGTAGCACTAAACTCATGCCACCCAGAAGTTTTAGGACTCAAACAATGAAGGAGAATGTGTACCAAAAACTTGTATTGAGGACAGAGAAGAGCTTTTTGAAATTTTAAATTTTTATGCTTGCCCTCATACCCCAAAGTTTTTAAACCAGCAAAAATAGCAGAATTAGCAAGACAAGTAGTCTCTGTTTCATCATTTAAGAGAAGAGATTCCCTTATAGATGATTCAGTGATACGAACCTTTTGCCCATCTACTAAAGCACTGACATATTTTTCCCCATTCATAGATTTGACTTTTGCAGTAAGCCAAAACTGTTTGATGTAGGAAACAAATATAGTAGGATTCACAGTGAGTACATACCTAAGAGAAGTAGCATTCAAAAATTTAACCATATCTGTGAGCTCTTCAGGAACCAACTCTTCATCCAAAACAACCACACTATTGTGTTGCTCTGCCCAGGTACGTACGCAATCCATGAATTAGGGTTTAGAGAAATTGGGGATAATTGATTTTGACAATAATGGAGTGTTAGGGTTTGTGAGAACTTCAATTTGGAGCGTATATAAACCAATTATGAAGATTAATTAGGTTTTAAACTGATTGGTAGAAGTTACACATACCACCCTTTCACTTACAACCGTAGCAGCATAACCCAGTCATCCACAACTAGCAGCAGAATGAAACAACTAGCAGCAGAGTGAAAATAAGCCAGCAGCAGAGTTGACTAATCAAACTTGGTCAAAAAGTCAATAACCCATAACAATTAATGCACTTGATACTCCGAAATCCCTATAAAACCGGACGCAATCTTTTCCCTAATTCACCACAATCAAACCCTAATTACAATCAGAAACGCCAATCACACAATCAAATCTTCCAATCACCCAAATCAACTCATCAATAACAATGAAATCTTCACCCGAAATAATCAACATCTCATCCGATTCTTCTTCTGAGGATGATTCACCATTTGAAACATATGTCCCTCCCTTCCGTCCTCCTCACAATGGTTGTAGAACCAAGGAGCAAGCCAGAAAGAGGAAGCATGATCTTCCGGTCTTCAAAGATGTCCTACATTTGAATCAAACCCCAAGCACTTCGAGGGGTAAAGAGGTGATGTCCCCCAAGTCTCCATCGTCTTTAGAATCATCAGAAGACCCTGCTTGGATCCCTATCAGACCACCATCTCCCAAGGAGCTTGTTTCCCCCTTTATCTACACATCATCAGATGAGGATGAACCAGACTACAATCCACCATCCACTCCAGAAAGACCATCATCATCAAGGCCAAGATCCAAGACATATACTAAGGCAAGAAAGGCAAACCCTCCACTTCCTAAGAAGAGGAAGACTGTACTTGGGCTTCCATGCCCTAGAAAATGATGTTTTAAGTCTTTGTATTGTAGGTTGTGATGTAGCAGTCTTTTGTTATTTCAGAACTTGATGTGGATGTACTCTTTTGTTGAATGTACTCTTGTGATTGATGAATAAAATCTTTTGAATTTCTGTTTAATAATCTTGCAAATAATCAATTCTCAATTTATCCTGCAAAATGTTAGTCCAAACACCACAAAGTATACAGAAAATATACTAGCAGTAGAGTAAAATAGCAGCAGAGTACATTGCAACTTAATCACTTGCTTCTTAAGAAGCAGTAGAAACAGATGAACAATCAGCACAAGACCTTTACACATTTTACAAAAACCATAAGAGATAAGTTTTTCAAAGATTAATCATATCAATGTTTGCAATTAAGAATTGAAATCTTCCCACATCAAAGTGTTTAGTAAGAAGATCAGCAACATTGTTATCAGTATGAATTTTAACAATTTGAATTAACTTCTTTTCATAGCAATCCCTTATGAAATGATGTCTTATCTCAATATGTTTTGTTTTAGAATGAAAAACAGCATTTTTAATTATGCAAAGTGTGCTGTTGTTATCAATATGAATTTTGGTGTTCATGAAATTCTACCCATAATCCAGTAGTTGATTTTGCATCCATAGCACTTGACCACAGCAACTTGAAGCAGCCACATACTCAGCTTTAGTTGTAGAATTTGCAACCACTGTTTGTTTCTTGCATTGCCATGACACCAATCTGTTTCCAAGAAATTGACAACCTCCAGTTGTAGACTTTCTATCCAAGCAAGCATCAGCATAATCACTGTCTGAATATGCCACCAAATCAAAAGGTGAATCCTTAGGATACCATAGGCCCAATTTTGGTTGATGCCTTAGATACCTAAAAATCCTCTTCACTGCATTGAGATGTGATTCTTTGGGACATACTTGGAATCTTGCACAGGCACATACAGCAAACACGATATCAGGCCTTGATGCTGTAAGATACATCAATGAGCCAATCATAGACCTGTACAAGTTAACATCTACTTCTTTTCCATTTTCATCCTTCAACAAAGGTTTGTTGGTATCCATGGTTGTCTTAGCAGGCTTAGCATCTTCAAATCCAAACTTCTTCAAGATGTCATTTACATACTTGTCCTGACTGATAAATATGCCATCTTTCTTTTGAATCACTTGTAGTCCCAAGAAGAAGTTGAGTTCTCCCATTGAACTCATTGCAAACTTATCCTTCATAAGCTTCTCAAAATCAACACACATTGCCCTGTTTGTTGAACCAAAGATGATGTCATCAACATAAATTTGTACCAGCAAAATATCATCTTTTTGTCTTTTGAGAAACAATGTCTTGTCAATCTTTCCTCTACTGAACCCAGAGTCTAACAAATATGTTGACAAAGTATCATACCAAGCTCTGGGAGCTTGATGTAGTCCATACATTGCTCTATTCACCTTGTAAACTTTGTCAGGATAATCAGGATCCTCAAAACCTGGTGGTTGAGACACATAAACTTCTTCTGTAATGGTCCCATAAAGGAAAGCACTCTTTACATCCATCTGATACGCCACAAAATCTTTGAATGAAGCATAAGCCAAGAATAGTCTAATGGCTTCTATTCTTGCCACTGGTGCAAATACCTCATCATAATCAAGTCCTTCTTGTTGTGTGTATCCTTGAGCTACTAATCTAGCTTTATTTCTGATGACTATCCCTCTTTCATCTCTTTTACATCTGAAAACCCATTTAGTACCAATAACTCTTTTTCCATTTGGCAAATCAACCAAAGTCCATACCTCTTGTAGCTTGAATTGTAGAAGCTCATCTTGCATTGCTTCCACCCAACTAGCTTCTTGTAGGGCTTTGTAAGTGTTTTTGGGTTCAATTTGAGATAGAAAGCAGGCAAACAAGCAATTTTGTAGATCTTTATGACTGTTTCTTTGATGCAGAGATCTTGCAAAGAAACTTTGATGTTGAAGATCTTTGAACTCTTTAGTCATTTTCCTTGTTTGTACAGATGATTGAGGATCACTTAGAATTTGTTCTTTTGGATGATTCTTGTGAACTCTTGTAGTAGTAGTGGGACTAACAGGAATATTGAGTTCCAAATTAGTATAGTCTACTTTAGCTCCAAATAATTTACCATCAAGAGCTTCATCATCTGTGTCATCATAGATATTCTTTAGAGGAGGCATATTTGGATCTTCAGGATAATCTGTATCATCAAAAGGTCTATCTTGAGTGTCCAAAGAAGGAAACTGTGATGTAGAAGCAGAGTGAGTAGGCTTAGCAGCAGAATAGATAGAAGTAGTAGTTGCTTGTTTTGGTCTAGCAGTAGAGTCTTCTGAGTTAGCAGTAGAGTCTTCTGGCCTAATTGGAGAGTCAGCAACAACTTCTTTTGGAGCTTCATTGGGTATCTTTTCTGCATCAATAGGAGTTTCATCATCTGCTTGAGCTTCCTTAGGTTTCTCTGGAGGAACATCATCTTCTTGTGTATCTTGATCTTGCTGTAAAGGTATGAAAGTAGGACCAACCTTTAGTTTCTCAATCAAAACAATGTCTTCTTGTGGTTTGTTAGTGCCAACACTAGCAATGACAGGTACTATATTCATTGTTTTGGAGAGGATGTCAACATTAAACATCCATTCAAGTCCTTTTCCAATAGTATTAGATATGTTCTCACTAAACTTGATATGCAAATTCTCCTCTACATGTTTGGTTCTCTTGTTATATACTCTGAAAGCTTTACTATGTACAGAGTAACCAACCAAATTCCCTTCATCAGCTTTCTCTTCAAACTTTCCTAACTGATCTTTAGTGTTCAAAATAGTGACAGGACATCCAAATGGCTTAAGAAAATCAATTATTGGTTTCTTCCCATGAAAGAGCTCATATGGAGTTTTGTTGTGAGGCTTTACTACCTTACTCCTGTTCTGCACAAAACATGCAGTGTTTACAGCTTCAGCCCAAAAAGGTATAGGTAGTTTAGAATCAGCTAACATTGTTCTTGCAGCCTCAATAAGTGTCTTATTTCTTCTCTCTGCAACACCATTCTGCTGTGGAGTTCTTGCAACACTATACTGTCTTAGAATTCCTTTCCCCACACAGAATTGATTCATCACACTATTCTTGAACTCAGTACCATTGTCACATCGGATAATTTTCACTTTAGGGTTGTGCAGGTTTTCTACTCTTGTAATGAATTCTTTAAGAATCTCTGGTGTTTCATCTTTAGTGGCTAAGAAAAACACCCAAGTAAACCTGCTGAAGTCATCTGTGACAACTAGGCAATATGACTTCTTATTCAAACTTTTCACAAAAACAGGCCCAAATAAATCCATGTGTAGCAAATGCAAGGGCTCTGTATTTGTATTCATAGTCTTTGACTTGAATGAGACTCTGTGTTGTTTTCCCTTCTGACAAGCAATACAAGTCTCACAGTTTTCAAACAACTTTGTGGGCATGCCTCTCACAAGATTTCCTTTCACCAACTTATTCATTGTCTTGTAGTTCAAGTGCCCAAGTCTTCTATGCCATAATTTGGACTCATCAACAGTGGCTTTTGCAATCAGACAAGTTAAAGCTCTTTTGGGAACTATGTTCTTAATATGGTCATTGTATATATTTTCATTTCTAGGGACCTTCAATAGCACAAATTTATCATTTGGCAACTGAAAATCAGGAGAAAGGATCATACATTCAGTGTCTATAAAAAGAACAAAATTCCTTTTGTCACACATTTGTGAAACCCTAAAGAGGTTAAACTTAAGCCCTTTCACAAGAAACACCTTCTCAAAGTCCAAATTCCCAGTTTTCAAAGTGCCTCTACCAATAATCTTTCCACCTTTTGGATCATTCCCAAAAGCAACATAACCACCTTCAAAAGCCTCAAAATCTTCAAGCTGAGACTCATCTCCTGTCATATGTCCAGAGCATCCACTATCAACTATAACCATATCTTTAAGCTCATCCAGTAGATTACCCTGCACATGAAAATAGAGAAATTAGTTTCTCTTGGGGACCCAAGCCATTACTGACTTGGATCTGCCTTGTGCATCAACATAGTTAAATTTCTTTAAATCACTTGATGCACTGCTGGTTTTGGAAACATTGTTTGTAGCATTAGATTTTGGTTTCCAAACCCAACAAGCTGAGGCCGTAACAACATAAAAATGATTTCCAACAACTGTATTTGATAAAACTTTTGGCCCAGAAGTAGAAAGTTTTGTACTAGCAGCAGATTGCTTACTAGCAGCAGAGTGCTTACTAGCAGCAGAGTGCTTACTAGCAGTAGAGCCAGCAATAGAACCAGTTGTGGTTTTAAAAGCACCATTGATTTAGCAGCACAAATTGATCTAGTTGCACCAGATCTTAACAACACAGCCCTAGGAATCATATTTCTATTTGGAAGAGGGTGAGTATTCTGATTAACATATTTGTGATTCACCCTAGAGTATTGATTCCAAACAGGTTTCTTGTGGTCAGGACAGCTATTAATCAAATGTTCAAAGCTACCACACTTATAACAAGCCTTTTGCCTCAATTGAAACTCACTACCTAATTTGTTTGAAACTAGGTTATTAAAGTTTCTCTGATTACCCCTAGGCTTATTATTGAAACCATTCATTCTTTCTCTAGAAATCTCTTTATACCCAACCATTTTTCTAGAGATACCTTGACCTAGCACAGGTTTCACAAACTTCACTTGTTCAATTTTAGGTTCAACTTTTTCAATTTTAGCAGGAATTTCTTCCTTTACTACATTATGTTCTTGTTCAACCTGTTCTTGTTCCTCATCACTATCTGAGTACCAATCTTCAATAATGGGAGCATCAGGAAATTTTCTACCCTCTACCTTAGGTGTTTCTAAAACACTTGTACTAGACTCACCTACTGGTTTTTCTATGTTCAGCTCACTAATGAAGGACAATTCTTTTCCTGGTGGAGCATAGGCACTCTTAACAGGAGGAGCAACCTCATTGTAACCTATTCCACTTCCTTTCCTCATTATTGTACTCTCTATAGATTTATTAACCAAATCAGAAGCATATTGTTGTTTGTTTACTCTTACTATATGTTTTCTTTTTCAGCAAGAGCTGCATCTCTATCTTTTTCTGCTTCTTCTAATTTACTTTTAAGAAACTCAATTTCACTGTTTTTCTTAAAAATCTCAACATCTTGTTGGTTAATTCTATCTACATATTCCATCTCACACTCTTTTAAGTACTCAAGTCTTCTTTCAACATTTTGAATACCTACTTTGTAACCTAAGTTATCAAGTTTTAGGTTTTCAACTTCTTTATTTAGACTCTCATTCCTAGACTTAAGTTCTTCTATAGTGTTAGCACAAGACTTAAAAGAACACACAGATAAATCAGAATCATTAGATACCTCAGAGTCAGATCCAGAAGATGATGATGAATAAGCCATTAGTGCAAAGTTATGCACTTCAGGCTTGACTTGAGCCACCAAGGAATAATTTGGTTCTTCATCAGCCAAATCACTCCAATCATACTCTCCCAATCCATCACAAGACACCAATGCAGTAGTAGTATTCTTTGTCTCTTCAGTCTTCTTTGATGCTTCACCACTTTTCTATGGAGCTCTACATTCTCTGGCAAAGTGACCCTTCCTGTTACAATTGTAACACTCTATCTTTGACTTGTCAAAGCTAACATTTTCTTTAGGTCTATACTTGATCTCTCTTCCAGTTCTCTTCCAGAATTTTCTAGCCCTCAAGGTCAACATGGCCATTTGCCATTTAAGATCCATCTCTTCAAGATCATCTTGATCAAGGTGATCCAGATCTTGATTAAGTGCCTGTGACCTTATACTTGTAGTTAGATCAGCCAAGAATGCACATAAAGCCATATCACTGGTGGAATTATTATCAATAGAACTAGTAGCAGATCCATCAGCAGTAGATACTCCATAAGCAGGAGAGTGAGATTCTTTAGACCCCTTTGACTTTGAAGATACAAAGGCAAGATTTTGTGAACCAGAAGTAGATGAAGTAGATAATTCTAGTTCATACACTCTTAAGTTGTTATAGAGGCTTTCCAACTTCATGGTTTCAAAGTCAGGCTTATTCCTCCAAACAACAGTGTGCATACTCCATTCAGGTGCAAGACTTCTGAGGAACTTGAGATTTACATCTTCTTGTGGAACCACATAGCCAACAAGCTTTAGATGACTGACAAGTTGATTGAGCCTGTTGTATGTGCCAATAATCTTCTCTCCACTTTCAGCAGTAAAGTTCTCAAACTGATGCTTCAACATATTCTTCCTTGACTTCTTGGTAGCATCATTCCCTCCAAACCTGAATTCAATAGCATCCATTAACTCTTTAGTAGTCTCACAACTCTCAAAATCCAACTGAAACTCATTAGGTATTCCCATTAAGAGAATACTGTGTGCCTTGATCTCCATCTTCTTTAACGAATTCTCTTCAGCAGTCTTGATTGGTATCTCTTTTCCATCAGCACCCTTCTTTGGTAAAGAGTCACCATTCATGATCACATTCCACATGTTATAGTCAATCATGCGAATGTATTGTCGAATTCTCATCTTCCACAGTTCATACTCTCCAGGATTGAGCATGGGTACCTTTGAAGCAGTCACCATATGTGTGTCATCACCCATCTTTAGCAGTTGATTAGGAACAACAAACTTGCAAAGAACAGTTTCTTCTTGATTACAACTTCTAGATCACAAGCTCTGATACCACTTGTTGATCCCAGTTGAGCAAACGATCTTATATAGAAGTTGACTTAAAGTAAAACACTTAAGCTTGAATGCGGAATGTAAAAGCTTAACTTAAGAAGAACAATTCACTATCAACACTTCAATATTATTATTAAGACGAGCACTCAACAATGCTAGGGTTTTACAACCTTGAAGTGTAAACGAAAACTTAACAATACGTGTACTCAATCTAACCCTAGGATCCTCCTATTTTAGACCAAGGAGTCCTACTAGGTTTACAATAACTTTCTATGCAAGATAAGAATATTCTAGACGTATAAGATATACACATAATCTATTCTATAATTATCTACTACGGATACATGCTTATCACTTCAGCAGTAGTTTCCTTCAGCAGTATTTTCCTTAGCAGCACTTTGTCATCAGCAGCAGAATCCTTTATACTAGCAGCAGTTTCATCACAGCAGCAGTTTCACTCAGTAACAGAACTCAAAACCCAACAGTTTTCACAACAACAACATTTTATTAAACAACAACCACAATAACACAACAAACAACAAACAACAAACAACAACAATAACACAAGAAACAACAAACAACAACAACAACAACAACATCAATAACAACAACATTACATACGAAGATTTTCCATGTCACCTAACAGGTCACGGAGTATTGCATCCGATTGACATGCGTGGTCACTGTTGTCGGGATTCGTTGCCATTTCAAGTCTTGCCTCGAGCAACCTGACTTTTGTCTCTAACACTTGTTTTTGTGCCTCCAACATATTTATCCTAAGATCTTTTTCATGGCAGTTTGTGCACCCAGAACCGTGAGATGTTGAAGCAGAATATATTACTTGTAATTGTTCATCAAATTCACTCTTTCACATAAAATATCCACATCCATGACCTTTCTCTCTTGGCTTCGAAAGAGGATATGCATAATACTCCCATCCAAATGTATCTTTTTGATGTGATGTTCTTTTTTTTATATTTCCTACTCAATAAGTACACATAAAAGGATTATATCGCTGCATCTGGTTGACAGTGTGTGTTTGTAGTTGTGTGTTGTATAATCGTGATCGGGGTTGCCCGATCTACAAGTTGAGTTGATAAAAGGTGGTGGCCAGAAAAAGATTCCGGCGGCCGGAAACTGCTGTGTCGCCGAAAAACGGTAACTGCTAGAGAGAGAGAGAGATATAGTGAGATGAGTGTGTGAGTGAGATGATATGGGTTAGATGAGTTCAGGTGAGTTTATATTTTTAGGATAAGTTGTTAGGTGGGAATGTGCGAATGTGCGATCGTGCGATTGTGCGAATTGGTATTTCTGTATAAAAAATTTGAAATAAGTCTTGTAAAAAAGATGTGTTTAATTAATATCTAAGTATTTAAAATTTAAAATTAAAACTACTAAATATGTGGTTGATGTAAAGGTAAATGGTATTTAATTTTCAGACGTGCGATTTGGCCAAAATGTGCGAATTATATACTTATTTATTTGTGTTTCAAATGTGTGATCTTTGATATATAAAATTCTGTATCTAATGTTTTTTTAAGCAAAAAAAAAATGTGGTAATTAAATAAATATGTGGTGGATGTTAAGTCAAATTCCGTTTAAATTAGAATGTGCGAATGTGCGAACGTGCGATTTGGACAAAATGTGCGAATTATATACTTATTGTGTTTCAAATGTGTCATCTTTGATATATAAAATTCTGTATCTAATGTTTTTTAAGCAAAAAAAAAAAATGTGGTAATTAAATAAAAAATTGTAAAATTTAAAAGTACCATGTAATTAATATGTGGTTGTTGTAAAATTTAAGTAAAAAGTACCTTGTGTTTAATTAAAAAGTACTATGTAATAAATATGTGGTGGATGTAAAGTTAAATTGTATTTAGTGTTCAGATGTGCTAATGTGCGATTAGGCCAAATGTGCGAATTATATACTTATTTATTTGTGTTTCAAATGTGTGATCTTTGATATATAAAATTCTGTATCTAATGTTTTTTTAAGCAAAAAAAAAATGTGGTAATTAAATAAATATGTGGTGGATGTTAAGTCAAATTCCGTTTAAATTAGAATATGCAAATGTGCGAACGTGCGATTTGAACAAAATGTGCGAATTATATACTTATTTATTTATGTTTCAAATGTGTCATCTTTGATATATAAAATTCTGTATCTAATGTTTTTTAAGCAAAAAAAAAAAATGTGGTAATTAAATAAAAAATTGTAAAATTTAAAAGTACCATGTAATTAATAAGTGGTTGTTGTAAAATTTAAGTAAAAAGTACCATGTGTTTAATTAAAAAGTACTATGTAATAAATATGTGGTTGATGTAAAGTTAAATTGTATTTAGTGTTCAGATGTGCTAATGTGCGATTAGGCCAAATGTGCGAATTATATACTTATACTTTTGTGTTTCAAATGTGTGATCTTTGATATATAAAATTCTGTATCTAATGTTTTTTAAGCAAAAAAAAAAAATAAAAATAAAAAAATAAATAAAAAAAAGTGGTAATTAAAAATAAAATTGTAAAATTTAAAAGTACCATGTAATTAATACGTGGTTGTTGTAAAATTTAAGTAAAAAGTACCATGTGTTTAATTAAAAAGTACTATGTAATAAATATGTGGTGGATGTAAAGTTAAATTGTATTTAATGTTCAGATATGCTAATGTGCGATTAGGCCAAATGTGCGAATTATATACTTATATTTTAGTGTTTCACATACACAAATATGTGTAGTCTTTCATTTATACAATCCTATATCTAATGTTCTTGTTCCAAAAAAAAAAAAAAAAAAAAAAAAAAGCATGAGTAGTAAATTTAGTGTATTTTTGGTTTGTGAAGATTTAACGTTTGGTGTATCACTTCTAAAAAGTACTACGTACGCACAACTTGTTACCATCGCCAAGAAAAAGTTCAACATCGGGCAAGACTATGATATTGTCCTATCATACAATGTTGGAAAAAATTCTGTCCACATTGTTGACGATGATGATATGACGTTTTTTTTACATCAAGTTTTGAAAGGGAAATCTACCGTGTTGCATAATGTGTATATTAAGAAGATTGAAAAAGTCTCAAAGGTAAATCCTTCTTCATCTAATACTTTTGCATTTGATCTTAACTTTCCCCCCATTGGATACGATGAATTATGTGTTGATTTTGACAACACAAATAATCAACCAGAAAGCGAACCTATCCAAAATAGCGAACCTATTTTATCAAACGACCAATTTGATTATAAATGGAAAAGTAACACATTCACATATATGCCTCCTCCCCCGAACAACCAGCACCGCCTATTAAAATGCAAAAACTAGGGTCCGATAATTGCAAAAAAGTTATAAAAACGGGTGATGAATTTGATAGTAAAGCACAATGCATGTACGAAATTGGTGAAAAGGCTATTTCAGAAGGTTTTCAATTTAGAGCAAGAAAAACAGATAGGTATAGGTATGATGTGGTTTGTAGGGGTGACAATTGCGAGTGGAAGATAATTTCATCTAAGGCAGAAGGTAGTATGCGATGAGTAATAGGTACAGTAAATGACGTTCACACTTGTGACCGAACAGAGCTCTTTCCCAATCACCGAAATGCAACCGCTAAATTGTTGGGTCATTTGTTGACACCGAAGATGGGAGATCATAGTCTTGTATATAAACCAAAGGACATAATAACCGACATGAACCTTGCATACAATATCGACATTTCGTACAAAAAGGCATGGGGAGGAAGAAATATAGCGTTGGAGACGTTGTCTGGTTGCCCGAAAAATTCTTTTTCACAGTTACCTTATCATTGTTATAATTTGAAGTTGAAAAACCCGGGTTGGGTAACACATATTGAGACAGATGATGACGACAGATTTGAGATGGTTTTTATAGCATTTGGTGTTGCGGTAATAATTTTTATTTATTTATTTATTTATTTATTTATTTATTATTATTATTATTATTATTATTATTATTATTATTATTATTATTATTATTATTATTATTATTATTATTATTATTATTATTATTATTATTATTTTTAATAATTGGTTTATATTAGTTTTGTAATTCTAATACCTTTTATTTTATTTTATTTTATTTTATTTTCTAGATTCGGGCTTTCTTGGATCTCTTGCGCCCACTAATAATAATTGATGCAACTCATCTTAAAGGTACATACCTAGGTACAAACTTGCTCGCCGTTGGAATGGATGGAAATAAGCAGATTGTTCCTCTTGCGACTGGTGTATCTCAGGGTGAGAGTGGGAGATCATGGACATGGTTTTTGACACACTTGAAAGAATGCATTGGCGAAGTTCCAGATTTGGCTATAATATCTGATAGACATCTAGGAATACAACAAGCTTGTCAAACAGTTTTTCCGGATTCATTCCATGGTTTTTGTTGTAGGCACTTGATGTTGAATTGCAAGTTTGGACAAAGTAAAAGGCTTAAGGCTTTGTATTGGAGGACTTGCAAATCTTACACAACCGATGATTTTGATGATGCATTCTCACAACTTGAAAGAAAAAGTGAAGAAGCTCACAAGAAACTACTCGATGCTGGAGTTAGGTACTGGTCTAGGGCATAATGTACTGGAAAGCGTTACAACTATATGATTTCGAACAGCGCAGAGTCAATCAACAGTTTAACAAGGCACGTTCGAAGATCTCCAATCTCAATGCTAATGGAATATTACAGAGGGCTTGTTCAAGATTGGTTTTGTGATAAACGAGAAAAGTACCAAGGTATATGTATTTAAATTATTTTATATATTATTATTATTATTATTATTATTATTATTATTATTATTATTATTATTATTATTATTATTATTATTATTATTATTATTATTATTATTATTATTATTATTATTATCATGTTGTTTTTATATCAAACTTTAGGTGCAACTGCGGGTGAACTTAGTGAATGGGCTAGTGCAAAAGTGAAGGACAGAGTTTTTAAGAGTGCAAATTGGACAGTGACTGCAATTGAACATAGAAGGCTTTACGAGGTAGATGATCGCAAAAAGAAACATATTGTGAAGATCAAGGAAAATAATTGCACATGTCGAAAATGGCAACTATCAGGTTTGCCATGTGGTCATGCTATAGCTGTTTGTAGATTTCAAGGATTGGCAAGTTGTAATCATTTGGCGCAAAGTTGGTTTAGAACAACAACTTTAAAAGCTACATACCAAGGATTGGTATATCCTGTTGGAGAAATTCCGAGTTGGGAGCTCCCTACTAACTTGCAGGTAGTAAAGCCACCGAGTATGGCTACACGCCAAGCTGGAAGACCAAAGAACAAAGATAGGATTAGATCACAAGGTGAGGAACCAACAGACGATTCATGTGGAAGGTGCGGTTCAACTAGTCACAAACGAGGTGTTTGTAATGCACCATTGCGAAAAAAAGGTAACTCATAATGGTGAAATAAATGTGGTAATTATTTTGTATTCGATTGTTGGCAAATGTATTAACTTGATAATTAAGACCTGTTTACTTATAGGCAATGAAAAAGAAAATAAGAGCCTCGATCAACCTCCAAAGATTATCAGAAAACACACTCGGAAGCTTGCAAGGATCAATGTCTCAAGGATCACTACCATCAATGTCGCAAGGATCACTACCATCAATGTCACAAAGCTACGATCATGTTAACTTGTCTGACCCGTAATTGAAGTTAACTCTTGAAGACAAACTGTTTGTTTTAGAAAACAAACCTCTATAAATGTACTTTAACTATAACACCTCTATATATGTAGTTTAACTATAAGACATCTATCTATGTAGACCTGATAAGGTCAAAGTGCGAAATAAATGTTATGGACATCTATCTATGCACATCTATCTAACTATAAGACATCTACTTTAGCTATAAGACCTCTATATGGAACATATATTGGACAAGGTTTGCAGACTTTGATAACAACATTCTTAATAGATAACATTCTTAATACAAAGTTAGATAGATAGATAACAACATTCTTAATACAAAGTTAGCACATACATGTTCTCCCGCAAAAAACGCAAAAGACCATGTTCAAAATTACAAAGTTAGGACACTGATGTTACTAGTTATATGTGGCTACAATAACATGTCACAACCATTGGATTCAAGGTCAGTGTATCTTGTTCTCAAAATAATAACGGATCAAGCCCTCTCGATATGCAAGTGCTGCCTGAGTTGGATTATCGACATGCAAATGAATTCCATGAGCCAACCTGTATAACCAAATTGAACAAGGGTATCAGCATAAAGATGCTAATGAATTTTCCTGCCTAGACTAGTAATAGCAACAAGTAGGAAGGTCGATTACTAACCTGTATAGAAACATGCAGGCAAAGACTCCGCAATCACCAAATACCCCACGCTGCTTTGGAACGTTCTGTGCAAGACGAAACTTTATTTTGTAATTATCCGGGTTCATTCGTTTCTTCTCAAACACACCTGCCTCATGTAGAATCAAGGGAAGATTGACCGCCAAACAGTTCCTCATATTCAGATACCAATCACGACCTTCCTCTTCACAACGGTATACACTGTCATAAAATATAACATTACCGGAATGTATGTGAAACTGGGCAATAGACCAATGTTTCTTAGGTTCATTTATCGGAATGAAAACCTACAAGGAATGCACAAAAATAAATTATAATAAAATAAAATAAATTAAAAAGATAAAAAAATAATATATATATATATATATATATATATATATATATATATATATATATATATATATATATATATATATATATATATATATATATATATATATATATATATATAAGATGTGTTGGAAATAAATACCCGTTCAACATCAGCCCATGCCAATTTGTAAACTTCGTTATTAGCATAAAATATTGGGAACGAATCTTGAAGTAGAAGTGTCAAGAAGTAACTACTAACTATGGACCAATCTGCATAAGATGGTCTAAAGTGCCACAAATACTTCACCCAAAGCTCAATGTGCTGTCGTCATTTAAGAAAAAAACAATAATTACATAAAGGTCGTTAATTCCATCAATTTGTAAAAAAAAATATAAAACTATTTAAGTTATTTTACCTCATCGCGGAACCATCCTTCACGAGTCTCATCCATACCAACAAAACAATCCCAGAAATGATGATCTACAACTATATCATTGCACCAAGGAAATTTGCAACGAGACTGGCAACTATTTGTAATAAACGCCTCCAAATCACGATGAACAAATACTTTATGAATCCTTGTTGATTGTCGTTCTAAATCCTACACGTTATACAAAATATTAGAGTACGTAAGTGATAGACCATAAGTTGTATCATGTGATGGACTGGGATCAAAGATAAGAGTAAGACTCAATGATGAAATACAAAGGAGTTAACTGGGATTTAGTTCTTTTGAGTTGATCAATACCTCTTCCCAAGGTTTGAGATCTCTACACATCTGGGGCATAAAAGGAGTTAACTGGGAGTTACTTCTTTTGAGTTGATCAAGGGTGGGTACTTTTACATCAACATCTGCTTCCATAAACTCCGGCCTGAGAACTAGTTCATATTGCCTCTTCTTTGATCCACAACTTTCCAAAGAACGCAGAATGTGAGGCTGTTTCAACATCTGGTTTCTATTCTGCACACTTTTTTCCTCTTCCTTTAGGACTCTTATCCTCTCTCCCCTTTTTACAGATAAACGTCGAATCTCAGCCTCTTGCTTTTCAGCTGCAACACGCTCTTGGGTAGCCACTAAAACACAATCATTCTATTTGCATGACACAGAAATACAAACAAATTTTAGAATTAAATTTAAAAGACAATTTACATGTATTATTGTTAAAGTTTTACAAACCTCTTCAACATCATAAAGGTTTAACTTCACACTTTGAGGCACTCGTTCTCAAACAAATCTAGGAAATTATCATTAAAATCTGTGCAATACTCATCACCAAGATGAGTATCCTTATCATGGTTGTCTAATTTATCCTGTAAATATATTAAATAAAATGTAAGGTACTCAACTAATTATATAAACATCTTGTGATATTAATGTACGCAAAATTACCTTTTCCAGTTCTTTCTGCTCTTTCTCATCAACGTTGTACAATTTGTCCTGCCTATGTCCAACCTTCATATATTTCGTAATATACTGTGTAACACAAAAGATCAAGTGGATATAGTTAAGTTTATAAACAAACCTGAATAATGGTTTCAAATAAGCTATAACAAGAGACATATAGTTAAGTTTACGCACAAACCTGAATTATGGTTTCAAGTTTGTGAACCCGTGATTTCAAACTGTTGACCTCTACAGGTAACAACATAAAACCATTACATATACCCTGCAATGTCCTAAGACGATCCTGAATAGTATGTTTGGCATGTGGCGCTGGAACTTCATTATCAATCTCATGCATTTTCGCACGAAGTTCTGCTCGTTTACGCAACCAATCTTCAAAAACCCTCTGCGGCTAACAACAGGGGCGGGTCTCGGTGCATACCAGTTAAAAAACCTAATGCCTTTGGTGTACCATTCTGATTTAGCCTCAGCTCTCGTAGGATATAGATCATGGTTTATTTCTTTCACCTAACAAAAATATAAAAAAAGAAAGTGAGATAAGCGTGAACCATAATCATACTCACATACAAGAAACTTACATAATCACTATCTATTTGGTTTATTTCTTTCACTTAACAGTTCAATACTTTTGTCATCTACTATCTATTTGGTTTGTTAATTTTGTTGTTGGTTCTTATTAATTGAACTTTTTTGGTGCTACCTATAGGCAGGGAAATGCTACTTTTACAGGGACTATTACACTAAAGTGTCTTTCAAGATATATAGGTACTACATATATGAACAAAATGAACACTTGCCTCAGGAAAAAGCTGCCCAAAATCCTCCAATCCTTCAAAAGGCACCTTCTTAGACCATGAAAGTGCTCTTGGGATAAGATCGAGGTCCTTAATCCACCAACGCAAACTCTGGGTAGAAACCTCTAAAATCCATATCGACAATAAACAACCAATTATTAAAAGAATTAAAATTAAAAAAACAATCTATTCAAAGAATTTGTGTAATTATTCTGACCTTGAAACCTAAAACCAGGGCCGTCTCGTGATTTTCGGCGGCCCTGTGCCATGACAACATGGAGGCCCCACTAAGTACCAGAAGTAAAAATATAAATAAAAATATTCATTGATAATACGTAAAATGTTTTACTAAGATTTCAAAGACGTCAAAACAACGATACTGAAAGAAACAATTCACCGAGTTACAAGCATCAAAATTAACTATTTAAATAATGCGATTCTTCTAGCATTCTTAGAAGCAAAGTTGTTGATTAGATCATCAAAAGTAACACTCTCTAACGTGTCATTCTCAATAGCTATCAATGCTAATCCATTTAACCTTTCTTGTGACATTGTTGACCGCAAGTATGACTTCAACAATTTCAATTTTGAGAAGCTTCTTTCTGCAGATGCCACTGTTACTGGAATAGTCAGCAATACTCTATATGCAATTATTGCATTGGGATAACAATCATCTTGTTTCAAAAAATTTAAGACATCAACAGGCCTCATATTCTCGGTTGGCAAGTAACTATTAAGCGACCTTAACTCCACATAAAGTTCATTTGCATTAATATCAGATCGATCACCATTCTTGAGTGCGGCTTCAAGACGACTACAACACGATTTAAGACGGTCGTCATCGTAGAACTTCAACTTGTCACAGGTAAATAAGAAACCAAACATATTCTCATACTCTTGATATTGTTCGAATCTTGTTGTAAGAGAAGCAATTGCCTGATCAACAATGTACAAGAAATAATTTACCTTAAATGATTCCTCGGCAGATAAAATAACATCTTCTTCAACAGGATCCTCATCAAATTGTCTTTTTCTACGAATAACGCGCTTCTGAATGAACATCGGATTGATATCCATTTCGATGGCAATTTGCTTAGCAACATCAACCGCATTAGAAAACCCGGTAACTCGAAACTCCTTGAAGAAAGATATTAAATCTTGCACTTCTGTCATAGCAACACTGATTAGCATATCATCAGATTGTAACTTTTTGCTCACTAAATTTACCCTGTTTAAGATCTCAAACCAAATTACTATTGCTGCTATAAACTCAAAATCGCCAAGCTCATTTGTTGCTAGAGATTTTGCTTGACTTTGGATTACAGAATCGTTATCTTTCTCTGAAACTTGAATTAAAGCTTCTCGTATGTCCGAAAGTTGAAATTTGATAGCTTTGACACTCTCAACACGACTCTCCCAACGAGTCGTAGACAATGACTTAGGAGTCAACCCTTTCACATTATCTTTCAGAATTTGCCACCTCTTAGAAGAATTAGCAAATATAGTGTAAATGCGTTGAATGATTGCAAAAAAATCTTTAGCTTTCGTACAAGTGTTAGCCATGTCACATAATGTAAGATTAAGGCTATGACAACCACATGGAGTATAAAATGCTCTTGGATTTATATCGAGAAATCTCTTTTGTACTCCATGATGTTTCCCTTTCATATTTGATCCATTATCATAGCCTTGACCACGCACATCATCAATATCAAGATCAAGAGCCTTCAATTCAGCTTGTGTAACATCAAATAATCCTTGACCAGTAGTATCATCAACATTTAGAAACCCTAAAAAGGATTCCTCAACACTAACACACGTAGAGGAGACATTCACATATCTTAATATCAAAGACATTTGTTCTTGGTGACTGGTATCAGGTGTACAATCAAGTATCACAGAGAAATATTTTGCTTGCTTTATTTTTTTAATAATTTCTGACCTAATTTCACGCGCAAGTAACTGTATCAACTCATTTTGGATGTTGTGACCTAGATAATGAATGTGAATCTCATCACTCGTGATACGTCGCACATGCTCCTTAATAAACGGGTCAAACACTTCTAACATTTCAATCAAACCCAAAAAATTCCCATTGTTTTTTTGATACAACCTCTCATTTGAACCACGAAATGCTAAATTATGTTTGGCAAGAAATTTCACAATGCATATAATTCTAAAGATAACATTTTTCCAATGATCTTTCTCCTTCTCAAATTGCTTTTGCTCCACTTTATCAATTGTTTCATTCTTTTTCAATCTTCGACGCATCTCAAACCATTTAGCCATATTATTTACATGTTCAAAGCTAACTTCATGTTCTTTTAGTCTACTACTTAGATGTTGCCAATCTCCAAAACCCTCATTAGCAAGATGACCTCTTGCAATCCCTTTTCTATGTATTTTGCAACAAAAACAAAAAACTTTATCAAGCTCTTTTGAATATACCAACCATTCTCTATCACACCTCTCATTATTTGGTAAAATTCTAGTAAAAAAATCAGCTGAAAATCGTCTTAAATTTTTATCTTTAGGACCTTTGATGATAGACTTATCTCTTTTAGGACCCTCTGTCACTAAAACATTAATCATGTCAGAACTAAGACTATCCCAATTTTTCGGATCAAATATATCAACATGATCAACATTAACACTAGCATCTTGATCCTCAACCCCATCATCATGATCATTATCATTAGCACCAACATCACCATCATCATCATAATTAATATTCTCAGCTTCCATATTGTCGACATTATCATCGTCGGCACTCCCATCATTACTACTATCAGTGTCACTATTTTTAGTATCAACATTTAGATTCTCGCTTGTAACATCTGACTTTATTTTAATGTATCTATGCATAGACCCAAATTCTTTCTTATTTAACTCCTCAATTCTTCTTTTCTTTAAACGCTTTGAATGTCCAGTTGCGTGTATTCTCAATTTAGGTGGCATGATTTCTAAAACATATCGAAACAATAGCAATAAATGTCTAATTAGTACCACGGTGCTACCTTATATTGCATAGTATATAATACCAAAACATAATATATTAACATCTAAAGTTACATAGTTAGTGTTAGATCAAAAGTAATAAATAACTCCTTTAATAATAATAATAATAATAATAATAATAATAATAATAATAATAATAAAGAAAAAAAAAAAAAAAAACTAATCGAACAAATAAGTTGCTAAACATGTAACAATTAATTAAAGCTTGAAAAAGGAAAAACTATATTGTCGAAAGCAATATTCTTAACAATTAAAGTTTGTTCAAGAAAAAAAAAAGTTGGAGAAAAACCTGATGGATTATGCCGATTGATACTGAAAAAGTAAAAAGATATTGCCTCAAGAGTCAAAGACGCCAAAGATTCTTTATCTCAATTGACTGAGAGTAGTTTTTTTTAATTAACTAATGGGACATGTTTGTACTTTTGTGTATATATATAATATATATTGGGCCTTAGCCTTATGGCCTACTCCATCTTTTATACCAATTCGTACTACTATATTTAGATAATGACACAATTAGTACATATATATAATAAATGTTTTCAACTTTTGGTGGCCCCTCTTTGTTGGTGGCCCTGTGCCAGCGCACGTGTCGCACTTGTTATGAGCCGGCCCTGCCTAAAACAAACCCAGCTATAGAATATTCCAACGTCTGTTTTGAGTAGATATTTCGAATGGCATCGTACAACTGTCTCCAAATGTGTTCCCCCCAATTAAAGTCATTCCAATTTTCAAAATTCTCAACCATTCTAAGATATACATCATCCACCACAGACGACAATTCACGCCCCATAAATATGACCTAAACTGATAACAAAAGACAAACTCGAACCGCGTCTTGATCAGATAGTTTTGAAAAAAACTCTTCGTCCTCAATCAAACATAGAAGATCTATGGTTTTTACATCATGACCTACCTTCTCAGGAAATACACGGTCACGAAAAATGATATCACCAGTTCTAAACTTACGGAAACTAGGCAATCCAAATTTAAAACCAGTTATGAGTTGAAATTGATGGCGTCCAAAATGAAGATGATGTCCATTAACAAGATAAATCAGTGGCAAATCATAGTGTTCATCATCAGACTTAATTTGTTTTTGAAGCATGTAATTGATGAGGCGAAAAATGATCCGTTTTTAGGGGGTCATTTAAGCCCGGAATTGACTTTATTTGATCAAATATTGCCCTAAATCGTTCCTTTTGTGATTTTAGGTACTTTGGGAGTGAAATCTGGAAAAGGAAGCAATTCGGACGTTTTTGGAGCATAAAAGTGAAGAAAACGCCAAAGTCTTAATTTTCCATGCTGGGAACAGTAGGTGACGGCGTCAAGAGTAACATCCTGACGGCGTCAAGAGCAAAATTCCATGACGGTCTAGTAGAGAATTGACGGCGTCACGAGTAAAAGTCATGACGGCCTGGAAATGATTATCACATGACGGCGTCAAATGTAGATCAAGGCAGTCCGAGAAGAGTTTTGGCGGCGAGGTGACGGCGTCACAAGTTTAGTCTTGACGCCGTCAGACCCCTTTTCCTATATATAGTTTTCTAATTTTCACATTAAAAAAAAAAGTTTTGGAGAAACCCTAAGTACGAACTTGGTGCGAATTTTACAGGTTTTTCAAGGGTTCCAAACCCTTGATACCTTTCATGTGTAATTGAGATAAGTGTTCTTTTAATTCAATCAATATGTCTATGTGTTGGTTGTCTATATCTTGTTCTTGTCTTAATTCCATCATGCTAGGCTAGATCTATCTTGTGTTTGCTTGGATCTAATGAAACCTAGATGTTAATTATGTGTTGATTACTTGTTTATACTTGTCTTGGATGAATGATTTATATGTTAGGCTTAAGAAAACTGGCAGATCTCCAATTGGTAACATGCTTGAACGTCTTAAGAAACATGAACCGACGCGCACTAGGTCTTTATTGGTTGTATTTAATGCATGAGCCACTGTTTATAATCCCTATGGTTGTGCTGGGCATGGTATAGGAGGAGATAAGAGCTCATAGAATTGGGGAGTTAAGTGTGCCACCCCATGAATGGTATTAAGGAATGCGATCCGTCATCCATGCAATTATAACAAGTAATTAACGTGTAAAAGATGTCTAGGGAGTAGTGAAATCTAAGTAAACACATTTTCTCCATTTACTGCTCACAACTTTAGTATAATTTAGTTTATTTTCATTCCTAGTATTTTATTTTGATTGCATCTTTAGTATTGGGTTAGTTGACTAGCAACTAATTCCGCCCAAATTTTTCAAACCCGAGATTTTTAATTGCTTTCTAAAAAATATAAAATACAAAAATAATCATCCCTCACCTTTAGAACTAGTATTTAGGTTTTCTAATCCTAGCGACACTATTCCTAAGCTGAACGATCAATCCCGGGTACTTGTCACTATACTATACTACAACGATCAGGTACACTGCCTGGTGGGGGTTGTAAGCTTCTCGAGATCCCTCGAGAGGTAAAGCCTGGTGCAATTCCCACGCATCAGTAATGTATAAGACTCTCTTCGTTCTCAAGGTAATTTAAATCCAACCATGGACCAAAGCATGTTGACCGAAACAGTGTACGACGATCGTCAGATAATCTGTCTTTAATCAATTGAAAGTAATTCAATTTGCTTCGAATGTGAACCTTGACACCAGATGCCTGTATTAGTAAACAAACACTGGGAGTTAGTTTTAGGGAGGCATTGGACACTATTGTGTTTGCTAATTCTAGGGAGGCATTGAACACTATTGTAATTTTTATAAATGCAATGTGTAGCAAATGTTACTCGGCCCCTGCCCATAATTCAATTTACTTCGAATGCAATGTTTAAGTCATTTTTATGCTTCTAATGGGGTTAAGAAGTTGGTAACAGAACAAGCATAGATTATCGCTAATACCAGTACAAAATAATGCAAAAGCTTACAAGCAGGAAATGAAATAAGCATAAGCTCAAGCTACACACAAATAAGCTAACTACCAAAATACAAAAGCTCATACACACCCAAGGTGAGAAAGTTATGATCAAAAGAAGATGGGTCAGTTGGGGCAAAAGCTTGGGTGCAGGGCAGTATTTGGAAAACAGGATGCAAGAAACTAATAAGCATAAGCTCAATCTAAACACAAATAAGCTAACTACCATAATACAAAAGCTCATACACACCCAAGGGTAACTTCAGGGGTAAAAAATAAACTGTCAAATAAGCACAAAAGGGTAAACAGAGGAGTAATAACATAAGCTAGCACCACTGCCTTTCCAAAACACAAAGAGACAAGGAAAATTCTCAAATGGTGAGAAAGTTATGATCAAAAGAAGATGGGTCAGTTGGGGCAAAAGCTAGGGTGCAGGGCAGTATTTGGAAAACAGGTTGCAAGAAACTAATAAGCATAAGCTCAAGCTACACAAAAATAAGCTAACTACCATAATACAAATGCTCATACACACCCAAAGGTAACTTCAATGGGTAAAAAATAAGCTGTCAAATAAGCACAAAAGGGTAAACAGAGGAGTAATAACACAAGCTAGCACCACTGCCTTTTCAAAGTCAGAGGATAAAACATAAGATCATGAAAAACTTGTTTAAGCATAGAAATGTCAAGAATGACAACAAATACCTATTAACCTATTCCAATAATATCTATTAAGCAAACAATAATATCTAATGAACCAAGATAAGCACTTATAAGCTAATGAACAGTAATTCTACAAGAATGTGGATAAATGCTTACAATAAAACACATAAGCAAGCACATACCTTATTTAAGCTCATTTTTGACTTCTCAGCTTCTCAGCTTATTTCATTTTTTTCAGCTTCTCAGCTTAGACATTAAGCTTATACAAAACCTATTCGGCAAAAAAAAAAAAAACAACAACAATAAACAACAATAAAATCGTAAACAACAACAAAAAAAACAACAAATTAAAGAAAAAAAAGTTACCATTTCATACGAGAGAACAACTGATTAGCATATAACAAAATAATTGAAAGGATTCCGGTTTTTATGTTAGTGTGTGTGGATTTGTTCATGTTAATGTGTGTATATGAATCAAAAATAAAAAGAAATATGAAAAATAAAAACTGGAAAATGTTTGAAAAAGAATACACGAAAAAGATTTTGATTCTTGAAAAGGTAGATATTGTTTCTTTTCCAATGGTATTTTTTTTAACTTTCGCACATTAGCCGAAAATCGCATATTAGGAAATCGCACATTTGTAATTAGAAGTCAAACAGCACGTGGGGTATATTTGAAATCGTGTGGACCTGCAAATGATTGGTATTGTACCTTTGGGATGGACACATGTCAAGTTTCTGGTGGAATCGCACATTCGCACAATCGCACATGACTCTTTTGGGAAAGACACTTATTTTTTGCATGATTTTGGAAAAGCTACAACTTTTTGGCATCATTTGGGAATTTAACTTTTTTATGATCTATATGCAGGGCCTATTATAATTGTAGTCGATCTTTTGATCTCTACTAAACTTGTGAGTTTTAATAGTTTTCTCTTATTAAGGTTTTATTAGGGTTTTATTTCTTTGAGGTTTCATCCATGACCTTGGACTAAAGATACCTTTGCGTTAAGGTTTTATCAAAATTCGTTTATGCGTCCTGCATCAATTATAGCCAATGTTATAAATAGCGTGAGGCTTGGCGTGGCGGCATGACCAAGCTTCGAAGTTTTTGCGTTTTTAAGGCGTGACATAAGGCGACACAAACTATGAAAACATTTATGTATTTATATCATATTTCATATATAACGAGTTTACAAAAAGCGTTGTACATAATGAATAAGGTTAAGAAACTTTTCTTACATTTAGTATTCTTCATTTTTAAAAAAATAAAAAAATTATCGGAATTGAATAAAAAAACTCACCGCGCCTCACGCCTTTTCACGCCTCATCTCATGTCACGCTTAGAGTTGACGCCTTGATCTCTTTCGTAATGTTGAAGTCACGCATCAAGCCTTAGCGACGCCTTGACACTGCCATGACGCACACTGTATGATTCCCAAGGTAACCATGGTTTTCAAAACTCTAAAACTAACACAAGGAGTGAATACTAATTAAGGAGGGTAATAGTATGAACCGACATTCATAATATATTTGGAATAAGCTTCACGTGTACTATTTATTAATGTTAGAGCTAAGATTTGACTATTGTTAAATATGACGAAATTATATATACAACCAATTATAAGCATGATTGGTTTATATCAACAAACATCCTGACAAATTTAATTACACACGCAGATTACAGAAGATTATTAAGCGTATAAAAAACAATTACTTCAGGCGAATGAACAACGTATGGACATTTAACAATCAGTATCAATCATTTTAGCGTGCATTGAAGAAAAATGATCTGCTTGTACAAATTTTAATTGTGCAAGATTAGAAGGAGGAGTTTGATAAGGTTGGTCATATATTCTGCAGTTTGATTCTGATCAACTATTTAAGCGTGATCTGAGCTTGCATTCACAGAAGTGGTGTCTCTGAGTTCAAGTTCCCACATACAATAGAACATTTTCATCCCAGGTCTTTCTCATGGCATAATGCACAAATAATGCATGTTGTTAGCTCTATCATAAGAAAACATCGACAAAAGGACTCATTGAACTTTGTCGAATATATTGCTAAGCTCAAACAATAACTGGATGCATTCTTACTGATAAAAATGTCGCTGTAAGTAGTTACATAAAGTAAATTAGCTAGCTACTGTTAGACAATAGATTAGAAAATAAATTGTGTTGGCATGCTAGCTAGTACTTAAACAAGCACTGTATTTGCCCATAGGAACAGGAAAATCTCTTATTTGGCTAGTTTGGATTACCGACCCAATTGTGGCTTGTGGTAATCTGCTGTAACTCCTGCTTTCATCTTGTTTTGCCCGCTAGTAATTGCTAGTTGGTGCAAATAATATTGCCGTTCAAAAAAAAAGGGGGACCAAACTACAACAAAAAATATTGAAATGTAAATGAACGAAGTAAAGATACTCGGATTTTCAAGCATATCTCTAGACCAAAACCGCATGATTGAAGGTGCTTTTCATACAACTTAACATTCGCAAAATGTGTGTATAAGGATATATTGGTGTGGCTTTCGTGTGAGAATCATGCCCGGTTGAGGAGGAATCCTACGCAATTTTTCTAGTTAAATTACATGAGATGAACTTATGACTATATATCAATGCGTTAATGTAGTTCTTAGACATCTGCTGTCTTGATTGTTTAATATGCCACTTACAAAAAGCAAGAATATGTTATAAGTATTACTCCCTCCGTCTCAAAATTATAATCCATATTTTCATTTTTGCATGTCTCAAAATAATTGTATATTTTTCATTTTTAGTAATAAAAAGGAAATTTTGTGAAAAAATATTCTATTTGTTTGGTTAAGAATTGTAATGGCCTCACTTTTATTAAACTTTGTGTTTTTTTTTATCTCCTGACAATAATTTTGAGACGGAGGGAGTAGATGATAAATAAGCCTAAGCCCGTTTGTGGGTTTAGAGGTTTGGATCAAGGCTGTGATATCATCTTTGTGTGAATCCGTTTGTGGGTTTAGGCTTATTTATCATCAAATAATACTCATAACAAGTTAATTTGTTAGAACTCTAAGAAAACAAAGGAATGAAAGATAAGTAGGTAGTATCTTTCACATGAAGATTCAGTTAAATAATGGAGAATGAGTATCTTAGAAACATGGTAACATCTATAGTTGGTAATGCAAATTAAAGAAGTAGCATTAAGGTTAATGACAACGACTCAGTGAGAAAAAAAAAAATGTAAAAGCATTTTGGCGTGGGAGTTTACTAATACCAAAATTGTTTTTTATTTATCTACTTTTATTATTTAAGAATGCGAAAATTGAAGCTAGCTAGTTCTTGCATGGCCAGTTAACAATATATAGTAATTGGTAAACTATATGTGATTTTATGAAACCTACGCTGAAATTGGGATTTTGACTGGATAAGTAGACGTAATATGCTTTCAACTTAACGGATACTTATCCCAAGGAGGGTGCGGACAGCGTGCAACACGGACTTGTTGGAAAGTACTGTATCTTGCACGTAGCTAGGGCACATTCCAATAAGTATACAAGTTAATTATAATTTGCTAGCGTGTCATTGTTATATATATGTTCATCGGTTCATATGTGTAGCCCTAATAACAAAAGATAGATCATTTATGTCCGTGAATGTGCGTTAATCATTTTGATCTCGTGGATCAATTAAACCAGGTAAACTTTTTTGTTTTTGTGTTACTGTACATTCATTTCACGTTATTATTGTTGCAATCAGGGGTGGCTCAAGGGTAAAACAAGTAAAGTTGTGGCGTAGCCTCTAATTTTAGGATCGATGCCTTCGATTTTTTAGGACATTATGTATACACAAAGTGAGTCACGTGTTTTTTGGTTGTCATCTTCATTGATCCGATTATGCAAAGCTCCGAATAGCCGATAATTGTTTAATTAATCCAAGATTTTAGGCATCTTTTGTTTTCATTTTTTTGCCAACATGTCGTGGAAATTTAAGCCGAATACATCAAGTATATAAAATGCCCATTTTGATTGAAATATTATACCATATTGATTTTAGAAAATTAATCGAAGATTTCGCATAAGAAAAAGCAAGAAAGTAAATTTTATATATACAATTTATCAACATATATAACTTTAGTTGCAATTTCCCACTATAGTAGAGCTTAACAAGCAATGGATTTGATCGAGATGTTAATAAAATTTAAACATGAATCTTTAGGATATGCAACGAGTACTGAATGTATATTTGTATTCACTAATTCAACTTGCGCATGAGCTACTAATAATGATTATTCAAACCGAAATACTCTAATTTGGACAATATCTGTATGTATTTAAAACTAATGTAATATACTAAATACCACTTACAGAACTTGATGACATATATAATATCAAGATGTGAATGTGCATATATAGTGTTGATGAATGAGCGTTGCATGATTTGCATGCAATTGTTAGATAGTCATCCACTCACATATATCATGCAAGAAAATTACATTTAATGTGTTAGACCATATTATCAAGTATCAACATGATTCAATAATATAAATCTATACATCTATTGAAGACGTTTTACATTTCTTTGAAGTTTGCCATGATGTTGTGTTAATTACTGACTTAAAATCTTGCACTTCAATGTGTAGATGCGTGTATATATACATGACATACTGATGACATAAACTATCATTTCTAATTAAAGGGCAGAAAATTAATTGTATGTACTAGCGAGCAACTAATTAAAGGGCAGAAAACAACCTAAACAGCAATCGGACTTTATTTTATATATACTCAGAGATCGGGGGTTGGTAAAGAAATAACATTTCTCTATCATGTGGTCTAACATTAATATTAATAATAAGATATAACTTATCATTATGGTCAAATATGTTAAAATAACTTTAGGAAAAAGATACTCAGTACTGTTGAAATCTTACGTATCTTGCTCCTCCGATTGAATCTTATAGAAAAATGTTTAATTTTTGTACAAATGTCCAATAATAACAAAGTTGACATTCTCATGTATCGAATTCTCTAAGCTAATATCTACATTGCATGTCATTGGCTCGTATGTTTGACTTTCTTAAAATGATAACTTCCTATTATGAACTCTGAAAGAAACTTCTGTCCATTTCTACTTTATTTTTTATTGGCAGGATATCACTTGTCCAATTAAATACTCATTGATGCATGTTAAATGATTATTATAAAACTAATCATTGGAAAAACCAGCATAAATATATCTGTTGAAAATATACGTATAGTATGTGTATGAGCTTTTATTCCCCTTACAATTAATACCAAAATGGGTCGGAATATTATGTAAAAGCAAGCTGTTAAACTTTTCACCCAAAGATACATTCTAAATTTCTAATTGCACAAAGTAAGAACATAAAACAGGTTGAAAGAAACACATTAAATAGTTGTGAGCTTGACCGAACCCAGCCTCGTGTTGAATTTTCTAACAAAGTCTTTACTAGGCTTCAAACTGATAAACAATATACCCAATCTCGCCGACACAGGTATAAGATTCACTAATAGAGAATAGACCTATAGTGACACAAAAGATTGTCACTAAATCTAACCTTTTAATGTCACTTTATAAAAAATGAAGGTAAAAGGTTAAAATTTTAAGATTTAATGACACTTTTATGTATAAAATGTGTTTTAAGATGCAAAAAATGTATCTGGACACTTTTTTTTAAACTACTATAAATAGATTTTTACCTACTGTACTTCTAGTACACATTTTAAGTCTAGGAGAAGTACATCAAAATCTTAGTGACACTTTTTTTATACTTTTGTTGTTCACACTTTTTTATTTTTAGTGACACTTATTTTAAGTGTCACTAAATGTCAATATTTTTTTAGTGATTAAGCTCCAAACTCATATGATGACCCAATAAGGTCATGGACCAAAACCCAATGGGCCTGTTTTACGTGAGCTAGTTTTCAAACCGGCAGAGACAAGTTCAAAAGTGAGATATGACTTGCAATTTCTTATACCCACTTCCAAAACAATTCACATATCTTTAGCTTAAACTCAATTTTACGCAAGTAAATGAGTAAATGTTATGCTTATATCGTTGCTTAATCTTATTTTAAATACTTTCAAAATAAAATTTTCTGGGCTAACTAATATGTGTATTGCAACTTGCATTATTAAAACAATTGGAGCTAGTAGTAAGCATTTATTTTTCCATTTTTTGGGATAAATCTTGGGGGTTAAGTTTTGTTGTAAACGTGTATGGAATTTCTTTTTGGTACCCCAAAAAGACAAATGGAATCAACCACTCCTCTTTCCATCTCATTTCTTTTCCTTCTTTTTCCTTATAAATACAAACTTTTTGGTTTCATATTTCAATCCACAATTTAAATTCAAACTAGTGAAAGCGAAATATAGTCTATTTTCTTACCAAACCAAATATATCAAACACAATAGTATAGTAGAAGAGAACATGGTCATGCTTACAATAGTTGGAAGGGTAAACGATGGATTGCCAATGTCACAAGGACCTATATACGACGAAGACAACGACAACACGGTCTACAAGCAACATGCAGAGTTCTTGCTTCGTGAGATCTCCGTCGATGCTTTGCCAAGTTCTACTACCACCATATATCGTTCTCCACCATCATTGCTTCAAGTACGTTACACACCTCTAGTTTATTTTATCTGTATACTCTAGCATGCATATATGTGATCAGCACACTCTTTATTCTGCATGCTATAGTTTGAGTCTAATTGTTCATACTTATAAATGTGTAAACGATATCTAGATTTATAAGTGAAAAATATTAAAATTGGAGTACAAAAATGAGATAAATTCTGTCCACTTAAGAAAATGTAGTGATATATGACTGTGTTACACTTTATTCTTCTACGCTTCCTCTTATTCGAAGAATCTAAGTGTAACAAATTTTCTCTACAAACTGAGTGCTTTTATTTATTTATTTATTTTATTTTTTTGCACTATGTCAAATGTGAACAACTTTCTTTTGCTAAGAACATAAGATTCTTACGGTGTCATATCGTTCTTTACGTTTATGAATGTAAACGTATTGTGAATCAAATATTTTCTTGAAGTGAACTCGTAGATTGTATCCTAAATAGCTAAAAAAAAAAAAAATTTATCCATTTAAGCTTAGAAATATTTTAAAGGATTAAGTCGTACAATAGCAACGTACTTTCAGTTTTGTCCCGTTTTGGTACGTGTACTTTTTTTTGTTTTATTTAATGTAACGTACTTTCCATAAGTATTCCAATTTGGTATGTGTATTTTTTTTAACTTTGTTTGAGTTGTAGAATAGTAATGTACTTTCCATAAGTGTTCCAATTTGGTACGTGGATTACGTACCAAATTGGAACACTTATGAAAAGTACATTGCTATTCTACAACTTAAACAAAGTTAAAAAAAATACACGTACCAAATTGTAACACTTATGGAAAGTACGTTGCATTAAGTGGAACAAAAAAATACACGTACCAAAACGGGACATTTTGAAAAGTACATTGCTATTCTACGACTTAATCCCATATTTTAATGATGATTCTTTTATCTGAATTTTTTTGTTGTTGTGTTAAAAATTAATTAATGAAGCTACATGGTAAAGAATGGTGTTTGCTTCATCATGCTATGCGATGTTTCGTATCCAAGAAAGCTTGCATTTCACTACCTTCAAGATTTGCAAAAGGAGTTTGAAAAGATTGATCTAGAACTTGTAAACCAGATAACCGAACCATACAGCTTTCGCAAATTCGGTAACTAGCCTTACAACTGTGGTGTTTGAATTGAAGGTAGATTTTATCCTCTTAAGTACGTTCCCGGCTAATCTGTTTTACTATACAGATAATATTATTTGCAATATCAAAAGACAATATATCGATACAAGGACTCAGACAAAGTTATCAAAGCTTAATAACCATAGACAAGCTGAACTAGATGTTCATATTGAACAAATGTCTATAGTTGTTGAAAGGAGGAGAGAAGCAGGTAATTAAATTTAATTAGCAGTTGCGATTACTGGATAAGTTGTCTATTTCGTTTATGCATTGATCTATTTCTAATCATCAGACTTGCTGGAAAGCATGATGAAAGCGCATAAAAGTACTTCCCCCGTGTGGGGATCCAAGACTCTTGAGGTAAATGAATTAGATACTACTACAACTTATTGCCAACAATGTCAAAAAGATAGATTTTTATTGCATATATGTGTGTAAGGAAATTAACAGCTTATAGCTTATATATTTCACAGGTTATCACAGTGAAGTGGACACCGAGCGTGACAATCATCTTCGTTCTTGCATTGTTCTTCTATGGAGCAGCTTTAAATCATGAGACTGAATATGTTTAACTACAAGCTCACTAGGGGGAAACCAGGACACCCTTTTTGTTCTTTGATGTAGCAGTGCTCTAGTTTAACTATTTGATGTAATTAAACATGTAGATGATGAAGAGTAAAAAAATATATGTGTAAAAAATGACATAATATATAACTGAAGTGACCATATAGTAAATTTTGGTAAATAAAAACTGAGATTAGAGAATGTATAATGAGAAGTCGGCTATATCATAATTCCTTACGTTTACAAAAGCAAATTAAAAACAGTCTCAGAATTATTAAGAGAGATTTTGAAGACAGGCTTTCGATTCAAGGTAATTTACTTTTTATGTAATTCTATCTATGCAACTATCTAATAATAAATGTATGTTACATTTATAAAATCTTAGTATCCCCTTCTGTTCATCAGCTATCATATTATGTTATGCATCTTTTGTAAATCAATGCTAACTGCTTATGGATTATAAATCAATGGCAAGTTAATTATGTTCTCTATTTATCTAGCTTCTAAATTAAATGTAGATCTCATATATTTTTATAATACAAAGGCTAATGGGTCAATCCTATTGCATTAGAGATTTCAAGACTAAAAAAGTTGCTTTGGAGATGGAGACAAACACAAGTACAGGTGGTTATAGATACCAACCAAAAATGACTCGGAGAAGCGTGAGATCGTACAAACAGGTTACTGTGGGTGACAAACCTATGGAGCAGAATGATAAGCACCCAGATGGAACTAAAAGAGAGGGTCTTGGAGAGTCAAAAAATGACAAACCGATGGCTGACAAAGTTGCTTTGGAGATGGAGAAAAGGACTAGAAGCAGGATCCGCACACCACAATTAGAAGATGTTCCGGAGTTGATCCAGCATATACAATCATTGTTGCCGGTAGAAGAAGCGACACGCACATGTATCTTGTCTAAGTCATGGTTGCACGCTTGGTCTACCACCCCTACCCTCAGATTCCGTCCTCAACTTGAGAAGTTTATCACGACATCTGTAACGATGGAACAAGAAAGAAAATATAAGAAGCTGATTGACAATACTCTGCGGAGGTATCACCGAGACAACATACCGATCGAAAGATTAGATCTTCAATGCCATATCAAGAACCGATCCTGGGGTTGCCTTGCTAAAACATGGATTCAACGTGTAGCTTCCAAAAGTTGTCTTAAAGTGCTTTTCCTAACGACCTTGCAATGGAATAGTTCATTTACATTACCTAATGAGTTATTTTCTAGTGAAAACCTCAATACAATAAGTTTAACAGCCAGGGTGTCGTATTCCCTACGAATTTGTAGCAATCATGTCATAAAGTGCATCTCTCTACGTGTACTGCACTTAGACTTGGTGATTATAAGTGATGAGGTACTTGATAAATTATTGTCTCTTTGTTGCTTGCTTGAAAAGATTACGCTTTTGAATTGTCAGGGTTTGAAGAATTGTAAGGTCAAAAACCTTCCTCATCTTCACGAATTGGTGGTATATTCAGAAGAAGAAAACGGTGTTTGGGAGATCAACAATGTACCAAGGCTTCGCTCATTTAATTACGGTCTTTGTGTGTCACAATTATCTGTACACGGTATGATGATAGACAATGAATTTTTCAAAACAATTGACTCAAAATTTCCTTTGCTTGAGAATTTAAGACTTAATATTGAGTTTTGGGAGCTCGAAAGCTTGGTTATCAGAAGTGTTTCTCTGAAATGGTTGACACTAGATTTATGGGAATACAACAGGCAAGTCAATGTACAAGTGTGTGCTCCAAAATTACTTTCTTTCATCTATAAAAGTAGAAGTAAAATAATACATGGTCTCTCATTTCCAACTATTGCTCCCTTGCAAATTAAGCTAACTTATCACATGTGTGGACCCTTGGATAATCCGTTCTTTCTAAAAATGAAGGGAGTACTCAACTCATCAATCAAGTTTAATATTGATATCAAAGATTGGGGTTCAAATCGATTGAACATTGATGTTGATGATCTCAGAAAACGGGTCTCGTTTCCGGTTACGAACGTGGAAGAAGTAGCGCTTGTAAGTTATATCAATTGGGAACGGGAGATGACACAATTGTTTGATGCATTATTCTTGATTTGTCGTCCTCATTACATAAAGTGCAGCAAGCTAGCAGTGAGGGAGATGATGGAAAAGAAAACGAATGAACTGGAAGATATTCAAGCGCAAGATCCTCATAATGGAAAGTGGGAGTCTCTAAGAACATCTGACAGACGCTCTCTTGACACATTGGCTGACCCGATTAAGTTCAAACTAAATTGGTTGGCTCAATAGAACCTTTGGTTCATTTTTATGATGTAATATGTCAACTTTGCAACATTTTGAGTGTGTTAATTTGTTTTCTGAACTTTCTTCAATTAATACCATAGACACACATAAAGAAAACAGGTTAATTGGGTGAAACTACTTACTTTGACCCGTTACCTGTCGTACTTATTTTAAACCTCAGTGAACAATTTATTTCATGGGTGTTTATTTTGCATGTTTAAATATGTTGTTCATGCCATGTCTTGCTATAGGTGCACTCATGTACCTCAAGAGCCTTGGATCCCCACAAGGGGGAAGTACTTTTATGCGCTTTCATCGTCCTTTCCAGCAAGTCTGGTGATTAAAAATAGATGGATACATAAATGATACTACGTATATGTTGGGATGCGATAGTTATTACCACGGGCATTCTTATATGAAGAAGAAAGACGACAAACAAACAGATTCAAGTCTCGAATCTTCAGAAGAAGCAGATGGTTGTAGAAAGTTGCCCAAGATTTTATTTGCTGATTGGCTATCACTCAATCAATTTCACAATTTTGGCACTTCCTGCCATTCACTAGTTTCAACGGGTGCATGTCATTATGCTTTTGGCCCTCAAACAACAGTTATGAATGACATTCAAGAAGGATCAAACTATAGTTTTGCTGATTATGTGGATCATCTGCAATTGGAATATGCGCATCAACATGTAGAAAGTAACTTCTACGTTATTATCTCTGATGATAATACATGTCAAAATTTCAACAATATTGATGCAGCATATTATCTCTGCAGATGATTATACTTGATACATGTCAAGCTTAATAACTTGTGATGACTTGTAAATAGATTGAACTAAAATCACGCGTATTATGCCGTGATAGTAAAAAAGTGCAGTATGTATGCTTTGTATTTTGTTCCATATTTGCTTAAATGGGCTAAAAATGTTATATATCAGTATTGTCTTCGAAAGAATTATGTCAATAATAGTGATCGACCATTGATAACCCGCAATTCTGTGCAATGTACGTTAAAAATAAACATGTGTTGACATATATGAATGCCAAATTATTAAAAGAAAAAAATGTATGAGGAAACAGCTTATAGCTTATAAATTTCACAGGTTATCGCAGTGAAGTGGACACTGAGCATGACAATCGTCTTCGTTCTTGCATTGTTCTTCTATGGAGCTGCTTTAAATCATGAGACTGAATATGTTTAACTACAAGCTCACTAGGGAGAAACCAGGACACCCTTTTTGTTCTTTGATGTAGCAGTGCTCTAGTTTAACTATTTGATATAATTAAACATGTAGATGATGAAGAGTAAAAAAATATATGTGTAAAAAATGACATAATATATAACTGAAGTGACCATATAGTAAATTTTGGTAAATAAAAACTGAGATTAGAGAATGTATAATGAGAAGTCGGCTATATCATAATTCCTTACGTTTACAAAAGCAAATTAAAAACAGTCTCAGAATTATTAAGAGAGATTTTGAAGACAGGCTTTCGATTCAAGGTAATTTACTTTTTATGTAATTCTGTCTATGCAACTATCTAATAATAATCTATGTTACATATATAAAATCTTGGTATCCCCTTCTGTTCATCGGCTATCATATTATGTTATGCATCTTTTGTAAATCAATGCTAACTGCTTATGGATTATAAATCAATGGCAAGTTAATTATGTTCTCTATTTATCTAGCTTCTAAATTAAATGTAGATCTCATATATTTTTATAATACAAAGGCTAATGTGTCAATCCTATTGCATTAGAGATTTCAAGACTAAAAAAAGTTGCTTTGGAGATGGAGACAAACACAAGTACAGGTGGTTATAGATACCAACCAAAAATGACTCGGAGAAGCGTGAGATCGTACAAATAGGTTACTGTGGGTGACAAACCTATGGAGCAGAATGATAAGCACCCAGATGGAACTAAAAGAGAGGGTCTTGGCGAGTCAAAAAATGACAAACCGATGGCTGACAAAGTTGCTTTGGAGATGGAGAAAAGGACGAAGCAGGATCCGCACACCACAATTAGAAGATGTTCTGGAGTTGATCCAGCATATACAATCATTGTTGCCGGTAGAAGAAGCGACACGCACATGTATCTTGTCTAAGTCATGGTTGCACGCTTGGTCTACCACCCCTACCCTCAGATTCCGTCCTCAACTTGAGAAATTTATCACGACATCTGTAACGATGGAACAAGAAAGAAAATATAAGAAGCTGATTGACAATACTCTGCGGAGGTATCACCGAGACAACATACCGATCGAAAGTT
The DNA here is from genome assembly GCA_030686995.1 of Artemisia argyi. Classification (NCBI taxonomy): domain Eukaryota; kingdom Viridiplantae; phylum Streptophyta; class Magnoliopsida; order Asterales; family Asteraceae; genus Artemisia; species Artemisia argyi. The sequence goes on along the minus strand of CM060707.1, from coordinate 176,975,613 downwards.
TAGATCTTCAATGCCATATCAAGAACCGATCTTGGGGTTGCCTTGCTAAAACATGGATTCAACGTGTAGCTTCCAAAAGTTGTCTTAAAGAGCTTTTCCTAACGACCTTGCAATGGAATAGTTCGTTTACATTACCTAATGAGTTATTTTCTAGTGAAAACCTCAATACAATAAGTTTAACAGCCAGGGTGTCGTATTCCCTACGAATTTGTAGCAATCATGTCATAAAGTGCATCTCTCTACGTGTACTGCACTTAGACTTGGTGATTATAAGTGATGAGGTACTTGATAAATTATTGTCACTTTGTTGCTTGCTTGAAAAGATTATGCTTTTGAATTGTCAGGGTTTGAAGAATTGTAAGGTCAAAAACCTTCCTCATCTTCACGAATTGGTGGTATATTCAGAAGAAGAAAACGGTGTTTGGGAGATCAACAATGTACCAAGGCTTCGCTCATTTAATTATGGTCTTTGTGTGTCACAATTATCTGTACACGGTATGATGATAGACAATGAATATTTCAAAACAATTGACTCAAAATTTCCTTTGCTCGAGAATTTAAGACTTAATATTGAGTTTTGGGAGCTCGAAAGCTTGGTTATCAGAAGTGTTTCTCTGAAATGGTTGACACTAGATTTATGGGAATACAACAGGCAAGTCAATGTACAAGTGTGTGCTCCAAAATTACTTTCTTTCATCTATAAAAGTAGAAGTAAAATAATACATGGTCTCTCATTTCCAACTATTGCTCCCTTGCAAATTAAGCTAACTTATCACATGTGTGGACCCTTGGATAATCCGTTCTTTCTAAAAATGAGGGGAGTACTCAACTCATCAAGCAAGTTTAATATTGATATCAAAGATTGGGGTTCAAATCGATTGAACATTGATGTTGATGATCTCAGAAAAAGGGTCTCGTTTCCGGTTACGAACGTGGAAGAAGTAGCGCTTGTAAGTTATATCAATTGGGAACGGGAGGTGACACAATTGTTTGATGCATTATTCTTGATTTGTCGTCCTCATTACATAAAGTGCAGCAAGCTAGCAGTGAGGGAGATGATGGAAAAGAAAACGAATGAACTGGAAGATATTCAAGCGCAAGATCCCCATAATGGAAAGTGGGAGTCTCTAAGAACATCTGACAGACGCGCTCTTGACACATTGGCCGACCCGATTAAGTTCAAACTAAATTGGTTGACTCAATAGAACCTTTGGTTCATTTTTATGATGTAATATGTCAATTTTGCAACATTTTGAGTGTGTTAATTTGTTTTCTGAACTTTCTTCAATTAATACCATACACACACATAAAGAAAACAGGTTAATTGGGTGAAACTACCTACTTTGACCCGTTACCTGTCGTACTTATTTTAAACCTCAGTGAACAATTTATTCCACAGGTGTTTATTTTGCATGTTTAAATATGTTGTTCATGCCATGTCTTGCTATAGGTGCACTCATGTACCTCAAGAGTCTTGGATCCCTACAAGGGGGAAGTACTTTTATGCGCTTTTGAGGTGTTTGTTTCTCACAACTTTTGAGGTGTTTGTTTCTCACAACATCTATGAAGAACACTAAAAAGTGAGAGATCCAAGCCACCGGAAAGGCCACCTACCGGGATTCAATGGTCGTAACGACGGGCTACAGGAGTGGTACGAACATACTTTCAATATCTTTCTTACTAATAAAAATCTCAGAAGCTGATTATATAAAGGGTTTGTTAACATGATACTAATTATGCAAATCTACATTTAATTTAATTCACATGTTAAAAAAGAACATAGTTTTACTCAAGTTTCATATTCTAATCGGTGTATTTCGCATTTTTTTGGGTGAAAACAGGGTGTTGGTGAGGATGCAAAATAACAACTATCCAAACAGCCCTTGATAACAGGTTTAGACCGCCAAATGATTGCTGAAATGCTTGCGAGTTTTATGTGTGTAAGCAGGTTGGGACCATAAACTGAATTTACATTCTTTGTTGGAATTAGGGGTTTTAGTTGGGTTGCTTAAAAGCTGAATTTTTATTGATAACTTTCGTGTTTTTCTGATTGAATTATTTTCTATGAATGAATAAATTTTTTTGTCGCAATCTAATTACTAAGGAATTATACCATGATGACACATTAAAGTTATACTATGGTAGCAACGGGTGAATTTTTGAATGCTTGAATCTTAATGTGGATGACAGGTAAACATTAAAAAACTGTTCATTAAGATCAAAAGGAAAACTAATATTAGAGTCAGATACCTTCATAAGCCGGAATGATGTACAATGTCAGTGCTTTTATTCTTTTCAAATAGGAGCCTTGATGGCTTTCTTTTTGATCTTCCATTCACACGGTTCATATAAACGCCTTATTATAGATTTTTGCAGCAGTGGCGCAGCATTGGCCGTTTCTTGCTCAACCACAGCTGATTTCATGTTGACTGCAGCCTTTGCAACCATGCTCAATGAAGAGTTTCAAGAACCCATGATAAACTTACGGTACATGCATGTTCTGTTGCACAGTTTCATCTAATTATTATCTTTTTCTTCGTATACTAATATCGTCAATTGGTGCAAATCTCGAATGCAGACTCAAAATTTGGCACTTAAAGTAATTTTGGCCACTCTTGGGATTATTGCGAACTCTCTGGAAAGTCTTTCACTACCCAATCCTTCACCAACTTTTAATAGTCAAGACCCTCATGATTTACTGGTAATCTATGCAAGTTCATTTATTGCAATTTGGTATAAAGTAAACCAGAGATACGTATATGGGCATTAGTAGTTGCAATAAAAATGATTAAATGTAATTTCATATAGTTTTTTGATGCAGGAATTGTGATTGTGGTCATGGAGGCATGACAATGGTGAATTACCACTTTGAAAATAAAGAGGAGATTTTCAGCGAATATTTAATAACCGAGGTTGGAAAATACTATGGTGAGGATCCTAAAGTTGGGAGTCGTCCTTTGGTGTGGTATGCACTCAAAGCTATACTAATCTAATGAATATTGTTTTAATATCACATGTTCCAATAAAATCGGTCTGATGTATTCGTTTCAGGTGTACCCACATACTTTTGTTCGGAAAAGAAGAAGGTTGCTGACCTACACAAGGGCTGAAGCTAAATGGGGTGTTTGAGGTTGGTAAGAAACAAGTGGCGAAAATTCAAGAGGATGCGGTGTTTGATGACACAGAACATTACATTTTCCAGAATATTACATTTTCGGAACATTACACAGAACATTACATTTTACAAACTTTCCCGTGAGCTTTTTTTGCAGAACAATAGAGTGTACCTATGTTTTTTCTTAATCTACAAACCGAGAGTAGTAAAAGGGCATCCTGATCCTACTCAAAGCAGCCAACTACAGTCATCACAGATCCATTGTGGGTTGTAAACACAAGACATCAGGTATGTTTCTTTGTTCTTCTTTAAGTTCAGTAGGCTGGGTAAATCAAGATACATTTTGAAAACTATACAACTTAAAGAACATAATTACCTTTTTGAGGTTACAAATATAGTTTCAGACAGTGTAAGAGGTTACAAATATGGTTGCAACTAGCCAAAAAAACTTAAAAGTGCAAACAAAATTTTTAGAATAGCAAACATACTAATCAGGGGTGTGCTCATGGTGTGTTATAGAAGTATATGGATATAGAAAAAGTTACTACTTTAGCATAAAATTTAGGCAAATTCTTATAATTAACATGCCAAAATGGGTAGTTTACGTTGGGCTGTTTCTGTCTGCGAGTTGCTTATTTTTCTGTTTAAATGCTTATTTTGAGGTAAAAAACGGTTTCTGATAAGTGGGTGGAAAGAACCTGTATTCCACTTTAGAAATGGGTGCATTTGGGGGCTGAAGTGGGGTCTAGAATGGGTACATTTAGGAACTGAAATGGGTGGGTGTGGGTGCTGAAATGGAATATGAAAATTGATGCTTTGGGGGGCTGAAATGGGGTCTAAAACGAGTGTTTTTAGGGGCCGAAATGGGTGGTTTTGGGGGGCTCAAATGGGTGAAAGTTCTGGGGCTGATGTTGGGGCATTTACGCGCAGAAATGGGGTCTGAGACAGGTGGATTTGAGTGCTGAAACAGGGGCTGAATTGGGTGCGTTTAAATGCTGAAATGGGTGCGTTTGGGGGCTGGAGTGGGGCCTGAAATGAGTGGATTTATGTTAACTGATTTAAAGCGATTAGATTTGTGAATTAGAAGTTGTCAAACAGCTTTTTTGATGACGTCATGATTTTATAAAATTTAACTGATTTTGATGATGTCATAATTTTATAAAATTTCACACTAATTTTGAACTGTTAGTCATTTATGAGGTTAGATTTGTGAATTACAACTTATTACTACACATGTTTTGATAACTTCAGGTTTTTAACTGATTTTATGCTAATTTTGAACAGTGTGGATGAACAACATTAAGTGATTTATGACGCGGATAATCGAAGTTGTTAGTGTTTATGATTTGAGTGATTTTCGGTGAACATTGAGTCTGCGTGGTACTCTATTGGAGGTATAACTCTATTTATTTCAGTTTGTATGTATTTGTTTTAGTATGCGAATATTGTTTATGTTGTGGTTTTTCTGTGTGTGCAGCATTTTACATAACTTTATTGGATTAGATTATTCTGTTGGCAATGATCAAGATTTGTATATGGTTTTGAATAGTTTAACATGGGATTAGATCAATAATTACACTTACAGGCATTGTTTCACAATATTTTCTTTTATATCCATCTTACATGCTAACTCAAGTTTGCATCTAAAAACACTTTTAACTGTTTTTTCCTTATTGTTTGCTTAATTCAATATACTTTAAAATGCTTTTGGAGCTTCATTACTTTACGTAAAACACTCAATTCGGTTGTTGGTTATCAATTACCAAAACATTTTATACCAACAACAGTTGTTAAAAAAAGTATACAATATAAAATAAAATAATTGCTTACTCCACAAAATATTAACATAATTCTCATAAATACAAACACGGCCGCCCCGCAGCAACGCGCGGGCTAACCCGCTTGTTAAATATATGCAAGATATCCTTATGTCAACTCTATCATAGAGTTGAGATCCATGAAGAACCCCTCCTTGCCATAGATCCAATCAACAAATCCTAACCATACAATCTAATTTGATCCAATGGCTTAGATTAGATCTAATATTTACATTAGAGGGGCAAAAAAGGCAATTACATAATAAAAAAAAATTCATTACCCTCATTCTTCCCAAAAAAAACACACACACACACACACACACACACCGGTGTTCCCAACCTCCTCTTCTCCAACCTGATATGCGTTCCCCACCTCCACCGTCCACCTCCAACCATCCACCACCTCCACCGTCATCTCCAACCGTTCACCACCTCCAACCGTTATCTCCAACCGTTCACCACCTCCCCAATCGTCATCCCCAGTCCACAACCTCCCCAATCTTCATCCCCAACCGTCGCCATCTACAACCGTCGTCATCCCCAACAGTCGTCATCCACAACCGTCGAATCAGATATTGAAGAAGGTACGGTGGATGCTGATGTGAAAGAAGGTATGGTGGATGCTGATGTGGATGAAGGTATGAATATATATATATATATATATATATATATAGTAGAATCAGATATGGTGGCTTCTGTGTTTCTGCTTTTTTTGTTTTTATAGTAGATCAGATATGAAATGTAAATCAGCTTATTTTTTTGTTTTTTAAGCTTATATGAAATGTAGATCAGATATGAAGGTATGAATAGATTCTGTTTTATCTGTAACAGAATCATATATGATTCTATTCAGAAAATAGAGAGTATTTGATCGTTGTAATGTAAATAATATATATATATATATATATATATATATATATATATATATATATATATATATATATATATATATATATATATATTAACAAAATCACATGCGATTTTCTTAAAAAACATAATCTCAGATCGTTATGGTGGATGATGAGGTTATGAATGAAGCTGAAATATTGGTGGATGCTGATGTGGAACAAGAAAATATTGCTGATGTGGAAGAAGAAAATATTGATGAAATATTGGTAGATGCTGATGTGGAAGAAGAAAATATTGCTGTTATTCAAGGTAAATCATATGTGATTTAGCTTTTTTTTTTTTTTTTTTTTTTTTTTTTTTTTTGCTTTTTAATCTTATTAATAGATTATTGTTGAATCATATATGATTATTGTTTAATCATATATGATTCTTTTTGGGAATATGTTTACAATATATTCTGTTTTATACTTTCTATAAATTAAAAAAAAAACAATCATATATGATTCTTGTAGAATCATATATGATTCTTCATAAATCATATCTGATTCTAATGAAAATACTATATTTCAGCATCTGTGACAACACCAAGGCCAACTTTATACGCACATGAAGAAACTCCTGGGGGATCTGTTACTTAGGAACCAGTTGTTGATGATATTTATATACCTGTTGAGGGGAAAAAGTATAATACGATAGAGGAATGCGTTGAAATGTATAACAAATATGCTGAAGTAGCAGGATTTGAAGTTAAAAAATCGGCGCAAAAAAATACAAGAAGTGGTTTGGTAAAAGTAAGTACCTTATGTGTAATAGGCAAGGGATTCCGAAAGAGATAAATATAAACACATTGGATCCTGAAAACAGTGACAAGAAAGTAAGAAACACAAGACAATGGGTAACAGGTTGTATGGCGCGAGTATTAATTACTTTGGATGAGGTTTCTGGAAAATATGTAGTTCATAAATTCCATTCTAAGCACAATCATTTAATGATTCCAAAAGAGTATCAGCATCTAACAAAAAAACAAAGGAAGATGACTCAAGCGGAAAAGGTGTTCGTTGTGAAATCTTCAAATATGAAACTTGGTACGACAAAGGCACACCGTTTGTTATGTGGTATTAAAGGTGGTTATCAGTATGTTCATGGCACAAGCAGTGATTTCAAGAATCATCAAAGGGATATAAATGTATGTATAGGTGAAAGTGACGCGCAAATGCTGATAAACAAAATGGAAAACCGACAGAATTATGTGCCGAACTTTACATTTCATTATATGGTTGAAAAAAGTGAGTTGGTTGCACATTTTTGGGCGGATGAAGTTGCCAAATGCAACTATAAGGAATTTGGAGATGTAGTGTCATTTGATGCAACATACAGAACTAACAAGTAAGTAACTTTTCATATATGATTATGTGAGATTTGAAACTCTTGATTCTATTCTTGAAATTATTTTGTGAAACTGTTGATATTCAGGTACGAAATGGTGTTTGTCCCATTCACCGGGGTAGATAATCATAAAAAGTGTGTGACATTTGGTGCGGGAATGCTTCTAAGAGAAGATACAGAAGCTTACACATGGCTACTGAAATCATTCATGAAGGCACATGGGAAACAACCAAAAATGATTGTAACGGATTAGCAATTGAAGCTGTACTTACTGAATCCAAACACAGACTATGCATGTGGCATATCTCACAAAAAATTCCAGGAAAGGTATTTTACTGAATCCAAACACAGACTATGAATAGAATCATATATGATTCTCATAGAATCATATATGATTCTTGAAGAATCAACTGAATAACTTTTTTTTTTTTTTTTTTTATTTTATTTTTTTTTTATTTACAGATTTGTAAAGAAATATATGATGAAACTGATTTCAAAAAGCGTTTGAACAAGATTATGTGGAATATGCTCATTGAACCATTGAAGTTTGAAGAAAAATGGGCAAAATTGATTGAAGATTTTGAATTGCAAGACCACAAATGGATGAAGAAGATGTTTGGACTTCGAGAAATGTGGATACCAGTGTATTTTATTGACTCACCACTGTTTGGATTAATGAGAACTACTTCAAGGTCAGAGAGTGAAAAAGCATTCTTCAAAAATTTCACAAATCACGGATCAACATTGGTTCATTTCATGATGTGCTTCGAATCTGCAATGGAGAGGCAAAGGTATCGGCAAGAACAAATGGACTTTAACACATATGACTCAGCTCCAAAACTTTCTACACAATTGAGTATGGAATGCCATGCATCTAAAGTATACACAAGAACAATGTTTCTGCTTGTTCAAAAGGAATTAAAGGAAGCTTTTTGGAATTGCACAATAGAAGAGTTTAGAACGGAAGAGGGCTGTGAGATGCTTAGGATTAGAGATAGAAATGTGGTTGCTTATAGGACACTTTATAAAGAAAAAGGAGAAGAACAAATGCATGAATGTGAAAAAGTAGTAAAATACAAGGTAAATTTACTTGCATATATGATTCTACAGAATCATATATGATTCACATTAGAATCATATATGATTCTACAGAATCATATATGATTCTACAGAAACGACTTTCTTAACCTTTGATTTCTTTACTACAACCTTTGATTTATAATTTGTAATTGCCTCCTCTTCACTTCCTTCACCTTTACTACTTTCATCATCACCTTCTTCACCCTCATCAGACTCGTCCTTAACATCTTCACTACTATCCTTAACATCTTCACCTTCATCAGACTCGTCCTTAGACTCACTTTTCTTATCATCTTCAACCTCATCAGACTCATCTTCTTCAGACTCGTCCTTAGACTCCCTTTTCTTATCTTCTTCAACCTCATCAGACTCATCTTCTTCAGACTCATCCTTAGACTCACTTTTCTTATCAGATCTAAACCTCGTTGATTTTACAGGAGGAGGTTGAGTTTTTTGTTTTACAGGAGAAGGTTGAGGTTGAGGTTTGACAACTTTTAACTTTGGTTTATCAGAAGTCGTAGCCTTCTTAGATGATTCATTTGTTATCTTATCTTTAGGCTTACGTGCATAAGTTTTTGATCGACCTGCATAAAAATTTTAAATGTTAATAACCATAAAATAATCTAATACAATCATATATGATTTTGTCAGAATCATATATGATTCTCATAGAATCATATATGATTCTGACAGAGAATCATATATGATTCTGACAAAATCATATATGATTCTATGAGAATCATATATGATTATGACAAAATACACTTATAAAGAAAATACATCATATACATCAATTAAATAAGCATTTGACAATAAGCAGTTGATAAGCAGAATGCACAAAAAGCTACTAAATCTCAACCAATACAACTCAAAAATCACAATAAAACACAAATACAAACTCAAACAAGCTCTAGCAGCCCTAAGTGTACAAGTCAAAAAACAGGTCCAAACAACTACTTATCAGATCCAATAAGTTGCACCTAATAAGCTCTAAGCTACAATATTTTGGGGGCAAATCACACTCTAAACTACTGAGAACACAATTCAGCTAAAATCCTACTCAGTTTTAACCATAAATTTCCCTAAAATGATGTAAGTTCAGCAGCCTGTGGGCTGCATGAAATCTGAAATAGTTGACTGTTATAATGCTATACTTCTTGACTTTTACCAATTTCAATTAAGCTAATCTATCCTTATAAGTTGTTATAAGCTAATATTAAACTAATTTAAGCTAATTTAAACTAATTTGCAGCTATCACTAAAGTTATACTTACTGTTTTTAATCCTACACTAGCAGCTAATAAAATTGACACCTACTTTTGACTTATAACAAAACAACCTACTGTTTTTATGGACTATAAGTCTATTACTACTCTTATGCAACCTATGTGAAATACCAAATCAGCAACCAAACAACTATTCTACTCAATATCTGGTTATGCCAAACACCCCTTATTCTAACTACTAAAACTAAAAATTGAATCAAACAACTATAGGCTACCAAACAGATGATCAAAACAGTTACACTAACAGCAATAGAAGCTAAATCAACAATAAAATCTAACAATTAACAATCAGAACTCAGAATCTAAGATCATGCATCTAATGAGATAAAAGTGAACAAAAACTTACAATTTCAATTCAAACGTTACAGCTGAGATGTATTTCACAGAGTTATAGCTGCAAGTACAAACATTTGAGCTAAAAAGCAGGCATACTTAACTCTATAGATGTATCATTGCGGCAGTTTTGTTTCTTAACTATTGTGGTACATACTGTAACACTAAAAACTTCCTAAACTAGGAAACTGCTACCAAAGATACATCTTAGAAATACGATGATTATGGTTCGCCACAGGCATTTTCCATACCTCAACAACAGGTTTTGCAACGACTTCGTAAACGCGCTTCTGTGATGCAAATTCAGTAAGAACTTCATCAAACTCAAATGTATCTGAATCCCAATTATTCCTACGGAGTTTCAACCTCTTAAGCTGAAATAACACTAAAAACTTCTCACGTGTTTGGATACTTGCAGCTGTATACATCTCAGCTGTATAAATTCAAGAAACTTGTACGCCTAATATTAAAAGTATTTCTACTCAAATGCACACTTCTCACGTGTATGCTAGTCCCTATCTAATTACATCTCAGCAAGTCACTCAACACTCAACGAACGACAGTCAATCAACACTCAACGCACTTGCAGCACACGACAGTCACTCAACACTCAACGCACTTGCAACAAACGACAATCACTCAACACTCAACGCACTTGCAGCACAACCGTAATCCTTTCATCAAACTAAAAAACTACATTACTATCAATCAAATATACCTAACAACAAACTCATTCAAATCATGCTATAATAATTCCTAATTTAAACCTAATCATCAATAAACACATAGTTCACACACACATATCGATCAATTAACGACAGCAACAATAACAAAAACTCTACAAACCTAATCTAATCAGCATCAGATTCAAAATTAGGTCAAAATAGCTTAATAATACAATAAAATCATCAACAATAGATAAAAATCTACAAAATAAGAAACAAAATAAGCAAAAAAATAAACAAAACGTAAATAATAAACAAAATAAGCAATTTTACCCATCGATTCATCAACTGACTTCATTATATCAACAACTAAGGCGTTTAACGGCGGTTTAACGGCGGCGGTTAATGGTGGCGACGGCGGCTAACGGTTATTGAGAGAGATTGAGATTGAAAATGAGGGTTTGAATGGGGTGGGTGAGAGTTGAGAGGAATGTAACCGTTTCTGATATTGAAAATGAGAGGGTTTGAGTTGAGAGAAGCGTATAAACTAATACATGAATTGTCTCTTTTGCCCTTTTGGTTATTACTTAAAAAAAAAAAAAAAAATCTAACGACTGGGAGGAATAGAAATGGACGGACGAGATGAATGGATGAGATCTTTGGTAAATCTTAGATCTACATGGAACTTTTGGCCTTTATCATATTAGTCTAGTATTATATAATTGGTCAATGGACTATTTATCGTAAATGAAGCATCACGTGGAATATATTAAAAGAGCGAACTACAAGTTACCAATTATTTTTCCTTAGAAAACCAATTAGAAACATGCATGTTGGCAAATTGAATTACTAATGTACCTTAAACAACATTAAACCAATTTGATGATGTCAAGTGGGATATAATTACGTATAAACAACGTTATCAGTCATTTTAGCGTGAATCTCAGCCGAAAGGTTTTCTTCTATTTATTTAATCAAGACTTCCAAAAAGCCATGTTTTGTTGTATGTGGTAAAAACTTATTATGCATGTTTAGTTACGAGTTAGTCAGTTTCACATATATAAGATAAGATTTTTTAGGTAAAGAGTTTAAACCCGATAAATATATTACTCCAAAAAACAGTTAAGTACAATAGGTTGGTGAATGAATCTCACATCTCAGCCCGTTAAATTGGCGGTAAAAGATACATAACAAGACATGACTACTCCTATGATCAAAAGATATATAACAACTTGCATGTCAAAGCTGGATTCAAACTATATATTACCACTGAACACTAGTCATTAATTAGGATAAATGAATATAAATAAGTTTAAAAGATGTACCTAAAGATAGACGACTTAATCGTTTTTCACGTTCGAATCTTGACCGACGGGGAATAGATCGAAACACTTTAGTTTATGCTCCTATCAACTTACTAGGCAGCTTATTTCTAACATACTCGTATATACCTTGTTGTTAAAAAAAAAGACCTAATATGAGTCTTGCAAGAATCGACACATTTACTAGAATGAAAAGATCATTTAATTGGACAATGAATACTTAGAAACTTCACTAATTTATATCAACAACTTAATGAAGAAAAATCAAGCGATATGAAAATCTTAATTTCGAGATCTATGATCCTATAAACGCAGTTCGTTTTCTTACCAACATAATTTATAATCCTTTAGATACCTGCAAATCCTGATCTATATTTATGAGTCTTAATGTACATAAATTTATGACAACAAACGTGCGTCGATGTCATGCGTTAAACACTCTAAGGAGGAGCTCAATCACGTAAAAAGTGGATTAAAAAGACGATTTACAAAGAATTGAAAACATGAAACATTTCTTGGTGGTTAATCAACAACACATAAAAGACCCTATCTTTTCAACCGAAATTGTGCACGAACGTTTTCACATGCAACCCAAGATATGGATTCGTAAGTACATTTATGTGCTTGATCGTGTAAACTAAATAATTCCCTTTATTAATTTGGTAACTAAATATTCCCTACATATATATAAAATCATCAAGGTTGAAATCTCCATCATCGAAGCTGAAAATTTCATCAATTGTCATGTGGCTTTGAAACATATCTCCATTATTCGAACCACTGATTAGACAGTTTTGAGAATCTTTGCTCTCTTGAGTTGATACTTCGTGATAATCATGCATATGGGATACCTCGTAACTTGACTCATGGCTAAAAGGCTGATCACGCGACTTTCCTATATCTTTTCGTAACTCATCTAGGCTAATCCAATCAGCAAATAGAATTTTCGGTAAAGTTGTAATTTGGGAAGCTTGTGGGACCAATTGGTTCATGTCAGCAGACAAACTGTTGATGAAGCTGGATGCATTTATGCACGATGAAGATGGTTCCGTACTTCTCATGTTTGTGCTTATGTAATCAGTTTTAGGATTAGTTTGAAGATGTTGCAGTTCTTCTATCCTCTTCTTGAGGTGACAATTCCAGTAGTTCTTTATCTCGTTATCAGTCCGTCCAGGCAAATGTTGTGCTATCTGAGACCACCTGGCAGACGAATATAATTATAAGTTTCAAAATATAAGAATGAATAAGCACACTTATAGTTGCATGCGATCAAATACAACTAGTTAGACCAATGCTAATGGGCGTCGCATTTGGCAAAGCAAACCCAAAACCAACGCGTTGCCCCCATTAGCTTCGTCCCAACCAACGCGTCGCATGTCAACGAAAACAAAGTTTCGGTTGCCTTGCCAACCGAAACAATTGCACTGTGTTGTTGCCATCTGCTACCATCTGCTACCACCCAAATGTTACTAATAATCACCAAAACAAACTTGGACTATGTAGACGAGGCCTTCATATTTCTTGTATAACTTGTAGCTTGAATTCAAAACATAAATAATGGTGAGGGTGAATTGCTGTTGTACGGCAAGGACAAAGGAACACCAAAAGAAAATAGAGTTTTGTCTAGTTTTTTTTTTTTTTTTTTTTTTTTTTTTTTTTTTTTTTTAAGCGTGAAGTGATAAGTATTTTAAGTGATAAAAGTCATAAGTTACTTTCATTTTAATGGTAACATGTGTCATAATAGGTGATGTTAGTTTTTAAACGTGGCATGGAAGGTGTAAAGGTGTAGGAGAGTAAATTTTTTAAATGAACCTTTTGTGATACTATCTTACCAAAATGAACTGCGCAAAAAAGATTTATGAAAATGGTCCAACAAAGTGCGCTTCCATTGAATGAATGACACGTTTGATGAATGCGCACTATGTTTATACTATTCTACCACAAAAGACAAATGCAAGCGCACAAAATACATCGGTGCGACTAGGTGCGCTTCATAAAGAGACAAAGTCCAAGCGCATACATACATAGTGTGCGTTGTGCGCTTCATTTAAAATAATAGTGTATTTTAAAATAAGAGAACCAAATTGACTAAAAACAAATTGCAGCGCACTAATAATTCAAAGTGCGCCTCCTAATTCATGTGCGCCTCCAATAAGTAATCCTAATTCAATAGTTCAATACTTGGGAAGTTGGGATGTCTTCACTAAAGAACACGTGACAAAGTACAACATGTTTTTATATATAATGAAAATTGATATTAGGTTTGTACAGATACTAATGCATGTGGTATAAATATTTAAAGCAAAGAGAAAGACAACTAAAAATATATTTAAATACAAATACTACATCCGTCTTATATTTATTGTCCATCTTTTTTTTATCGATTCTCCTAAATTAATTGTCCACTTCAATAAATAGATAAAGAATATAAATCAAGTTTACCATATTACCTACATTGGTGGTTATTATTACAAACTTTAAAAAAGTTGAAAATTAATTGGTTAAGGGTAAAACTGTCTTTGTGCATAAAATAAGAAAGAGAAAGCTGTAATGATGATATATATATATATATATATATATATATATATATATATATATATATATATATTTTAAATTGTGTGTTTTTTGTTTACAGACAATAATTTTGTGATGTAGGTAGTATCAACTTTATTTCTCTCTTGTCCTTAATTTATCAATTTATCAGGAGAACATTAAGACTAGACTAGTAGTACCTAATGCAAAAGTAAAAGCCAACTATTCATAGTGTAAAACTGAAACCAAGCGCACATGCTTTCAAGCGCACATGATTTCAATATTTACCAGTGTGCTATCCATTTTGGTAAAATACTAAAAAAAAGTTCATTTTGGTAAATGGTGTTAGGGATAGGTCCATTTTAGTAATTTGTTTATTCTTAAATATTACTCAATTTACATATACTACAAAATATAATTTGTTTTAGTTTTTAATTTAAAAAAAAAATAAAAAAAAAATAAAAAAATATGGCGTTACTTTTGTGGTCACCACTAGCTAGTTATGGTTGGAGTGGAGTTGTTGAGAGAGAAAGCTGAGGTGGCGCTGATGTGGCGGGGTTGCTTGGGTAGAGTTTGGGTTGCCATTAGCATTAGTCTTATAAAACCATTCACATACATGTGTACAACCTAAGTAGCAGCGGTTCCTACGTACTTCAGTACTTCACTTTCAACCTTAAAGTGAGATTACATATCAATCAGTTACCCGTTTTCCTTTCGTTTTCAAAACAAAAGAAACCATAGATATACACATATATATATTTGGTGTTCCTGATCTGAACTTTAGTAATATATTGAAAACAAAACAGTCTGCAGGTTTATTTCATAATAGGAATTTATGGCAAATTAAGTCCCATGACATACAATTAAACATCTATATTTGAATAGATAAATGTTTTCTCACAAAAACAAATTTCTGAAAATGTATTGACAACTAAGTCAATAACTTAATTAGTGTAACGGTTTATTCCCCTATAATAATAAGTTGACCATGAATAGACCTATAAAAAAGCTTGCTTGACCTTTTCTTTGCATAAGGTCCACGAGGGTTTACTTAAGCTGGTAGTCATATTTTTAATTTTAAATGTTGTTCTTATTTAAGTCCACCATAGTGACGTTTGAAAGAATTGAAAAGAATCCAATGGGAGATTTTAGTAGTGCGAATGCAAGGGTAATTACTTGTTGCCTAGCAATCGATGAAGGCTCGAAATTGTTTCGTCTTCTTGCAAGGAAAATTTACCCCGCTTCAATCCTGGCCTCAGATAATTAATCCACCTCAATCTGCAACTCTTTCCGTTCCTTTGCAAGCCTAATATGATGGCCATAAATTGTTTAAAATACACGAGCAATAATGAAAGAATGTCGATATGCCATGCATCAAAATTATAATCAATGATGGTGTTCCAAAATGGAACGTACTAAAAGACCATACTAAAGATCATATTAAAAGACCACACATATATATTCTGGCAAAATGGCAACAACTAAACGATGATTTTATTTATGGTAAATTGCTCTTGTTTTGATAACTCGTGTGTTCAATCCATGAATGGAGTTACGTACCTGCATTGATGGAGACGGAACTCCAGCAACTATGGCCGTAGTTCATCACATAATCTTTTAGCTTTTGGTCCTCATCCGGTGACCATAGCCCTTTCTTGTGCTTTGGACACGGCTTTTCTGATGCCTTGCACTTCATTTTTCAGGTAAAACCTTTGAGTAACCTTAAAAGTAAAGAGTACGAATTTTATGGTGTGATATCTAATTAGTAGGGGTAAGGAATAGGAAATTAAGATATTGATCAGTTAATGTACAAGGGACTGTAGATGCATAGCAGCTTGGTATTTAAAGAAAACATTGGCTTCTCAAATGAATGTTTCGAAGTTTTATATTTAATAAACACCCATGAGGTCAATGATTAATGAAAGCAACCCCAGTCCGATGATAACGAGATTATTAGTAAAAAAAAAAAAAAAAAAAAAAAAAAAAAGGAATAATTTGTTGAAGATTAGTTAACCATACTCAATAACTAATAAAGACTTAGACAACGAAAGTAGTGTCGGACTTAGATTAATTAACTTAAAATTTTCAAGGTCAATTTTTCGACGGCCAATACTAGACGTTTTGTTCCCATTTGGTTAGTTATTCATGCGGAAAAAAAAGGTGAAAACATAAAATGAGTGTTTGAATAGTTGTTTTGTTGAAGGGAAACAAGTGTTTGACATCTAGGTGTAACATGCATGGTGATAACTCCTTCGATAGATGTTTGTTTTTACTAGTATTTATGATCTGCATAGATGCCAATTTTATTATTTTGCAGTGGCTTTTGCTTAGGGTTAACTTTGGATTTATTTTTTCTAGTTTAATTAGGAGTTTTTGGGAATAAAGATAACTTTCTTGTCAATCTATTTTATTCTTATAAATGGAGGGCGTATTATCATTGTGATTAACCTTTTGATCTTTAATAAACTTGTAAGTTTCAAGAGTTTTTTCTTGTTATTGTTTTATTCTCTTAAGGTTTTATCCTCGTCGCTTTGAACGATAACCATTAGATTAAGGTTTTATCAAAAGTTACTTTCACGTCATGCATCATTTCACATCAGAGCTTGTTAGTATCTTGATGGTAAATAGCGTAGAAGATTTTAAAACTCATACCGTTGGCAGGGTATGGTTTGTATAACACATGGATCATGATTTTATCAAAATCATGACCAAATTCAACTATCTATCAAAGACTATGTGTCGTATTGCTAGGTGGAGGTAACAACCACAAAAATCACGAGGGTGGTAGTCTGAAAAGTCGAAGAATTAGTCATCCATATGATATTTTGATGACAACCGTAGATGCATCCATTCCCCGATCAACAATAGGCCGGTTGGTTGAAGAATGAGGGGAGAAAAAGATGGAGGATCAGCTACCTTTTGTTAAGTTGTCTTAGTCAAAGGACTTAATCGATAATTCAGTATGTTATTTGGTTATTGATGGTTGTTAGTTTCAATAATTTGGTTTTGAGAAAATTGGTAAATTTCCTAAAATTACCAATGGAGATTTGTCTAATTGAAGGTTACCAAGTTTGTGGGGTTTTAGTGTCCATCGAAATAATTTATATACCAAAAGTACTTTGTGTTGTGGATGATCTTGACGTGTGCCATATTTTATTTGGAAAACCTTGGTGACGTGAGGTTAAGGTCATGTATAATCTTCCAAAAAATGTCTACCCTTTTTCATGAGTAGGAAAAATAATTGATTTGGTTCCACCCGAAGGAAATCACAATTACCAAAGGTTGAGGTAAAGATTGAAGAAAAGACATTGGAGATCAAGGTTGATGAAGAACATTTTAAAGCCGAATATCAAGAACCTCAAGTTTGTGATACATTCAACGGAAAATAAGAACAACTATAAAAAGTGGTATGAAAGACTTGTTGAAAAAGAAAATGTTACAGTTTATCATCTAGGTTCGTGATGCAGGTTTTACCGACCAAATTTTAATATTTATAAAGTCTCGTTTACCTAAGGTCTACCTTTTACGCACTAACTGACAGTGTATCCGGTCGTGTGTGGTATAGTCAAATGGTAAAGCCGAGGTCGTCCCAAGAGCTAAGGTGCGGAAATTATCTAAGTTCGTGTCACGTTTAAAAGGGGGTTTTGAGTTGAAAGATTAATTAAACTAATTAAAAGTAATAACAAGACAATAAAGTAAATGGAAGGAAATCAGTAAAGAGAAGTAGTGTTAACCTAATTACTACTCTTGTTATGATCATGACTAGTTTTCCTATAGGTGCATCCCATCATATCGTTCGGGATTCAATATTCATTTCGGGTCAGATGGTCAAATTCGCATAGATCTATCTTATACCTTGTCCTATCCAAAGCTAATGTAAAGCCTTGGGTTCATTGGTACGAAGACATAAGAGTCATTAAGTGCCTCTACTAACATGGACAAGGCTAACGAATGCGGCATGGTCAGATCTTACACCCCTCTAACTCCGTTAAGTGTCTAGCATTGGTAGGTAGTCTTAGGGTTAATTCGCACGTGTATAGTGATATTGCTATCACCAAGTCACATCCCTAGCGACTTGCTTCCTAGGGTTAATTCCACAAGTATCTAGAGAACAACCAGCGCTAATCACTACGGGAACTAGAGTGTCCCAAGCCTCGCCATGAAAGTAAACAAACAATAGATAATAGATGCGTGGAAAACTAAATCAATAACATAATAATTTCATAACTAGGCTAACACCAAAAGGTGTTTAGCCACTCATGTTCATAATTGCAGTAAAACAACGTTGAGTTAATACAAATCTAAGCATGAATCGAATACAAAGTAAAGGAATGAAAACACTTATGATCAGTGTGTGATTCCTCCCTTGGAAATGACTTGGATGTGGCTAGAACTTCGTTCTCCCCCCTTCCTGAGTTTTTTCCAACATTGCTGTGGTGAAGAGATGGGAAGTGATATGAAAAACTCGGAATTAGGGTTGGTATTTATAGGCCCCGACTATGTTACGGCGTAGGTAGATGAACCTCTATGCCGTAGTTAGTGCATAATCCATAATTTCCACGTATTTGCTCCAAAGTCCTTCCATTTTCGCATAAGTTTGTTCTTTTACTCATCTTTACCCTGAAACCAAAATAGGAAGAAATAAGAGTATATATTCTTTATAAAAGTATAAAAGATGAGTATTTTAAGGGGAAAATTAACACTTAGATTGGGGGTAAATTTGATGTTATCAAATATCCCCCCACTTGAACTCTACTTGCCTTCAAGTAGACCTTACAAAAATGATTTTCAAAAAGATATCCCCCAAGAAACTGGAGAATATAAATTAAAAACTCCCTATGCTAGAATTTATCAAAGCCGAACACCTCACAAAATTGGAACAAACACTCACATCTCTCTCCTAATCTAAGTGTTAATTTTGGGGTGATCACTCAACGCACAGTCATATAATGTATTCTATCATAGGCTTGGCAGTTACACAAATATCTACCACTAGAGCTAAGGTCAAAACAATTCTTAAAGGCAATATTGGGTGAACACATATAAGGCTATTTTGGGTGTAGTGTTGTTACTAACTTACAACGGAAAGGGCGACAAAGGCAATGGTACATGACCGGAACGTCGGGCAAGACATCAATGACTGCTCAAATCCCTCAACTAAGCATGATTCACAACTAAAGGGTAGGATAAGACATGGGATGCACAATAATGGTGTAAAATGAAAAAGAAAACAAATAGTCTTAGCCTTTAATCGAGTTGCTACCACTTGTCGTTCATCCAAAGTCCAAGTTTCAAAATGCGAGAATTAGATCATGTAACAAGTGTGTGCCATTAGAGGACGTCATGATGGGCACCACACTTGGACTTCATGTTGGTGATTAAGAACCAACAACTTCATTCTTCAAATATGACCGAAGTGGCCTCTTCGATGCTAAATCTTTCAAAGCTCTCATTACAGTGCTTTATAAGGGTGCACCAAAGTTAACATATCTACAAACGGAAATTCACACATTTTTTTAATAACATAACATACCCCCCCCCCACTTGGGATGAACAATACATGTACAACAGTGGGTTTTCTCATGATCTTCAAAGATGAGTCTTCAACGTAGGTGTGATTCCTGAACCTCTTGACTTGGCCCTCAAATTAGAACAAGTGGCAACTTCCCAATCATAAACAAAGACTACACGGTAGGCTAAGGTGTATAGATGTATCGAAACAATAATGTGGGTAAGAAACGAAAGGATAGGCTCAATAGGGTGTATCTAGGGGTATCTTGCACTAAAGGTGAGTGCAATAAAGGGTTTTAACACGGGGGTCGAATAGTCGATGTGACTAATCGATAAACACACACATAAAGGTTATTTGGGTGATAATCCTAAAATATTGCCTTCTTAAAAAGTTTCATTCAAATGTATTAAGAAATCTCAATACACTACTCGTACACGGTTTCAAAATGATGTAAAAGCCAAGTTCTAAAGTTTACAAACTACCGGCACACTCATATTTTTTGTGGATTTGGGGTAAAACAGGGTGAAACTGAAATAGGCTAAATCTCACCATGGTATTAAGGGTTAATGTGCTCGGCTAAAGTCCATTCTAGTTAGATTCGGAAAAACATGTCAAAAGTTTTAAAAGTGGCATAATTTTTCAAAATAAACTAGAAAGTTAAGGGCAAAACAAAGTTCAAGTAAATAATTCTACTCCCGTCCCCCCACTTGAATTGTATAAAGTCCCTTTTGTACATAAAATAAAAAATAAGGAGGAAAAGTATAATTAGAACGAGAACTTCCCTGAAATTCACTCTTGAAAATAGAAGGATCGTGTTGAGAAACGTGCCTTCACTACACCTTATGAGCAAATTTCAATTCCCTGGAATCACACAACTACCAAAAGCATAAAACCTAAAAAGAAAAAGAAAAATAAAAAGAAAAACCTAACTCACTTTCGTAGGAATCACGGTTGCATTTAGTGTATGCAACAAGCCTTTTAAACCACTTGATGTCCCAAGTGAACGAGTGAAGTCTCGTGAGGGTTTACAGGGAACACACCCACAAAGTTCATTTAAAAACTAATACAAGTTTAAAGAATGTTTTGTAAAATAAAAAGCATATTTAAGGTTAAGAAGGTAGCTACGGCGTAGCTTAAATGGAGTGCTACGCCGTAGTTGCTAAATAAATCCAGTATGAAACCTGGAGGGTGCTACGGCGTAGTCAATGGAAGAGCTACGCCGTAACAAGGCCTTGGAGAATATTTCTTGGAGTAAAAGTCCAAAAATTTGTTCCCCATCGCAATGCTTCCTTTCGTACCTGCAAAATATTAATACAAAACATACCAAACCAACAAGATAGAGAAAATAAAAGGAAAAGGATAATTCGGGTTGTCTCCCGAAAGAGCACTTTTGTTTATTATCGATTCTTTAAGTTAGACTCACTGTTGCGACCTTCAAGTAGGTTCTAGGGCATTCTTGCCCTTGTTCTTGTTCCACGGAGTTGGTGAGTGGTCCCAAACATTGGGAGCGATACGTGGTGTCATGCTATACAGATCTTCAACTAAGAAGTTAGCTTTGACCCATTCGTCACGATATTGCATCTCTACTTGTTTGTTTAGTCTTCTTTCACCGAACTTTACCTTAATCCAATTTTCGAACAATAAACCAAGGTATCCTACTTGATCCCTTTTGTTTGCGTTAAAACATGCCCACTCATTACGTTTGGCTAGATTTAGTTCGGGACTCCTTCCTCCATCGCATTTCCCTTTGAAAGGATCACATGTGGGCCAAGATTGGGTTGTTCCTCTATATGTCATAATTGCTGGCGTACAAAAGTGAACCGTTCATTTCACCTTTTCGTTCAACCTTGCATGCATGAAATGGTCTTGAAACCATCTTTTATTGATAAGCCTCTCATCTTAGAAATACCACCAAACCTTCGCTTCCTTCTTTAATCTCCTGATTGAAAACATTCCTCCTCCATTACAATATTCGACGATGGGATCACATGTAGGAAGGGTTATTTTTGATCCGTTGACCATGGTTGTTGACGGTCTACAACAGTGAAGTTTTGCAGCAATAATTACTCGGCCCCCTTCCTCGTCTCCCGCTTCTAACCTTATATCTTCTTTATCAGTGTCATCCCAAAGAGATTCGTCATCTGAATATAAGTTGACCTCTTGCTCATATTTTGAGCACGATGGAGTTGTATAAGAGAATACATCATCGGAGATTTGGAGGATTGGCGAGATCTCTTCTCCCATTAGATCATCTTTACAAGAACTTGCTTCTTCCTTATGCAAAATTGAGGAAACCATGTTCATATTGAATACAACCCTTTCATCGTATACTCCAAATGATATTTCTTTCTTGAGTACATCTATTTTAGTGTGTGCAGTGGCGAGAAATGCTCTTCCTAAAATCAGGTCCTCCTTCGGAACATTAGCCATATCAATGACTACAAAGTCTGCAGGGAACAAAAATTTGTTGATCTTTAAGATGATATTATCTACTATACCGATAGGGCTCGTTTTAGTAGTGTCAGCCATTTCGATCCTCAAATTAATTTTCCGCAAGCTTGTAAGTTTCAGGGATAGGAACAAAGATAATGGCATAATGTTTATACTTGATCCCACATCGGCTAACGCAAATAAGTTAGAATCACCGATTTTGCAGGGCACCACAAAGCTTTCTGAGCTGTCTTCTTTCTTGGGTAACTGGCAGAGGATCTTCTCATGAGATTCGGCCTTTTCTTGCGAAAGGTTCCTTTCTCCATCATCTTCTGTGAAAACTGCCTTGCATTCTACAATGGACTTCTTGTTTTCTTTAATAATGGTGTTCTTATGGATACTATCAGCCAAATTCTCAATCACTGCTTCAAGATTCTTTAGAGATTCATCATTGTTAGCAAGGCTTTTGTTAATTAGTGGCTTCTTGAAAGTTCTTCAACCCTATATCTTGCTTTCCCTGTTTCTTCCTAGAATCTTCGAGGTACTTATTTATAGTATCCTCGAGGCTTGATCTTCTCTCTCCATAAGGTTGCCGATTATATCCATATGGCCCTGTTCGATACCCATTACCTTGGAATGGTCTACCTTCCCCATATTTCACTTCCTCCGTTTTACCATCGCCCTCATTCAAAGGGCAATCTTTAGACAAGTGGGGTCCTTCACAAACTTCGTAACTAACTTGAATAGCATGGACATTTTCCTTCAGTTTCTTCATGTCACGACCCAAGCTTTCGAGTATGTTGGTGATTAAGGTAATTCCATCAGAGTTTCCAGCAATGCTTCTACTACTTCCACCTTCGTGCCACTTCTGAGAGTGGTCAGCCATATCTTCAATAGCTTTTAAAGCTTGAGCCGGAGTCATACTAGGGATTGGTCCCTGAGAATCTAGCATTTGGCGGGTTGAGATGTTGATCCCCTTGTAAAAAATGTTGACCATTTGTTGCTTGTTGAGATCATGAGTAGGGCACTTGTACAAAAGGTCATTGTACCTATCCCAAGCTTGGTACAATGTTTCATCCCCATCTTGCTTGAAGTTGTGAATATCTTCAAGCTGTTTTGTCGTCCTTGAAGGAGGGCAATATCTTTGGATGAAATGCTTCTTCAAAAGAGCCCAAGTGTTCACTGTCCCTACTGGTAGTCTATCGATCCATCTCTTTGCAGCTCTAGTCAATGTCATCAAGAATACCCTGAGCATTATCGCATCATGAGATACTCCCGGAATGTTGAACAAACTGACAATGTAGGGAACATTGTCAATGTGCTCGTGAGCATCTTCCGTCTTGCTTCCTGAAAATGGGTCTTTACGCAATTCCCTTATGAATTGATTTTTAATTTTGAACTGCACATCATCCCCAATAGCCGGCCTAACCAAACTAGGCCCTTGCTCTTCTCGTGTAAGAGCCAAGTATTCTTCAAGCGTGAGGTTGTCAATGTCAATTGCTGCCATAACACCTGAAACTTGAAAATAACCGTGAGTACTGAAAAGAAAATAAAACAAAATTTAAAAACTCAAATAAAATCCTAATAGTTCCCCGGCTGCGGCGCCAAAAACTTGATACATGTTTTACTGACCAGGTTTTAATATTTATAAAATCCTAATAGTTCCCCGGTCGTGTGTGGTATAGTCAAATGGTAAAGCCGAGGTCGTCCCAAGAGCTAAAGTGCGGAAATTATCTAAGTTCATGTCACGTTTAAAAGGGGGTTTTGAGTTGAAAGATTAATTAAACTAATTAAAAGTAATAACAAGACAATAAAGTAAATGGAAGGAAATCAGTAAAGAGAAGTAGTGTTAACCTAATTACTACTCTTGTTATGATCATGACTAGTTTTCCTATAGGTGCATCCTATCATATCGTTCGGGGATTCAATATTCATTTCGGGTCAAATGGTCAAATTCGCCTAGATCTATCTTATACATTGTCCTATCCAAAGCTATTGTAAAGCCTTGGGTTCATTGGTACGAAGACATAAGAGTCATTAAGTGCCTCTACTAATATGGACAAGGCTAACAAATGCGGCATGGTCAGATCTTATACCCCTCTAACTCCATTAAGTGTCTAGCATTGGTAGGTGGTCCTAGGGTTAATTCGCACATGTATGGTGATATTGCTATCACCAAGTCACATCCCTAGCGACTTGCTTCCTAGGGTTAGTTCCACAAGTATCTAGAGAACAACCAACGCTAATCACTACGAGAACTAGAGTGTCCCAAGCCTCGCCATTAAAGTAAACAAACAATAGATAATAGATGCATGGAAAACTAAATCAGTAACATAATACTTTCATAACTAGGCTAACACCAAAAGGTGTTTAGCCACTCATATTCATAATTGCAGTAAAACAATATTGATTTAATATAAATCTAAGCATGAATCGAATACAAAGTAAATGAATGAAAACACTTATGATCGGTGTGTGATTCCTCCCTTGGAAATGACTTGGATGTGGCTAGAACTTCGTTCTCCCTCCTTCCTGAGTTTTTCCCAATGTTGTTGTGGTGAAGATATGGGAAGTGATATGAAAAACTCGGAATTAGGGTTGGTATTTATAGGCCCCGACTATGTTACGGCGTAGCGTATTAGAGTTGCTACGCCGTAACCTTTGCAAATTGTGTTACGCCGTAACTTGATCAAGTGTTACGGGCGTAAAGTCTTGATGATAATCATCCTACGGCGTAGTAGATAACGTGGCTACGCCGTAGCTTCTTCCTAGGCCTCGTTAGTTCTTTACTGCCTCAAATGAGATCGTATGTCGTAGCTTGGAAAGTTGCCTACTCCGTAGTGTTCTTTAGTGGACTTCTACGCCGTAGCCTATTGTTGGGCTACGCTGTAGTCTTCATAAATTCTTCATTACGCTGTAGGTAGGAAAGCTTCTACGGCGTAGTCTTCATGAAGCCTTGCTACGGCGTAGGTAGATGAACCTCTATGCCGTAGTTAGTGCAGAATCCATAATTTCCATGTATTTGCTCTAAAGTCCTTCCATTTTCACTTAAGTTCGTTCTTTTACTCATCTTTACCCTAAAACCAAAATAGGAAGAAATAAGAGTATATATTCTTCATAAAAGTATAAAAGATGAGTATTTTAAGGGGGAAATTAACACTTAGATTGGGGGTAAATTTGATGTTATCAGTTCGCCTTAACTCTTAAACCCCAATAACTTAGATTGTTCATCTCTGATACACTTTTATTGATTCTACAAGTTAGGTAACTAATCTTAGGGTTTGTTACAAACCGAATTTATCATTTGTTGCTATTGGGTTTTCATTCAATTTTCTAGGGTTAGGGTCCTAAAAGGTTTGTTGTCTTCTACTCGCTGAGATATACTCGTGTGCTCAATTAGTTTTTAGTTAGGAAAAATACCCGAAGTAGACATGTTTCCTTTTGACTTATCACTTTCTAGATCATTTTTTTGGGTGAGCCAAAACTAGACCGAGGGCAACTACCACGTTGGGCAACTCTTGTCTATTGACTAGAATACCCTTCTGTACCAAACCTTATTACAAAATCCATAATCCAGAATCTGGTGACATTTATCTCAGTTACATATCATCCCCATCATATCATCACCATCACTAATATCATCACCAAGAGTTCATAACTCTCGACACATATAAAAACCACTTCCAGTAACAAAAAACCCAACACACCAAAACCAACACAATTATTCAAAACACACACCAACAGATACTCATTCACACCCACTCAAAATCTTTACATCGATCTAAACACAACTAGTCAACAAAACCCATCACAAGAATTAACCACCAATTTATGCTTCAAATTAGGATTTGTGATAGGTGGAGGAGTAACCGTGAGTGTGCCATTGTTTTGTTGTTGTTGATTTAGTTGGGGATAGAAGAATAGTGGTGGTTCTGGTTTTAGAAATAGGGGCGATGGGATTTTGTAACAACATTTATTGGAGATGGGTAATTTAGTCATTTCAAATTTAGTACTTTGGACACTTGTCGATTGTCATTGACACGTGTTGATTCGTGGTTCGGACAGCACAAGTTGCCAAGGCAACCAATTTATTTTTTTTCTCACCCAAAAAATGATCTAGAAAGTGATAAGTCAAAAGGAAACTTGTCTACATCGGGAATTTTCCTTTATATTTATTTCTTCTTTACGTGTTTATAAGTACATTTCTGCGTTTCAAGTCTTAACCTAATTAGGTTTTTTAGCTGCTCGTGCTTGTGCTGGGTTTTGTTCTAGTGGCTGATTATTGGATTGTGATGTATTGGGTTGTGAGAGTTGCATGGTTTGATCACGAAACATTGTTTTCTTGCTTCGGGAGGTAGGGTTAGAAATCATAGGAAAAAGGATACTGATGGGAGTAGTTTGGAACACTCTAAATGGTGTCGATATTCCTATTAATGATTCGAATGTTTCTCATCTAGTAGACGAATTATTGGGGGACTCTGTTAAGGGAGATAAAGAAGTTGATGATGGAAGGTTGTCCGATCATACTGATAGTAGGGAGACGAATAAATAGACCTATGATACTGATCAGAGTCAGTTTCCAAGCTTGTCGAATGCTTTTAGTAGTCCACGTCCATCGTCGTTAGCTAAAAACTTCATGTTATTGACAGACAAATGGTTGAGGGTAAATTGTATTAATGGGTAAGGATGGGAAGCCCTTAAAACCTACTCGAAGTAAGTATGTAGCTCCTTCATCTCAAGAAAATGTTTTGCGTATGGATTAGCAGCTGGTAAAAACTATGTTTCACGATGGGTGTGAAGGTAATATTCACCAGGCGACTAGATTAGCATGTAAGAGTTTTGAGGAAGCCATGCAAGGTGCTACATCTTTTGCTAAGATTGTTAATGCTGAAATGTCTACAAGGTCAATTTTCGTCTTCTTGACACATTTAATGACGCTGACTTAATGATCCCTATATTGTCAGTCAAAAAGGTTAACATTAGATGTGCTAGTACATTGTACAGATATTTCATTGGCAAGACGGTGGCGTTTCCCGTAGTTCAACACTTTGCTAGAACTATGTGGGATAAGTGTGGTCTCAAACGTATCCCGATGAACACAAGATTTCTTTTTCTTTAAATTTTCAACGGAAGAGAACATGGAGGTTGTACTACTAAACGTCCCTTGGATGATTCGTACAGTTCCGATAATTCTCAATACTTAGTCAGCTAGTGTGTGCTTGGCAAAAGATGATTTAAGAAGGATTCCGATTTGGGTCAAACTACATGATGTCTTTATGACCGTGTACACAGGTGATGAGTTAAGTATAATAGCATCAAAACTAGTCATGCCCGTGCTTCTTAATTTTAATATGAAAACTATGTGTGAGGAGTTGTGGGGTACAAATAGCTATGTTCGTGCACTTATCGAGTTTAATGCTGAGATTGATTTCAAATGTCATTTGGTGGCTAATGCCCTTTGTTAGATGCACCCGATTTTGAATGACCATTCAATTTGAGTACGAATTGACCCACCGAGATGTGATTCATGTAAGATATTTGGTCATATGGATAGTCAATGCTCGAAGAATGTTAATGTTTCAAAACCTAATGTGGCGTCAAATAAAAATCCAAGGAGAAGGGTTTATGGATGTGAGACGTAATGGATCAAACAATAGGAAATTTGAAGGTGTAAATGTTAAAAAAAATTGTTTATGAGCCTAAACAAGCAACGTCAAAGGTGGGTTCTATTACTAAGGATTACATTAAGGAGGTGTCAACTTCTAGACAACCAAATATGGATGCAAACTTGGTGAAAACCACAAACGCCTTTGATATTCTTACTTAATTGGAAGGTAGGAAAAAGGATAATATAGAGCTGGATCAGAATGTGACTAACGTGCCTAATAATGTTACTTATGTGGTTGATGGCAAGTGACCAATGAACAACCAACTTCTAATTTGTCTTCCAAGTCAAAAGATGTTAAACATTCTCCTAATTTAGCCATGAATCCTAATGTTGTTAAACTTGTGTCTATGAGTTTGTCTGTGCATGTTAGTGATGACAGTGAAAGTGTTGTGGAGGATGTTTTTGCTGAAACTGGGAGCTTTTATGTCTTCAAATAGTCGAAAAATGGTGGTGGCTATGGGACAAAGAGCTTATGTAAAAAGTGGAAGAAAACATTGGATGAAGATTATGATCCATGCGACGATGATTAGCAAAGGGTCTATCCAATGAAACCTGTGACGCTTTAGACATAAAGCTTCGTGGTCATAAGAAATAGTAGGTTAAGTTTGGTGTCAATTTGAGTTAAATGTAATCTAGTAGTAGTTGTTTCTACATTTTAGAAGTAGTTGTGCTTTGTTAGGTTAGCTTTAGCGCCTATGTAACGGACTGAGATGCGAGATTTCATCACATCTTTTGTAATTAAACGTTTTTTTGGAGTAATACATTCACTGGATGTAACAACATTTTACTCAAAAAAGAAGTTTGTGATCAAATTGATCACAAAGATAACAACAAATGAAATTGTTGTTTCGAAGACTTGTAAAGAAAAGTTGTTGAAACTCAAGATCATTGTTGAGGTTGAAACTCAATGTGATGCACAAGTTGATAAAACTAGTGTGTAAGACTCGACTCATTAGAAAACATAAAGGATTCTAGGGTTTTGAACAATCACACATATGAAAGCACAAATTCCAAACGTATCAAGGAATTGAAATTTCAGGATTTAGATTATGGGTTATATATGATTGTTGAGTTTATGAAGCCAGTGAAGTTTTCACCGGCAAACAAAGAATAGTTTTATGTTTTAACTGAGGACTTAATGATTGATAATGTAGATTTCATAAACTGGCATTTAATTTCATGTGTGTACCATTGGGAGTGTGGTAGGCGTGTTAAAAAAAGAAGAAAAGAGCACTCGAGTTAATGTGGAGTTCAAGGCTACTCCTGACAAGGGTCATCGAATGAATTTTTGTAAGGTAGATGAAGCAACTACACATGAAAACTTGGGGTCGACTTCTTTTCAAGTAAAAAGAAATGATACAGACAAGAAAGTGAAGAACATAAGAGGGGTGCTTGGATAGTTATTTTATTGTTGAGAAATAAGTGTTTGATATTTAGGTGGAACATGGATGCCAATAACTACCTTGATTTATGTTTGATTTTAAATTGGCATCTATGTTTTACCTATATGCCAAATTTTATTATTGTGCTTGAATTTTTTTTAGGGTTAAATTTGGAATTAATATTTCTAGTTTAATTAGGAGTCATGAGAAGAAATATAACTTTTTTATGATCTATATGCAGGGCCTATTATAATTGTAGTCGATCTTTGATCTCTAATAAATTTGTGAGTTTTAATAGTTTTCTCTTATCAAGGTTTTATTAGGGTTTTATTTCTTTGAGGTTTCATCCATGTACCTTGGACTAAAGATACCTTTCGGTTAAGGTTTTATCAAAATTCGTTTATGCGTCCTGCATCAATTAAAGCCAATGTTATAAATAGCGTGAGGCGTGGCGTGGCGGAATCACCAAGCCTCACGCTTTAGTGGATAAGGCGAAGTTTTTGCGTTTTTAAGGCGTGACATAAAGCGACACAAAATATAAAAATATTTATGTATTTATATCATATTTCATATATAACGAGTTTACAAAAAGC
Source organism: Artemisia argyi (assembly GCA_030686995.1). Lineage (NCBI taxonomy): Eukaryota > Viridiplantae > Streptophyta > Magnoliopsida > Asterales > Asteraceae > Artemisia > Artemisia argyi. The sequence goes on along the minus strand of CM060707.1, from coordinate 176,945,643 downwards.
GTTCATAATGAATAAGGTTAAGAAACTTTTCTTACATGTAGTATTCTTCATTTTAAAAAAAATAAAAAACTATCGGAATTGAATAAAAAAACTTGCTGCGCCTCACGCCTTTTCACGCCTCATCTCACGTCACGCTTAGAGTTGACGCCTTGATCTATTTCGTAATGTTGAAGTCACGCCTCACGCATTAGCGGCGCCTTGACGCCGCCATGACGCACCTTTTAAAACTATTTATAGCTGTATGATTCACAACTCACAAGGTAACCATGGTTTTCAAAACTCTAAAACTAACACAAGGAATGAATACTAATTAAGGAGGGTAATACTATGAACCGACATTCATAATAAATTTGCAATGAAGCTTCACGTGTACTATTTATTAATGTTAGAGCTAAGATTTGACTATTGTTAAATCTGACGAAATTATATATACAAGTATACAACCAATGATAAGCATGATTGGTTTATATCAACAAACATCCTGACAAATTTAATTACACACGCAGATTATAGAAGATTATTAAGCGTATAAAAAACAATTACTTCAGGCGAATGAACAACGTATGGACATTTAACAATCAGTATCAATCATTTTAGCTTGCATTGAAGAAAAATGATATGCTTGTACAAATTTTAATTATGCAAGATTAGCAGGAGGAGTTTGATAAAGGTTGGTCATATATTCTGCAGTTTGATTCTGATTAACTGTTTAAGCGTGATCTGAGCTTGCATTCACAGAAGTGGTTGTTGGAAAACACGAGGGCCTTTTAGGCTTACGAAGAAAGGAATACTTAGAGAGCTTTTACAGTGAAACTTTTATTCCTTAACTTTGCTTCATTCAGATGCATTACACTAACACCTATATATACTAGTCCATGGAACATTCTAGATCGAGATTTTTCCATGACTCTCTAGATTCTTCTACTAGATATTCTACTACAACTAGCTAGAACCTTCTAGTACATATCATCTACTACAACCTTCTAAACATTTCTATAAATATCATTCTACGACTTTCTAGAAGCTTCCATACCATTCTACGACTTTCTAGAAGCTTCCATACCATTCTTCGTCATTCTAGAAGCTTCTTGATCATGGACTTGAGCTAAATCAAGTTTACGATCCAACACCCCCCTTTAAACTTGATTTACCAACTCCAAGCATCATTCGTTGTCTTGAGAAATCTGTCTTGTTGAGCGGCTTGGTGAGAATATCTGCAACTTGGTTTTCAGACCTCGTATGTATCACTTGGACATCCTTTCTTGCAATGCACTCTCTAATAAAGTGATAACGAGTGTTGATATGCTTACTTCGATCATGGTAGACTGGATTTTTTGCTAAGTCGATTGCTAACTTGTTATCCACATAGATCTCAGTCACATCTTCTTGCTCCATGTGTAGCTCCTTTAGCATACTTCTTAGCCAAATTGCATGACACACACACGATGTTGCAGCTACGTACTCTGCTTCACAACTGGACAAGGTAACGATAGGTTGCTTCTTTGAAGACCATGTAAAAGCATTGTTACCCAAGAAGAATAGGAATCCGGTTGTACTTCTTCCATCGTCTTTGTTTCCAGCCCAGTCACTGTCGCTATATCCAGCTAGCTTGAAGTCTTCACCTTTCGAGTAAAACATACCATAGTCTACAGTACCTTTGATATAACGGAGGATCCTCTTCGCAATTTCCAAATGTTTTAGGCTCTTCCATGAAACGACTAACCAATCCAACCGTAAAGAGGATGTCGGGTCTTGTACATGTCAAATAGCGCAAACTTCCAATGAGACTCTTGAATAGAGTTGAGTCTACTGCTTCTCCTCCGTCATGTTTAGAAGGCTTTGCCTTATGTTCTATGGGGGTGCCAATGGGATTACATTTCTCCATGCCGAATTTCTTTAATATCTCCTTGGCATATCCTTCTTGACTTACGAAAATTCCATCATCCATCTGCGTCACCTCAATGCCAAGATAATAAGACATAAGTCCTATGTCTGTCATCTCAAACTCTTTCATCATTGACTTCTTGAGCTCATCAATCATACTATGAGAGTTTCCTGTAAAGATCAAATCATCCACGTACAAGCAGACGAGCAGTATACCTCCACTTTCAAATTTCACGTAAAGTGCATATTCACTTAGGCATTTTGTAAAACCATGTTCTTGGAAATACTTTTCAATTCTAGTATTCCAAGCACGTGGTGCCTGCTTTAGACCATATAAGGCCTTTTTCAACCTTAGTACTTTACCTTCATGCCCTTTGGAAACAAATCCCTCCGGTTGCTCCACATAAACTTCTTCTTCGAGAAGTCCATTTAGAAATGCAGACTTCACATCCATTTGGTAGATTTTACACCTATATTGAGCTGCAATAGCAATAATCTTTCTAATAGTTTCTAAACGAGCAACAGGAGCAAATACCTCTTCGTAGTTGATCCCATGCTTCTCCTTGTAACCTTTTGCCACAAGTCTTGCCTTGTACTTCTCCACTTCGCCTTTGGCGTTTTTCTTGGCCTTGTATACCCACTTGACTCCAATAGCCTTTTGGCCTTTTGGAAGGGTCGTCAACTCCCACGTATCATTCTTCACTATTGACTTTATCTCCTCGTCCATGGCTTGTCTCCATTTCTTACTTTTCATAGCCTCCTCAAAAACTAAAGGTTCACAATCAGCGTATAAACAAAGAAGGGGTATCTCGTCAGTTACCTCGTAGAGCTCCTGCAAACTTCTTGTCTTTGGTTCTCCTTCACTTGAACTTGAAGGTGAGTCTTGGGTTGGAGTTGGACTTTGAGGTTGTTGGACTTCTTTACTTGATTCATTTGTCTCTTCTTCGTCAGTCATGGGAAGAAAGTCATACCTTTCATTTTCCTTAATGCTCCAATCCCATGCTTCTTCTTCATCGAACTCCACATCTCTACTCACTACCACCTTCCTTGTGATTGGATTATAGAGCTTATAACCTTTTGACTGCTTGTCATAGCCAACGAACACATGCTTCTCACTTGTATCATCAAGCTTGGATCGCCTTTGGCTCGGAACGTGGACATATGCTATGCTTCCGAATACCCTTAGGTGGGACACAATAGGCTTCATCCCATTCCATGCTTCTTGTGGAGTCTTGTTATCTAAACTCTTTGACGGACACCGGTTCAATAGATATACTTCACAATCAACTGCCTCGGCCCAAAACTCCTTTGGCATCTTCTTACTTTTCAACATGCTTCGGACCATATTGAGAATGGTTCTATTCTTTCTCTCCACCACTCCATTTTGTCGTGGGGAGTAAGGAGCCGTTAGAAATCTCCGGATCCCATTATCCTCACAATTTTTTTTAAATTCTTTCGATAAAAATTCTCCACCTCTATCGGATCTCATGGATTTAATTTTTAAACCTTTCTCCTTTTCAACCATAGTCTTAAATATCTTAAAAGCTTCAAAAGCTTGGGATTTTTCTTTTAGAAAATATACCCAAGTTTTTCTAGAAAAGTCATCAATAAAGAGCATAAAGTAAAGATTCTTACCATGAGATGGTGGAGTAATGGGACCGCACAAATCCGTGTGAATTAGTTGTAGAGGCTCCTTAGCTCTTGATGTCACTTCTTTCGGGAACGAACTTCTAGCATGCTTCCCAAGAAGACATCCTTCACACACTTGATTGGGATGATCAATTTGATCTAACCCTTTCACCATTCCCTTTGAGGATAATAACTTTAAGTCACCAAAGTTTAAGTGCCCGTACCTCATATGCCAAAGCCACGAATGATCCTTCAAACAACTCTTTAAGCACTTAGCTTCATCATGTTGAATGTTTAGAAGGAACATTCGGTTTTTTGTCATAGGGACTTTAGCTATGAGCTTTCCTTCGGGATTTCTTATTGTAGCAATACGATCTTTAAAATGAATATCATAATTTTTCTCTAAAATTTGTCCCACACTTAAAATGTTACTTTTAAGATTGGGCACATTGTATACGTCCAAAATATATTGGTGACTTCCATCTTTAGCTCGAATAAGTATCTTACCTTTTCCTTTCACCGGTGCCTTTGATTCGTCTCCAAAAGTGACATTACCTTTACTTTCCTCCATCTCCACGAACAAGTCTTCTTCACCCGTCATATGGTTACTTGCAGCGGAATCTATATGCCATGGCTCTATCCTCTCTTCTTGTTCGTCATGTCTTGCCATTAGCAATGTAAGCTCATCTTTGTCTTCTACCTCCACAAGATTGGCTTTTTCTTCAACTTGTCTTGAGCTACTACACTCATTGGCATAATGACCATATTTGAGACAATTATAACATTGTATATGGGGCTTACCTCCTCTTTGAGATTGAAAGCCTCTCCCACGACCTCTTCAATATGAAAACCTTTGGTTTTCATCTTCTTTATTGGCATCTTCTCTTGCTCTTCCTCGTCCTCGGCCTTGGAAACCACCACGACCTTGAAAAGTACCGCGTCCTCGTCCTTGCTCCTTTCCATTTAGAAAGCCCTTTTCTCTTTCTTTGAAAGAGACATTTGAGTATAAAGCTTGCTCTAAGGGTTCTTTACCCCTTCTTTTCTTCAACTTCTCTTCATGGGCTTGTAAAGATCCCATGAGTTGATCAATGGTCATAGAGTCTATGTCTTTTGACTCCTCTATGGCCACGACAATATAATCAAAACTTGGTGGCAAAGAGCGAAGAATCTTTTCTATCACCCTTGTGTCACTCAAGCTTTCACCATTTCTTTTCATTTCATTTGAAATGGTTAAGACACAAGTGAAATAATCCAAAATGGTTTTGGATTCCTCCATTTGGAGGATTTCGAACTCTCCTCTAAGAGTTTGAAGATGTACCTTTTTCACCTTATTAATTCCTTTGAAAGCATTTTGAAGGATCTCCCACGCTTCCTTAGAAGTGGTTGCATTTGCAACTTTCTCAAACATCGCATCATCAAGACATTGATAGATGAGTGTAAGAGCACTTTGATCCTTCTTTCTTGCCTTTTGCAACTCCACCCTTTGGGCGGCATTCAACGAACTTTCATCATCAACTTTCTCAACACCTTTCTCTACTATCTCCCACACATCATGTGAACCAAGTAACGCCTTCATTCGAATGCACCAACTACCATAGTTGTCTTTGGTAAGACGAGGAAATTGGAACAAGTTCATTGCACTTGACATCTTGATCTTCTAGCTCTGATACCACTTTGTTCGAAAACAAGAGGGCCTTTTAGGCTTACGAAGAGAGGAATACTTAGAGAGCTTTTACAAAGAAACTTTTATTCCTTAACTTTGCTTCATTCAAATGCATTACACTAACACAACATTCTAGATCGAGATTTTTCCATGACTCTCTAGATTCTTCTACTAGATATTCTACTACAACTAGCTAGAACCTTCTAGTACATATCATCTACTACAACCTTCTAAACATTTCTATAAATATCATTCTACGACTTTCTAGAAGCTTCCATACCACTCTACGACTTTCTAGAAGCTTCCATACCATTCTTTGACTTTCTAGAAGCTTCCATACCATTCTTCGTCATTCTAGAAGCTTCTTGATCATGGACTTGAGCTAAATCAAGTTTACGATCCAACAGTGGTGTCTCTGAGTTCAAGTTCCCACATACAATAGAACATTTTCATCCCAGGTCTTTCTCATGGCATAATGCACAAATAATGCATGTTGTTAGCTCTATCATAAGACAACATCGACAAAAGGCATTGAACTTTGTCGAATATATTGCTAAGCACAAACAATAACAGGATGCATTCTTACTGATAAAAATGTCGTTGTAAGTAGTTACATAAAGTAAATTAGCTAGCTACTGTTAGACAATAAATTAGAAAATAAATTGTGTTGGCATGCTAGCTAGTACATAAACAAGCACCGTATTTGCCATAGGAATAGGAAAATCTCTTATTTGGCTAGTTTGGATTACCGACCCAATTGTGGCTTGTGGTAATCTGCTGTAATTCCTGGTTTCATCTTGTTTTGCCCGCTAGTAATTGCTAGTTGGTGCAAATAATATTGCCGTTAAAAAAAAAAGGTACCAAACTACAACAAAAAATATTGAAATGTAAATGAACGAAGTAAAGATACTCGGATTTTCAAGCATATCTCTAGACCAAAACTGCATAATTGAAGGTGCTTTTCATACAACTTAACATTTGCAAAATGTGTGTATAAGCTGTTAGAATATACAAATCATGACAATCATAAAATAGGTAAACACATATGCGAAAGCGTAGGAACATCTATAACACATAAGAGATTAACATAAATTAAATAGGAACGTACCGTGGTGATTCTAGCACGAACAAGAATCAAAAGCAATTGTCTTGAACAATATGAAGAACCCTAATTAGGGTTTATATGGATCAATGATTAACCCCTTACCATTTTGTTAATCGATCCCTTGATAACAACAATAGTGTGTTGTTACCTCGTTCTTGTACACACGAATTAAACCGTATCAAGTTTATGCTAGTAAAAATACAAGTAATGATTTTTGATAAAACAAAAATCGATCCTACACACCCTAGGGGTTGTACGATCGGATGTAGGAAAAAGAGGAGAAGAAAAAACACTTAGGGTTTAGTGTGTGTACAAAAGTTAGCCAAACAATGAACCCTTGTGTTTGTATATATAGCCATGCAAACTTGGTGTCCAAGTTTGATTAGGAATGGGTTTTCGACCCATGGGTCGACCGGCCTAAAGGCCCAAGGGGTCCTTCCAGATCCTTATCGGCTATATTTTCCATTCTAGTCCTTTAACTTAACATTTAATGATAGTTAGTCCATACCGTTAACAACTAACGATCATTAGTCCTTTTCTTGTGTCCAAATAATATATATATATATATATATATATATATATATATATATATATATATATATATATATATATATATATATATATATATATACACACACAACATTTAATATACATTAATTATTTGTTGATACAAAAGTTGGGCGTTCCTGTTTATGGGCTCTTGCTCTCGTACCAATTCGCTTCTTAGTACTTGTAACATGCGCACTAAGAAAATAAACAACACCGTTAGACTTATCGTGGGATTGTCTCCCACGATTAGACTCCGGCGTGAGAGTAAGTAATCGATTTAAGGTTCTCGTAAAGAGTTAGGGTTTGTGAATCGTACCTTGAATGAAAGTTATGTCATTCCTAATATAGGCGCAGAATCCTTGTAGGGTTTGTGCTCCTTACGTTTCGCACCCATGGTGCTTATCCGGGTAAGGATATCTATTCCATAGATAGATGATCCTTATCTATACCGTGTATAGTTTTATTTGGGTTTGGGCTTACGTGAGCCTGGTCCCATTAGTGATGCGGCCCAAGTTATAATAGCCCACGCACGGTGGTTTTGGGCCTTAGTAATGTTTAACATTTGGGCTTGTTGCCCTTATGTAGACTATACGTCATCATGTCCCCCCAGTATAGTATGCGTGGCTCGTAGCCGCGGATGCTAGACTAATATTAACAGCGGTAAGCGTGGCAGGAGAACATTGAAATATTGCCGCCCATTTGAAAGTGCAATGCACCTAGTCATAAATATCTCAAAAGGGATACCTCGAGAATTGGGGGTTGTGTCCACGTGGCCCTCGTAAATCCGGAAAAAGTGCATGTACCGGTTCGGTTCTAGCCACACGTTTTTGTGAGTGGGATCCACGTGGGGATAATCTAGGGTTTTCTTACTCCCTATATAATAGTCACCGCCCCATTTTTACAATTACACGCAGTAAAACACACACTCACCATTGTTCACTTTCTTGAAAGCTATCTTTTGCAAAGAAAATAAGCATTTCCTTAGGTAATTTTTGAGTGCGTTTTACTAGTGAATTAATGAAAATGGTTGCCTAGTTAGAGGACTTTCGCTCTGCGATGACGGAGAATGATGTCACTGAGTTTTCATCTGACTATTTCATTCCTCTGTACGTGCGTCCAGAGGCTCCAGACGTTAACGCGTGTATAGCTGATTTCCCCGAAGGGAAAATAGGGCTATACACGAAATTCTTTGAGTACGCGAATTACCGCGTGCCAATATCTATTTTTCTGAGCGATTTGCTCAACCACTATCACCTCCACATCTCACAGCTGCACTGTATAGGTGCGGCTAAGGTGTCGAATTTTGAAGTAAACTGTCGTTTACTTGCGATAGAACCAACCATATCCTTGTTCCGCTCCTTTTACCACACGACGTGGTCAAATGGGTGGGTATCTTTTGCGAAGCGCCCGGGGGCGCTTCAGTGTTACACTGAGAAGGTAGACTCCCTAAGAAATTGGAGGGAGCATTTTTTCTGGGTGGATGATGTGGTTTTTCGATCGCCCTACGAGTTTTATACTCAGGATACTTTGCAAAGGGATGGGCGCCCCGCACCCGGTTCCTATAGGCTGACTGATGCACAGACTCTTGATGCCAACCGCCTAGCCATTAACCCTTATCCGGAGGAGTTTTTGGTATATATGGGGTTGAGTCGCAATTACTTCGGCGCTGCTGATGAGGTGCCCACTTTTATAAGTAAGGAAGGCCGGGGTGGGTGTTCGTCCCTTCTACTTCAAGTTTCGTAAGTCTTTTTGTATGCGCACTTTTAATAACTAATCCTTTCTTCTTTCTTGTTTTGTTTATGTGCGCAGAGATGGATCTATTCGCCGTTGTGAAGCTGGACAAACTAAAGCAGGTGACTATAGGAGTGCGCCCTCTGAGGGAAGGTGAGCAGCCCCTACTGGAGGCGACTGAGGGTCGCGTGACCGTGCTGCTGGAGGTTGTCCCTGAGAACACGCCGCCGCTCCAAGTGGCGCCCGTTCAGAGCGTGGCGCCAGATGTGGAGGTGGCGCAAGAGGAGGCGCGCGCTGAGTCATCTAACAGCATCGAGATCCTAAAGCCCGAGGAGGTGCTGAAGGAGGAAGTGGCGCAGAATATTAAGCGCAAAGGAGAGGCTGGGACCAGTGGCCCCAAGAAGAGAAGTCGCCACCTCATTCGGGATGCGGAGTCTTCCGCGGAGGAGGAGACATCCGCTCCTGTCGCGTATAAGAAGGCTGCTGAGGCCTCTCCATTTCTGTAAGTATCTGCGCCTCTATTATCCTTTTTTTTTTTTTTTTTTTTTTTTTTTTTTTTTTTTTGTTGTATATTACTTGTCGCAATATGTACTAACTGCCTTCTTCATGTCTTGTAGGGATGATGCCGCGAAGAATGATGGGGTCTTCGTGGATGTGGTTTCCTCTCCGCAGAATGAAAACAAGGAGGGGAAAGCCAAGATTGATGAGGGTGGGGAGGCGCAGCAGTTGATGGATGAGCTGGCTGCGACCGCTGCGCGCCAGGCTGAGCTGGTGGCTCAGTTGAGGGAGAAGTATGTCGGGGAGAGCAGTACTCTCGCCCAGAGGGATGAGGAGATAGCCAAGCTCCGTGCGCAGCAGGCGGATGCGCAGGCGGAGTTGGAGTCCTCGCGGGTGTACACTGAGAAAGTCACCCATGAGAAGTTGTCTGCCCTGGCTGAGGTGGAGGAGGCGCGCGGGAAGCTTCATCATTACAAGTCTGACATGACTTGGGCTGTTAGATATTTGGAAGAGAAGAAGGTGGAGCACTTTGCTAACATTGCCAAGTTCAAGGAAGATATGATGAAGATCATCCAGCTGCAGGAGGATAAGTTGCGCGGCCTGAGCATCGAGTTCGATGAGGAGTTATACCCTCATTTGATGTCGATCATCGCTGAGCGCAGGTATCTCTTTTATACTCTTTTTTTTCATAGTAATTTTTGTTGTTGTGCTTTTTATTAACACAAATTGTCTTTGTGGATGTAGGTGGTTGATTAGCCACGGGCTGCGCCTGGCAGCTATGGGGACTTTGGAGTCCCAAGAGGTGTTGGACGCCTTTGGGAAGGTGGTTCACTGTGCGGTGGTGCGCGGGACAGGCTATGGAGGATCTCCACGAGGCCAAGCTTCTGACCAAGGACTTAGCAGAGGTCCCTGGTTATAATGCGGCTGCCTACGATGAGTTGATACAGGCTATGGCGGGGTTAAAGGTCCTCGAGCTGCCGCACATTGGGAGGTTGGAGCGCGACCAAGACAACCCCATAGATGTACTTATGGCGGGGTTGACGTTGGAGCGCCACCTTGGAGAGGATGCAGAGGGGCAATCAGAATACTTTCTGAAGCCTGATGTGTCGCAGCTGCAGATTCCTGTGTTCACGCAACCTCGCCATATCCTTACCCCCGTTTGCTCTTGAGAGGGAGATTCCCTTGAAAGAGGTTTTGGAGCGTCACGCGCAGAGGGCTGCTCAGAAGAAGGGCATTAAGGGCAAGGCAGTGTTGTGTGGCGTGGGTGCTGCACACATCCCTAGGTCTGATGGTGTGCCCGTGAGTGTTCCTACCGTATCTCCCAAAGACGCTTTGATTCTGAGGAAGCTTCAGGAGGCGGGGAGTTCTGCTGCCCCGGAGGAGAGCCTGGAGCATCGCCATAGCGTGTAGGCTTTTTTGTATATGTGCTATGTAAATAATGAAGTGTATCTTTCCTTGTAATTTTTGTGTAAAAAATATTGAATAAGATACCTTTTTGTTGATTAAGTGCGTGACTTAAGAAATATACTTGCATTGTTTTGCTAAGTTTAATTATTTGACCAAGTGTATTGGCTCGTTAAGTGCGTGACTTTAAAAATATACTTGCATTGTTTGCTAAGTTTAATTATTTGACCAAGTGTATTGGCTCGTTAAGTGCGTGACTTTAAAAATATACTTGCATTGTTTGCTAAGTTTTATTATTTGACCAAGTGTATTGGCTCGTTATTTGCTAAGCTTGTACGGTGTACTTAATATTTTGCGCACCTGTCGTGGGATGCGCACGTGAAACTTACCTCGACGTCTCAAAAGTAAGGCGCTTAGCAAGGATACGTGATCCAATGTTGATGGGTTTGCAACCCTCTTACTCAACGAGTGAATTAGTAGTTTTACTCATCCTATATGCCTTCGTGGGTCTTTAATTAGTGCATGCACGCCATGTAGGCAAAAATATAAGATAACAATATTGACATATATAAGTATGTATGCAATAAAGTGATATACGCTATGGAGTTAGTTAGAAACCATAACATTTTATTGATACTTGCAAGTTTTTGAAAAAAGAAAAATACAATTCCTAGAAAAGAAAAACAAACACTTATTGGGCATCTCGTAGGACGCAAAGGTGTCTGTGTAGTGGTCGTAGCCTAAAAGTAACATCTTTTGAGATTGCAGATGTTCCAAGTGCGCGCTAGGTCGTGACCTTCCATATCGCGCAGTCTGTATGCGCCGTTGCCGAGCGCATCTGTGACCTCGTAAGGTCCTTCCCATTATGGTCCGAGCTTGCTTGTGTCTTCTGCATGGCTCGCATCATTGGCGCGGTAAACAAAGTCTCCTGGTCTGAATGAAGTGTGTTTGACCTTTGCATCATAATACTTCTTCATTTTTGCCTTAGCCTTTGCTTCGCGTATAGCTGCGCGTTCGCGCCTTTCTTCTAGTAAGTCCAAGTCTATGCGCCGTTCCTCGTCATTTGTTGTGACGTTGACCTCTGTTGTTCATATAGTTGGCATTCCTATCTCAGCTGGTATGACAGCTTCTGTTCCATAGACGAGGGAGAATGGCGTGTCGCCAGTACTGGTTTTGATTGTTGTGCGATGCGCCCATAAGACATGCGAGAGCTCATCCACCCACCTTCCTATATGTCTGTCAAGGCGCGCTTTTATTCCTTCACCTAGACTGCGGTTTGCGCGCTCAACTAGGCCATTAGTTTGTGGGTGTTTTACTGAAGCGAAGTGTTGCGTGATGTTTAATTGCGCGCACCAATCTTTGAATGGGTTATCACAGAATTGTTTTCCGTTGTCTGATATAATCTCTCCCGGTAGTCCGAAGCGACAGACAATGTTATCCCAGACAAAGCGTTTGACTTGGTTTCCTGTGATGTTCACCACCGCCTTTGCTTTAATCCATTTCGTAAAGTAGTCTATGGCTACTATGAGGAACTTTACTCCTCCTGCTGCAACTGGAAAGGGTCCCGCGATGTCGATGCCCCATTTATAAAATGGCCATGGTGAGGTAATAGGTGTAAGCTCTTGTTGTGGTCGGCGCGGGATTGGCCTATGTACTTGACAATTGCTGCATTTCTTAATCAGATTGCGTGTGTCGCGATGCATGGTTGGCCAATAATACCCTGACCTTAGAGCGCTTGCCACCACGGATCGCGGCCCTGAGTGCATACTACATGATCCAGTGTGGATTTCTCTGAGTACGTAGTCTGCTTGAAGAGGTCCAACACATCTGAGCCAGGGTTGTAAGAAAGAGCGTCGATAGAGTATATTGTCTCGTAGTTCAAACCGTTGCGCTGTGCGCCGCACTCTTCGAGCGTCCTTATTATCTTGTGGTAAGATTCCCTTGCTGATGAATTCAATGATAGGTGTCATCCATGTAGGATCTTGTTCTTCTATCACTATGGATATCTCCATTTCCAAGATTGACTTATTTTTTAGGGTTTCTACCAATACCTGTTTTGAGAGGTGCGCGAAGCTTATGGATGCGATTTTGCTAAGCGCATCCGCTTTCCTGTTATCTCCTCTGGGCACCTGTTTTATTGTGAACCTGTCAAAGTTTTTTTATCAAGGACTTGGTCTTTTCTAGGTACTGGATCATGTGTTCATCCTTGGCTACATATTCACCTAGCACATGGTTAGCGACTAGCCGAGAATCTACATTCGCTTCTAGGTTGCGTACACCCATTTGGATTGCGATGCGTAGTCCGGCTAGTAGGGCTTCGTATTCTGCCTCATTGTTTGTGGCTGTGAATTCAAAGCGCAGCGCATAGGTGAATTCCATACCCTCTGGATTTGTAAGAATAAGGCCCGCGCCTGATCCATCTACACATGAGGACCCATCTGTGAACAGAATCCAGGGTTCCTGTAGATCTGTTTTGGTTGCAGGTGTTGGGCTGTCATTATCTGGCTTCTCCATAATGAAATCGGCTAAGATTTGTCCTTTGATTGCAGTGCGCGGTCTATATGAAATGTTATATTCACTTAACAGTACACTTCACTTCTGTAAGCGTCCTGATGCGTCAGGTTTAGGGATAACTTGTTTGATTGGCTGATCAGTGATTACAGCTATTGGGTGCGCTTGAAAGTATCTGCGCAACCTTTTGGCTGCGAATACTAGAGCTAAGACCAGCTTCTCCATAGCACTGTAGTTAGTCTCTGTCTTCTTCAGGGCTTTGCTTACAAAGTATATGGGTGTCTGGACGGAATTCCTATCTGTCAATAGTACTGCGCTAACTGCTCCATGCGTGGCCGATAAGTACATGATTAGCTTTTCCCCTGGTCGCGGTGCGACAAGTTTGGGAAGAGATGTCAGATGGTGTTTTAGTTGTTGGAAAGCTTCCTCCGCTTCTTCGGTCCAGCGAAAATCTCCCTTTTTAGTGCACTTCGTGAGTGTTTTGAAGAGAGGAAGGGACTTGTCTGCTGACTTGGATAAGAAACGGTTTAGTCCTGCTAACTTTCCATTCAATGACTGGACTTCTTTGATTGTGTGCGGTGAGGGGAGATCAATAACAGCCTTTGTTTTTTCTGGGCAAGGCTTGATTCCATCGGGTTCTATTAAGTATCCAAGGAACATACCTTCGGTTGCGCCAAAGGTGCATTTCTTGGGATTTAGCTTCATATTTATTCGTCCCAATGTTCTGAACGTTTCCTCGATATCGCGCACCAACTCATCCTCTGTGTGGCTTTTTATGACAAGGTCGTCAATGTAGACCTCCAAGTTGCGGCCTACTTGTTTCTCGAAAGCTGTGTCCACCAGCCGTTGGTATGTCGCGCCTGCATTTTTTAAGCCAAAAGGCATTTTTGTGTAGCAGTACACTCCTTGACTGGTGTGGAAGGCTGTTTTTTCTTCATCTTCGACTGCCATCTGAATTTGATGATACCCTTTGTATGCGTCTAGGAAGCATTTGAAAGGGTATCCGCACAGGGATTCTACCTTCCAGTCTATTTCTGGCAGTGGGTAGCAGTCCTGTGGACATGCTTTGTTGAGGTCCGTGAAGTCCACGCACATTCTCCAACTGCCATCGCTCTTCTTTACCATAACTGGGTTAGACAGCCAGTCGTGGTAGTACACTTCGCGCATGATGCCTGAGTCTACGAGCTTATGTACTTCTTCCAGAATAGCCTTTGCACGATCTGGGGCCTGGCCACGCTTCTTTTGTCCTATTGGAGGATATCCTTGTCGGATTTGTAGCTTATGCTCTGTGATAGAGCGTGGCACTCCTGTCATGTGTTTTGGTTCCCATGCGAAGATGTCCAGGTTCTTCTACAAGAGTGCGCATACGGCTGCTTTACCATTGTCAGATAAAGATCCACCAATCGAAACTTGTTGTTCCAGGTAATCGGGATGAATAGCGACTTTTAGGTTTGGTGTTTTTTCTGTGCGCTGTTCTGGAATAGTCTCTGCTTCCGTTGTTACCGCATTGTATTCTCTTGGTGGTACTATTGTGTTATAGAGGGTGACAACTCCTCCTTCCACTGGAAACTTAAGCATTCCGTGCGCTGTGGATGGTACCGCACGCATGGATGATATTCCAGGTCTCCCAATGATACCATTGTATGGTGAGGGAGATTTTATTACCATGAAATTTATCCATGTTGCGGTTGAGTGTTGTTCATCTCCTACGACCACCAGCAAGCGTAACTGCCCCATGGGCCAGATCTTTTCTCCTGTGAATCCAGTCAATGACGTTGTTGCTGGTATCAATTGATTTTGGATTTCAGGTCGCAGTCTCTTGAAACAATGGTCATACAGGATGTCTACGGATGCCCCTCCGTCAATGTACATGCGGTGGATATCATGTCCTCCCGTATGTATTTCAATAGTCAGAGGTTTTACCACTGCGTTGTCCGCAGCTAAAGTAGGGAAAGATATCTCTCTTTTGGGAGAGAATTTCTGGCTGACTTTTTGCTTTATCTTGTGCTGCCATGATTGTATCATGTATATGGTGTCAGCTTTCTCTTTGGGGGGTTCTTTCTTTCCCCCGATCCTCTGTTTATCTTTTCCCTCTTTGATATTTTTTACGAGGTGGTCCATTCGGCCTTCTCTTACTAAATTTTCAATTAGTTGTCTTAGCTGGACGCACTCGTTAGTTGTATGGCCTTTTTGACCATGGTACTCGCAGTATCCATTCCCTATGCGCTTTTCCTCTGCGGTGCGCATTGGTGACGGTTTTGGGAAGTTTGCACCTTCTGTTACAAATATTTCCCTCGGAGTTTTTGTGAGAGGGGTATACTTGTCATTGTCTCTTCCACTGCGGTAATTCCTGCTGCGGTTGTTATTCTGATCGTTGGATTGTCTCCTATGCTGCTCTTGCTGCCTATAGTTCGAATAACCCTTTTTGTTGTCCGCGGCGGCTGCTTCTCCTTGTATAAAGGATCTGGTGTGCTTTGTTAGCTCGTCGAAAGTTTGGGGAACTTTGTCATTTAGCTTTCGGATAAGTTCTGGGTTGTTAATCCCATTCATGAACCCTGAAATTTTTAGGATTTCAGGACACGCTTTGACTTGTATGCACTCATCCTTGAAGCGTTCCATAAAAGCGCTGGTTGATTCCCCTTGGCGCTGTTTCACTCTTGCTAGTTCAACAGGGTTTTTAGCGCACTTCTTTCTCTGGGTAAAGTTGAGACGGAATGCTTTCCATAATTCCTCGAACCCACCAATGCTCCTTCGTGGGAGTTTGCTAAACCATGTGCGCGTGTTCCCTACTAATGTAGAATTAAACATGTGGCACCACACAGGCTGTGGCCAGTTTTCGATAGTGGCGGCTGATTCGAAAACTTTTAGATGATCATCCGGATCACCTGTTCCATCATATGTTTTCACATTAGTGGGCATGCGTCTGCGTTTGCGGTCTGAGTAATCGCTGATGCATCGTGTAAACGCGTCAACTTTCTGGCGACGCCAGGGAAGAGACATATCTTCATTCTCTTCTTCGCGACGTCTTCCTCTTGACTTCCAGTGTCCTGTTTCTTTATCCTCGTTGTCCGAGGAGTCGCTGGAGGAAGGGTAGTCTCTTTTTCGGCGCTTGTGCCGGCTTCTTTCAGAAGAAGAGCTTGAGGGACTTTCACTTGGGGATCTTCTTTTTCCCAATCTGTCATGAATCCTCTTACTCCCAGGTTTAGAGGATCCTTGGCTTGGCGAATGTTGAGGTCCTAATCGGTCTTGTATTCCTCGACTGCCAAGTCTGGAATGAACATTAGTGCGCCTCTCGCTGTCTTCTGATTACTGTGAATCAGATGTCATACCCAGCCTATCGTGGATAGTGGTACGTTCTGCGCGTCTTCCTCGTGGGTAGCGCAGTGGTGATGGTTCGCGTTCGGGACCAAAATTGAGTCGAGCTTGTAGGCTCGTGCTTGCCCTTCTCCTTGTTTCTTCTTGCATTAGGGCGGTTAAGGTTTCATAATTTTGGGATACAAAATTTCCCAACGTTAGATTGGGTGTGTTCTCAGTTGCTGCAAGAATATTTGCCTCAGTATTAAGCACCCTATCTCGGTTAGGCGCACCTGGCGGCACAGTGTTGTTCACTGCGGGTACAGTTTGGTGAGGAGTGGTGAAGAGGGTGCGCTGGAGTTCTTCAGCGCTTGGGACCACTGGGATGATTTGGGTAGTCCTTACTGGTAGTTCTACCTCTGGAAGAGGTTGGGTTGTTCCCGCCTCTTGGTGACCAGGTGCGCTGGTTGTCCCAGCAACCTGCCTAAGAGTCGAATCTTGTTGATTCTTTCTCTGGGGGTCACGTCTTTCTGACTGCGGAGTCCGCTGGCTTGAATTCTTATTCTTTGTCATTCTAGTTCTTAGTAGGGTCCCACGGATGGCGCCACTTGTTGATACAAAAGTTGGGCGTTCCTGGTTATGGGCTCTTGCTCTCTTACCAATTCGCTTCTTAGTACTTGTAACCTGCGCACTAAGAAAATAAACAACACCGTTAGACTTATCGTGGGATTGTCTCCCACGATTAGACTCCGGCGTGAGAGTAAGTAATCGATTTAAGGTTCTCGTAAAGAGTTAGGGTTTGTGAATCGTACCTTGAATGAAAGTTATGTCATTCCTTATATAGGCGCAGAATCCTTGTAGGGTTCGTGCTCCTTACGTTTCGCACCCATGGTGCTTATCCGGGTAAGGATATCTATTCCATAGATAGATGATCCTTATCTATACAGTGTATAGTTTTATTTGGGTTTGGGCTTACGTGAGCCTGGTCCCATTAGTGATGCGGCCCAAGTTATAATAGCCCACGCACGGTGGTTTTGGGCCTTAGTAATGTTTATCATTTGGGCTTGTTGCCCTTATGTAGACTATACGTCATCATTATTTATTGCTTGATACACATTCGTAACGTGTGCAATCCCGAGGTCTCGAGTTCGATTCTAGACATTTAAGTTATTAATATTTATCCAATATTCCAACAGCTCCCACTTGGATATCTATTAATAGTAAAATGACATTGGTAAGCGTCTAGCAACATGCCAATGCCCCTAGTTCAACTCGAGGTAGGTTTCCTGGAAAACCCTTTAATGATTCATCATTATTATTACCCTTTTGTTTCTAATACCACGTTAATAAAGATATGGATCTTAGTCATTCTTTAATTAACAATTCTGTTTCTCGTTGTTTATGATTGAGCAAGATTACCAAAACATCTGAACGTATTCCAGATAGACATTGGGCGTGCGCACACAAACATCTTGTCAACCCTACGAGGGGCCCAGTAGTATTAAACTTCAAAACGAATTTGAAGGAACAAATTCTTTCTTGACTACAAGAATAACCCATGGGCTTTGCAACACTTCTGAAAACAACCCTTATAACTCCCTGTTACGGTGAGCGGTAGATTGCTTCACAGAAATGCACTACATCCATGACACTTATCTGGTATCTCAACTTCAAGGATAACAAATTCATGATTTACTTACTGACAAGATCCATAAAGTAAAATCATGTAGTTGGCATAAGTCCTATATTCAATTCATTGAATATCATGTGAAATTGGTATGTCAACGCATCAATATACTTTCAAGTATATTCTAACCAATACTCAGATTTGTCTTAGTTTAATGATATTCCCATATCATTAATTTACAACGGACAATTTAGAATAACATAAGTTATTCACGGATTTAAACATGCAAATATAGGACACAATTTATTATTAATGAAAACAAACGTACTAAGTACTTTAATTCATTATAAATAATAATTGCTTAATGTCCTTTATCCAAACACCAAATAGATCAATGCATGATAGTTCTAGTTAATGAATTTTGTCTCAAGTAATCACTTGTTGACAATTATGCCTCAAGTAATGACAATCATACTTGTTGACAAGGCATTATTCAACTAACTTTGATCTATCCAAATTTTGAGAATACTTATTTCAAGAATTTAATTAGCAAAATTCTTGTATGTGTACATCCAACTATCTTGATACAATTACACATAATTTTTCATAAATCGCGTGTCATCCTCAATCACCATCTTATGACAATCAAACTTTCAAACCTTTTAAAGTTTAAGTATTCTAATTCTTTAATGTATAATGCAACTATGCTCTTAGTTGAGGACAACTAGTTCACATGGCTATTAATAAGGATGAAATCCTTCCATGACTAGTTATTGAGTGTCGTCTCAATTTAAACCAGCATCATTGTATATAAAACACAATATGCTCTTTTAAATTCCGTAAACTTAATATCCATTGTGTAATTTTTAGGAGCTATTCCAAGTTTGAGGATCATTATTCTAAGTTCAAACATATTTCTTTAGAATATTCATTACACAAGATATCAAATTTTGTTAAATCATTAAGCATTTAAGCATGATGTAACAATAATATGCTGCACATAAAAATCCTTCAGTCAAACTTAGATTTTATTCATGTTCTATCTTTACAAATAAGTATATCCATTTACTAAATGATATATCATATTCTATTAGAATTTATTTACCGCACATGTTTATTAAATAATAAACTTTAGTTCTAAGGTTGTATGTTTTATTTTCTAAACCTTTTAAAGTAAAGTTTCATTCCAAACTAACTCTAACCTTTTACTTATATGAAATGTTACTTCTTATATGTTATACAACATATATGATTTAGTAAATCAAACATAATACTCCCACTAGCTTTCAGGAATACTTAGAAATTATCTTATTTTAATTATAAATCAAAATATTGATTTAATAATTAAACATAAGAATAATGTCCTAGATGCATGCATTTTATCCATTCATGGATTATTGCACTTTGTACACTTCCAAAGATTTATTTGAATTTATAAACTCCTTTTGATTACTTATCGTCCTCGCTCAAGTAATCATTCAAAAAAGAGTTTTGATATTCATTATCAAATTTCATATTCATATAAATATGACAATTACTATCTTTGTATCTTTAATATGCTTAGGAAAGAGTATTCAATCATAGTTAATTGCTTAAATATGATTAATAATCTTGTCATAAGACATGCATTAAGATATGTGTACAATTTTGTTCATATGATTATTACACAAAGATTTATACCACTAAGGTTACATAATCTTTGAATAAAACTCATCTTCATTCTCTAACTATTAAGAATTAAGATAAACCAAATTTTCTAAATTTGATTATCTTTATGAACAGCATCTATCACATCCATAATATGAGTAATTTACCCAATTCATTATTTTGGTAATACTACATCATATAATTATCAGCATATTTACTTAAATATCTGAGATATCCAATTGGATCTATGAATGAGAATTCCATCATCTTTGAGGTTTATCATTTACATGTTAAGCCTCATCATGATTTTTACTAGTGTGTTTTTAGAAGATTATGTATCTTGTCATCCTATCTTTTCAAGATAAAATACTCCCACTTGCCTTTAGTATTATATAAAATATAAATACTTAGCAATTAAAGTGACAATACAATATTCTCTTTATGAGATATTTCAAATACATATTGACAGTTCCTGAAATTCTTTTGTTAATGACCTACACATAAGTAGTTTAACAAATTCAGGACTTCAATTTAAGACTTAATGTGATTCATCACATTTCATAATTCAATAGTGTCTTATTAATCTTCTAGGAGTCTAATCGAGTATATACTATTCATACTCAATTTTCTAACCTTGAAAACTTTAAAAAGAAGTCATAGTTACCTTCAATCAAACAATCAAAACAAGAGTTTGATTTCCCTAAATGACCATACCAAAAAATAGTGGTATTTCAATTAGAATTAATATTGTAAGATGATCTAACAATATATAAGATAACCATATTCCTGTTGTCATACCTATTTTCCAAATAAGTCAACTTAATGGTATAATGGTATTTCCAAACCAATTGCATGCTTTATATAACACAAGTACTTTTGACCAAGTCACTTCATGTTCATGTCTCATCAACACATAAACGTGTTATATAATCCCACTATACGTTATTAATCATTAATCATCTCAATGACTTCTTGTATATGTCTTAATAAAACATAACAAGTTAACGTCTTACTTTATTATAATTCTCGTAATACTTAGAAGACTTTATGTTTATAACTATACAATAAAGTATATACATGTATAATTAAAGTAATCATGAACACCATCATTTGGTTTCAATAATATTTTCAAGTTAACACGCTACTTCATTTATTTGTGTCATTCTAAGAATACATAATTATTGAAGTAGTATTATATTAATTCATGCATTTATGTCATTCCAATAATACATAAATATTAAAGTTGAAGTAGTACTGTTATTGACACATGTTCTAATAGATGTCTAATTTAGAAACCATAAATTATCCATGTTGGTCTCACGCATACCTAGAAATTCACCTTGTTGTTAATATTTAGCCTGCGTCTCGCGTTTACTAAATTTCAACACCAAGTGTTTCTTAGATTAGATGTATATTAATCATATTAGAATTATATTCTCTTACTTTGCAGTTAAGAGAATCCGTTAAATCATATTCTTATGTGTTGTACCTTGCACACAATGTAGATTTCTCCCACTTGTGCATGGAACAACATCATGTACCACATAAATAACACGCACGCGTTTGTTAATGTGTAACAATATGATTTGTGTCATTAGCATAACTAGTAGATATAGAGTTACTTAATCAATCAAGGAAACACACATGACTATCCTTGAAAATATCAATGTCTATATTTGGAAAGTAATTATCTTAAGACATTCAAATGATAATCTGAGTTACAATAAGACAACAAGTCTTATAACTCCCACAGAATTAGAGAACATTACAATAATCCCTTATTCAGTCATTAGAACACAATACTTCCACTGAATTTGTAACAACCGTGGTTTTGGCAGGTCAGTTTGACTGATAGTTTTGACTCGGTTGACGTTTGTTTGGTGTGTCTTAGGTGTTTGAAGTGATATAGGTGAGTTTTAGCACTAAATCCCTTTGCGTAAATGGTTTTATTGTGATTTGGAGAGTTTGGAATTTGGGAAAGATCATTTTGATCACCTTTGTGGCGTAGAAATGACTTGTGTAGTTTTGGTGTTTTTGTGATTTTTGCGTAACGAGTTTTCGTTCAAGTAATTGAGCGTTAGTAAGTTACGTGGGATTTGTTTTTATGAGTTATATTTCAAAAAGAGTGTGAAATTCTATTTTTGGAAACTTTGTTTTAAAAATGATTATTTTCCGGTTTGTCGTAAAATTAAGGTTTTTCGTGAAAGACGTTAGGTTTCGATATGGGAATATGTAAAATATGAAAAGTATGATGTTTTGAGTGTAATAAATTAATTTAATAAAAAAATGTGTGTGTGTATATATATATATATATATATATATATATATATATATATATATATATATATATATATATATATAAATAAATAAATAAATTCGGCCATAAAAGATAAGGGGAAAAAAGAAACCCAATTGTAGCCCAATTACAACTCTAAGTTAGGTAATTATCCACTAAATAATTATAAATACAAAATCAAAGTTCCCAAAACACTTTTCCTGTAAATTTTAGTCGATCCAAGAGAGAAAAAGAAGAAGAAAAAAATTAGGGTTTGTAATTTGGAAGCAATAATCAAGAATCAAGGTAAAATCCTTAAACCCTATGTTCATATAATTGATTAATTATTTGTATTCATGTAATGTTAAGTATGATGGATTAGGGTTTGTGTTAACTTCTGTAAATTAATGTTATTAAACATGTTGGGATCAATAATTAGTAATAGTATGACGTTTGGTTAAGAGAATTGAGCGTAAAACATGCTAGTTATTGAGTTAGGGTTTGGACAGAAAAGTAGTGCTGTAAAGATGTGAGTGTAATTAACAGATGGTGAGGAGTTAAGTCACGAATTTTTGTTCTAAATTAAAGTTTAATGAAAGAGCTTTCCAAAAAGTCCAGCCACGATTGATTTCAAAGTCGGGAAGTTGGTCTTTTGATTTTTCATTGTTAAGGTGTCAAAGCTGTCAAACCAGGACAGATTTTGGGTAAAAGTTTGAGGGTGTTTTGTGGTTGTAAGGGTGGTATTTTGACTAGACCTTCTGGAATAGTTAAGTATTAGGTTATAATATACTACCACGAAAAGGATTCGCGATAAAAACATGTGGAAGTATTTTATGTTAATTGAAACTTTTTGGTGTGCGTTCAGATCCGAATTTGAGTAGTTGACAAGTTTGATTTTCTTTTGAGTCCTTGTGTGCATTATTGGTCCATGGCCTTCTGAGATTAGCTTCTATGTTTATGAGAGACCATGGTAAATTTTTGGTGTGAGTTGTTGAGCTTTATTTGTCGTGATTTTATGTGGGCGAATGTACCCAAAAATTCGGCGTTTTCTGATTTTAAAGGTGCAAGGGATTTAGTGAGTGTTAGGTCATGGTAGTGGTTAGTATGGTGTCTAGGAGATCCATGGTGGGTCATATGAGTCTTAGACATCCATCATATGTGTATTACATGGGTTGTAGCTTTTAGCTTGACCTTGTGTAATGTGGATTATTTTTTGTGTGCTATAGATTGTGGATTGTTTTATAGAAGCTGCGGAGTTTAAGGTGAGTTCATAGTCCCACTTTTTAACTTGTTTTAAACTTGGGATGGGAATGATGCTTGTCTTAAATGATTTGAATTACTGTGATTATGTGTATGTGTGTTAAGAGCTTGGACTTATAATGTTATCGTATTTGTTCTATATGTGAGTGATGATGATATGATGTGTGATTCTGTGTGGTCCAATTGGGAGGGTGCTTACCCTGTTGCTCGTGCATACGACCTAATTGGAGAGTAGCATCCCTACTCATTTTTATGTTGTGTGGTCCGATCGGAGGGTATTAATTTACCCATTTTATTTGGAGCGGGGGTCACGTTCCGGCCCGGTATGTTGTGATTTTGGATCGGTGGGCACATTCTGCCCAATGGTTGCCTTATGTGTGATGTTGCCTTGTGATACATGTAGCCTATATGATAACTATAATTATTCGTCCAGCTATATTTTATAATCATAGTGATTTTGGTTGCCTAGTGTGTTTGAGTCTTAAACCTATGAATCTCACCAACGTTATGTTGACATTTTAAGCATCATTTTTAGGTGAGCATTCTAAGGCTATGATAGAAGGAAGTGATTAGACGTGACCTTAGTTGCATTAGAAGTGGTTTATCTATGCGTGTGGAGTTTATCATGTTGTTTCTTTTCGGGTATTGTTATGACACTTTGTGTCTATACTTTGCTCTATTTTTGTGCATATAGTTGTTCTCTATATAGACACCAGGTGTTGTGATGATATCCATGAAGTTACACCCGCGCGTTTCCGCCGTGGCGGGGTGTGACAGATTGGTATCAGAGCCTTGGTTATAGAGAATTAGGTGGTTTAACCTAGACTATAACTTAGGAGTCCCTCATATAGTTGCATTTAGGATCTATGTGTAAGTATAGTATTTTATATGTCTATTTTCCTGTATTTATGAGATATTTTATTGAGTTTCGGACGTCTATTCTATCCCCTATACGTAGTATTGTATATATATCGACTTTATTAAATCATCTTCCGCGCGTAAGATGCTTTGTTGGACTACCATTGTCGCTATCGGATGCGAGAGAAGTGGTAAGATGAAGCGGACTAACCGCAGAATCCGAGTTCCCGATAGCATGTATATATGTTCGGACAAGGAGAGGACGTTTATGGGAAACGTTGGTGGAAAAGAAGTGGAGAGGTTTGGAACCACGGTGACTTCTGGAGATGGAGCCATTACCAAATACCCTTGGTAGTGTCCTCACTTCACATAGGAAGGAGATGTGGTTTAGTCTAAACCTCATGATTTGTATGCACTTGTGAATCATACGGAATTGGAAGAAAGAAATAGAGATAGTTTTGCATGTTGTCGACTACCTCAACATGTAGGAAACAGGAATGGGTGTTTGAGTAAAGAAGAAGGGGAGTTAGGATGGGATGGTGTGGATTCGGATCTAGAGTCCGCAGTGAGTAGTAAGTTAAACCGATTTGAGTGGGGAGGCAAGTGCGAGAATGGAGTTGAGCCATTGTGCGACGTCTTTTGTTTTGTGTTATGTTTTGGAATTCGTATATTGTCTTTTTCCGTCTGGAGCCATGTTAGAGCGTGATTACTCCTGGATATTGGATCAACCTTATCCAAGTGATTTTGATTGTAGAGTTTACGTGATCGTTGGAATTGTTCCATGTGAGATGATTGTTTGCGACGTCTTTTGTTTTTGTTTGCATGATTGTTTGCATGATGTGTTGTCATAGGAGTGAGTACACTTGTGAAAGGGGGCATTGATAATTATGGTGGCCAACATAATTATACATGCGTCACGACACAAGTGGACTTGCGAGTACAATGGCATGGATTGCATGGTGTATTAGGTGCTATGTGGTATATGTGCGTTATCATTGAGATGTGTGGTTTTAGAAGTAAGTATGCGTGTGAAATAGGTCTTATAACTATGGTCGCGAACATAATTATAAGGGTATCACACACGTGGACTTGTGACCATTATTGTATTGATTGATGTTTGTTGTTATATGTTGTGGTAGATGGTATGTGATATCATGATTGGTGATGGCTATATGGTTAGAGAAGTATTCTCTTAACCGTTTGGGCAATCGTTATATGTTGGGGTGTGTAGGTGGTAAGATTCCATCCTACCTATCATATGTTGATACCTCAATTATCGGTGGGTACTTATGTTGTGATATTTAAGTTGATTCGTTTGCTAGACGCTCCGTTTGTATACCTAATTCTTTGGTTGACATTCCTATTCGTACCATGATGGTACAGATGCCATATTCTTTCTATTTGTCATCGTGATAGGTGTTGGGTAATCGAATTCGTTTTTGTTGGATTCTGTTTCGTTTCTTTGGTTATTCCATATATTCATTCCTCGGATGAATGTTATACTATTCTTCAAGTATTGTTGGTTCGTGACGAGTTGGTGTGGATATTTAATCCCTCATTTACACACACCAATTGAATTTCGTGACATGTTTTATGACCTGTTAGTATCGGTGTTTTTCTATGATTTTGGTTTGATTATTGTACGAATGAGTCTTTGCGTTCTTCGCTTGGTTTGCAATGTATTTGCGTGAGTGTTCACTGGTATGAGTTCGTTTGAGGATTATTTTGATTGCAGAATTCTTCAATTTCTTTCGCGTTCGATTAAGAGGTTGTGTTAGAGTCTTTATGGTATTTTACAAATTCGTTTTGGGTATTTCAAGGTCGTTTGATGGAAGCTAATATTTTTATGGGAAATGAAGTGTGAAGAAAAAATGGTTATATTGATGTTTTACATAAAATGGTTTATATATATTTTATAAAAAAGTGTATAAGTTTAAGATATGTCTTGTGAAAAATGGTGTTCATTGTTTTTGGGAAGGTCGAGTAAGGGAATAAGAACTGCCTATGGTTCTCATTTGCCAAACTTGTTATGCATTTGGTTCATCGAGTGTTTCTTTCGTTGAGGTACGCTTGTGGATGTTTTATGGGTGTGTGTATTTTATATTTTCTTTGTATGGGTTTTCATGAACATTTTATCCGTGTCTACTTTTATTGGGAAAATTTTCTCATTGTGTTTTTTTCTAGCTTTGATTTTGATGTTCGTTACCTCGTTAGTCTGTAATCCGTACCCCTTTTGAGTTCGTTGATATACGTTTTAGTTTTACCGGTTTCATGGTTCGCGTCGTTTACTTAGGATATATTGTCGTTCTGATTATCAATTTGTTCGTTGAAGAAGAAGAGGGTGTTTGCCAAGTTGTTCAAGTGAGAGGTGTAGCTTTAAGATGTACGTTCTTCAGGAAGGTGGTCAACGATAGCGAGTGTTCGTGGACATTAGTAAGATAAAAGTGGTGAAGAGTACCTAAGACACCATCTGAGAGACGATTGTCCTTAGGAATGGCAGGTACTATTGGCGATTCATTTCTATCTTTCTATAGATTACGTAGGCATCGCGGAGGTGGAAGATCCATAAGAGGAACTGTGTGATACATGGTTTAAAGTTGGGAAATAGAACTTGGAGATGAGATTTGTATGGAGCAGGAAGTGTTATCTACACGGATCATAAGAATCTTTAGCATATATTTGACAAGAGGTTAATGTATGTTGAAGAGAAGTTGGGTGTGGAATTTCTCAGTGACTACGATTGTCTGATTCGCCACTGTCAAGGAAGGGCGGACATCGTGGTAAGAGCGCTGAGCGGGAGTGAACGAGTGGAACTTAGATGTTTGTGAGCAATGATTATGATAATTCAGTTCGGAGTTAAGAGGATGATATGGACAGCCTAGAGAGAGAGGTTCAAGGATGAGAACATGTAAGAAGAATGATTACTTGGTTCAGACCAGTAAATGGAAGTGATGAGGCGCAAAATGATCCGTTTTTAGGGGGTCATTTAAGCCCGAATCCGAATTTATTTGATCAAATATTGCCCTAAATCGTTCCTTTTGTGATTTTAGGTGTTTGGAGAGTGAATTCTGGAAAAGAGGCTATTTTGGACGTTTTTGGAGCATAAAGTGAAGAAAACGACAAAGTACCAAAAATCCAAGCTGGAAATACAAGGTGACGGCGTCAAGGGTTTGCTCTTGACGGCGTCAGACATGAAGAATAATTTACCGTAGCTGGTGACGGCGTCAGATGGTGTTATGAAGGCGTCAAAGTGGCCAAGATTAATTTACCGAAGGTGGTGACGGCGTCACATAGGCCGTCACGATTGGATCTAGGGCGTCCGAGGAAGTGTATGGCGGCGAGTTGACGGCGTCAGATTTTACTCTTGACGCCGTCAGGACGATTTTCCTATATATAGTTTTCTAGTTTTTTCATAAAGAGAGAAGAAGTTTTGGTGAAACCCTAAAGACGATTTTGGTGCCTCTTTTACAGGTTTTTCAAGGGTTCCAAACCCTTGAGACCTTGCATTGTAATTGAGATAAGTATACTCTTAATTCAATCAATATGTCTATGTGTTGGTTTTTTTTTGGGTAAAAGGTCAAAAGACCCGGTAAATATATTACTCCAAAAAACATTTAAGTACAACGGATATGAGTGAATCTCATATCTCAGCCCGTTACATAGGCGAAAAGCTTACATAACAAGATACTTCCTATTTTCTAGACAAGAAAACAAAACCACTACCACATCATATAGAAAGACTCAAACAAAAATATAAACTACTTCCTACGACCTTGGAGATTAAAGCCATAAATGGCATTAAGAGCATCCAATTCCCCTGGAAGATCATAAATTTGTTTCGAGTAATCATCATAGTCATCAAACTCATCTTCACGCTCATGACCACCACCAAAAAGATTTGCAGATTCGTCAAACGTGTTAAGAACCTCCTCCTCGTCACTATCAGAAACCACAACATTACCCACCTTGGAAAATGGGTTAGCCCTCTTAGTGACAGAGGCAGACGGAACAGGATGACCATCATCATCCACAAGAGTACCTTTCCCATCGATAAGAAGCTTTTCAAACTTACTAATTTTCTCAACTAAAGGAGTAGAACCAACTTCCTTAGTTCCCATTGACTCACTCACAAGCGGTTCTTGTGATGTAGCACCAGTCTTAACCGACTCATCCACATTAACTTCCATTGTACATCCAGCATCCACATCCATGTTGGTGTCACAAGTAGGAATACCAAACGCATCCGTATCATCCATATTGAGAGCATCAAATTGGTTAGATGTAGAGACCGTTGTTCCACTAGGACTAGCCACATCAGAAGTCTTCTTAATAGTGCCACCAACATTCTTAGGTTCAGGAGGAGTCTTTTTGGGTTGATACTGCAACTTCTTACCCACTACAGGTTTAGTAAACCCTCCTTTACCCGGAATCGTAGAACCACCTTGTTTTCCTTTCTTCCTATTAGTAACAGTCTTGAAGCTATCATAAACAGGCTTAGTAGGCTGAACAGGAGGTATAACAACTTTAGGACAGTCGGTCAGAGTATGACCAAATATCTTACATTTGTCACAACGAGGTGGATGCCACTCATATTCAACCCGTATCTTCTCAATAGTCGAACCCGAACCATCAAGTAATGGTATCTCAACAGTGAGGCTGTCCCGAAGCACCTCATCCGACTTCACTTCTATCATGCATCTAGCAAAACTACTACGGCCCCACGATTCCTTGCACATTTGGCTTGTAAAAGCATCTAACCTTTTGGGCGTACCAATCAGTGTGGCAAGAAGACTGAGGCCATCATCAGAAAACATTGCAAGAGGGACATCATGGAATTTAACCCACACCGGGATGTTAGTCAAATCCTCTTTGAGTAGATTAGTGTTCAAAGTCCATGGTTTAAGAATAATAGGAACGTTTCTGATCAACCAAGGACCGTTCTCAAGCACATCATCAACACCTTTCTTCGAATTGAACTTAAAGAAGAAGAATCCCTTTGCATTCATCATTACCTTTTGCACACCAAACTTAGCCCATGCATTGCGTACATAGTATTCAACAACAGGAAAAGCAAGGCGCTGACCAAGGAAATAACCGTAGAGAGTATTCTCAAACCTCGTGTTTACCTCTTCCACTACTTTCAATGGAACTGAAAGGTCCACATCATCCTTCTTTTTGCTACATTCCAACCTCCAAAAATTAGACACGTGTTTCTGAGGTTCATTAGAAGTAGCAGCCGCGTAAGAACCCGACTTCACTCCACTAGTAGTATCATCCATAGAAGCATTAGGACCAGCAACATTCGAATTAGAGTCATGCCCAATATCACTTGAAGAGGAAGCCTTATTAGCACCAATCTCACTTTGAATATTAGCCATGGCTTCATCAAAATTCTGATGCGCATTAGCAATCAATTGCTCCACATTTGGCCGTTGTGACCCATTATAGGCCGAATCAAAATCAAGCGCCACCGGCGCCTCTTGATTTGTAATGTCTCCCTTAGTACTAGTAGGAGTAGTATTAACCTCTTGATGCGTAACACAAGAGTAGTATTAACCTCTTGATGTGTTGGTTGTTTATCTTTTGTTCTTATCTTAATTCTACTATGCTAGGCTAGATCTCTCTTGTGTTTGCTTAGATCTAATGAAACCTAGATGTTGATTATGTGTTGATTACTTGTCTATTCTTGTTTTGAATGAATGATTTTATATGTTAGGCTTAAGAAAACTGGCAGATCTCCAAATGGTAACATGCTTGAACGTCTTAAGAAACATGAACCGAGGCGTACTAGGTCTTTATTGGTTGTATTTAATGCATGAGCCACTGTTTACAATCCCTATAGTTGTGCTGGGTCATGGTGTAGGAGGAGATAAGAGCTCATAGAGTTGGGGAGTTATGTATGCCACTCCACGAATGGTATTAAGGAATACAACCCGTCATTCATACAAGTGTAACAAGTAATTGACATGTAAAAGATATCTTGGGAGTAATGAAGTCTAAGTAAACACAATTTCTCCAATTACTGCTCACAACCTTAGTTTAATTAGTTTAATTTTATTTTTATTGTTTTATTTTGATTGCATCTTAGCTTTGGGTTAGTTGATTAGCAACTAATTCCGCCCACTCTTTCAAAACCCGAGATTTTAATTGCTTTCATAAAAATATAAAAATACAAAAATAATCATCTTTCATCTCTAGAACTTTTAATTAGGTTTTCTAATCCTAGCGACACTATTCCTAAGCTGAACGATCAATCCCCCGGTACTTGTCACTATACTATACTACAACGATCAGGTACACTGCCTGGTGGGGGTTGTAAGCCTCGCGAGATCCCTCGAGAGGTAAAGCAAGGTGCGATTCCCACGCATCAAGTTTTTGGCGCCGCAGCCTGGGGAATAGTTATTGTCTAGGTTAGAATTTCTTTTTATTAGGTCTACTTGCTAGATTCCTTTCTAGTAAGATTTTTTATTTTTATTTTTAGGTCTTCTTTAGTCTATCTTATTTCTTCGTGCTTTTGTTCGTAACTCTTTACCATCCGACATCATGGAAGGTGGTAACATCTTTGAACCCATCATCCCACCACAACAAAACCCACCATTAGAACCCCTTAGGCCCCGAACCTTAGGAGAGTATTCCCGACCTAGCCACCAAGGCTACCGAAACACCATTGAGCTCACCGGAGCCAATGTGACCCCCTTGCGATCCGACACCATCCGGTTGGTGCAAAGCGGATGTGCATTCCATGGACTTCGTTCCGAAGATCCAAACCAACACCTTAAGGACTTCCTCAAAATCGTAGATTCCATAGACCTAGGTGTTGAAACTAGAGAGACTACCCGTTTACGCCTATTCCAATTCTCTCTACGGGATCAAGCTAGTCAATGGCTTGAGCGTTTACCCGCGGGATCCATCACCACATGGGAAAATCTCGCCAATCGTTTCCTTACCCAATTCTTTCCGCCGGAAAAGACTGCAATGCTTAGAAGGGACATTTTGATGTTTGAGCAACAGCGGGGTGAACCTTTCTACGAGGCTTGGGCCCGTTTTAAGGATCTCCTCCACAAGATCCCTCATCATGGCATAAACACTTGGTTATTAGTTCAAATTTTCTACGACCATGTTGATTATCACACTAAGCGCATTATCGACAGGGCCGCGGGAGGAAAATTGTGTGATAAGGATGCTGAGGAGTCATGGGCGATTATTAAAGAGCTCGCTATCGATAACAATGAGATTTGGGAGTTTAAACATACGGTGGAAGCAACCATCAATGCAGTCTCGGCATCTGGAGGGACCACCGAAATCCCCGAGGAACTCTTATGCAAAATTGAGGCAAAAGTTGACTATTTCGAGGAAAGGCAAATGAGACCCTTAAGTCCTAGACAAGCCACGGTCAATTCTGTCTCAAGATCAACCTCGATACCATTATCTGAATCACCCTCTAGAGAACATGTCGAGACTTTTCAGAGGTGCACTCCACCTTGTTCCCCTCCCAAGGAACTTAGCTCGGAATTTGAGGCTAGGATGAGAGAGTATATGGCGACCCATTCTGATCGGCTTGCTAGATTCGAAGAAGCAGTTTATAAGCAAAAGGAGGAGATGCAGGGGAAAATGAATGAGATGTTGAGTTTATTGGAGGAGTATGCCAGTCAGAAGTCCCCCGAACGAATACTGCTAAGGAAAGAAAGCGCC
Source organism: Artemisia argyi (assembly GCA_030686995.1). Classification (NCBI taxonomy): domain Eukaryota; kingdom Viridiplantae; phylum Streptophyta; class Magnoliopsida; order Asterales; family Asteraceae; genus Artemisia; species Artemisia argyi. The sequence continues at coordinate 176,914,016 of CM060707.1, read as the reverse complement.
ACTCCCACCACCCGATTTGTTAACTCCATCACCATTGTCCATAAAGATAACGAGAAGGTAAAAACTCCTGCTAAACAGACCTTAGAAAAACCGCCTGAGTCACAACCTTTGAGTTACTACCTGAAACATGACATAAACAAAAACACCATAACAAATTGGATTAAGGATGATAGGCGTAATCAATCCTCCGAACAGGTCCCCGAAAAAGAGAAAGAAGAGGAAAATGAGTATGATACGCTTATTGGAGGATCAGTGGTGGAGAGGTTACTGGTACAGAAAGTGGCCACCAAGCAGGTAGCATGTGGAAATTTTGAATTACCAACGAGCATCGGGGACTTGAAACATCTTAGTGCTTTCGCCGACCAAGGATCGGAAGTAAATCTTATACCCCTGACTATCTACATCCAACTGACGTCAAAGATGCCAATACCCACTCGTGTTAGGCTGTCTCTTGTTGGGCACTCGTACATATACCCCCTAGGAATAGCAGAAGATGTATTAGTCAATGTTGCAGGATTCATGTACCCCGTCGATTTTATGATCATTGATGATAAAGGAGATGGATGCATGCCAATAATCCTTGGGGCACCCTTCCTCACCACCGCTAGGGCTGTAATTAAGTATGAAGATAGGAAGATTGAGCTTAAATCTGGGAAGAGAAAGATTAGCTTCTACATGACTCTGCAAAGTGGGCATGAGAATTTGAGTTGGAGAATGATTAAAAACAACATTGGCACGACGCCCATTCGTGTTCAGAATAAAATTCTTGCATGGGAGGCAAGAATCAAGAGCTATAAGAAAGCTAAGGATGAAAGGAGAAAAAGCAATAAAGATCCGATAGAACTCAAACACACCCAACACACAAGCAATCATACACCGTTTGAGGAAGGGAACTTAGTACTCTTGAGACACTTAGAAACCACAATACCACCCGATAAACCGAGTCCTTGGTGGTATGGGCCATTCACCATCGAAGGATTGAGCCAAGATGGGGTAGCTAACTTGAGAAGCAAATTAGGTGGGAAGGTGATTGCGAGTATTGATAGATTGAGGCACTACCACCATAACAGTAATGATCGCAATTATATGGGGTACATCATTTCAAATGATGAAATCACGTAGTAACCCACGACTTTGAGTCTAGCTACAAGACTCGTAAATAAAGAAAAGCGCTTCTTGGGAGGCAACCCATGTTTTGTGTGATTTTAATTGTTTGATTGTTATTTGCTTCCGTATGCATGTTTTATTTTTATTGTTGGTTGATCATGTTTCTCAATTAAAATGTGAAATACTTTATTATGTTGTTTAGCCTAGTCTTAACTTCAACCTAAAGGTATTTTTGCAAAAGATAAGTGTAAGGGGAAACCCCAAATATGTTTTTAAGAAACAAACCGATCATGATTATCCACAATATTTAATGAACATGTATATTCGTATTTGTTAGAGTCAAATGCTTGTATTGAGTCATAATGAAGTTTTGCAGGATTTTCCAGGAAGTAGGACAAAGTTTTTCCAGAAATTTTCCGGAAACTTAACATAAAGATTTCTGCAGGTCCATTCTGACGGCGTCAGGGCATTGCTCTTGACGGCGTCAGGAGTCAAAAATCTGGAAATTTTACCGGTTTTGTTTTTCTAACGGAGTCTTATAGTTTTTGTGAATTATTAAGTTTTATAATCTCCAGGAAATCTGCAAACTTCATTACACAAGCATTATATCTTATTTTGTTTTCTAGGATTTAGTAACTTATATAGGATGCCGCCGATTTTACGCGAGGTTGCCTTGTCTACTTTTGTCAGGATTTACAGGTTATTTGTGACAAGAAGATGATTTATATTCTGGAAGGGAAGCTTTGATTGTTCGTTTTCTTGGAAGAAGATTTAACCTGGCCAACTAAAATCCATACCGAGCGAATCAGGGGAGTATTTGATTTCATTCTCTTTACTTTTTAACTTTTACATTCTTTACTTGAACATTGGGGACAATGTTCATCTTAAGTGTAAGGGGAGGGTAAAAAGATGATACCTTACATATGCACTTTCGCTTGAGTTTGTTTTGTTTGATAGTAGATGAGTAATAAAACTATGAGAAATACTTGTTAGTGTAATTTTAGCGCCAAATTTAAAATTTTTTACAACATTTAGGAGTGAAACTTTAGCCATAGCAAGCGTCTCATGGATAGGAGGTTGTATGACTAGCACATAACCGTATATTCGGAAAAATTTTCCACCCAAAAATGTGAGGTTCGCCTTTAGATTTGATAGGAAAAGCATTCATTATTAGTGCTTATGAGTGTACCGGTAGCATTTAGATTCTAGAACTTGCGTTAGTGATGCATCCCGAGACCGCTAGTGAGACTACATTCGTGTGGTAGGATTTACTACATGATAAGAGGCATTAGGATCACCCTTGTGTTAAACCCGTATTATAATTACTTGACCATTTAAGTCATATTACTTGGCTAGTTAAGTCAACTAATTTTTCCCACACCCTTTGCGTTGTACTCATTTTTAGTACACGATACCCCTAGTACACCCCTCCGAGCCTATCTTTTCGTTTCTAACTTTAAGCATTTTACTTAAAGGAAGAATTTGTTACACCCCACTTAAATGTACACCCAAATTGCCTTAGCCTTCCGTGTATGCGCTCATTTTTAGTGCATTATTGTTATTTGTTAAACCCTAAGTTAACTTTCTAATTGATTACATGGTTGCTAAGTCGAGTCATATCCTTGTACATATTGTTTTGGGACGATTGGGACTCATGGGTAAGTACTTACTTTATGGAGTAATGGGGAAGAACATAATATTATTACCCCCATATGTACGTTAATCTTAAAAGTGCTCCAAGTGTTTTGATTTTCTTAATTCGAGTCATTAGAATAGTTAAATGTAAAGTATGTAAAGATTCAAGTGTAAGGGGAATTCTCATCCCCTATGATGTATTATTTTGGATGGTAGGGTAAGAATGTATGAAAAAAAAAAAAAAAAAAAAAAAAAAAAAAAAAAAAAGTTCGAAAAAATCAAGAAAAAGAAAAAAAAATAGAAAAAGGAAAAAGAGAAAAAAAAAAACATACGGACTACCATCCCATTTTCATTTTATGTTTTTTGTTATTTTTCATTTATTAGCTTAAGTCGAGTCTAGTCTTGGCTTAGCAACGCCATCTTGTACATGTAATTTACTAAGATTGTTAACTCGCCACCAGTAAAATTCCCTTTATCCAACAAAACCGTGTAATTCATATCCCTACACCTAACGATATAACCCTTTAAAAAGACCTCTTTGATAGTTTATCCTAGGTGCTTACGCCATGTGGTGGAGGTTTGATCCTTTCCCAAGCCTATGGTAATCTATTTTGCTATGACAGGTAGTGAGAGATATCTTCCATTTCCATAATGTTATATTACTTTATTACACCCGAGAGATGTGAGTATCTAAACACTATTTGTGAGGTGCTTGTGTATGACCTCCGTGCTTGTCTATTGGTCTTTAGTGGAACGATCATTTGTTGTAATTACTTTTATATTAGTGTTAAATGACCCCTAACTTGTCTTTTGAGTAGAATAAAAGCTCATTTGCTTGAGGACAAGCAAATCTCAAGTGTAAGGGTATATGATGAGGCGAAAAATGATCCGTTTTTAGGGGTTCATTTAAGCCCGAATCCGAATTTATTTGATCAAATATTGCCCTAAATCGTTCCTTTTGTGATTTTAGGTGTTTGGAGAGCGAATTCTGGAAAAGAGGCTATTTTGGACGTTTTTGGAGCATAAAGTGAAGAAAACGACAAAGTACCAAAAATCCAAGCTGGAAATACAAGGTGACGGCGTCAAGGGTTTGCTCTTGACGGCGTCAGACATGAAGAATAATTTACCGTAGCTGGTGACGGCGTCAGATGGAGTTATGACGGCGTCAAAGTGGCCAAGATTAATTTACCGAAGGTGGTGACGGCGTCACATAGGCCGTCACGATTGGATCTAGGGCGTCCGAGGAAGTGTATGGCGGCGAGTTGACGGCGTCAAATTTTACTCTTGACGCCGTCAGGACGATTTTCCTATATATAGTTTTCTAGTTTTTTCATAAAGAGAGAAGAAGTTTTGGTGAAACCCTAAAGACGATTTTGGTGCCTCTTTTACAGGTTTTTCAAGGGTTCCAAACCCTTGAGACCTTGCATTGTAATTGAGATAAGTATACTCTTAATTCAATCAATATGTCTATGTGTTGGTTGTTTATCTTTTGTTCTTATCTTAATTCTACTATGCTAGGCTAGATCTCTCTTGTGTTTGCTTAGATCTAATGAAACCTAGATGTTGATTATGTGTTGATTACTTGTCTATTCTTGTTTTGAATGAATGATTTTATATGTTAGGCTTAAGAAAACTGGCAGATCTCCAAATGGTAACATGCTTGAACGTCTTAAGAAACATGAACCGAGGCGTACTAGGTCTTTATTGGTTGTATTTAATGCATGAGCCACTGTTTACAATCCCTATAGTTGTGCTGGGTCATGGTGTAGGAGGAGATAAGAGCTCATAGAGTTGGGGAGTTATGTATGCCACTCCACGAATGGTATTAAGGAATACAACCCGTCATTCATACAAGTGTAACAAGTAATTGACATGTAAAAGATATCTAGGGAGTAATGAAGTCTAAGTAAACACAATTTCTCCAATTACTGCTCACAACCTTAGTTTAATTAGTTTAATTTTATTTTTATTGTTTTATTTTGATTGCATCTTAGCTTTGGGTTAGTTGATTAGCAACTAATTCCGCCCACTCTTTCAAAACCCGAGATTTTAATTGCTTTCATAAAAATATAAAAATACAAAAATAATCATCTTTCATCTCTAGAACTTTTAATTAGGTTTTCTAATCCTAGCGACACTATTCCTAAGCTGAACGATCAATCCCCCGGTACTTGTCACTATACTATACTACAACGATCAGGTACACTGCCTGGTGGGGGTTGTAAGCCTCGCGAGATCCCTCGAGAGGTAAAGCAAGGTGCGATTCCCACGCATCAGGAAGGGAACGAAGATGGAGGAATGTATTTTGCGGACCAGCTATTGGTTCCATTGAGAGGAAGCATAAGGACAGCAGTCATGCAAGGTATTTGATGCATCCGAGAATGGATAAGACATATTATTACTTTAGCAAGAGATGTATGGAGGAGTAGGCTAGACTTTTCGCTCAGTGAGTTGGTAATGAGCCATGGGGTGTCGCGTACATCATTAAGAAACATGATGAAATACTTACTTCGCGATAGTGGTAAACGTGTTATGGAGTCTTGAGAACGCGTATGTAGATAAGTACGACTTATCATCCTCTAATGAGTGAACTAAGTAAGCGTACATATCATGCGTTGGATGGTGAGCTGAGAGCATGGGTGTGTTTGAGTTGGAGGGAGCTGAGGTATGCATTTATCTTAGCTGAGTCCTCCTATATCAACAATTATCATTCTAGTATGGAGTATGTGTCGTGTGAAAAGTTGTGTGGAGGGTAATGTAGGTCGCCCGTTCTATGGACAGAGGTTGGAACAAGCCAACTAATTGGTCCTAAACTATAACGAAAGACTACGAATAAGGTTTTCAGATTTAAGAGAGAGATTTAAGGCAGCAAGAGATCGTCAAAAGAGTTATGCAGATTATTGCCGTAAGCCCTTAGAGTTTGGTGTTGGTGATATGGTGAGGTTAAAAGTATCTCCTTGGAAGGGTGTTGTGCGTTTCGGTAAGAAAGGCAAGCTAGCACCGAGATACGTAGGACCATTTGAGATTTACGGAAAGGATTGGATTTGAGACAAATCGGTTGAATTTGCCTGAGGAATGAAGTAGAGTGCATGATACGTTTCACGTATTAAATGGAAAGAAGTGGTTGGCGGATGTTAGTCTGCATGTGCCATTAGAAGAATGTAAGGTCGACAAGACTCTTCGTTTTGTCGAGAAACCTGTTGAGATTATGGATCGAGATGTTAAGGGCTTGAAGTGTGGTGAGATAGCGTTGGTAAAGGTATGCTGGGATTCTGAGCGTAGTCCTAAGTTTACTTGGGAACGTGAGGATCAGATGAAATTTAAGTACACAAATTTGTTTGCTGATGTGGTTGGTGAAGTATATCGTTTGTAGTTGGATTTTAGATCGTGGAAGTTAGATGCGGGGTATTCATAAATGTTTGTTTTATGGATATCTGTTATTTGTGAGTGCGTCTTGCGGTTACCATTGGGATTCTGATTTGGTTCGGGGGTATCGTACCTACATGTGAGAAGTCGTTTCGGATCATTGGTGTTAGTGATCAGGGAGTGTATCTATATGTGTGTATCGTTGGAGTGATGGAATGTTTTATTTATCTTGTGAATTTGGGTATTTAGTCGGTTCACATTTTTGTAGTTCTTTCTCTGTGATTTTATGGTGTGGTAATATTCCGCTTAAATATCCATAAATTTTTCTTTTACTGATGTTATTGGTGAGACGTAAAGTTGAAATCTCGAGACGCGATTTCTCTAAGTGGGGGATGATGTAACAACCGTGGTTTTGGCAGGTCAGTTTGACAGATAGTTTTGACTCGGTTGACGTTCGTTTGGTGCGTCTTAGGTGTTTGAAGTGATATAGGTGAGTTTTAGCACTAAATCCCTTTGCGTAAATGGTTTTATTGTGATTTGGAGAGTTTGGAATTTGGGAAAGATCATTTTGATCACCTTTTGGGTGTAGAAATGACTTGTGTAGTTTTGGTGTTTTTGTGATTTTTGCGTAACGAGTTTTCGTTCAAGTAATTGAGCGTTAGTAAGTTACGTGGGATTTGTTTTTATGAGTTATATTTCAAAGAGAGTGTGTAATTCTATTTTTGGAAACTTTGTTTTGAAAATGATTATTTTCCGGTTTGTCGTAAAATTAAGGTTTTTCGCGAAAGACGTTAGGTTTCGATATGGAATATGTAAAATATGAAAAGTATGAGGTTTTGAGTGTAATAAATTAATTTAATAAAAAAATGTATATGTATATATATATATATATATATATATATATATATATATATATATATATATATATATATATATATATATATATATATATGTGTGTGTGTGTGTGTGTGTGTGTGTGTGTGTGTGTGTGTGTATGTATGTATGTGTATAAAAATTCGGCCATAAAAGATAAGGGGAAAAAAGAAACCCAATTGTAGCCCAATTACAACTCTAAGTTAGGTAATTATCCACTAAATAATTATAAATACAAAATCAAAGTTCCCAAAACACTTTTCCTGTAAATTTTAGTCGATCCAAGAGAGAAAAAGAAGAAGAAAAAAATTAGGGTTTGTAATTTGGAAGCAATAATCAAGAATCAAGGTAAAATCCTTAAACCATATGTTCATATAATTGATTAATTATTGGTATTCATGTAATATTAAGTATGATGGATTAGGTTTGTGTTAACTTCTGTAAATTAATGTTATTAAACATGTTGGGGTCAATAACTAGTAATAGTATGATGTTTGGTTAAGAGAATTGAGCGTAAAACATGCTAGTTATTGAGTTAGGGTTTGGACAGAAAAGTAGTGTTGTAAAGATGTGAATGTAATTAACAGATGGTGAGGAGTTATGATTGGTCTGAAACAGTCAGATAATATCAACCAAGTTATGGTCAACAAGTCAGACAGCTTAGGCCAATACTCCTGTGAGTTTAGTGTTTCCCCAGATCGTTAGATCCCAACGAGGTGTGAAATAATATGGCTAATGATGGAATGAGTAGCTGAGGACCAAATGAACAACCTATCACCCTCCACAGGGTACTAAACCAATTTCCCAAAGCCTCCTTGCATGCAAATCACCTCTGAATCCAGATTTCAAAACCAAATCTACCCAGTTTGACTTTTGTTGACCACTTTGTCCTTTTGAGTATTTCTTAGTTAAACTGAATTTTAGGTTACTAGAAGCCTTTATAAAGCTTCATGGGAGCTTAAGTGATCTTTTTCAGTCCTTAACATCAACTAAGAACATCAATTAAGTGTAATGAGATTTTGGAAATTTGAAACTTGCATTAAACTGAATTCATACATCAAAACAGAAATTGATTATTGAAATAGGTTCACATACACTTAAGAACATTAAACAAAGTACTTGAAAGCCAAAAATTACACTGTAAATTAGAATATATTTAAGTCGACATACATTTTTACTAAATTAAACTAGGTAATCTTCCTCAATGCTTCCCACTTGATATATATTGATCATCTGTGTTCCTTGTAGTCTTCTCACACTTTCCCACTTCTCAAATTAACCATTGGATGAGTCAAACTCATCATGGCCGTTTAAATTAATTTTGGCGCCAAATCCTCATACGTGGCATTGGAGCAGATTGAGAACAATTAAGGAACTTTGGGGTTTAGTGGTGACTAAGGGGGGACATTTGAGATATTTCTGACAAAGTTGGGGAAGTATGGAAGAAAAACTAAGAAGCTAGGTGCTACAGTGGTGAAGATGGTGGAAAAAGGGTGGGAATTGCATTTAATGTGATGTGGGTTGAAATGATGAGGGGGTGTGAGGTGGTGGTGAAGAGGTGGCAATACCACCTGGTATTGGGAAGAAGGGTGGAGGTGAGAGCAGTGTACAGTGGGGGTGGTTTGGGGAAGACGGGTCAACGAGGGGTCAAACCCCCGTTTTATTAAAATGGATGTTGGGTTTGCTTTGGTGGGCTGGGAAAAAGGCTAGGCCCAAGGAAAATAAAAGGGGGTTGGGCTGTTTGGTTGGACTGGATTGGGTGGGTTTATAATAATTAAAGGGTCCGGTTTGGTTAAGGATTACACAAGGACCACTTTTGTAATTTGACAAAAATAGAGGGACTGATTTTGTAATTTCCTAAAGTAGTTTCAAGTACTATTTTTGTCATTTATGAAAAACCCAAGGACCAAAGATGTATTTTTTTCATTTTCAAAACCCAGGGACCTTTTCTGTCAATTCCACAAACTCCAGGGACCTAACTTGCAATTTTCTGAATTTTGAAGGGTTTAACTTGTAACTTCTCAAAAGTTATCATAAGGTCCATTTTTGTCAATTAAGAATAGTACAAGGCTTATTTTTCATATTTTTGTATTTACAAAACCTTAGGGACTATTTTTGACATTTTCCAAACTTGAGGGACTAAAGTTGTCATTTTGCAATTTTTAACTTTAAAGGACTATACTTGACAACTTATAAATCCCTAAGGACCTTTGATGATATTTTTCATGTTTTGATTTACCAGGGACTAGTTTTGCCAACTTTTCAAAGTTCAGGGATTGAAACTGTAAATTATGTGAAATGTTTTGTTTTTCATCAGTTTTCAATCTTTTTGCATAAAAACACAATCCAGGGATATTTTATGTATTTTAAGGCATTCCTGTGTGTTTTTATATGTTTTTGCATTTTAAATGTAACAGAAATGATGAGTATTTACACACTCATCAAGTTAAGTCACGAATTTTTGGTCTAAATTGAAGTTTAATGAAAGAGCTTTCCAAAAAGTCCAGCCACGATTGATTTCAAGGTCGGGAAGTTGGTCTTTTGATTTTTCTTCGTTAAGGTGTTAAAGCTGTCAAACCGGGACAGATTTTGGGTAAAAGTTTGAGGGTGTTTTGTGGTTGTAAGAGTGGTATTTTGACTAGGCCTTCTTGAATAGTTAAGTATTAGGTTATAATAGACTACCACGAAAAGGATTCGCGATAAAAACTTGTGGAAGTATTTTATGTTAATTGAAACTTTTTGGTATGCGTTCAGATCCGAATTTGAGTAGTTGACAAGTTTGATTTTCTTTTGAGTCCTTGTGTGTGTTATTGGTCCATGGCCTTCTGGGATTAGCTTCTATGTTTATGAGATACCATGGTAAATTTTTGGTGTGAGTTGTTTAGCTTTATTTGTCGTGATTTTATGTGGGCGAATGTACCCAAAAATTTTGCGTTTTTTGATTTTAAAGGTGCAAGGGATTTAGTGAGTGTTAGGTCATTGTAGTGGTTAGTATGGTGTTTAGGAGATCGATGGTGGGTCATATGAGTCTTAGACATCCATCATATGTGTATTACATGGGTTGTAGCTTTTAGCTTGACCTTGTTTAATGTGTATTATTTTTTGTGTGCTATAGATTGTGGATTATTTTGTGGAAGCCGCGGAGTTTAAGGTGAGTTCATAGTCCCACTTTTTAACTTGTTTTAAACTTGGGATGGGAATGATGCTTGTCTTAAATGATTTGAATTACTGTGATTATGTGTATGTGTGTTAAGAGCTTGGACTTATAATATTATCGTATTTGTGCTATATGTGAGTGATGATGATATGATGTGTGATTCTGTGTGGTCCAATTGGGAGGGTGCTTACCTTGTTGCTCGTGCATACGACCTAATTGGAGAGTAGCATCCCTACTCATTTTTATGCTGTGTGGTCCGATCAGAGGGTATTAATTTACCCATTTTATTTGGAGCGGGGGTCACGTTCCGGGCCGGTATGTTGTGAATTTGGATCGGTGGGCACGTTCCGCCCGATGGTTGCCTTATGTGTGATGTTTCCTTGTGATACATATAGCTTATATGATAACTATAATTATTCGTCCAGCTATATTTTATAATCATAGTGATTTTGGTTGCCTAGTGTGTTTGAGTCTTAAACCTATAAATCTCACCAACGTTATGTTGACATTTTAAGCATCATTTTTAGGTGAGCATTCTAAGGCTATGATAGAAGGAAGTGATTAGACGTGACCTTAGTTGCATTGGAAGTGGTTTATCTATGCGTATGGAGTTTATCATGTTGTTTCTTTTCGGGTATTGTTATGACACTTTGTGTCTATAGTTTGCTCTATTTTTGTGCATGTAGTTGTTCTCTATATAGACACCAGGTGTTGTGATGATATCCATGAAGTTACACCCGCGCGTTTTCGCCGTGGCGGGGTGTGAAAGAATTTGACAACATTGTAAATGTTTCATTAATCAGTGAAAGGAAATAGTGTACTATTTACTTTCCTACATCTTTTAAGAAAACTCATTCCAACAATTATATATAGGTTCTAAAAGAATGTATTCTACTACGTAAATGTGATTCATCACATTCCAAACTATTAGCTTGAAAAAAAAAAAAAAAAAAAAAAAAAAAAAAAAAAAAAAAAAAAAAACTGGGCATGCAGTTTCTTCCTGTATAGATCTATCATAACAACAATTGTATGTAGTATCTTTAAATGGTCAAATCAAAACAACTAGATAAAATAATCTAATTCATCTTTTACCATTGTGCAGTAATCAGTCTAGCTTCAAATTTAACAACTCATAAAGTGCAAATAATCATAACTATTAAAGTTTGCTATGAGTTATGTATTTAGAATTTAGACAATTCTGATCATCCTATTATACCTTTCTCATTCATGAAAAGGATTAGGATTAAGTCTCATACTTCTCTTATGGAAAAAAGACTAGGTTTATTCTTTTAGTAAAGTTGTCTCTAATCAAAAACCCTTACAGGTGTAGATCAATTTACTTAATAAAAGAATAACTTATGTTTACGGTTTTAATGTTGCATTAATACATTTAAAAGAATTTACAAAATTCAATTTTAGTATTTTCGATAATCAATTCTCAAGAAAACATAATACCCAAGGATATATTCATATAACCAACATATTTTCTTGAAAATCTAGGATCCAACTTTACATAGATTCCACCACATCAGTTGATCTGCTAGTGGTGAAAGTATAAAAGATGGTAATCTGTCAAACAATAATTGGCAAACAATTTTCCAATTCCTAAATCATTATGGGATTTACATCAAATTGATTCATCAATTTGTCATGTAAGCATGTTTCATCCCATCTCATGCCTTAAGCTCTAGGTCTCACGAATCAACTTAATTAAGTTGTCTAACTTAGAAACTGCAAATTCTCCATGTGTGGTCTCACGCACACTTGGAAATTTACCTTGTCATTAAAATTTAGCATGCGTCTCACGTTTACTAAATAATAACTTCAAGTGTTTCTGATAGTTAGATGGCATGTAACTTAAATTTTAAGGGTATTCAATTTTGATGTGTCAATCAAAATATGTATAAAGATGCATGCACTCATCTTTATAGCATAAATTTTCAAAAAAAACTTTTAATTACCAATTCTTGAGATTAATACACAAAGTTTTACTTGAGGTTTAAAAAACCCTAAGATGACTTTCTACAAGAATGATTTTAAAAGAAAATCGTTTAAGACGTATTCGTAAGTGTGATAACCAAGGCAGACTCTGAGGCTCTTTCTAAGCCTTCTTATCACGACTATGAATTTTGTCTTAAAGGAGTTACTTTTAAAAACATGTTGTACAAAACATCAACCAAGCAAAAGTTTATGGATTCAATCTCAAAACATGTAATAAAGTATGAATCTTGCTAGTCTCGCCTTGGAGCGAATTACCGTGCGAAGCGAACCGTTGTTGGCACATAAGACACCGCAAGATTCAATCTTTATCACTTAAAGTTTCACCATTATTAGTCCATTTATTTTCTTTGTAAAAAATTACCCTTTTATTGCTTACAATCATGTCCAGCAAAATAAAACAATAAAACAAGTAATCAAAGATAAATCAAAACAACTAATAAATCATAACAATTATAAGGTGAAACAATTAGCCACATGCAATCTTGATTAGAAAATATCCTAATAAAATCAATTCTAGGTTTCAATATGCATATAATTAACTAGGGCCTTCACCTCTTAATGGAAGTGAGTCACGTACATTGACGAATCAATTGCGTAGGCCAAAGTCAATCACATACCACATAGCACATAAATTGATTTTAATAATTATGTGGTATTCCCCAATTTAGATCTATCTAAAACATGTGACATATCTTAACAATTAAAACAATTAATAACCCATGACTAACATGCATGTTTCGTCATGGATCAAAACATAACAGTTACCAGTTAGGTCATAGGATACGCCCAAATAACACATAAACATGTAGGCAACAATTAATATTAAAAACCACAAACCCTAATTTGAATAAAGAGGTAATCGACCCCCTCCCCAAATTTTTAGGGTTTAGGAAATTTAAAGAACCCTAGATCTATAAAACAACCTAACATGTATCTAAAACAATCAAAAATTCATTTTTTATGTGTTTTATGTAATCAATTACATGTTATAGCAAGCTCGTGATACCACTGTTAGAATATACGAATCATGACAATCATAAAATAGGTAAACACATATGCGGAAGCGTAGGAACATCTATAACACATAAGAGATTAACATAAATTAAATAGGAACGTACCGTGGTGATTCTAGCCCGAACAAGAATCAAAAGCAATTGTCTTGAACAATATGAAGAACCCTAATTAGGGTTTATATGGATCAATGATTAACCCCTTACCGTTTTGTTAATCGATCCCTTGATAACAACAATAGTGTGTTGTTACCTCGTTCTTGTACACACGAATTAAACCGTATCAAGTTTATGCTAGTAAAAACACAAGTAATGATTTTTGATAAAACAAAAATCGATCCTACACACCCTAGGGGTTGTACGATCGGATGTAGGCAAAAGAGGAGAAGAAAAAACACTTAGGGTTTAGTGTGTGTACAAAAGTTAGCCAAATAATGAACCTTTGTGTTTGTATATATAGCCATGCAAACTTGGTGTCCAAGTTTGATTAGGAATGGGTTTTCCACCCATGGGTCGACCGGCCTAAAGGCCCAAGGGGTCCTTCCGGATCATTCTCGGCTATATTTTCCATTCTAGTCCTTTAACTTAACATTTAATGATAGTTAGTCCATACCGTTAACAAGTAACGATCATTAGTCCTTTTCTTGTGTCCAAATAATATATATATATATATATATATATATATATAGACAACATTTAATATACATTAATTATTTATTGCTTGATACTCATTCGTAACATGTGCAATCCCGAGGTCTCGAGTTCGATTCTAGACATTTAACTTATTAATATTTATCCAATATTTCAACATAAGCATATATTGGTGTGGCTTTCGTGTGAGAATCATGCCCAGTTGAGGAGGAATCCTACGCAATTTTTCTAGTTAAATTACATGAGATGAACTCATGACTATATATCAATGCGTTAATGTAGTTCTTAGACATCTGCTGTCTTGATTGTTTAATATGCCACTTACAAAAAGCAAGAATATGTTATAAGTATTACTCCATCCGTCTCAAAATTATAGTTCATATTTTCTTTTTTGTATGTCTCAAAATAATTGTCCATTTTTCATTTTTAGTAATAAAAAGCGAATTTTGTGAGAGAATATTCTATTTATTTGGTTAAGAATTGTAATGGCCTCACTTTTATTAACTTTGTATTTTTCGTCTCATGACAATAATTTTGAGACGGAGGGAGTAGATGATAAATAAGCCTAAGCCCGTTTGTGGGTTTAGGGTTTGGATCAAGGCTGTGATATAATCTTTGTGTGAATCCGTTTGTGGGTTTAGGCTTATTTATCATCATCTAATAATACTCATAACAAGTTTGTTAGAACTCTTAGAAAACAAACGAATGAAAGATAATTAGGTAGTATCTTTCGCATGAAGATTCAGTTAAATAATGGAGAATGAAAGATAATTGGTATTTGGTAATGCTAATAAAAGAAGTAGCATTAAGGTTAATGACAACGACTCAGTGAGAGAAAAAAAATGTAAAATTATTTTGGCATGGGAGTTTACTAATACGAAAAATGTTTTTTATTTATCTACTCTTATTATTTAAGAATGCGTTAACAGAAAATTGATGCTAGCTAGTTCTTGCATGGCCTGTTAACAATATATAGTAATTATTATATATACTAAAAGGGGGAATCGTTTCTGTAGCAAGTACTATAGCAGCTACAGTGGACGAAACAGTGAATATGTGAGTCCGGTTACTGTAGCAATGCTATTGTAGCAATAGTTTTTTTTTTTACCCTGAGGTTAAATATTTAACAAAAACAGCACCTCAGGTTAAATTATAATTTCAAAGATAGTCCCAAAGGACTAACTTTGCAATATATCGATCCTGTTAAAAATTACTGTTTATACGTTAAAAACACTGTTCACCAGTTTTTTTTTTTTTTTTTTTTTTTTTTTTTTTTTTTTTTTTTAACACCACCTCAGGTTAATTTTTAATTTCAAGAGTACTTGCGGTTATCGATCTTTTGCAAATTTAGTCCTTAATAACAAAAATAATTTTTTTCAATCGTTTTATTTCGAGTTTAGATTAACCACAACATTTCTGCAGCAATGCGCGGGTACCCCCGCTCATTGGTAAACTATATCGGGTTTGTTTTTTTGGTAAAAGGTCAAAAGACCAGGTAAATATATTACTCCAAAAAATGTTTAAGTATAAAGGATATGGGCGAATCTCATATCACAACCCGTTACATAGGCGGAAAAGCTTACATAACAAGATACTTTCAATTCTCTAAATAAAAAAAAAAAAAAAAAAAAAAAAAAAAAAAAAAAAAAAAAACGACTACTCAAAAGATACCATTAGACTCCTATGAAAACAAAATTACTTTCTACCAAGACCTTAGAGCTTGACACCATACGTGTCATATAAAGCTAGATCCATCTTGTATATTATTCATAACTGTTGCTTGAGAGCCAAAAGCGTAATGACACGTACCCGTCGAAACTAGTGAGTGGCCTGAAGTTTGAAACCCGTGAAATTGATCGAGTGATAGCCAATCAGCAAATAAAATCTTGGGCAACTTTCTACAACCATCTGCTTCTGAAGATTGGAGACTTGAATATGTTTGTTTGTCGACTTTCTTCTTCAAATAAGAATGCCAGTGGTTCTTTATCTCGTTATCTGTCCTTCCAAGCAAATGTTGCTATATCTGAGACCACCTGCGCAAATTAAGTGTAACTAAATCAATATCATATATACTTGTCATGATGACAATGGGAAAATAAATAAGTGGTGTATAATGTTTGCATACTTATTTCCTAGCATGCCATGAAGAGTCAGGATGATGTCATCCTCGTGAAAGGTGAATGTATCTTGCTTTAATCCCGGCCTTAGATAATTGATCCATCTTAGCCTGCAACTCTTCCCACTCCACTGCAAGCCTGAAAGTCAAGGACACATACATAATTACCAACAGACATATATGGATGTTAATATTGATCGTGTAGCACTGATATTAACTTACCTGCATGAATAGGGACCGAACTCCAGTAGCCAAGACCATGGTTCATGATGTAGTCTCTGAGCTTTTGATCTTCATCGGGTGACCATAAGCCCCTCTTATGCTTTAGCTTTGGCTTTTCTGATGAGGGAAAATACCACCAAAATGTAGTGAAATAAAAGATTTGTTTGTAACTTCAACTAAATTACCCGTAAAACCTATAATTTTACACTACGTGCCGCAAATTTGGGGGGGGGGGGGGGGCAGTTCATAGGTCCGCTATTGGTCACTATTGTTGGCATAATTCTTTCGGTGACAATACTGGTATATAACATTTTTAGCTCATTCAAGCAAATATGGAACAAACTACAAAGCATATATACTGCACTCTTTTATCATCACGGTACAATACGCATGATTTTAGTTCAATCTATTTAACAAGTCATCACAAGTTATTAAGCTTGACATGTATAATCATCAGAGATAATATGCTACATCAATATTGTTGAAATTTTGACATGTATTATCATCAGAGATAATATCGTAGAAGTTACTTTCTACATGTTGATGCACGTATTCCAATTGCAGATGATCCACAGAATTAGCAAAACTATAGCTTGATCCATCTTGTATATTATTCATAACTGTTGTTTGAGAGCCAAAAGCGTAATGACACGTGCCCATCGAAACTAGTGATTGGCCTGAAGTTTGAAACTCGTGAAATTGATCGAGTGATAGCCAATCAGCAAATAAAATCTTGGGCAACTTTCTGCAACCATCTGCTTCTGAAGATTGAAGACTTGAAAATGTTTGTTTGTCGACTTTCCTCTTCAGATAAGAATGTCAGTGGTTCTTTATCTCGTTATCTGTCCTTCCAGGCAAATGTTACGATATCTGACCACCTGCGCAAATTGAGTGTAACTAAATCAATATCATATTTACTTGTCATGATGGCAATGGGAAAATAAATAAGTGGTGTATAATGTTTGCATACTTATTTCCTAGCATGCCATGAAGAGTCAGGATGATGTCATCCTCGTGAAAGGTGAATGTATCTCGCTTTAATCCCGGCCTTAGATAATTGATCCATCTTAGCCTGCAACTCTTCCCACTCCTCTGCAAGCCTGAAAGTCAAGGACACATACATAATTACCAACAGACATATATGGATGTTAATATTGATCGTGTAGCACTGATATTAACTTACCTGCATGAATAGGGACCGAACTCCAGCAGCCAAGACCATGGTTCATGATGTAGTCTCTGAGCTTTTGATCTTCATCGAGTGACCATAAGCCCCTCTTATGCTTTAGCTTTGGCTTTTCTGATGAGGGAAAATACCACCAAAATGTAGTGAACTTGTCACCATTTTCAATTCTGTGTAGTGATCTTTTTTTTCCTTAAAAATTGACAAACTTTCTAAATCTGTCTATTTCGTGCACTCGTTAGCTGCCCAACTTGCCCGTGTCACGTGGTATATACACGTGTATTTTTTCATTTTTTATATATTTCACCTAGATTTTCCACCAAAACAAAATTACCATCAAAATACATTAACTAGACATATTTTGTAATTTTGTGTAGTTTTTTTTTTTTTTTTTTTTTTTTTTTTCTAATACAAGTAACAAACTTGTGATCATTATAAGACAACAAAAAAGGTTCAATGCTTGATATGGCAATATCTTAATCATCTTGTGATCATTATATCAAAGCAAAACATGATACATGTTTTTCTTGCAATAACATAAGATTCAGGTCAAGGTTAAGGTTTTGTCTCATTCATTATACTATTGGGTCAACCTTGAAAAGAAGTCCATTTGTATCATGAAAAAAACAACATCCATCTCAAACCAACATCTTTCCTGCAAAAGATTGTCAAGTATTTCAGAAGATTTATAACTGGATGAGTTATAGAAACTTTAGACGGATCAAAACTGGATTAATAGGGTCAACATTAACTCTAAAAATCTAAAATGGCTATAAAATCAATAAAACAGAAAACCATGAAACAAGAGGCTCTGCATACCATTCTTTAAGAAGGTCACTCGAATAAATAAGAGCGTGAACATCACCATGACCATGAGGCTTTGTCTGATAAGAAAACATCACATGCAATTATTAAAAACTGAAAAACAAATGTAAGATAATTAAGAAACAAATGGAGCAATTTGTTTAAACTAAAAAAGCCACCTGTATTATGTATTTATTGTTTGGGTCTAAAGCAAGCCTAGCATCACTATCAGCCAAGCAAGCAACCTTTTCATGCAACAAAGTTAAGGCTAGTTGTCAAGGCCATTTTACAGTTTGTGAATGAGATGAGTGCCAAACTACCGGTATTAAGCTAAAAGTTATCTGCTTCAAAAGATTTATTTGAGTGGGTTTCATTCCGAAATAGGTGTTTGATTCTAAGAGTTTTAATGTACGCTCATGTGTATCATCTGATGTCATTATCACAAAAGGCACATCTCTTCGGCATTCACCTACAGTTCAATAATAGTAACATTATCACATCCTTAAAGAAATCTCTATATTTAACATGTAGCAGATAAAAATGGTATGCAGAATTAGGTCGAAAGAAAAAACAACCTTGAGCCTGCTTGGAACTAGCTTCAGATAAAGCTAATCTGGACTCGATGTAGTACTGTAAGAAACAAGTTCTAGTGGTTGTTTCCGTGGGAAGTGCTACCTGTGACGTACTGAAAAGTTTACTAAATACGCCTAAGACAATTAGAAAATTTTCTACAGATACAAAACAACAATAGTCTCAAGTTCTATTTGAAAGTTTGTTACTTGTATTAAAAAAAAAAAAAAAAAAAAAAAAAAAAAAAAAAAAAAAAAAAAAAAAACTACACATAATTACAAAATATGTCAAGTTTAATGTATTTTGGTGGTAATTTTGTTTTGGTGGAAAATCTAGGTGGAATTTATAAAAAATAAAAAAATACACGTGTATATACCACGTGGCACGGGCAAGTTGGACAGCCAACGAGTGCACAAAATAGACGGATTTAGAAAGTTTGTTACCTTTTTAGAGAAAAAAAAAAATCACTACACAGAATTGAAAATGGTGACAAGTTCACTATATTTTGATGGTGTTTTCCCTTCTGATGAATTAAATCTCATTGTGAAATGTGACTTTGATATACCTACGACCTTATGACTTTGTAAGTGTACTACGTAGTATAAAATAAAGGAAAGATTCCTTAAAATGTAGTCTTTATTAAATAATGAAGTTGGCAAACCTCTGTTCACTTATTATACTATATATACTAAAATAAAGGAAAGATTCCTTAAAATGTAGTCTTTATTAAATAATGAAGTTGGCAGACCTCTATTCACTTATTATCCTGTATACTGAAAAGGATTTGGTCGCGGGGTCCACAGCTGTGTCATTAGGAAGTCATTAGTAGCCTAATTAGGGATGTAAATAAACCGGACGAACACGAACGGAGCATTGTTCATGTTCGTTCATTTAATTTTAACCGGACAAATAAACGGACACGGACATTTAAACGGACAAATTTTCTTGTTCATGTTCGTCTATTAAGAAAATGAGTTGTTCATGTTCGTTTATGTTCGTTCATTAAGAAACTAAACGAATGCTAAACGAACATAAACGATCGAACATAAATGAAAATAGACAAATAAATATAAACTTTATTGAATTTTCACAATATATTATTTTATAAATGTTGTTTTGTTTAAACAAACCAATTTTTAAAATTATAAAATTAAAAGATATGATATATGAACATAAATAGATAAATAAACATAAACGAACGTTAACGAACGCATAATCGGACGTTCACGAACATAAGTGAACGGACGAGACTTTTGTTCATGTTCGTTCATTTAACTAAACGAACGTAAAATATTGTTCATGTTCGTTCATTTAATAAACGAACGAACATAAACAAACTTTTTACCGAACGGTTCATGAAATGTTCACTGAACGTTCAGTTCGTTTACAGTCCTAAGCCTAATTCATGATCCCATTGGTCTCTTGGAACAAATGGTGCAATCCTATTGGGTGAGTTATATAATTACTCCACTTACTTACAGTTCCCATGAATAGTAATCCTATTTGGGGCACTGTTCTACACTGTTATTCACTATAATATACTGTGCATCACTGTGGATCTTTAGTTAATTATATATGGTTTATACAAAGTGACAAAACCCAGAAGCTTCTAGACCTTTTCTTTGTCTCCTTTTTGCCATCACCTGTATACACAAACAAGAAGACATAACAAAGAAACAAACAAGGGAAAAAAACAGCATCTATGTGACTATCTCGCACCAAAAAGGTATCTCATATCTCCTTTTCATGTCTTTTTTAGGTTAATACAGTATTCTTTTTTCTTGGTCTCTGACTTTTTTACACCCTTATTTTTCCGCTTTCTTTCACATTCTTTTTTAACATAAGGTTTTCTGATTCCTTTGTTGGTGATAAATTAGAACGGCTGATTTACATACATAACTAAGGCGTCCACATTCACAGATATACGGGACTTTTATTCGCAAACACAAGGAAAGTTTACAAGTTTACCAACAGGTGATGCAGACATTATATTGACTCATCTATGTTTTAAGCTACTTTTTAAATGTCTTGATTGTTATTTATACTTTATACTACTTACCTTTGCTGATTAGCTGCTTTCATATGCGATATATTGCTTTACAATATTAGTTGCTTATATTTTTGCTGCCTTTTATGTAATCCTACTATCTATATCCTGCCACGTTTTGTTACTCTTATTCTTGCATATATTAAAACATGCAAAAAAAGTTAAAAACAAGAAAATAACGCCTCAACTTGAAAACTATAAATTTAACAACACATGCCAAGTAATGTTTTTGCACTCATGAAAAAAAAAAAAAAAATACAAAACATATAACAAAACATAAATACATCGCCACGAACAAAGTCACATTAAACATATACAACAAAACACTCCCGCGGAATTGCGCGGGATACCTCACTAGTTTTATACCATAATTAATTACAAGTGTGAATATTTCTAAGTACACGAAGAAGTAAATACCCGATTTACTGTTCCTTTCATAGAATTTCTACCGTCACCATGACACATTTGATTTAATTTCGAAGATACTATATTATATGTGTTATACAACTAAAGTTCTTTTTCTTGCTGATGCATAGGTATGTAGGTAACTATGACACAAACATGGCTACTTTTTTTTTTTTTTTTTTTTTTTTTTACTAAAAAGGGGTAAAAAAAAAAAAAAAAAAAAAAAAAAAAAAAAAAAAAAAAAAAAAAAAACTGCAGCAATTATTAGGTCTTGATCTGTTATGTGCTTAATTATGATTAAGATCAAGTAAAAGGTCATTAGTCAACTAATGACATTATAAGGTGGTTAAATTCCAAAGCCATCATATTCATCCTTCTGAAACAGGTGCAGCTTGTCCAATTGGAAACTTAGAAAATGAATATATAAAAGGGAGAAGATTTGACCGGTTCTTATTCTACGTTAACAAATACCTTGTGTTACCAACTACAATCACACCTACACAAGTAACTTAGTTGTTTATCATGGGTTCCTGCTTACGTTTTGCTTCAAGCTCATAAGTTGTCGCTTTCTCCCTTCAATTTTGCTTTCCCAAAAAAGAGAAATTAACAGGAACAAAATCTAATTCCACTTACCTGAACGTTTTCATAAAGCTCAAACAACGGAACAGCAAGAAGTTTCAAATTTTTTGGCACAGCAAAGTACTCTCTTTCAGACAAGTGAACAGTGTAAAGTTTCTTACACTCCTGCATGATCAACCAGATGAGAAAGATTGTTACAATAGAAGATGAATATAATAAAGATGCACTTACACAAATGAGCACTCGTCTCGCCTTTGGTTTGGTTATATGTGGAGGGCAGTATGCATGGGTACATTATCTTCTCAAAATACACTCTCCTATCTGCATATTTTACAATAAACAGACCCGTAAAGATCCAAGAAATATAGTTACACATAACACACTTACATCCAAAGAGTAAAACGTCTCGACTGAAAAAAAAAATAATAATAAAAAAAATAAAATAAATACAATGGGCATATCATAATGAGCACCAAAACGGGTCTAGAAAAGCCCACTACTTTGAGCGACCAGAATTGGCCCATTAAATAATGTATAATGAGAAGTCTATTCCTTACGTTTACAAAAGCAAAAAACAGTCGTCTCAGAATTATTGAGAAAGATTTTGAAGACATCAAAAAGACGACTTTCGATTCAAGGTAATTACTTTTTGATATAATTCTATTTATAAATAGATCTTTCTGTGCATTAAGTTTATCATTATGTTATGCATCTTTTGTGAATCAATGTTAACTGGAATTATGTAACTTTGGTTGCTGCATATAGATTATGGAATAGTTTACTATGTAATCAACCTTGGTTTTTGGATTCTAAATTAAATGTAGATCTTTTGCATTTAAAATACAAAGGCTAGCTATTGTGATTAATGTCTCAATCCTGTTGCTTAGAGATTTCAAGACTAAAAAAGTTGCTTTGGACATGGAGAAAAGGACTAGAAGTAGGCTGATCTGCACCCCACATTTAGAAGATGTTCCGGAGTTGATCCATCGTATACAATCATTGTTGCCTGTTGAAGAAGCGACACGCACGTGTATCTTGAATAAGTCATGGCATCACGCTTGGTCTACCATCCCTACTCTTAGATTTTCTTATCAACTTGAGAAGTTTGAAACAGAAGAACAAGAAAGAAAGCACAAGATGTTGATTGATCGTACTCTACAAAGGTATCATCAAGACAACATACCAATCGAAAGTTTAGATCTTCAACTCCACATCAAGAACCGAAAGTGGGGTTGCCTTGCTAAAACATGGATTCAATGTGTAGCTTCCAAAAGTTGTGTTAAAGAACTTTTCCTAAAGATCTTGCACTTGAATGTTTCGTTTACATTACCAAATGAGTTATTTTCTGGTGAAAACCTGAATACAATAAATGTAACCACGGATGTCGTGACGGACCATCCCCTTCGAATGTGTAAGAATCCTGTTATCAAGTGTGTCTCTCTACGTGTACTGGAGTTACACGAAGTGATTGTAATTGATAAGTTACTTGATAAGTTATTGTCTACTTGTAGCTTGCTAGAGTAGATTGAACTTTCTTGTTGTCATGGATTGAAGAATTGTAAGGTTAAAAACCTTCCTCGTCTTCGCGAATTGAAAATATTTTCAATAGAAGAGAACGATCATTGGGAGATTAACAATGTACCAAGTCTTTTGTCATTTAATTACTGCGGAGTATTCGGGAATGGGAGTTGGACGAAGCCTGTACCTTTTAAATTAGATTCTTTAGGAAGTTTGACACAACTAGATTTAGAAGGTGTGATAATAGACGGTGATTTTTTCAAAACAATTGAATCAGAATTTCCTTTGCTAGAGAATTTAAGACTTGAAACTGGGTCTTGGAAGCGCGATAGCTTGGTTATCAGTAGTGTTACACTGAAGTGGTTGACCCTAAATTTATGGGAAGACAGAAGGCGAGTCAATGTACAAGTTTATGCACCAAAATTACTTTCTTTCATCTTTGAGAATACAAGTGAACTACATAGTCTCGTATTTCCAAACATTGCTCCCGAGCAAATTAAGCTAATTTACGAGATGAGAAGACCCTTGGATCATTCG
Source organism: Artemisia argyi (assembly GCA_030686995.1). Lineage (NCBI taxonomy): Eukaryota > Viridiplantae > Streptophyta > Magnoliopsida > Asterales > Asteraceae > Artemisia > Artemisia argyi. Next base: position 176,890,235 of record CM060707.1, on the reverse strand, counting down.
TTCTTTCTGAAAATGAGAGAAGTACTCAATTCAGCAAGCAAGTTTAACATTGATATAACCGACTGTAATTGGGTTCCACCTAAAATTGATGTTGATGATCTCAGAAGAGAGGTATCATTTCCAGTTAAGAACGTGCAAGAAGTATCACTTTTAGCATATTCGGATAAGCACATGTGGGAGAAGACACGATTTTTTGATGCATTATTCTTGATTTGCCATCCCCATTACATAAAGTGCAGTAAGCTGGTGGTGAGGGAGATGATGGAAAAGAAAACGAATGAACTGGAAGATATTCAAGTGCAAGATCCTCATAATGGAAAGTGGGAATCTCTAACAAGTTCTTGGAAAAGTGTTCTTGAGGCACTGCCCGACCCGATTAAGTTCAAACTGAATTGGTTTTCTCAATAGAATCTTTGACTTGTTTCCTGTTCATTCTTGTACGTAATAATTAACAGTTTTGCCGTTGTTTGTTATCTTTTATTTACGTTTTTTTGGATATATGGTTAAGGCTGGGGACTGTTACTTGCAAATGGGAGGTAAGATCGATGAGGTTCATTTACTCTTCTTTATGTTAATATCCAGACGTGGTCATTCTTTTGACCCATTTATCATACACGCACATAAATAAAGAAAACAGGTTAAATGGGTGAAACTACCCACCTTGACCCGTTACCTAACATGCTTATGTTTCAACCTCAATATTTTTTTCTGCACTTTCTTGTAAAGCTAAAGTTTAGATCATTATCTTTTATAGTCCGTATTAACTTTCTATTTATATATTGTTAGGGGACTATGAGTTAAAAAGGAAGATAAGATGATGCTCCTTTAACCAAAGTGTACTCGACCCATTCATTTGTATATATGCACATGCATACATAAAGAAAACAACTTAAACAGGTACCCTGTCTTCTTATTTTTCGATCCCTGTTGACATTTCATGATTGATTATATTGGTATTGATATTCATATGGTTTAACCTACTGGACACAGAACTGAGGCTATGAGGAAAGACCCGTTACCTGATCCGCTAATTTTTCTGTTGTACATCAGTTAATGATTCTATATGTACAACTAATAGCTTATATGTATCACAGGCTATTGCAGTGAAGTGGACACCGAGCGTGTTCGTTCTTGCATTTGTTCTTCTATGGACAACCTTTTTATTCTTTGATGTAACAATGCTCTAGTTAATCTATTTGATGTAATTAAACATGTACATGATGAAGAGTATATAATATATGTGTAAAAAATGACATAAAATATAACTGAAGTGACCGTATTGTAAGTTTTGAATTTAATTAGCAGTTGCTAAAATTGGATAAGTTGTCTATTTCGTATATGTATCGATCTATTTTTAATTACTAGACTTGCTGGAAAGGATGATGAAATCGCATAAAAGTACTTTCTCTGTGTGGGGATCCAAGACTCTTGAGGAGTTGAGGTAAATGAATTAAATATTTACAACTTATTACCAACAATGTCAAAGAGATAGAACTTTTATTTGGACTAAGGAAACAGCTTATAACTTATATATTTCTCAGGTTATCGCAGTGAAGTGGACACCGAGCATGACAATCATCTTCGTTCTTTCATTTGTTCTTATATGGAGTAGCTTCAAAGCATGAGATTGAATATGTTTAAGTTTAAGTGTTTAACTACAAGCTCCTATGGTGAAACCACGACAAGCTTTTTATTCTTTGATGTAACAATGCTCTAGTTTAACTATTTGATGTAATTAAACACGTAGATGATGAAGAGTAAAAAATGACATAAAATATACTGATATATAACGTTTTTAGCCCATTTAAGCAAATATGGAACAAAATACAAAGCATATATATACTGCACTTTTTTATTATCACGGCACAATACACGTGATTTTAGTTCAATCTATTTACATGTCATCACAAGTTATTAAGCTTGACATGTATTATCATCAGAGACAATATGCTACATCAATATCGTTGAAGTTTTGAAATGTATTATCATCAAAGATCATATCATAAAAGTTACTTTCTGCATGTTGATGCACAGCAAAACTATAGCTTGATCCTTCTTGTATATTATTCGTAACTGTTGTTTGAGAGCCAAAAGCGTAATGACATGCACCCGTTGAAACTAGTGAATGACTGGAAATGCCAAAATTGTGAAATTGATCAAGTGATAGCCAATCAGCAAATAAAATCTTGGGCAACTTTCTACACCCATATGCTTCTGAAGATTGTAGACTTGAATCTGTTTGTTTGCCAACTTTCTTCTTCAGATAAGAATGCCAGCGGTTCTTTATCTCGTTATCTGTCCTTCCAGGCAAATGTTGCGACATCTGAGACCACCTGTGCAAATTGAGTGTATCTAAATAAATACTACGTATCATATTTACTTGTTACTACGTAATTGTTATAATGACAATGGGAAAATAAATAGGTGGTGTATAGTGTTTGCATACTTATTGCCTAGCATGCCATGAAGAGTCAGGATGATATCATCCTCTTGTAAGGTGAATGTATCTCGCTTTAATCCCGGCCTTAGATAATTGATCCATCTTAGCCTGCAACTCTTCCCATTCCTCTGCAAGCCTGAAAGTCAAGGACACATACATAATTACCAAAGGACATATATTGATCGTGTAGCACTGACATTAACTTACCTGCATGAATAGGGACCGAACTCCAGCAGCCAAGACCATGGTTCATGATGTAGTCTCTGAGCTTTTGATCTTCATCGGGTGACCATAAGCCCCTCTTATGCTTTAGCTTTGGCTTATCTGATGAATTAAGTCTCATTGTGAAATGCGAATCTGATATACCAACCTTATGACTTTATAAGTGTACTATAAAGTAAAGGAAAGATTCCTTAAAAATGTAGTCTTTATTATATCATCAAGTTGGCAGACCTCTGTTCACATTTTTTATACGATAATTACAAGTGTGAATATTTCTAAGAACACGAAGAAGTAAATACCCGATTTACTGTTCCTTTCATAGAATTACTACTGTCTAACACATTCGATTTAATTTTGAAGATACTAATGTATATGTGTTTATTTAACTAAAGTTCGTTTTCTTGCTGCTGCATAAGTATGTAGGTAACCATGACACAAACATGGCCAGTTTTTTTAGTAAAATGGGGTAAAAAACTGTAGCATTTATTAGGTCTCGATCAAGTAAAAGGTCATTAGTAAAAGGTCGAGTAAAAGGTCATTAGTCAACTAATGACATTTTAAGGTGGTTAAATTCCAAAGCCATCATATTCATCCTTCTGAAACAGGTGCAGCCTATCCAATTGGAAACTTAGAAATGAATATATAAAAAGGAGTAGAAAATGCTATCCAATTGGAAACTTAGAAATGAATATATAAAAAGGAGTAGAAAGTGCATTTTTGACCGGTTCTTATTTTTCGTACATATATTACGTTACATAAGCTAATTAACAAATAGCTTGTGTTAACAACTAATTAACAAATACCTTGTGTCACCAACTACAATCACACTTACACAAGTTAGTTAGTTGTTTATATCGGGTTCTCACTTTCTGGTCCTAGCAATGTAAGCAGCATGCATGTTTCTTGCTTACGTTTTGTTCCAAGCTCATAAGTTGTCGCTATCTACCTTTAATTTTGTTTTCCCACATGTTATTAGAGTATTATATTTTTTTTGTGTGATGGCTCACGAGACCAATAATAAGAGATCGTGTGATTAAAGTTGGTGTGAAGTTGCAGAATATGACGTTTTCTGTATTAAGTTTATTGTGCAGTGATATAATCATTCACTCGTTTTAGTAATTTATAACTTTAAGTCAATAACTGAACGTAAAATAATCCATTTTTAGCATGTAGAATATTTTAAAACAATTTCATAAAATAATCTAACATGATAAGTGAAATTGCAGAATATGAAGTTTTCTGTTACATCGTAACAGTGAAAACATTGGTATTAAAACCATCACATCCCAACAAATATACCAGTACACACAGTACACACATTAAGTTGGTTAAACTACTAAAAAGCTCGAACAGGACATCTAAAAAGCTCAATCCTCTAGTAAAACGCTTCTTATACACAGTACACACATTAACTTGGTTAAACTGCTAAGACTAGCTAATGAACAATAAAAGACACCAGTTTTTCTACAGAAAAACATGCTTCTAGCTATATCATCCAAATATATCGACCCATAGAGTTTATGCCTTAATCATGTTGAACTGGAATCTAGACAGCTGCTGCGGAATGGTGGATATGACAGGTCCATATCTCTGCATATCGATTTACAATCTGATTAAATCCGCCAAAAAAGAGATAAACGGAAACAAAATCTAGTTCCGCTTACCTGAACATTGTCATAAAGCTCAAACAATGGAACAGCAAGAAGTTTCAAATTTTTTGGCACGGCAAAGTACTCTCTTTCAGACAAGTGAACAACATAAAGTTTCTTACACTCCTGCATGATCAACCAGACGAGAAAGATTGTTACTACAGAAGATGGAAATAAAATAGATGCATTTATGCAAAGAAGCACTCGTTTCACCTTTGGTTTGGTTATATGTGGAGGGCAGTATGGGTACATTATCGTCTCAAAATTAGGCCTCCACCATACACCCGCACACTCTCCTATCTGCATTACAAGGAACAGACCCATGAAAATCCAAGAAATGTGCAAACTCAAAACAATTACTATAAAATATCGACTGAAAAATAAAGATACCTGCCAATCGGGCTGAAGTCCAGTAGAATTAGCTGCAAGTTTGCTAGTCAATTTCCTTTTCAACCCCTCAACTTCTGCAGAATTACAAACACAACTACATGATATGGTAAGCAAAACATGGGACCCAAACTGAGAAAGGATCAAAGAAGTTATAAGTAATACCGTTTTCTCCTGGTTTCAAACGACCACCAGGAAGTTTGCAGAAAGTATTCCCAATTTGTAAAAGCAAAATATGAGGATGATTATGCTCCTGAACCAGTTAAATTTAACCATTTTCAGAAGGCTAAATAAACAAGACACACAAGCACCACGTATGGATCCATCCTTGATACAAAGATAAAATGATAAAAAGACATGAACATAGAACCAAAAAAAGGGCATGAAAAATCGCCAATTCCATATATCATCATACAAGTTATCAAATTTACATATATATCAGGCCACAAGAATTTGGAACCAATGTACACAAACAAACACACGCTACAAAACAGGCTCAAGCCATAATCAAACTAGTAATACATTTATACATGCCTTGAAACAATAAAGCAATTAACATAACAAGGAACACATTAAAATAATATACAATAGAGAAAAAGATAGAAAGACCAGCAAAACTCCTTCAACGCTAGTCCTCATCCCTTCCTTCATATAGCTGCAACACAAATCAAACAATAATATAAATTATATCTATTAAGCAATAATTAAAATAAATAAAAATAAAAAAAATATATAAAAAATAAAAAAAAAGCAGTCCAACGAGAGTGCTTGGGTAAACTTTTAATGGGGATGTTTGTGTGAGCTTATTTGATGGGCTTATGAGAGTAATGAAAACTTCATAACCTCAAGGTTTATGGCTTATGAGCTTATCAACTTGTGGTTATAGCTTATCTAAGCATATAAGCTCACATTAATAAGCTCATCAGGCATAAAACATGAGGTCATGAAGTTTTCAATAAGCCCATCAAATAAGGTAAGACAAGCACCGCCTATTACCACCCGTTAACCTTTACGGTGGTTTTTGGGTAAAATTAGCCCGGTTATTACTATGAGCATAATGGGTTCTAGCTTAAAGATATAGCATCTAAATTATTTGTAGTAGCTTAACTTAATGTACTAAATACGAAAGGTAGCCCAGCTGAGCCGTATGTGAGTGGTCCATCAACCAAAGAGATTGTGGGTTCCATTGGACCCATAAGTTAGATATGATGTGTAAGATAGGTGGGATATGTCTGTAAAAATTTGTCAATAAAAAAAAAATGAGAAGAAAAACTTAAGGGATGTTTGTTTAAGCTTACGAGCTTATGGCTGTGTTTGGTTACAGGCTTGTAAGGGCTTGGGCTTTTAAAATAAGCTAGCTTGTTAAATAAGCTCCGTTTGTCACACAAGCTTACGGAAGCTTTTATAATATATAAGCATCTATAAGCCCAAACCAATTGAAACGGGCTTATGGGGTATTATAAAGGCTTATAGTTAGTCAAATTATTTAAATATCATAAAAATATAATAGATTAACACACAAAAGCTTGAAATACCTATGAATTAATTGATTTAAATTTTAGACGATTTTACAATAATAAGTTTCAACTCTAACTAATGCGCCAAAGAACTTTAAGAAAACCTAAACTCAAACTTTCGACTTATAATATAAGCTCCAGACTCCCACTCAGCTAGTTTCGCGAAACATACCCTCTCATGTTTTCTATTTATGTTTCAAGCCACAAAAACTTGTTTTTCTCCATCTTACAGTATTTTGAAACTTTCGAGCTTATATAAACCTATTATAAATAATAAGTTTATATAAGCCGGTACGTTTCAAAATAAACCGAAATATAAAACGTTAGCTCAAACCAAATAAGCTCGTAAAAAAACCACCCCTCAATAAAGATGGAGCTAGTATCATTATGAACAGGCAGGCACAACAATAATATTAAAAGTTACAAAACATAGTTTAAGATTTTCATATAAAATTAAAGGATAAATAAAAGCCACCTTTCGTCTAGTAGTATGTGAGTTGCCCACTAATTTAGAGGTTGTGGGTTCAAACCTTACAAAAGGCGTTTGTGAGATAGGTGGTATAAGGCGTGAAAAAACTGTTGTTTAGAAAGAAAAAAAAAATGTATAAAAAGGAAGAAGTGAAATGATGCATACTTGAGTTTCATACGAGCGAGACGGGTAGCAACACAAGTGTCTTTTTCCATCTTTGGTTCTTTTGTTCCAAACGTGTAACTCGACAGTGGATACGTATTCACGACTGCAAGAAAACAGGATGATGCTATGTTCACCATCTTTCCAGAATTCCAGTTTTCCAAATGTGATTGTCACACTTTTAACCACGTAATTGATAAAACTGGGCTTTTACTAGCTGATGCTGTGTTCATGCGTTGGGCTTTTTATGGCCCGTAGCTCTGTTTGCTATTATATATTTTAGTGGGCCTAAAAGTAGTCCTTCATTATTATGATAGGATATTATCAATATATATTAAGGGAGGAAGAAAACGCAGTCGTTTTGCTTGCTGGGTTTCCCGCCAAAAAATCACGGGCTACTAAAGCCCAATGTATTGGCCCGTATACCTGACTTTTGCCCTGGTCTGGTTTATTTGCGATAAAGGCGAGTGTTCTAGATATCTCTGGCACATACACACCATCGCCTCATCTTCACCAGTTAGCAAGATCTAGAAATCAAGACGAAGATCACGAAGATCGGTTGCTTTTCATCGCTGGGACAATAAAAAAGGTATGTATTTTGATTATTCCATGGTTTTTTCTGCCGATTAGGTTATTGGTTTCAGATTGAGTTTCCGTGTTTTGATTTTGCAGGTTTACGGTTATAATCATGTGGGTTAACAAGAGTATTTTTTAAGGTTTGTATTTTTTTTGGCTTTGATTATTCATATGATTTGTGGGTTTTTGATGATTTGTGAAAAATGATGGAACTATTTTATTACTAAGATGACTCCGGTCCGTTTTGTTGTTCATAACTTAAAAAAGTACACCGTACCCTTCCGCCATTTTTTTTGGGCTACATGTGGTTCATACGAATTAGGTTTTTGTTTTAATTTAGGGGTTTTTGTGAAATTAGGGGTATTTTGGATTGGGATTTCGGAAGTGATTATTTAATTATTCGGCGTGTTTGCGTTAGCTTTTTTACCAGGTTTATTGGCTTATCTTGAAAGCTGATTCTTTCGAGCTAATTATCACCTTATCAGCTTGCGCCAATAAAAGAGTGTCCATATTGACCTTTTCAAAGTCAACTTAAGCTAAAAGTATCATTTTTCCATTTTTATGAAATGATTTTCATTTTTTGTTACCTTTATAAACATGATCTCAATTGACTGCAGGCATGTAGTGTGGAATATTTTTTATGCAAAGAAGGATGTTACGCATACCTGGTGTTTTGCGGTTTCCGTTGTTGGTCTAGCATTGTTGAAGTAGTGGCCTGGATTTGAAGTAACCAATGGTCTCAAGAGGTCTAACATCTAAACTTGAGCATCAGCCTAGGGCGAAGCGGCAAATGGTGCCTTTGTTTTATTACCAGGTTTTACTTTAGCTTTAGGCGCTTTTACTGTTTATTAAACTTTTTTTATTTGATCTTAATTCAGCGAACAAGAAATCCAATATTTGATGAAGAGATATTAACTGAATGTTGACAACAAAACCATGAAATAGAACATGGGTCGCCGCCTTTACATACAGGTATCGATCAAACTTTTTTACGATTATCCTCAGCTTAGCCAAACAATAATGTAGTAAACGAGTGTGAAAGCTAAAGTTCTTTATTTTGTTAGACTATATATGTAAATTGCAAAATAAGTTTTTTTGGCCTATGTAGTCGGGTTTGCGGCTTATTTGGTTTTGGCCTTATTGCTATAAAAGTAGTATTATTTTGTTAGACTACATATGTAAATTGCAAAATAAGTTTTTAACTCTTTGGATATTAATTTAATCAAGTATTTTGAAAATGTAGGTGTTTGGTTAAATCTATTTGTGCGCTAATGAGCCTGTTAAGATGCTGAAGACACATTCAAAAATAGAGATGGGGTTAACTGAATAATTTTGCTACAAACGGTAAAGCACGAAAAAAAACCTTTAAAGCTAATGAACCTTGAATATGTTTATGATATTTACTCACTGAAAGCCGGTAGCTTGAATATGTTTATGATATTTGTACACGGTTTTTTCTTTCTATTTTTTCTGTGTATGTTCTTAAAGGATATTGTTGGCTACTAACAATATGTTACTTCCTCAATTTTGTTAGGAGTGCGAGATGGACACCTCCGTGTGCAGCGGTAGTTCCCAGTTTCCACCTACCGATGTGCAGTTATGAAGTTAAGAACAGGTGCTCTTTTTCACCTTTAACTATGTTTCCCATGTACTTAATGACCCACCACCACATATAGATATATCGTACATTGAACACTCAGTTAGTCCTTAAGTTATTTGCAACACTCAACATGCGATATTCACTGGCCTGTTGTGGTAATAAATTCGGCTAGATGGCATATGATGAGTTGGATTTAAGTAAAACCAAATCAGGTTTAGAATGCTATTCTTTCATAGAGTTGCTTCACGTTGGTTGCCATGATTAATTATTTACAGTAGACCATAAAAATTTATGCCTTGCGTAAAACTCTTATAACCTGTTGCGACAGGTCTGTGTTCTTTGCGATAGGTGCGCGGAACTCTTCATTGGTGTAAAAGAAACAGAGGCATACTGTTTCTTTTTTACATTTGGTTATATCATTGAAAATTAAGTTTTCAACATTTGGATATGTTGGTTTCACTAATCTTAGTGAAGGTTTTTTGTGCTTTGGTGCAGGCAACATTCATCTCTTCCATGTACCCGTGGAAACATTATTCAGTGAAAAGCTTGGCTTGCAAGTAATCAAGATCGGGACCTGTAATGTTAGCTATGGTGCTTATTTGTATGTTGCTCTTGCGGTATGATACATTGGGTCGACCCATGTCATTTTAATATATACAACGAATCTTTCTACAGCCATATTTACAGATTCTTAATTGTACTTCACTGTCATGTCATTGACAATCTAAACAATCTTGCAAATCAGGCATTCTTAGGCTTTTGTGTTTGTTTTCAGAGTGGAGGAACAAGTGTAACAGATACAATATACGAGTTCATGACTTCCACAGACATACTCTCTCCTGAATACGTACGTAACTAAATGTCTCAACATAAGCTCAGAACATGAAGAGCTGGAACTGGCAGATCGTGTTGAGGCCTCAATGTATCTTACTTGCCATCAAACAGAGAACATTGCATAGGTGCACCAACAGGTGTGTTCTTCTTCGCCTGCTATAGACTTTCAAAATTTGACTCATGTAAAGTGATGAGCAGGTTATAAGCAAAAAAAAGACAAATAGAAACTGAATAGTATATCTATTTAAATGTTACTTCGCGAATATAACCATGTCAACATACGTCAACGTACAATACTAAATATTTGGTAACCAGCGTACAATTTTACTGTGTAAGCTTATGAAAATTGCAAAATAAAATTTAATTTCCTTTCATTGTCTATTGTTGAAGGTAACAGCCAACAGTACGTGGCATAGCAGCCGCCGTCGGCCTGCGTTTCAACGTAAATTGACCCATTCCTTCCGTTGACTTTTCTTTTTATTTAAGGTGTTTGTTTCAGTGTGCTTACTGGCCTTTTGAGCTTATGTACATTTGAAAAATATCAAAAGCCACTTTTTTACCATATGAATTTTTGGTAGGCATAACCGCAAATGGCCACGATATGTGACTATGACATAAACTGCATTTTGAAACAAACACCTTAAATATGTTTGATGTTATAATGCACGAATTTATTATGCTCTTTTTATGTAGATATATTTTTTCCTTTTATCATAATGTCAAAAAAACGTGGCATACCAACGAAGGAAGTCGTGGTCGGACGCAATAGCAGCAACTTACACTGAACTAGACGAGACCCGAGGGGGATGATTGAAAATAAATTACTCATTCGCAAAAGTATTTGTGTACAGGTATTAAGGCCTCTCACAAATGCATTCGTTACTATTTAATACTTATTTGAACTACCTTGCAGTTAACAAGGTGGATAGGCGTCGTAGCGCGCTACTAACCATCTTTTGTTGCTAATCCAAACCATCCTGCACCGGACATGGCAGACGGACATGATGAGTTACCCCGTATCCTCGACGGACTTTTACTTGAAGGTTTGCAAACAACAAAGAGCAGTACCATATGAAGTAGCAACAGCAACAAGAGCTCACGGATAGAAGCAAGGAGCCAAGGATTAAGATTAAGATTTAATGACACTTTTTATGTATAAAATGTGTTTTAAAAGGCAAAAAAATGTATCCACACTTTTTTTATGGCAGTATAAATAGATTTTTACCTACTGTACTTCTAGTACACATTTTAAGTGTAGGAGAAGTACATCAAAATCTTAGTGACACTTTTTTTATACTTTTGTTGTTGACACTTTTTTATTTTTAGTGACACTTATTTTAAGTGTCACTAAATGTCAATACTTTTTTAGTGATTAGGCTCCAAACTCATATGATGACCCAATAAGGTCATGGACCAAAACCCAATGGGCCTGTTTTACGTGAGCCAGTTTTCAAACCGGCAGAGACAAGTTCAAAAGTGAGATATGACTTGCAATTTCTTATACCCACTTCCAACACCATTCACTTGTCTTTAGCTTAAACATAATTTTATGCAACTACATGAGTAAATGTTATGCTTATATCGTTGCTTAATCCTATTTTATATCGTTGCAACTTGCATTATTAAAACAATTGGAGCTAGTAGTAAGCATTTATTTTTCCATTTTTTGGATAAATCTTGGGGGTTAAGTTTTGTTGTAAACGTGTATGGAATTTCTTTTTGGCATTACAAAAAGACAAATGGAATCAACCACTCCTCTTTCCATCTCATTTCTTTTCCTTCTTTTTCCTTATAAATACAAACTTTTTGGTTTCATATTTCAACCCACAATTTAAATTCAAACTAGTGAAAGCGAAATATAGTCTATTTTCTTACCAAACCAAATATATCAGACACAATAGTATAGTAGAAGAGAACATGGTCAAGCTTACAATAGTTGGAAGGGTAAACGATGGATTGCCAATGTCACAAGGACCTATATACGACGAAGACGACGACAACACGGTCTACAAGCAACATGCAGAGTTCTTGCTTCGTGAGATCTCCGTCGATGCTTTGCCAAGTTCCACTGCCACCATCGTTCTCCACCATCATTGCTTCAAGTACGTTACACACCTCTAGTTTATTTTATCTGTATACTCTAGCATGCATATATGTGATCAGCACACACTTTATTCTGCATGCTATAGTTTGAGTCTAGTCGTTCATACTTATAAACGTGTAAACGATATCTAGATTTATAAGTCTGAAAAATAGTAAAATTGGAGTACGATTTTTCACACTTATAGTTCCAGAAACAATGTCTGCGTTTATAAAGGTACAAAAATGAGATAAATTCTGTCCACTTAAGAAAATGTAGTGATATATGACTGTGTTACACTTTATTCTTCCACGCTTCCTCTTATTCGAAGAATCTAAGTGTAACAAATTTTCTCTACAAACTGAGTGCTTTTTTTATTTATTTATTTATTTTTATTTTTTTGCACTATGTCAAATGTGAACAACTTTCTTTTGCTAAGAACATAAGATTCTTACGGTGTCATATCGTTCTTTACATTTATGAATGTAAACGTATTACGAATCAAATATTTTCTTGAAGTGAATTCGTAGATTGTATCCTAAATAGCTAAAAAAAAAGGTTAATGGCATATAATAGTAACGAACTTTTTCATTTGTGCCATTAATAGATACGAATCCAAAAAATTACAACAATCAGATACGAACTTTCAAATTTTGTTTCATTATCAGATACGAACTTAAAAAAAATACCACAATAACCATCCAACTTTGAATTTTTTTTTTCATTATCGTACGCAACGAGATGAGATTTTTACATTGATAAAACAAAATTTGAAAGTTCGTATCTGATTGTTGTAATTTTTTGGGTTCGTATCTGATAATGACACAAATGAAAAAGTTCGTTGCTATTATATGCCATTAACCAAAAAAAAAAAAAAAAAAAAAAATCCATTTAAGGTTAGAAATATTTTAAGGGATTAACTCGTACAATAGCAACGTACTTTCAGTTTTATCCCGTTTTGGTACGTGTACTTTTTTTTGTTCCACTTAATGCAACGTACTTTCCATAAGTGTTCCAATTTGATATGTGTATTTTTTTTTAAACTTTGTTTGAGTTGTAGAATAGTAATGTACTTTCCATAAGTGTTCCAATTTGGTACGTGGATTACGTACCAAATTGGAACACTTATGAAAAGTACATTGCTATTTTACAACTTAAACAAAGTTAAAAAAAAAGTACACGTACCAAATTGTAACACTTTTGAAAAGTACGTTGCATTAAATGGAACAAAAAAAATACACGTACCAAAACGGGACATTTTGAAAAGTACATTGCTATTCTACGAATTAATCCCATATTTTAATGATGATTCTTTTATCTGAATTTTTTTGTTGTTGTGTTAAAAATTAATTAATGAAGCTACATGGTAAAGAATGGTGTTTGCTTCATCATGTTATGCGATGTTTCGTATCCAAGAAAGCTTGCATTTCACTACCTTCAAGATTTGCAAAAGGAGTTTGAAAAGATTGATCTAGAACTTGTAAACCAGATAACCGAACCATACAGCTTCCGCAAATTCGGTAACCAGCCTTACAACTGTGGTGTTTGAATTGAAGGTCGTAGATTTTATCCTCTTAAGTTCCCGGCTAATCTATTTCACTATACAGATAATATTATTTGCAATATCAGAAGACAATATATCGATACAAGGACTCAGGCAAACTTATCAAAGCTTAATAACCATAGACAAGCTGAACTAGATGTTCATATTGAACAAATGTCTATAGTTGTTGAAAGGAGGAGAGAAGCAGGTAATTAAATTTAATTAGCAGTTGCGATTACTGGATAATTTGTCTATTTCGTTTATGTATCGATCTATTTTTAATCACCAGACTTGCTGGAAAGCATGATGAAAGCGCATAAAAGTACTTCCCCCGTGTGGGGATCCAAGACTCTTGAGGTAAATGAATTAGATACTACAACTTATTGCCAACAATGTCAAAAAGATAGATTTTTTTTGCGTGTGTGTAAGGAAATTAACAGCTTATAGCTTATATATTTCACAGGTTATCGCAGTGAAGTGGACACCGAGCGTGACAATCATCTTCGTTCTTGCATTGTTCTTCTATGGAGCAGCTTTAAATCATGAGACTGAATATGTTTAACTACAAGCTCACTAGGGAGAAACCAGGACACCCTTTTTGTTATTTGATGTAACAGTGCTCTAGTTTAACTATTTAATGTAATTAAACATGTAGATGATGAAGAGTAAAAAAATATATGTGTAAAAAATGACATAATATATAACTGAAGTGACCGTATTGTAAGTTTTGATTAGAGAATGTATAATGAGAAGTCGGCTATCATTATTCCTTACGTTTACAAAAGCAAAAACCAGTCTCGATTCAAGTTAAAATCTTGGTATCTCCTTCTGTTCATCGATCTGTTGCTTATAAAATCTTTATAAGATTATGGAATAGTTTTGCTTGGTTTTTGGATTATGTTCTGTATTTATCTAGCTTCTAAATTAATGTGATTAATGTGTCAATCCGATTGCATTAGAGATTTCAAGACCAAAAAAGTTGCTTTGGAGATGGAGAAAAGGACTAGAAGCAAGCTGATCCGCACCCCACATTTAGAAGATGTTCCGGAGTTGATCCATCGTATACAATCATTGTTGCCAGTAGAAGAAGCCGCTCGCACGTGTATCTTGTCTAAGTCATGGCTGTACGCCTGGTCTACCATCCCTACCCTTAGGTTTCCTTATCAACCTGAGAAGTTTGAAACAGAAGAACAAGAAAGAAAGCACAAGAAGCTGATTGATCATACTTTGCAAAGGTATCACCGAGACAACATACCAATCGAAAGTTTAGATCTTCAACTCCACATTCATAACCAAGACTCGGCTTTTGTGGCTGAAAATTGGATTCAGTCGGTAGCTTCAAAAAGCTGTCTCAAAGAGCTTTTCCTTAATATCTGTGTTTTGAATGCTCCGTTTACATTGCCAAGTGAGTTATTCTCTTGTGAAAACCTCAATACAATTAGTTCATCAGCCATGTGGAACTATTCCATTCGAATTTTTAGCAATCATGTTATCAAGTGTGTCTCTCTACGTGTACTGGACTTAGACTATGTGATTATAAGTGACGAGGTGCTTGATAAATTATTGTCTACTTGTATCTTGCTAGAGAAGATTAGGCTTTCGAGTTGTCGGGGCTTGAAGAATGTTAAGGTAAAATACCTTCCTCTTCTTTGTGAGTTGGTAATACATTCAGATGAAGTAATACATTCAGATGAAGAGAACCTTCCTCTTCTTTGGGAGATCAACAATGTACCAAGGCTTCGCTCGTTTAATTGCAGCCCACCAGGAGGACCTGTATCTTTTAATACGGATTCATTAGGAAGCGTGACACAATTATCTTTAGACTGTATGATGATAGACACTGAATTTGTCAACACAATTGAATCAAAATTTCCTTTGCTCGAGAATTTAAGGCTTGGTATTGGGTTTTGGGAGCTCGAAAGCTTGGTTATCAAAAGTGTTTCTCTGAAGTGGTTGACCATAGATTTATGGGAATCCAGAAGGCAAGTCAATGTACAAGTGCATGCTCCAAAATTACTTTCTTTCACCTTTGAAAATGAAAGTAAAATAATACATGGTTTCTCGTTTCCTACTATTGCTCCCAAGCAAATTAAGCTAACTTATGAGTTGAGTGCACCCTTGGATCATTCGTTCTTTCTGAAAATGAGGGAAATACTCAATTCATCAAGCAAGTTTAATATTGAAATAAAAGATCTGAATTTGTATCCATTGAACATTGATGTTGATGATCTCAGAAAAAGGGTCTTGTTTCCGGTTACGAACGTGGAAGAAGTATCGCTTGTAAGTGATTGGGATGTGGTATGGGAGAAGACACAATTTTTTGATGCATTATTCTCGATTTGCCGTCCTCAATACATAAAGTGCAATGAGCTAGAAGTGAGGGAGATGATGGAAAAGAAAACGAATGAACTGCAAGATATTCAAGTGCAAGATCCTCATAATGGAAAGTCGCAATCTCTATCAAGTTCTTGGAGAAGCGTTCTTGGCACATTGGCCGACCCGATTAAGATCAAAATGGATTGGTTTTCTCAATAGAGCCTTTGGTTCATTTTTATGATATGATATTAAGTTTTGCAACATTTTTTTTTTCTGTTTAAATTTGTTTTCTGTGCATTCTTAATAATATCTAATGACAGAGTTTATGTGTTGATCTATTTTGTCCTTGTTCATAACCATTTTTTTTCTTTGAATATACTGTTAAGCGTGGGCATTATTACTTAGAAAAGGGAGGTAATATAAGGTCCATCTACGCTATTTCATGTTAATATCCAGACGTGGTCATTTTTTGACCGATTCGTTATATACACACACATTAAGAAAACAGGTTGAATGGGCGAAACTACCCACTTTGACCCGTTGCCTGACGTACTTATTTTTCAACCTCAGTGAACAATTTATTACTTGGGTATTAATTTACACAAGAACTCAGACTAGGAGAAAAATACCTTTTGGTGGCAACCGCAGGAACATATTCAACTTTGACTTCCCACTCAAATTTTGCATGTTTAAATAAGTTGTTCATGCCATGTCTTGCTATAGGTCCACTCACGTATGAGTGTGCTACACACTCATGTATCAATGGTCACTATTGTTGGCATAATTCTTTCGGATACAATACTGATATATAAGATTTTTAGCCCATTTAAGCAAATATGGAACAAAATACAAAGCATACATACTGCACTTTTTTATTATCACGGCATAATACGCGTGATTTTAGTTCAATCTATTTACAAGTCATCACAAGTTATTAAGCTTGACATGTATAACGTATAATCATCAAATATAATATGCTGCATCAATATTGTTGAAATTTTGACATGTATTATCATCAGAGATAATATCGTAGAAGTTACTTTCTACATGTTGATGCGCGTATTCCAATTGCAGATGATCCACAGAATCAGCCAAACTATAGCTTGATCCTTCTTGAATGTCATTCATAACTGTTGTTTGAGGGCCAAAAGCGTAATGACATGGACCCGTTGAAACTAGTGAATGGCTGGAAGTGCCAAAATTGTGAAATTGATTGAGTGTTAGCCAATCAGCAAATAAAATCTTGGGCAACTTTCTACAACCATTTGCTTCTTCTGAAGATTCGAGACTTGAATCTGTTTGTTTGTCGACTTTCTTCTTCATATAAGAATTCCAGTGGTAATAACTATCGCATCCCAACAAATATCATTTATGTATCCATCTATTTTTAATCACCAGACTTGCTAGAAAGGACGATGAAAGCCCATAAAAGTACTTCCCCCTTGTGGGGATCCAAGACTCTTGAGGTAAATATTACAACTTATTGCCAACAATATTGTACGTTAAAAATAAACATTTGTCGATATATATGAATGTCAAATTATTAAACCAAAAAAAAAAAAAAAAAAAAAAAAAAAAAAAAAAAGTATGATGAAACAGCTTATAGCTTATATATTTCACAGGTTATCGCAGTGAAGTGGACACTGAGCATGACAATCGTCTTCGTTCTTGCATTGTTCTTCTATGGAGCAGCTTTAAATCATGAGACTGAATATGTTTAACTACAAGCTCACTAGGGGGAAACCAGGCCACCCTTTTTGTTCTTTGATGTAACAGTGCTCTAGTTTAACTATTTGATGTAATTAAACATGTGGATGATGAAGAGTAAAAAAATATATGTGTAAAAAATGACATAAAATATAACTGAAGTGACCATATAGTAAGTTTTGGTAAATAAAAACTGAGATTAGAGAATGTATAATGAGAAGTCGGCTATATCATTATTCCTTACGTTTACAAAAGCAAATTAAAAACAGTCTCAGAATTATTAAGAGAGATTTTGAAGACAGGCTTTCGATTCATGGTAATTTACTTTTTATGTAATTCTATCTATACAACTATCTAATAATAGTGTATGTTGTAACATATATAAAATCTTGTTATCCCCTTCTGTTCATCAGCTATCATATTATGTTATGCATCTTTTGTAAACCAATGCTAACTGCTTATGGATTATAAATCAATGGCAAGTTAATTATGTTCTCTATTTATCTAGCTTCTAAATTAAATGTAGATCTCATATATTTTTATAATACAAAGGCTAATGGGTCAATCCTATTGCATTAGAGATTTCAAGACTAAAAAAGTTGCTTTGGAGATGGAGACAAACACAAGTACAGGTGGTTATAGATACCAACCAAAAATGACTCGGAGAAGCGTGAGATCGTACAAACAGGTTACTGTGGGTGACAAACCTATGGAGCAGAATGATAAGCACCCAGATGGAACTAAAAGAGAGGGTCTTGGAGAGTCAAAAAATGACAAACCGATGGCTGACAAAGTTGCTTTGGAGATGGAGAAAGATGTTCCGGAGTTGATCCATCGTATACAATCATTGTTGCCAGTAGAAGAAGCCGCACGCACATGTATCTTGTCTAAGTCATGGTTGCACGCTTGGTCTACTACCCCTACCCTCAGATTCCGTCCTCAACTTGAGAAGTATATAATGACATCTGTAACGAAGGAACAAGAAAGAAAATATAAGAAGCTGATTGACAATACTCTGCGGAGGTATCACCTAGACAACATACCAATCGAAAGTTTAGATCTTCAATGCCATATCAAGAACCGATCCTGGGGTTGCCTTGCTAAAACATGGATTCAACGTGTAGCTTCCAAAAGTTGTCTTAAAGAGCTTTTCCTAACGACCTTGCAATGGAATAGTTCGTTTACATTACCTAATGAGTTATTTTCTAGTGAAAACCTCAATACAATAAGTTTAACAGCCAGGGTGTCGTATTCCCTACGAATTTGTAGCAATCATGTCATAAAGTGCATCTCTCTACGTGTACTGCACTTAGACTTGGTGATTATAAGTGATGAGGTACTTGATAAATTATTGTCTCTTTGTTGCTTGCTTGAAAAGATTACGCTTTTGAATTGTCAGGGTTTGAAGAATTGTAAGGTCAAAAACCTATATTCAGAAGAAGAAAACGGTGTTTGGGAGATCAACAATGTACCAAGGCTTCGCTCATTTAATTACGGTCTTTGTGTGTCACAGTTATCTGTACACGGTATGATGATAGACAATGAATTTTTCAAAACAATTGACTCAAAATTTCCTTTGCTCGAGAATTTAAGACTTAATATTGAGTTTTGGGAGCTCGAAAGCTTGGTTATCAGAAGTGTTTCTCTGAAATGGTTGACACTAGATTTATGGGAATACAACAGGCAAGTCAATGTACAAGTGTGTGCTCCAAAATTACTTTCTTTCATCTATAAAAGTAGAAGTAAAATAATACATGGTCTCTCATTTCCAACTATTGCTCCCTTGCAAATTAAGCTAACTTATCACATGTGTGGACCCTTGGATAATCCGTTCTTTCTAAAAATGAGGGGAGTACTCAACTCATCAAGCAAGTTTAATATTGATATCAAAGATTGGGGTTCAAATCGATTGAACATTGATGTTGATGATCTCAGAAAAAGGGTCTCGTTTCCGGTTACGAACGTGGAAGAAGTAGCGCTTGTAACTTATATCAATTGGGAACGGGAGATGACACAATTGTTTGATGCATTATTCTTGATTTGTCGTCCTCATTACATAAAGTGCAGCAAACTAGCAGTAAGGGAGATGATGGAAAAGAAAACGAATGAACTGGAAGATATTCAAGCGCAAGATCCTCATAATGGAAAGTGGGAGTCTCTAAGAACATCTGACAGACGCTCTCTTGACACATTGGCTGACCCGATTAAGTTCAAACTAAATTGGTTGGCTCAATAGAACCTTTGGTTCATTTTTATGATGTAATATGTCAATTTTGCAACATTTTGAGTGTGTTAATTTGTTTTCTGAACTTTCTTCAATTAATACCATACACACACATAAAGAAAACAGGTTAATTGGGTGAAACTACCCACTTTGACCCGTTACCTGTCGTACTTATTTTAAACCTCAGTGAACAATTTATTTCATGGGTGTTTATTTTGCATGTTTAAATATGTTGTTCATGCCATGTCTTGCTATAGGTGCACTCATGTACCTCAAGAGTCTTGGATCCCCACAAGGGGGAAGTACTTTTATGCGCTTTCATCGTCCTTTCCAGCAAGTCTGGTGATTAAAAATAGATGGATACATAAATGATATATGTTGGGATGCGATAGTTATTACCACGGGCATTCTTAAATGAAGAAGAAAGACGACAAACAAACAGATTCAAGTCTCGAATCTTCAGAAGAAGCAGATGGTTGTAGAAAGTTGCCCAAGATTTTATTTGCTGATTGGCTATCACTCAATCAATTTCACAATTTTGGCACTTCCTGCCATTCACTAGTTTCAACGGTTGCATGTCATTACGCTTTTGGCCCTCAAACAACAGTTATGAATGACATTCAAGAAGGATCAAACTATAGTTTTCCTGATTCTGTGGATCATCTGCAATTGGAATACGCGCATCAACATGTAGAAAGTAACTTCTACGTTATTATCTCTGATGATAATACATGTCAAAATTTCAACAATATTGATGCAGCATATTATCTCTGCAGATGATTATACTTGATACATGTCAAGCTTAATAACTTGTGATGACTTGTAAATAGATTGAACTAAAATCGCACGTATTATGCCGTGATAGTAAAAAAGTGCAGTATGTATGCTTTGTATTTTGTTCCATATTTTCTTAAATGGGCTAAAAATGTTATATATCAGTATTGTCTTCGAAAGAATTATGTCAATAATAGTGACCATTGATAACCCGCAATTCTGTGCAATGTACGTTAAAAATAAACATGTGTCGACATATATGAATGCCAAATTATTAAAAGAAAAAAATGTATGAGGAAACAACTTATAGCTTATAAATTTCACAGGTTATCGCAGTGAAGTGGACACTGAGCATGACAATCGTCTTCGTTCTTGCATTGTTCTTCTATGGAGCAGCTTTAAATCATGAGACTGAATATGTTTAACTACAAGCTCACTAGGGAGAAACCAGGACACCCTTTTTG
This sequence comes from Artemisia argyi, assembly GCA_030686995.1. Classification (NCBI taxonomy): domain Eukaryota; kingdom Viridiplantae; phylum Streptophyta; class Magnoliopsida; order Asterales; family Asteraceae; genus Artemisia; species Artemisia argyi. The sequence goes on along the minus strand of CM060707.1, from coordinate 176,869,271 downwards.
TTCTTTGATGTAGCAGTGCTCTAGTTTAACTATTTGATGTAATTAAACATGTAGATGATGAAGAGTAAAAAAATATGTGTAAAAAATGACATAAAATATAACTGAAGTGACCATATAGTAAATTTTGGTAAATAAAAACTGAGATTAGAGAATGTATAATGAGAAGTCGGCTATATCATAATTCCTTACGTTTACAAAAGCAAATTAAAAACAGTCTCAGAATTATAAGAGAGATTTTGAAGACAGGCTTTCGATTCAAGGTAATTTACTTTTTATGTAATTCTATCTATGCAACTATCTAATAATAAATGTATGTTACATATGTAAAATCTTAGTATCCCCTTCTGTTCATCAGCTATCATATTATGCTATGCATCTTTTGTAAATCAACGCTAACTGCCTATGGATTATAAATCAATGGCAAGTTAATTATGTTCTCTATTTATCTAGCTTCTAAATTAAATGTAGATCTCATATATTTTTATAATACAAAGGCTAATGTGTCAATCCTATTGCATTAGAGATTTCAAGACTAAAAAAGTTGCTTTGGAGATGGAGACAAACACAAGTACAGGTGGTTATAGATACCAACCAAAAATGACTCGGAGAAGCCTGAGATCGTACAAACAGGTTACTGTGGGTGACAAACCTATGGAGCAGAATGATAAGCACCCAGATGGAACTAAAAGAGAGGGTCTTGGAGAGTCAAAAAATGACAAACCGATGGCTGACAAAGTTGCTTTGGAGATGGAGAAAAGGACTAGAAGCAGGATCCGCACACCACAATTAGAAGATGTTCCGGAGTTGATCCAGCATATACAATCATTGTTGCCGGTAGAAGAAGCGACACGCACATGTATCTTGTCTAAGTCATGGTTGCACGCTTGGTCTACCACCCCTACCCTCAGATTCCGTCCTCAACTTGAGAAGTTTATCATGACATCTGTAACGATGGAACAAGAAAGAAAATATAAGAAGCTGATTGACAATACTCTGCGGAGGTATCACCGAGACAACATACCGATCGAAAGTTTAGATCTTCAATGCCATATCAAGAACCGATCCTGGGGTTGCCTTGCTAAAACATGGATTCAACGTGTAGCTTCCAAAAGTTGTCTTAAAGAGCTTTTCCTAACGACCTTGCAATGGAATAGTTCGTTTACATTACCTAATGAGTTATTTTCTAGTGAAAACCTCAATACAATAAGTTTAACAGCCAGGGTGTCGTATTCCCTACGAATTTGTAGCAATCATGTCATAAAGTGCATCTCTCTACGTGTACTGCACTTAGACTTGGTGATTATAAGTGATGAGGTACTTGATAAATTATTGTCTCTTTGTTGCTTGCTTGAAAAGATTACGCTTTTGAATTGTCAGGGTTTGAAGAATTGTAAGGTCAAAAACCTTCCTCATCTTCACGAATTGGTGGTATATTCAGAAGAAGAAAACAGTGTTTGGGAGATCAACAATGTACCAAGGCTTCGCTCATTTAATTACGGTCTTTGTGTGTCACAATTATTTGTACACGGTATGATGATAGACAATGAATTTTTCAAAACAATTGACTCAAAATTTCCTTTGCTCGAGAATTTAAGACTTAATATTGAGTTTTGGGAGCTCGCAAGCTTGGTTATCAGAAGTGTTTCTCTGAAATGGTTGACACTAGATTTATTGGAATACAACAGGCAAGTCAGTGTACAAGTGTGTGCTCCAAAATTACTTTCTTTCATCTATAAAAGTAGAATTAAAATAATACATGGTCTCTCATTTCCTACTATTGCTCCCTTGCAAATTATGCTAACTTATCACATGTGTGGACCCTTGGATAATCCGTTCTTTCTAAAAATGAGGGGAGTACTCAACTCATCAAGCAAGTTTAATATTGATATCAAAGATTGGGGTTCAAATCGATTGAACATTGATGTTGATGATCTCAGAAAAGTGTCTCGTTTCCGGTTACGAACGTGGAAGAAGTAGCGCTTGTAAGTTATATCAATTGGGAACGGGAGATGACACAATTGTTTGATGCATTATTCTTGATTTGCCGTCCTCATTACATAAAGTGCACAAAGCTAGCAGTGAGGGAGATGATGGAAAAGAAAATGAATGAACTGGAAGATATTCAAGCGCAAGATCCCCATAATGGAAAGTGGGAGTCTCTAAGAACATCTGACAGACGCGCTCTTTTTTTTTTGGGTAAATGGGAGTAATCCTGCACCCTGGTAAATAAATTAAAACCAAAACGTTTGAGTACAAATGGAATGTAGCTGAAGTACCACATTAACCTCAAGCTAACACAGCTTGATAGAGAACTAACCTAGAGCTTATGCCATGCCAAAAGCTCTTAACAAATCTAGAATCAAAATTAACCTAGAACAAGAAACAAACCAAAACAAGCTAACCAGCAGCATCCGTGACAAAAGAACTTCCACCTTTATCAACGTTAGGAAATAAATTGGCCGATTCATTAAACATGTTATCAACACAATCATCATCATCACCATCTTCTTCAGTTGCTAAAACATCTATAAGGATTTGATGTAGACACTTAGGGACCTTTAGACTTCAACATAGATGACGACGTAGGCACATTACAAGTAGCTCCCTTATTTGGTTCACTAGTAGTCTTCTTTGGCACATACCTGACAGACTGTTTGACAGAAGTACCACCCTGACTCCCTATAGCTTTACCTTTTTTCTTCTTACGACTCACCTTTTGGAAACCATCATTAGCATGCATAGTAGCAAGAGTAACCACATTTGCAGTAGTAACCACAGGAGGAGTAATCTCTTTTTTAGTACAATGCTCATATATGTGCCCAAAAATCTTACATGATGTGCACCTTGGAGGCCTCCACTCATACTCTACTTGGATAGAATCTTTAGTAAACCCATCCCCTGTAAGAGAGGGGACACCAATAGTAATAACTTCCACGAGCTCATCCTCTGAACCCACTTCAATTAAACACCGAGCAAAACTACTTCTACCCCAAGAATCCTTACACATGGAGCTTGTGTACGAATCCAACATAATAGGCTTGCCAATAAATGAGGCAATCAAGTTAATACCATCATCTTCAAAAACTTGGATAGGTACATCATGCAATTTAACCCATATCGGAATGCGAGTCAGCTCTTCCTTACATAAGCTAGTATCAATAGACCATTGCTTGAGAATGATTGGGGATTTACGTATCATCCAAGGTCCATCTTCCAAAACAGATTCTAAACCGGCTTGAGTATCGAATTTAAAAAAGAAAAACACATTGGCCGACCCGATTAAGTTCAAACTAAATTGGTTGACTCAATAGAACCTTTGGTTCATTTTTATGATGTAATATGTCAATTTTGCAACATTTTGAGTGTGTTAATTTGTTTTCTGAACTTTCTTCAATTAATACCATACACACACATAAAGAAAACAGGTTAATTGGGTGAAACTACCCACTTTGACCCATTACATGTCGTACTTATTTTAAACCTTAGTGAACAATTTATTCCACAGGTGTATATTTTGCATGTTTAAATATGTTGTTCATGCCATGTTTTGCTATAGGTGCACTCATGTACCTCAAGAGTCTTGGATCCCTACAAGGGGGAAGTACTTTTATGCGCTTTTGAGGTGTTTGTTTCTCACAACTTTTGAGGTGTTTGTTTCTCACAACATCTATGAAGAACACTAAAAAGTTAGAGATCCAAGCCACCGGAAAGGCCACCTACCGGGTTTCAATGGTCGTAACGACGGGCTGCAGGAGTGGTACGAACATACTTTCAATATCTTTCTTTGTAATAAAAATTTCAGAAGCAGATTATATAAAGGGTTTGTTAACATGATACTAATTATGCAAATCTACATTTAATTTAATTCACATGTTAAAAGAACATAGTTTTACTCAAGTTTCATATTCTAATCGGTGTATTTCGCATTTGTTTTTGGTGAAAACAGGGTGTTGGTGAGGATGCAAAATAACAACTATCCAAACAGCCCTTGATAACAGGTTTAGACCACCAAATGATTGCTGAAATGCTTGCGAGTTTTATGTGTGTAAGCAGGTTGGGACCATAAACTGAATTTACATTCTTAGTTGGAATTAGGGGTTTTAGTTGGGTTGCTTAAAAGCTGAATTTTTATTGATAACTTTCGTGTTTTTCTGATTGAATTATTTTCTATGAATGAATAAATTTTTTTGTCGCAATCTAATTACTAAGGAATTATACCATGATGACACATTAAAGTTATACTATGGTAGCAACGGGTGAATTTTTGAATGCTTGAATCTTAATGTGGATGACAGGTAAACATTTAAAAATTGTTCATTAAGATCAAAAGGAAAACTAATATTAGAGTCAGATACCTTCATAAGCCGGAATGATGTACAATGTCAGTGCTTTTATTCTTTTCAAATAGGAGCCTTGATAGCTTTCTTTTTGATCTTCCATTCACACGGTTCATATAAACGCCTTATTATAGATTTTTGCAGCAGTGGCGCAGCATTGGCCGTTTCTTGCTCAACCACAGCTGATTTCATGTTGACTGCAGCCTTTGCAACCCTGCTCAATGAAGAGTTTCAAGAACCCATGATAAACTTACGGTACATGTCTGTTCAGTTGCACAGTTTCATCTAATTATTATCTTTTTCTTCGTATACTAATATCGTCAATTGGTGCAAATCTCGAATGCTGTAACACCCCCAAAATTTGGTACAGCGGAAGACTCAACAAGCTTTCGGGGTACTACGGGGATTGGTATCCAACACAAGACATAAAAGAACGAGATAAAGTAAACAAGAGAAAAATCCAACCACGCGGGGTTTTAAAGTTTACATTTATCCCATATTCAATCAAAGTCAGGCCCAAAAGAAAATAAATATAGGTCCACAATTATTTATCAGAGTTTTAGAAAATAGATCCATAACCAGGTGCCAAAGCCAAGCCTCCAATCCAAGCATCCAAGGGCATCACTTAATTACCTGAGAAAACGCGCTAAAAGTCAGCTTTCGCTGGTGAGATCATAGGTTTAAGTTCATAACTAAATCAAGTGGACATATATGCAAAACGCTTGCTAGCTAGACTAGGCCTCAATCATCCAACCAAAATAATCCAACCAAATCTAATCAACCCTATAGATGCACACTATAGCTCAAATTAATACAATCAATAGCTTACCTAGATCATGTCTAGGCCTCGCTCTATAACCAATCCAATAGCTTACCTAGTTCGGGACTAGGCCTCGCTCAACAACCAATCAATAGCTTACCTAGTTCGGGACTAGGCCTCACTCAACAATCAATCAATAGCTTACCTAGTTCGGGACTAGGTCTCGCTCTAAATCCTACCTAGTTCTATAAGCCTTGCAAGTTTTAAAATAAACAAAGCGATAATAGTCCACATAAAACATTTGCACGTTTCTCACCCCAAGTATTAAAAACAAAGTTCAAGAGTAAAAGTGGGGCTATGACTCACCTCAAGTCCAGCAATCCGCAAAAGAAATCGATAGATGAAAGACGTAAGCAAACTCAAGTAACGGCAACTACAGACTCGGCACTTCCTAACAATATCAAACTCGTTCAGAATCATTTCCTCAAAATCAAATATTCTCAATCCCGAACGTATTCCATTTTACTTTCCAAAAATATCCATTTCTCGAATTATCTTCATATTAATTTGAAGTTTGACATTTGGTATCCATATGGGTGGAGGGTCGACACAACACAAACCAAGAAGTCACAACGAAAGAAATAATAAACCGTCTATAGGTCTAACATTAGCCCAATATATTATTTAAATAAATCATCGAAGTTTATCAAATCCGTCGATTTGGTAATCTCCCATATTTATTTACGTAATATATCATTCCAAGATTATACCCAACCTAAATCACATAGCACAAAGAATACTATATGGTAGATATCGTAGTCCAATAAATTCCCTAGATATATCGTCAAATTTGCCAAATTCGTCAATTTAGCCAACTCCACGAGATATTTAGTAATTTATTATCCTAATACACGTACCATAACCTATGGGCGTCGTAGGATACGATGCCCATTAATAAACTCATTTTATATAGCTAAATGAACTCGATTTAACACGTCGATTAAATAAGTTACGTAGTTATAGAAAATAGATATATTAATCGTCATATATCCGTGACAACACAAAAGTCACATAATAAAGCCCACTTGGACTTAAGTAACCACAACTCCGTATAACTCGATAAGTTTACCAAATTTATAAAAAGTAATGTTTTATTTATTAATTACTCAACGTATTAGTTCTTGTCATTATTTCTAGTTATTTATTTATAATAATACTCCCGACATTTATTGCACTATTCGCATAATATAATAATTATCGTTATATTATTATAACGTTTACTCGTGATCGTTTAATTAATAATATACGCATATATATATATATATATATATATATATATATATATATATATATATATATATATATATATATACGTTTATCACGTCTATATACGTATATAAACGGTTATATTATCAATAATATTATTACGAGTATTATTTTTAATGTTTGATTTTAAATATTTATCGAGTCATAAGAATTTGGTCACATGTCCGAGTCATCACTCTCGGCTCATAGTCCAAGTCCAAAAATAGAAATAACCAAGTCATAATAAATAATCCAACTCCGTCCAAACCAATCCCAAATCCACGTGCTACAACATTAGGGTCCGACTACGGCACCCAACTAACCTATCTCCGTCATCTAATTGACCGTCTCACAATCGGTCCCCAAATCCATACTCGTCAACACAACTTCCACAATATCAAAATTAATTCAATTGCCGAAACCATGAGGTTACGGCCTCAACTCCACTTCAAGCTCAAATATATAAATGAAACAATAAAACTCAAAACCAACAAACATAATAACTCGACAAATATATACCACAACCAAATCGAATACCACTCGTACGGGTCGACCTACCAAGTCAAACCCGGGTCAATACTACACCACAAGATGTGTGGGTCCCACCCGAGACCTCTAGGGTCTCGACTTGCTCTAGTCGAGCCAAACCAACCAAACGGACCACTTGGGTCGTCGGCCACAAAACCAAACAACATCCATGAAAGTTCCAATCAACCAAGAATCATCCAATAATAATAAAAAAAAAAAAAAAAAAAAAAGAATCCAAACACCCTTAAATCGATAACCATGAACCAAGAATATCAAGAAGCCAAAATAAATCCGAAAATGGCACAAGCCGAGAGCATTTGCTCTCGGGTACGCCTCGACCCATCAAGAAAAGTAACAACCCGGATACCAAACTCATTATTTCATCCATTTTATCAAAAAACCCACTTGAGTTCCATGTGTTTAACCATAAATCCGAAAAAGAAAAATAAATTTGTGACCCTTGGTCACATTTTTCACCAAAATACGAGTTGAAACTCGTCTCACCTTCGATTCCAAGACCAAAACGTGAAGAAACCTCAAAAACAAGAAAGATGGTGATGATTTTTGAGATAAAACGAGGTGAAATGGTGAGATTTAGGGCGCGTGTGATAGTAGATCAAGAAGGAAATGAGATGGGGAGTTGATTGGTGGTGGTGTTGATGGTGGTGGAGCGGCGGTGTGGTGGTGGCAGCCGGATGGAGAGGCGTCGGCTAGGGTTAGGTGATGGGAGGTGATGTATATTGAGAGAGAGAGAGAGTGAAATTGGCGAGGGTGTTGTGTGTTTGTGTGAGGCCAAAACCACAAGGACGATTTTTGTATTAAACTCTCAAAAGAAAACAAATTTTATATTAATAATAATAATATTATTATTAAGGTTGGTGAGTTAACCCGGTGTAATATACGCGGACCAAACCCGAAACTTTTTAAAATATACCAACTCTCTCGAACCGATCTCATTCACAAATATTTAAAAATCTCACGATACGTTCCAAACTATAATTATCCAAACCAATATTTAAAATAAATAAAATTTGTTAGGTTATCCTAGTGCCGGAGTCAATGTAGTGCCAAATAAATATCTCAAAAATAAATCATCACGAATGAACCAAACCATTAATTAATAATCATCTTCCATAAATAACTCAAGGTTTAAAAATCACATTCCAACGTTTACAAATCTCATCACAAATAAACTTTTTAAATATTCCAAAAATAACAAATTTTAACGTAATGCGGGTTTTCAAAACGGCTCCCTAATTAGCCAGTTGTCACATCCTCCCAGCCTCAGAAGAAACCCGTCCCGGGTTTCACTCGGAACAAATCATCTACGAAGTAAAAAGCTTCGGATATCTCTTTCGAAAGTCATCCTCACGTTCCCACGTGAATTCCTGTCCATGCCGCGAATTCCAACGAACTTTGATGAGCGGAATACGACTTCTCTTAAGTCGTTTAATCTCTCTATCCAATATCTCAATCGGCTCCTCCACAAAATTCAAACTCTCATCTACGCGAATATCCTTAATTGGTATAACCGGCTTTTCATCCGAAAGACATTTCTTCAAATTGCTAACATGAAACACATCATGAACTTTACTCAGTTCCTGTGGTAATTTCAACCGATAAGCCACGGGCCCAATTCTTTCCAAAATGAGAAATGGTCCAATGTAGCAGGGGTTGAGTTTCTCACGTTTCCCGAAACGTATCACACCCTTCCAAGGCGAGACTTTCAGCATCACTTTGTCTCCAACCTGAAACTCTAGGGGTTTACGTCTCTGATTGGCGTAACTTTTCTGCCTATCTCTAGCTGCTTGTAATCGATCTCGAATTTGCGTCACTTTCTCAGTAGTCTCCAAAATGAGCTCAGGGCCTGTGAGTTGGCTATCTCCAACTTCAGCCCAACCAATAGGCGAACAACATTTTCGGTCATATAAAGCTTCAAATGGTGCAGCTTTAAGACTTGTGTGGTAGCTATTATTGTAAGAAAACTCCGCAAGGGGTAGATACTTCTCCCAGCCTTTACCAAAGTCTATTATGCATGCACGAAGCATATCCTCCAAAGTCTGAATAGTTCTCTCACTTTGACCATCGGTTTAGGGGTGATATGCTGTACTCATATCAAGTCTCGTCCCCAAAGCGGTTTGAAGTGATCGCCACAATGCTGACGTAAAGCGGCTATCGCGATAAAAAATAATCGATATCGGTACTCCATGATGAGAAACGATCTCTTTTACATACAACCTCGCAAGTTTATCAACGCTATCATCTTCACTAATCGCCAGGAAATGAGCAGACTTAGTCAAACGATCCACAATTACCCAGATAGCGTCACAACCGCTAGCTGTCTTTGGTAATTTAGTAATAAAGTCCATCGTAATCCGTTCCCATTTCCAAACCGGGAGTTCTGGCTGCGTCAATAATCCTGACGGTCTTTGATGCTCGGCCTTAACCATAGAGCAAGTCAAACACTTACTAACGTACAATGGTATATCTGCCTTCATATTTGGCCACCAATATAACTTTTTCAAATCCTGGTACATCTTGTCAGACCCATGATGAATAGAGTATCTTGACTTATGCGACTCGTGCATAATCAACTCTCGAATTCCTCCATACAAAGGTACCCAACTCCGCTCTCCAAAACATAATACTCCATCAGAACGCTTAACGAATCCTTTCTCCTTTTCTGCCATCCCAAATATGTTCTCAGCAGGTCGATTTTCTCCTTTCAGCGCTTCCGTTTGAGCTTCCAATATTTGAGAAGGTAACGGCGATACGATAGTCATTCCTAATGACTTAAATCGTAGCGGTGGTATCCTCTCCTTTCGACTAAGAGCATCAGCAACAACGTTTGCTTTACCAGGATGGTAACGAATTTCACAGTCATTGTTAGGAATACTAATATTCCTGTAAAAGTCTCGGTCACCTAATGATTGTAATAGCATTAAGGTAGCTCGTAGTTAGTTAGTTTATTAGTTAATTAGTATTAGATTAAGTAACACCGTGGAAGAAGGAACGGGTCTTTACCCACTGTATGCCTGATCCACAGCCCGGGAGTGGGCGTTATATTGTAACTATAAATACCCCTCTCCACATGTGGAGAGGGTTGGACCTTTCATTTTCATTTCAATCTAATCTTTTCTTTTTTCTTTCAAGGTTCCACTCTTTCTCTCCTCTCCTCCCTTCTTCCATTTCTACGCCTAACTCACCACCACTTAATCATGTTACCAACTTAATTAGTGTTCTACAATTGGTATCAAGAGCCAAGGTTTCATCTTAGGGCCTTGTAGAATCGAATTTGATGATGTTTTGAGTGGTTTTGTGAGTTTAGTGCCACTTTCTTGGAATACATATTGGTTTCATCCATCTAGTGTTGTTATACATGTTTGTGATGTCCTTTTATGGTCATTAGTGTTTGTGGAACATTGTAGTGTAGAGTGTGTTACAATATCATCAAGCTATTTGAAGTTTGGAATTGTTTTTAGGCGAATTTCTAAGTTGCGGTTAAGTCCACTGTTCAATTGCCTGGGTGCGATTAAGTCCTGAAATCTGCGTTTGGATTGCTGCGGTTACTATTTCGAGAATACAAACAAAACGCAATGAAAGTGACAGTTTTGGACTTTTGTTTCTGCGGTTAGATTCTGCGGTTAAGTCTTCCTCAGCTTGCGTATTGCGTCTAGGTTTTGCGGTTAAGTGTCTGCGTTTGGTTCATAGTACTGCGGTTAGATTCTCTGCGGTTAAGTACGTTGCGGTTAACTCATTGCGGTTAAGTGTCTGCGTTTGGTTCATTGTACTGCGGTTAGAGTCTCTGCGGTTAAGTGTGTTGCGGTTAACTCATTGCGGTTAAGTGTCTTGCGGTTAAGTGCACTGCGGTTAGTTTCTGCGGTTAGGTCGTGTGGTTAGCATATCTTGCGTTTGTCCCTTTACATGAGATTTCCTCCTTCCAAATCTTCAAATGAAAGGACCAGTATCGTATGTTGACTCTAGTGGACAATCATGCTCGGACCCTCAAGGGAATGAACCTCCTCAGTCATACAAACTGCTTGAAATGGCAAGAGAATGTCACATTGAATGCTTCCATACACTTCAGTCACATCTTTCTAGGTTGCTTGAGGGCAATGGATTCTTAATGGGGTTTGAACGTGCATTCATGACACTTTTCGGTCAAGATGTCCAATCATTCACGGAAACTATGATCTTGAATTTGGATCAATTACGACAACAAGTGGTCAGAAAAGCAACATCTAACGAGGGATCCTCTGCAGCCCTAGGAGTGCTCAGCAAACAACTGAATAATTTTTTTGACTCCAAATACACCGTGGTCTATGACTACGACAGTCAGATGACTATGAAGTGCTTCGCTGAACACACAAAGATAGATGTTGATCAATATAGAGATATGCTACGTCAATACCTGGACAAGGTTAAAGAGTATGTTGAGAGACAACCAATACTTGAACTTGGAGATGAAGACAAGGTCGAGTCTCATGATGAGCAAGCATGTGATAGTTTGAGGTTGGGTTTAACCGTGGATGCAAAGTTGGTCAACACTGAACTCATGAATACAGAAAATGATGAGAGAGTCACTTCTGCTGAAATAGTGACCCAGACTATTGTGAACATACCCACACCAAACTCAAGCAATGAGGTATCGTCAATTGATCAATACATCACACCATCAAACGTAAGTCATCATACAGATCAAATCAATCTTAGTTATAACACTAATTTGTTAAGACAGGGTGACAGTGCACTACTCTTAACTAACTCAACAAATTCGTGTTATAAAGGGGGAGAAAATGATCTGTATGATGTATTCAAAAATGACCTGTTTGATGAAAACCCTTGTCTGAAAGTTGAGTTTTCTAAGACACTAGACCAGACCATGGTTGATAAAGAGGCATTTAATCAACTTCAAAATAGTTTTTCACTATTACAAAAAAGGTTTTCACAATTACAAAAACACTGCATTGATCTTGAACTTGAAATACAATGTAAAGAAGAATGCTTTCAAAACAGCAAACCGTATCTTAATCCCGAATTGCCTGATCTTAAAGAATACTTTCTGATCAACAATCTGAAAACTCAACTGCATGACAAGGACTCAACTATCAACTGTCTTAAGAATCAAATCAAGATGTATGAGCAACAAAATGCCACCAAATGGAAATTCAATGCGTATGAAACTAATTGCAAAATTACTAAATTACGTGTTGATGATGAGAATCTCAAGGTGAGATGTAATAAACTACATGAGTCACTTAAACATACTAATACTGAGAACATCAATCAGACTTTTTCACATCTTGCTAACTACGATGATTTCTCCACTCTAAGTCTGACCACATGTACTAAAACTCCTAGTATGCACACAGTGCCAAGTGTTGTTTCAAAGTGTCAAATGAGTCTCAATCTTTCAAAACCATCCATCTTGGGAAGACCTGTCCTAAAAAAGGTTGATTATCAAACCAATATTAGGCAACCAAATGTTTTTGGTCAAAAGAGACTCAGTCTTTCAAAACCGTCTATCTTGGGAAAACCTATTTGGGAAAATGTTTGTTATCAAACTACCACTCGACAACCAAAGATTTTTTGTTTTGAAAGATCTAAATTCTCGAATAAACGATGTGTTTCTCAGGTGGACAAAAAACCTTGTTTGACTAACCCTGTAAGGCCAAAACCCACATCTCAGATATTAAATGGTCTTAAATCAGTAAAACCTTTGAGACATAGACCAAGGAAATATGATCATAGTACCACTCATCACAAGAATGTAACCATGCATGAAACTCGTCACAAGTTTAGATCTTCTGGGTTATGGATACCAACTGGTAGAACATTCGTGATGAATGGTCACAAATGGTCATGTGTGTGTACCACTAGCACAGGTGTTACCAAGGGATTACACAACAGGTCCACTATAACTAGCGTGTGGCGCCCAAAGACACTGATACATCCGGCTACTAGAGACATGTCTGCCCGCACGTGAGTCGACATCATATGGACTCCTGATTACTAAGTTTCAGGACTCGGGCTTCACTGTTCACCCACTAACCCATTCACTGTTTATATCCTATGTCAATAGATGTGTGTACATTCTGTGTGTTTGTTTTTCATTTATTAATTTGTTCAGGTAAACTTATGTGTACAGTCTGTTACTTCACATTGTGTCTATGTGCTTGATCTATGCAGTCTGTTGCATCTCTTATTGTGCATCATGATACTTTATGTTAGTCTTGTAGACTTCCTCCTTGCCTGGGCATAGTTCATAACTGCAGGGACTAATCGTGGACACTCGCTTTAGTAGTTTTTAAGTGTTTAGTAGAGTTCAGGGACTAGATGTGTCATTTTGCAATTTACATTTCATCCCATACTTAAGGAACTTTATTTCTTGCGTTTAGAATTATTCTAATCACAACTCATATCACTATTCACTCATTTGCTATTTAAGTGCTGCGATTAAGTCTTACTTGTGATTCCAGTGTGCTCGATTCTTGGTAGGTCAAGTGATTCTATCTTCACGTTTGCTATTATGTTCCTTGTTTTCAAATTTCTCATTCGTTGCATCATTTTTAGGTGGATATCCGCGGTGATCAATATTTCGTACTAACGAATTGGTGTCTAATAGGTTAGATCATGCTGTTTTATTATTCATGTTATTGTTCGTTCATTGCATGTATGTGAGATTCTTAGTCGCGAATTGTAGAATCGTGGATTTGATAGGCTTGCGCTTAGGTCGATTACTCCAAGGGTAGTGTTTGAGATGATAGGTGGGATAATAATGATGTTGGTACTTAGGTTATTTGATCTCTGTTCTAGTTTAAGTGTCAAATCTTGGTTCTATTAGTGGTTATGTATTGCGGAGTGTGTTCTTAACTGGGTTTTGATCAATTTCTTGATTGCGGTTAGTTCTGGCTCTTGATTGCGGTTAGATCGAGTTTTGATTGCGGCTAGATCTAGTCTTTGATTGCGGTTAGATCTAGTTTTTGATTGCGTTTGGATCTTGTGCTTGATTGCGGTTAGATTCTGCTCTTGATTGCGGTTAAATCTAGTTTTTGATTGCGGTTAGATCTAGTTTTTGATTGCGGTTAGATCTAGATTTTGATTGCGGTTAGATCTTGTGCTTGATTGCGGTTAGATCTACGTCTTGATTGCGGTTAGATCTATATCTTGACTGCGTTTAGATTTATTTCTTGATTGCGGTTAGTTCTGGATCTTGATTGCGGTTAATTCTGGATCTTGATTGCGGTTAGATCTAGTTCTTGATTGCGGTTAGCTCTAGTTTTTAATTGCGGTTAGATCTAGATTTTTGATTGCGGTTAGATCCTGTGCTTGTTGCGGTTAGATTAATTTTATTGACTGCGGTTACCTATACTTGCGGATAACTTGATGTGCATTGACCTCGAGTTGCGGTTTATTTGGTTGCGGTTATCTCTACCTGTTGCGGTTAACTTAGGTTGGGATTCCAACGTTGCGGTTAAATAAGTTTTTTTTTTTTCTCTGCTCTCAAGTGATCTGCGTTTATGTCAAACTGGAAACTCTCTTGGCATACTTTGTCATATACCTTGGTTGTGGTCTGAATGTGTGATTATGTGCTGCCAACTAAGGTTTTTTGCATGGGTTGGTGTGTTTGACACTAATGTTTAAGTGTCCTAACTACCTCTCTACGTGTTGTATAACTCTCTTGAGTACTTATTATTTGCAATACGAAACCCTCGGCCTTGTTTCTACTGACTTACCATGTAATTCTGGGATTTCTCCTACTGCTAACACTCACCTTCACATATGGTTTTCTTCTGTGTTGATGTTTATCAAATGCAGCTCCTATGGCAGAACCTAATGTCGAAGTGCCTTTGGCTCCACCTGTCCGTACTGACGATGACATCTTGCCATTCAACAAATGGATTCCTATCGGGAAAAGTAACTGCTATGTTAAGACGGATAGACCTCAGAATCATCCCATATTCAGAGTTGCCCTTGATATACTGAAAAATACCACCTTCTTCAATGCCTTTACCGCATCCTCCTCAATCCCCTCCATCTACATACAACAATTCTGGAACACTATATGCTTTGACAGAACAACCAACCTGTACAAGTGCCAACTGGATGAGCAATGGGTGAACATCACCATGGAAACACTGGGTAGCGCTCTGCAAATTCTACCAACGGGTGATAATGTTGAATATACTCCCCCACCTACTCCAGCTACTCTTATTGACTTCGTCAATGAACTTGGATACCCCACTCAAGTCACCACACTTTCTGCTGTCATTACACATGACCTATATCAACCATGGAGAGCAGTTGCAAGTCTAATCAACCTGTGTCTGACTGGTAAAACATCAGGATATGAGAGACTTAGAGCTCCTTCTCTACAAATTCTCTGGGGGGTTGTCAACAGTGAGAACATCAATTTTGCTGAACGAATCTGGGAGGAATTCAGTCAGTCCATCAACTCTTTCTTGGTAGACAAGGCTAACCTTGAAGCACACAAAGACGGCAAGAAAAGATCAGCCAAGCTCTCGATCCCAAGCGTTAGGTTTACTAAGCTGATCATACTGAGCCTTCAGCGATCTCTTAAATTTCATCCAAGAGCAGAATCCCCCCTTCATCAACCTACTGACGAACATCCACTTGGGTTCCTCAAATATGACTCAAAGAGCACTCGAGAGATCATATTCGGCATGGATATTCCCACTGCTCTTCTAACCCGTGATATCCTGTCTGCTCATTACTATGAGGAATATCTTAAATATCTTATGAAAAGTCGGGAAGCACCCCCTAATGAGCCAGCCGTTTCCACTAAGTCCGCAAGATCGGCATCTAAGAAACGCAAAGGTGGTAATACCTCGGCTGCTTCCTCTGAAGGCTCCAAAAGGGTTAAGAAGACCACTGGAGGCAAAAGAACCAGCTCAATAACCAAATCTCCAAGTGCTGAAGACCCCAATCCTGCACTTTGCTCCACTCAGTTGCCTCTGACTGAAGAAGAAATGGTACAAATGGCAACTGCTGAAAGCTTGAAGGATACTTATATGCCACCGGTTCCACCAGTCAGTGGGGTCATCATTAGAGAACCACAGTCTGATAAACCGTCACAGATCCTGCAAGTGACTGGTAAAGGTAAGGAGGTTGCCTCAGAAGAACAAGCAGCACACACCCTCTTGAAAATATCATCTCCTGCCACCAAATCAACCAGTACCAAGTTTATTCTCAAAAGACGCTCACCCACATCCTCATCGGCTAAGATGTCATCTGAAAATGTTTCCTCACCAAGTCTCAGGCAACCCGATAAATCCAGCAGCTCTGAAACTGACACCAGTTCAGCTCCCAAAGGAGATGGACCACATCTCTCGACACAAGATGTTACCAGCCAACAACCTGTACAGGATAAACCGGCTGATTCTGCTCCCCCTGTTGATCCACTCGATGATGAGTTCGTATCTACCGCATATCCGGATATCCAAGGTAACCTCAAAATGAAAACAGATGATCCTAAGCTCGAGGTGATACCTGACAGCCCCACCGGTACACTATCGTCGTACAAGAATCTGGACACTTATGGCGATCAATTCCTCATGGATAAGCCAGATGATGCTGAAGGTGATAAGTCCGGTGATGAGCATGCAGAAGTTGTGTCAATGGTTGATGTGCCTATTGTACAAGACAACTCCACCATCCCTACCAAGACTGCACCAACATCTACGCTGGGTCCCAATAAAGATGACATCCCACAAGCTGATGCCACCCAAGAGAAACCGTCTGCTTCTGCCGCTCCTGCTGACTCTGAGAAGAAGTTAGATCTGGACACTTTAGCTGCCTTGACGGCAAATGCTATTCAAGATAATCTTGAGATTCGTGAGAAGTTGGACAAACATACCACTCTGTTACAAACCCTCGTAAACCTTAAACTGCCACAAACAATCACCAATCATAGCAGCAGATTATACAGGTTGGAGCATCTCGATCTTGAACAACAAGTATCTAGGGCAATCAACGAACAAGTTGCTGAAGCTGTCAATATTGCTCTCGAAGCCCCTCTCAGGTCCAGGTTCAAAGACCTTCCCATCTATGACATGAAGGTTATTCTGCAACACAGTATGTATCAGCAGGGTCAACACATTGGACACGACGCTCACATACAGTTGTATAAGGCACTGGAGGCATCAATTCTACAAGATGATGCTGAGGAACACGCCCGGGATATGGAGATTGAACGTAAAAGAAAACAGCGGCGTCAGGGTCACCCCAAACCACCATCTGGATCACCTCCACAACCACCTCCACCTCCACCACCTGCTGGGGCATCTGGTCCATCAGGCACTTCGTCATTACCTGGTGGGTCACAAGCTCCTGGCAGATCATCGCAACCCACCTCATCATCTCAAAAACATCAGACTGACAAGTCAACCAAGTCCACTCCGCCTAAACAAGCAAAACATGTTAAGTATGCAGCCTGGACTACGTTTGATGCTGGTGCGACCTCCATTGCTTCTCATGCCACTGAAGGTCATGTCTTTAATGAAGATCCAGTCACGCCACAAAACGATGAGTCATCCGATGACGAAGATGATGATGCTTCTACAACTCATATTCCTGGAAGACAGTGGTGGAAATCATTCACCAGAACTGACACCAATGATCCACCTCAAGTTCCCTTAACCAAAGATGACAAAGAAACATGGTGGAAACCAGATGACAGCAAACCACAATCACCTGAGCCCGACTGGACGATTCCTTCCTCTGATTTACCAACCAATGATAGCAACTGGATCAATGCAATCACCACCAGTTTTGTTCCACCCTCTGAAGATTCCCTACTTTCCTAAACTGGTGATATGGGAACATTCATCGCATGGTTCTGCAAGAAACAGGGTCTCTCTAAGCTCACTCAGAAGGACCTGGAAGGCCCAGCATTCAACATTGTCAAAGCTTTTCATCAGGATGTTAATCATCTACAATACCAGATGGAAGAATGCCACAAGATGTTCAATGACATTGTGGATGAAGGAATGAAGAAATATAATTACAACTCACCACTTCCCTTGGGTGGGCCTCCAGGAAACGTCACTATCCAAGCAGAATTCTTCTTCAACAAAGACCTTGAATATCTTAAGCTTGGGAGTAGACAATGCAAGTCAGCCTTGTCCATCACTAAGATGAAAGCTGCCCAGTATTCTGACATCGGGTTGGAACAGTTGGTCCCCGACAGTATGTGGAGTATTCAAGAATGCGATTATAATATCTCGGCATCTCTGGGCATTTCACACTGGTGGTTGAAGAAACAACAGTTCTACATTGATCGGTTTCAAGCTCCAGGGGACCGAAAGTCAGTTCGCTCACCCCTTCAAATCATTAGTGTGGTTAAGGTTCTAATACATCCCATTTATGGATATGACTATCTCAAGAGCATTACACTCAAACGAGCAGACTTCAAGGACTACACCATATCTGAAGGGGATTTCAAACACCTACGCCCTAATGATTTCGAAGACTTGTACCTCCTCCATCTTCAAGGGAAGCTGCATCATCTACCATCACGTGAAATGAAGTCTCTTGTGTTTGCTGTACTTCACTGGATCCGGGGCATCGTCATCAGGAAACGGGTCGAAGATTTCCAGCTGGGTATCGAAAGCTACCAATCCCAGCTCAACCTCACAAGACCCCTATGGAATGTTAACAGTCTAGAACGGGTTGCAGATTTTACTGTCATTGAATCTCCCCTAGCAACTGTATTTCGAGACAAGTACAATGTGCCCATAGTTTTGCGATTCAATGAAATACATAAGTTCAGTGATGGTACCTTGCGTATGGTCGAAGAGGCACTGGACTTCAGAGTGAAAGAATACCACGTTTATGCCCAGGGAACTAGACGATATACCAATAACTGGACTGCAAATGAGTCAACCCGCAACAAGAAGTTCTTGGCTGGCATCCGCAAGAGATTAAAGACACGAAGAATCTTTCGAAGCCTGGAGTGCTACGTTGGTGGCAGAATTCGTGAAGGGGACTACCGTCTTCTTCAACGTACTGAGTAATAAGATCAGTAATGGGGTGCAGTGTCTCAATTATGTGTGTTGACTGGAATGTTTCTGTTGTACTGTTATTTGTTTATGGCTCTCCCTGTGTATCCATATAATCATTTCTCTTGCCTTCTGCATCCTATCTCTCATTATGTACATACTTCTATATATATATGTATATATATAAATAGCAATTAAAAAAAAAAAAAAAAAAAAAAAAAAAAAAAAAAAATTTAAAAAAATTTCAAAAATATTCTTCTCACGACATGTCTCTTGTGTAATCAATATTATGTACGTTTCTAGAAATGTCATTCAATAATGACACGGAATCATACATATGCTTGAGCGAGAGTTTTTCGGTTTCTAATAAAGTTCTTTTCAAAAACATGTCGTTTCTCAAAACATTCTTTCAATATGGTTTGCTATTACTTCAGATAGCAACCCGGTTTTCAAAATTAAGGAAAACACGTCGCCAAAAAGACGGTTGTTCCTAACAAAGGGTGCCGTTCATCCGAGCGTGAATTACTTCATATTCTTGCACCCTCGATCTAATGTACGCTTCAGTGCATTATTTCTTGATAAAGAAGAGAAATCTTCTTTTTGTCGCCAAATACTTTCCCTTCTATGATTTTTCCGGGAAGTATTTGTGCAAAACTTGGTGGTACCATGAGATTTTGATTGAAAATCAATTTGAACTCACAGTTTGATAAAATTTTCACTCAATCAATGACGTTATTAGTTTATGAAAATAGTTATGCTTTAACATCCGTCATTGATTGAGGGGGAGAGTGATTTCTCAAAATTTTATGTATCATCAAAACTCCCCACACTTCGTACATAAAACCTTGCAACAAAAATTTTGTGATGGTTATGTGTCAGAATGAGTAAACTTTCAAAGAGTTTTCGTTAAAACTTCGAATATTTTGATAACTCTTCAAATCTGACACATAACAACCTCCCTCACAGTTTGAGGGGGAGCATGAAAAAGTTCCTTTTTATCAGAAAATATTAAAATTGACCGCATTTCTCTCCCAAAACGCTTTCTAAATTATTTAAATCAATTGAGATCAAAAATCTCGAAAGATTTGAAATTTTTGATCGGGGGAGAGAATGTGATTTAAATATGAAATCTGATAATCAAAAGTGATCTTCTGTACTCAATAATAGGCTCCCACATATGTGCTAAACACTTTCGAATATCGATGCACATATTAAGGGGGAGCAAAAGGCGTTTGTGGAAGTAATACCTAAGACCGACCATTTATCTTTTTGCATGGAGTTATAAGGACGGTTAAGGTTAGGTATGAGTTCCCATGATCCACCAGAACCGGAAGGATCTTCCCAGGGACAATCCATAGATAGATTAGAAGTCCTTAGGAATGATTGAAAAAAGGAGAAAAGTGAGAAAGGGAAGAGTGCGGACTGAGATAGAGCTAGGACTGGAACAAACCCAACAAGGTTCTAGTGGTGAAGTCTCGGTAAGCACTGAAGGGGTTGAAGAATTAAAAAGAATTGAAAAGAGAAAGGGTGAAAAGAAATAGCCCTCCGAATATTCAACCTTAGGGCAGAAACCGGGTTCAATTCATAATCTACTGGCAGTTACTAAGGTAACACCGGTATTGAAGACAAGACGTCATGGACCCAGTGACGCACTGCACCAAACTTCCCAACCACTCAAGTTCTCTTAAAAGAGCTTGTTTCAATCTCACGGGGAACCCTGTGCAATGTATCGACCGCTCATTGCGAGATATGTTGATACCTAAAACAGGAGACGCCTCCCCAGTCTCCAGGAGCGGATCAAAACGCACTATTGAGTCTAGAGCCATGAGATCATCCATAAATCTCGATAGGACACACTTCCTAATATGCTTATTGTTTCACACAATGTGGAAAATAAGACAAAATATTTAGAGTCCTACGCATTATCCTTGTGGTATTGCCAGAACATCCGAGTGATATGTAAATATTCACAATGACGATGGAAATCCTTCTAGAGCGAACATCACTCAAGCTCTTGGTAGGTGACATGTGAGATCCATCTTGGATCAATGATCAAGTGACAACTGGAAAGCAACAATGGTGCGATTCAAATTTGAATCAAACTTGTTCCAGGATATGGATTGACGGATACTTTTGCCAAAACCTCTCAATGTGCTCACCAACCTATCTTTCGAGCACATTAATTGTGTAATATCTTTCTAACAAAAGTATTTTTGATGGAAATGTGATTCAAAGTATAAAACTCTCGTCGTGTCTCAAAAATGTTTATCATATGACACGCGAGTGATTTCTATAAATCAATTTCTCATCAATCCGTGAATATCTATTCACCGATTCACTCTATCGTGCTGTCTGCTTTGAGACGTTCCGGTATGAGAACATGCTAAGTATGAAGATTCCGAAGTGGATTCTTTGGAAAATTCATTACTACAAGCTGGAAATTCCTGTCAAGGAGTGTCTTCTTTAAAAGAGACTCTACCTGATCACAGGTCGGTTTTCACAAAACCGGAGGGTAGTCTGTCCTCGCAGAACGAATGACAAAGCCATATTCGTTCTCTATCTTTATTGCTAACTGTTTTATTTCAGGGACACATATAAAGATGGCGTTGATGGCTCCAGTTTCCAGCTGAATCGGGTCAATCCATACCTCATGCTCACACATCCTCCACACTATCAATGAAGATGAGAGACTTGCTACAACAAATGTTGAGAGACTACTAACAACGTTTCCGCAACTCTGATAAAAAGGTCTCCTGATCTACAATTCTAATGCAACGTCTCCAGACACAGAAGGGTGTGAGCATGATGGTCCTTAGTCACTACATCACATGAAGGCGATGCTACTATGGATGAGCTGGGAGATTTACTTTGGCTGATGATCTCAAAGAAGCTCAAAGATCACACATCACAAAGGAACTCTAATCACAAGTTCGCTTGCTTGAAGTACGAAGTGTGTTGAAATGAGAAGAATCAGATCCTACGAGCTACAAAGACGTAAGAATGCTTAAAGACCAAAGATCTTAACTTCAAAGGTGACCTCGCTTAGGGGGAGATTGTTAGGAATACTAATATTCCTGTAAAAGTCTCGGTCACCTAATGATTGTAATAGCATTAAGGTAGCTCGTAGTTAGTTAGTTTATTAGTTAATTAGTATTAGATTAAGTAACACCGTGGAAGAAGGAACGGGTCTTTACCCACTGTATGCCTGATCCACAGCCCGGGAGTGGGCGTTATATTGTAACTATAAATACCCCTCTCCACATGTGGAGAGGGTTGGACCTTTCATTTTCATTTCAATCTAATCTTTTCTTTTTTCTTTCAAGGTTCCACTCTTTCTCTCCTCTCCTCCCTTCTTCCATTTCTACGCCTAACTCACCACCACTTAATCATGTTACCAACTTAATTAGTGTTCTACAGTCATAATCGCTTAGCAACTCAATCCAATGTCGCTGTCTCATGTTGAGCTCTTTTTGATTCAAGATGTGTTGTAGACTTTTGTGGTCAGTGAATATAACACATTTGGTACCATACAGATAATGTCTCCATATCCTTAAGGCAAAAACCACAGCACCTAACTCCAAATCATGGATCGTGTAGTTCTTCTCGTGCTTTTTGAGCTGTCGGGAAGCATAAGCTATCACTTTCTCTCGTTGCATTAGTACAGCTCCTAAACCCTTATGAGAAGCGTCACAATAGACGACGAAGTCCTTGCTACCTTCAGGTAACGCCAAGATAGGAGCACTACACACATTTCCTTAAGTAATTGAAATGCTTCCTCTTCCTTATCTCCCCATTCATATTTAACACTCTTTTGAGTCAATTTGGTCAACGGTTTTGCTATCTTCGAAAATCCCTCAATGAATCTTCGGTAATAACTGGCTAATCCTAAAAATTGACGAACTTCAGTCGGGGTCGTTGGTGCAGCCCAATCTTTAATTGCTTCAATCTTAGCAGGATCTACATGAACTTTTTGCCTATCAAACACATGACCCAGAAATTGTACCGTCGGAATCCAAAATTCACATTTAGAAAACTTGGCATACAGTTTCTCTTTCCTGAGCAATTCTAAGATAAGCCTTAGATGCTCCTCATGCTCCTTCTCACTCTTCGAATAGATTAGAATGTCATCAATGAACACAATCACAAACTTGTCTAAGTAAGGCTTACACACCCGATTCATGAGATCCATGAATACCGCCGGTGCATTAGTCAACCAAACGGCATCACTTGAAACTCGTAATGCCCGTAACGGGTTCTGTAAGCCGTTTTCGGAATATCTTCCTCGCGAACTCGAAGCTGATGATATCCCGATCTCAAATCGATCTTCGAATACACACTCGATCCTTGAAGCTGATCGAACAGGTCGTTGATCCTCGGTAACAGGTATCTATTCTTCACCGTTAACTTGTTCAACTCTCGATAATCAATACACATACGAAACGATCCATCCTTCTTTTTCACGAATAAGACCGGGGCTCCCCAAGGCGAAGAACTTGGTCTTATAAATCCCTTTTCAGCTAACTCCGCTAGTTGTTTCGACAACTCTTCCAATTCAGTGGGTGTAAGTTGATAAGGCGCTCGTGCCACGGGTGCGGCACCAGGTATCAACTCAATCTGAAACTCTACTTGTCTAGTTGGCGGGATTCCCGGAAAATCATCGGGAAATACATCTGAAAAATCATGAACTATAGGCACATCTCCAATGCATCTTTCCTTATTCTCCTTCCCTCCTTTCTCAGAAATTTGAGCTAAGAAAAGGCAACATCCTTTCTCTATTAGCTTCAGTAATTTAGTGCATAATATAACCGCTAATCTAGATGGGCCTCTCAATTCCTTTCGATCTCCTGGTATATTTAAAATCTCCTTTCCGTAAGGCACACGTACGATCTTCTCATCGAAAAGTATATGAGCACGATACTTCGACAACCAATCCATACCAATAATGACATCAAAACTTCCTAACGTGACGGGTAGAAGATCTATGTTGAAAGGACGGTTCAGAAAATTTAACGTACAACCGCGAATGATAGTCCTAATCCTTTCTATGTTCCCATTAGCTAACTCTACATCATAACCAATTCCTAAGGCCATCGGGGGTTTCTCTAGTAAGGGTGCAAACTTAGTAGACACAAAACTCTTATCGGCACCAGTATCATATAGTATGGAAGCATAACGATTATTGAGAAGGAACGTACCAGTAACGACGTTCGGATCTTCTCCTCTCTCGTTCCCAAGTGCATACACTTTTCCATGAGCAGCTCCAGCTTCCACACGTTGGTCCCCATTATCTTGTCGTCCACGGTTTCCTCCAGCTCCACGGTTTCCATGATTGTACCCATTACCACCCTATCCTTGATTTCCTCGGTTCCACGATTCCCTACACTCATTCCTATAGTGTCCCTTCTTTCCACATCCATAACAAGTGACATTTGCCTTACTCATAGTTTCAGGAGTAGCTTGAACCATCACAAGTGGTCGAGCTCTACAATCCTTAGCTATGTGTCCCATATTAGAGCAATTCTTGCACATCACAGTACATTGTCCAGAATGATTCTTATAACATCGGTTACACTTGGGTGCATCTCCATTGTAGTTCTTCTTATCTCCATCTCCCATAGCATAAGCTCTAGTAGTTGTTTGTCGCTTGTTTCGATGATCATTACCCTTAGAGTGATTATCCCTCTTCCTCTTTCCATTCTTGTCCTTCTCAGCTTCTTCCAATACCAACGAGTCCATCAATTGTTGAGCGATCGTGATAGCCTCATGAATGTTTACAGGCTTAGCAGAAATCACATCGTTCCTTGTAGCTACCGGCAACCCATCGGTATACCGCTCAATCCTTTGAGTCTCAGTCCTAACCATATCGGGGCAAAGCAAGGCTAACTCTCGATAACGGCGATTGTAAATTGCCATATTGGTACCTTTCACCTTATGATTCCAGAGCTCAATCTCTAGCTTCTTAACCTCATTCCTTGGGCAGTAAGTCTGAATCTGCAAAGACTTAAATTGCTCCCAAGTCATAGCATAAGCCACATCACTCCCAACCGAATTACGCTAATTGTTCCACCAAGTTAAAGTTTCATCCTTGAAAGTAAAAGAACAAACTTTACCTTCGCATTCTCCGCACAATCGCTGACATTAAACACTGACTCAGTCTTCTCTATCTACCTGACCAAGTAGACCACTCCTTCAGTTCCACCAAACTCAATAGGTCCACAAATTCGAAACTCCTTGTAGTTACATCCATTAGCACGAATAGGTGGAAATGTTCCAGCAGAATTGTTGGAATGATTTGACTCAGCTAGTAGCTCAGCAGCTCGTTGCTCCACAAGTTGATTGATCATTGCTTGATCCACAGTAGGTGCGTTAAGTGGAACATGATCATTGTCTCCCTAAGCATCAACATTTTGATTCCTGTTGTGGCGGTTAGTAGTGTCCAGGTTATCAGGAGTAGGGGTTTCAACATTTCGAGTAGGACGGCGTCCTCGGCGACCAGGGGTAGCCGTTGCAGGACCAGTTCTGGTAGCTCTAACAGGGTTTCGTCGTGGGGCCATTGATCTGAAACATCATACAAGGTTCATGAGTCTCCGATAGAACTTATCATATGCTCAACAAGAATTAAATCAATGAAGCCAAGTCATGGAAAGAATATCAATAATACACCACAAGACATCAATAAGGCGAATAGGGACTCAATTTCCACTATATCCAAAACCACATAATATCATATAATAATAACCATCAACCATACAATAGAGATCCAACATCGTTCCAACTACCGAAAACACAAAAGATAATAATCGTTCCAAACGAGACGAATACTCAACGGAAAATACATCAAAATACGATAACTAGCTTTTCTAACCGAACACTCCTCGATGTAGAAAGCAACAAGACAACATAACCCCAAACATCTAGCCACGCTGCTGGCGGGGGCTCCTCAACTCCTGCCTTAAGCCATCAAGCTCTCTCCATAATGATCCTAACTCCACACTATGGGTGTCGCTGTTTCTCTTGAGGTCTGCCACCTCCTTCTCTAGCTCGGTATTCCTCTGCCATAACTTGCGGTCAGCCTCTCGAGCTGTGATAAAACCTCGCTGTAAACTCTCAATATGCTCATGAATCTCCATCAAACCTCTCCTCATCTCAGTAACTCTCCTCTCAGCCGTAACCATGTCAATCCTCAACTCTCCAATGAACTCAACGGTCACCCTATCAATCCGCTCCGACATACGTGTAACCCTCTCACCTAGAGCAGTAATCTGAGTCTACATCCTACCAGTCTCACCCAATGCTGCATGCTCAGCAGAAACCTCAGAAGGTGCATCCGACTCAACGGGACAACCAGGTGGTAACTCAAACAGAAATGGATGATCAGGTGAAACAGGCTCTATCGGATGTACAGGTGAATCAGGCTCCTCTGCCTGAGCTGGCGGCACAAACAAACCATCATCATCAGGCATCTCCTCCTCCTGAGGGTCATCCTCCTCCTCAGGGTCATCATCACCCTGCTCAGCCTCCTGAGGGTCATCAGCCTCATCCTCACCCTCGTACTCCTCCTCCTCATCGGAAGAGTACGTCATCAATCGTTGTCTCCTAATAGGTGAACCATGTGGAGATGTGGTAGGTGATCTAGGACGACGACGCAATGATGTAGGTGGTGCATCTGACAGGAGAGTGTGAGCATCCAAATGTAAAGGTGGTGAAGTAGGGCGTACCGACATACGTGCCGTAGCTCGGGGGGCAAAACGTGGAGCCACACGAGCCAAAGCCTGATGAAGAGTAAGCTGCCTCGAAGTACCAGGGAGCCCTAGAGAAGATGAGGGTCCATGCGTAGGTGCAGCAGGCGGTGCAGAAGTAGAAGCTGTCGGCGACACAATAGCTGAATGCATGGCAATCCTGTAAGGATCATCAGGAGCCATGGTGATCTGTGTTGGGCGTACAGGTGTAGTAAGAATATCCTTAACAACGTCAAACGTACGGGAGGCCATAGTCTGTGACAACAGCGTAGGGTAGGTGTAAGTGTTTCAAAACAACTAAACCG
The DNA here is from genome assembly GCA_030686995.1 of Artemisia argyi. Classification (NCBI taxonomy): domain Eukaryota; kingdom Viridiplantae; phylum Streptophyta; class Magnoliopsida; order Asterales; family Asteraceae; genus Artemisia; species Artemisia argyi. The sequence goes on along the minus strand of CM060707.1, from coordinate 176,842,277 downwards.
CGAACTCAAAATACCGTATCAAAAATCATCAGATAATTTCAAATCATATATATCAAGAAAGATTTAAAATACCGCATTACTAAAATCATTCATAAAACCATTAAGCCATATAATTCCTCAAAACGTCATCATATCACTAAATCAATAAATCTCAAATCCTCAAATCATCTCAAGAATCCCATATCTAGTAATCATCTCTAAAAGCTCATTCCAAGTCATTATCTCATAATACCTCAATAATAACAATGATGCTTCGGCTTGGCGGGCTGGCGGGCAATGGTCGAGGATCGTTTTCTATAAAAATCGGTTATAGTTTAGGTGTCTATTTACCTAGTTCTCTATAACCTTGACTCTGATACCAATCTGTAACACCCCCAAAATTTGGTACAGCGGAAGACTCAACAAGCTTTCGGGGTGCTACGGGGATTGGTATCCAACATAAGACATAAAAGAACGAGATAAAGTAAACAAGAGAAAAATCCAACCACGCGGGGTTTTAAAGTTTACATTTATCCCATATTCAATCAAAGTCAGGCCCAAAAGAAAATAAATATAGGTCCACAATTATTTATCAGAGTTTTAGAAAATAGATCCATAACCAGGTGCCAAAGCCAAGCCTCCAATCCAAGCATCCAAGGGCATCACTTAATTACCTGAGAAAACGCGCTAAAAGTCAGCTTTCGCTGGTGAGATCATAGGTTTAAGTTCATAACTAAATCAAGTGGACATATACGCAAAACGCTTGCTAGCTAGACTAGGCCTCAATCATCCAACCAAAATAATCCAACCAAATCTAATACAATCAATAGCTTACCTAGATCATGTCTAGGCCTCGCTCTATAACCAATCCAATAGCTTACCTAGTTCGGGACTAGGCCTCGCTCAACAACCAATCAATAGCTTACCTAGTTCGGGACTAGGCCTCGCTCAACAATCAATCAATAGCTTACCTAGTTCGGGACTAGGCCTCGCTCTAAATCCTACCTAGTTCTATAAGCCTAGCAAGTTTTAAAATAAACAAAGCGATAATAGTCCACATAAAACATTTGCACGTTTCTCACCCCAAGTATTGAAAACAAAGTTCAAGAGTAAAAGTGGGGCTATGACTCACCTCAAGTCCAGCAATCCGCAAAAGAAAACGATAGATGAAAGACGTAAGCAAACTCAAGTAACGGCAACTACAGACTCGGCACTTCCTAACAATATCAAACTTGTTCAGAATCATATCCTCAAAATCAAATATTCCCAATCCCGAACGTATTCCATTTTACTTTCCAAAAATATCCATTTCTCGAATTATCTTCATATTAATTTGAAGTTTGACGTTTGGTATCCATATGGGCGGAGGGTCGACACAACACAAACCAAGAAGTCACAACGAAAGAAATAATAAACCGTCTATAGGTCTAACATTAGCCCAATATATTATTTAAATAAATCATCGAAGTTTATCAAATCCGTCGATTTGGTAATCTCCTATATTTATTTACGTAATATATCGTTCCAAGATTATACCCAACCTAAATCGCATAGTACAAAGAATACTATATGGTAGATATCGTAGTCCAATAAATTCCCTAGATATATCGTCAAATTTGTCAAATTCGTCAATTTAGCCAACTCCACGAGATATTTAGTAATCTATTATCCTAATACACGTACCACAACCTATGGGCGTCGTAGGATACGATGCCCATTAATATACTCATTTTATATAGCTAAAGGAACTCGATTTAACCCGTCGATTAAATAAGTTACGTAGTTATAGAAAATGGATATATTAATCGTCATATATCCGTGACAACACAAAAGTCACATAATAAAGCCCACTTGGACTTAAGTAACCACAACTCATAAAAAGTAATGTTTTATTTATTAATTACCCAACGTATTAGTTCTTGTCATTATTTCTAGTTATTTATTTATAATAATACTCCCGACATTTATTGCACTATTCACATAGTATAATAATTATCGTTATATTATTATAACGTTTACTCGTGATCGTTTTATTATTAATATACGCATATATATATATATACATATATATATATATATATATATATATATATATATATATATATATATATATATATATATACGTTTATCAAGTCTATATACGTATATAAACAGTTATATTATCAATAATATTATTACGAGTATTATTTTTAATGTTTGATTTTAAATATTTATCGAGTCATAAGAATTTGGTCATATGTCCGAGTCATCACTCTCGGCTCATAGTCCAAGTCCAAAAATAGAAATAACCAAGTCATAATAAATAATCCAATTCCGTCCAAGTCAATCCCAAATCCACGTGCTACAACATTAGGGTCCGACTACGGCACCCGACTAACCTATCTCCGTCATCTAATTGACCGTCTCAAAATCGGTCCCCAAATCCATACTCGTCAACACAACTTCCACAATATCAAAATTAATTCAATTGCCGAAACCATGAGGTTACGGCCTCAACTCCACTTCAAGCTCAAATATATAAATGAAACAATAAAACTCAAAACCAACAAACATAATAACTCGACAAATATATACCACAACCAAATCGAATACCACACGTACAGGTCGACCTACCAAGTCAAACCCGGGGCAATACTACACCACAAGATGTGTGGGTCCCACCCGAGACCTCTAGGGTCTCGGCTTGCTCTAGTCGAGCCAAACCAACCAAACAGACCACTTGGGTCGTCGGCCACAAAACCAAACAACATCCATGAAAGTTCCAATCAACCAAGAATCATCCAATAATAAAAAAAAAAAAAAAAATAGAATCCAAACACCCTTAAATCGATAACCATGAACCAAGAATATCAAGAAGCCAAAATAAATCCGAAAATGGCACAAGCCAAGAGCATTTGCTCTCGGGTACGCCTCGACCCATCAAGAAAAGTAACAATCCGGATACCAAGCTCATTATTTCATCCATTTTATCAAAAAACCCACTTGAGTTTCATGTGTTTAACCATAAATCCGAAAAAGAGGAATAAATTCGTGACCCTTGGTCACATTTTTCACCAAAATACGAGTTGAAACTCGTCTCACCTTCGATTCCAAGACCAAAACGTGAAGAAACCTCAAAAACAAGAAAGATGGTGATGATTTTTGTGATAAAACGAGGTGAAATGGTGAGATTTAGGGCGCGTGTGATAGTAGATCAAGAAGGAAATGAGATGGGGAGTTGATTGGTGGTGGTGTTGATGGTGGTGGAGCGGCGGTGTGGTGTTGGCAGCCGGATGGAGGGGCGGCGGCTAGGGTTAGGTGATGGGAGGTGATGTATATTGAGAGAGAGAGAGTGAAATTGGTGAGGGTGTTGTGTGTTTGTGTGAGGCCCAAACCACAACGACGATTTTTGTATTAAACTCTCAAAAGAAAACAAATTTTATATTAATAATAATAATATTATTATTAAGGTGGATGAGGTAACCTGGTGTAATATACGCGGACCAAACCCGAAACTTTTTAAAATATACCAACTCTCTCGAACCGAGCTCATTCCCAATTATTTAAAAATCTCACGATACGTTCCAAACTATAATTATCCAAACCAATATTTAAAATAAATAAAATTTGTTAGGTTATCCTAGTGCCGGAGTCAATGTAGTGCCAAATAAATATCTCAAAAATAAATCATTACGAATGAACCAAACCATTAATTAATAATCATCTTCCATAAATAACTCAAGGTTTAAAAATCACATTCCAACGTTTACAAATCTCATCACAAATAAACTTTTTAAATATTCCAAAAATCACAAATTTTAAAGTAATGCGGGTTTTCAAAACGGCTCCCTAATTTGCCAGTTGTCACAAATGCAAACTCAAAATTTGACACTTGGAGTAATTTTGGCCACTCTTGGGATTATTGCGAACTCTCTGGAAAGTCTTTCACTACCCAATCCTTCACCAACTTTTAATAGTCAAGACCCTCATGATTTACTGGTAATCTATGCAAGTTCATTTATTGCAATTTGGTATAAAGTAAACCAGAGATACGTATATGGGCATTAGTAGTTGCAATAAAAATGATTAAATGTAATTTCATATAGTTTTTTGATGCAGGAATTGTGATTGTGGTCATGGAGGTATGACAATGGTGAATTACCACTTTGAAAATAAAGAGGAGATTTTCAGTGAATATTTAATAACCGAGGTTGGAAAATACTATGGTGAGGATCCTAAAGTTGGGAGTCGTCCTTCGGTGTGGTATGCACTCAAAGCTATACTAATCTAATGAATATTTTTTTAATATCACATGTTCTAATAAAATCAGTCTGATGTATTCGTTTCAGGTGTACACACATACTTTTGTTCGGAAAAGAAGAAGGTTGCTAACCTACACAAGGGCTGAAGCTAAATGGGGTGTTTGAAGTTGGTAAGAAACAAGTGGTGAAAATTCAAGAGGATGCGGTGTTTGATGACACAGAACATTACATTTTCCAGAATATTACATTTTCGGAACATTACACAGAACATTACATTTTCCAAACTTTCCCGTGAGCTTTTTTTGCGGAACAATAGAGTGTACCTATGTTTTTTCTTAATCTACAAACCGAGAGTAGTAAAAGGGCATCCTGATCCTACTCAAAGCAGCCAACTACAGTCATCACAGATCCATTGTGGGTTGTAAACACAAGCCATCAGGTATGTTTCTTTGTTCTTCTTTAAGTTCAGTAGGCTGGGTAAATCAAGATACATTTTGAAAACTATACAACTTAAAGAACATAATTACCTTTTTGAGGTTACAAATATAGTTTCAGACAGTGTAAGAGGTTACAAATATGGTTGCAACTAGCCAAAAAAACTTAAAAGTGCAAACAAAATTTTTAGAATAGCAAACATACTAATCAGGGGTGTGCTCATGGTGTATTATAGAAGTATATGGATATAGAAAAAGTTACTACTTTAGCATAAAATTTAGGCAAATTCTTATAATTAACATGCCAAAATGGGTAGTTTACGTTGGGCTAAAATGGGGTATGAAACAAGTGGTTTTAGGTAAATTCTTATAATTAAAATAAAATGGGTGTTATAGAAGTATATGGATATAGAAAAAGTTACTACTTTAGCATAAAATTTAGGTAAATTCTTATAATTAACATGCCAAAATGGGTAGTTTGCGTTGGGCTGTTTCTGTCTGCGAGTTGCTTATTTTTCTGTTTAAATGCTTATTTTGAGGTGAAAAAACGGTTTCTGATAAGTGGGTGGAAAGAACCTGTATTCCACTTTAGAAATGGGTGCATTTGGGGGCTGAAGTGGGGTCTAGAATGGGTACGTTTAGGAACTGAAATGGGTGGGTGTGGGTGTAACACCCCCAAAATTTGGTACAGCGGAAGACTCAACAAGCTTTCGGGGTGCTACGGGGATTGGTATCCAACACAAGACATAATAGAACGAGATAAAGTAAACATAATAAAAACACAACCAAAATGGGGTTTTAAAGTTTACATTTATCCCAACATCATTCAGAGTCAGGCCCAAAAGAAATAAAAGTAGGTCCACAATTTAATATCAGAGTTTAGAAAAATAGATCCATAAACCAGGAGCCTTAGCCGAGCCTTCCAATCCATGCATCCATATCATCACTTAATTACCTGAGAAAACGTGCTAAAAGTCAGCTTTCGCTGGTGAGATCATAGGTTTAAATTCATCAACAATATAGTGGACATATACGCAAAACGCTTGCTAGCTAGACTAAGGATTTACTAAAAGCCTGCGGATACCCTCCGCTCCAACATAACACACGGATACCCTCCGTTCTAACATAGATATTCGGGTATCCCCCGCATTATCATAAATACTCGGATAACCTCCGAAGTATTAATAACCTATAGGTGCACACTACAGTATCTAAATAAGCCAACCTTGAATAGTACAAATGAAACCGTGTGACTAAAGCTGACAATTCCAAATAAGCCAACCTTGAATAGTACACATAAAATGTATGTGACTAAAGCTGACAATATATCCTAGTCCATACGCATAGCAAGATTTAGAAAGAATATAGAAGCGATAATAGTCCACATAAAATAGTTTGCACGTTTCTCACCCCAAGTATTGAAAACAGAGTTCAAGAGTAAAAGTGGGGCTATGACTCACCTCAAGTCCAGAAATCAGCAAGAAGAAATCGGTAGAAGTAAGATGTATAATAACTCACAAGACGGCAACTACGGACTCGGCACGACCTAACAATATCAACTCGTTCAGAAATCATTTCCTCGAATTCAAATATTCCCAAACCCGGACGTATTCCGTTTTATTTTCTGAAAATCCATTTCGTATTAGTTTGGCGTATTTACGTTTGGTATCCATACGGGTGGTGGGTCGACATAAACAAACCAAAATGGTCACACAAAAGAATAATAAAATAAACTATAGATCTAATATTAGCCCAATATATCATTTAAATAAATCACCGAGGTTTATCAAATCCGTCGATTTGATAATCCCCATATTTATTTACGTAACATACCTGTTAATACAAATATCGCCTAAAAACGTTATTTATATTTTACGATCTTTGCTAAGTTTTGTTAATGACAAAGTATGAAGTTTAGCAATAAGTAAATCATCACTTTAAGTGTTTAAGTCTTGTTTAACTAAGGTTTACATTTTCTTTTAAACAAAACATTGTTTTTATTTCTTAAATTAGAAAGTGTCTTGTCACATCACATTTATTTCTTAAAATAGTAATGTCACATCACATTTAAGGTAAGCTTTGTCCATATACATTTATGGTAAGAAAGAGTCTTTGACTAACCTTATGCTTTCTTACAAGTCTTGTGTTTGACTAGAAGTAATGTGATGTGACCTTGTTTGGTTTGGGAGATTTATTGCAAAAACCAACTGCAGCCCTGACGGTACCCTGGGGGTACACGGGCGGAACCCATCTGAGGGTTCCGCCTGATCCGCCGGACCTGCAGAATGGTTTTCTATAAATACCAAACCATTTGTTAGTTTTGTAAAAACCCCTTTAGGACATATTTTCACATACTCTCTCAACTAACTCAGTAACCTTTTGATTTGTGTGATTTTCTTATGTAGCAAGGGACTTCACAAGATCATTCAAGAAGTTACAAGCTTCAACTCTAAAGTTGCAAGTCTTGGTAGCTTGGTCATGTATAAGCTTTGGTAGTTTATACTTCATTTGTGTCATGTATGTAGAAGTGAGTGGTTAGTATTTTAGGCCTCAAAATACGTAGTGTGTCGGGAGTTGTTGTACCCTTGTAAAAGAACTAACGGGAGTGGCTGTACCCTTGGAAAAGAACTCGACATCTAGCTTTGTGTCGGTAATATTGTAAGCGACGAACGGGAGTGGTTGAACCCATGTAAAAGAACTCGACATTTAGCTTAGTGTCGGTAAAAGTGTAAGCGACGAATGGGAGTGGTTGTACCCTTGTAAAAGAACTCGACATCTAGCTTAGTGTCGGTAAAAGTGTAAGCGCCGTTGTAAAGGTTTTCTCCGCCGGTGAAAGGAGCTTGTTGATTAGTGCTTATAACTCTCGAGTTGGAAACTCGGGGCGTGGATGTAGGGCAAGGAAAAAGAGTCCTTGTAGCCGAACCACGATAAACAATCGTGTTGTGGTTTGATCGTTTCTTTCTTTATCTTTGCTTATTACATGTTGTCTTTTAGTTAGAATTGCTAATCACATATAAAGCTTTCCAAAAGAATTAAAACAAGTAAAGTTGTGTTTATATCTTGAAACAAATGTAAAGCTTTTCAAAGAACTAAAACAAGCAAAGTTAGGATCATCACAAGTAAAGCTTTTCAAAGTATGAAACAAGTAAAGTTAGAATTGTTATTCACATGAAAAGCTTTTCAAAGAATTAAACATATAAAGTTGTGTTTATATCTTTAAGCAAACGTAAAGTTTTTAAAAGGATATTTAACCTAAATAAGAATCGAAAAAGCGGTAAACTATTCAACCCCCCTTCTAGTTTTCCACAATTGGCATCAGGAGCTACGTTACTCAAGATCTTTAAAATAGAATGTATTTTAAAACTTGGATCGATCCATGGATTTTGAAAATCTCAAAGAAGGGAAACCTATTCAAAACCCACCGCTATTTGAAAAAGAAAACTTACTTGAATGGAAAAGTAATTTTGAAAAACTATGTGAAATCAATTGATCAAGATCTTTGGCATATTATTTCTTTTGGAAATTTCAAACCGAAGAAAACAAGTTTTTGAAAACCAAGATAACTATCTTAAACTTGATAAAAATACTAAAGCTAAAACAATGCTTTACAAAGCTTTAGTACCAAATATGAAAGAATGTATTTTTGTCAAAAGGCTAATGATGTTTGGAAAAATATGGTAAACTTTCATCCAGGAATATGTCAAGTCAAAGATGATCAATTTGATCTTACATATGAATTAGAAGTTTTAGAAAAACTAATTGATAGACACTTAGTAGAAGTTAATACATGTGCTACTAGTTTAAATGTTTTAAATGAAGGTACAAGTGAAGATGAGTACGTGTGTTTTGATGAACCTGCTTGCGTATCTTGGAATGTAATGGATGTTGACGAAGACAATGATCCGGTAGTTAATTGTCAATTTATTGAAACAACAAGCAAGGTGTAAGTAAAGGTGATTACTCGTGTCAACCTCGTAGTAGTCTTGCTTGCGATTCATGGAATAACTCGGATGAAGATAAAGTCAATCATCCGGTTTGTGATTCTAAACTAGATAAAACATCAAGCAAGGTACACTTTGAAACCAAACTCTTTTGCTTTGATTAATTTATCCTAGAGTTTTCTAAACTAGAAAATGAGTCTAAACGTTTATGCAACATGGACCTAAAAACTATCTTCAAGAATGAGTCTTCAAAATCTCTTAAGAATATCTTTGAAAAGGAAATCTTATTAGAAGATAAAATGTCTAGAATTGAGAGTAATGCTGAAATTAATCAAGAATGTAAATTATGTCTAGATTACAAACATGAGATTAAAATGCAAAATGAGAAAGGAAAAATTATTAGTTAAATTTGATGAAAGCTCAAAATCTTTTGAAAGATTGTTGAGGAGTCAAAGGTTGTTTAAAGATAAAACCGGGTTAGGATTTAACTCATAAGCATCATCAACTAATAAAACAAAGCATGTAAAATTTGTCAAACCTAGAAGAGAAATTTAGAGATAATTCAATCTCTAATAGAAACTCATGATAAAAGGATTAAGACTATCATTCTCTATGCCTTTATATGATTATCTAACCTTCTTGGATACATGAGTTATTGAGTTTCAAAGCGTGTCGTCAAACCAAGTTTTTACGCGTAATGCTTATCCGCTTGATAGCATCTCTATGCAATTTAAAAGGTACGCATTACTTCAACTTGACTTTGATTGTATCTTGTTTCTAGCATTATGTGTTCGAATATGTGTTATTTGTAATACTCTAGAGTGTCTACCTGCTATTTGTAAATAACTAAGATTAGATTCTATGCAACAAGGAATTTAGTCTTTAGTACTAGTAGGAGATATAAGGTGTTTTGGTTCTTTAACCATCAAGAGATAAACACGAAAAACTCTTGAGTATGTCTCACTCAACTCTTGCTTACAAGTGAGCTAACTAAGAATTTCCTAAGTGTTAAAATGTCTAACACTTTTGTGATGCTTGCAAAACAAACCTTTGTTAAACAATTTTCTCAAACACCATACTTTGAGTCTTTAATTGTGTTTTTCTTCAATCACTCCTTTATGATAATCTCACATAAAACACACAAGGTGAAATAAATCACATTAGCATATATTAGGATGTGTGAAAGAAAATGAGTTTTCAACATCTAGGATTTACACATCAAATGTGACACATAGTCTCATGATGTTGTACCTCTTGGACTTTTTCAAAGTAAATAGAGTTCATAGTATCTTAAGTAAGAAAACCCAAAGAGTCGAGGAGTCGTTGAATATGACATTTAACGAGTGATCTCCTCCTTCTATGATATCATTTTTGGTAGATGATAACTTAGTCGAAAGTCCAATGATGCCAAGACAAGTATGTTGTGTAAAACATTAAGAATAAAAGTATAAAATAACATCTCCTCGCCATGAGACAAACATTGAATCAAGCAAAATTGACATAAGTTATAAAACTTGATTTATAGGTCATAGTTGTGTCTAAACAAATTCAACAAAAACAATTTTTGGAATTTAGAATAAAACAACTAGTAAAACGAAATTGATATTTCAAAGTAATCAAGTGAGTATAGTGTCAATATTTGAAAGACCTTTTGATAATAAAAGCAAGCCACAAAAGCAAGGGATTTTAACTTAAAGACATTCCTAGTTGCTCTCTTGTTCTCAATGGTTAAGTTATTGATGACTTATCAAGAATGAGATTAGTAAATCCGTAGGTAAAACTAAATGTAGAGAAATGTTTGGAAGACTACTTGTTCTCATAACAATTAGATTCAACATTATGTTTAGCTTTTGTCTATGTGCTCGTGTTAAAGAAGATCCTAAAACAACTCTTTAGTTGAGCCTATTTGGATACATCATAAGGTACTACACAACTAGGATTATGGTCTCCCAAATGAACGGGAATAGAAACCATAGTGTTTGACAAATGGAATTATGTCGGTAATAAGTTGATAAGAAAAGCACAAGTGGTACTTGCACTTTTATACTTACTTACCCAATGATTCTCCAAAACGCGTATGATTCTCAAATTAGTATCGAATGGAGAAGCACATCAACAACGGAATTCATCTTATCAACATTGTTATACCTTCAACAAAGGAAGCATCGACTTCAGCGACAATTCAATCCATTATGTTCTTAATTGACATATTGTGATCCATCATCATCGTCTTGGCAAAAATGTTCATTGAGGAACATCTTAACTAAGAAAGACTTATACGTTAACCATTCTATCAACGTTTTCACAAAACCTCTTGAATGAGAAGCATTCATCATCCCTAGGCTTAGTCAAGGACTCATAAGACCTAAAACCTTAGTTTTGAACATTAGGATAAAACCACAAAAATCAAGACAATTCCTTTTGAGTTTTCCCTGCAGATCCCACGGCACCCTCAGACCATACGGGCGGAACCTACTTTTTGGTTCCGCCTGGTCCGCCAAATCTACAGGATATTTTATTTTTAATTTCAAAACCAAACACCTCTTTACTCACAACTCCAACTTACCATCAGCCCATAAGATTCACAAAATGAGCAAAACTTCAAGCATATTCCTCATAACCTTTCATCACTCGAACCTCAAACAACTAATGTGAAATGAGAAACCGAATTATCCTTTGTCATATCAATATCGAGTCATCCACCATTTCCATGCCCTCAAAGAAACCAAGAGTCAATATCGTCTTCACCAATAACTCCACCTAGTCATCTTCACAAGAAGATTCCACAATGTAACCAAACAAGTGTGTCATCCCCACTATAACCTAACCTATTAAGATTAAACCACCTTTCATGATACATAAACCTATGTTCACCTTTGTGTCGCTCTTTGAAACAAAGGGAAATTGTCATATCCATACTCTCATTAACATATTTGTCTATATCGTCAAAAGTCAAGTGAATTTCATTATGAAATGCGTTTCTTCCACTTTCTAGCAAGTGAAGAACACAAAGAAGATATCCAAGCTTTAAGTGTTGTCAAACAATCACCACCTCATTTCACATATCCACTCTCGGTCGTCACCCATACTTTACCACCGTTCACCACATTGTTAAAACAAATGAAAAACGTCATTGAAACATCACTTGCATTATAAAACGTTTTTAAGCATCAAAACGAGTCAAGTTAACCGCACCTCCACATTGCTTTCATATAGGCACACACTAGAACATACACATTACAATAGTCGTTTACTTAGACTAAAATGTGAAATTTTGATTTTCTAGGAATCATCATGCCTCCTCTAACTCACTACGACCACAAGGACACCACAAAGTACCTACCCAAACACCACAAAACCAAAGGTCTTACTCAAACTCAAATCGTTGTCTTCAAAGCCTTAGAAAAACGATATGTCCATAAGGGTAGAACCATTGATCCATCCTTCTTAGAAGGTACAAACCTCTATACGGAATTTGCCACAATCAACTTTAGAATGTCTCTTAGAAATCGACGAGCCTATTTGTTCTAGGTTCATTTTAGAATTCTATGCATCCGTCACCCTCTCCAAGGATGAGTATGGTCACATGTCTATTAACTTTAGGGCTAGTAGTCATCAATACTCCTTCACTCTCGAGGAGTTTGCTCAAATCCTAGGTGTCCCAAACCATGGTACTTGCATCTACTCCGACTTGCACTCCCTCTCAACTCTTGACACACTCTTTGACCGCATCCATCCCTATGATACCCCTCTTGTGTCCAAAGATGAACTTCGTGACCACCTCTTCATTAGGACCACCAACACTAGGAGAACTAGAACCGGAAATGAGGTCATCAAGGACCCATATGGAATGGAATTCAATGAACTCAAGCCCCAATTCAAGGAATGGGAAGAACTCCTTAGAACCAATGTAATTAGCACCATAGGAAACCGGGATCACATCAATATTTGCCTTTGCTACATGCTCCACTCCTTGTCCGTTAGGCAACCCTTCAACCTTGTCTACTACATGACCAAGAGAATGACCGACATTCCCGTGCAAGGCACAACGTCTATGCCATATGGAATGCTCTTGACCCGTCTCTTTAGGTTCATATCTCCCATTCCATCAACTCCTAGAGGTCTTCACCTAGACTACTCTCTTATTCCACACGCTTTCGTCCCACTAAGTGATAGGAGAACCTACAAAGCCCAAGGTAAACATTTTCCAATTCTAGGCTTTGCCCAACTCTAGGCTCCCACATCTAGAATACATTTTCCAACTTTCGGATATTCCAAATGAGTCAGCGGAGTTCGTGCAAACAAAGGGGATGTTCAAAAACATCGAGAGATTTCTTGAAATGCTCAAGAAGAAGATTGACCATCTATGAGAGCGGGTATGTAGGAGTGTTTGGCACTAGGTGCTAGTTGAACGATTTGGTCATTTAAACATTACGTGTTATGTATTTGTGTGTTGGTAAGATATTTGGTACTATTTGGAACTTGTAGGAACTAACAATGATGCAGGAAGACAACATTTGGCAAGTTGTCAAATTTTCATGTTTATGAAATTTTCACTAAGTATAGTGAAATTCTCGACCTCAAGGTCAAAGTCCTATGATATGTGTGTTTACATGTTCAATTCTTGCATTGCCTAACTAGATATGCAGTATCTTTTTGATTTTAGGAGTTTTCGAAAAATTTGAAAATCGTCTCGCGGGTCAAAATCGCGGACTGCCAATTTTTTCAGCCCTGGCGGATCTGGCGGTACCCAAAATTGGGGTCCGCCAGTGTAATTTCTGGGAAACCCAGAAATGGCCCAACGGACCAGACGGAACCCAAAACAGGGTTCCGCCTGTGTATTGTGAGGGTTCCGCCAGTCACCTACAGATTTTTTTTTTTTTTTTTTTTTTTTTTTTTTTTTTTTTTTTTTTTTTTTTTGTCATTTTTCTTAAGTACAAAACTTGTAAAGTGTCTAACCATTATCCTAAGTGAGAAACATCTTCCATCAACTCCAATAACCATATTAGAACAACTCTCACTCACTAAAACAATTAGGAAGCCACTTCCCTCCAATAATTCAAATTCAAACATAACTAACCCAAGGAACCCTTTTAAAGGATCCTTCAAACCATTGAAACATTTTCAACCAAATCACATCCCATGATCACAAAGCATTGAGTGCATATGTTGATCTTTCACTCCACCTTATTCCATTGAATTAACATCAAATGATGTGACATGGTCATGAAAATCATTTGAAACCTCATTCTTTGAATGGTAGAACATCAAATCCAAACACCCATTTCAACACCTTTTCAACCTTATAAATTTAAAAGTTTTGCAACAATTCAAATCACACCATAACCATCGAAATCCTTCTAAAAAACCACTAGGATTAGTGTCAAACCTTGTTGCTTCAACAAAACCGTCAAGTCAAGCTCATCATCTTCAAGTGATGCTTCGCTTAACATTTCTTCACCTATCCAAGATTTCCTTAACCTCACTACCTCAACACCATTCTCAACACATTTCAATACCAATGTGATCACTATTCAAGATTTGCTTAATCTTGCTGCTTCAACACTTACACCAATGGAACTTTTCCATACACCACCAACATCACCACATCCACTATTGGAAACTTTTGAAAACCTATCACCTAAACCATCAAGCCCTCCATCATTGTCACTCTTTGACACCATTGCCGAAACGGAAACCCAACAACAACCAATATTTCAACCAAATGAGTCATTGGTTGATGCACCTCATCCACCGTCATTGCTTGAGAGTTTAGCTTACCGTTATGCTAGGCCCTAAATTTTTCCAAATGATCAAGGTCATACACACCTACAATCATTTGTGTTTCACCCCATTTACAAAAACCTTCATGGTAATCCATCCGGAAAACCAACCCTTTGTCACTTTGTTCAACTACCACCACCACATGAACCTTCCCAACATTTTGAATCTCTATTTTCTTCGTATAAGAAAATAGAAGCATCTCAATGATCTTCCATCAAGACCAACAAAACCACCACCTTTCACGAATGAAAAACCACGGTCATTGCTTGACCAAAATGAGTCTTTTGACCACAACCAAACACCACAACAAGAATATCACCACCCAAAACCATTGTTGTCTCACCTTATCTACAAAGACATCCATGATCCTCTAAACAATGAAATGAGGTTTATCCTAAACCACATTGTGGAACATCTCAAGTTTAGAGTCTCTAAAATGAAACAAAACCGTTTCTTTTGGAAAATGTTGCTCATTAAAACCAACAAACCAAGTTTAGAGCACCAACACCACCTCAAGTTTAGAGTCTCCAAAATGAAACAAAACCGTTTCTTTTGGAAAATGTTTCACCATTTAAACAAACAAACCAAAACCGTGTCACCCCCACAACATTCAAAATAAAACCCGCTACATCCTCCACCACCTAATTTTATTCTCAAACAACCTTACCCTTATTTTGGAAGAATGTTTCTCATTAAGGAAAGTGATGGTTTCCTTTTTATAGATGTAGGATTTTCATATTCTTAGTTTCTTTTTATTTGGTCTTTTATTTTTAGAAGTAGGATGTTATTCACATCATTTCTCGTTTTCGACTTCCTAAAAGTCAAATTTTACATGAAATTAATTTTATCCTACTATGAGATATGCTTTGTTTGTTGACCATTTAAAGTATTGTGATTGCACTATACCTTGTTATGGTAACTTGTATATCTTGTGTTTTAGAAACTAACTTTCTTTTTGTAGGATCATTTTTCATGTTTTCTTTCCTTGATACTCCATTTAGGGGAGTAATATTCAAGGGGGAGCATGAGTATTGCATTATTCCGCTTCACAACTCTTAGTTGTGTTTTAGACATGAAATGCTTTCATGACTTGTCTTGTGCGGAAACTAACCTTTTCTTGTAAGTTCAAAATCCATGTCTCCTCTCTTGGCACTCCATTTAGGGGGAGTATCGTCCAAGGGGGAGCAAGTACATACTTCCGCTTCGCTACTCTTCTTTTTGTTTCGACAAAAAGGGGGAGAATTTATATAAACTTGTGCTTATCACCTCATCTTTGCAAAAACAATTTTTTATACTAACTTTATAAGACTTAACACTAAAACTAGTGACTTACTTATAAATAAAGTTTATGTTTTGTCATCAACAAAAAGGGGGAGATTGTTAATACAAATATCGCCTAAAAACGTTATTTATATTTTACGATCTTTGCTAAGTTTTGTTAATGACAAAGTATGAAGTTTAGCAATAAGTAAATCATCACTTTAAGTGTTCAAGTCTTGTTTAACTAAGGTTTACATTTTCTTTTAAACAAAACATTGTTTTTATTTCTTAAATTAGAAAGTGTCTTGTCACATGACATTTAGGGTAAGCTTTGTCCATATACATTTATGGTAAGAAAGAGTCTTTGACTAACCTTATGCTTTCTTACAAGTCTTGTGTTTGACTAGAAGTAATGTGATGTGACCTTGTTTGGTTTGGGAGATTTATTGCAAAAACCAACTGCAGCCCTGACGGTACCCTGGGGGTACACGGGCGGAACCCATCTGAGGGTTCCGCCTGATCCGTCGGACCTGCAGAATGGTTTTCTATAAATACCAAACCATTTGTTAGTTTTGTAAAAACCCCTTTAGGTCATATTTTCACATACTCTCTCAACTAACTCAGTAACCTTTTGATTTGTGTGATTCTCTTATGTAGCAAGGGACTTCACAAGATCATTCAAGAAGTTACAAGCTTCAACTCTAAAGTTGCAAGTCTTGGTAGCTTGGTCATGTATAAGCTTTGGTAGTTTATACTTCATTTGTGTCATGTATGTAGAAGTGAGTGGTTAGTATTTTAGGCCTCAAAATACGTAGTGTGTCGGGAGTTGTTGTACCCTTGTAAAAGAACTAACGGGAGTGGTTGTACCCTTGGAAAAGAACTCGACATCTAGCTTTGTGTCGGTAAAAGTGTAAGCGACGAACGGGAGTGGTTGAACCCATGTAAAAGAACTCGACATTTAGCTTAGTGTCGGTAAAAATGTAAGCGACGAATGGGAGTGGTTGTACCCTTGTAAAAGAACTCGACATCTAGCTTAGTGTCGGTAAAAGTGTAAGCAACGTTGTAAAGGTTTTCTCCGCCGGTGAAAGGAGCTTGTTGATTAGTGCTTATAACTCTCGAGTTGGAAACTCGGGGCGTGGATGTAGGGCAAGGAAAAAGAGTCCTTGTAGCCGAACCACGATAAACAATCGTGTTGTGGTTTGATCGTTTCTTTCTTTATCTTTGCTTATTACATGTTGTCTTTTAGTTAGAATTGCTAATCACATATAAAGCTTTCCAAAAGAATTAAAACAAGTAAAGTTGTGTTTATATCTTGAAACAAATGTAAAGCTTTTCAAAGAACTAAAACAAGCAAAGTTAGGATCATCACAAGTAAAGCTTTTCAAAGTATGAAACAAGTAAAGTTAGAATTGTTATTCACATGAAAAGCTTTTCAAAGAATCAAACATATAAAGTTGTGTTTATATCTTTAAGCAAACGTAAAGTTTTTAAAAGGATATTTAACCTAAATAAGAATCGAAAAAGCGGTAAACTATTCAACCCCCCTTCTAGTTTTCCACAATACCGTTCCAAGATTACACCCAATCCTAAAGCACATAGCACACAAATACTATATGGTATATATCGTAGTTTAATAAACTCCTTATATACATCGTCAAATTGGTCAGATTTCCCAATATATATATTTAGCAATTTATTATCCTTTACATATACCACAACCTATGGGCGTCGTAGGATACGATGCCCATTAATATACTCATTTCGTATAGCCAAATAACTCGGTTTAACCTGTCGGTTAAGTAAGTTATTTAGTTATAGAAAATGTTTATATTAATCGTCATATATCCGTGACAACACAAAAGTCACAAACAATAACTTACCTGGACTCAAGAATATTACGCTACTCTCGTAGCATAATATATTTAGTCGTATTATTTATAATACAACTCGTGATTTTTGTTATTATTAATATACGCATTTATACAATTATATATACGTTATTCACGTCTATATATTTATATAAACGTTCATATTACCAATAATATTATTACGAGTTTTATTATTTGTCTTTTAAATTGTAAATAGTTATCGAGTCATACGAAATGGTCACATGTCCGAGTCATGACTCTCGGCTCATTGTCCAAGTCCAAAATAATATGTAAAAGTCATAATAATCAATACATCTCCGTCCAAATCAATCCCAATCCACGTGCTACAACAATAGGGTCCGACTACGACACCCGACTAACCTATCTCCGTCAATCTAAGTGACCGTCTCACAATCGGTCCCCACTTTACCACTTTTCGTCAATAACTTCTCAATACAATAATCCATTGTCGAGTCCAAACATGATCTCGACCCACAAGCATTCGGCCGAAAAGATCAACAATGCCAAATCAATATCAAATAACAGCAATTTAACAAGAAATAATAAATATAACCAAGGTCTATATTCGGGTTGGTTTACCAAGCCAAACCCGAGTCTTTCGACTCAAACAAGTCTCAGCACAAACCACGAGCCACAATGGCTCGAAGCAATAATCAAAGGTCACAAATAAGGCTCCAAGGAGCACACCCAAATTGCCCATTCGACCACAAAGGGTCTCGGCAACAATCAACCATATACGGCCATCAAGCCGTGACTCCATCGAGTTGAACCAAAATCCCAACGCAAGCAATACGTGAAACCACAACTCAAGACCAAGAGTAGCAAGTAAATCGAGCCCTAAGCTCGGATCTAACACCAAGCCGTGAGTCTTAGACTCACGGTTCAATCGAACCATCAAGAAATACACCAAACCCGGATACCAAACCTTTTAAGAAACACGTTTTCAACCAAAACCCAAATGTATTCCATGTTTTATACATAAACCCAACCGAATAGCTTTAAGTCGTGACCCTAGGTCACGATTTTATCAAAAATACGAGTGAAACTCGTCTCACCTTCGATCTTTAATACTCAAACCGTGACAACCTTCGAAAAACAAGAAAGTGGTGGTGAATTTGGTGGTGATTCGAGGTGAAATAAGGGGTAAATGGGCGCGTGTAGTGGTAGATCTAAGAGAGTAGGCGATGGGGAATTGATTGGTGGTGGCGGTGTAGAGTGGTGGCCGGCGGTGTGACTGTGGTGGTGGTCGGATGTGGGGCGGTTAGGGTTAGCCAAGAAAAGAGAGAGAGATGTGAAGAAGGTGAGGGTGTTGTGTGTGTTGTTTGTGAGCCGACCCAACAAGGACCAATTTGTATATTACTCTTTTTTAAATTTTTTTTTTTTTTTTTTTTTTTTTTATAATAATAATAATAGTAATAATAATAATATTACTAATAATTATGAGTGGGTAAAAAATGGTTAAGTGTAAGACACACGATCCGAAACCCGAACTCATTTCAAACGTTTAATATCTCTCGAAACATCCCGTAAATAATTAAATATAGTTGGACTCGTAAAATCGAGTCATAAAATTTTCGTTAGGTAATCCTGGTGCCGGAGTCAACGTAGTACCAAGTGAGAATACAAAATAAATCTCCAAATACAATTCCATAAAGAATCATTAAATAAATCTCAAATCCCATAACGATATTAAATATAATTAACTATAAAATAGGTATTACAAGTCCGTTACGAATAAAATTCCAAATAAAATTTATAAACGAACTTTAACGTAATGCGGGTTTTCAAAATGGCTCCCTAAATTGCCGGTTGTCACAGTGGGTGCTGAAATGGAATATGAAAATTGATGCTTTTGGGGGCTAAAATGGGGTCTAAAACGAGTGTTTTTAGGGGCCGAAATGGGTGGTTTTGGGGGGCTCAAATGGGTGAAAGTTCTGGGGCTGATGTTGGGGCATTTACGCGCAGAAATGAGGTCTGAGACAAGTGGATTTGAGTGCTGAAACAGGGGCTGAATTGGGTGCGTTTGAATGCTGAAATGGGTGCGTTTGGGGGCTGGAGTGGGGGCTGAAATGAGTGGATTTGAGTTAACTGATTTAAAGTGATTAGATTTGTGAATTAGAAGTTGTCAAACAGCTTTTTTGATGACGTCACGATTTTATAAAATTTAACTGATTTTGATGATGTCATAATTTTATAAAATTTCACACTAATTTTGATCTGTTAGTCATTTATGAGGTTAGATTTGTGAATTACAACTTATTACTACACATGTTTTGATAACTTCAGGTTTTTAACTGATTTTATGCTAATTTTGAACAGTGTGGATGAACAACATTAAGTGATTTATGACGCGGATAATCGGAGTTGTTAGTGTTTATGATTTGAGTGATTTTCGGTGAACATTGAGTCTGCGTGGTACTCTATTGGAGGTATAACTCTATTTATTTCAGTTTGTATGTATTTGTTTTAGTATGCGAGTATTGTTTATGTTGTGGTTTTTCTGTGTGTGCAGCATTTTACATAACTCTATTGGATTAGATTATTCTGTTGGCAATGATCAAGATTTGTATATGGTTTTGAATAGTTTAACATGGGATTAGATCAATAATTACACTTACAAGCATTGTTTCACAATATTTTCTTTTATATCCATCTTACATGCTAACTCAAGTTTGCATCTAAAAACACGTTTAACTGTTTTTTCCTTATTGTTTGCTTAATTCAATATACTTTAAAATGCTTATGGAGCTTCATTACTTTACGTAAAACACTCAATTTGGTTGTTGGTTATCAATTACCAAAACATTTTATACCAACAACAGTTGTTAAAAAGAATATACAATATAAAATAAAATAATTGCTTACTTCACAAAATATTAACATAATTCTCATAAACACAAACACGGCCGCCCCGCAGCAACGCGCGGGCTAACCCGCTTGTTAAATATATGCAAGATATCCTTATGTCAACTCTATCATATTAGTCTAGTATTATATAATTGGTCAATGGACTATTTATCGTAAATGAAGCATCACGTGGAATATATTAAAAGAGCGAGCTACAAGTTACCAATTATTTTTCCTTAGAAAACCAATTAGAAACATGCATGTTGGCAAATTGAATTACTAGTGTACCTTAAACAACGTTAAACAACATTAAACCAATTTGATGATGTCAAGTGGGATATAATTACGTATAAACAACGTTATCAGTCATTTTAGCGTGAATCTCAGCCGAAAGGTTTTCTTCTATTTATTTAATCAAGACTTCCAAAAAGCCATGTTTTGTTGTATGTGGTAAAAACTTATTATGCATGTTTAGTTACGAGTTAGTCAGTTTCACATATATAAGATAAGATTTTTTAGGTAAAGAGTTTAAACCCGATAAATATATTACTCTAAAAAACAGTTAAGTACAATAGGTTGGTGAGTGAATCTCACATCTCAGCCCGTTAAATTGACGATAAAAGATACATAACAAGACATCACTACTCCTATGATCAAAAGATATGTAACAACTTGCATGTCAAAGCTGGATTCAAACTATATATTACCACTGAACACTAGTCATTAATTAGGATAAATGAATATAAATAAGTTTAAAAGATGTACCTAAAGATAGACGACTTAATCATTTTTCACGTTCGAATCTTGACCGACGGGGAATAGATCGAAACACTTTAGTTTATGCTCCTATCAACTTACTAGGCAGCTTATTTCTAACATACTCATATATACCTTGTTGTTAAAAAAAAAGACCTAATATGAGTCTTGCAAGAATCGACACATTTACTAGAATGAAAAGATCATTTAATTGGACAATGAATACTTAGAGCACAAGGTGCAGAGGGAGAAGGCGACCTCGCCGTCCTAGTTGGCAAAGACAACGGCGAGCCGTTGCTCGCCGCTACACCAAACGGCCCTCGCCGTTGCTCGCCGTTGGTCACCTCCCCGTGGCCACGGCGAAGCAAAATTCTGACAACATGCACAGGTTAACGTTTGAGAATTTGTGATAATGGGAAACATTACCGTTTAAACACCAACGGTTGTGTTTGTTTGTTTGTTTTTTTGTTTTTTTTTTTCCTCCCCTCTTTTACAACTATAAATACTAATCTTCTTCCATTCTCTTCACTACATTCAACAATCTAATCTAAATATTTCTATACCTCTTCTCCTAAGCAAAAAAAAATGTCTCAAAACCCAAACGAATGAGGTTATTTCACGAACCTCCTAACGTCAAACCAACGTCAATACGGGGGAGCCTCAAACTCTTCTAGTCCCTCGTCTCAAAGTCCAAACCCTTCACCGCCATACGGTTCGCAACCATTAAATCCGAATGACATTTACCGTAACCAACAATACGCGTTTCAACAAGGATTCGCAAGTCAACAACAATTCAATTCGTCGCCACAATTTTATAACCCGAATCAACCATCCACTTTTCCTCAATCACAACCAATACAAGCGTCACAACCAAATCAAGGTATGTTTAAAGTACCTAAGCCAAGATCACTGCCCAAAGGCCGAGGAAAAAAAACCAAAGCCCAAAGAGGAAAAAACGTCGTAAATTTGGACGCGGACGATGACGATGACTTGCAAGAAGCTGCTCATACGCGTGTGCGAAAGTTGTGGTCAAAACAAGAAGAAACGATTCTTGCGGAAGCGTGGATAGAAGTTTCCCAAGACGAAGATCTGGGAAATGACAAAGAGAATGAATTCTTTTGGAACGAAATTCATGCACTTTTCAACGAGCGGACTACTGAAGCCCCACGAACCAAAAACATGTTATCCGGTAAATGGTCAAGGATCAATGCCAACTGCCAAAAATTCAACGCTATTTATAAACATTTAGAGCGTCGCAGTGGTGAAAATGAGCATGATCATGTCGAGAATGCCAAAACGAACTTCTCACAACGCTTTGGACAGAGGGGTTTCACTTTGGTTCACGTTTGGGATATCCTGAAACGCTACCCGAAATGGGATGCTGAAGAACCTCTAGACATTACATGTCTTGAGGATATATTCGGGCCGGACAAACGACCTCGTCCCGAAAGAAACAACAGGCGACCTGGAAAGAAACAAAAGTCGACGGAAACGTCGAGTGCGGCGAGTTCCGGGGGGAGTCAAACGAGTACTTTTTCGGGATAATTATCCGAAAAGTATAATCAAGCGAAAGACGCTCAAACGGCTTGTTACGAGGCGCGGAGGAAGAGGGAGGAAAAGGCGTTCGAGAAAGAAGCTGCGTTGTTGGAGTGGCAGGATATGCAGATGCTAATGCTCGATCCAAACATGGTTACTGACCCGGTTAGAGCCGAAGTAATTCGCAAGAGACAAGCAAGAATAACTCAGAAATACCAAAATCTCGACCGCGAAGATGACGAATAAAATGTTTACTTTTCGTATTAGTATCGTATGTTTTTTTTTCGTATCGTATTTTCTTTTCCATATTGTATGCGTGTTTTTTTTCTCGTATCGTATTTTTTTTTCCGTATTGTAACTTTTTATTTTATGAAATAAAATTAGTATGTTTTGTTATTTTTTAGTATTTGTGAAATTAATTTAATTTATTTAATGAAATGAATAAAAAAATAAATGTGTAAGAGGTGGGGCCCTAATGAGAAAGTTGAGATTTGTTGTTTGGTGAGGGGGGGTTTGTTGTGGTTAGTTGAAGTTGAGGTGTTTAGTGATGTAGCAGGGGTGGGGCCCGAATGAAGAGGCTAAGCCTCTTCACTGCACCTTGTGCTCTTAGAAACTTCACTAATTTATATCAACAACTTAATGAAGAAAAATCAAGCGATATGAAAATCTTAATTGCGAGATCTATGATCCTATAAACGCAGTTCGTTTTCTTACCAACATAATTTATAATCCTTTAGATACCTGCAAATCCTAATCTATATTTATGAGTCTTAATGTACATAAATTTGTGACAACAAACGTGCGTCGATGTCATGCGTTAAACACTCTAAGGAGGAGCTCAATCACGTAAAAAGTGGATTAAAAAGACGATTTACAAAGAATTGAAAACATGAAACATTTCTTGGTGGTTAATCAACAACACATAAAAGACCCTATCTTTTCAACCGAAATTGTGCACGAACGTTTTCACATGCAACCCAAGATATGGATTCGTAAGTACATTTATGTGCTTGATCGTGTAAACTAAATAATTCCCTTTATTTATTTGGTAACTAAATATTCCCTACATATATATAAAATCATCAAGGTTGAAATCTCCATCATCGAAGCTGAAAATTTCATCAATTGTCATGTGGCTTTGAAACATATCTCCATTATTCGAACCACTGATTAGACAGTTCTGAGAATTGCTCTCTTGAGTTGATACTTCGTGATAATCATGCATATGGGATACCTCGTAACTTGACTCATGGCTAAAAAGCTGATCACGCGACTTTCCTATATCTTTTCGTAACTCATCTAGGCTAATCCAATCAGCAAATAGAATTTTCGGTAAAGTGGTAATTTGGGAAGCTGGTGGAACCAATTGGTTCATGTCAGCAGACAAACTGTTGATGAAGCTGGATGCATTTATGCACGATGAAGATGGTTCCGTACTTCTCATGTTTGTGCTTATGTAATCAGTTTTAGGATTAGTTTGAAGATGTTGCAGTTCTTCTATCCTCTTCTTGAGGTGAGAATTCCAGTAGTTCTTTATCTCGTTATCAGTCCGTCCAGGCAAATGTTGTGCTATCTGAGACCACCTGGCAGACGAATATAATTATAAGTTTCAAAATATAAGAATGAATAAGCACACTTATAGTTGCATGCGACCAAATACAACTAGTTATAAAACCATTCACATACATGTGTACAACCTAAGTAGCAGCGGTTCCTACGTACTTCAGTACTTCACTTTCAACCTTAAAGTGAGATTACATATCAATCAGTTACCCGTTTTCCTTTCGTTTTCAACACAAAAGAAACCATAGATATACACATATATATATTTGGTGTTCCTGATCTGAACTTTAGTAATATATTGAAAACAAAACAGTCTGCAGGTTTATTTCATAATAGGAATTTATGGCAAATTAAGTCCCATGACATACAATTAAACATCTATATTTGAATAGATAAATGTTTTCTCACAAAAACAAATTTCTGAAAATGTATTGACAACTAAGTCAATAACTTAATTAGTGTAACGGTTTATTCCCCTATAATAATAAGTTGAACATGAATAGACCTATAAAAAAGCTTGCTTGACCTTTTCTTTGCATAAGGTCCACGAGGGTTTACTTAAGCTGGTAGTCATATTTTTAATTTTAAATGTTGTTCTTATTTAAGTCCACCATAGTGACGTTTGAAAGAATTGAAAAGAATCCGATGGGAGATTTTAGTAGTGCGAATGCAAGGGTAATTACTTGTTGTCTAGCAATCGATGAAGGCTCGAAATTGTTTCGTCTTCTTGCAAGGAAAATTTACCCCGCTTCAATCCTGGCCTCAGATAATTAATCCACCTCAATCTGCAACTCTTTCCGTTCCTTTGCAAGCCTAATATGATGGCCATAAATTGTATAAAATACACGAGCAATAATGAAAGAATGTCGATATGCCATGCATCAAAATTATAATCAATGATGGTGTTCCAAAATGGAACGTACTAAAAGACCATACTAAAGATCATATTAAAAGACCACACATATATATTCTGGCAAAATGGCAACAACTAAACGATGATTTTATTTATGGTAAATTGCTCTTGTTTTGATAACACGTGTGTTCAATCCATGAATGGAGTTACGTACCTGCATTGATGGAGACTGAACTCCAGCAACTATGGCCGTAGTTCATCACATAATCTTTTAGCTTTTGGTCCTCATCCGGTGACCATAGCCCTTTCTTGTGCTTTGGACACGGCTTTTCTGATGCCTTGCACTTCATTTTTCAGGTAAAACCTTTGAGTAACCTTAAAAGTAAAGAGTATGAATTTTATGGGTGTGATATCTAATTAGTAGGGGTAAGGAATAGGAAATTAAGATATTGATCAGTTAATGTACAAGGGACTGTAGATGCATAGCAGCTTGGTATTTAAAGAAAACATTGGCTTCTCAAATGAATGTTTCGAAGTTTTATATTTAATAAACACCCATGAGGTCAATGATTAATGAAAGCCACATAACGAGATTATTAGTAAAAAAAAAAAAAAAAAAAAAAAAAAAAAAAAAAAAAAAAAAAGGAATAATTTGTTGAAGATTAGTTAACCATACTCAATAACTAATAAAGACTTAGACAACGAAAGTAGGGTCGGACTTAGATTAATTAACTTAAAATTTTCAAGGTCAATTTTTCGACGGCCAATACTAGACGTTTTGTTCCCATTTGGTTAATTATTCATGCGGAAAAAAAAGGTGAAAACATAAAATGAGTGTTTGAATAGTTGTTTTGTTGAAGGGAAACAAGTGTTTGACATCTAGGTGACTAGGTGTAACATGCATGGTGATAACTCCTTCGATAGATGTTTGTTTTTACTAGTATTTATGATCTGCATAGATGCCAATTTTATTATTTTGCAGTGACTTTTGCTTAGGGTTAACTTTGGATTTATTTTTTCTAGTTTAATTAGGAGTTTTTGGGAATAAAGATAACTTTCTTGTCAATCTATTTTATTCTTATAAATGGAGGGCTTATTATCATTGTGATTAACCTTTTGATCTTTAATAAACTTGTAAGTTTCAAGAGTTTTTTCTTGTTATTGTTTTATTCTCTTAAGGTTTTATCCTCATCGCTTTGAACGATAACCATTAAATTAAGGTTTTATCAAAAGTTGCTTTCGCGTCATGCATCATTTCACATCAGAGCTTGTTAGTATCTTGATGGTAAATAGCGTAGAAGATTTTAAAACTCATACCGTTGGCAGGGTATGGTTTGTATAACACATGGATCATGATTTTATCAAAATCATGACCAAATTCAACTATCTATCAAAGACTATGTGTCGTATTGCTAGGTGGAGGTAACAACCACAAAAATCACGAGGGTGGTAGTCTGAAAGGTCGAAGAATTAGTCATCCATATGATATTTTGATGACAACCGTAGATGCATCCATTCCCCGATCAACAATAGGCCGGTTGGTTGAAGAATGAGAGGAGAAAAAGATGGAGGATCAGCTACCTTTTGTTAAGTTGTCTTAGTCAAAGGACTTAATCGATAATTCAGTATGTTATTTGGTTATTGATGGTTGTTAGTTTCAATAATTTGGTTTTGAGAAAATTGGTAAATTTCCTAAAATTACCCACGGAGATTTGTCTAATTGAAGGTTACCAAGTTTGTGGGGTTTTAGTGTCCATCGAAATAATTTATATACCAAAAGTACTTTGTGTTGTGGATGATCTTGACGTGTGCCATATTTTATTTGGAAAACCTTGGTGACGTGAGGTTAAGGTCATGTATAATCTTCCAAAAAATGTCTACCCTTTTTCATGAGTAGGAAAAATAATTGATTTGGTTCCACCCGAAGGAAATCACAATTACCAAAGGTTGAGGTAAAGATTGAAGAAAAGACATTGGAGATCAAGGTTGATGAAGAACATTTTAAAGCCGAATATCAAGAACCTCAAGTTTGTGACACATTCAATGGAAAATAAGAACAACAATAAAAAGTGGTATGAAAGACTTGTTGAAAAAGAAAATGTTACAGTTTAGCATCTAGGTTCGTGATGCAGGTTTTACCGACCAAGTTTTAATATTTATAAAGTCTCGTTTACCTAAGGTCTACCTTTTACGCACTAACTGACAGTGTATCCGGTCGTGTGTGGTATAGTCAAATGGTAAAGCCGAGGTCGTCCCAAGAGCTAAGGTGCGGAAATTATCTAAGTTCGTGTCACGTTTAAAAGGGGGTTTTGAGTTGAAAGATTAATTAAACTAATTAAAAGTAATAACAAGACAATAAAGTAAATGGAAGGAAATCAGTAAAGAGAAGTAGTGTTAACCTAATTACTACTCTTGTTATGATCATGACTAGTTTTCCTATAGGTGATTCCTATCATATCATTCGGGGATTCAATATTCATTTCGGGTCAGATGGTCAAATTCGCATAGATCTATCTTATACCTTGTCCTATCCAAAGCTAATGTAAAGCCTTGGGTTCATTGGTACGAAGACATAAGAGTCATTAAGTGCCTCTACTAACATGGACAAGGCTAACGAATGCGGCATGGTCAGATCTTACACCCCTCTAACTCCGTTAAGTGTCTAGCATTGGTAAGTGGTCTTAGGGTTAATTCGCATGTGTATAGTGATATTGCTATCACCAAGTCACATCCCTAGCGACTTGCTTCCTAGGGTTAATTCCACAAGTATCTAGAGAACAACCAGCGCTAATCACTACGGGAACTAGAGTGTCCCAAGCCTCGCCATGAAAGTAAACAAACAATAGATAATAGATGCGTTGAAAACTAAATCAATAACATGATAATTTCATAACTAGGCTAACACCAAAAGGTGTTTAGCCACTCATGTTCATAAGTAAAACAACGTTGAGTTAATACAAATCTAAGCATGAATCGAATACAAAGTAAAGGAATGAAAACACTTATGATCAGTGTGCGATTCCTCCCTTGGAAATGACTTGGACGTGGCTAGAACTTCGTTCTCCCCCCTTCCTGAGTTTTTTCCAACATTGTTGTGGTGAAGAGATGGGAAGTGATATGAAAAACTCGGAATTAGGGTTGGTATTTATAGGCCCCGACTATATATGTTACGGCGTAGGTAGATGAACCTCTACGCCGTAGTTAGTGCATAATCCATAATTTCCACGTATTTGCTCCAAAGTTCTTCCATTTTCGCATAAGTTCGTTCTTTTACTCATCTTTACCCTGAAACCAAAATAGGAAGAAATAAGAGTATATATTCTTTATAAAAGTATAAAAGATGAGTATTTTAAGGGGGAAATTAACACTTAGATTGGGGGTAAATTTGATGTTATCAAATATCCCCCCACTTGAACTCTACTTGCCCTCAAGTAGACCTTACAAAAATGATTTTCAAAAAGATATCCCCCAAGAAACTGGAGAATATAAATTAAAAACTCCCTATGCTAGAATTTATCAAAGCCGAACACCTCACAAAATTGGAACAAACACTCACATCTCTCTCCTAATCTAAGTGTTAATTTTGGGGTGATCACTCAACGCACAGTCATATAATGTATTCTATCATAGGCTTGGCAGTTACACAAATATCTACCACTAGGGCTAAGGTCAAAACAATTCTTAAAGGCAATATTGGGTGAACACATATAAGGCTATTTTGGGTGTAGCGTTGTTACTAACTTACTACGGCAAGGGCGACAAAGGCAATGGTACATGACCGGAACGTCGGGCAAGACACCAATGACTGCTCAAATCCCTCACCTAAGCATGATTCACAACTAAAGGGTAGGATAAGACATGGGATGCACAATAATGGTGTAAAATGAAAAAGAAAACAAATAGTCTTAGCCTTTAATCGAGTTGCTACTACTTGCCGTTCATCCAAAGTCCAAGTTTTAAAATGCGAGAATTGGATCACGTAACAAGTGTGTGCCATTAGAGGACGTCATGATGGGCACCACACTTGGTCTTCATGTTGGTGATTAAGAACCAACAACTTCATTCTTCAAATATGACCGAAGTGGCCTCTTCGATGCTAAATCTTTCAAAGCTCTCATTACAGTGCTTTATAAGGGTGCACCAAAGTTAACATATCTACAAACGGAAATTCACACATTTTTTTAATAACATAACATATCCCCCCACTTGGGATGAACAATACATGTACAATAGTGGGTTTTCTCATGATCTTCAATGATGAGTCTTCAACGTAGGTGTGATTCCTGAACCTCTTGACTTGGCCCTCAAATTAGAACAAGTGGCAACTTCCCAATCATAAACAAAGACTACACGGTAGGCTAAGGTGTATAGGTGTATCGAGACAATAATGTGGGTAAGAAACGAAAGGATAGGCTCAATAGGGTGTATCTAGGGGTATCTTGCACTAAAGGTGAGTGCAACAAAGGGTTTTAACACGGGGGTCGAATAGTCGATGTGACTAATCGATAAACACACACATTATTTGGGTGATAATCCTAAAATATTGCCTTCTTAAAAAGTTTCATTCAAATGTATTAAGAAATCTCAATACACTACTCGTACACGGTTTCAAAATGATGTAAAAGCCAAGTTCTAAAGTTTACAAACTACCGGCACACTCATATTTTTGGTGGATTTGGGGTAAAACAGGGTGAAACTGAAATAGGCTAAACCTCACCATGGTATTAAGGGTTAATGTGCTCGGCTAAAGTCCATTCTAGTTAGGTTCGGAAAAACATGTCAAAAGTTTTAAAAGTGACATAATTTTTCAAAATAAACTAGAAAGTTAAGGGCAAAACAAAGTTCAAGTAAATAATTCTACTCCCGTCCCCCCACTTGAATTGTATAAAGTCCCTTTTGTACATAAAATAAAAAATAAGGAGGAAAAGTTTAATTAGAACGAGAACTTCCCTGAAATTCACTCTTGAAAATAGAAGGATCGTGTTGAGAAACGTGCCTTCACTACAACTTATGAGCAAATTTCAATTCCATGGAATCACACAACTACCAAAAGCATAAAACCTAAAAAGAAAAAGAAAAATAAAAAGAAAAACCTAACTCACTTTTGTAGGAATCACGGTTGCATTTAGTGTATGCAACAAACCTTTTAAACCACTTGATGTCCCAAGTGGACGAGTGAAGTCTCGTGAGGGTTTACAGGGAACACACCCACAAAGTTCATTTAAAAACTAATACAAGTTTAAAGAATGTTTTGTAAAATAAAAAGCATATTTAAGGTTAAGAAGGTAGCTACGGCGTAGCTTAAATGGAGTGCTACGCCGTAGTTGCTGAATAAATCCAGTATGAAACCTGGAGGGTGCTACGGCGTAGTCAATGGAAGAGCTACGCCGTGACAAGGCCCTGGAGAATATTTCTTGGAGTAAAAGTCCAAAAATTTTTTCCCCATCGCAATGCTTCCTTTCGTACCTGCAAAATATTAATACAAAACATACCAAACCAACAAGATAGAGAAAATAAAATGAAAAGGATAATTCGGGTTGTCTCCCGAAAGAGCACTTTTGTTTATTATCGATTCTTTAAGTTAGACTCACTGTTGCGACCTTCAAGTAGGTTCTAGGGCATTCTTGCCCTTGTTCTTGTTCCACGGAGTTGGTGAGTGGTCCCAAACTTTGGGAGCGATACGTGGTGTCATGCTATATAGATCTTCAACTAAGAAGTTAGCTTTGACCCATTCGTCACGATATTGCATCTCTACTTGTTTGTTTAGTCGTCTTTCACCGAACTTTACCTTAATCCAATTTTCGAACGATAAACCAAGGTATCCTACTTGATCCCTTTTGTTTGCGTTAAAACATGCCCACTCATTACGTTTGGCTAGATTTAGTTCGGGACTCCTTCCTCCATCGCATTTCCCTTTGAAAGGATCACATGTGGGCCAAGCTTGGGTTGTTCCTCTATATGTCATAATTGCTGGCGTACAAAAGTGAACCGTCCATTTCACCTTTTCGTTCAACCTTGCATGCATGAAATGGTCTTGAAACCATGTTTTATTGATAAGCCTCTCATCTTAGAAATACCACCAAACCTTCGCTTCCTTCTTTAATCTCCTGATTGAAAACATTCCTCCTCCATTACAATATTCGACGATGGGATCACATGTAGGAAGGGTTATTTTTTATCCGTTGACCATGGTTGTTGATGGTCTTCAACAGTGAAGTTTTGCAGCAATAATTACTCGGCCCCCTTCCTCGTCTCCCGCTTCTAACCTTATATCTTCTTTATCAGTGTCATCCCAAAGAGATTCGTCATCTGAATATGAGTTGACCTCTTGCTCATATTTTGAGCACGATGGAGTTGTATAAGAGAATACATCATCGGAGATTTGGAGGATTGGCGAGATCTCTTCTCCCATTAGATCATCTTTACAAGAACTTGTTTCTTCCTTATGCAAAATTGAGGAAACCATGTTCATATTGAACACAACCCTTTCATCGTATACTCCAAATGATATTTCTTTCTTGAGTACATCTATTTTAGTGTGTGCAGTGGCGAGAAATGCTCTTCCTAAAATCAGGTCCTCCTTCGGAACATTAGCCATATCAATGACTACAAAGTCTGCAGGGAACAAAAAATTGTTGATCTTTAAGATGATATTATCTACTATACCGATAGGGCTCGTTTTAGTAGTGTCAGCCATTTCGATCCTCAAATTAATTTTCCGCAAGCTTGTAAGTTTCAGGGATAGGAACAAAGATAATGACATAATGTTTATACTTGATCCCACATCGGCTAACACAAATAAGTTAGAATCACCGATTTTGCAGGGCACCACAAAGCTTTCTGAGCTGTCTTCTTTCTTGGGTAACTGGCAGGGGATCTTCTCATGAGATTCGGCCTTTTCTTGCGAAGGGTTCCTTTCTCCATCATCTTCTGTGAAAACTGCCTTGCATTCTACAATGGACTTCTTGTTTTCTTTAATAATGTTGTTCTTGTGGATGCTATCAGCCAAATTCTCAATCACTGCTTCAAGATTCTTTAGAGATTCATCATTGTTAGCAAGGCTTTTGTTAATTAGTGGCTTCTTGAAAGTTCTTCAACCATATATCTTGCTCTCCCTGTTTCTTCCTAGAATCTTCGAGGTACTTATTTATAGTATCCTCGAGGCTTGATCTTCTCTCTACATAAGGTTACCGATTATATCCATATAGCCCTGTTCGATACCCATTACCTTGGAATGGTCTACCTTCCCCATATTTCACTTCCTCCGTTTTACCATCGCCCTCATTCAAAGGGCAATCTTTAGACAAGTGGGGTCCTTCACAAACTTCGTAACTAACTTGAATAGCATGGACATTTTCCTTCAGTTTCTTCATGTCACGACCCAAGCTTTCGAGTATGTTGGTGATTAAGGTAATTCCATCCGAGTTTCCAGCAATGCTTCTATTACTTCCACCTTCGTGCCACTTCTGAGAGTGGTCTGCCATATCTTCAATAGCTTTTAAAGCTTGAGCCGGAGTCATACTAGGGATTGGTCCCTGAAAATCTAGCATTTGGCGGGTTGAGATGTTGATCCCCTTGTAAAAAATGTTGACCATTTGTTGCTTGTTGAGATCATGAGTAGGGCACTTGTACAAAAGGTCATTGTACCTATCCCAAGCTTGGTACAATGTTTCATCCCCATCTTGCTTGAAGTTGTGAATATCTTCAAGCTGTTTTGCCGTCCTTGAAGGAGGGCAATATCTTTGGATGAAATGCTTCTTCAAAAGAGCCCAAGTGTTCACTGTCCCTACTGGTAGTCTATCGATCCATCTCTTTGCAGCTCTAGTCAATGTCATCGAGAATACCCTGAGCATTATCGCATCATGAGATACTCCCGGAATGTTGAATAAACTGACAATGTAGGGAACATTGTCAATGTGCTCGTGAGCATCTACCGTCTTGCTTCCTGAAAATGGGTCTTTACGCAGTTCCCTTATGAATTGATTTTTAATTTCGAACTGCACATCATCCCCAATAGCCGGCCTAACCAAACCAGGCCCTTGCTCTTCTCGTGTAAGAGCCAAGTATTCTTCAAGCGTGAGGTTGTCAATGTCAATTGCGGCCATAACACCTGAAACTTGAAAATAACCGTGAGTCCTGAAAAGAAAATAAAACAAAATTTAAAAACTCAAATAAAATCCTAATAGTTCCCCGGCTGCGGCGCCAAAAACTTGATACATGTTTTACTGACCAGGTTTTAATATTTATAAAGCCTCGTTTACCTAAGGTCTATCTTTTACGCACTAACAGACAGTGTATCCGGTCGTGTGTGGTATAGTCAAATGGTAAAGCCGAGGTCGTCCCAAGAGCTAAGGTGCGGAAATTATCTAAGTTCATGTCACGTTTAAAAGGGGGTTTTGAGTTGAAAGATTAATTAAACTAATTAAAAGTAATAACAAGACAATAAAGTAAATGGAAGGAAATCAGTAAAGAGAAGTAGTGTTAACCTAATTACTACTCTTGTTATGATCATGACTAGTTTTCCTATAGGTGCATCCTATCATATCGTTCGGGGATTCAATATTCATTTCGGGTCAAATGGTCAAATTCGCCTAGATCTATCTTATACATTGTCCTATCCAAAGCTATTGTAAAGCCTTGGGTTCATTGGTACGAAGACATAAGAGTCATTAAGTGCCTCTACTAATATGGACAAGGCTAACAAATGTGGCATGGTCAGATCTTACACCCCTCTAACTCCGTTAAGTGTCTAGCATTGGTAGGTGGTCCTAGGGTTAATTCGCACGTGTATGATGATATTGCTATCACCAAGTCACATCCCTAGCGACTTGCTTCCTAGGGTTAATTCCACAAGTATCTAGAGAACAACCAACGCTAATCACTACGGGAACTAGAGTGTCCCAAGACTCGCCATGAAAGTAAACAAACAATAGATAATAGATGCATGGAAAACTAAATCAATAACATAATACTTTCATAACTAGGCTAACACCAAAAGGTGTTTAGCCACTCATATTCATAATTGCAGTATTGATTTAATATAAATCTAAGCATGAATCGAATACAAAGTAAATGAATGAAAACACTTATGATCGGTGTGTGATTCCTCCCTTGGAAATGACTTGGATGTGGCTAGAACTTCGTTCTCCCTCCTTCCTAAGTTTTTCCCAACGTTGCTGTGGTGAAGATATGGGAAGTGATATGAAAAACTCGGAATTAGGGTTGGTATTTATAGGCCCCGACTATGTTACGGCGTAGCGTATTAGAGTTGCTACGCCGTAACCTTTGCAAATTGTGTTACGCCGTAACTTGATCAAGTGTTACGGGCGTAAAGTCTTGATGATAATCATCCTACGGCGTAGTAGATAAGGTGGCTACGCCGTAGCTTCTTCCTTGGCCTTGTTAGTTCTTTACTGCCTCAAATGAGATCGTATGTCGTAGCTTGGAAAGTTGCCTACTCCGTAGTGTTCTTTAGTGGACTTCTACGCCGTAGCCTGTTGTTGGGCTACGCCGTAGTCTTCATAAATTCTTCATTACGCTGTAGGTAGGAAAGCTTCTACGGCGTAGTCTTCATGAAGCCTTGCTATGGCGTAGGTAGATGAACCTCTATGCCGTATTTAGTGCAAAATCCATAATTTCCACGTATTTGCTCTAAAGTCCTTCCATTTTCACTTAAGTTCGTTCTTTTACTCATCTTTACCCTAAAACCAAAATAGGAAGAAATAAGAGTATATATTCTTCATAAAAGTATAAAAGATGAGTATTTTAAGGGGGAAATTAACACTTAGATTGGGGGTAAATTTGATGTTATCAGTTCGCCTTAACTCTTAAACCCCAATAACTTAGATTGTTCATCTCTGATACACTTTTATTGATTCTACTAGTTAGGTAACTAATCTTAAGGTTTGTTACAAACCGAATTTATCATTTGTTGCTATTGGGTTTTCATTCAATTTTCTAGGGTTAGGGTCCTAAAAGGTTTGTTGTCTTCTACTCGCTGAGATATACTCGTGTGCTCAATTAGTTTTTAGTTAGGAAAAATACCCAAAGTAGACTAGTTTCCTTTTGACTTATGACTTTCTAGATCATTTTTTTGGGTGAGCCAAAACTAGACCGAGGGCAACTACCACGTTGGGCAACTCTTGTCTATTGACTAGAATACCCTTCTGTACCAAACCTTATTACAAAATCCATAATCCAGAATCCGGTGACATTTATCTCAGTTACATATCATCCCCATCATATCATCACCATCACTAATATCATCACCAAGAGTTCATAACTCTCGACACATATAAAAACCACTGCCAGTAACAAAAAAAACCCAACACACCAAAACCAACACAATTATTCAAAACACATACCAACAGATACTCATTCACACCCACTCAAAATCTTTACATCGATCTAAACACAACTAGTCAACAAAACCCATCACAAGAATTAACCACCAATTTATGCTTCAAATTAGGATTTGTGAAAGGTGGATGAGTAACCGTGAGTGTGCCATTGTTTTGTTGTTGTTGATTTAGTTGGGGATAGAAGAATAGTGGTGGTTCTGGTTTTAGAAATAGGGGCGATGGGATTTTGTAACAACATTTATTGGAGATGGGTAATTTAGTCATTTCAAATTTAGTACTTTGGACACTTGTCGATTGTCGTTGACACGTGTTGATTCGTGGTTCGGACAGCACAAGTTGCCAGGCAACCAATTTATTTTTTTTCTCACCCAAAAAATGATCTAGAAAGTGATAAGTCAAAAGGAAACTTGTCTACTTCGGGAATTTTCCTTTATATTTATTTCTTCTTTACGTGTTTATAAGTACATTTCTGCGTTTCAAGTCTTAACCTAATTAGGTTTTTTAGCTACTCGTGCTTGTGCTGGGTTTTGTTCTAGTGGCTGATTATTGGATTGTGATGTATTGGGATGTGAGAGTTGCATGGTTTGATCACGAAACATTGTTTTCTTGCTTCGGGAGGTAGGGTTAGAAATCATAGGAAAAAGGATACTGATGGGAGTAGTTTGGAACACTCTAAATGGTGTCGATATTCCTATTAATGATTCGAATGTTTCTCATCTAGTAGACGAATTATTGGGGGACTCTGTTAAGGGAGATAAAGAGGTTGATGATGGAAGGTTGGCCGATCATACTGATAGTAGGGAGACGAATAAATAGACCTATGATAGTGATTAGAGTCAGTTTCCAAGCTTGTCGAATGCTTTCAGTAGTCCACGTCCATCGTCGTTAGCTAAAAACTTCATGTTATTGACAGACAAATGGTTGAGGGTAAATTGTATTAATGGGTAAGGATGGGAAGCCCTTAAAACCTACTCGAAGTACGTATGTAGCTCCTTCATCTCAAGAAAATGTTTTGCGTGTGGATTAGCAGCTGGTAAAAACTATGTTTCACGACGGGTGTGAAGGTAATATTCACCAGGCGACTAGATTAGCATGTAAGAGTTTTGAGGAGGCCATGCAAGGTGCTACATCTTTTGCTAAGATTCTTAATGCTGAAACGTCTACAAGGTCAATTTTCGTCTTCTTGACACATTTAATGACGCTGACTTAATGATCCCTATATTGTCAGTCAAAAAGGTTAACATTAGATGTGCTAGTACATTGTACAGATATTTCATTGGCAAGACGGTGGCGTTTCCCGTAGTTCAACACTTTGCTAGAACTATGTTGGATAAGTGTGGTCTCAAACGTATCCTGATGAACACAAGATTTCTTTTTCTTTAAATTTTCAACGGAAGAGAACATGGAGGTTGTACTACTAAACGTCCCTTGGATGATTCGTACAGTTCCGATAATTCTCAATACTTAGTCAGCTAGTGGCAAAAGATGATTTAAGATGGATTCCGATTTGGGTCAAACTACATGATGTCTTTATGACCGCGTACACAGGTGATGAGTTAAGTATAATAGCATCAAAACTAGTCATGCCCGTGCTTCTTAATTTTAATATGAAAACTATGTGTGAGGAGTTGTGGGGTACAAATAGCTATGTTCGTGCACTTATCGAGTTTAATGCTGAAATTGATTTCAAATGTCATTTGGTGGCTAATGCCCTTTGTTAGATGCACCCGATTTTGAATGACCATTCAATTTGAGTACGAATTGACCCACCGAGATGTGATTCATGTAAGATATTTGGTCATATGGATAGTCAATGCTCGAAGAATGTTAATGTTTCAAAACCTAATGTGGCGTCAAATAAAAATCCAAGGAGAAGGGTTTATGGATGTGAGACGTAATGGATCAAACAATAGGAAATTTGAAGGTGTAAATGTTAAAAAAAATTGTTTATGAGCCTAAACAAGCAACGTCAAAGGTGGGTTCTATTACTAAGGATTACATTAAGGAGGTGTTAACTTCTAGACAACCAAATATGGATGCAAACTTGGTGAAAACCACAAACGCCTTTGATATTCTTACTTAATTGGAAGGTAGGAAAAAGGATAATATAGAGCTGGATCAGAATGTGACTAACGTGCCTAATAATGTTACTTATGTGGTTGATGGCAAGTGACCAATGAACAACCAACTTCTAATTTGTCTTCCAAGTCAAAAGATGTTAAACATTCTCCTAATTGGGCCATGAATCCTAACGTTGTTAAACTTGTGTCTATGAGTTTGTCCGTGCATGTTAGTGATGACAGTGAAAGTGTTGTGGAGGATGTTTTTGATGAAACTGGGAGCTTTAAGATGTACGTTCTTCAGGAAGGTGGTCAACGATAGCGAGTGTTCGTGGACATTAGTAAGATAAAAGTGGTGAAGAGTACCTAAGACACCATCTGAGAGACGATTGTCCTTAGGAATGGCAGGTACTATTGGCGATTCATTTCTATCTTTCTATAGATTGCGTAGGCATCGCGGAGGTGGAAGATCCATAAGAGGAACTGTGTGATACATGGTTTAAAGTTGGGAAATAGAACTTGGAGATGAGATTTGTATGGAGCAGGAAGTGTTATCTACACGGATCATAAGAATCTTTAGCATATATTAGACAAGAGGTTAATGTATGTTGAAGAGAAGTTGGGTGTGGAATTTCTCAGTGACAACGATTGTCTGATTCGCCACCGTCAAGGAAGGGCGGACATCGTGGTAAGAGCGCTGAGCGGGAGTGAACGAGTGGAACTTAGATGTTTGTGAGCAATGATTATGATAATTCAGTTCGGAGTTAAGAGGATGATATGGACAGCCTAGAGAGAGATGTTCAAGGATGAGAACATGTAAGAAGAATGATTACTTGGTTTAGACCAGTAAATGGAAGGGAACGAAGATGGAGGAATGTACTTTGCGGACCAGCTATTGGTTCCATTGAGAGGAAGCATAAGGACATCAGTCATGCAAGGTATTTGATGCATCCGAGAATGGATAAGACGTATTATTACTTTAGCAAGAGATGTATGGAGGAGTAGGCGAGACTTTTCGCTCAGTGAGTTGGTAATGAGCCATGGGGTGTCGCGTTGATCATCAAGAAACACGATGAAATACTTACTTCGCGATAGTGGTAAACGTGTTATGGAGTCTTGAGGACGCGTATGTAGATAAGTACGACTTATCATCCTCTAATGAGTGAACTAAGTAAGCGTACATATCAGGCGTTCGATGGTGAGCTGAGAGCATGGGTGTGTTTGAGTTGGAGGGAGCTGAGGTATGCATTTATCTTAGCTGAGTCCTCCTATATCAACAATTATCATTCTAGTATGGAGTATGTGTCGTGTGAAAAGTTGTGTGGAGAGTAATGTAGGTCGCCCGTTCTATGGACAGAGGTTGGAACAAGCCAACTAATTGGTCCAAAACTAGAACGAGAGACTACGAATAAGGTTTTCAGATTTAAAAGAGAGATTTAAGGCAGCAAGAGATCATCAAAAGAGTTATGCAGATTATTGCCGTAAGCCCTTAGAGTTTGGTGTTGGTGATATGGTGAGGTTAAAAGTATCTCCTTGGAAGGGTGTTGTGCGTTTCGGTAAGAAAGGCAAGCTAGCACCGAGATACGTAGGACCATTTGAGATTTACGGAAAGGATTGGATTTGAGACATATCGGTTGAATTTGCCTGAGGAATGAAGTAGAGTGCATGATACATTTCACGTATCAAATGGAAAGAAGTGGTTGGCGGATGTTAGTCTGCATGTGCCATTAGAAGAATGTAAGGTCGACAAGACTCTTCATTTTGTCGAGAAACCTATTGAGATTATAGATCGAGATGTTAAGGGCTTGAAGTGTGGTGAGATAGCGTTGGTAAAGGTATGCTGGGATTCTGAGCGTGGTCCTAAGTTTACTTGAAAACGTGAGGATCAGATGAAATTTAAGTACACAAATTTGTTTGCTGATGTAGTTGTAGAAGCAGATCATTTGTAGTTGGATTTTAGATCGTGGAAGTTAGATGCGGGGTATTCATAAATGTTTGTTTTCTGGGTATCTGTTATTTGTGAGTGCGTCTTGCGGTTACCATTTGGATTCTGATTTGGTTCGGGGGTATCGTACCTACATGTGAGAAGTCGTTTCGGATCATTGGTGTTAGTGATCGGGGAGTGTATCTATTTGTGTGTATCGTTGGAGTGATGAAATGTTTTTTTTTATCTTGTGAATTCAGGTATTTAGTCGGTTCACATTTTTGTAGTTCTTTCTCTGTGATTTTATGGTGTGGTATTATTCCGCTTAAATATCCATAATTTTTCTTTTACTGATGTTATTGGTGAGACGTATAGTTGAAATCCCGAGATGCAATTTCCCTAAGTGGGGGATGATGTAACAACCGTGGTTTTGGCAGGTCAATTTGACTGACAGTTTTGACTCGGTTGACGTTTGTTTGGTGTGTCTTAGGTGTTTGAAGTGATATAGGTGAGTTTTAGCACTAAATCCCTTTGCGTAAATGGTTTTATTGTGATTTGGAGAGTTTGGAATTTGGGAAAGATCATTTTGATCACCTTTGTGGTGTAGAAATGACTTGTGTAGTTTTGGTGTTTTTGTGATTTTTGCGTAATGAGTTTTCGTTCAAGTAATTGAGCGTTAGTAAGTTACGTGGGATTTGTTTTTATGAGTTATATTTCAAAAAGAGTGTGAAATTCAATTTTTTGAAACTTTGTTTTGAAAATGATTATTTTCCGGTTTGTCGTAAAATTAAGGTTTTTCGCGAAAGACGTTAGGTTTCGATATGAGAATATGTAAAATATGAAAAGTATGAGGTTTTGAGTGTAATAAATTAATTTAATAAAAAAATAAAAAAATGTGTATATATAAATTCAGCTATAAAAGATAAGGGGAAAAAGGAAACCCAATTGTAGCCCAATTAAACCTCTAAGTTAGGTAATTATCCACTAAATAATTATAAATACAAAATCAAAGTTCCCAAAACACTTTTCCTGTAAATTTTAGTCGATCCAAGAGAGAAAAAGAAGAAGAAAAAAATTAGGGTTTGTAATTTGGAAGCAATAATCAAGAATCAAGGTAAAATCCTTAAACCCTATGTTCATATAATTGATTAATTATTGGTATTCATGTAATATTAAGTATGATGGATTAGGTTTGTGTTAACTTCTGTAAATTAATGTTATTAAACATGTTGGGATCAATAATTAGTAATAGTATGATGTTTGGTTAAGAGAATTGAGCGTAAAACATGCTAGTTATTGAGTTAGGGTTTGGACAGAAAAGTAGTGTTGTAAAGATGTGAGTGTAATTAACAGATGGTGAGGAGTTAAGTCACGAATTTTTTGTCTAAATTGAAGTTTAATGAAAGATCTTTCCAAAAAGTCCAGCCACGAGTGATTTCAAGGTCGCGAAGTTGGTCATTTGATTTTTCTTTGTTAAGGTGTCAAAGCTGTCAAACCGGGACAAATTTTGGGTAAAAGTTTGAGGGTGTTTTGTGGTTATAAGAGTGGTATTTTGACTAGGCCTTCTGGAATAGTTAAGTACTAGGTTATAATAGACTACCAAGAAAAGGATTCGCGATAAAAACTTGTGGAAATATTTTATGGTAATTGAAACTTTTTGGTGTGCGTTCAGATCCGAATTTGAGTAGTTGACAAGTTTGATTTTCTTTTGAGTCCTTGTGTGTGTTATTGGTCCCTGGCCTTCTGGGATTAGCTTCTATGTTTATGAGAGACCATGGTAAATTTTTGGTGTAAGTTGTTGAGCTTTATTTGTCGTGATTTTATGTGGGCGAATGTACCCAAAAATTCTGCGTTTTCTGATTTTAAAGGTGCAAGGGATTTAGTGAGTGTTAGGTCATGGTAGTGGTTAGTATGGTGTCTAGGAGATCCATGGTGGGTCATATGAGTCTTAGACATCCATCATATGTGTATTACATGGGTTGTAGCTTTTAGCTTGACCTTGTGTAATGTGTATTATTTTTTGTGTGCTATAGATTGTGGATTATTTTGCGGAAGCTACGGAGTTTAAGGTGAGTTCATAGTCCCACTTTTTAACTTGTTTTAAACTTGGGATGGGAATGATGCTTGTCTTAAATGATTTGAATTACTGTGATTATGTGTATGTGTGTTAAAAGCTTGGACTTATAATGTTATCGTATTTGTGCTATATGTGAGTGATGATGATATGATGTGTGATTCTGTGTGGTCCAATTGGGAGGGTGCTTACCCTGTTGCTCGTGCATACGACCTAATTAGAGAGTAGCATCCCTACTCATTTTTATGCTGTGTGGTCCGATCGGAGGGTATTAATTTACCCATTTTATTTGGAGCGGGGGTCACGTTCCGGCCAGGTATGTTGTGAATTTGGATCGGTGGGCACGTTCCGCCTGATGGTTGCCTTATGTGTGATGTTGCCTTGTGATACATGTAGCTTATATGATAAATATAATTATTCGTCCAGCTATATTTTATAATCACAGTGATTTTGGTTGCCTAGTGTGTTTGAGTCTTAAACCTATGAATCTCACCAACGTTATGTTGACATTTTAAGCATCATTTTCAGGTGAGCATTCTAAGGCTATGATAGAAGGAAGTGATTAGACGTGACCTTAATTGCATTGGAAGTGGTTTATCTATGCGTATAGAGTTTATCATGTTGTTTCCTTTCGGGTATTGTTATGACACTTTGTGTCTATACTTTGCTCTATTTTTGTGCATGTAGTTGTTCTCTATACACCAGGTGTTGTGATGATATCCATGAAGTTACACCGGCGCATTTCTGCCGTGGCGGGGTGTGACAGATTGGTATCAGAGCCTTGGTTATAGAGAATTAGGTGGTTTAACCTAGACTATAACTTAGGAGTCCCTCATATAGTTGCATTTAGGATCTATGTGTAAGTATAGTATTGTATATGTCTATTTTCCTATATTTATGAGATATTTTATTGAGTTTCGGACGTCTATTCTATCCCCTATACGTAGTATTGTATATATATATCGACTTTATTATATCGTCTTCCGCGCGTAAGATGCTTTGTTGGACTACCGTTGTCGCTATCGGATGCAAGAGAAGTGGTAGGATGAAGCGGACTAACCGCAGATTCCGAGTTCGGGATAGCATGTATCTATGTTCGGACAAGGAGAGGACGTTTATGGGAAACGTTGGTGGAGAAGAAGTGGAGAGGTTTGGAACCACAGTGACTTCTGGAGATGGAGCCATTACCAAATACCCTTGGTAATGTCCTCACTTCACATAGGAAGGAGATGTGGTTTAGTCTAAATCTCGTGATTTGTATGCACTTGTGAATCATACGGAATTGGAAGAAAGAAATAGAGATGGTTTTTTGTGTTGTCGACTACCTCAACATGTAGGATACAGGAATGGGTGTTTGAGTAAAGAAGAAGAGGAGTTAGGATGGGATGGTGTGGATTCGGATCTAGAGTCCGCAGTGAGTAGTAAGTTGAACCGATTTGAGTGGGGAGGCAAATGCGAGAATGGAGTTGAGCCATTGTGCGACGTATTTTGTTTTGTGTTATGTTTTGGAATTCGTATATTGTCTTTTGCCGTTTGGAGCCATGTTAGAGCGTGATTACTCCTGGATATTGGATCAACCTTATCCAAGTGATTTTGATTGTAGAGTTTACGTTATCGTTGGAATTGTTCCATGTGAGATGATTGTTTGCGACGTCTTTTGTTTTTGTTTGCATGATGTGTTGTCATAGGAGTGAGTACACTTGTGAAAGGGGGCATAGATAATTATGGTGGCCAACATAATTATACATGCGTCACGACACAAGTGGACTTGCGAGTATGATGGCATGGATTGCATGGTGTATTAGGTGCTATGTGGTATATGTGCATTATCATTGAGATGTGTGGTTTTGGAAGTAAGTATGCGTGTGAAATAGGTCTTATAACTATGGTCGCGAACATAATTATAAGGGTATCACACACGTGGACTTGTGACCATTATTGTATTGATTGATGTTTGTTGTTATATGTTGTGGTAGATGGTATGTGATATCATGATTGGTGATGGCTGTATGGTTAGAGAAGTATTCTCTTAACCGTTTGGGCAATCGTTATATGTTGGGGTGTGTAGGTGGTAAGATTCCATCCTACCTATCATATGTTGATACCTCAATTATTGGTGGGTACTTATGTTGTGATATTTAAGTTGATTTGTTTGCTAGACGCTCCGTTTGTATACCTAATTCTTTGGTTGGCATTCCTATTCGTACCATGATGGTACAGATGTCATATTCTTTCTATTTGTCATCGTGATAGGTGTTGGGTAATCGAATTCGTTTTTGTTGGATACTGTTTCGTTTCTTTGGTTATTCCATACATTCATTCCTCGGTTGAATGTTATACTATTCTTCAAGTATTGTTGGTTCGTGACGAGTTGGTGTGGATATTTAATCCCTCATTTACACACA
Source organism: Artemisia argyi (assembly GCA_030686995.1). NCBI lineage: Eukaryota > Viridiplantae > Streptophyta > Magnoliopsida > Asterales > Asteraceae > Artemisia > Artemisia argyi. Next base: position 176,798,370 of record CM060707.1, on the reverse strand, counting down.
CCAATTGAATTTCGTGACATGTTTGTGACTTGTTAGTATCGGTGTTTTTCTATGATTTTGGTTTGATTTTTGTACGAATGAGTCTTTGCGTTCTTCGCTTGGTTTGCAATGTATTTGCGTGAGTGTTCACTGGTATGAGTTCGTTTGAGGATTATTTTGATTGCGGAATTCTTCAATGTCTTTCGCGTTCGATTAAGAGGTTGTGTTAGAGTCTTTATGGTATTTTACAAATTCGTTTTGGGTATTTCAAGGTCGTTTGATGGAAACTAATATTTTTATGGGAAATGAAGTGTGAAGAAAAAATGGTTATGTTGATGTCTTACATAAAATGGTTTATATATATTTTATAAAAAAGTGTATAAGTATAAGATATGTCTTGTGAAAAACGGTGTTCATTGTTTTTGGGAAGGTCGAGTAAGGGAATAAGAACTGTCTATGGTTCTCATTTGCCAAACTTGTTATGTATTTGGTTCATCGAGTGTTTCTTTCGTTGAGGTAAGCTTGTGGATGTTTTATGGGTGTGTGTATTTTATATTTTCTTTGTATGGGTTTTCATGAACATTTTATCCGTGTCTACTTTTATTGGGAAAATTTTCTTATTGTGTTTTTTTCTAGCTTTGATTTTGATGTTCGTTACTTCGTTAGTCTGTAATCCGTACCCCTTTTGAGTTCGTTGATATACGTTTTAGTTCGACCGGTTTCATGGTTCGCGTCGTTTACTTAGGATATATTGTCGTTCTGATTATCAATTTGTTCGTTGAAGAAGAAGAAGGTGTTTGCCAAGTTGTTCAAGTGAGAGGTGTAGCTTTAAGATGTACGTTCTTCAGGAAGGTGGTCAACGATAGCGAGTGTTCGTGGACATTAGTAAGATAAAGGTGGTGAAGAGTACCTAAGACACCATCTGAGAGACGATTGTCCTTAGGAATGGCAGGTACTATTGGCGATTCATTTCTATCTTTCTATAGATTACGTAGGCATCGCGGAGGTGGAAGATCCATAAGAGGAACTGTGTGATACATTGTTTAAAGTTGGGAAATAGAACTTGGAGATGAGATTTGTATGGAGCAGGAAGTGTTATCTACATGGATCATAAGAATCTTTAGCATATATTTGACAAGAGGTTAATGTATGTTGAAGAGAAGTTGGGTGTGGAATTTCTCAGTGACTACGATTGTCTGATTCGCCACCGTCAAGGAAGGGCGGACATCGTGGTAAGAGCGTTGAGCGGGAGTGAACGAGTGGAACTTAGATGTTTGTGAGCAATGATTATGATAATTCAGTTCGGAGTTAAGAGGATGATATGGACAGCCTAGAGAGAGAGGTTCAAGGATGAGAACATGTAAGAAGAATGATTACTTGGTTCAGACCAGTAAATGGAAGGGAACGAAGATGGAGGAATGTACTTTGCGGACCAGCTATTGGTTCCATTGAGAGGAAGCATAAGGACAGCAGTCATGCAAGGTATTTGATGCATCCGAGAATGGATAAGACGTATTATTACTTTAGCAAGAGATGTATGGAGGAGTAGGCTAGACTTTTCGCTCAGTGAGTTGGTAATGAGCCATGGGGTGTCGCGTACATCATTAAGAAACATGATGAAATACTTACTTCGCGATAGTGGTAAACGTGTTATGGAGTCTTGAGAACGCGTATGTAGATAAGTACGACTTATCATCCTCTAATGAGTGAACTAAGTAAGCGTACATATCAGGCGTTGGATGGTGAGCTGAGAGCATGGGTGTGTTTGAGTTGGAGGGAGCTGAGGTATGCATTTATCTTAGCTGAGTCCTCATATATCAATAATTATCATTCTAGTATGGAGTATGTGTCGTGTGAAAAGTTGTGTGGAGGGTAATGTAGGTCGCCCGTTCTATGGACAGAGGTTGGAACAAGTCAACTAATTGGTCCTAAACTAGAACGAGAGACTACGAATAAGGTTTTCAGATTTAAGAGAGAGATTTAAGGCAGCAAGAGATCATCAAAAGAGTTATACAGATTATTGCCGTAAGCCCTTAGAGTTTGGTGTTGGTGATATGGTGAGGTTAAAAGTATCTCCTTGGAAGGGTGTTGTGCGTTTCGGTAAGAAAGGCAAGCTAGCACCGAGATACGTAGGACCATTTGAGATTTACGGAAAGGATTGGATTTGAGACATATCGGTTGAATTTGCCTGGGGAATGAAGTAGAGTGCGTGATACGTTTCACGTATCAAATGGAAAGAAGTGGTTGGCGGATGTTAGTCTACATGTGCCATTAGAAGAATGTAAGGTCGACAAGACTCTTCGTTTTGTCGAGAAACCTGTTGAGATTATGGATCGAGATGTTAAGGGCTTGAAGTGTGGTGAGATAGCGTTGGTAAAGGTATGCTGGAATTCTGAGCGTGGTCCTAAGTTTACTTGGGAACGTGAGGATCAGATGAAATTTAAGTACACAAATTTGCTTGCTGATGTGGTTGGTGAAGTATATCGTTTGTAGTTGGATTTTAGATCGTGGAAGTTAGATGCGGGGTATTTATAAATGTTTGTTTTATGGGTATCTGTTATTTGTGAGTGCGTCTTGCGGTTACCATTGGGATTCTGATTTGGTTCGGGGGTATCGTACCTACATGTGAGAAGTCGTTTTGGATCATTGGTGTTAGTGATCGGGGAGTGTATCTATATGTGTGTATCGTTGGAGTGATGGAATGTTTTATTTATCTTGTGAATTCTGGTATTTAGTCGGTTCACATTTTTGTAGTTCTTTCTCTGTGATTTTATGGTGTGGTATTATTCCGCTTAAATATCCATAATTTTTCTTTTACTTATGTTATTGGTGAGACGTAAAGTTGAAATCTCGAGACGCGATTTCCCTAAGTGGGGGATGATGTAACAACCGTGGTTTTGGCAGGTCAGTTTGACTGATAGTTTTGACTCGGTTGACGTTCGTTTGGTGCGTCTTAGGTGTTTGAAGTGATATAGGTGAGTTTTAGCACTAAATCCCTTTGCGTAAATGGTTTTATTGTGATTTGGAGAGTTTGGAATTTGGGAAAGATCATTTTGATCACCTTTTGGGTGTAGAAATGACTTGTGTAGTTTTGGTGTTTTTGTGATTTTTGCGTAATGAGTTTTCGTTCAAGTAATTGAGCGTTAGTAAGTTACGTGGGATTTGTTTTTATGAGTTATATTTCAAAAAGAGTGTGAAATTCTATTTTTGGAAACTTTGTTTTGAAAATGATTATTTTCCGGTTTGTCGTAAAATTAAGGTTTTTCGCGAAAGACGTAAGGTTTCGATATGGAATATGTAAAATATGAAAAGTATGAGGTTTTGAGTGTAATAAATTAATTTAATAAAAAAAATAAAAAAATGTATATCTCTATATTATATATAACAGGAGGCGTTACACGCGTATTGCCATCTCATTGCCATGTAATTCATTATCTGCCATGTCATCACAATCTATCCATGTAAGCAATTTTTATAATTTATTTTGTATTTTTTTTTAATTATATTAAAATTTCGGATAGCATGGCATTTATTTGATTTAAAACATTTTTTTTTACATTTATTGAATTTTCGGATACAATTTATTTAATTTATGAGACATTTTTTGTTTCATAAATTTCGGATTTATTTTTTACAAAAAAACCATGCAACAAGATTCGAACATGGGTTGTGCCTATGTTTGCCATACATCTTAACCAGTACACCAACACATTAATTGAAATTTATTTTGCAACTTATAATCTATATAGGTATGTAATTAAAGAATCTTCTACAATAATAACCCCATACAAAACATATTATCAAAAAAAATATAATAAATAACCTACGTATATTTTTTTTTCACAGAAAAACCCTAATCATGAGAACTCTCTCAAGAAGAAAACTACATCACGATTTTAGGGTTTCGCGAAATCACAGAAATCCTCCTAAAAGCAACGACATTAGTCTCCTTCATTTGATTATTTTTTGCAGGACCATGATTATTCACCAGGTTATTTGTATTACGTTTTATTTTTTTTTACAGATCAAGTATAGAAAAAAGGTATTACTCTTTTCCCTCAAAACTCTAAGTGATGAAACTTTGTAACCCTGTATGCATATGTTGGTTTGTTTGCAGCTTTTTGCTGGTTAGAAGTTGTCTTTGCAGGTTAGTAGTGACTATTAGTTGATGTGGTTTGAATTATAATGAAATTTTTCTTTGTTTGTATTGGTTACAAAGCACCATGAGTCCATCTAGAGACCAAAAAGGTTTAATAAAAATTCGTGTTTGTCGTTTTTGCAGGCGTTCTTCATGGTTTAATGCTTCAAACAGTTGATGACTAGCTTACGTAGTTATTGCCTGCATCTGTGGTATGGTTTCTTCAAGATTTAAATTTTGATTTCTAAATTAGGGGTTACTTGGATTTGTTTGATTCATAATATTAAAAAGGGACAAGTCAGCCAATTAGGAAGTCTTCTAAGAGACTAAGACACATTAGCAAACAGATTAAAAGGAAAGCGTGCACTATATTCTCAGTTTTCTTCTGCTCTTCTACTTCATATTTCTTTGTCTCAGTTTCCACAACCATTTTAGGCATTTCCGGACTGGCATTCAACACCAAAGCCACAATAGATTCTGACACCATGTCACCGATCGGGTGACTATGCCGTTGATTGAGGTTGGGACAGTGGGTGGTGGGACTCAGTTACCATCACAGTCCGCCTGTTTGAACCTCTTGGGTGTAAAGGGAGCTAACAAAGATTCACCAGATTCAAATGCAAGACAATTGGTTAAGGTAGTTGCAGGTGCTATTTTAGCAGGTGAGTTATCTTTAATGTCCGCTATTTCTGCTGGTCAACTTGTGAAGAGTGACATGAAGTATAATCATACCAGATGTTCAAGTTGTTGGAAAAATGTAAGCAGCAGACTTGACATTTTTTTTATAATTATTGGTCAGTCTGTATTTCTGATTAACTCTTTTCCCTCAACAAGTATGATGACTATTTTTGCGGTTCAACTCTTTCTTATTATGGTTCTGCTACCACACATTTTGTATGTTTTCTATGTATGGTTTGATGCACTTATCGAATACGTCTCAGTTACTAAATACTACACGTAATAAGGGTATATTTATGCCTCACAAAAGGGGCGGGTTGGCGACATAGGTGTGTTTGCAAATTGGTCAACCAAGTTGTATTCTGAAAGGGTAGCACCAGCAAAATCAGCAGCAGTTGCAACAGGAGCACTCCTTGCAGCAGCGTAAGCATTTGCATACTCCTCCAGTAATTGCAACCGGACTCGATTGAATCTGATCCGTATGAGCAGAAGTGTAACAGGGTGTCATTTCTGTTTAGTTCAAAGCAGAACCAACAGGAGGGGGAGAGAAATGGCAGGGGGTCAAAGGATAAGAATTGAAATTTTCGAAAACTTATGAGCAGGGGAAGAGATTGAAGTTACAGAGATGAGGCCAATTATCTTATTTCTTATGCAGGCCTTATGAAATTCTGGTGCGGTGGTCTGTTACGAATGCATTTAGTCATGTTGATTATACTTTTTGGAAGTTGATTTCAAAACTTTTACACTTTTATAAGCTTTTGCAAATATGATGAATCAAAGGGGTCTTTTGAATCATGAATTTGTTTCTAATCATCAAAAAAAAAACATTTTTAAGAAAGTTGTAAAGTTGCTGAGATATTTTATTTAGTTTGAGTGCTAACAATCCATGTATTTGCAGAAAGCTGTTATAACACCTAATAAGGAAGAGCTGATATGTGCATTCATTAATCACCATAAGATGGTGCTTAGAGCACTAAAGGTATAGCATGCATTTATGTATTTGATGTGTGAATGTCGCTGTCTTTTAGTTTTTCAGTATCTCTAGATCTTATCTACTCTATTTCAATATATGATTTTATTTTTTTCATCTCATATGCCAAAAATTTGACAGAATATAGTTTCATTTGTCAAAAGGAACATCCACTTTGTAGCACATCATGGCCCTTTTAAGATTGTAATGTCTATAAATATTTGAATATTCATTCTATTTATTTGCTTAATTTAAAGGACGTTGCATTGAAATCCTTAAAATACTTTTTCCAAAATTGATGATAAAATAAATACCATAGCTCATTTTCGTAATTTCCCAAAATGGTTAGGTGAAAATAATTTTTTGTTCTTATTGGATTTGTGATTATTCTATTGAATACGATTAGAAGATAATGTTATGTGATGATGATCTTTCGTTTGCTTAAATCAGCCGTATTTATCTTTCAAAAGCTGGAAGCTGCTGGCATGGAGAACGAGTTAGATATTTCAGGTGTGAAATTAATATGCTTGTCTATAATCTTAGAAGTGGAAAAAATGAGCCGGTTAGGCAAGTTAACTTAGGGGTCTAAACGGCTTTGGGTCAGTTTGGGTTGGACCATAAACAGTTTTTGTCCATTTATGGTGAAGATGGTTACAGATGCTATACATATATACAGTTAATGTTTTCAATTTGACCCGGTTGACCTTTTAGAGATTAATTCCCAGGATTGACCATTTTGTTATAAAAACGTGATCCAACCCATAAAAAATTTTACCCTTTTTTCCTTTCACACTATCACCAATCTGGTGGTTAGATTGGGGTATCTTATCAAACACAAACCATATAAGGGAATCTACGGGTGCAACTGTTATTGTTCTTGCTCAACACCAATTGCCGTTATGTGTATCTCCTCATGAATCAGATAGAGTAGTACAGCCCAAGATAGACATGCACCTGCCGTTTCCGAGCAGCCCAAGCTAGAGATGCTCCTACTGTTTCCGAGCTGGAAACTGTCAAAAAAGAGCTCGAAGATCTTCGTAAAGACTATGCTTTACTAGTCGCCGAAAAGGATATAGCTGTATTTGATGCAGCTATGTCACGATGTTTGGGGCTGCTTATCCAAGGATAGTATATGTTCAGGTATTGCATCATTTAATTATTTATTCCCAAAAAAATGCACAACTGGTAACTATGTTAATCGCTCTCTAATATTTTACCCGATTGTGGCCTGTCTTGCCATCTATACCCGATCCAACTCTTTTATGATTCTTTTGCTGTAATCAAAACAAACATCTCTAAGTTTAGTAATGCATTTGGGGTCTTTTTTCAGGTAATCTCACATGGTGCCATTAGTGCACCGATGTTCTCACTAAAAGTCCCTGCAATGGTGCAATCAAAATACCCTACTGCTTTTCTCTTGAGATGCATCAGCAGAAGGTATAGCTTATAACCTTTATTTTACACGTGAAAAAATTTCAGTTGCATCCTGATCTGTCCATGACCTAACTAATTACAGTAACTTGATGATAACCCAAATGCCCAATTACTTTGATCGTTGCAGGATATGAGGCTAGCTTTGGGTTTAGCTGAATTTGTCTCTCAATCAACAGCAATTGCAGCCACTGCAAATGAGCTTTACAAGGTGGCTAAGTCTCATGGTTTAAGAGACCACGACTTCTCCACTGTTATGAAGCACTTAAAGTCAAATAAAAAAGGTTATTTTAGTACACGGGATAACTTCTCAGAAGAGCAATTAAGAAAATGCTTAATGTTAGACATGGAGGCGTAGGAAAAGTTCAGCTTGAGAATAATCAAGTGAAGGCAAAAAGTCGAGTGCCAGTTAAGATCCACAAGTCTGATCTTATACGGACTGTGTATTCTGATATGGATGCTGGTGAAACCATTGAAGAAGGCCGAAGAAGTGACTTTTGACATTTCCATTGACAAGCTGATAAAGTGAAGGCACAAGTGTGTGAGGTTCAAAGTATTATGTTGGATAACATAGACAAGGTATGTCTCTACAGTTATTATCTCATTACAGTTGTTTGGGAACGTAGTTAAGGTGATTCTACTAATTACTTTTTCTTTATGAGTTCTTTATCACAATAGTTAATTAAATAACATAATATGTTATATTATGTGTATTCAAATGAATGTTTGAAGAAACACCACTGTTTATGACGCACATTTTCTGATTTTGTGTGTGGGGAGATTCAAAGATGTTCCAAATAAACCAAACTTATACATAGGGAGGTGAGACCAGGTCTGCCGACACTGTGACATTTTTTTTATATGAAGAGCATATAAAATGGATATCATCCATGCTCTTAACAACTACAACTTTTCTTTACAGGTGTCAAAAACATATTTGAAATATTAAATGGTGATCTTCATTGTTGTGATCTCTAATGTTGGACCCTGTAACTCATACTCTATCATAGGTCACATGAAGACCTGAAGGTGCCCAGAGGTCTTTTTACAATGCCGATGGTCGATTACGTAAAAGTGCAAGGTATTAGGAGCAGCACATATGGGGAAAACAGTTTCATATTGAACCGGTACGTGTTAAAGTTTTCACATCATTAAGCATTCCTTACTCACTACTTTTGTGTTGTTTATATTACCTATGGAAGAAGCAACTTAATAAATTGCAGCAAATTACATTGAAAATATTATTGATCTTCAACTGAAAGTGGACATTCTATAGACAATTTTGAAGGAAGAAAGCTCGGCCCATGGTGAAATAGAGGAGAAAGCTTTATGTTTAATTATGGATATGACATTGTATATGTTGGTATCTTCATAGTTTTGGTTTATATGCATTTTTGCATGATGCTTTAACGGCTGATATTGATCTGAAAGAAGCTACTGAAGTCATATGTTTTCGGACTATGTCACAGACAAGTATAATATGGAAGTGAGTTTTGTTTAATCTAACCTTTTTATTCACAATTTATTAAGAAGATATATATGCCGATGTAGATTAATTAGAACTGACCAGGGGTCACGTGTGAGCTTATTATATGCATAAGGAGAACATTGCTTATAATAACTCTATTTTCTTTCTTTTCTCAGCCATGTCATGTTTTATGAGCTCATGCAAATTAATATGTACTGTTATCCGAGGGCCATATGTTGAATATATTTAGGGCTATGGCCTAAGCTGAGAAACCTACAAATAATGAATATATGTAAAATTAAAGTTATTTATTATTATTGATAATTATGCAACACCAAGATTTGTAGTGATAATTCAACGTCTTACATCTATTTTTCAGGAAAATTAGACGGCTCTCGAGGTTCTACGAAACGAACCTTCAGATTAAAAGTTGGTCTTTCTCACTCTTTTATGTAGTTCTGTAAATAAAGTGTATTTCATTGCGTATATTAAATCTCATTTTAAAATAAAATATAGGTTATGCGTTAAACCTACGTTGGTTGATGAAACCACACAAGCAGGTGCTACTTTATTTAGTCCGATTTGCGGGCCCGATAACAGATGTTGATTGGAGCGCAATGGTAGTGAAGTTGTGATACACGGATCCACTGGTGATTCTTGACCCAATCTGAAACCTTAAATGAATTAAAAAGTGGATTTCGTGATTGACCTGATCATGGAAATATCTACCAGAAACAATTAAGCAAAAGAAACAACATGAATCCCGCAACACACCCAAATGACGATGTACAACCATTAGGAAACAATGAGAAAAGCATTAAGAAGACGCTATTTCATGAATAAGGTAACAATAAATACTTTCATTCATTAGTTTTTCAATTTGAATATGATATCACTTCATTTTTGTTTGGCTACATATGTTAACTACCAACTGAACTGCAGGTCTCACCTCTTTATTCATGTACGAAGTTTATGTCGTTTCTTTCTAATATTCTCATTTTTCACTTTGTGTGTTTTATATCAGATCTACTTCAAAGCACATTTGCAGGGGTCTTGGTATTTCACGGTGGCAATATAAGAATGATAAGAGTGATTATGTCTTGAAGCTCAATAAAACATATGTAGTCATCCAAGCATGTGACGAACTGCTACCCCAGTTTTAGGTACTGTACTTCAATTGAACCATCAGCCTACAAACATTTATGCTTAGTAAGCTAAATATGACAACGATAAATATCATAGAACAACTAAAGGACATTATCTTCATTAATCTTTTTATTTAGTAACAATGATAGAAGTTGCAAGGTCAAACTTGCAGGTTTTCAGTTTGTAAATCGAGAGAATCTCATCAAGTCTGACAACAAATTTTGGCATAAAGTAAATTTATATACACAGTGTAAACTTGACATTTACTCATACTTGCGGAGCACAATAACTTTTTTATTATTTAGGACAGAGTTTATTTAAATATATGTAGTTATAATTGTAAATTGTATATGAATTTTAAGTTTGGATGGTGTTGTCATGAATTTATAGTTACGGACATATATGCATTGATCTTAGACATATGTCGTGATACAACTAAGAACTACTAATTTGTTTTATTTTACTTCTTTTGAGTTGTTTTTGAGTTTTTTTTATTGATAGTTCCTTCCTGAAGCTAATATTTTATCATCCTTAAGTTTACAAGTGTCGGTTCTTTCGCCTAAAGTTTCTCCTTCTTGATCTTCACCAAGGATCCCAAAGCCGCTTCAAGCATTACCACCTCTGCCTCCCAATGAAGATATATAAACTTATCAAATTACATAACCATATCCATGTAGTATTCTGTTTATGGGTTAATAATGGTAAGACCACTAAACTTTCAACGATATGGAGCCATGGAGGCTAACCTTTATATTTGCATGATTTAGTGCATGGCATGACTTTTTGGTACAATTTTCCACAACTTCACACTACAACAAAAAAACAAAGTTAAGGGACTTAATCAACTATAATAAGTTAAGAGAATATATCACAAAAAATGTTGAAAGTTTAGTGGATTTTCCATTAGCCCTTTGTTTAACTGATGGTTAACATTTAGCAATCCATACAATTTGACTTTCGCATAATTTGGAGATTGTACAATAATGTGTGTGGCACCGTTAACGAACACCCCATCTCGTCACCATGCAAGTGAAAACCAATATATGATTCGCCAAGTTTAGCAAAAGTAGCTAAATGTAATATATAGAGTAGTTCCCTGGCACTTTTTATTTGAGAACTCGGAGATTGAAATTCTTGATCATTAAGTCCTCATTAATTGCATTCTTGGTTTAAGGGTTTTCGATTTGTTAAATGACAATACGTAATCTAATTCTTTCCTCGGTGAACTGATTTGAATGCAGGAGTTGCAATTTATTTCAGTCACATTCTTATCAATAAAACAGGCACGATTACTTCAGATATCAAAGGATTGATCACCACAAAATTAAAATTAAAAAAATAAATAAATAAATAAAATAAAAAACTACAAACGGCCATAAACATAATTAACAATAACTAAAACCGTCCATAAAAAAAAATAATAAAAAAAAAAAAAAAAAAAAAAAAAAAAAAAACTACGACTTAAAACCTTATTTTACGCTAATTAAAACCAGCCAAATTATAATTACAAGTCATGCCCGCCCATCGGGCGGGCTTTGAAGCCTAGTGTGTGTATATATATATATATATATATATATATATATATATATATATATATATATATATATATATATATATATATATATGTGTGTGTGTGTGTGTGTGTGTGTGTGTGTGTGTGTGTATGTATGTATATAAAAATTCAGCCATAAAAGATAAGGGGAAAAAAGAAACCCAATTGTAGCCCAATTACAACTCTAAGTTAGGTAATTATCCACTAAATAATTATAAATAAAAAATCAAAGTTCCCAAAACACTTTTCCTGTAAATTTTAGTCGATCCAAGAGAGAAAAAGAAGAAGAAAAAAATTAGGGTTTGTAATTTGGAAGCAATAATCAAGAATCAAGGTAAAATCCTTAAACCCTATGTTCATATAATTGATTAATTATTGGTATTCATATAATATTAAGTATGATGGATTAGGGTTTGTGTTAACTTCTGTAAATTAATGTTATTAAACATGTTGGGATCAATAATTAGTAATAGTATGATGTTTGGTTAAGAGAATTGAGCGTAAAACATGCTAGTTATTGAGTTAGGGTTTAGATAGAAAAGTAGTGTTGTAAAGATGTGAATGTAATTAATAGATGGTGAGGAGTTAAGTCACGAATTTTTGGTCTAAATTGAAGTTTAATGAAAGTTCTTTCCAAAAAGTCCGGCCACGATTGATTTCAAGGTCGGGAAGTTGGTCTTTTTATTTTTCTTTGTTAAGGTGTCGAAGCTGTCAAACCGGGACAGATTTTGGGTAAAAGTTTGAGGGTGTTTTGCGGTTGTAAGAGTGGTATTTTGACTAGGCCTTCTGGAATAGTTAAGTATTAGGTTATAATAGACTACCACGAAAAGGATTCGCGATAAAAACTTGTGGAAGTATTTTATGTTAATTGAAACTTTTTGGTATGCGTTCAGATCCGAATTTGAGTAGTTGACAAGTTTGATTTTCTTTTGAGTCCTTGTGTGTGTTATTGGTCCATGGCTTTCTGGGATTAGCTTCTATGTTTATGAGAGACCATGGTAAATTTTTGGTGTGAGTTGTTTAGCTTTATTTGTCGTGATTTTATGTGGGCGAATGTACCCAAAAATTTTGCGTTTTTTTATTTTAAAGGTGCAAGGGATTTAGTGAGTGTTAGGTCATTGTAGTGGTTAGTATGGTGTCTAGGAGATCGATGGTGGGTCATATGAGTCTTAGACATCCATCATATGTGTATTACATGGGTTGTAGCTTTTAGCTTGACCTTGTGTAATGTCTATTATTTTTTGTGTGCTATAGATTGTGGATTATTTTGCGGAAGCTGCGGAGTTTAAGGTGAGTTCATAGTCCCACTTTTTAACTTGTTTTAAACTTGAGATGGGAATGATGCTTGTCTTAAATGATTTGAATTACTGTGATTATGTGTATGTGTGTTAAGAGCTTGGACTTATAATATTATCGTATTTGTGCTATATGTGAGTGATGATGATATGATGTGTGATTCTGTGTGGTCCAATTGGGAGGGTGCTTACCTTGTTGCTCGTGCATACGACCTAATTGGAGAGTAGCATCCCTACTCATTTTTATGCTGTGTGGTCCGATCGGAGGGTATTAATTTACCCATTTTATTTAGAGCGGGGGTCACGTTCCGGCCCGGTATGTTGTGAATTTGGATCGGTGGGCACGTTCCGCCCGATGGTTGCCTTATGTGTGATGTTGCCTTGTGATACATGTAGCTTATATGATAACTATAATTATTCGTCCAGCTATATGTTATAATCATAGTGATTTTGGTTGCCTAGTGTGTTTGAGTCTTAAACCTATTAATCTCACCAACGTTATGTTGACATTTTAAGCATCATTTTTAGGTGAGCATTCTAAGGCTATGATAGAAGGAAGTGATTAGACGTGACCTTAGTTGCATTGGAAGTGGTTTATCTATGCGTATGGAGTTTATCATGTTGTTTCTTTTCGGGTATTGTTATGACACTTTGTGTCTATAGTTTTCTCTATTTTTGTGCATGTAGTTGTTCTCTATATAGACACCAGGTGTTGTGATGATATCCATGAAGTTACACCCGCGCGTTTTCGCCGTGGCGGGGTGTGAAAGAATTTGACAACATTGTAAATGTTTCATTAATCAGTGAAAGGAAATTGTGTACTATTTACTTTCCTACATCTTTTAAGAAAACCCATTCCAACAATTATATATAGGTTCTAAAAGAATGTATTCTACTACGTAAATGTGATTCATCACATTCCAAACTATTAGCTTGAAAAAAAAAACTGGGCATGCAGTTTCTTCCTGTATAGATCTACCATACCAACAATTGTATGTAGTATCTTTAAATGGTCAAATCAAAACAACTAGATAAAATAATCTAATTCATCTTTTACCATTGTGCAGTAATCAGTCTAGCTTCTAATTTAACAACTCATAAAGTGCAAATAATCATAACTATTAAAGTTTGCTATGAGTTACGTATTTAGAATTTAGACAATTCTGACCATCCTATTATACCTTTCTCATTCATGAAAAGGATTAGGATTAAGTCTCATACTTCTCTTATGGAAAGAAGACTAGGTTTATTCTTTTAGTAAAGTTGTCTCTAACCAAAAACCCTTACAGGTGTAGATCAATTTACTTAATAAAAGAATAACTTATGTTTACGGTTTTAATGTTGCATTAATACATTTAAAAGAATTTACAAAATTCAATTTTAGTATTTTCGATAATCAATTCTCAAGAAAACATAATACCCAAGGATATATTCATATAACCAACATATTTTCTTGAAAATCTAGGATCCAACTTTACATAGATTCCACCACATCAGTTGATCTGCTAGTGGTGAAAGTATAAAAGATGGTAATCTGTCGAACAATAATTGGCAAACAATTTTCCAATTCCTAAATCATTATGGGATTTACATCAAATCGATTCATCAATTTGTTATGTAAGTATGTTTCATCCCATCTCATGCCTTAAGCTCTAGGTCTCACGCATCAACTTAACTAAGTTGTCTAACTTAGAAACTGCAAATTCTCCATGTGTGGTCTCACGCACACTTGGAAATTTACCTTGTCATTAATATTTAGCATGCGTCTCACGTTTACTAAATAATAACTTCAAGTGTTTCTTATAGTTAGATGTCATGTAACTTAAATTTTAAGGGTATTCAATTTTGATGTGTCAATCAAAATATGTATAAAGATGCATGCACTCATCTTTATAGCATAAATTTTCAAAAAAAAACTTTTAATTACCAATTCTTGAGATTAATATACAAAGTTTTACTTGAGGTTTAAAAAAACCCTAAGATGACTTTCTACAAGAATGATTTTAAAAGAAAATCGTTTAAGATGTATTCGTAAGTGTGATAACCAAGTCAGACTCTGAGGCTCTTTCTAAGCCTTCTTACCACGACTATGAATTTTGTCTTAAATGAGTTACTTTTAAAAACATGTTGTACAAAACATCAATCAAGCAAAAGTTTATAGATTCAATCTCAAAACATGTAATAAAGTATGAATCTTGCTAGTCTCGCCTTGGAGCGAATTACCGTGCGAAGCGAACCGTTGTTGGCACATAAGACACCGCAAGATTCAATCTTTATCACTTAAAGTTTCACCATTATTAGTCCATTTATTTTCTTTGTAAAAAATTACCCTTTTATTGCTTACAATCATGTCCAACAAAATAAAACAATAAAACAAGTAATCAAAGATAAATCAAAACAACTAATAAATCATAACAATTATAAGGTGAAACAATTAGCCACATGCAATCTTGATTAGAAAAGATCCTAATAAAATCAATTCTAGGTTTCAATATGCATATAATTAACTAAGGCCTTCACCTCTTAATGGAAGTGAGCCACATACATTGACGAATCAATTGCGTAGGCCAAAGTCAATCACATACCACATAGCACATAAATTGATTTTAATAATTATGTGGTCTTCCCTAATTTAGATCTATCTAAAACATGTGACATATCTTAACAATTAAAACAATTAATAACCCATGACTAACATGCATGATTCGTCATGGATCAAAACATAACAATTACCAGTTAGGTCATAGGATACGCCCAAATAACACATAAACATGTAGGCAACAATTAATATTAAAAACCACAAACCCTAATTTGAATAAAGAGGTAATCGACCCCCTCCCCAAATTTTTAGGGTTCAGGAAATTTAAAGAACCATAGATTTATAAAACAATCTAACATGTATCTAAAACAATCAAAAATTCATTTTTTATGTGTTTTATGTAATCAATTACATGTTATAGCAAGCTCGTGATACCACTGTTAGAATATACGAATCATGACAATCATAAAATAGGTAAACACATATGCGGAAGCGTAGAAACATCTATAACACATAAGAGATTAACATAAATTAAATAGGAACGTACCGTGGTGATTCTAGCTCGAACAAGAATCAAAAGCAATTGTCTTGAACAATATGAAGAATCCTAATTAGGGTTTATATGGATCAATGATTAACCCCTTATCGTTTTGTTAATCGATCCCTTGATAACAACAATAGTGTGTTGTTACCTCGTTCTTGTACACACGAATTAAACCGTATCAAGTTTATGCTAGTAAAAACACAAGTAATGATTTTTGATAAAACAAAAATCGATCCCACACCCTAGGGGTTGTACGATCGGATGTAGGCAAAAGAGGAGAAGAAAAAACACTTAGGGTTTAGTGTGTGTACAAAAGTTAGCCAAACAATAAACCCTTGTGTTTGTATATATAGCCATGCAAACTTGGTGTCCAAGTTTGATTAGGAATGGGTTTTCCACCCATGGGTCGACCGGCCTAAAGGCCCAAGGGGTCCTTCCGGATCCTTCTCGGCTATATTTTCCATTCTAGTCCTTTAACTTAACATTTAATGATAGTTAGTCCATACCGTTAACAAGTAACGATCATTAGTCCTTTTCTTGTGTCCAAATAATATATATATATATATATATATATATATATATATATATATATATATATATATATATATATATATATATATATATATATATAGACAACATTTAATATACATTAATTATTTATTGCTTGATACTCATTCGTAACATGTGCAATCCCGAGGTCTCGAGTTCGATTCTAGACATTTAACTTATTAATATTTATCCAATATTTCAACATAAGCATATATTGGTGTTTGGTAATGCTAATAAAAGAAGTAGCATTAAGGTTAATGACAACGACTCAGTGAGAGAAAAAAAAATGTAAAATTATTTTGGCATGGGAGTTTACTAATACGAAAAGTGTTTTTTATTTATCTACTCTTATTATTTAAGAATGCGTTAACAGAAAATTGATGCTAGGCTGCTAGCTAGTTCTTGCATGGCCTGTTAACAATATATAGTAATTATTATATATACTAAAAAGGGGAATCGCTTCTGTAGCAAATACTGTAGCAGCAACAGTGCTTGCTACAGTGGACGAAACAGTGAATATGTTAGTCCAGTTACTGTAGCAATGCTATTGTAGCAACAGTTTTTTTTCTCTTTTTATTTTATTTTTTTTTTTTTTGACCCTGAGGTTAAATATTTAACAAAAACAGCACCTCAGGTTAAATTTTAATTTCAAAGATAGTCCCAAAGGACTAACTTTGCAATATATCGATCCTGTTAAAAATTACT
This sequence comes from Artemisia argyi, assembly GCA_030686995.1. Lineage (NCBI taxonomy): Eukaryota > Viridiplantae > Streptophyta > Magnoliopsida > Asterales > Asteraceae > Artemisia > Artemisia argyi. The sequence goes on along the minus strand of CM060707.1, from coordinate 176,781,376 downwards.
GTTTATTCGTTAAAAACACTGTTCACCAGTTTTTTTTTTTTTTTTTTTTTTTTTTTTTTTTTTTTTTTAACACCACCTCAGATTAATTTTTAATTTCAAGAGTACTTGCGGTTATCGATCTTTTGCAAATTTAGTCCTTAATAACAAAAATAATTTTTTTCAATCGTTTTATTTCGAGTTTAGATTAACCACAACATTTCTGCAGCAACGCGCGGGTACCCCCGCTCGTTGGTAAACTATATCGGGTTTGTTTTTTTGGTAAAAGGTCAAAAGACCAGGTAAATATATTACTCCAAAAAACGTTTAAGTATAAAGGATATGGGCGAATCTCATATCACAACCCGTTACATAGGCGGAAAAGCTTACATAACAAGATACTTTCAATTCTCTAAAAAAAAAAAAAAAAAAAAAAAAAAGGACTACTCAAAAGATACCAATAGACTCCTATGAAAAAACAAAATTACTTTCTACCAAGACCTTAGAGCTTGACACCATACGTGTCATATAAAGCTAGATCCATCTTGTATATTATTCATAAATGTTGCTTGAGAGCCAAAAGCGTAATGACACGTGCCCGTCGAAACTAGTGAGTGGCCTGAAGTTTGAAACCCGTGAAATTGATCGAGTGATAGCCAATCAGCAAATAAAATCTTGGGCAACTTTCTACAACCATCTGCTTCTGAAGATTAGAGACTTGAATATGTTTGTTTGTCGACTTTCTTCTTCAAATAAGAATGCTAGTGGTTCTTTATCTCGTTATCTGTCCTTCCAAGCAAATGTTGCTATATCTGAGACCACCTGCGCAAATTAAGTGTAACTAAATCAATATCATATATACTTGTCATGATGACAATGGGAAAATAAATAAGTGGTGTATAATGTTTGCATACTTATTTCCTAGCATGCAATGAAGAGTCAGGATGATGTCATCCTCGTGAAAGGTGAATGTATCTTGCTTTAATCCCGGCCTTAGATAATTGATCCATCTTAGCCTGCAACTCTTCCCACTCCACTGCAAGCCTGAAAGTCAAGGACACATACATAATTACCAACAGACATATATGGATGTTAATATTGATCGTGTAGCACTGATATTAACTTACCTGCATGAATAGGGACCGAACTCCAGTAGCCAAGACCATGGTTCATGATGTAGCCTCTGAGCTTTTTATCTTCATCGGGTGACCATAAGCCCCTCTTATGCTTTAGCTTTGGCTTTTCTGATGAGGGAAAATACTACCAAAATGTAGTCAAATAAAAGATTTGTTTGTAACTTCAACTAAATTACCCGTAAAACCTATAATTTTACACTACGTGCCGCAAATTTGGGGGGGGGGGGGGGGGGGGCAGTTCATAGGTCCGCTATTGGTCACTATTGTTGGCATAATTCTTTCGGTGACAATACTGGTATATAACATTTTTAGCTCATTCAAGCAAATATGGAACAAACTACAAAGCATATATACTGCACTCTTTTATCATCACGGTACAATACGCATGATTTTAGTTCAATCTATTTAACAAGTCATCACAAGTTATTAAGCTTGACATGTATAATCATCAGAGATAATATGCTACATCAATATTGTTGAAATTTTGACATGTATTATCATCAGAGATAATATCGTAGAAGTTACTTTCTACATGTTGATGCACGTATTCCAATTGCAGATGATCCACAGAATTAGCAAAACTATAGCTTGATCCATCTTGTATATTATTCAGAACTGTTGTTTGAGAGCGAAAAGCGTAATGACACGTGCCCGTCGAAACTAGTGATTGGCCTGAAATTTGAAACTCGTGAAATTGATCGAGTGATAGCCAATCAGCAAATAAAATCTTGGGCAACTTTCTGCAACCATCTGCTTCTGAAGATTGAAGACTTGAATATGTTTGTTTGTCGACTTTCTTCTTCAGATAAGAATGTCAGTGGTTCTTTATCTCGTTATCTGTCCTTCCAGGCAAATGTTACGATATTTGAGACCACCTGCGCAAATTGAGTGTAACTAAATCAATATCATATTTACTTGTCATGATGGCAATGGGAAAATAAATAAGTGGTGTATAATGTTTGCATACTTATTTCCTAGCATGCCATGAAGAGTCACGATGATGTCATCCTCGTGAAAGGTGAATGTATCTCGCTTTAATCCCGGCCTTAGATAATTGAACCATCTTAGCCTGCAACTCTTCCCACTCCTCTGCAAGCCTGAAAGTCAAGGACACATACATAATTACCAACAGACATATATGGATGTTAATATTGATCGTGTAGCACTGATATTAACTTACCTGCATGAATAGGGACCGAACTCCAGCAGCCAAGACCATGGTTCATGATGTAGTCTCTGAGCTTTTGATCTTCATCGGGTGACCATAAGCCCCTCTTATGCTTTAGCTTTGGCTTTTCTGATGAGGGAAAATACCACCAAAATGTAGTGAACTTGTCACCATTTTCAATTCTGTGTAGTGATCTTTTTTTTTTCAAACTTTCTAAATCTGTCTATTTCGTGCACTCGTTAGCTGCCCAACTTGCCCGTGTCACGTGGTATATACACGTGTATTTTTTCATTTTTTATATATTTCACCTAGATTTTCCACCAAAACAAAATTACCATCAAAATACATTAACTAGACATATTTTGTAATTCTGTGTAGTTATGTTTTTTTTTTTTTTTTTTCTTTCTTTCTAATACAAGTAACAAACTTGTGATCATTATAAGACAACAAAAAAGGTTCAATGCTTGATATGGCAATATCTTAATCATCTTGTGATCATTATATCAAAGCAAAACATGATACATGTTTTTCTTGCAATAACATAAGATTCAGGTCAAGGTTAAGGTTTTGTCTCATTCATTATACTATTGGGTCAACCTTGAAAAGAAGTCCATTTGTATCATGAAAAAAAACAACATCCATCTCAAACCAACATCTTTCCTGCAAAAGATTATCAAGTATTTCAGAAGATTTATAACTGGATGAGTTATAGAAACTTTAGACGGATCAAAACTGGATTAATAGGGTCAACATTAACTCTAAAAATCTAAAATGGCTATAAAATCAATAAAACAGAAAACCATGAAACAAGAGGCTCTACATACCATTCTTTAAGAAGGTCACTCGAATAATTAAGAGCGTGAACATCACCATGACCATGAGGCTTTGTCTGATAAGAAAACATCACATGCAATTATTGAAAACTAAAAAACAAATGTAAGATAATTAAGAAACAAATGGAGCAATTTGTTTAAACTAAAAAAGCCACCTGTATTATGCATTTATTGTTTGGTTCTAAAGCAAGCCTAGCATCATTATCAGCCAAGCAAGCAACCTTTTCATGCAACAAAGTTAAGGCTAGTTGTCAAGGCCATTTTACAGTTTGTGAATGAGATGAGTGCCAAACTACCGGTATTAAGCTAAAAGTTACCTGCTTCAAAAGATTTATTTGAGTGGGTTTCATTTCGAAATAGGCGTTTGATTCTAAGAGTTTTAATGTACGCTCATGTGTATCATCTGATGTCATTATCACAAAAGGCACATCTCTTCGGCATTCACCTACAGTTCAATAATAGTAACATTATCACATCCTTAAAGAAATCTCTATATTTAACATGTAGCAGATAAAAATGGTATGCAGAATTAGGTCGAAAGAAAAAACAACCTTGAGCCTGCTTGGAACTAGCTTCAGATAAAGCTAATCTGGACTCGATGTAGTACTGTAAGAAACAAGTTCTAGTGGTTGTTTCCGTGGGAAGTGCTACCTGTGACGTACTGAAAAGTTTACTAAATACGCCTAAGACAATTAGAAAATTTTCTACAGATACAAAACAACATTAGTCTCAAGTTCTATTTGAAAGTTTGTTACTTGTAAAAAAAAAAAAAGAAAAAGAAAAAAAAAAAAAAAAAAAAAAAAAAAAAAACCTACACATAATTACAAAATATGTCAAGTTTAATGTATTTTGTTTTGGTGGAAAATCTAGGTGGAATTTATAAAAAATAAAAAAATACACGTGTATATACCACGTGGCACGGGCAAGTTGGACAGCCAACGAGTGCACAAAATAGACGGATTTAGAAAGTTTGTTACCTTTTTACGGAAAAAAAAAAAGATCACTACACAGAATTAAAAATGATGACAAGTTCACTACATTTTGATGGTATTTTCCCTTCTGATGAATTAAATCTCATTGTGAAATGTGACTCTGATATACCAACGACCTTATGACTTTGTAATTGTACTACGTAGTGGAGTATAAAATAAAGGAAAGATTCCTTAAAATGTAGTCTTTATTAAATAATGAAGTTGGCAAACCTCTGTTCACTTATTATACTATATATACTAAAATAAAGGAAAGATTCCTTAAAATGTAGTCTTTATTAAATAATGAAGTTGACAGACCTCTGTTCACTTATTATCCTGTATACTAAAAAGGATTTGGTCGCGGGGTCCACAGCTGTGTCATTAGGAAGTCATTAGTAGCCTAATTAGGGCTGTAAACGAACCGGACGAACACGAACGGATCATTGTTCATGTTCGTTCATTTAATTTTAACCGGACAAATAAACGGACACGGACACTTAAACGGACAAATTTTCTTGTTCATGTTCGTTTATTAAGAAAATGAGTTGTTCATGTTCGTTTATGTTCATTCATTAAGAAACTAAACGAATGCTAAACGAATATAAACGATCGAACATAAATGAAAATAGACAAATAAACATAAACTTTATTGAATTTTCACAATATATTATTTTATAAATGTTGTTTTGTTTAAACAACCTAATTTTTAAAATTATAAAATTAAAATATATGATATATGAACATAAATAGATAAATAAACATAAATGAACGTTAACGAACGCATAATCGGACGTTCACGAACATAATTGAACGGACGAGACTTTTGTTCATGTTCGTTCATTTAACTAAACGAACGTAAAATATTGTTCATGTTCGTTCATTTAATAAACGAACGAACATAAACAAACTTTTTACCGAACGGTTAATGAAATATTCACTGAACATTCAGTTCGTTTACAGTCCTAAGCCTAATTCATGATCCCATTGGTCTCTTGGAACAAATGGTGCAATCCTATTGGGTGAGTTATATAATTACTCCACTTACTTACAGTTCCCATGAATAGTAATCCTATTTGGGGCACTGTTCTACACTGTTATTCACTGTAATATACTGTGCATCACTGTGGATCTTTAGTTAATTATATATGGTTTATACAAAGTGACAAAACCCAGAATCTTCTAGACCTTTTCTTTGTCTCCTTTTTGCCATCACCTGTATACACAAACAAGAAGACATAACAAAGAAACAAAGAAGGGGAAAAAACAGCATCTATGTGACTATCTCGCACCAAAAAGGTATCTCATATCTCCTTTTCATGTCTTTTTTAGGTTAATACAGTATTCTTTTTTCTTGGTCTCTGACTTTTTTACACCCTTATTTTTCCCGCTTTCTTTCACATCCTTTTTTAACATAAGGTTTTCTGATTCCTTTGTTGGTGATAAATTAGAACGGCTGATTTACATACATAACTAAGGCGTCCACATTCACAGATATACGGGACTTTTATTCGCAAACACAAGGAAAGTTTACAAGTTTACCAACAGGTGATGCAGACATTGACTCATCTATGTTTTAAGCTACTTTTTAAATGTCTTGATTGTTATTTATACTTTATACTACTTACCTTTGCTGATTAGCTGCTTTCATATGCGATATATTGCTTTACAATATTAGTTGCTTATATTTTTGCTGCCTTTTATGTAATCCTACTATCTATATCCTGCCACGTTTTGTTACTCTTATTCTTGCATATATTAAAACATGCCAAAAAAGTTAAAAACAAGAAAATAACGCCTCAACTTGAAAACTATAAATTTAACAACACATGCCAAGTAATGTTTTTGCACTCATGAAAAAAAAAAATATATACAAAACATATAACAAAACATAAATACATCGCCACGAACAAAGTCACATTAAACATATACAACAAAACACTCCCGCGGAATTGCGCGGGATACCTCACTAGTTTTATACGATAATTAATTACAAGTGTGAATATTTCTAAGTACACGAAGAAGTAAATACCCGATTTACTGTTCCTTTCATAGAATTTCTACCGTCACCATGACACATTTGATTTAATTTCGAAGATACTATATTATATGTGTTATACAACTAAAGTTCTTTTTCTTGCTGATGCATAGGTATGTAGGTAACTATGACACAAACACGGCTACTTTTTTTTTTTTTTTTTTTACTAAAAAGGGGTAAAAAAAAAAAAAACTGCAGCAATTATTAGGTCTTGATCTGTTATGTGCTTAATTATGATTAAGATCAAGTAAAAAGTCATTAGTCAACTAATGACATTATAAGGTGGTTAAATTCCAAAGCCATCATATTCATCCTTCTGAAACAGGTGCAGCTTGTCCAATTGGAAACTTAGAAAATGAATATATAAAAGGGAGTAGATTTGACCGGTTCTTATTCTACGTTAACAAATACCTTGTGTTACCAACTACAATCACACCTACACAAGTAACTTAGTTGTTTATCATGGGTTCCTGCTTACGTTTTGCTTCAAGCTCATAAGTTGTCGCTTTCTCCCTTCAATTTTGCTTTCCCAAAAAAGAGAAATTAACAGGAACAAAATCTAATTCCACTTACCTGAACGTTTTCATAAAGCTCAAACAATGGAACAGCAAGAAGTTTCAAATTTTTTGGCACAGCAAAGTACTCTCTTTCAGACAAGTGAACAATGTAAAGTTTCTTACACTCCTGCTTGATCTACCAGATGAGAAAGATTGTTACTATAGAAGATGAATATAATAAAGATGCACTTACACAAATGAGCACTCGTCTCACCTTTGGTTTGGTTATATGTGGAGGGCAGTATGGGTACATCATCTTCTCAAAATTAGGCCTCCACCAAACAGCCACACACTCTCCTATCTGCATATTTTACAATAAACAGACCCGTAAAGATCCAAGAAATATAGTTACACATAACACACTTACACCCAAAGAGAAAAATAAAATAAAATAAAAAAATAATACAATGGGCATATCATAATGAGCACCAAAACGGGTCTAGAAAAGCCCACTACTTTGAGCGACCAGAATTGGCCCATTAAATAATGTATAATGAGAAGTCTATTCCTTACGTTTACAAAAGCAAAAAACAGTCGTCTCAGAATTATTGAGAAAGATTTTGAAGACATCAAAAAGACGACTTTCGATTCAAGGTAATTACTTTTTGATATAATTCTGTTTATAAATAGATCTTTCTGTGCATTAAGTTTATCATTATGTTATGCATCTTTTGTGAATCAATGTTAACTGGAATTATGTAACTTTGGTTGCTGCATATAGATTATGGAATAGTTTACTATGTAATCAACCTTGGTTTTTGGATTCTAAATTAAATGTAGATCTTTTGCATTTAAAATACAAAGGCTAGCTATTGTGATTAATGTCTCAATCCTGTTGCTTAGAGATTTCAAGACTAAAAAAGTTGCTTTGGACATGGAGAAAAGGACTAGAAGTAGGCTGATCTGCACCCACATTTAGAAGATGTTCCGGAGTTGATCCATCGTATACAATCATTGTTGCCTGTTGAAGAAGCGACACGCACGTGTATCTTGAATAAGTCATGGCATCACGCTTGGTCTACCATCCCTACTCTTAGATTTTCTTATCAACCTGAGAAGTTTGAAACAGAAGAACAAGAAAGAAAGCACAAGATGTTGATTGATCGTACTCTACAAAGGTATCATCAAGACAACATACCAATCGAAAGTTTAGATCTTCAACTCCACATCAAGAACCGAAAGTGGGGTTGCCTTGCTAAAACATGGATTCAATGTGTAGCTTCCAAAAGTTGTGTTAAAGAACTTTTCCTAAAGATCTTGCACTTGAATGTTTCGTTTACATTACCAAATGAGTTATTTTCTGGTGAAAACCTGAATACAATAAATGTAACCACGGATGTCGTGACGGACCATCCCCTTCGAATGTGTAAGAATCCTGTTATCAAGTGTGTCTCTCTACGTGTACTGGAGTTACACGAAGTGATTGTAATTGATAAGTTACTTGATAAGTTATTGTCTACTTGTAGCTTGCTAGAGAAGATTAAACTTTCTTGTTGTCATGGATTGAAGAATTGTAAGGTTAAAAACCTTCCTCGTCTTCGCGAATTGAAAATATTTTCAATAGAAGAGAACGATCATTGGGAGATTAACAATGTACCAAGTCTTTTGTCATTTAATTACGGGTAAATACACAAAAAAGTCACTAAACTTTGCAAAAAAGTTCGCCTAAGTTACTCAAGTTTCAAATTGTTCAATTAAGTTACTGTTCTTTGCGTGACCGTTTATATACGTTACCGATCTTTTAAAAAAGTGTCATTCCCATCACCCCATGGACTGGTTACCGGCTACTCAGTCCATGACCCGTTTCCAACGGATAGTTTGAAAAGTCAAACACAATTTTATTATATAAACACCCACTCACATCATTTTATTAAAACCCCTTCTCCCCCAAAATTAAATTAGGGTTCTTATTTTTTATTTCCTCCTTCCCCAAATTGAAACACTCTTTCACTAGCATCAATGGCTATGGTTTGTGGCTGTGGTGAGTTAGCTAAATGTCGAACCTCTTGGACACAGAATAACCCAGGTCGAAGGTTTCTTGGTTGCCCAAATTACATGGATCCTACAAGGAATTGCAATTATTTTAGGTGGGTTGATGTTGAGTTACCAAATCGATGGTATCAACATCAAATGTATCAGCTTCATTTCAATTTGGCAAATGTGCAAAATGAGATTGTTCAGTTGAACAATCGAAACTCAAGGACTGCAACATATAACAAGATCTTGATGGTGTTGGTGTTGGGCATGTTTCTCTTTAGGTTTGTTTAAGTCCATGTTGTTGTTTAGGTTTGTTAGGTGTGGTGTTGATGTATTTTGGTTAGTATGTATGAAAGTAGGGTATGAAATGATGGTGATGATGTATTTTGGTGACCATTTGTAATGAAGTTTATGTTAATGTACTAGTTGGTTTATTTTTTGTTGTTTAACACATGTTATCAAAGAACAATATCAAATGCACATCATATATAATTGTAACACAGAAACAATATCAAAAGCACCATACATAGATTAAAGTTGCCCAAATGAAGCCAAAAGATGGGCAAGTTAACAGAGTTAAGTACTTAAGTTTCTTTAGTTTTTGGATAAATGGTTATCCATAAACAATTGAAACTTTGTACTTCAAAAGTTAATTACATAGAAAGCATCCTAAGGTTGTTAATTACATACTAAAGAGTTAAGTAGCAATGGTATATATACCATTCAAAACAAGATCATAATGGCAGTTTTACAAAATTGCCTAACATTTGGCATGCCATTTTAAAGTTAACTGAAGTTACTCTAAGACCATAGCATCATCAGGTGTTAAACCTGGTCCAGGAGGTGGTGGTTTGTTGAAAAGAATCTGCTTGATCCTTTCTGATTGTCTCCTTATCACTGGTGCAACTTCATGTTGATCTTCAATTGCAGGCTCTTCATGTTGGTCTTCAATTGCAGGCTCTTCATGTTGGTCTTCAATTGGAGGTTGTGAAGCAGTAATTGGAATTTCTTCTGGTGTTTCATTTGGCCATGCAGGTACTGGCAAACCTTGCATATTCTGCAAAATAAACACAAATATGAAATTAATGAAAACACAAACATTTTGGTAAATAACAAGTTAACTTAAGTTAAACATTGATCTTACCCCTAACATTGCTTCTCTAGTTACTGAATCCCAAGAAATCCCAAATCCAATTGGTGACCTAGAATACCCTCCCCTAGTCCTAACACCACTGCCACTAGCAGACCCACTCCTTGAACTCACACCATCACTTGAAGACCCTCCCCTAGTCCTAACACCACCCCTGGCACTAGCAGACCCCCCCCCCCCCCTTGAACTCACACCACCACTGACAGACCCTCCTCTTATCTTAACACCACCTCTGGCACTAGCAGACCCCCCCCCCCCTTGAACTCACACAACCACTAGCAGACCCTCCCCTAGTCCTAACACCCCTTCCCCTAGACCCAACAGATACACTAGTTTGTGTTTCTTCCTCAATTGGTTTTTTTGGACAACCTCTTTTATTGTGGCCTGCTTGGTTACAGATTTGGCAATGAACCACTTGACCCTTTCTACTCAACCTGGATCTAGCACCATCACCTTCACTAGGATCCATCTTTCTTTTGTGTGGTGGCCTTCCAGGCATTCTCCTTTTGATGGGAGGCAGTGGTTTCTGATGAGTGGTTTTGGGCCATTGATCCATGCCATTCATGGACTGAATGTAAGTGCTATAAGCAGATTCATACAAACCCTTCTTATACCAATCTGAAACATAATCCTCTGGTTCTTTGTGTAAGAAGTAAATGGCAGCAACACCATGTTGACAAGGGATTCCAGTTAGTTGCCAACCCCTACAAGTGCAGGTCTTTAATCTTTCATCAACCTTGAAAGCTGCAAACCCATCTCTGATTTCAAACTTGCTCTGACCTGTAGGTATGACTTCCCAACCCCTACAAGACAAATGAGAACAACAAAGTATAACTAATTAGTAACAAAGTGTAACTTTAGTAATTATAAATAAGGTAAATGTTTATGATTATACCTATGCTTATCCTTAATCACTTCCAACTTCTTTCTGATATTAGGACAAAGCTCACCAGTCCATTTTAGAGACTTCTCTCTCATCCTTTGCATCCTTAGCATTAGAGAAACTCTGATGTCTTCCAACATGTTTATAATAGGTTTCCTTCTAGCATCTACAATAAGTGCATTGAAACATTCACTTATACCATTTTCCACAGCATCACAAGCTTTGTCTGTTGTAAAGAATGCCCTGCTCCAGCTCTCTAGATGTCTATCCATTAGGTGTTTGTGTGCTTCCTTGCTCACATCTTGGATTTCCTTCATGACTTTCTCAAACCTTGCAGGATAGGTTGCCTTTGCTGCTTTCCAAAATAAATTTCTATACTGCACCCCACTGAATTTCTTCCTGAAGTTGGCATATATGTGTCTAGCACATTGCCTATGCTCAGCCAAGGGAAGTACCTCCTTTGCAGCCTCAACAATACCCTAAAAAAGTACCAGTTAGCCCATTATATTGATTATTTACATTATAAGCAATCATATTCAAAATAATACCTTATGTTGATCTGAAATGATGGTAAGACCATCACCAGCTACCAAATCCAAATCATCAACCAAACCCTGCATGAACCACCCCCAATTCTCTTTATTCTCAATGCTCACAACAGCCCATGCAATAGGGTAGATTTGGTTATTTCCATCTCTACCTACTGCTGACAGCAATTCCCCTTTGCATATGGTTTTTAGAAAACAACCATCTAGACCTATAACTCTCCTACATCCTTTTAACCATCCTTCCTTTAACCCTTTAAAGCATACATAGAAACTGCTAAAGTAATTCTTTCCATCAGGCATTGAGTTAACACTTATCTTACAAGTAGACCCTGGGTTAGAAGCAAGTATCTCACTAGCATAAGACCATAACATTCCATAATGGTCCTCTAAACAGGTCTCATACTGACTTAATGCTTTAATCTTAGCCCTTCTAGCCATACTGATGCTAACCTTGCATTTATATTTCTTTAGAATACCTTCAATAATGTCCTTAACCTTGATTGTTGGATTTACCATAATCTTTTTTGCATAATTCCTAGCAATCCAATTACTTGTAATCAAGCTACCAAACTCATAAGTCCTAGAACATGCATGCTTATCATTTAAACTTTTAATCTGAAAAGACTTCTCATTTTGCATCCAAGATGCCCACAATCTAAAAGGACATTTCTTTTCTTTATCATCTCTACAACATTTGGCCAAAAGTCTTTTAGGGTTATTCACTGCATAATATAACTTCAAACCATTGGCCAAAGCATAAAATGTCAATGCTCTTTTAAGCTGATCAGGAGACTCAAACCTTTCACCTAAATGTGGTACCATTAATTTCCATTTGATGTTTGGATCATGCACTGGCCAGTGATCACCTACCTTATCTACATCTTCTGGATTTTGATCATTAACATCAACTTCTTTATCAACATACTCATCAACTAAGCCACTATATATGCTAGTTAGAAAGTTCACATCAAACATTCTTTTAGCTGTTTTTTTAGGTTTAGGCTCTGCTTTCTTAGTCCTAGCTTCTACCACTTCTTCTTCACCATCAGACAAATGATCAATGGATGCCGTGTCACTCTCCTCAGAACTAGCATAGTCATAAACATTATAATCATCCTCTAATTCACTATCACTGTCACTGTCACTTACCTTTTTAGCAGTTTTGTCTAGACTCTCAGGACTAGTTGCATCATGTAATTCAAACACACAATGAGACACATATATATCTACCACATTATCATTTTTAGCACCACACTCAACACATTTAGCTAAGCCATCATCATTTTTCAGGACTTTCAATCCTAACTCTAAATCTAAGCCAGGCTTTGCATAAAATATCTGTTTGATATCAGTTGCACATTCACTTACTAATAGTTTCACTAAACCAACAAATCCCAACTCAGCAAGATCAATATTATGAATTTCAGACAGAATTTCAAAGTCATAAGAAAAAGGGTCTCTTACAAACAAGCCATTACGATGAAATTTAATAAGAAAAGTTGAGGACGATGAGGAAGATGCCATCTGAAACAAAATCAAGCAATAAAAATTGTTAATTTCAAAAAACCCTAAATTTTTAACAAAACCCTAATTTTTAAAACCTAATTTACTGTTAATAAACAATTGTAATCAACAATCAAACAATGAAAATTACCTTTTTTATAAGATGACAACCATAAATCGAACTCAATTTCAAGATTTCGTGATGTATGTTTCAGAGAGAAGATTAGGGTTAACTTTGTGCCTGGGATCGTGTTTTTTATTTGTCTGTGTGTGAGTTTATGGTTTTTTATTTGTGTGTGTGTAATAAAGAAATAAAAAAAAATTAGATATTTTGATGCCACGTTAGCTGAATACCGGTTATCATGAGTTATTAAAAGATCGGTAACGTATATAAACGGTCACGCAAAGAACAGTAACTTAATTGAACAATTTGAAACTTGAGTAACTTAGGCGAACTTTTTTGCAAAGTTTAGTGACTTTTTTGTGTATTTACCCTTTAATTACTGCGGAGTATTCGGGAATGGGAGTTGGACGAAGCCTGTACCTTTTAAATTAGATTCTTTAGGAAGTTTGACACAACTAGATTTAGAAGGTGTGATAATAGACGGTGATTTTTTCAAAACAATTGAATCAGAATTTCCTTTGCTAGAGAATTTAAGACTTGAAACTGGGTCTTGGAAGCGCGATAGCTTGGTTATCAGTAGTGTTACACTGAAGTGGTTGACCCTAAATTTATGGGAAGACAGAAGGCGAGTCAATGTACAAGTTTATGCACCAAAATTACTTTCTTTCATCTTTGAGAATACAAGTGAACTACATAGTCTCGTATTTCCAAACATTGCTCCCGAGCAAATTAAGCTAATTTACGAGATGAGAAGACCCTTGGATCATTCGTTCTTTCTGAAAATGAGAGAAGTACTCAATTCAGCAAGCAAGTTTAACATTGATATAACCGACTGTAATTGGGTTCCACCTAAAATTGATGTTGATGATCTCAGAAGAGAGGTATCATTTCCAGTTAAGAACGTGCAAGAAGTATCACTTTTAGCATATTCGGATAAGCACATGTGGGAGAAGACACGATTTTTTGATGCATTATTCTTGATTTGCCATCCCCATTACATAAAGTGCAGTAAGCTGGTGGTGAGGGAGATGATGGAAAAGAAAACGAATGAACTGGAAGATATTCAAGTGCAAGATCCTCATAATGGAAAGTGGGAATCTCTAACAAGTTCTTGGAAAAGTGTTCTTGAGGCACTGCCCGACCCGATTAAGTTCAAACTGAATTGGTTTTCTCAATAGAATCTTTGACTTGTTTCCTGTTCATTCTTGTACGTAATAATTAACAGTTTTGCCGTTGTTTGTTATCTTTTATTTACGTTTTTTTGGATATATGGTTAAGGCTGGGGACTGTTACTTGCAAATGGGAGGTAAGATCGATGAGGTTCATTTACTCTTCTTTATGTTAATATCCAGACGTGGTCATTCTTTTGACCCATTTATCATACACGCACATAAATAAAGAAAACAGGTTAAATGGGTGAAACTACCCACCTTGACCCGTTACCTAACAAGCTTATGTTTCAACCTCAAAATTTTTTTCTGCACTTTCTTGTAAAGCTAAAGTTTAGATCATTATCTTTTATAGTCCGTATTAACTTTCTATTTATATATTGTTAAGTAAGGCAGGGGACTATGAGTTAAAAAGGAAGGTAAGATGATGCTCCTTTAACCAAAGTGTACTCGACCCATTCATTTGTATATATGCACACGCATACATAAAGAAAACAACTTAAACAGGTACCCTGCCTTCTTATTTTTCGATCCCAGTTGACATTTCATGATTGATTATATTGGTATTGATATTCATATGGGTTAACCTACTGGACACAGAACTGAGGCTATGTGGGAAGACCCGTTACCTGATCCGCTAATTTTTCTTTTGTACATCAGTTAATTATTCTATATGTACAACTTATAGCTTATATGTATCACAGGCTATTGCAGTGAAGTGGACACCGAGCGTGTTCGTTCTTGCATTTGTTCTTCTATGGACAAGCTTTTTATTCTTTGATGTAACAATGCTCTAGTTAAACTATTTGATGTAATTAAACATGTACATGATGAAGAGTATATAATATATGTGTAAAAAATGACATAAAATATAACTGAAGTGACCGTATTGTAAGTTTTGAATTTAATTAGCAGTTGCTAAAATTGGATAAGTTGTCTATTTCGTATATGTATCGATCTATTTTTAATTACTAGACTTGCTGGAAAGGATGATGAAATCGCATAAAAGTACTTTCTCTGTGTGGGGATCCAAGACTCTTGAGGAGTTGAGGTAAATGAATTAAATATTTACAACTTATTACCAACAATGTCAAAGAGATAGAACTTTTATTTGGACTAAGGAAACAGCTTATAGCTTATATATTTCTCAGGTTATCGCAGTGAAGTGGACACCGAGCATGACAATCATCTTCGTTCTTTCATTTGTTCTTATATGGAGTAGCTTCAAAGCATGAGATTGAATATGTTAAAGTTTAAGTGTTTAACTACAAGCTCCTATGGTGAAACCACGACAAGCTTTTCATTCTTTGATGTAACAATGCTCTAGTTTAACTATTTGATGTAATTAAACACGTAGATGATGAAGAGTAAAAAATGACATAAAATATACTGATATACAACATTTTTATCCCATTTAAGCAAATATGGAACAAAATACAAAGCATATATATATACTGCACTTTTTTTATTATCACGGCACAATACACGTGATTTTAGTTCAATCTATTTACAAGTCATCACAAGTTATTAAGCTTGACATGTATTATCATCAGAGACAATATGCTACATCAATATCATTGAAGTTTTGAAATGTATTATCATCAAAGATCATATCATAAAAGTTACTTTCTGCATGTTGATGCACAGCAAAACTATAGCTTGATCCTTCTTGTATATTATTCGTAACTGTTGTTTGAGAGCCAAAAGCGTAATGACATGCACCCGTTGAAACTAGTGAATGACTGGAAGTGCCAAAATTGTGAAATTGATCGAGTGATAGCCAATCAGCAAATAAAATCTTGGGCAACTTTCTACACCCATATGCTTCTGAAGATTGTAGACTTGAATCTGTTTGTTTGCCAACTTTCTTCTTCAGATAAGAATGCCAGCGGTTCTTTATCTCATTATCTGTCCTTCCAGGCAAATGTTGTGACATCTGAGACCACCTGTGCAAATTGAGTGTATCTAAATAAATATCATATTTACTTGTTAATTGTTATGATGACAATGGGAAAATAAATAGGTGGTGTATAATGTTTGCATACTTATTGCCTAGCATGCCATGAAGAGTCAGGATGATATCATCCTCTTGTAAGGTGAATGTATCTCGCTTTAATCCCGGCCTTAGATAATTGATCCATCTTAGCCTGCAACTCTTCCCATTCCTCTGCAAGCCTGCAAGTCAAGGACACATACATAATTACCAAAGGACATATACTGATCGTGTAGCACTGATATTAACTTACCCGCATGAATAGGGACCGAACTCCAGCAGCCAAGACCATGGTTCATGATGTAGTCTCTGAGCTTTTGATCTTCATCGGGTGACCATAAGCCCCTCTTATGCTTTAGCTTTGGCTTATCTGATGAATTAAATCTCATTGTGAAATGCGAATCTGATATACCAACCTTATGACTTTATAAGTGTACTATAAAGTAAAGGAAAGATTCCTTAAAAATGTAGTCTATTATATCATCAAGTTGGCAGACCTCTGTTCACATTTTTTATACGATAATTACAAGTGTGAATATTTCTAAGAACACGAAGAAGTAAATACCCGATTTACTGTTCCTTTCATAGAATTACTACTGTCTAACACATTCGATTTAATTTTGAAGATACTAATGTATATGTGTTTATTTAACTAAAGTTCGTTTTCTTGCTGCTGCATAAGTATGTAGGTAACCATGACACAAACATGGCCAGTTTTTTAGTAAAAAGGGGTAAAAAATTTAGCATTTATTAGGTCTCGATCAAGTAAAAGATCATTAGTAAAAGGTCATCTTTTATATAATAAAATAAAACCCGAAGTGGGGACTTTTCCATTTTAAAAAAATTAAACCATACCTTATTTAGTAATAATATTATTTAAAAAAAAGATTATTTTCTTATTAGATAACATTTTATATTTATTCATAACACAAGTAGAAGATAAATACAAAAAATATAGATAAAATGCAATTAACAATAGGATTAAAACTTTTAAATAATTATCTTTAATACTAAAAAATTATAATTAAACATCATAAATCAAACAAAACAAAGATTAAATTATTTGTTTTTAATAAATAAAAATATATGATTCAAAAAAAATTTAAAAAAAAACCCGCGCGTGCGCGGGTATTATAACTAGTTAGTCAACTAATGACATTTTAAGGTAGTTAAATTCCAAAGCCATCATATTCATCCTTCTGAAACAGGTGCAGCCTATCCAATTGGAAACTTAGAAACGAATATATAAAAAGGAGTAGAAAGTGTATTTTTGACCGGTTCTTATTTTTCGTACATATATTACGTTACATAAGCTAATTAACAAATACCTTGTGTTAACAACTAATTAATTAACAAATACCTTGTGTTACCAACTACAATCACACTTACACAAGTTACTTAGTTGTTTATATCGGGTTCTCACTTTCTGGTCCTAGCAACGTAAGCGGCATGTTTCTTGCTTACGTTTTGTTCCAAGCTCATAAGTTGTCGCTATCTACCTTTAATTTTGTTTTCCTACATGTTATTAGAGTATTATATTTTTTGTGTGTGATGGTTCACTAGACCAATAATAAGAGATCGTGTGATTAAAGTTGGTGTGAAGTTGCAGAATATGACGTTTTCTGTATTAAGTTTATTGTGCAGTGATATAATCATTCACTCGTTTTAGTAATTTATAACTTTAAGTCAATAACTGAACGTAAAATAATCCATTTTTAGCATGTAGAATATTTTAAAACAATTTCATAAAATAATCTAACATGATAAGTGAAATTGCAGAATATGAAGTTTTCTGTTACATCGTAAGTCGTAACAGTGAAAACATGGTATTAAAACCATCACATCCCAACAAATATACCAGTACACACAGTACACACATTAAGTTGGTTAAACTACTAAAAAGCTCGAACAGGACATCTAAAAAGCTCAATCCTCTAGTAAAACGCTTCTTAGACACGGTACACACATTAACTTGGTTAAACTACTAAGACTAGCTAATGAACAATAAAAGACACCAGTTTGATCATCAGCAATGCAGAAAACCCCAATTCTACAGAAAAACATCCTTCTAGCTATATCATCCAAATATATCGACCCATAGAGTTTATGCCTGAATCATGTTGAAATGGAATCTAGACAGCTGCTGCGGAATGGTGGATATGACAGGTCCATATCTCTGCATATCGATGTACAATCTGATTAAATCCGCCGAAAAAGAGAGAAACGGAAACAAAATCTAGTTCCGCTTACCTGAACATTGTCATAAAGCTCAAACAATGGAACAGCAAGAAGTTTCAAATTTTTTGGCACGGCAAAGTACTCTCTTTCAGACAAGTGAACAACGTAAAGTTTCTTGCACTCCTGCATGATCAACCAGACGAGAAAAATTGTTACTACAGAAGATGGAAATAAAATAGATGCATTTATGCAAAGGAGCACTCGTTTCACCTTTGGCTTGGTTATATGTGGAGGGCAGTATGGGTACATTATCGTCTCAAAATTAGGCCTCCACCATACACCCGCACACTCTCCTATCTGCATAAGTTACAAGGAACAGACCCATGAAATTCCAAGAAATGTGCAAACTCAAACAATTATAAAATATCGACTGAAAAATAAAGATACCTGCCAATCGGGCTGTAGTCCAGTAGAATTAGCTGCTAGTTTGCTAGTCAACTTCCTTTTCAACCCCTCAACTTCTGCAGTATTACAAACATAACTACATGATATGGTATGCAAAACATGGAACCGTAAGAGAGAAAAGATCAAAGAAGTTATAAATAATACCGTTTTCTCCTGGTTTCAAACGACCACCAGGAAGTTTGCAGAAAGTATTCCCAATTTGTAAAAGCAAAATATGAGGATGATTATGCTCCTGAACCTGTTAAATTTAACCATTTTCAGAAGGCTACATAAACAAGACACGCAAGCACCACGTATGGATCCATCCTTGATACAAAGATAAAATGATAAAAAGACATGAACATAGAACCAAAAAAACGGGCATGAAAAATCGCCAATTCCATATATCATCATACAAGTTATCAAATTTACGTACATATCAGGCCACGAGAATTTGGAACCAATGTACACAAACAAAAATACGCTACAAAACAGGCTCAAGCCATAATCAAACTAGTAATACATTTATACATGCCTTGAAACAATAAAGCAATTAACATAACAAGGAACACATTGAAATAATATACAATAGAGAAAAAGATAGAAAGACCAGCAAAACTCCTTCAACGCTAGTCCTCATCCCTTCCTTCATATAGCTGCAACGCAAATCAAACAATAATATAAATTATATCCATTAAGCAACAATTTAAAAAAAAAAAAAAAAAAAAAAAAAAAAGCGGTCCAACGAGAGTGCTTGGGTAAACTTTCAATGGGGATGTTTGTGTGAGCTTATTTGATGGGCTTATGAGCTTAATGAAAACTTCATAACCTCAAGTTTTATGGCTTATGAGCTTATCAACTTGTGCTTATAGCTTATCTAAGCATATAAGCTCAAGTGAATAAGCTCAAAGGCTATAAAACATGAGTTCGTGAAGTTTTCAATAAGCCCATCAAATAGATTGTGGGTTTCATTGGACCCATAAGTGAGATACTATGTGTAAGATAGGCGGGATATGTTTGTAAAAAATTGTCGTTCAAAAAAAATGAGAAGAAAACTTAAGGTGTTTGTTTAAGCTTACGAGCTTATGGTTGTACTTGGCTACAGGCTTATGAGGGCTTGTAACGCCTTGAGCCTTTAAAATAAGCTAGCTTATAAAATAAGTTTCGTTTATCACACAAGCTTACGGAAGCTTTTATAAGCCTAAACTAATTAAAACATGCTTATGGCGTATTATAGGGGCTTATAACTAGTTAAATTACTTAGATACTTTTAAAAATACAATAGATTAACACGCAAATGCTTGAAATATATATGAATTAATTGATGTAATTTTAGGTGATTTTACAATGATAAGCTTCCAACTTCAACTAATTCGCCAAACAACATTGTGAAAAACTAAACTCAAACTTCCAACTTATAATATAAGCTCCAACTAGTTTCGCAAAATATACCCTCTCATGTTTTCTGCTTATGTTTCAAGCTACATAAGCCTGTTTTTTCGGTATTACAGTATTTTGAAACTTCCGAAATAAACAGGAAAAAATAGGATTATAAAATACTCCCTTAATAAAGATGGAGCTAGTATCATTATGAAAAGGCACAACAATAATATTTTTTTTTTTTGAAACAGCATCAATTTTATTAAACCATAAACCAAACAAAAGGTCACATGTTGACCTCATAACAATCACGATAAAAACAAAACAAAAGTTTAAGATTTTTATATAAAATTAAAGGATAAATAAAAGCCGCCTTTCGTCTATTGGTATGTGAGTTGCCCACTAACTTAGAGGTTGTGGGTTCAAACCTTACAAAAGGCGTTTGTGAGATAGGTGGTATAAGGCGTGAAAAAATTGTTGTTGAAAAAAATGAATAAAAAGGAAGAAGTGAAATGATACATACTTGAGTTTCATACGAGCGAGACGGGCAGCAACAGAAGTGTCTTTTTCCATCTTTGGTTGTTTTGTTCCAAACGTGTAACTCGACAGTGGATACGTGTTCACGACTGCAAGAGAACAGGATGATGCCATGTTCACCATCTTTCCAGAATTCCAGTTTTCCAAATGTGATTGTCACTCTTTTAAACACGTAATTGCTAAAACTGGGCTTTTATTAGCTAATGCTGTGTTCATGCGTTGGGCTTTTTATGGCCCGTATCTCTGTTTGCTAATATATATTTTAGTGGGCCTAAAAGTAGTCCTTCATTATTATGATAGGATTTAGGATAAATCAAAAAGAGAAACGGTCAACGCTTCATAATCTTTAGATAGTTTTGATTAAATATGTAACACCTCAATTTCAGGATACGCAGCGGAATTCAAGCTGTCATAGCACAATAGTTATAATAATAGAAAACGAACTCTAATTGAGTCGTTTTAAAAGATTTATCATTAGAATATCAAAGTTTACAAATGAGGTCCCAGTAGTTTTACACTTTGTTAAATAAGTTTCTAATGATAATTAGATTTTAGCTTTCAAGAAGTATTTGTGCCCCTCCGTGACATCCTCGTTCATTATAGACCTGAGCAGTGTTGCAAAAACCGGCCTTGGCGGCCGATTAATCGCTTGGCGGGGACTAACCGCCACGATTTTCACTAATCGGCCTTATTAATCGGTCTGGTCACAAATCGGTCAACATACCGATTAATCGGATAAAAATCGGCCAAATCGGGGATAAATCGCCCAAATCGGATAAATCGGTTACGGATAAAAATTGGCCAAATCAAGGATAAAATCGGCCAAATCAGAAAAAATTGGCTAGATCGGCCAAATCAGGCATATAGTTTCAAAAACAAATAATTTTATATATAAGCAATCCAATCTGATTAATTCTCGATTAATCCCCGCCTAACCGATTTATCGCTAGGCGGTACCCGACCGCCACGCTACCGCCTAGCGATTTTTGCAACCTTGGACCTGAGATAAACATGCTAAAAGTGTCAACACAAAGGTTGGTGAGTTCATAAAGTTTATAAATAAAATAGTTGATTTCAATAGTTTTCAAGTTTGAGTGATAGTTGTAATAAATACAAATACAGAAAAAATGAGTAGTGGGATACGTTGTTATACACCCATAGTTTGTTTGTATATTAGTCAGTTGAACACAATTTCAAGTTTAATAGATAGTCGGCCCTGTTGTTGCACCCATAAATTCAGTAGTGGCAGTATTGCATCATTACAGTACCATAATATTGCTCTAAGCTTCATGAAACTCAAATGTTAACAGTTGGACATCACACTAATGAACTATTGATGTAAGTTACTGACATCATAAAGATGTAAGTAACAAGGCCCTCGGCCAGGAGCTTGCCAACTTCCTGTTTAATCTCAAATAAAGTGCATTTGGCTACTTATCCAGCAACACAAATGGGGCGTCAACTGCCAATAAATCTATTCACTATATTCGCGTTCACTCGCAAGTGATTAATGTCTCATGATATGAGAGGCTTTTTAGTGGCAATAGTGTAAACTTAGGCAATATTAATCAGGATGGCATACAAAAAATACTTGTGTTCAAGTTTGTAGCATGTAATATGATGACGTATAGTCCGCACTCGGGTCACAAACCCGACCAATGGACATTACCAATACCCAAGCCCATCACGCGTGGGCTATCATGATAAAGATTTGGGCTTACAAAGGCCCAAATTTGAATCTATTATTTATGGTATTGATATAGGATCTCTTATTTATGGGATAAGGATCAATGGACCGCATAAGTAGGGATATGCCAAAGAGTAAGGAACACGAAACCAACAAGGATTTCGTGTGTATATAATGTAACAACCGTGGTTTTGGCAGGTCAGTTTGACTGATAGTCTTGACTCGGTTGACGTTTGTTTGGTGTGTATTAGGTGTTTCAAGTGATATATGAGTGATATAGGTGAGTTTTAGTACTAAATCCCTTTGCGTAAATGGTTTTATTGTGATTTGGAAAGTTTGGAATTTGGAAAAGTTCATTTTGATCACCTTTGTGGCGTAGAAATGACTTGTGTAGTTTTGGTGTTTTTGTCTTTTTGCGTAACGAGTCTTCGTTCAAGTGTTTGAGCGTTAGCGGGTTACGAGGAGTTTGTTTTTATGAGTTATGTTTCAAAAGAGTGTGGAATTCTATTTTTTGAAAATGATATTTTTCCTGTTTGTCGTAAAACTGAGGTTTATCGCGTAAGACGCTAGTATTAGCTACGGGTGTTTATAAAATATGAAAAGTATGAGGTTTTGAGTGTAATAAATTAATTTAATAAAAAAAAATTAAAAAAAAATTTAAAAAAATTATACATATATAAAAATCGGCCAAAGTGTGATTTTAGGAGAAAAAGGAAACCCAATTTGAGTCCAAATAGGATTCTTAGGCCCAAGGGTTATCCATAATTAATATAAATACAAAATCAAAGCTCCCAAAACTATTTTTCCAGCAAATTAGAGTCGACACAAGGAGATCAAGGAGGAAAAAAGTTAGGGTTTATAATTGTGAAGTAATAATCAAGAATCAAGGTAAAATCTTTAAACCCTATGTTCAATTAATTGATTAATTAATCTAATTCATGTAATATTAACTATGATGGATTAGGGTTTGTGTTAACTTCTGTAAATTAATGTTATTAAACATGTTGGGATCAATTAATGATAATAGTATGATAATTGGTTAAGAGAATTGAGCGTAAAATATGCTAGTTATTGAGTTAGGGTTTGGACAGATTTGTAAGGCTGTAAAGATGTGAGTGTAAATAACAGATGGTGAAAAGTTAGGTCACGAATTTTAGGTCTAAGTTGAAGTTTAATGAAAGAGCTTTCCAAAAAGTCCAGCCACGATTGATTTCAAGGTCGGGAAGTTGGTCTTTCGATTTTTCTTTGTTAAGGTGTCAAAGCTGTCAAACCGGGACAGATTTTGGGTAAAAGTTTGAGGGTGTCATGTGGTTGTAAAAGTGGTATTTTGACTTGGCCTTCTGTAATAGTTAAGTTTTAGGTTATATTAGACTACCACGAAGAGGATTCGCGATAAAAACTTGTGGAAGTAATTATTAAAAATCAAAACTTTTTGGTGTGCGTTCAGATCCGAATTTGAGTAGTTGACAAGTTTGAATTTATTATGAGTATTTGTGTGTGTTATTGGTCCAGGGCCTTATGGGATTAGCTTCTATGCTTATGAGAGACCATGGTGAATTTTTGGTGTGAGTTGTTGAGCTTTATTTGTCATGATTTTATGTGGGCTAATGTACCCAAAAATTCTGCGTTTTCTGATTTTAAGAGTGCAAGGGATTTAGTGAGTATTAAGTTATGGTAGTGGTTAGTGTGGTGTCTAGGAGATCCATGGTGGGTCATATGAGTCTTAGACATCCATCATATGTGTATTACATGGGTTGTAGCTTTTAGCTTGACCTTGTGTAATGTGGATTATTTCTGTGTGCTATAGATTGTGAATTGTTTTTGTGGAAGCTGCGGAGTTTAAGGTGAGTTCATAGTCCCATATTTTTACTTTGTTTTAAACTTGGGATGGGAATGATGCTTGTCTTAAATGATTTGATTTACTGTGATTATGTGTGTGGTGTTAAAGAGCTTGGACCTATTATGTTATCGTATGCATGCTATGTGTGATTATTTGCTTGTGTGGATATATATGGGATCCAATTAGGAGGATGCTTATCCTGTTGCTCGCGCATGCGACCTAATTGATGTTTAATGGGGTCGGGGGACACGAGCAGTCCTAATGTAATCATTGTGGGGTCGGAGGACTCGAGCCGTCCTGTTGTAATTATTTTGGGGTCGGAGGACACGAGCCGTCCTATTGGTTGCCTTATGAGTGTTGTTGCTTTTGTGTGTGATTAATGACTTGCAAATGCATGTAGCTATATGATAACTATAATTTATTTGTCCAGCTATATTTTGTAATCACAGTGAATTCGGTTGCCTTGTGTGTTGAGTCTTAAACCTATGAATCTCACCAACGTAATGTTTACATTTTAAGCATCATTTTCAGGTGAGCTTTCTAAGGATAAGATAGAAGGATGTGGATAGACGAGACCTTAGTTGCATTGGAAGTGGTTTATCATCTATGTTTGGATTTATGTTTTGTTTTGGTTATTTTATTTTGGGGTATTGTTACAACACTTTATGTTTGTACATTGCTCTATTTATGTGCATGTAGTTGTTCTCTATGTAGACACCAGGTGTTGTGATGATATCCATGAAGTTACACCCGCACATTTCAGCCGTGGCGGGGTGTGACAGATTGGTATCAGAGCCTTGGTTATAGAGAATTAGGCGGTTGGATCTAGACTATAACCTAGGAGTCCCTCATATAGTTGTATTTAGGACCTATGTGTAAGTATAGTATTTTATATGTCTATTTTCCTATATATGAGATGTTTTATTGAGTTTCGGACGTCTATTTTATCCCCTATACGTAGTATTGTATATATCGACTTTATTATATCGTCTTTCACGCGTAAGATGCTTCGTTGGACAACCGTTGTCGCTATCGGATGCGAGAGAAGTGGTAGGATGAAGCGGACTAACCGCAGAATCCGAGTTTCCGATAGCATGTATCTACGTTCGGACAAGGAGAGGATGTTTATGGGAAACGTTGGTGGAGAAGAAGTGGAGAGGTTGGAACCACGACGACTTCTGGAGATGGAGCCATTACCAAATACCCTTGGTAGTGTCCTCACTTCACCTAGGAAGGAGATGTGGTTTAGTCTAAACCTCGTGATTTGTATGCGCTTATGAATAATGTAGAATTGGAAGAAAAGAATGGAGATGATTTTGCATGTTGTCGACTACCTCAACGTGTAGGAAACATGAATGGTTGGTTGAGTAAAGATGAAAGGGAGTTAGGATGAAATGGTGTGGATTCGGATCTAGAGTCCACAGTGAGTAGTAAGTTGAATTGATCTGAGTGGGGAGATAAGTGCAAGAGTGGAGTTGAGCCATTATGCGACGTTTTTTATTTTGTGTTATGTTTTGGAATTCGTATATTGTCTTTTGCCGTCTGGAGCCATGTTGGAGCATAATTACTCTTGGATATTGGATCGACCTTATCCAAGTGATTTTGATTATAGAGTTTACGTGATCGATGGAATTGTTCCATGTGACGTGATTGTTTGCATGATGTTTTGTCATAGGAGGGAGTACACTTATGAAAGGGGGCATAAATAATTATGGTGGCCAACATAATTATACATGTGTCACGACACAAGTGGACTTGCAAGTATGATAGCATGGATTGCATGGGGTATTAGGTGCTATGTGGTATATGTGCGTTATCATAGAGATGTGTGGTTTTGGAAGTAAGTATGCGTGTGGAATAGGCTTATAACTATGGTCGCGAACATAATTATAAGAGTATCACACACGTGGACTTGTGACCATTATTGCATTGATTGATGTTTGTTGTTATATGTTGTGAAAGATGGTATGTGATATCATGTTGGTGATGGCTGTATGGTTAGATAAGTATTCTCCTAACCGTTTGGGCAGTCGTTATACGTGAGGTGTGTAGTGTCACACCCCCAATTTACCTGACTTGCAGTGGAATGGAATGCCTGAGAGTATAACTGCCATAGCATCACAACAAGGATATATTGAACGACCTAAAGTGTCGTTTGGAAAATACATCGTTTGATTTATTTAAAAACATCCAGAGTTACAAAACATAGGTCCCAAAAGTCTGGAAAAGTTTAAGGAAATAAGTTTGGTACAATCAAACGATAATATACAAGTGCATGAAAATCCAAAATGTAGTGCGTCATCCCTGGCACACCCTAATGTGACTCCATGCATGTAATATGATAATGCCTTTAGTTACCTGAAAATACATTGCGAAAACGGTCAACATAAAGTTGATGAATAATCCTAGGTTTATGAAATGTAATGTTGTACGGCCACCACAAGTATAAGTGCATGACAAATGTCACGTAAAATAGTACAATAGACCTTAAGCTCATGACACCGAAGCTAGACTGATGAAATATATGCCCCTCCTGAATGTTCTGCCAAAACACTCAAATGTGACAGACATGAAATGCATCCTCTTACTGTTGGTAAATACTACCACGGATGGAGGCGTCACCCTCAATAGATCTATCCACTCACTCTCGCTAAATAGGCAAATTAACGGTTCATGATGATAATAGGGGACTATCACAAGGCAGCTAGGCAACTTAAGCAATGTACATAAGTTTTGATACTTGGGCTAGTACTAAAATAGTGCAATGTATTCTCCCCCGTGGGATTTGAAAACAATCATAAAATGTATACGGGGCTATGAAAACTCACCTTAAACTGATGATACTGTGATGAAGTGAAATGAACAACAATGAACGGTTAGCTGCCTCAACCTAATATGAATGATGAACGATCTAATTTAGATCATAAAATGATATTATGAATGTCCATGCACATGTTTCCTATACCACCCTACTCTTGAAAAATACTTGTTGTTATAAAAAATAATACATTTTCCAAAACTTAGGAAAATAAGGCAAATAGAAAATAAAACTAGTTGAAATGTATATATATATCGTATGTATAAGTGTTAGTGTTGAAATCCTCGATTTGAAATCCTTGAAATAACGACTTGTAGTAATAAAAATATACTTGTATTCACTAATACTTCATTAGTTATGATTTTGGGTACTTGGTTAATATTTCTAGAATCTAGAGTTACTACGTAGTTGTAATATTATTTTTTTTCCAAAAGCTATCAAAATAATATATGTTTTACCGATATTGAAACGTGAATATCTTTGTCGTTATAAGTCCGTTTTACTCGTTCTTTATATCCATGGTTACGTCTTAGTATGTAGTAATATATTTTAGTAAGCTTGGCTCATCCGGGTTACGTCTAAAGCCTCGTTTTGCTCGACGAAAAACGTCCAACAGCATGCATTTTCAGAAAATTACTTTTCGGCGTTAAACTTTGAAAAAATCATAACTCCTTCGTTATAAACTCTTTTTAATCGATTCTTTCGCCTACGGATTCGTTTTTGAAAGTATTTTCTAAAATTTTTGCCAAAGTTTACTTTATATTTCCTGATTTTCCTGGGTTTGCAAAAATGGGACAAAAGGTATAAATATATGTTCTAAATCCATTTTCCATGCTCTAAACTAGTTTCTAACATCACCAAATCTCTTGCAAACACCACAAAGCTATTCTAATCATACCATACACCTTCTTCGGGTGCCATGGGTTCCTAATCATCCCTAATCATGTTAATTTAACAAGGGAATACCTAAAACAAATTCTAGGGTTTGTATGTTCAAAAAGTTAACAAAAAAATATGGTATAGCTAACTTGTGCATGAAATTAAGCATGAAAACCATATGATACAAGTATATATTAGATGAAATCATGAAAATAAATTTGATAACTTACTTTGAAATATTAGGTGATTAGATGAAGCAAAACTTTATGTTTCTTGAGTTTGTATTGCAAAACTCTTAATAAGAAAGGTAAAATGAACAACTTTGTAGCTTTAATCTTTGAAAAACAATGGCTTGATCTTGGTGTTCTTGCCCCTTGTGGTTTGGCCGTGGAAATGAGAAGAGAAAGAGGAGAGAAAGAACTTTTTGATCTAAAATTTTACAAGTGAAAAGGTTTAACTAGTTTTTGTGATATTATCTTGTAGTTATATTGTATTATATTTGTACATTAATGCATGTGGTTAAGGAAATAATACTTTGTGGTATTGGGATGGTTTAGGGGGCCGGCCATGGTGAGACTAGGGGGGGGGGGGGGGGGGGGTTACTTGTGATTTAATTAGGAATTTGAGTGGAGTTTAAGTGTACATTTGTGTTATTAGTTAAAATCGGGTACCGGGTTTGATAGAAATAAATGTTAACGAAGTTATTCGAGATAAAATAAAGTTGTAAAAATGTTAAAAATATGTTGGGTACAAGTATTGAGTGTTCGGGTGATTATTGTTTAGTTTTCACGAAAACCGTCGTAATATTTATAAACTTATGATATAAATAAAATAAATTTCCAAAATACTGTGTAAATGAATTTTATAACTTTTATGATGTTATAAGGGATATAAAAATATGTCAGGACCATTGTGGGAATATTTAGATATATTCGTCGTATTTATTAACAGTGTGGTAACGTTTATTTATAAATAATTATACGTAAAATGTTAAATATATCAAATATATAAATTTGAAAATTCTAAGAGTGGTATAACATGAAAATGCTATTATGATGATATGCAGACTGTCTCTAGTCCGTATGCAATGTCCTTACTGATAATGAAATGAATTCGCACCTAAACCAATCCGGTTACGCGAATTTGAATACCCGTAAACTAAATTTACGATGAAATGAGTAATGCAAGTGAATAGTAAATTTTTTTCCGGAAATGAATAGTGTTCAGTGAATAGTAAAATTTTCAAATGTTTCTCAGAATATCAAATTGACCTCGAAAATGATGAATAGTAAAACGATGAATAGTATTTTGATGAATAGTGATTTATGAATAGTAAATTGTCGAAGTTTGGGAAATGACCTTAAATGGTGAGTTGTGACAGTCGCCCACCCAAAAAGGAATTCAGTCCCTGAATTCAGCTAGTGTTGGTCTCGGTAATAGGTTTGGTGAAAAGATGTGGATACTTGCGTCGCATTTGGTCTTCTCGTTCCCAAGTAAACTCGGGTTCTCTTCGAGAATTCCAGCGAACCTTAACGATTGGAATTCGACTCTGCTTCAACTGTTTGACCTCTCGGTCCATGATTTCAACTGGTTCCTCCAAAAAATTAAGCTTGTCATCTAGCTGAATCTCTTCTAATGGTATAACGGAAGACTCGTCCGAAAGGCATTTCTTGAGGTTTGAGACATGAAACGTGTTATGTACGTTGCTGAGTTCTGATGGAAGTTCAAGCTTGTAAGCTACTGTACCAATCCTTTCCAGTATCTTAAATGGACCAATGTATCTCGGGTTCAACTTTCCGCGTTTCCCAAATCGTATCACGCCTTTCCAGGGCGAGACTTTCAACATGACTTTGTCTCCGACCTGGAATTCCAATGGTTTGCGTCGAACATCTGCGTAGCTTTTCTGTCTACTTCTAGCAGTTTCAAGTCTTTCTCGAATCTGGATTATCTTTTCTGTTGTTTCTCATACCATCTCTGGACCTATGCATTGTACATCCCCAACTTCTGCCCAACAAACCGGGGAACGACACTTACGACCATAAAGTGCCTCAAATAGTGCTGCTTTAATGCTTGAATGGTAACTGTTGTTATAAGAGAACTCGATTAATGGCAAATGGTTAGCCCAACCATTCCCAAAGTCAATCACACATGCCCGCAGCATGTCCTCAAGTGTCTGAATAGTTCTCTCATTCTGACCATCGGTCTGAGGATGGTAAGCAGTGCTTATGTCTAACTTGGATCCAAAAGAATCTTGTAATGACTTCCAAAAGTTTGAAGTAAAGCGACTATCTCTGTCAGAAATAATGGAGATTGGTGCTCCATGTCTTGAGACTATTTCCTTGACATAAAGTCTGGCAAGCTGTTCCATGGAATAAGTCTCTCTAATGGGTATGAAATTGGCTGATTTGGTAAGACGATCAACAATTACCCAAATAGCATCGTAACCTCCTGACGTCTTGGGAAGTTTAGTGACAAAGTCCATTGTAATACGCTCCCACTTCCATTGTGGAATTTCTGGTTGTTGAAGTAGTCCTGACGGTTTCTGGTACTCGGCTTTCACTTTAGCACAAGTAAGGCATTTGCTGACGTACGTAGCTATTTCTGCTTTCATGTTCGGCCACCAATAAAGCTTTTTGAGATCCTGATACATCTTGTCAGAACCTGGGTGAATAGAGTACTTCGACTTGTGTGATTCATGCATAATCAATTCTCGTACTCCACCATAGAGTGGTATCCAACTTCGGTCCTTGAAGCATAACACTCCATCTGCTCTCTTTACAAAACCATTTTTGTTCTCGGGCATACCATAAAGTTTCTCCTGTGGTCGATTTTCCTCCTTGAGAGCCTCAATATGAGCTTCTAGAATTTTTGATGGTAATGGTGAAATGATAGTCATTCCCAATGACCTAACCCTCAAAGGTTTGAGTCGTTCTTTTCGGCTAAGTGCATCTGCTACAACATTTGTTTTTCCTGGGTGATATCGGATTTCACAATCGTAATCACTCAACAATTCTAGCCAACGACGTTGTCTCATATTAAGTTCCTTCTGATCAAGTATATGCTGTAAGCTCTTGTGGTCGGTAAAAACTACACATTTAGTACCATAAAGGTAGTGTCTCCAAATCTTGAGTGCAAAAACTACAGCACCCAACTCCAAGTCGTGTGTAGTGTAATTCTTCTCGTGTGTCTTAAGCTGTCTAGATGCATAAGCTATCACCTTCTCGTTTTGCATTAGCACAGCTCCAAGTCCTTTATGCGAAGCATCGCAATATACTACAAAGTTCTCAATACCTTCTGGTAGTGACAAAATCGGTGCACTACAAAGCTTCTGCTTCAATAACTGAAATGCAGATTCTTGTTTCTCTCCCCACTCGTACTTTTGATTCTTTTGTGTCAGCTTAGTCAGCGACTTCGCTATCTTGGAAAACCCTTCAATAAACCTTCTGTAATATCCTGCAAGTCCTAGGAATTGACGAATTTCCGTAGGAGACTTGGGCGTAGCCCAATCCTTTACTGCTTCGATCTTTGCTGGGTCGACTTGTAATCCTTGGCTATGAATAACATGGCAAAGAAATTGAACTCTTTGTATCCAAAAGTCACACTTAGAAAATTTGGCATACAATTGCTCCTTCTTGAGTAGTTCCAATATTGTTCTGAGGTGTGCTTCATGCTCTTTCTTACTCTTGGAATAAATCAGGATATCGTCAATGAATACAATTACATACTTATCAAGATATGGTTTGCACACTCTGTTCATGAGATCCATGAATACGGCAGGTGCATTCGTTAATCCAAAAGGCATCACTTGAAACTCATAATGACCATAACGTGTTCTGAATGCCGTCTTCGGGATATCTTCTTCCCGAACTCTAAGTTGATGGTAACCTGATCTTAAATCGATCTTGGAATAATAACAAGAACCTTGTAGTTGATCGAACAAGTCATCGATCCTAGGGAGTGGATAACGATTCTTCACCGTTAACTTGTTCAACTCACGATAGTCTATGCACATTCTGAAAGATCCATCCTTCTTCTTCACAAACAAAATCGGTGCTCCCCAAGGCGAGGAACTCAGTCTAATGAATCCTTTGTCTAGAAGTTCTTGTAATTGGTTAGACAATTCTTGTATCTCAGAAGGTGCAAGTCGATACGGTGCTCGTGCAATTGGTGCAGCTCCTGGCACTAATTCAATCTGAAACTCAACTTGACGCGTTGGCGGAAGTCCTGGCAATTCTTCCGGAAAAACTTCTGGAAATTCCTTAACAATCTGCACATCTTCGAGTCGTTTCTCATCCGACTTCTTCTCCATGATGTGAGCCAAGAATGCATAACAACCCTTCTTTATGTACTTCTCGGTTTTAATGCATGATATGATACTGAGTCTAGTTCCACTTCGCTCTCCGCGAACAACTAAAGTTTCACCGCTATAAGAAAGATGAACAACTTTTTCATCACAAATGATTCTTGCACGATGTCGAGACAACCAATCCATACCGATAACAACGTCAAAACTTCCAAGTTTTACTGGCATGAGATCTATATTGAATGGGTGATTTAGGAAATTGATAGTGCAACCACGGACAATGGTGTTGGTGTTAACTAAAGAACCATCGGCAAGTTCGACGATATAGGAAATGTCTAAGGTAGTTGGTTCTATGTTAAGTAAAGGTGCAAATGCAATAGAAACAAAACTTCTATCCGCTCCTGAATCAAATAAAATGGATGCATAACGATTATTAACGAGGAACGTACCCGCAACAACATTCGGGTCCTCTCGGGCATCTTCTCCTCCCATAACATAAGCTCTTCCTCGAGCTACTCCACCCTGATTTCCAGTTCCTTGATCCTTCCTCTTTGGGCAATTGTTCTTGAAATGACCCAACTCTCCACAACCATAACATGCTCCTGGTTGGTTCTGATTAATTACCCCTCGTGGAGCTTTGCATTCCCTAGTCGGATGACCGACTTTTCCACAGTTCTCACAAGCTCTAGGACAATTCCCAGGGTTGTGATGAGTTTGACACTTGTTACACTTGGGTAGTTTACCCGCATATCCTTTTCCCTCTGTTGGCCCTGCAGCATAGGCCCTTGCTAACTCCTGTCACTTAGGTGGGGGCTGAATAGCATTTCCACCTTGGTTGTAGTCAAACCTCCTCTTGTTGTTGTTGTTGTTGTTATTGTTTGGGTTGTTGTTCCGGTTATTGGGGTAGTTGTGGTTTCGGTTATTGTTATAGTTGTTGTTGTTTCGAGTGTTGTTGTAGTTGGTGTTGTTTGAACGGTTATTGTTGTTGTTGACAGCAGATTTTCCTTTTAACACTTGGACCATAAGTTTCTGAATTATACGAATAGCATCTTCCATTAATTGTGGGTCGAAAGACATCACATCCCCTCGGATGCTTTCAGGTAGTCCACCAGTAAAGTTCTCCATCTTTTTCTCATCGTCAGGAACCATAGTTGGACATATTACAGCCAACTCCTGAAACTTCCTGATATAGGTCTCAATGTCATCACCTTTTGTTACCAGCTCATAGAATTCTGTTTCCAACTTTTGCACCTCGGTACGAGGGCAAAACTTCTTAGTCATTAGCTTCTTAAATTGATCCCAAGTGAGCTTGTAGGCATTCTCCATACCAATAGGCTGAGCATAAGAATTCCACCAAGACATAGCTTCATCAAGAAGCATACCAGTAGCAAATTTTACCTTGTTAACATCCGGCCAACTGCACATGAGAAATACATTCTCAATCTTTTCAAACCAGCGGATCAAAGCAACCGCTCCCTCAGTGCCCTTAAACTTGACGGGATCACTAATCTTGAAATCCTTCCAAGTACATTCACGCCTAGTAGTGGGTGGTTCAACCGCCCCAGTATTAGGTGCAATCTCAGCAGCCCTAGCAGCAACTTCAGCTCTCTCAGTCTCCAGAGCTTCTGCTATACTATCCCTGACCAACTTGCGGATAGCGGCTTGAGTCATAGCGGGTGTTTCTGGTGTAGCCTTTCCTTTCTTTGGCGCCATACTTCTGATAAATAATAATCGACAACAACCATGAGAAAGCCATAATAGAAATAGTCATCGTACAAAAAGTATACACCCACAACATGTATATATACAACCACAACAAATATAAATACAACCACGACATGTACGAGCACAACCACAACCTGTAATAATACAACCACGACACGTATAGATACAACCACAACAAGTATAAATACGTTAACAATAAAGAGCAATCACGAAACATCATAAATATAATCACAACACATGAATATAATACATGAAAATTTTGGCCTACATGGACCGATATATATATATATATAGCATAACCATTCCAACATAGTAGAGTCACACTTGATATATTTGTTTGTACAACAACCAAAAGACTACAAGTTCTTGAACTATGTCCCACACCTCGGGACTAGGAAATAGTAAAAGCTAATACAATACAAGTCTATGTCTAGGCTCCTCCAGGTGCTCTAGATGGTCCAGGAGCTCCAGATGCTCCAGGTGCACTCCTCAGACGACGGATCTCCCTGTCCATCATAACGACAATCTCCTCTAGATGCTGAACTCGGAGCTGAAGAGCAACATCTCTGCCCTCCATCATAGTCAACCTCTCCTGTGCAACTGCCAACTGGTGTGTCTGCTCTCCCTGAGCCTCCTGTGTCATCTGAGCTCTATCCCGTATCTCCGGTAGCTCATCCCTAAGCTGATCAATCAGCTCCTGGTGTCCCTCCTGCCGTGCCTCAAGTCCATGATACAACACGTCGATGCTAACCCTGCCTAAAATCAATCCCTCGACCTGCTCCTCGACCGCCTCAAGTCGAGTAGTGATAACCTCATCAACCCTATAACCCAAACCATCAACCTACTCCTGTTGAGCCCTAACTGATCCTCTAAGGTAACAACTGTAGGCCCCCTAGCAGCAGCTGCTCTCGAACTCTCACCTACATGGTATACTGGTGGTGGTGGAATGTCAGAAGTCTCTGTAGTAGGTGAAGCTGGTGTAGTAAACCTTGCACGCTTCCTGAGCGGCAAGAGTGAAGTAGATATGGAAGTAGTAGCGGGTATGGCTGGTGGTGCAGGTAACATAGGAATAGCAAGGATCCTAAAAGTAGATGTAGCAGGGCGAACACTCTTCCTAGCAACTAGAGTCGTCTTCCTACGGGGAAACATAAGTCTTGGTTCTGAGGGAATAGTAGTAGCAGGGGATGGTATGTCAGTGGGTACACGGGTAACCTTAGGTGGTGCAATAGGGGAGACATGAGGAGTAGGAGCAGTCTCTTCCTCCTCAAAAGGCTCGGTTTCCTCACCTGATGCAGAGAGTGGCAACACAGGTACAGGAGGAATGGGTGGTGGTGAAAAAGCAGTGGAAGACATAGAGCCTTCAACATCAGAGTCTGAGACAGAGTAAAGTATGACAATGTTCGGGTCTGAAGACATAGTTCTGTGATAATCAAGGTGAAATAAAATAAATAACTCGTATAATGGAATCACCTAAAACAATGAATATGCACTTATGATGAAATGATGAGATGCTATGATAATGTGGTTATAGTCTAGGGTCTATGATGCATCCTAGTTCGCTATAACCTTAACTCTGATGCCAATCTGTCACACCCCCAATTTACCTGACTTGCAGCGGAATGGAATGCCTGAGAGTGTAACTGCCATAGCATCACAACAAGGATATATTGAACGACCTAAAGTGTCGTTTGGAAAATACATCGTTTGATTTATTTAAAAAACATCCAGAGTTACAAAACATAGGTCCCAAAGTCTGGAAAAGTTTAAGGAAATAAGTTTAGTACAATCAAACGATAATATACAAGTGCATGAAAATCCAAAATGTAGTGCGTCATCCCTGGCACACCCTAATGTGACTCCATGCATGAAATATGATAATGCCTTTAGTTACCAGAAAATACATTGCGAAAACGGTCAACATAAAGTTGGTGAATAATCATAGGTTTATGAAATGTAATGTTGTACGACCACCACAAGTATAAGTGCATGACAAATGTCACGTAAAATAGTACAATAGACCTTAAGCTCATGACACCGAAGCTAGACTGATGAAATATATGCCCCTCCTGAATGTTCTGCCAAAACACTCAAATGTGACAGACATGAAATGCATCCGCTTACTGTTGGTAAATACTACCACGGATGGAGGCGTCACCCTCAATAGATCTATCCACCCACTCTCGCTAAATAGGCAAATTAACGGTTCATGATGATAATAGGGGACTATCACAAGGCAGCTAGGCAACTTAAGCAATGTACATAAGTTTTGATACTTGGGCTCGTACTAAAATAGTGCAATGTATTCTCCCCCGTGGGATTTGAAAACAATCATAAAATGTATACGGGGCTATGAAAACTCACCTTAAACTGATGATACTGTGATGAAGTGAAATGAACAACAATGAACGGTTAGCTGCCTCAAACTAATATGAATGATGAACGATCTAATTTAGATCATAAAATGATATTATGAATGTCCATGCACATGTTTCCTATACCACTCTACTCTTGAAAAATACTTGTTGTTATCAAAAATAATACATTTTCCAAAACTTAGGAAAATAAGGCAACTAGAAAATAAAACTAGTTGAAATGTATATATATATATCGTATGTATAAGTGTTAGTGTTGAAATCCTTGAAATAACGACTTGTAGTAATAAAAATATACTTGTATTCACTAATACTTCATTAGTTATGATTTTGGCTACTTGGTTAATATTTCTAGAATCTAGAGTTACTACGTAGTTGTAATATTTTTTTTTTTCCAAAAGCTGTCAAAATAATATATGTTTTGCCGATATTGAAACGTGAATATCTTTGTCGCTATAAGTCCGTTTTACTCGTTCTTTATATCCATGGTTACGTCTTAGTATGTAGTAATATATTTTAGTAAGCTTGGCTCCTCCGGGTTACGTCTAAAGCCTCATTTTGCTCGACGAAAAACGTCCAACAGCATGCATTTCAAGAAAATTACTTTTCGGCGTTAAACTTTGAAAAAATCATAACTCCTTCGTTATAAACTCTTTTTAATCGATTCTTTCGCCTACGGATTCGTTTTTGAAAGTATTTTCTAAAATTTTTGCCAAAGTTTACTTTATATTTCCTGATTTTCCTGGGTTTGCAAAAATGGGACATAAGGTATAAATATATGTTCTAAATCCATTTTCCATGCTCTAAACTAGTTTCTAACATCACCAAATCTCTTGCAAACACCACAAAGCTATTCTAATCCTACCATACACCTTCTTAGGGTGCCATGGGTTCCTAATCATCCCTAATCATGTTAATTTAACAAGGGAATACCTAAAACAAATTCTAGGGTTTGTATGTTCAAAAAGTTAACAAAAAAAATGTGGTATAGCTAACTTGTGCATGAAATTAAGCATGAAAACCATATGATACAAGTATATATTAGATGAAATCATGAAAATAAATTTGATAACTTACTTTGAAATACTAGGTGATTAGATGAAGCAAAACTTTATGTTTCTTGAGTTTGTATTGCAAAACTCTTAATAAGAAAGGTAAAATGAACTTTGTAGCTTTAATATTTGAAAAACAATGGCTTGATCTTGGTGTTCTTGCCCCTTGTGGTTTGGCCGTGGAAATGAGAAGAGAAAGAGGAGAGAAAGAACTTTTTGATCTAAAATTTTACAAGTGAAAAGGTTTAACTAGTTTTTGTGATATTATCTTGTAGTTATATTGTATTATATTTGTACATTAATGCATGTGGTTAAGGAAATAATACTTGTGGTATTGGGATGGTTTAGGGGGCCGGCCATGGTGAGACTAGGGGGGGTTGGGGTACTTGTGATTTAATTTGGAATTTGAGTGGAGTTTAAGTGTACATTTGTGTTATTAGTTAAAATCGGGTACCGGGTTTGATAGAAATAAATGTTAACGAAGTTATTCGGGATAAAATATAAGTTGTAAAAATGTTAAAAATATGTTGGGTACAAGTATTGAGTGTTCGGGTGATTATTGTTTAGTTTTCACGAAAACCGTCGTAATATTTATAAACTTATGATATAAATAAAATAAATTTCCAAAATACTGGGTAAATGAATTTTATAACTTTTATGATGTTATAAGGGATATAAAAATATGTCAGGACCATTGTGGGAATATTTAGATATATTCGTCGTATTTATTAACAGTGTGGTAACGTTTATTTATAAATAATTATACGTAAAACGTTAAATATATCAAATATATAAATTTGAAAATCCTAAGAGTGGTATAACATGAAAATGCTATTATGATGATATGCAGAGTGTCTCTAGTCCGTATGCAATTTCCTTACTGATAATGAATTGAATTCGCACCTAAACCAATCCGGTTACGCGAATTTGAATACCCTTAAACTAAATTTACGATGAAATGAGTAATGCAAGTGAATAGTGAAATTTTTTCCAGAAATGAATAGTGTTCAGTGAATAGTAAAATTTTCAAATGTTTCTCAGAATATCAAATTGACCTCGAAAATGATGAATAGTAAAACGATGAATAGTATTTTGATGAATAGTGATTTATGAATAGTAAATTGTCGAAGTTTGGGAAATGACCTGAAATGGTGAGTTGTGACATGTAGGTGGTAAGATTCCATCCTACCTATCATATGTTGATACCTCAATTATCGGTGGGTACTTATGCTGTGGTATTTAAGTTTATTCGTTTGCTAGACGCTCCGTTTGTATACCTAATTCTTTGGTTGGCATTCCTATTCGTACCATGATGGTACAGATGCCATATTCTTTCTATTTGACGTCGTGATAGGTGTTGGGTAATCGAATTCGTTTTTGTTGGATACTGGTTCGTTTATTTTGTTATTCCTTGCATTCATTCCGCGAATGAATATTATACTATTCTTCAAGTATTGTTAGTTCTTGACGAGTTGGTGTGGATATTTGATCCCTCATTTACACACACCAATTGAATTCCGTGATATGTTTTGTGACCTGTTAGTATCGGTGTTTTTCTATGATTTTGGTTTGATTGTTGTACGAATGAGTCTTTGCGTTCTTCTCTTGGTTTGCAATGTATTTGCGTGAGTGTTCACTGGTATGAGTTCGTTTGATGATTATTTTGATTACGTGATTCCTCCATGTCTTTCGAATTTGTATAAGAGGTTGAGTTAAAGTCCTTATGGTATTTTAAAATTCGTTTTGGGTATTTAAAGGTCATTTATTGGAAACTATTATTTTTATGGTGAAAAGGAAGTGTGGAAAAAAAATGGTTATGTTGATGTCTTACATAAAATGGTTTATATGTATTTTATAAAAAAAATGTATAAGTTTCAGATATTTCTTGTGAAAAACGGTGTTCATTTGTTTTTGGGAAGGTTGAGTACGGGAATAAGAACTGTCTATGGTTCTCATTTACCAAACTTGTTATGTATTTGGTTCATCGAGTGTTTCTTTCGTTGAGGTACGCTTGTGGATGTTTTATGGTTGCGTGTATTTTATATTTTCTTTGTATGGTTTTAATAAACATTTTATCCGTGTCTACTTTTATTGGGGAAAAATTTCTCATTGTGTTTTTCTAGCTTTGATTTTGATGTTCGTTACTTCGCTAGTCGGTAATTTGTACCCCTTTTGAGTCTGTTGATATACGTTTTAGTTCGACCGGTTTCATGGTTCGCGTCGTCTACTTAGGATAGATTGTCGTTCTGATTATCAAT
This sequence comes from Artemisia argyi, assembly GCA_030686995.1. Taxonomy (NCBI): domain Eukaryota; kingdom Viridiplantae; phylum Streptophyta; class Magnoliopsida; order Asterales; family Asteraceae; genus Artemisia; species Artemisia argyi. The sequence goes on along the minus strand of CM060707.1, from coordinate 176,741,880 downwards.
TTGTCGTTGAAGAAGAGGAGGATGTTGCCAAGTTATTCCAGTGAGAGGTTTAGCTTCAAGATATATGTTCTTCAGATTGCGTGGGCATCGCGGAGGTGGAAGATCCATGAGAGGAACTATGTGATACATGATTTAAAGTTGGGGAGTAGAACTTGGAGATGATATTTTATGGAGCAAAGAGTGTGGTCTACCTAGATCATAAGAATCTTTAGCATATATTTGACAAGAGGTTAATATATATTGAAGAGAAGTTGGGTGTGGAATTTCTCAGTGACTACGATTGTCTGATTCGCTATCGTCAAGGAAGGGAGGACATCGTGGTAAGAGCGCTGAGCGGGAGTGAACGAGTGAAACTTGGATGTTTGTGAGCAATGATTATGATAATTCGGTTCGGAGTTAAGAGGATGATACTGGCAGCCTAGAGAGAGAGGCTCAAGGTTGAGAACATGTAAGAAAAATGATTACTTGGTTTAGACCAGTAAATGGAAAGGAACGAAGATGGAGGAATGTACTTTGCGTTCCAGCTATTGGTTCCGTTGAGAGGAAGCGTAAGGACATCAATCATGAAAGGTATTTGATACATCCGAGAATGGATAAGACGTATTATTACCTTAGCAAGAGATGTATGGAGGAGTAGGCGAGACTTTTCGCTCGGTGAGTTGGTAATGAGCCATGGGGTGTCGCGTTGATCATCAAGAAACATGATGAAATATTTACTTCGCGATAGTGGTAAACGTGTTATGGAGTCTTGAGAACGCGTATGTAGATGAGTGCGACTTGTCATTCTCTAATGAGTGAACTAAGTGAGCGTACAAATCAGGCGTTGGATGGTGAGCTGAGAGCATGTGTTAGATTTTGAAGGAAGCCGGGGTATACATTTACCCTTAGCTGAGTTCTCCTATATCAACAATTATCATTCTAGTATGGAGTATGTGTCGTGTGAAAAGTTGTGTAGAAGGTAATGTAGGTCACCCGTTCTGTGGACAGAGGTTGGAACAAGCCAATTAATTGGTCCTGAACTGGAACGAGAGACTACGAATAAGGTTTCGGATTAAGGAAAGACTTAAGGCAGCAAGAGATCGCCAAAAGAGTTATGCGAATTATTGCTGTAAGCCCTTAGAGTTTGGTGTTGGTGATATGTGAGGTTAAAAGTATCTCCTTGGAATGGTGTTGTGCGTTTCGGTAAGAAAGGCAAGCTAGCACCTAGATACGTAAGACCGTTTGAGATTTATGGAAAGGATTGGATTTGAGACAGATCGGTTGAATTTGCCTGAGGAGTGAAGTAGAGTGCATGATACGTTTCACGTATCTAATGGAAAGAAGTGGTTGGCGGATGCTAGTCTGCATGTGCCAATAGATGAGAACAAGGTTGACAAGACTCTCCGTTTTGTCAAGAAACCTGTTGAGATTATGGATCGAGATGTTAAGGGTTGAAGTATGGTGAGATAGCGTTGGTAAAGGCATGGTGGGATTCTAAGCATGGTCCTGAGTTTACTTGAGAACGTGAGGATCAGATGATATTTAAGTACTCAAATTTGTTTGCGGATGTGGTTGCTGAGCAGATCGTTTGTAGTTGGATTTAGGTCATGGAAGTTAGATGCAGGATACTCATAAATGTTTATTTTATGGGTATTTGTTATTTGTGAGTGCGTCTTGCGGTTACCATTCGGGTTTTCATTTGGTTCGAGGGTATCGTACCTACCTGTGAGAAGTCATTTGGATCATTGGTGTTGTATTTATCCATAAATTTCCTTTTACTGTTGTGAGTGGTGACTATAGTAGTTGAAATCTCGGGACGCGATTTCCCTAAGTGGGGGATGATGTAACAACCGTGGTTTTGGCAGGCCAGTTTGACTGATAGTCTTGACTCGGTTGACGTTTGTTTGGTGTGTATTAGGTGTTTGAAGTGATATATGAGTGATATAGGTGAGTTTTAGCACTAAATCCCTTTGCGTAAACGGTTTTATTGTGATTTGGAAAGTTTGGAATTTGGAAAAGTTCATTTTGATCACCTTTGTGGTGTAGAAATGACTTGTGTAGTTTTGGTATTTTTGTCTTTTTGCGTAACAAGTCTTCGTTCAAGTATTTGAGCGTTAGCGGGTTACGAGGAGTTTGTTTTTATGAGTTATGTTTCAAAAGAGTGTGGAATTCTATTTTTGGAAACTTTATTTTTGAAAATGATATTTTTCCGGTTTGTCGAAAACTGAGGTTTATCGCGTAAGACGCTAGTATTAGCTACGGGTGTTTATAAAATATGAAAAGTATGAGGTTTTGAGGGTAATAAATTAATTTAATAAAAATAAATAAAAAAATATATATACATATATAAAAATCGGCCAAAGAGTGATTTTAGGAGAAAAAGGAAACCCAATTTGAGTCCAAATAGGATTCTTAGGCCCAAGGGTTATCCATAATTAATATAAATACAAAATCAAAGCTCCCAAAACTATTTTTCCAGCAAATTAGAGTCGACACAAGGCGATCAAGGAGGAAAAAAGTTAGGGTTTATAATTGTGAAGTAATAATCAAGAATCAAGGTAAAATCTTTAAACCCTATGTTCAATTAATTGATTAATTAATCTAATTCATGTAATATTAAGTATGATGGATTAGGGTTTGTGTTAAATTCTGTAAATTAATGTTATTAAACATGTTGGGATCAATTAATGATAATAGTATGATGATTGGTTAAGAGAATTGAGCGTAAAACATGCTAGTTATTGAGTTAGGGTTTGGACAGATTTGTAAGGCTGTAAAGATGTAAGTGTAAATAACAGATGGTGAAGAGTTAAGTTACGAATTTTAGGTCTAAATATAAGTTTATTGAAAGAGCTTTCCAAAAAGTCCAGCCACGATTGATTTCAAGGTCGGGAAGTTGGTCTTTCGATTTTTCTTTGTTAAGGTGTCAAAGCTGTCAAACCGGGACAGATTTTGGGTAAAAGTTTGAGGGTGTCATGTGGTTGTAAAAGTGGTATTTTGACTTGGCCTTCTGGAATAGTTAAGTTTTAGGTTATATTAGACTACCACGAAGAGGATCCGCGATAAAAACTTGTGGAAGTAATTATTAAAAATCAAAACTTTTTGGTGTGCGTTCAGATCCGAATTTGAGTAGTTGACAAGTTTGAATTTATTATGAGTATTTGTGTGTGTTATTGGTCCATGACCTTCTGGGATTAGCTTCTATGCTTATGAGAGACCATGGTGAATTTTAGGTGTGAGTTGTTGAGCTTTATTTGTCGTGATTTTATGTGGGCTAATGTACCCAAAAATTCCGCGTTTTCTGATTTTAAGAGTGCAAGGGATTTAGTGAGTATTAAGTTATGGTAGTGGTTAGTGTGGTGTCTAGGAGATCCATGGTGGGTCATATGAGTCTTGGACATCCATCATATGTGTATTACATGGGTTGTAGCTTTTAGCTTGACCTTGTGTAATGTGGATTATTTCTGTGTGCTATAGATTGTGAATTGTTTTTGTGGAAGCTGCGGAGTTTAAGGTGAGTTCATAGTCCCATATTTTTACTTTGTTTTAAACTTGGGATGGGAATGATGCTTGTCTTAAATGATTTGATTTACTGTGATTATGTGTGTGCTGTTAAAGAGCTTGGACCTATAATGTTATCGTATGCATGCTATGTGTGATTTTTTGCTTATGTGGATATATATGGGATCCAATTAGGAGGATGCTTATCATGTTGCTCGCGCATGCGACCTAATTGATGTTTAATGGGATCCAATTAGGAGGATGTTTATCCTGTTACTCGTGCATGCGACCTAATTGATGTTTAATGGGGTCGGGGGACACGAGCCGTCCTAATGTAATCATTGTGGGGTCGGAGGACACGAGCCGTCCTGTTGTAATTATTTTGGGGTCGGAGGACACGAGCCGTCCTATTGGTTGCCTTATGAGTGCTGTTGCCTTTGTGTGTGATTAATGACTTGCAAATGCATGTAGCTATATGATAATTATAATTTATTTGTCCAGCTATATTTTGTAATCACAGTGAATTCGGTTGCCTTGTGTGTTGAGTCTTAAACCTATGAATCTCACTAACGTAATGTTGACATTTTAAGCATCATTTTTAGGTGAGCTTTCTAAGGATAAGACAGAAGGATGTGGATAGACGAGACCTTAGTTGCATTGGAAGTGGTTTATCATCTATGTTTGGATTTATGTTTTGTTTTGGTTATTTTATTTTGGGGTATTGTTACAACACTTTTTGTTTGTACATTGCTCTATTTATGTGCATGTAGTTGTTCTCTATGTAGACACCAGGTGTTGTGATGATATCCATGAAGTTACACCCGCGCGTTTCCGCCGTGGCGGGGTGTGACATATAAAGGGCATCTCGGCTCTCATTAAGGTATCATCTAATAACCCTAACTCTTTATTAAAACCCTAAAACGATTACTTACTCTCACGCCGGAAGATAATCGTGAGAAACAATCCCACGGTAAGCCTAACGGTGCTTTTTGTTCTCTTAGTGCGCAGGTCTCAGCATTAAGATCCAATTGATACGGGAACCGGAGTCCAAACAAGGAACACCCAACTTTTGTATCAACATAATATGTTTCAATAAATAAATCAAGTCAAAAGTTTATGATAAATGAGTAAATTATGTAGGTAGAACGAGCATTTGTCTCCCCCAAAGAGTTCAAAATAAGAAAAGATGTGCTATGACTCACCTTGGCGATTACAGTAGTCTGATAGATAAACTAGTCAAGATTGGAGAATAACTGCTTCGACACATGACCTAATGGATATGTCAAGTCTCAGTATATTTATGTTCAAGACTTTATTAAATAAAGTGTATTGTTTATATTACTTGTACAACATGTGTATTGTCGATAATTAGAAGTTGGATCTTTGGGTGAATTTAATATAGCGTGTATGGTTGAGATAGATATAAATGATAAGATTTATAGTTTAAAAGTTCCCTCCAAAAGTTATCGGATGATAAATTATATTTATCATAGTTTATCCTTAAAGTTCGATTGATCGATTGTGAAATATAAACATCTCGTATTTTAGTTTTTACTAAAACCGAGTTAAAACGACTTAGAAATATATTTCCGAAATAATATAAACATGTTACATTTTATACCTTTATAGTTTCAAGTATTGACAGTTTATACCCTAGAGTTTCAAAAGTGAAACTTTCTACCCCTTGGTTAAATATAATTTGCACCGGAGTCCATTTTATAACTTATTAATTCATAATTACACTTTTTATCACCAAGCATTAATTAGTTTTTAAATTTAATCCTTTTTATATTTAGTTTTAGAAATTTGGCAAAACAGGCCCTCCATGCATTTTGCGACTTACATGCATAATCCTTATTCTATATTATTAACTAAATTTAAAATTTTGGCCCAAGAAACTTAATTTTAGTGTTTTAACCCCATGCATGTTTGACGTTACATGTTTAATCCTTATTTTGCAAATTTGCGTTTTTGGTTTACAAAAGGGTGTGGCATGTTATGGCTTATTAATATAAGTTATATTAATCTTAAGGATAATCTGTGGAGGGCTTTTACCTTATAAAAGGGCTTATGGGCCTTGAGCCCAATAAAACGTGTGTTTGATTTTTGTGCTCGCGACCAAAAGAAAAGGCGAAAATAAAAGCAAGGTCTTATGGGTTTTTGGTGAATGGTTAGCGGTTTTATAAACTAGGTTATGAGCTTATTGAGATGGCTTCATGGTTCGGCTTATAGCCTTTTGATTATGGGTTAAAAACCTCGACTAATGTTTAAAAGAAAGTAATTATACTAAAAGGGTGTTTATTTGCTCTCGGTAAAAAGGAAAGAAAGGAAAATTTAGTTTTTGATTTTAGTTTAACTCAATACTTGGTTAATAACATATGTAGATGATAATAGAAAATGCAAAAGAGATGAAATGAGTTTAAAAGACTTAAAAAACTTTGTTGTACTCGACTTAGAAAGAAATGGAACAATTCGACTTCCACTGTAATTAAAACCTTCCAATACTTTTAAACTCAATTACAACTTTCTCTTATCCCGACTTTGACTTGAATTTAGTGAGTAAGAGTGTTTGTGTATGTTTTTAAGGAGAAAACTTAATCTACCTAGTGGGTAGTCTACCCATGTGCTTGTAATATGTGGCATGTAAATGTCATTGAAAAAAATAAAAATACAATTAGTGCTTTGTTCCTTCTCTCTCAATGAGTGAATTACACCTCATATGGGTAAACTACCCAGTGGGTAGGTGTATCCATCTCCTGTTTTTAAAGCTTGAAAGTGAGGACCGAATAAAAAAAGTGCATGTTCGATCGTATATATAGCCAAAGTCCCAAGGTTTCATTCAATGTATCATTGCCACTTGTGTTTAGTATCTAAGGAACAAGATGAGGTGTTGCATACATGTTCTAGTTTATAGCCATAAGGTTAGAGTTTGGTTCGAATGGTTTAAAATGTACCATGTAGATGGCTCACCATTTTTGACTATAGTGTTGAAAAAAGAAGAAACATGATGAGGTAGCTTTAGATATGGCCAAATTGTGTTCTTACATAGGCTTGTTAAGGTTTAGTTAGTTTAGAACCAAGTTTGAATTAATTTGGTTTATTTTGGTTCTTATCGAGCAAAAGAAAATACAAGAAAAGGAGTTTTTGATCTTTAAGCGTTATAGGGTTGTACCATAGGCTAATATGATTAGTATTAGTAGTTTTGACAAATTAGTTTGATTCATGATTTGTGTTTTGGTAAAAACCAAGAAGAACAAAAGGAAATGAAATTTTAGTTTAGGCTTTGTTTACTTGTACCTTGAGCTTGTAATAGTGGTACCTTGGATTTGTAAAGTTAAGTTTAAGGTTCATGCATGCATAAAAGGCTTGTAACATGGGCTTTAGAGATTGTACATTATGATTTGTAAAATTAAATAAATCTAAATTTTGGAAAGATGTATTTAGGAGTTGTACATGTGCAAGTAAGACTTGTACATTGATATTTTATTAAAAAAAAAAAAAAAAAAATCATATATATTATACAATATTACATTTACCGTGGATTTACTGTTCCCTCTTCTGCTACAGTACTTTTTGTGAGTGGCTACAGTAGCATACATTTTTATAGTAAGAGACTGTAGCAATGTACTGTAGCACTGTAGCAATGTAGCGTACTGTAGCGATGCTACTGTAGCAACATTTTTTTTTTTTTTTGACAAAAAAAAACAAAATGATATTTTGATCATTAAAAAATTTCATGAAAATACATTTTTGACAAGATTTGAAAAATCCATTAACAAAATTCATTTAGAGTGCCACAGTGGAAGCAAGAGTAGTCTTTTGCAATTTAGTCCCTGAGCCCTAAGGTGTGAAAAAAAAAAAAAAAAAAAAATAGCACGGCATTTCCGCAGCAACACGCGGGTACCTCTACTCGTTAATTAGGATTAGTGCTTTTATCTGCATAAAATCATAGATTTGTAGATTAAAGTTTTGTATCAGGTAATAAAGTAAAGATGAGTTTCCGTGCTTTAATGACTTGTACTTTAGGTATAAAATGTTGCACTTTAGTATTGACATAAAATCATGGTTAGGATAAATTATTGTTTTGTGAAAACTCTAATAGAAGTAAATGTTTAGTTTGGATATTTAATAATCGTACGTTAAAGAAATAAAGTAAAATGGTAAGTAAAAGCTGAAAACTTTTGATACTTGACATATAAGGAATGTTTATTTGAAATGAACTTAAGACTTGACATATGATGAATGTTTATTTGAAATGAACTTAAGACATGTTGGTGCTGGTGAGCATGTTTATTAGAAATGTGAGTTACGTTCTTTTTTTTTTTTTTTTTTTTTTTTTTTTTTTTTTTTTTTTAATTTTTTCTTTTCTTTTCTTTTCTTTTTTTGATCAGATAAACTGATAATTTACTGGTGTTACAGTCTAACCCACTTAACGGAATCCTGTCACGGGATTCAATCTGTATTAGGTGTTGAAGTGATGAGGACGAAATGTGGTTTCATGTGTGAAAACTTTATAAGTTAGAATTTATTGCTTTACATGTGTAAACATTATTTCGAAGGTCATATAAACTGAAACTTTTTTTATTTTGAGTGAAAATTGTTATTTTATGTATTATGAGTTTATAAAATACGCGCAATAAGGGAGTTTTAAGCAACAAATTTAACAATGAAGGTTTCTGAAGAAAACTTGTAGAGAAAGTTGTTGAACATTAGCTTTTGTAGATGATAAATCAGTTTGTTCCTCAGTAAAATGAACAGTAATTTCAAACAGTCATGAATAGTAACCCAACGGTCATGAACAGTAACCCAACCCCCATTTTTAATCGTCATTCTTCCACCACCAAATTTTCTCTCATTAAATTTTCAAAATGCCGCATATTATTACCATTCTTGCGATTGTGTATATTGTTGCCGCTGCTATCTACTTGTAGAAAAAGTTGCTTTACATGTGTAAACATTATTCTGAAGGTAATATAAATTTAAGAAAAATTTATTTTGAATGAAGATTGTAATTTTATGTATTATGAGTGTACAAAATACGCGCAACAAGGGAGTTTTAAGCAACGAATTTTAACAATTAAGGTTTCGGAAAAAAACTTGTAGAGAAAGTTGTTGAACTTTAGCTTTTGTAGATGATAAATCAGTTTGTTCATTAGTAAAATGAACAGTAATTTCAAACGGTCGTGAACAGTAATCCAACAGTCATGAACAGTAACCCAACGACTACTTTTCTTATAAATACCTTCATTTTTGTTGATGTGACTTTGAGACGAAGATGATTAAAAATTGATCGTTACACCCTGACCAAATATATATATATATATATATATATATATATATATATATATATATATATATATATATATATATATATATATATATATATATATATATATATATATATATATATATATATATATATACAGTGGCGAAGCTTGGAAATTTCAAGTGGGGGGTCGGGATCTAAATTTTTTTTTCCTAACACTATGGGGGGTCGAAACCGAATTAAATTGGGGGGGGCGAAACCGAAAATACCGAAATTTTTCTACACGAAAACTATATACCCCTACATCGCAAAAAAAATTTCGGGGGGTCGGCCGCCCCCCCCGGCCCCTTAGAAGCTGCGCCTCTGTATATATATATATATATATATATAGGGGGGCTTTATTTTCAGAACCCTGTTAAGTGCGGGAACTGCGAGAACTCCAATTTTGCATTAGAAAACATGCATGTTCATATAAAACATGTATGTTTTCTTACATACACCTTAATACACATGCATGCGTATTAAGGTGTATGTAAGAAAACATACATGTTTTATATGAACATGCATGTTTTCTAATGCATAATTGGAGTTCTCTCAGTTCCCGCACTTAACATGGTTCTAAAAATAAAACCATTTTGCATTGATTTGTTACACTTAACAGGTTTTTATATGAACATGTATGTTATGCATGTATATGTATTAAGGTGTATCTAAGAAAACATACATATTTTATACGAACATGCATGTTTTCTAATGCAAAATTAGAGTTCTCGCAGTTCCCGCACTTAACAGGGTTCTGAAAATAAAGATACACTATATATATATATATATATATATATATATATATATATATATATATATATATATATATATATATATATATATATATATATATATATAAGGAAAGGGAAAGGGGGTGGATAACGTTGGCAAGAATCGAACATAAAAAATCAGATGTAAGGTGTAAAAATAAGTGGACAGAAGGCCACGACAAACACAACCTTCCTAGTACTAGTAGTACTTACTACTTGTCTTTCATTTTCAACGCAACACAAACCAAACCAGGTTACTCACTTACTCCTACAGTCCTACTTATTTATTAGAAAAAAGGGAAGATCCGAGGAACACCATTTCCCTCTTTTTAGGTAAGTAAGGTATCCCATGTTTTTCAATCACTTTGACTTTGATTTTTGTTGGATCTTGTCACCATTTCATAATTTTTCCTTGTTGACTTTCAACCAAATTAGTAATCTTTTGAGGGTTTTATTTTGATTGTTAACTTGCTGTGAATTTGTTCACTTTTAAAGCAAATTATTGTAATCTGTTGACAAATTTTAAAATTATTGTATTAGTACTTGATATGTTGTTGGCTGATTCTTAAATTGGGGATCACAAAGTTGAATTAGACTGAATTTGTGCTATTTTCCCCGAATGTGATATAGTTTTTGTTTGCGAATAAGTGTTGTGGTTTGTTGTATTAGTATACTGAGAGTGAAACTTAATATAACGTCTACACAAAAACAACTGAAATTTCATAAATATGGGTGCACAAAATCAAAATGGTATGTCCGCCGATGGTGTTATTGGGCTTATCACATTCAAAATGTTTGCTTCTATTGGTTTTCTCAAGCTGTACAGCAATAGTCGCTTGTGATACTTGTTTTGTGACACGCCGTTATTAATTTACATACTATTACTTTTTTGAAATTAGGTAATACCCTTTTAAAAATTTCTTCTATAGCACCCGTTTTCGATTCGAGTAAGAAGGAATTATAGGCCCATGAAGAAAATTCTTTGTATTTCTATCCTACCTTAATGCTGCGGAAATTTATGATATTTGTATGGATTCTATAAGAATAGGACTCAGAAACTATTCACCTTAACGATGCTAAAGATGATTTGTCTTCGTTAAGTAGGAACTTGGCGCCGTCTTAAACATTAGTATCAATTTCAGATATGTCATATGCTGTGACCTAAAAGTTAATATTTTACCTTATTACTTACTGGCTCATGCTATGGAATATCACTCGACATAGAAGTCTAGTAGTCATATGTAGTTTTAAACATTAGTATATAACTAAAAAGGCTCCTTTTTATTGACTACTATTTGTGGGAGTAGGTACGTTGATGTGCCCGAAAGCTCAAGAATGGAAGAGGGTGATTCAAAGAGATGGGAGGACTTAGATCCCAACATTCTTGCAAAGATTTGTCAGGGTTTTGACATTTTTGATTTGACTTCTGGTATCGCTCATACCTGCAGTTCATGGCGTAATGCAGCTTCTGATCCACTATTGTGGAAAACACTTGATCTGTCAATGTTAAAATCCAACTTCATAAAAATCCCGTTAGAGCCTTATGTTTATGTGGATGGACGATCTGATAGACATCTCACAAGAGTTCTGAAGCTTTCTCTGAATCTTAGCCGTGGAAGTATAACAACGTTGCTTTTCCATTACTATATGTATGTCAGTGATGCTCAGTTGACATACACAGCTGAAAGGTATCATCTCAATCGTAATTCAGTTTGTTACAGATTAGAAGAAATAATATATACCGTACTGCGTCTGTTAAAAGAATTTAGTATGGCAATGCATATACATGATATAGGTGGCAAAAAGGGCAGGGCAGGCTGGTTTTTTAATGAGTCAAAACAGAAACTTTTGGTACTTTAGAAAATGGGTTATTGTCTAAATTATTAGCTGTTTGTAATAATTAGTGTATCAAATACACAAGTATGATCACAGAGGTTATAGTGCGACTTTTGATCCATTTTCTTTCAAGTAATTTTTTTGTATGTGACATGTTTAACCTGTTAGAAATTAGACATAACATGCATTAAACCATTATTATGACAAATGGGTCAAAATTGCCACCTCTAATATTTTCTTTGTATTGAATTCAGGACCCCAAAGCTGAAACGCCTGGTGTTACCTGCATGGAATCGAATTAAGAGAACGGGAATATGCAAGGCAATTAGCTTGTGGAATGATCTTGAATCGCTCACAATGCCAAGCATTGCGAATCCACCTTATCTTATGGAAGCAATCTCCCAACACTGCAAGAACTTTTCTGAACTTAAAATCCTGGGCCCATGCGACATGTTATTCGTTCAGACACTCATACGTTGTGTTCCTAATCTCAAAGTCTTAAGCATCCGTTGCTCTATTCTTAACATTGAAGCCCTGCAACTCATCCTAAATGACTTAAAGAACCTTGAGGTGCTCAACATATCTCATTGCTTCATTGTAGAGGTCCCGCCCCCTCCTGCTACTAGGAGAGTGATCGAGAAGCTTGATTCTACAATTATGGAGAAGGGTAAAAGGCTGCGTGAGTTCTATACATGTTTGGATGATTCGTGTATCATGTGTCAGAGATCGAAGGCTGATGAAGGACTTATGAGGTGGTACAAGTATGATGGACTGTGGAAGGAAGACGAGGTAAAGTCTCTTGCAGTTTGAGCTTTTAAATCAAGAATATGAACTATTGAAGGATTTTTTTTTTTTTTTTTCTTAGTTTGTATATATGTGTGAGGATAAAGGAGAATAAATCAATGTGTTAGGTTGCATCACACCGAAGAGATGTTGTGCTGCTGCCTTGCATACTATTTCCTGCTTTTAGAACAAGTTTGTGAAGATATTCTTTTCTTTTATTTAAGAACCAGTTTCATATCCTGGTTAACCTTGGGTCATTATTGGTTTCATCGTTTTGTTTTCCCTTCGAAACTGTAGATTGTGATGTTGCTGACAGACCCGCGTCTAAAATGTGACATGCATATACTTGAGCTATACAAACTTATTTTTTTCTGAACACCTATGTGATGGTTAAAGTAGTACAAAGGAGGCTTGAGTATCGGGTATTACGTTGGTTAGAGTGTGACCGCATATTGACTGTGTAAAATTGGTTACTTTGAGTTATTGATATGCAAAGATACTTGCTAGGTTTGATGACTTGGATCTTGAAGGTAGGTGCTGAACTCTATGGGTGTGTTAGTGAGTTTTGTCAAAATTGGACCACTGCTATCCCTATTTGACCAATATGCTATTTTGATTTTGTGTTATTTGACTTCATTATTTGTAGTCTTTATGTAAAAAACATAGTGTATATTTTGGTTACTTATAATCAAGCTTTTATTTTGGTAAATGCTGTGCATTTTGTTCTGTTTAGATACTTTAACATGAATAAAAGGAAATAAAACTTCGATTGGTCACTTCACCGGTGAACTTTGTTAATTTCCGTCTACATCATACCTCACTCAAGCGGGACTGTGTACGGTGGTTGTATATTTTAACGTAACTTTTACACGCTTTATATCAGATATTCAGAAGAAAGACAGTTTTTTTATTCATGGACAAATATTCACAAACTTGTATTATATCACATACTACATCACATATAATTTAAACCAATACTAATTATCTGGTCATGATGCAAGGAGTATACATTCGGTAAACAAAAGTTGCCTAGGAATTCTAGAATGTTGGCAATTTTATATATCAAAATAATTATTAAAATTTCAATCTTTTTCAAAACAAGGAAAAAAAAAAACATAGCTAATAATGTTGAACTTGGAATCTTATTGAATATTTTGTCAATATAATTAACACCAAAACACACACAGTCACACCTAAAACACACACACACAAACATCATTAACCAACCAAGAACCAACCATGGCCACCCAAGTACTGGAAACCATAGAAGAAACAATAACAACATACACAGGACTATCTCCAACAACTTTCTTAACAGCAGTTGCTTTAGCTCTGACAATATACTATGTTATCTCAAGTTTGTTTGGTGACATATCATCTGATATGCAACAACAAACAAGGTCTAGTTCTTTTGAAGAAAGGGAACCTTTACCTCCACCTGTTCAGTTAGGTGAAGTAACAGCTGATGAGCTGAAGGAGTATGATGGTACTGATCCTAAAAAGCCTCTTCTTATGGCTATCAAGGGTCAAATTTATGATGTCTCACAAAGCAGGTACTATCTTTTTATCCAAACAACTTATCTCGCTCGCAAATAAGCAGTTTGGATAAGCAATTCCAAACACCCTCAAAACTACTTTTATATTGAAGCTCAATAAGCAGTTTTAATAAGCAATTATGTGCACATGTAGAAAGAGAAAGCAAAAAAAAGTGTATTGTGCCTGTTCTTGAATCTGAAAGAATTGAAGAACAAAAAAGTCTTTGCGCCAATAGTTTGACTAGTTACTAACGGCTGTATCTTTCAGGATGTTTTATGGACCAGGTGGTCCTTATGCGTTGTTTGCCGGGAAAGATGCTAGCAGAGCTCTTGCGAAAATGTCCTTTGAAGAAAAAGACCTAACGGGCGACATCACTGGTCTTGGTTTATTTGAACTTGACGCCTTAAGAGACTGGGAATACAAGTTCATGAGCAAGTATGCTAAGGTTGGCACCATTAAAACCCCGGAAACTGCACCCGAGCCATCAACTGCTGATCAACCCGCCGAGTCAAGTGCAGCTCAACCTGCCGAGCCCATTGCTGAGTCCACTGCAGCCCAACCTGCTGAGCCTGTGGTGGCTGCTGATGAGCCATCAGAAAACGCAGCCACAATTACAAAAGAAGAAACGTCAACTACCAGTGAAGCAAATAAAGATGAATAAGTATATGATGTGCGGTAAATTGTTTACTTTATCTTGCTTTAATAATATCAGGAATCATGATATGAGACTTGAATCAAATATCATTTAAACTTTTGTATATTGTGTATCGAATTAAATGTAGCAACATTATAATGGCATGAAGAAAGCTTATTTTTGCTGAGCAAAATACGAATTATACTGTGGGCTTACATTAGAACTTAATGCTGAGGATATGAGCTAACATATGTTCCTTTCAACTGAAACAAATTAGAGAAGTGCAAACCAACGTACACGTAAAATTGTTATTATCATTTAAACATCTACATTTACGATTCCGCCGCAACACTCGGGAAACATACTCGTATGGTACAATTAAAAAGCGCACCTGAGCTCGGTATCAATTTTCTCAGAGCTTCAAAAGAAAAAAAAATATATATAAACTCTTTACCATTTATGATTTTGAACATACCGACGATTCATGTTAACAAAATGGATGATGTAACAGATCTATTGAATTTGGATACTCCTTATTAATCCTGTTATGTTTTTTCGAGTTGCCTGTTAATTTTGTCATAGCTTTAAAAGAAAAAGAAAAAAAATGTTTAAGGGTCCATAAATAATGGAGTAGTACGAAATTACGAATTACTGCAACTAAGATGTTCTCTCTAAAGTAACTTTTACCAGGTGACATTTCTAATCCCACATGGATCAAGAAATAGAACCGTTGGTACTTTATATACCATGACGTCAGGGGCGAAGCTTGGAAATTTTGAGTAGGGGGTCGGGATCTAAATTTTTTTTTCCTAACACTATGGGGGGCCGAAACCGAATTAAATTGGGGGGGGGCGAAACCTAAAATACCGAAATTTTTCTACACGAAAACTATATACCCCTACATCGCAAAAAAAATTTCGGGGGGTCGGCCGCCCCCCTAGAAGTTGCGCCCCTGCATGACGTCAACTACCATGTTAAGTTTGTATTAGTATAACATATTTATGCTATACCATGTGTCAACTATATTAATAATTGAAATAGTTGATATAGAGCGTACGGATGGCAATGGGCGAGAAAAAACCCACGACCCGCGGGTACCCATCATAAATGGGTGGGTAAACGCATCAATTTTCACCCGTGGGTGGGTAGTGGGTGAAAATCGTTACCCATCAGTGGGTAGCGGGTGGGTGATGGGTGAGGCATACCCATCGCGGGTAAACCCATGACACCCATTTAAAATACCCACGGGTATACCCGTCAAAATACCCATGGGTGTACCCACAAATCCATGTTAAAATTAATTATACTAATTAAAATATTTATGATGTGCATGTATATGTTTAATAGTTATCATCAAGTCTCAAGAAAACACGTTAACCTAAAAGTTCGTTTGAGTTTTACAAAGATCAAATAATCAAAGTTGTATTTGGCAAATTGATTGGTGTCTTATTACGCAGTTTCATAGTTAGTTTTCATATCTTCGTTTTGTAATTTTGTTGCATAACACTAACCCATGGGTTTACCCATGGGCAACAAATACCCACGGGCAAGGGCATGGGTAGAAAATTGTACATGTTGGTGGGTGATGGGTGAGTGACGGGTGAGAAAAAAACTACGTGGGCGGGTGACGGGTTAGAGGTACCCGTGCCCATTGCCCACGGGTGCCATCCCTAATAGAGCGTAAAGTGTAAAAAATTATATAACTTATTCACTTTTTATTGAAATAATTGTCATTAAGAGTAAAGCGAAAAAAAAATTATACAACTTATTTACTTTTTATGATTCGTCCGATTTTTTTTATGAGAATGTTTTAATACCCGTGTGTAAGCACATGATTGAAACTGTAAATACATGTAATAATTATATTTTCAACTATAATTATTTGTTGTGTCCTTATAAGTTATGTTTTTATTTTAATATTTTTAATCTTGTGCATATATAAAGTTTGGGTATTATAATTAATTAAGTTTTAGTTAAGCCCTGTTTTAATTTTTTAACTCGTGCTTAGCATACATAGTGTCATTAAGAGTAAAGCGAAAAAAAAAATTATACAACTTATTTACTTTTTATGATTTGAGAATCCGAATTTTTTTATGAGAATGTTTTAACACCCGTGTATGCACATGATTGAAACTGTAAATACATGTAATAATTATATTTTCAACTATAATTATTTGTTGTGTCCTTATAAGTTATGTTTTTATTTTAATATTTTTAATCTTGTGCATATATAAAGTTTGGGTATTATAATTAATTAAGTTTTAGTTAAGCCCTATTTTAATTTTTTAACTCGTGCTTAGCATACATAGTGTCATTAAGAGTAAAGCGAAAAAAAATTATACAACTTATTTACTTTTTATGATTTGAGAATCCGAATTTTTTTATGAGAATGTTTTAACACCCGTGTATGCACATGATTGAAACTGTAAATACATGTAATAATTATATTTTCAACTATAATTATTTGTTGTGTCCTTATAAGTTATGTTTTTATTTTAATATTTTTAATCTTGTGCATATATAAAGTTTGGGTATTATAATTAATTAAGTTTTAGTTAAGCCCTGTTTTAATTTTTTAACTCGTCTTAGCATACATAGAGTCTTGGTATTATAAGTAATATTCCATCTGTTCTAAAATAGAAGTCCATTTTAATTTTTTTTAAGTCTTTTTATTTCAACTTTGATCTTAATTAATATTTTTCGTGTTATATAATAATAGATGTAAAATATATAAATAGACTTGTGTTTTAAATGCATGTTCATTGGTATATTTTTCATCAAGTATTATATAATTAAAAAAAATGACTTATATTTTGAGACGGAGGGAGTATAATTTAAGTTTAACCCTGTTTTAATTTTTTAACATGTGTACGCATGGGTTATCAAGCATTAGTTGAGTACAGACAATGACTACAACTAACAAAAATCTTCTAATTATATTTGTTCGAGTTTGTAAGTATGAATAAAGTTTATTTTGAATGTTATTGTTTGGGTAGTTTAATTTGATATTTAAACATAAGTCAAATTCAGTGAATATGATAAAGACAATGACCGGCTAGGAAAGCATGCGGGAACTCAAATGAGAGTTGGAAGGTTCAAGAATTCTTGGGGCTCTAAGGCTTTTGCCCTTAATCCTTGGGTGCTCAGGATTTTGTGCTAAACTCCTAGGGTGCCATCCCTAAAAGCCTTTGCTCTAAATCCCTGGTGCCGCATTCAGTCATAAGAAATAGGTGTTTTTTTCCCTCAATTAAGAAAGTATAAGGTGTGTTTAGGATGTTATAACTGATTTATTGATAACTAGCGTCAATTTTGTCCTAGCTTTATAAGAAAAACAATGTTTAAAAAGACATAGAGCAACCAAGATGTTACCTCTAGGACAACTTTTGCCTAGTGACTTTTCTGATTTCTGAAAACCAAATCTTGAATCCCACATGGATCAAAGAAAAACAAAACTTTGTTGCTTAATAAATCATAAAAAGTAAATAAGTTGTTAATAACTTTTATGATTTAGGAATATCTACATTATTCTTTTATGCATTGAGAATAATTGGACCAAGACATTGCACTTTAAGTTTTATTTGATGTTATCACAATAATAGATGGCCTAAATTTAATACTCCATATATACCAATCAAATACTACGTATTATCTTTACCTGTTAAACTCTTTTTTAATTGGTTAAAATTAATTCAAAGTAAACATTTATTTTAGGGTTTTTAGATGGATAAGTTACCAAACTATCAACTTTTGTTCACCTAAGTTACCCATCTTTATTTTTGTGATTTTGAGAGTTTGAACTATGATGAGTTTAACTTTAAGGATACTAAACATCAAAAGTGTGTTCAATCAACTCACCCCATTTTTTTTTTTTTTTCTTCTTAAAAACAAACAAACAATCCATTTTCCCCAATTATTTATTTCCCTTCTTCCTCTTTATCATCTAATGTTCTTGTACCTGTTACTCTTTGATACAAAAGACAAGTGACACAAAATCCATATCACAGAAACTAAGACTGATTCATTCCATTTGGCCACACAAGCAAAGTTATACAAAATAGGGACATCATCCCGAGTTTAATTGCCCACACAAGCCAAGTTAGGTGACACAAGTGTTAAGTTACCATCATCTTAAACACCTTAACAGATAAATATGCACAACACAATCATTTATTTACGACATTCTACCATTCCTTTAACTGAGCATCAGAATTTAAATACCTTAAACCACTTTCCAAATCTTTACGAGGAATAAGATAAAACATACTTTTAACCTCACCTAAAAATTCACTCCCTATGAATCTACCTAATGCATCATAATCCATAGAAGAAAGATCAACATTTTCTACTTTTGAAAGGATTTCAAAGTCATAGGTTATAGGGTTTCGTACAAAACAACCACCACGATGGAAGTTTATAACAAAGCGGGAAGATTGAGATGATGTTGCTGCCATCTGTAACAAATATGAAATAAGACAAAAGTTAAATTGAAAGTTCCATAAATCTTACATAAAAACCCTAAATGTACATAAAATCAAAAGCCCTAATTTTTATAAACTAAAGAAAAATTAAAAACGGGGTTGATTATTACCTCCTTATGAAGATGGCAATTGGATTCAAACAACTTCAAAGGTTTTAATTATTAAGTGGATTGAGGTTAACTGAATCTGAGTGTGTGAAACGAGTTTTTGATCGAGTTAGGGTTAAATGGATAGGATTTGGTTATTTTATTAATTGGGATTACTAATAGATTAAAAAAAACCATTTTTAAATTAAAAATAACAAAAGTCAAATGCCACGCAGGCAATGCAACCGGGAATCAACACTATCAAATGGTAATTAGTACTTTGGTATCAAATTTAACTGGTTTCAGTAGTTTAAACCCTCAAAGTCACAAAAATAAAGATGGGTAACTTCGGTGAACAAAAGTTGATAGTTTGGTAACCTATCCATCTAAAAACCCTTTATTTTAAGACATCCTAAAATGAAAAGATAGACATTTACATTCGGACGGAGTAAAGTAACTATTATGTTGTTTCATCGCTTATACCAAAGTTCAAGTGTCTGTTTATAGTATTTTAGACAATGTGAGTGTATGAATTTGTAATACATTAACCAAGTCATTGTGTGTATATAATTTTGTAAACTTTTTGTTGATGTAGCATTTTTCTATTATCCTGTGTGGGGATTTTTCTCTTGTCTTAGTTTTACTGTAATTGGTAAGAGTTTTTAATCTCTTTTGTAGTCATCACAGTTAAAGCCTAGGGTAGATTCTAGTTTTTGTAGCTTGTGTTTATTTCTAGTCTGTATGTACTTTTGCTCCCCTAGCTTCTTGCTAGTAGCTTTTCATTTTTATATATTTCAGCCGTTCAAAAAATAATACTCCCTCCGTCCCAAAATTATAGTCCACTTTTAACTTTTTCGGTATTTATTTTTCAACTTTGACCTTAAATATTTTTGTTTATAGTAAAATATATGAATGGATTGAGTTTTAAATGTATTTTTTATTGGTATAATTTTCATCAACTATTGTATAACACAAACAAAAATATTTAAAGTCAAAGTTGAGAAAGAAAGACCGAAAAAGTCAAAAAGAAACTGCAATTTTGGGACAGAGGTAGTAATAATTAAAAAAAAAAAAAAAAAAAAATCCTGAAAAAAAATGTGACGCATCACCACTTTGAAGGGTATGTTAGAAAACCAACTCGGTATGTACGGCCCTATAACCTTGTCAATAACACAATAACTACCAAATATAGCAAAGTTGTTGGTTTAGTGTTTTTATATTTTAAAGAGGGAAATGCAGAAATGGTCCCTGTGGTTTGCCCAAATTACAGATTTCGTCTCTGAGTTTTCAAAAGTTCAGCTGCCTCCCTGTGGGGAGTTTTTGGTTCCGTTTTGGTCAATGTGGTTTGCTCAAAATTGCAAGTTTAGTCTCTGTGGTTTGCTCAAAATTGCAAATTTAGTCCGTGGCCAGGGACCAAAATGGAACCAAAGTTTCCCCACATGGAGGCCGCTTGCACTTTCGAAAACTCAGGGACGAATTCTACAATTTGGGCAAACCACAGAGACCATTTCTGCATTTTTCTCTATTTTAAATTGGCCACATTATACTATAAACATCACAATTGTTTTAGATTACCAGGATTTCCGACTCTATATTGCGAGCCGAATAATCTCATGGCGACTAGTCATTTGAATAGCACGAAGTTGGTGTAGGTGAACTTCCGCTTCCACAAAGGCATTAATTTTCTTCCCGTTAGATTCGAATAATTGACCTCCTTTTTAAAATACTGGTATTCTTACCGCCGGGTCACCCTTGTGTTATTAAAAATCACAATTGATCGAAGTGCTTAAATTAGCAATTGACTTCGTTTTCTCTCAAGCCGGCACCAAAGCCTTGACAATATTAAGTTAATGTAAAAGCACATATAATTAGCGAATGATAAATGCCTTGAACGTTTGGTTACAAAGATACTTTAGGAAAAATATGTACGGAGTATAAATTTTCCAAACGATATATTTTCGCTTCATAGTGTATAAGCAAAACACACAACCACTAGCCCAGCTTGGTTGTTACTGGAGTAATTGCAAAGAACCATATATAAAAAAGTTTTAAGGTCAACTTAACCGAACCATACAAGTCTTGGTTCGTTGTACATAAAATCTAGGTGTTATTGGACGATCCTATATTGAATGAGAAGGCATGCTCACAACCTCAATGTTTAGGTAAGGAATGTGAACAAGGTTATAGCTTTGTAGTTTTTTAATCTAGATGATTAAGCTCCATGTGTCGATGAATGGTTAATTTATGCCAACATTGATTTCGTAATCCACCTACAACTACAAGCTAAGTCAACTTCGTAAAACACATTCTCCTGTACCATGAATCTAGACTTACACGAATTGTTGATGAGTTTTTTTAATAAATGTCAACTATCTAAATAAGTCGTACATATTTATAATGTCCAAACTCAGCCTTATAGAATCATCTTTAGCATTAATTTTTATTTTCGAGGTTTCATACGTATGACGCTATTAGAATATGCTATTGGTGTTCAAGCTATGTGTTTCGACGTGAATGGAAGATAAGAGACTTTATAAAGAATGAAATAAGATGATGTAAACGACTAACTTTTTAATTTCTTGGACGTATCATGTTTACGTTTTATATTTTCGCTATGATGAACATATTTGACTTTTTTTTTCCCCTCTCTCTTCTTTGACGTTTTGGTATTGTCGAGTAACATAGCTCTAGGCTTGCTTTGTATTTGAAGATAAACGACATGGTTTGTGCTGTATCGAATATGTTAAGCTTCTCTAGCATTTTAGATGATGAAAGTGTAACCAAATTGATTGACTCGTACATGCATGAAACAATGAGAATGTAAAGAAGACATGAAATTTTTTGTGAACATCTCTATTTGTTTGTTCTTTTTGTCTCTATCGTGTCTCATATTGTCTCGTATTATCAAACATTTTCGTTTAAATCAGTTGGGACTTCTATGTTTAATCCAAGTTGATTTTATTTTTTGGATTTAGCATTAGAGTCTAATCATAATATTTATTTTTTGTTTGTTAGCCGTCTAGATCGAGCTTTTGTCGATCATTCTATTTTATTTCTTTATAATTATCTTCTAATTAATTGATAAAAAAAAGTGTTGTAACGACTATTTCTTCTACTCACAGAATCGCGGCGTTGACAAATGTTTACTTTGCCTATAAATATACATTACTTCTTCAAGTACCTGAATCCACATTTCATTTTCTAACATCTTTTGATATTATTCTTTATCTTATATCTTTTTGAAAATGAAGATTCAATTGCCTTTGTTACTCGTGCTTATTATCTTGCTTGTGATATCAGTGCAAATGTCAAGTTGCAGGAATATCATTGATAATTCAGCTCGTGAAGAAAGAATACGGGCCCACTTTGTCTCGATATTCATAAGCCATTTTCATGTCGACCCAAAGCTCGTTAAAGAAGAAAATCCAATGACTTATGTGGTGTCACGTCGATTAGTTCCTTGTGGACCGAACCCACTTCATAACTAACCTTGGTTCCTATAAGTTTTGGAAAGCAAAGGATTTATTGTAACTTTTTTTTTACTTGTTTTTAAGTGTATACTATACAGTTATTTGCATGTGAACAAAGACATAGTATTTAATACGAGTTCACAATCAAGCTTAAAATCAAAACATATTTGCATGTGAACTTTTTGAGCTGTAAACAATTCACGAGCAAAAAGAATGAGTACATTTTACAGCATACATCATCATTTCACTGGAACAAGAAGTTGCTTTCCTCCATACTCCAATGATATGATAGACTAATTTATAGACAATGTGTTCAGTTTTTGGTTATTTTGAGATATGCTTGTATGAAATTGTGTATATGCCAAGATATTTCAAAATAAATAGAAAAACAATCATTGGTGAAGCCTTTGGGGCTTTATGGAAGTTTTAGTTTGTCCCACATAGAAGTAAAGTCAAACTTAGAATGGGTATATAACTCAAGGTTTTCACATCACTTTCGGGCGTGTAAGAAAGGTTATGTTTGTGATCACAACATAGTACTTCTTGAGACGCTTTTTATATACTTTAACGTTTTTGCTCCAACTTTTTATTTATGGTGCACACATATAAAACGAGAAATTAGAAGGAGAAACGTGTATTCGCATTTTCTTGAGTCTTAAAGAAATTGTTGCATCTTTCAGGATGTTTTAAGGACCAGGTAGTCCTTATGCATTGTTTTTTATGCCATGGTGTTTAGTAGAGCTCCTTTTAAATGTCATTCGAAGAAAAAGACCTAACGGTTGACATCACTTGTCTTGGATTATTCGAACTTGATGCCTTATGAGACTAGGAATACAAGTTCATGCATGAGCAAATATGACAAAGTTGGTATCCTCAAAGCCCCCGAAACTCCACCTGAGCCATCAACTGTTAATCAAACCGCCTAGTCAAGTGCAACTCTGCCTGCCGAGTCCGCTGCAGTCCAACCCGCAGAACTTGCAGCGGCTGCTGATGAGCCATCAGAAAACATGCACAACCACAATTACAAAAGAAAAAACCTCAACTACAAGTGAAGCCAATAAAGATGAATAAGCATATGATGTGTGGTACATTGTTTACTTTGTCTTGCTTCAATAATAAGATTATAACTCAACCAACAATACCATATCAGGTGTTTGTGAGGATTGAGGAATCAAGGCCAATATATGATACTTGAATCAAACATCATTTAAGCTTTTGTATACTTTGTATCGAATTAAATGTAGCAATATTATAATGGCCTGCAAAGAGCCAAAGAGATTACTTTTGCCAAGGCAATTATACGACTTATAATGTGGTGTTTAGAACTTAATGTTGAGGATATGAGCTAATATATTTTCCTCTCAACCGAATCAAATTAGAGAAGAACAAACCAACGTACTTGTAAAATTCAAATTATCATCTAAAAATCTACTTTTAAGATTCCACCGGAATCCTCGACCAAACATAATACTCCATATGGGTACAATTAAAAACTGGAATTCAACTCGATTTCAATTTTCTGATAGCTTCAAGAGAAAATTCTTTACCTTTATGATTTTGAACATACCGACAACTCAAGTTGAACAACCGGATATAGCGGATTTATTGATTTTGAGTACTTCCTATTGATCTTCTTTTGTTTATTCGAGTTTGGCGTTAAATTTGCCATAGCTTTATATATAGATAGAAGTTGAATAAATTAATTGGAAGGGCCGAACGGTTTATCATTCAGCTTGAAAAAGCCAAACCTGTAATCTCTAAAGTTTGGAACGGTCTAGGGTCCGCTTCAAAAGAAAAACAATGTTTAAAAGAGACATAAATCTACGACTTACTACAACCAAAAGATGTTCTCTCTAGAACTACTTTTGCTAGGTGACTTCTCCATTTTTTGAAAATCAAGTCACGAATCCCATATCAGTCAAAGAAAGGAAACTTAGTTACTTGATATACCATGATGGCAATTGCTATCATAAGTTAGTGTAAGTATAACATGTTTATGCTGATTATTACCATTCTAATCAAGTAAATTTAAAAGGTTTATCCGGTTAGAAGGTGATTTGCAGTAATTTATGCAACTTATTATCTTTTAAAGATTTAACTAACTAATATATAGTATTTGATTTGGTTTGTGCTAATACGTTAACCATGATGTGCTTAAAATGAAAAAGGAAAATAATACAGATCGAGTATTTGTACGTTCAAAACATATAGATTAAAGATAATTGTCTAAAAATATATCTAACTTGACACATTTTCTATTTAATATGATGTGTGGTTCATTGTTTACTTTGTCTTTGCTTCAATAATAAGATTATAACTCAACCAACAATAGCATATCAGGTGTTTGTGAGGACTGAGGAATTATGTGCAAAATATGATCAGACTTTGAATCAAATACCATAAAAACTTTTGTATACTGTGAACCAAATTAAATGTAGCAACGTTATAATTGCATGAAAAAAGATTATTTTTGCTGAGCAAATACGGATTTTTTTTTTAGAAAGGCGAGCAAATACGGATTATACTGGACTTATGTTTAGAACTTATTGTAGAGGATATGAGCCAACATATTTTCCTCTTGACCGAAACAAATTTGGGAAAAACAAACCGACGTACTTGTAAAATCCATATTATCATCTAAAAATCTACTTATAAGTATATTACACCACAACGTAAAATTCATATGATTCATATGAAACAAATCTGTGACTTTTGCAACCAAAAATGTTCTCTCTAGAACAACTTTTGCTATGTGACTTTTATATTTTCTGAAAATTACGTCTCGAATCCCACATCGGTCAAACAAAAGAAACGTTGTTACTTAATATACCATGATGCCAATTGCTATCATAAGTTGATATAAGTACAACATGTTTATGTTGGTCATTACTTGCAGCTGCAACTTGAGAAGTTTAAATGCACAGCTACGAATAGTGGCTTCATTAACTTGTAATTTGTACAAGTTATTATCTTTTTAAGAATTTATATGATTCTTTTACACATATGGTATATTCCGGACTGAGTAAACATTTTTTGTAACCATAATAGCATTTTTTGGGTTTCATATTTAGTACCATGCTTAAGTAACACATGCAGTATAGTAAACAACTTTTTATATTTTAGATTGGCCACGTTATGCTATTAAAAATCATAATTGAAGTGCTTAAACTAGCATTGACTTCTTTTTGTGTCAACCCGGCAACAAACATTGACAACATCAAGTTAAAATAAAAGCACGCATAATTAGCGAATGATAAATGCCTTGAACGTTTGGTTACAAAGATATTTTCGCAACCGGGGTTGAATTGGTAAAGCGAGTCAAGAATCATTTAAAGTGTATAATATCTGACACTAATTACAAAGAAAGAGTAAATCAATGAGATAATATTTTTGTCAAGTTACTCGATGAGGGCGAGTTTTTAACTCAGATGTGCTTAGGTTGAAAGACTAGGATATCCCCGTGATCGTTTCTGACATTTCTCTAGTTACCCTTGAATATGTGCCTAATACGAGCGAGGAGGCCTGCTTGGAACCTTTTATGAGGACATCAAAACACATAACCACTAGTCAACTTGGTTGTTGTTACTGA
Organism: Artemisia argyi; assembly: GCA_030686995.1. Classification (NCBI taxonomy): domain Eukaryota; kingdom Viridiplantae; phylum Streptophyta; class Magnoliopsida; order Asterales; family Asteraceae; genus Artemisia; species Artemisia argyi. The sequence goes on along the minus strand of CM060707.1, from coordinate 176,715,910 downwards.
TTGCAAAGAACCATATATAAAAAAAAGTTTTGAAGGTCAACTTAACTGAACCATACCAGCTTTGATTGTGCTAAAGATTTAACCATCTAGGTGTTACTGGACTAACTAAAATTGAATGAAAAGGCCTGCTTTGCTCACAAGTTACCACCTCTATGTATAGGTAATTAATGTGGACAAGGTTGTAGCTTTGAAGTTTGTCCCACATGGAAGCCAAGTGAAAATGAAAATGGGTATATAACTCAAGGTTTTCATAGAACCTAGTGGTGTAATAAGAAATAGTATGTTTATTATTGCAAAGTTACTTTTGTCCTGTAAACCCTTTTGATATACTTAACATTTTTGCTCCAACTTTTTATTTGTGGTGCACACGTACAAAAGGAGAAATGAGTATTTTGCGTGTTCTTAAGTATTATAGAAATGAAGAACAAATAAATGTTTTTGTGCCGGTCGCTTAAATATTAACAATTATATATGAGTGTATGCATGTGTATTCTGCGTGTTCTTGAGTGTCACAAAATGAAGAACAAATAAGTGCTCCTTTAAATATTAACAATGTGAGTGTATGCATTTGTAATAGAAATTTATTTGCACACTTTTAATTTGGTTGGAACACTTCAATTATTACATTAACCAGTTGTATCATATTTATATCTTGGTTTGATGCCTATGAAAAAAATATGTATAAATCACCTTGCATTTGTAATACATTAACCATGACGTGTTTAAAACAAAAGGAAAAATAACAGATTAGTTAAAGACAAATACTCTTTATTTTAAAACCCGAGTAAAAAATATGTGACACTTCTGCACCTTGAAGGGTATGTTAAGAAACTACTAGCAAGGTATATATATACGGCCATACAACCTTGCCGATAATAGTGCTCGGTACACCATGTTATCCGTCCGCCAAATGCAAAAACAAAAGTCGAATGGCGCGCCTTACTACACCTTTCGCCCCGCCATTCGTTAGCCGTTGGTTTTTAGCCATTGCACCAACCGGTGCCATTAGTACTTTTTTTAGTGAGTGGGATATTTTTTGTGGTGTATTTGGTGGGACTTACATGCACCAATAAGTATTATTAGCTTTTTTGTTGGGATGGTATTTTAGTTATTGATGTGTTATTTGAAAGATGATGAGGTGGCAAATGAATAAAATGTTATTCGCTTTGCTTGTACCAAGCACTCTAAGGGTGGTGGCATCCTTGCGGTGAAACTAGTTCGGCAAAGACTGCCGATCGGCAACCATGGTTGCCACTGCAGCGGCATGGCCCGATCGGTGCCCCTTGCGGTGATTTCTACCGTTTCGGTATGGAGAAATTCTAGGCAACATTCGATCGTTTGACATTAAATGAATAGGAGCGTGCATTGTATTCAAAATTGAGGCATGGTTGCCACTTAAAATCAATGTTTAGGCATGGTTAGGCAAAAATTGAGTTGGAACATTTTGATTGGTTGTTGGTATAAAAACTTGAGGCATGGTTAGGCAAGGTTGCCACCCAACTAGCAGAATAGCAAAGTTGCAGGTTTCAATTCAATTTCATATTTAGTAACATGGTTAAGCAAGACACGGTATAAAAAAAAACTTTTTATATTTTAAATTGGCCACATTATACTGAGTATTAGAAATCATAATTGGAGTGCTTAAACTAGCATCAACTTCGTTTTCTTTCAAGCCGACACCAATAAGTCATTTAAATGTATCATGTTCTACGCTGCTAATTACAAAGAAATAAAAAACGGATAAGATATTTTTCTCTTCAGATTACCCGTTGAGGGCAATCTTTGACTCAGATATACTCAGGGTGATCGGGATATTCAAGTAATTGTTTCCGACCCTTTTCCTAGCTACCTATAAATATACCTAATATGAGGTGGCCTGCTTTTGATCTTTGACGAAGACATCAAATAAAACCCACAACCACTGCTTTTGATCTTTTGATCGGGATATCCAAAAGTTTTAACGGTCATCTTAACCGAACCATACAAGTCTTGACTGTGCTAAAAATCTACATTGAATAAGAAGGCCTGCTTGCTGACATCCTCCATGTTTAGGCAAGAATGTGTGATCAAGGTTAGCTTTTTTGTTTTTTTAAGTAAATGATTAAGCTCCATGTGTCGATGAATGGCATATGCCAACATTGATTTCGTAATCCACTCATAAGTCAACTTCGTATAAGACATTCTCCTGTAGCATGAATCAAGGCTTACACGAATTATATTGTTGATGAGTTTTTTTTTATATAAATGTCAACTATGCAAATTAATAAGTCGTACGTATATATAATGTACAAAGTCAGCCATATAGAATCATTTAGCATTTTTATAGAATCATTTAGCGTGTTCAAAAAAAAAAAAAAAAAAAAAAAAAAAAAAAAAAAAAAAAAATCATTTAGCATTTTTTATTTTCAAGGTTAAATATTTATGATGCTATGAGAATAGACTATTGGTGTTCCAGCTATCTGTTTCGACGTGAATTGAAGATAAGAGACTTTATAAAAAATGAAATAAGATGATGTAACATATTTGACCTTTTCTTTTATTTATTTATTTATTTGACGTTGTGTTATTGTCGAGTAATATAGCTCTAGTACGTCTTGCTTGTATTTGATGATAAACGACGTGGGTTGTGCTATGTCGAACATGTTGAGCTTCTCTTGATGAAACTGTACCCAAAAAAGATTAACTCATACATGAAACAATGTGAATGAAAATTATGAGGACACCTTGTTCTTTTTGTCTCTATCGTGTCTCATTGTCTCGTATTATCAAACTTTTTTGTTTCGATCAGTTGGGATTTTTATGTTTAATCCAAGTTGATTTTATTTTTTGGATTAATTTAGCCTTAATTAGAGTCCTATATATTTTCTCTCTCTACAACTTTCTCCACCTTCTCTCTACAACTTTTCTCTACCGACTTATACGGCGGTCGGCTACGGCCGGCCGTCGGGACTGTTTTTCTTTCTTTAAATAAAAGGTTTGCCCACAGATTTGTCATCTCCTCCGATGCCGCTGTTGTCGATGCTGCCACTGCTGTTTCTGCTCAGATCTGTTGTGGTCCGTCATCGCCGGCTTGCTGCTGCGTTGGGATTTGGTTTAGATCTGTTAGGATTTTGTTAGGCTCCTTTATGGATGCCTTGTTTTAGCATCTTTGTATGTATTTTGTACTTAGTGTACTTTTGTCAAGCTGCACCCTTATATGGTTGTTTTCAGTCAAAGCTCACTCGGGTGATTCCCCCCACCCTTTGAAAGGTGATGTTATAGGCTGTTACAGCTATATGGTGTATGTCTTGTGATGTAACTTATTATGTTGTTATCTTCCTCCGTTTGTGAGGTTATGTTTCGATGTAATTTGTTATGTCTTATCTTCCTCCTTTATGAGGTTTGAAATGAAATGATATTAATCTTTGTTCAAAAAAAAATAAAAAATTAGAGTCCTATCATAATATTTATTTTTTGTCTGTTAGCCGTCTAGTTTGTCATTCTAGTATTTTATTTCTTTATAATTATCTTCTAATTACTAAAAAAGTGTTATGTAACGACTTTTTCTTATACTCAAAAAATCGCGGCGTTGACAAATGTGTATTTTGCCTATAAATATAAGTACTTCTTCAACAACCTAAACCACACATTCCATTTTCTGAGATCTTTTGATATTATATCTTCGATCTTTTCGAAAATGAAGATTCAGTTATCTTTCTTGCTCGTGCTTATGATCTTGCTTGTGACATCAGTGCAAATGTCAAGTTGCAGGAATATCGTTGATCATTCATCTCGTGAAGAAAGAATACGAGCCAACTTTGTCTCGACATTCAAACACCATTTTCATGTCAACCCGAAGCTCGTTAAAGAAGAAAATCCAATGATCCATGTGGTGTCACGTCGGTTAGTTCCTTGTGGACCGAACCCGCTTCATAACTAACCTTGGTTCCTATAAGTTTTGGAAAGCAAAGGATTTATTGTAACTTTTTTTTTTTTTTACTTGTTTTCAAGTGTATACTATGCAGTTTTTTGCATTCCAATTGGTATGTGGCTTATTATTTTGTGGGCAAATTCCCAAAACAGGACAATTATTTTTCGGGTTTATTTATTGAGTACAAACCCAACCCCATTTCCCAATTTGGTCAAGTGCGATCGTGCGATCGTGCGATTCTTTTAGTTTCTCGACACTTGTCCCACCCACTATCACTTGTCCCCCATATGTCTAGACAAAATTACTTTTTTACCCTTTCTCTCTCTTTTATATCTTTAACCACTCTTCTCTCTCTCATTTTTCCCAGTCACCACCATGCCACAGATAAACACCACCACGCCACCTCATCACCATCACCACCTGATAAACACCACAACAGATCCACCATCACCACCGCAGATCAACACCTCTTTCTCTCATAAAAATTTTGGATCTAAACACGAACACAAGAACGATACCAAATTCGTTTATAATCATTTTTAGTTATTAAAAACATTAAATCCATTTAGTTTTAACCCAAAACCTCAAAATTTGTGACGAGTTGGTCACGAGTTTGGCTCATAACGAGTCAAATCGCACACAACTCACGTTTTCCTACCTTTTTCTACCAGATCTAGATGGTGGTGATGATAAGGAGTGGTGGTGGCGGTGTGTTGGTGGATAAAAGGTGGCGGTGGAGGGTTTTTTTGGCGCGTGGAGTACGGTAAGGTGAAGAGGAGGTCACGAGGTGTTGAATGGTGGTGGCGGTGTAGCTATGGGTGGCGGTGGTGGTGTTTGGGTGGTGGCCGGCGGCGGCTCAAGAGAAAGAGAGAGATCTACGTTGATCTTGAAATACCCAAATGTTTATGGTTGATTAGAGAAAAAGTAAGGCAGTAATTTTCTCAATTTTCTCTTGATTAAAACGAAGAAAGAAATAAAAAAAGATTCACAGGTGTTTTGTTTAATGGGTGTTTTGTGTTGTATGAGTTGTGTACTTGTGTTCTTGATAAGTTTAGTTTTTTTTAGAATTGTTTAATTCGCACATTTAATTTCCCAGAATCTGGAAATAAATTGAATTCGCACGTTCGCACATTTAAAATCGCACATTTAATTTGCCGGAATCTGGAAATAATTTGAATTCGCACGTTCGCACATTTAAAATCGCACATTTAATTTGCCGGAATCTGGAAATAAATTGAATTCGCACGTTCGCACATTTAAAATCGCACATTTAATTTGCCGGAATCTTGAAATAAATTGAATTCGCACGTTCGCACATTTAATAGGTAGAAAAATTGCACATTTATTTGACTTATAGAACTAAGGGTAAAAAAGTAATTTTGTCTAGACACATGGGGGACAAGAGATAGTGGGTGGGACAAGTGGCAAGTGATAGTGAGGGACAAAAAATAGTGGGTGTGACAAGTGTCAAGAAACTAAGAGAATCGCACGATCGCACTTGACCAAATTGGGAAATGGGGTTGGGTTTGTACTGAATAAATAAACCCGAAAGATAATTGTCCTGATTTGGGAATTTGCCCTTATTTTGTACTTACTTATAACGAGTTGGGCACCGGTCCGCCGCGCTGCGGCGGGGCTTCGTAATTGGTGGTTATTTTTTTAAAATGTTATTCGCAGTTGCCGGTTATTTTTACACATATAATGCAGTGTTGTGGTTAAGAGACATCATACATGTACTTTGTTGTAAAGTTACAATTTAAATGAAGAAATTATTATTTCACAGATTCCTCACAACTAAAATTTGAAAATGTGTCTAGTACCTTTTTTGAACTCGGAACAGGTGACATCGAGAACGTGGATGGTCGAGATTCCTGGCCAAACAGGATAACCATAGCCATTAGCAATGGCTAGAGTAGTCCCTTGAAGCTCCTGCAACATGGGTTCTAGGGTGGTTTAGGTCCATTTTAAAAGTTGTTCTTGCTTTATCCATGCCGTTGGGTAGTTAAAGATACACGTGATCTTGGTTTGCGTCACCAACCTTCATATTTACCAACATAATTTACCTTCAAAACCACAAAAAGTAAACCAAAGATCAGACATTAAAAGCTAAAATGGGACACCCAAATTTCATGTATTGGACCAGTCTATCTATAGCAAACTATACTACCTTTGCTGGAAAATGAAGCTGCAATTACTCAATGTTGCGATGGACCTCTCCACCTGGTCAACATCCAAAGGGTTGGTTAGCAATGTTTTTGAGAGTGAGTCAATGAGACAATTTCTAGACCTCAAAATTGTGAAACTGAAAATACATTAATAGCTAAGATAATGCTTTGAACAATGACCAAACTCGGGAACTAATTAGATGCGTACCAATGAAGAGATAATCAAGGGAGATGATTTGTGAATACCTCCACCGTATATTATAAGTATGTGAAATTGTTTGGGCAGATCCAAGTGATGGGGTAAATATTAATGAATGAAAGAAATAAAGGATACCTCTGCGGACCTTAGCATTGTAATGAGATGTCTTCTGAAGCAGTTACAGCGAGACCAGCCTCCTTCTCGGACAGCAAATTTCGTTCGGGTAATACAATTGCTGCCAAATAAACCATTTTGTGATTAGTGCTAAATGTAACGACACCGTTGTTACCATAATATGAGCAAGCGTGTTTTAAGATTACCTTTGGAATTTACCTGATAACTATTAACCATGGTTACTGCAAAAAAAACTCCATATTTTTCTACTCTTAATATTGTTTCATACATCAAACCACTTCTGGTTTTTAAAGTGTTCCATAAACCAAAAACAACATACCTGAAACCTCTTGACATTTCAATGAACACATCGTTGACTACTGCAAGTTACTACCAAAGATCTGAAATCAAGACAATATGTATCAAATACACACATTACAATTCAAAGATGTTAATTAGTTAACAAAGACGAACCTACAAAAGATTTCCCACACCAACTTGCCAACACATTACACACATCAACCAACATGTAAAAATAGAACATACCAATGGATAGATTAGGCTGGTGAAGTAGATTGTTTGAAGAGTAAGAAAACTTAAATATGGCTAAAAAATCTGCTGTTAGCATTAGTATCAGGTATTAAGACAGATACCTCTAGAATTCCAGAAGAAGCTTCGAGTCGGTTCGAGAGAAGTTGGCTCTCTAATAACTGGACCAAGCCATAATCGGTTCTGTCATCCCCTTGATCTTGTGTGGTTGGTATATGAGCGCAGAAAGGTTGAAGGTCCGCTTGATTATGTAATCAGGGTTTTGATGATATGATTTCAGCAGTTGTGTGTTTGGAAACTTCCGGTTATAATTCGTAACCGACAATTCCTACCGTAAGATTGGGTCATAAGGGTCGGGTATAATGGCATAAGATTGGGCCTTGGTAGCCCACGAAAAAAGAAGCAGCCTCTATGGCAGCGAAACGGCGTCGTAGGTGATTCAAAATAATATATATAGTAATGGTGGATAGCTTTTAGTTAAAATTGTGTACTGTACTATCAAGAATCACTTATAAATTGATGAATGTTTATTGCAGGATTTAGGAGATAATAGTTGTCTCTAATGAGAAAAATTGAAGTACAAAAACATATCATTTTGTTATCAGATACTGATTATACTTGGTAAAAAGGTTCTAAATTTCACTTTATAGGTTGGAAATTATGGGGTTTAGCGTTCCATTACCAAGCAAATGGCAAATGTATGCTCTCATAAACTATTAGGCATGCATGTAAATTCAGTCACGGAATCATGAAAATAGGGTTGGGGGTGGTGGTGGTGGTGGTTTGACAATAGCAACATAATGCGAAAGAAAAAACTATGATCATAATAATAAATCTAGTATTTTTACATGGAGTTGAAGGAATTTATAAAGTATTAAAATGTTGAATGTGGGTTTTTAGTATGTGGGTGGGAGCAATTAGAATTTTAGGTAGGGGCGTTTTGGAAAAATGGTCACAATTAAAAATATATATAAATAAATAACAGTAAAATCTTATCTTTTTCGGCTAGCCATAAGGGGCACCCGGCCCCCTACTTACTACATACATAAATGTAATAATACAACAGATGTACATGGAGCGGTGGAAGTTTTCTCTTAAAGCATGAAATAACTTCACAAGAAAGATGTATTCAATACGAGTTCACACTCAGGGGTTGTTTGATAAAAAATAATAATTTAGTGTTGAATGAATCAAAGCTGCTGAATGATTCTAAGATGTTGAGTGAAACTGATTCTGTGTGAAAATTATTGTTTGATAATTATTCTGAATGAACAATCTGAGTTGCCTTAAATTGCCAATTTAAACTTACGTCTAGATTTGTACTGAGCAAAATATATAGTTTGATAAAAAAAAATTATTGACTCGAATAGAAAATATAATATAAAGAAAATAATGTTAAAGTAAGCAATAAAATATAAATAGTATATCAAAATTTCATAAAATAATATTAATTACGAACTAATTTTAAAAAGAACTCATTATCATTAAAAAAATAACTCATCAATTTGATTATGAAATCACGAGAACTAGTTTACTCTTAAAGAAATGATCAAATGCATATATAAAAGTTGACTATCGGACACACTCAAAGATGACATTTATGTAATTTTTGTGGTGCTTAATCATTTTGCATGTCTTTAATGCTGACCAATTCAGCCCTTAGTTGAATGATTAAGAAAAGAAAAAAAGTTTATCAAATAATCAATCCACTTAATGATTCATAATAAGGCTCATTAAGAGGCTATCAAACACCCCTCAAGCTTAAAATCAAAACATGTTTGCACGTGAATTTTTTGAAAAATATATAGACAATTCATGTGCAAAAAGAAAGAGTACATTTTACCGCATACATCCTCATTTCACTGGAACAAGAATTTGCTTTCCTCTATACTCCAATGGTAGACAAATTTTTATACAACGTGTTTAGTTTTTTTGAGATACACTTTATGTATTTGTGTTTATGCTAAGGAATTTAAAAATAAATGAAAAAACAATCATTGGTGAAGTCTTTGGGGATTTATAAAAGTTTTAGTTTATCCAATAGGTGACGTAAGAAAGGGTTGTTAGTGAAACAACTCTGTCTCTCGTTTATACTTTTCTTTTGTTCCAACTTTTTATTTGTTTTTTTTAATACATTTAGAGTTTCATATAACTATTAGTTTCATCCTTTTTATAAACTTTTTTTTTTCGCTCCAACTTTTTATTTGTTTTTTGATACTAACATTTAGCGTTTCATATATCTAATAGGTGAAGTAAGAAAGGGTCGTTGGTGAAACAACCTATCCATTTCATCCTTTTTATATAAACGTTTCTTTTGCTCCAACTTTTTATTTGTTTTTTAATATAACATTTTTTTTGAAAGGCAACAATAAATATAAAAACTCGAAAGGAAAATACAATACGAGGCATCTCTTCTCTATTAAACAAGCTAATTAATAGAGAAAAGGACCCAAAATGAACCAATACATCTAACAAGACTAACAAGAACTAAAGGCAAAGACACATCTAGGACCTTGACTAACCCACGAGCCACATGAAGATGCAACTCTAAAAAAACATTGGTCAGGCCCACAAGAGAGAAAAATTCTCCCATGAACCTGAACCAAAAAACTATTACAAGCAAACACAGAAAGAACATTCCCATTAATTGTCACAAACCTGAACCAAAAAAAACTTTCACAAACAAACATAGAAAGAACATTTCCATTAATTTGTCACATACTTATGCCTGAAGTGTAGATCCACCATAAAAGACGAAGTCTAAAAGAAGCAGACCCATAAGCCAAAACATTGCAGACCTCAATGAAAATGCAGACCATATCCCACAAAAACACTATATAACTTGCAGAAAATGACTGAAGAACCAGAAGAAAAACGAACACCTGCCACTCGCATCATAACTGCTCTCGAACACAAAACTGGATAAACTGAACTCGAACTAAATTGTGATACTGATATTTGCAGCAGAACTGATCTGAACCAAACAAAGTTTATCAAGCTACTGAACCACCTGCTGAAAACCTGCCTCATATTAACTTATGCTATCTTGATATCGACAATTCACGGGATCTCTGAACCATTGTTGCCAATCTAACCTTTTTTTATTTTTTGTTCTTCTAACAATCCACTCATAACTCTTTAGTTGGATGTCTTGAACGATTTTGTTAACACCCGAAATTTTCTTTCCAAACACACGAGCATTTCTCTCTTTCCATATGTAATAACCGGTTGTCCAAATGACCGCTTGCCAAAATCGAGAGGAGAGATTAGGAACATTAACACCCCCATTCAAAGAAAATAATTCATCGATAGTAAAGGCATTAACTTCCCCAACCTTCCACCAACTAAATATTTTTTCCCAAACACCCATAGCTAGATTACAAAGAATCAAGCTATGAGCACATGATTCCACCACACTATCACAACATGGACAAAGAACCGAATCTAAGTCGATTCCTCTTTTATCGAGCTCCTCACGAACCGGTAATCTTCCTTTCAAAGACCTCCACACGAATATATTTACCTTTTTAGGCACCAACTTGTTCCATATCGTTTCTCGACCGCCTCTTTCCACGTCTAGAATCTTCTCCTCGACCAATCTTGAGAGATCTTTGACCGTAAAATTCCCGTCCCCATTTAGCGTCCATTTCCATCTATCCCTACAATCAATAGAAATAACAATATTTTGCAAGACATCTAATAATCCTTCAAACTCATTTTGTACCCTACCTCTAATATTCCTCACCCAATCCCATTCCCAACGCCATACATTACTTACCCACACCCCTTTTTCCGCCACACTACCCTCCTTTCTTCTATCTAAATGGTATAATCTAGGAAATCTATCACACAACTTTGTACTATCAACCCAAATATCTACCCAAAACCTAATATCTCCTCCATTTCCCACCGCTCCTACAAATGAAGATGAAAACTCTATTCCTAAACCATCTATCTCATCACCTATTTTAATTATATCACGCCACACCCCACCACCCTTCGAGTCCCCAACCCCTCTAATACCGCCTAACCCCCCACATTCACCATGAATACTCTTGATAACTCTAACCCAAAGACTCCCTCCCTCCCTCTTAAACCTCCACCACCATTTTCCTAGAAGAGCCATGTTTTTTGCCCGTAAAGACCCAATATTTAAACCCCCTTCCCCGTGTGAGGCTAGTAACGTGTCCCATTTAACCCATGATAGTTTTTTCCCTTCACCCACCCCGCCCCAAAAGAATTTATTTCTAATACTCTCAAGCTCTTTTATCACACTCAAAGGCACGCGGAACATCGAGAAATAATACAATGGTAAGCTACCAAGAACTGACTTAACCAATGTTAGACGACCCCCGAACGACATCGTTTTAGCTTTCCACTCCGCCAAACGATTCTTGAATTTTTCAATTACAGGCTTCCAAGCGTTGATACGTCTCATGTAGATCACTTTTTAATATAACATTTAGCATTTAAGTTTGTAAAAATAAAGGAAGTGTAAAGTAAGGAGATATGCAGCTTCAATAAGCAATTTTGTTCACACGTATAAAACGAGAAGTTACAAGGAGAAACGTGTATTACGTGTGTCTTAAGTCTTAAAGAAATAAAGAAAAAATAAGTGTTTTTTGTTGGTCGCTTAAATATTACAACTTCCGTCCTAAAATTATAGTCCCCATCTGATTTTTTTTATCTTTTTTTTTTTTTTTTTTTCAATTTTGATTTTAAATATTTTTTTTTGTGTTATACAATAGTCGATGAAAATTGTACTGATGAAAATATATTAAAAACCCAATCCATTCATATATTTTACATCAAGTATGATATAACACAAATAAAAATATTTAATGTCAATGCTGTAAAAGAAAGGACGTAAAAGTCAAACGGGGACTATAATTTTGAGACGGGTGGAGTAACTAATTGTTGTATCTTTCTTTCAAGAGGTTTTCATATAACTAGCAGGGGAAGCGTTGCAAACAACACTATCTCTCTTTCACACATTTTTATATAATTTAAATCTTTTTGCTTTAACTTTCTATTTGTTCCTTAATATAAGATTTATCATTTCAGTTTGGAAAACAAGAAGAAGAAGAAGAAGAAGAAGAAGAAGAAGAAGAAAAAGTGTGTAAAGTAAGGAGATATTCAGTTTCAATAAGCAATTTTATGCACACGTATAAAGCGAGAAATTAAAAGGAGAAAAGTGTATTATATGTGTCATGAGTCTTAAAGAAATGAAGAACAAATAAGTGTTTTTGTGCAAATCGTTTAAATATCAACTGATTGTTGTATCTTTCAAGATGTTTGTAGGGCAAGATGCTAGCAGAGCTCTTGCTAAAATCTCCTTTGAAGAGAAAGGCCTGATGACATGATTGGTCTTGGTTTATTCAAACTTGACGCCTTAAGAAACTGGAGATACAAGTTTATGAGCAAATATGCCAAAGTTGGAACCATCAAGGCCCCAAAAATTGAACACCGGCCATCAACTTCTATTCAACCCGCCGAGTCAAATACAACTCAACTTGTTGAGCTCATTGTCGAGGCCACTACAGTCCAACTCGCTGAGCCTACAACAGCTGCTGACGAGACATTAAAAAACGCATCCACAATTACAAAAGTAAAAACCTCAACTACAAGTGAAGCCAATAAAGAAGAATAAGTATATGATGTGTGGTAAATTGTTTACTTTGTCTTGCTTTAATAATAAGACTATAACTAAACCAACATTACCATATCAGGTGTTTGTGAGGATTAAGGAATCATGGCCAATATATGAGACTTGAATGTATCGAATTAAATGTAGCAACATTATAATGGCATGAAAAAGATCACTTTTGCTTAGCAAATACGAATTATATTGTGGGCTTTATGTTTAGAACTTAATGCAGAGGATATGAGCCAACATATTGTCCTCTTCATCGAACAAATTAGCAAAAAACAAACTGACTTGCACATAAAATTCATATTATCATGAACCCTTTCTACAAGAACCCTTTCCAAAATAGAATAGGAGATTGGAAGAATAAATGTTTATCTTTTTCGGGTCGTTTGCAATTGGTTATATCTGTTCTGTCCTTTATGCATGGGTATTGGGCTTCGGTATTTATTCTTCCCTTTGGAATTATTCACGACATTGAACAATTATGGTGTGGCTTCTTGTGGTGTCAAGGGGAGATGAAGAGAGGAAAGGCGAAAGTTTCTTGGGAATCACTATGTGTGCCTAGACAAGAAGGTGGTCTTGGTATTAGAAGACTTGAGTCGTTTAATATTGCTTTAATGTCCACTCATGTTTGGAATATTATTAATTGCAAAGATTCCATGTGGGTGAAGTGGATTCATTCATACAAGTTAAAAGTTCGTAATTTTTGGGATATTAGTATGCATGCTAATATCAGCTGGGGGTGGCGGAAAATTCTCCAAATACGCAAATATTTACGTCCTCACATATACTATGAGATCGGAAATGGTAAGAGTGCCTCGGCTTGGTTTGATACTTGGGCAATGCATACTCCTTTGATTTTACATGTGTCAAATAGGAGTATTATGAATGCAGATAGGGCTGTAAACGAACCGGTCGAACACGAATGGAGCCCTGTTCATGTTTGTTCATTTAATTTTAACCGGACAAATAAACGGACACGGACGCTTAAACGGACAAATTTTCTTGTTCATGTTCGTTTATTAAGAAAAGGAGTTGTTCATGTTCGTTTATGTTTGTTCATCAAGATACTAAACGAACGCTAAACGAACATAAACGATCGAACATAGATGAAAATAGCCCAACAGACATAAACATTATTGAACTCTTCACAATATATTGTTTTATAGGTGTTGTTTTGTTTAAACAAACTAATTATTAAAATTATAAAATTAAAAGATATGATATATGAACATAAATAGTAAATAAATATAAACGCGCTAACGAACGCATAATCGGACGTTCACGAACATAAATGAACGGACGAGAATTTTATTCATGTTCGTTTATTTAACAAAACGAACGTAAAATATTGTTCATGTTCATTCATTTAATAAACGAACGAACATAAACGAACTTTTTACCGAACGGTTCATGAAATGTTCACTGAACATTCAGTTCGTTTACAGCCCTAAATGCGGATTTTTCTCGTGATGCAAAGGTGGCGGATATTGTGGAAAACGACATGTGGAAATGGCATGTTGCATGGTATGATTCTTTTCCTGTTCTTAATCAGATCATGCCCCCTAATACTGATGAAAACAAGCAAGAAAAACTGTTTTGGAAGGCCACTGATGGTTCTTTATGTGTGTTTGCTGTTCGAACAGTATGGGATACTATTAGGACCAGGAGACCTGTTGTGCCTTGGTTTTGAATTGTGTGGTCCTCTTTTTGTATTCCTCATCACGCCTTTCATTTGTGGTTGGTCTTGGAGACGAAACTGAAGACTCAAGACAAATTGAAGCAAAGGAATGTGGGCAATTCGGTCGACGTAAACATGCTTCGTTGTCCATTATGTAAGTTGCAACCCGATACTCACGACCATTTGTTTTTGAATGCTCCTTCTCGGCTCAGGTTTGGTTAAGTATGCTTCGTGTAGCTGGTCTTCCGTCAGTGGCGCCAAGATGGGATGATATTATGGCATGGATCGAACCCATTTCGAATTCGAAATCAGTGACGAGTATTGTGGGTAGGCTGGTAATTGCAGCGTCATCTTACTTTATTTGGCAAGAGCGTAATAACCGTTTATATGCTAAAGGCGATAGAAGTGTAAACAAGATGTGTGAAACTATTGCTCAAGTAGTTCGGTTGAAGTTAACCACAATTCTTTTCAAGAATAATCCTCGAGTGGAGAGGATGCGGAAGATTTGGAAGATTCATGGCTTGGAAGTTAACTCAACGTAGCTAAGAGATTGAAAACAAGAACGACTACTGGTCGTCAAGTTTATATATTTCATTGTAGTTCTTGTTTATTAGGTCAAGTAGTAGTCATGACTTAAGTGTGTTTAAGTCATGTAGTTTATGCTCTTTAAGCGTGGGCAAAGAGAGGCTCATCCCTCTCTTTATCTTGTAATTAACTCATTTTTTGATCAATATATTCACCGGGTACAACCCATTACCCAAAAAATTCATATTATCATCTAAAAATATACTTATAAGATTCCACCGCAATCCTCGACCAAACATAATACTCCATATGGTACAATTAAAAACCGTTATTGAGCTCGGTTTCAATTTTCTCATAGCTTCGAAACAATAAAAAATATATAAATTCTTTATCTTTTATAATTTTGAACATATCGAGAATTCATGTCAACAAAATGGCTGATATAATAGATTTCTTAAATTTGAATACTTCCTATTGATCTTCTTTTGTGTATTCGAGTTTGGCGAATGGTTTATCATTCAGTTTGGAAAAGCCAAACTTGTATTTTAAGTAAATATAAGTAAGACATTAAAAGTTTGGAACTGTCTAAGGTTCGTCCAATGCTTCAAAAGAAAAACAATGTATAAAGGGGACATAAATCATACGACTTACTGCAACCACAAGGTGTTCTCTTTAGAACAACTTTTGCTTTGTGACTTTTCTATTTTCTGAAAATCAAGTCTTGAATCAATGGACACAAGGTCAATTCAGTATCCACATGCTATCTTCATCATGCTAAGTGTCTCAAACAATGTAACAGTGTATGATATGAGATGTAGCAGCAGTCTGTATGCAGCAGCAGAGTTATATTGTAACTTGTAATACTTAGTTGTACAGTACAAGTAGTTCGTAGCTTAGTCAATGTTGGATCAAAGCTTAACTAACTTTGACGTCATTTCCTTGTATATATACACCGTAATCAGTCATTGTACAGTTAAGTTTTTCACTTCAATAATATTCAATCTTCATTTTTCTCTAAACTTCAATATGGTATCAGAGCAGAAACCACCCTGCTCCACCACTAACTCCGTCATTTCTAACTAACTTCTCCCACTCCCAACAAACTCCACCATCAACACCACCATCTCCAACAAACTCAGACCACTCTAACAACTTTTCACCACCACAAACTACCAGCAACTATCACTTTCACCATCAAATTCAACAAAACTATCATCATTCTACTCACAATCACATCAAGAACACACATATCCACTCAATTCTCCATTAAACACAACAAAACCTTCAAAATGGTGGGAAATTCAGAAACCTCTCAAATCAATCAAAATGATGAAATCACCTTCAATCATCCTCTATATCTACATCAAAACGATCATCCAGGCTTAATCCTCATTTCAAAGAAACTCACTGGGTCAGATAACTATGCTTCTTGGAAAAGATCCATGGTTATAGCTCTTAATGCAAAGAACAAACTCAAGATTATTACTGGTGAGTTTGAAGAACCTGGAGTTACTTCAAATCAGAGAACACTTTGGGAAAGAACCAATGATATGATCATATCTTGGATCTTGAACACACTTGATGAAAAGATAAGTGATTCACTCAGTTTTGTTAACACTGTTCATGATCTTTGGGAGGAACTACAAGAACACTATTCTCAGTTAGATGGTCACCGGATTTATCAAATCACCAATGATATTGTTCAGTTGAAGCAGGATAATATGGCTATTGAGATTTACTATCACAAGTTGAAGGGATTTCGGGATGAGTTTGATTCACTTGAGGCTCCATATCTGTGTGTTTGTGAATGTAACTGTGAGAATGGCAGATTCAACAGTGAAAGGGATCAAAGAAAGAGACTAATTCAATTTCTTATGGGTTTAGATGAATGCTATGCAAATATCAGGGGTCAAATCCTTCTCATGAATCCTATGCCCACTGTTGCTAAGGCATATAGCATGATTAGGCAAGAGGAAAAGCAAAGAGAAGGAAATGGAATCAAAACAACATCCTCAGCTGCACTTTCTGCACACACAAATGCTTCAAGAAACTCCTACAACAATAACACAAGATTTGGTAGAAATTTTAACAATGGTGATTCAACTGCAAGAGGAAGTAGTCAAAGAGATTTACCAAGAAGGAGCAATTTCAGAAAAGGGGTAATTTGTGGAAATTGCAACAAGGAAGGTCACCTCAAGGAGGAATGCTATCAGTTGGTAGGATATCCAGTGGGTCATCCATTACATGGAAAGTACAAACCACCAATCCAAACATCAAGACAGAATACTCAAACTAACTCAGGAAGCAGATTTGTGAATATGACAATGGGTCAAGAGATCAGTTCAGACATGCCAAGTGGAATGGGTCAAAATGATGCAGCAATGAGTGCTAGAATGGACAAACTGCAAAATCAACTCAATCAAATGATGATGCTTATGCAGCAGAATAACAAAGACACTACTGAGCTTGGTACAACAGGTATACCTGAACTCAAAATTACCCACATTACTTGCAGTTCCTATAGATTAATTGGCTCTATCATGCTTAATCAGACACATCTTTGGGTAGTTGACAGTGGTGCCACAGACCATATTTACATAACCTTAACATCCATGCACAATATTAGACTATGCAACCATCCCATCTATGTCACCCTTCCAAATGGTCAAAACACAAAAGTGAGACAAATTGGCTCGGTTTATATTAATGATCACATCACTTTACATGATGTCCTATACATACCATCCTTTTCATATAACTTACTCTCAGTTAGTAAACTTGGCTCACACCTTCCTTTATCAGTTCTATTCACCCCTTTCTCATGCTACTTTCAGGACCAACACAAGAGAATTGCACATGGCAACCTCTGTAATGGTCTCTATATCATCAAACAAGAACAACCATCACCACAATCCATCACACTCTCCATCAACAACAGCAACCATCATCTCTGGCATGCAAGGCTTGGGCACTCAGCTTACTCTACTTTACAACAAATAAAGTCCATCTCTGTACCTTGTAAAATACCACCAAACTCTTGTACAATTTGTCCTTTAGCTAAACAACATGCATCTTCATTTGAAATCAGTGATTCTCATGCCACATCTTTGTTTGATTTAATTCATGTTGATGTATGGGGTCCTTACAAACATCCAACTGTGAACAATTGCAAGTATTTTCTAACCATTGTTGATGACTACTCAAGAGCTACATGGACCTATTTGTTACCTTCAAAACATCACACAATTTCACACATAAAAATGTTTCACTCCTTTGTGCAAAATCACTTTAATACAAAAGTCAAAACCATAAGAAGTGACAATGGGTCAGAATTTGTAAACCAAAATCTCACTCAATACTTCCACCAAGAGGGTATAATTCATCAAAGCACATGTCCATACACCCCACAACAGAATGCAAGGGTTGAAAGAAAACATAAACATCTACTTGAGGTAGCTAGAGCCATAAAATTTCAGGCAAACTTTCCTATACATTTTTGGGGTTATTGTATCTTAGCTGCCACTTACATCATCAATAGGCTACCATCAAAACCACTCCAAAACAGAACACCATATGAGCTCATTTACAAGACACCTCCATCACTTTCACACCTCAAAATAATAGGATGCCAGGCTTATGCTCATGATCATACACCTGACAAATTTGCTGCCAGAACCACACCTTCAGTTCTACTTGGTTATCTAACAACACAGAAAGGTTATCTCTTATACAACCTCCACACACACAAAACCTTTGTTAGTAGGCATGTTAATTTCAATGAATCCATATTTCCTTTCCATCAACAACCAACCAAAACCTCACCAACCTCAACTTCCACAATCACAGCTACACCATCTAATTTCTATCCTATCCCAAACACTCCTTTTACAACACCCATACCTACACCTACACCAACACATGCACCCATACCTACACCAACATCTGCACCCACACCTACACCAACACCTGAACCTACACCAAAACCCATATCTGAACCTACATCAGAACCTACACCACCATCCTTTACCACTGAGCCACCTATACTAACTGAGAACATTCACACCACACTTCCTTCATCCTTATCAACTCAATCTGATCCAACTACTGAACCAACACAAACCATACCACCTCAACCAACAAGAACATCAACAAGATCAACCACTATTCCATTAAAATACAAAGATATTCACTACAAATTACCTAAAATCAAACACACTGTCCACTCACTTATCAAATTTCATCACTCAAAGTACATAAATTATCACAACATTCACACACCAACAACTAGACATCTCATAAACACCATTAACAATATTGTGGAACCAAGGTCATATACCCAAGCTGTAAAAGATCCTAGGTGGATAGGTCCTATATCTATGGAACTGCAGGCACTGGAAGCTAATGAAACATGGGAAGTGACCACCTTACCACCAAACAAGTCACCTATTGACTGCAAATGGGTGTTCAGAATCAAGTGCAGAGCAAATGGGACAATTGAAAAGTTCAAAGCCAGACTTGTAGCAAAAGGGTACACTCAGAAACAAGGTGTTGACTACACTGAAACTTTTGCTCCAGTTGCTAAAATGGTCACAGTCAGAACATTTCTAGCCATAGCAGTTCATCACAACTGGCATATAGCTCAGCTAGACATCAACAATGCTTTCCTTCATGGAGATTTAAATGAGGAAGTTTACATGTGCCTACCCCAAGCTACAAAGTCAACACTGCTATTCCTAACCCTGTGTGCAAACTTAAGAAGTCTCTTTATGGATTGAAGCAGGCCAACAGACAATGGTATACCAAGCTCACTTCCTTCTTAATCACGTTGGGCTTCAAACAAAGTTATGATGATACATATATTCTCATCTACAACAAAGGAGCCGACTTTCTTGCTTTAGTCATTTATGTTGATGACATTCTATTAGCAGGCAACAACAATAAACTCATCACACACTTTAAGGCACAACTGGATCACAAGTTCAGCATCAAAGATCTAGGAGAACTCAATTACTACATTGGTATTGAGTTTCTCAGAAATGAGAAAGGTGTTACTATGACCCAAAGGAAATATGCTCTTGAACTTCTTAATACAGCTGGTGTACTTGATCTTAAACCATCACAAATCCCTGCTGACCCTCTCATCAAACTCAATGACAAAGATGGTGATCCACTACCAGATGCTTCACTCTATAGGGCTCTAGTTGGGAAGCTTCTATACTTAACTATCACCAGACCAGATCTATCATATGCTGCTCACAACCTTAGTCAGTTCAGTCATGCACCCAGAACACCCCATTTTGATGCTCTGATCAAAGTTCTAAGGTATATCAAGATGTGTCCAGGTCAAGGCTTACACTTCTCATCCAATTCACCTCTGAAACTTCAAGCATATTGTGACAGTGATTGGGCTAGCTGTCCAGTTACAAGAAGATCAGTCACAGGATTTTGTATCTTCTTAGGACCATGTTTGATATCCTGGCAATCCAAGAAGCAGATTGTTGTATCTAGGAGCTCCACTAAAGCTGAATACAGGGCATTAGCTGACTGCACTTGTGAAATAACATGGTTACAAGGTCTTCTCAAAGAATTTTCTATTCCCATTGTCAAACCTATTCCTATCATGTGTGACAATCAATCCACAATTGCTTTGGCTTCAAATCCTGTCCAACATGCCAGAACCAAACATATAGAGATTGACTGTCACTTTGTCAGAGACAAGATCAAAGCAGGCATCATTTGTCCTACCTTCATCTCAACAAAAGCACAAGCAGCAGATGTTCTAACTAAAGGTCTCAGTAGATCACCCTTCCAAGCTTGTATTTCCAAGTTTGGCATGCGTGATCCATACACACTGCCAACTTGCAGGGGGGGGGGGGGTAATGGACACAAGGTCAATTCAGTATCCACATGCTATCTTCATCATGCTAAGTGTCTCAAACAATGTAACAGTGTATGATATGAGATGTAGCAGCAGTCTGTATGCAGCAGCAGAGTTATAGTGTAACTTGTAATACTTAGTTGTACAGTACAAGTAGTTCGTAGCTTAGTCAATGTTGGGTCAAAGCTTAACTAACTTTGACGTCATTTCCTTGTATATATACACCGTAATCAGTCATTGTACAGTTAAGTTTTTCACTTCAATAATATTCAATCTTCATTTTTCTCTAAACTTCAATAGAATCCCACATCAGTCAAAGAAAAGAAATGTTGTTACTTAATATACCATGATGCCAATCACAATCATAAGTTAATGTAAGTATAACATGTTTATGTTGATCAGTACTACTTGGTACGACAGGAAACTTACAAAGTTTAATGTTGCCAAAAGTAATGATCATCGTCAATTTATACAAGTTATTATCTTTTTAAGATTTAAGAAGCTATATGATTCTTTTATGCATAAAGTATGCTTCGTACTAAGTAACTAATAGTATTGGTGTGCACTAATGCTTTAACCATGATGTGTTTATAACCAAAGGGAAAATAATACGGATCGAGCATTTGTCTAAAACATATAGTTTAACACCCACGTACAATGAAAATAAAAAAACTGTGCCACGCCAAAACCTTATCAAGCATATCAAGAAACCAACTCGGTATATCAATTTTAGGCCATACAACCTTGTCACTAAGACAGTAACTAACTACGTAGTAGAATAGCAAAGTTTTAGGTTTCATTTTCAATTTCATATTCGGTCCCATCACTCCCATGTAAGCACAACTTTTTTTTTTGGTAAATTGCAAAAATGGTCCTTAACGTTTCACAAATTTGCAAAAACGAGACCGAGACAAAAAGTAGCGCAAAAAAGCCACCCATGTTCCACATTTTCGCAAAATCGCCACTGAGAGCCCTTTTCCGTTAATTTTCCCGTTAAGTGCCACGTATTTGAGGGTAGTATCGTCATTTCACTGTTCATACTTATCTCCCGCCAACTTTCGGCTTTGTGCTTGGTATCAATGTGATTAGACTTCAGTGGCTAATTTGCAAAGTTATTTTCAGGTTTCATATTAAATTGTCAAC
Organism: Artemisia argyi; assembly: GCA_030686995.1. Classification (NCBI taxonomy): domain Eukaryota; kingdom Viridiplantae; phylum Streptophyta; class Magnoliopsida; order Asterales; family Asteraceae; genus Artemisia; species Artemisia argyi. Next base: position 176,694,096 of record CM060707.1, on the reverse strand, counting down.
GCCTTCACACACACACAAACAAGTAGAAAAACACACACACACACCCGTAATCAAACAATTATCATTTCCATTTCCAGAAAAATGTCTCGCTGTCTTGATCTGATGGTTGCTTGCAACTCGTTAGTCATATCGGAAATGATGCTAACCCATTACCGGCGAGAGGTTGAGGAGGACATTCATCATGCACAAGAGTTGATGTGTAGGTGCCAAAGGCTGTCTAATAGGTTGGGTGTTAGGGGGGACCTGATTGCGGAGTTCCAACTCATAAGGGGCTCGAGAACTGCAAAGGCCAATGTCAACAAGCTTAGGAGGATTCAGTCAGCTGATATGAGAACGATGAGGGGGTTGATGAGGATGCTGAGGCAAACAAACGACAACATTGTTTCCAAGATTGAGTTTGCTGTGAGGCAAACTTACATGTGAAGGGGTTGGGTGCTGGGATGGGTTGTTTTGTTGTGTATGATGAATGTAGGTAGTAGGTGGTCGGGCATGTTTGGTTTCTTTTGTTCATTTTGGTGCCCTTGTCGTAAGGTTGTAGGTGTAGATAGGGGTTGTGGTTTCCCCTATGTTATGGTTGTAAATGAATGGGTATGAATGGAAGGGGTCGTTTGATCCCAATTTTCTTGGTTTATACTTTATACTCTTCGATTCGTATCACAAACAATGAATTCTAACTATAAGATACAAACATATAACACAAACACAAAAGTAACAAACACAAACAAAGAAACAAAGACAAACATATTATATAGCAGAAACGCAAAACAGAGTATTGATAGTAGTCAATATTGACTGAAAATTTAACCCATTTGAAATATTGTTCAAGTTACATACTATTGGTCGGCATGTACAAAAACAGATGAACCCATCACAATGCCGCCACACACCCTTTGGTGTATTCGAAAGGGAGGTAAAATAGTTCAAGTTACATTAGTCAAATTACATTAGTAAATACAACCAAATTAAAACTGATATTGTTCTCTATACATTACATAATCCCAAAAGATTAAACCCATATGTCAATCTTCAAAAGCTTCTACTGGATAGGTGTGCAACTATACCTGCACAATCTAAATATGCAATGAAATGAGGTTACTATAATAGGCAATGCAATGTATCCACAAAAAATTTGCTAATCAATTCATTAGACTCACCTAGTCAAAATAAAATCACATTGTTTCCCATTGATCTTGGTGCCCTTAGAGCCAGCACGCAATTAGTGATTTTTACATCACTTCTTGGCCTCACAAGACCCGCACCCGTAGCTCCCACATTCACTGAACCACTTGCACCTGTTGTCTTCTTCATAGAACCACCATCTCTATCCGCAGACCTCTTCACACTTTTTTTTTGCTTGCTGAATTCAGGCTTTGAATCATCAACATCAGCCACAACTCTATAAGGTTTTGAAGTGGTAGTCCTAAAAGGAGTTGAAGTAATAAAGCACCGCAAGCTAGCATCTTCTTCTACCCACCCAACAACCTCCCCACCATCACCCTCTGCATCAATATTGTTTAAATAGTAGGGAGATAACACCTGTTTTGTGTGAGCAACAAACAAATCTACAAAACCGGCATAACAACCTAGCTCAATCATTGTATGCACATCATTGTCTGTGTGAATCAGCTTCAAACCTTCTTCTAATGATTTACCAGGCACACAAAAGAACACAGCCCATTTTTCTCCCCTAATGCGTGAAAACATATCATCCAGACCTAGGAAAAAGATATGTCTATCACAGACAAAGCCACACATTGTAGAAACATTCCCTTGTACATACCTTAATGGACCAAATTCAAAGACTCCATTATTGTGCATGCGGAACAGAACTTCACCCCCATAACCAAGTAAATCTGCCACAATTTTAAATTCAAACTGTCAAGACATACCAGCACCTACGAAACTAATGGTATACATACTAAAGTCAATGCAGAAGTAGTCAATGAAACAATTATGCAGGCTCGAGTGAAGCAGAGCAATGCAGTGTTGTATATCTCACCACATAGTTGTAGTTTAGGTAATAAGTTAATGCGGTGATATAGAAACCAATCTATTTTATTCCTGATACACTCAAGATACACAATGTGAAGACTTACTTACAACCAATGTGAAGACTTACTTATAACCAATGTGAAGACGCAGTACTTTCGTAATGCAAAACATTCTCTATAGCAGTATTTAGTAATGCCAAACACTCTCACTTATGATATTTTAACACCCTACTTAATGCAAATACTCTGTTTATCCTAAACCTAGGAAAGGGGATGCATATAAAAGTCTATCAAACATAGCATAGCATCCTACGTAAACAATTTAAAAATGGGACATAAATGAAGTATACCACATTAACATACCAAGATCCGTATGCTCTTCCTTCACCTTCCTCTTCTTGCCAGCCTCCTTCTTCTTGCCAGTCCCAACAGGCCTTCCCCTCTTTCTTTTTCCTGTAACTGTACTCGGATTAGGACTCCTCTCCTTCTTTTTCTTGCCACTCCCAACAGGCCTTCCCCTCTTTCTTTTTTCTGTGACTGTAGTCGGAATAGGACTCCCCTCCGTCTTCTTCTTGCCACTCCCAACCGGCCTTCCCCTCTTCCTTTTTTCTGCGACTGTAGTCGGAATAGGACTCCCCTCCGTCTTCTTCTTGCCACTCCCAACCGGCCTTCCCCTCTTCCTTTTTTTCTCTGCAACTACCTCATTGGAGCAACCGCTAGCACCCACATTTGGTTTGTTGAAGGTTCTATTCCACATCCATTGAAGAATTTCTTCAATCATCTTCTTCCCTATGTTTGCATACGAACCATACTTGGCAATAACTTTTTCACCAAATTCATCCAAAACAAACTCAAAGACTTCATCATTTAATAAAACCTTGCCCCACGACATTTCGGATGATTCCTCCCCCCCCCCCCCATCAACAAGCACTTTCCTTTTTCATTCTTATCATTATTCGCCATAGCTGGGTTTAGTTGTTCCGATTTGATTTTTTTTGTATGTTAGGGTTTGACGGTTGATTATCTACACAATCATTGGTTGATTTTGGGGATTTATTGCACCCTGAAAAAGCACAGCTTTAAATGTACATAGTTTATGTTGTTTGCAAAAATAGTCCCCCGAAAGTTGGCGGGATATAAAAAAGACAGTGAAATGACGATACTACCCTCAAATACGTGGCACTTAACGGGAAAATTAACGGAAAAGGGCTCTCAGTGGTGATTTTGCGAAAATGTGGAACGTGGGTGGCTTTTTTGCGCTACTTTTTGTCTCGGTCCCGTTTTTGCAAATTCGTGGAACGTTAAGGACCATTTTTGCAATTTACCTTTTTTTTTTTTTTTTTTTTTTTTTTTTTTAAGATGGATTAGGAAATTCTCAAGTTGAGTAAAATATGATATATTACGTTCACCAATTATAAATAAGGTAAATACATAAAATATGACATATTACGTTTACCAATTATAAATAAGCTACCTGTTGTTGTTGTTGTTTTATTTTTGCTTGGGACCCAGCCTTTTAATAGTCTTGTTAAAGTGTTGGGTTGCCATTTCTTGTGTATCTTGTTTTTGTGGTTCCTCTTAATATATTGTTGCCTTTCAAAAAAAAAAAAAAAAAAAAAAAAAAAAAAAAAAAAAAAAAAAAAACATTTCCTTTTAGTAAAAATTATAGGCTAACATATCAATTCATTCACAATATAAATAGAGTCTAATATATCTACGCATTTTTTAATCTCTATTACTATAATGCATGCATATATATTTCTTAAATTTATAAGGCATTGTTCTTTGTATAAACTACTGGATAAAAAGGATCTCCGGGATAAAAGAGTAGCCCCCTTTGTTTTTGTCTTCCGGCATATGTTCCTCGGGACACGTGAAGACACTAACCATCCGGCACGTGTCGTGCGGACATATACACAAACATCTATAATCTATATATATATAAAGAATGAGTTCCCCATATTGAATGTGAGCATTTATGTCACAAGCCAAGAAACTCAAGTATGTGGTTTAAGCTAATGAATATACAATAGAGCTTATTTTGCAAGTTTTAAGAGCATTCAAGAGGAAAGGTCGAAAGCCTTGGTTTGAAGCATTAATTTGCTCTTAAAAATCTGGCATTAAGAGCTTCAAGATGAAATGTCTAAAGCCTTTCATTCCATATTCCCTTCATTGAATGAATCCATGCATGTATGTTAACCTTCCTCTGGTTCTATAAATAGGCCTTTTGGCCCATAACAGCCATTCACAATTCCCATCTCCAACAAATAAAACACACTCTTAATGCTACGGTTCAAGTGGTGTTTCAAAACACATCCTTGATTGTTATTGAAAATCATCCCATGCATTTGCATGGATTTAACTTTTACTACGTGTTGGCTCCAGGCTTTGCTAACTATTATCCCGCAACTGACACCCAAAAGTTCAGTTTAGTTAACCCTCAAGAACGTAACACTCTTGGTGTTCCCGTTGGCGGTTGGGCTGTCATTAGATTCCAATCTAATAATCCAAATCCAGGTATTCAATTTAACTAATCATGCTTTCTTCATATTATTATGAAAATGCATGGAATATTGTATCGATGACTTAATACTATTTGATTATTTTTGGTGAAAATGAATTTTTTTTTCAGTAGTGTGGTTCCTTCATTGTCATTTGGATGTACATATGCCATGGGATTTGGGAACGGCATTCTTGGTGGATAACGGTGGTACGACGGAATCAACATTGCCACCACCGCCAACCCACTATCCACAGTGCTAGAAACAGACGTCGATATGAAAAAATGAGAGCTCAACTACATGTATCTAAAATTACATGTGTATATAGGGTCGTATATGTGTGTCTACATTTGTACTCTTATGTTATTTGTATTGTATTTATATGTGTGTCTACATTTGAGAACTCAAAACTCACAGAGATTTATGTATTTATATGTGCAAGATGCGGCTGATCAAGATGATGAAGAATCTGAGAAGTCAAAGTCTGGAGTTGATGAGGAATATTGAAGCGCGATACTCTTGAAGTATTTGTATCGAATGTATAACAGTTTGTATATAACATACTTTGTTATTTTAGATTGTATGTGAAGTTAATTTGCTATTTATAAATAAATTGAATAGAATATGTGTATGCGATTTGAGACGGATGTGTTTTTAATTGAAACATTGAGGCTTTAGTTAGAAATCTAAAATTCGAATTAGAGTATAAATTAAATAGGATTGAAGCTTTGATGAAGTTGTTGATCATGGGTCACATGATAGCTATATCTCTTTTTGAGTTGTAATGTTAGAGATGAAGACTAAAAGTAGGTATTAAAAGAATTTGTGAATGTGAGGAAAAAACGGTGGGTCACAACTTATAATTGTATTGTAATGAATTTGTGAATGTGAGGAAAAAATTATCAGATTTTTGCATTTTTAAGAGTATTTAAGGGTTCTGTGGGTAACCTTATAGCAGTAGCTCATTCGATCAGTGCAAATTTTTATTAGAACTCAAAGAATATGAACACTTGGAATGTTTTATGAGTAAATTGCTTAGTTAAACTAAACATGTTTTAGAAAGCGGTTCAAGTTTGTTTATTTCATATGTATATACTTCTGGAAATTTGAACTTTTAAATCTAGGATTTAGGTAGTTGTATCAGATTAGTCTTTGTAGGTAAAATATCTTATGTTGTAAGTACAATGCTTCCACATAACCTTTTAAGTATAGGATTTATGGCTTTAGGCAGCCATATCAGATTCATATTTGTTAGTAAAAGATCTTATGTTGTATGGAACAATGTAAAATTTGATGTAACAGTTTTGCGTGTCTGAAATTTGCATTCTGTATCATTAGGCCCTATACTATCGACACGAGAATATCATATTTATAGTCGGTGTAGTCGATTTAAGTAATTACTACATGATCATCAAAATTTGCAATAAAATACTTGGACACCAGGTGATTCAAAAATGATTACAACATTTCTCAAGTACCCACAATCAAAATTTAAAACAAAAGATACTTGGACTCCATTTGGTTCAATGATGATTGCATCATTGCTCAAGCACCCACAAATTATAACTATGAGTTCTAGAGCTTTCTATAGTTGCAAATTTCGAGTCGCCACAGAGTATGTAACCAAATATTTATTAACATGATATGGTATTATGGTGTTTTCAATGGACATCGCTAATGTAGTAGAAACCACTATAAAACTAGGCCACAAAGGTAACTAATTAGCTTGGTTCTTATTCGAATTAAGCTTCATTGGAGATCATTCTCAATAATTGCGCCATGGTAGGTGTAAAAACGCCCATGGAAGTCTTTGATGTTTTACTCTTGCTTTAACATTTAACTTCTACAATCTTGGATCAAGAAAAAACCCACTTTTTTCGTTATCTTGCCAGGTGAAATAACCAATACTAAGATTAATGTGAAGCTGTAAATATACAATACACGACTATTTCACCCCTATCTATGATACCTTTACGATAGTGTCAAATTTGGTGGCTTGACAACTTAATAATATCAACAATTGATAACAGTGAGAATACAAGAATATGTAATATAGGAACTAAAAGCTCTAAATATTGACGTATCGATATAAAAATATGAACCGCTTACAAAGTTGTGCTAAATATTTTTTTAAAGCATATGCATAATGCATTATGATGGCCATGTTCTTTAGCCATGCATTTATTTTCAGCATACTTGAGTTTAGTAACTATGTGTTGATATGTGTAATAATTTATATGAGTTTTGTTGTTTCCGAATATATACTTGCATTTTATTAAAAAGATGATTATTGATAATTAAATTAGTTTTTTGTGTATGAAGGTGGTATGTCATGTTCAAAAGATATTTTCCAAGCAATTTACTATATTATAAGAAAATGTATGGTGTTACCAGGCATAATATTGTGCGTGTACACTTGAACTCATGTAGAATGGTCTCCAAAATTGTCAATGAAAGAGATACAAAGCTTGGAGCCTCACGCGAGTAGTTGTTGGGGTTATTGAAAACAGAGGTTAAAATGGGCGTTTTTTGTTGTATGGTTTCTTGGAATTTCCTGAGTATTTGTAATTCGGAATTATTTTTAAAATGTTGGTGATTTGGTTAGTATTTTTTGATGCTTCTATTTCTGATAAAGTAGTGAAATTTTAAGTGTCTAAGAAGACTTTGATGCTCTTAAAAAATGATTAAAATGTACGTGGTCTAAAATATAATAAGATTAGAGTTATCATTAAAGGTTTACTTAGAATGCTTCATAAATCAGTTGTCATTCTTTGTAATATTGAGCCATTTTTTGCCCAAAATAGTGTATGTATTTCTTTGATTCTACCCACAAATGGTACAGGTGATGCGTTTGATTCATGAATGGCCTCTTTTTCTATGGATCACGTGTGTAGGACAAATGTTAGACTTAAATTAAATCTTGAGATATTATGTCGTGTTAGCTATTAGTTTTTCCTAGGATTGTTCCACTCATGTATTTGATACATTTTTCTTGAAACAATTATATTTACAAAGACTCCCCCAATTAAAACTAAACATAATATAACTAAACAATTATATTTACAGAGAATAAATTGTCGTTTCAAGTTGTAAGTTATAAGTTTGTTGAGATGTATTGTCTATCACAATGTAACAGACTATAATGAGTAAACTGATGCATTTAAATATTGTATATAAAAGAAATCAACGCATCAACATAAGCCGAACACTTTTTATCCGACATATAAGTATGATTTAATCACGGTGAACAAAGCCCGTACATCGCACGGGCCTCCCCAAACCTTGGTGGTCTTTCTCTGTTGTATTTTATCATCTTTTGTCCGTTTGTGCTTCATCCGATCAATTATCCCTTCTCGAGATGGAATAACTATTATTATGTTTGACATGATTGGTATTTTTACATAACTCAAAGTCAGATGGTTCCAGTTCGTTTATAAGTAGCTAACATTACTATGTTTATACAATAACCCAATTTACCCAAATAAAATTTAGACAATTTTAAAAGGTGTGGTTGAATTTAAATATATCACTTTCCTAAATTTGTATTTAAAATTCTTTCCGCAAAGTATCAGCATGGAAGGATGATCCAACTGAGAAACCTCAAAGCTTAGTATCGTTGAGCAAGCAAATCAAACGTGCACTTGCTACTTATAACCACGTGTACCAATGATCAAACGCATCTTTGAGTATCTTACATATGAAACATTTCTAAAGCTTACTAAAGCGAATTTTTTAGTTTAACACTTTAAGTTTCGCGACTAATGTTTACACACCTATTTAATCATTGTCAGACTAATGCTACTTCATGGTAATCGAAGCCCGTGCATCGCACGGGCCATGCTGTCTCGTACCTTTTACAAAAATAGTTTAAATGGAAAATTTTACTTATTGTAATTAATTAGGTTTAAATGACAAGTTTTGATTGTACTCTTGATTAAAAATGATAACAACATCCACTACTAAATCACAATTTAACTATTGTTTTCGTTTATAACTCATAGATTTTTTTCCTCGCAATGAATACAAATTATATTTGTAAGTGTTGCATCAAATGTCACACAAAAACACAAGTTCGCAAGTATAATTATTTGTTGTTATACGCCATCATTTTGCGCGATTGGTCTAGTATATATTAATACATGTTCAAAATCATTTTTTTGTTTTTTCGAAAAGCATGTACAGATATTATATGCTGCTCGTATATATAGTGTCAAACTTTTTTGTATGCTGCTCGTATAAATAGCAAAAAAGTTTGCATCAAAGCTCACACCAAATTTATTATATGCTGCTCGTATAAATAGTGTCAAACTTTTTTGCTATTTAAATCTTAAATATTAAGATTTTATGTCAAACTGGAGTAAAAAAAAAAAAAAAAAAAATTGGATAAAATAATTGAAATGTCGGTATTACACAGATGTGTGTGTTTATGCCTGGTTCTAATATGAACCAAGCAAAATCAATGATAATATAATACACATTGTATTTCTTTGCATTTATATTGACTTTCTTATTATGATTGTTCCATTTAAACCAAACGCCTCCTTATATTGAAAGGATTACAACACTTGCAACCCACGCTCGAGAAGATAATTACAAAAGTTACTAGCAGGGTACCCGCGCGTTGCAGCGGCGGGTACCCTGTAATCACAATTTTAGGCGAGCATCGGTGTATAGTTTCCGACAGAATATGGTTGCGGCGATTTTCATGTGTTGTGTGCTTGATAGCATATTTCATTTTATAGTTGAGTAGTCAAATTATAACACAATATGCGGTCACACTCTTCATCTCTTCACACTATATTAAGAGCATAAAGTACCCTTCAAGCCGTCCCATTTGTGTTATGAAAAAAGTGTTGCTATATCAACACCTTTTCACATAACACCATAATTCACCACAACACCAAAAACACCCCTCCCTTCTATAACACGAGATTTTGGTGCCACCGTGCACCCCTGAACCCCACAGTTTTTATTTTTTTTTCGTTTATTCAAATAATACAACACATTTCATTTTATACAATAAAACCAAATTTTATATACTTTAAGACTAAACAATCTTATAAAAGTATCAACACCTAAAATCTAATAACCAAATTAAATTTCAGCTTAATACTCAATTATACATTTATACTAACTCCCACAATTTAGAGTAGGAGGCCAAGCATTCATTCCGTAACACAGCCCATAAGCTAAACCACATACAAACTTTTGGATCAAACTTGGACAAGCCCAACACAAACACTAATAAGAAAAAATCTGCTATATAAATATATTACTCAAATTCTAATTCACTTACAACCCTAAGTATCTTATACCCGCAGCCACTTTTGTTTTGGTCGACCTCTAAACCAAATCGCAGCGACCATACATGAAACTCATAAGAAATATCAAAATTTTCTTGTTCTTGTAACCAAACACCCAAACCATGTTTTGCAACGTTCAAAAAAGTGAAAGAAAAAAAAAATCTTCACATTCGAATCTCTTGTTTCAGCTTCACACTCGAATCTTAGGCAGTTAGACACACAAAAACTAACTAAACTCCTTTGGTTTCTGTTGAGGTAAAAGTTTGCTTCTACTTCGAACAAGCGAGATGAATCCTTCGGACTAGAGTAGGTCCTCCGGATTCAAGGTGATCCTTGCTTATAGTATGTTGCCTCGGATATCTGTAAAACAAATACGCCCGTTAGACTCGCCCCAGGAATGTATCCCAGGACCAACCTCCGGCGTGAGAGTAAGTATATGTTCTTAGTGAGAGAAAGTATGAATAAAACTAGAGAGTAGGGGAGAATTAGTTAACCTTAAATGAAGATTTCCTCTCTATTTATAGACTCTCTACATGAAGTGCCAGGCTGTTTCGTACTTAGCCCTTAATGTTCGCTAGTTTAGACTCCATTATCGTATACTTTGGCGTACTTGTTTGTACTTTGGTCTAGGTACTTGTTGGTTTATCCGAAGGGTTTGTGATATCCGGACGGCTGAGATCATGCGGATATTCTTAACCCTTCGGATATTGGTCCGTATTGACTGAACACATCTGAATACATTTTACCTGATACAGGTCCGGAGGGTATATCCTTGTACGGCATGTATCCGGAGGGTACATACGTCAACATGTCCCCCCCAGTATCATAGTATTGGTTGTGCCAATGGTGTGATACTAAGTTTATTTTTGCGGTTTTCCGGAGGGTAAGTCATAGCTTTGTTCTTTTGCCAGAGCCACGCAAAATGCCAAAAGTAATTAAGGTGTCGTTTAAGGTGCGCCGTCGTTTTTTACCGCGTCGTTTGGATTGGAACACGTACGCGTTTTCTGAGAGACACGGTGTGGATGGTTGACACGTTAGCCCTACGGGTGACGTGTCACTTTCCCGCCCATTTTTGACTGCCTATAAATAGTCCCATTTCTTTTTATTTACAGCACCGTAATTTATTTCACACACATATCTCTGACTCATCTCATCTTCTCCGTATTCCGAACAATTATTTGCGTCGTCTTTGAGGTACGTCTCAGCCCGTTTAGTTTTTTTTTGTTGCTTGGCTATTCTCCTCTCCTTTTCGTCCATTATGTCGGAATCCACAGCATCGTTTGAGTATGAAGATGTGTCCAATCCGGACGGTTCGCATGTTAAGAAAGACATGCATTTAAGAATGTCTGCGATGGACGAGTCCGATGTGATCGCTGTGGTGAAAGCGTTCGGAATACCGGAGGATTTACATCCAAGGATCCCTCCATCGGGTATGACGATGAGCCGGCTGCCGGAGGATGCCATTGGTTTGTATGCGGAGTACTTTTTTGAGGGTGGTCTCGTTGTCCCTTTTTCCACTTTTCTTTTAGAGGTCATTAGATATTTTAAAGTTCACATTTCTCAGCTAGTTCCGTTGGGTATGCACCGTGCTACCCTTTTTGAGGTGTATTGCCGTAGCATACACATTCCTCCTACCACTCCTCTATTCCGTGTCTTCTATAAGCTTAGCAAGCAGGGTGATTGGTTTTCCTTTGAAAACGCATTCATAGGAATAGGAAGGTTTGCTTTGGGGAATTTCCCTCTTGTCTGAAGGGTTGGAAGTATAATTTTTTCTTGATCGATAGGCGAGCTATTCCGTTTGCCATGCCGTGGAGGCATTCGGATTCGGACGTATCGGATCCGTTTCCAAAGGCAAGTGAGTATGATGTTACTCATGCCGAAAGGCTATCCGAGACGATCATTGAACCCTGTCAAATTCCGCAAGCGTTCTTGTATGCCTTGGGTTTATCGGATCACTGGGAGTTTCCTGGTTATCGCCCGGCGTTGAGGGATGAGCAGGGGAGGGGTATAGCCTTTGTTATAATGTGTGTTTTTATATTGTGCATCTCTTTTCGTTTTTAACACTGGGTTTTGCTTGTCCGCAGGTATAACCATGTCAAGTTATCTGAAGAAGCCTCCGCTACGAAAGGCTGCACAGATTGTTCAAGGCGCCCCATTTCCGGAAGGGCATGTTCGTGAAGTGCATGTTACTCCTCCCTTGGCCTCCAATACCGAGGTACCGGAAAAGACGGAGGAGTTGAAGAGTGTTGAGGTTGCTGATGACAAAGTGATAGCTGCTAAAGAGAAGAAGAAGGAGCAGGCTGGGAAGGCGGGTTTGAAAAAGCCTCCGTTGAAGAGAACCGGAGCGGGGAGTGTCTCTTCCCATCTTCATAAGAGAAGTAAGATTTCTGCTGGTGATACCGTCATTGACTTGGATACTGGAGAGACCGTGGAGAGGCCAGAACCCATCCGTTCCGTTAATCCGAAGGATTTGGCGTCTGGTACGTTCGGGTGATTTTTTATGGTTTCTCCTTCCATTTTTTTTTATTTGTTATTATTATTTTTTGATGGAGGTTCTTTTGTTGTCAGGGGGTTCGGAGGGTGCATCCCGGCGTCCGGGGAAAGAAGCTCTTGTGGATGAAGAGGATGTTGATATAGAGGGGGATGGTGAGGATGATGCCCCCTACGTGCCTGCGTGGACTGTGACGAAAGGGACACGTCTGAACACCGCCACTACTTGCCGAGATATGTTGATAAATTTTGCAACTCCTAAGGAGGAGAAATATCTGGATGATCAAGATGATGAAGAGGCTGTCCGCAGGTCGTGGTTATTGTTGGGTAAATGTGTCACGGCTCAAACGGATATGATTTTCCGTTTCGAGTCTCTCTCCAAGGAGTACAAAAAATTGTTTGATGCCCACAAGAACTGCGATAAGACCCTTGATGACAACTGGAAGACGTTCCAGCAGATGTCCGGAGAGTTTCATGAGTTGAAGAGGGTTCATGCAGAGTGTTCCGAGGTGAATCCGGAGGGTCTGAGAAAGCTTCGTGCAGAAAATGCGAGTCTGGAGGAGAGGGTTGGTAATCTTGAGTTGGAGAAGAATGAGTGGAGGAAAGTTTCCGGCGAACAGGCCGAGAAGATCAGGTTGTTGGAGGGGCAGTTGTCTGATGCCAAGCAGAAGCTAAGTAAGGAAGAGGAGGCTTACAGGGAGCTTTGTCAGGAGAAGGTGGATATCGCTGTGGCTGCTGGGAACGCCGAGGTGGAGAGAAACCACATTGTTAACGAGTTTATTTCGGAAGCCATCCATCGTTTTCTCGGAAGTCATGAATTCCGAACGGCATTGGCTGAGCCCTTTAACCTGTTTTATCTTTCTGGGCTGATTGACGGGGCAGGTTTATTTGATGAGCCGGAGAAGGCGGAGAAGTTGTTGCGGGAGATTGAGGGAATGGATATGGATGTCGGAGCCAAGTATGGTCCGTTGTATGATAAGGCCCTTTCTCAGGACTATCCCTTCATCCAGAAGATCCGGCAAACTATCTACCGGAAGTTTGACGAGCTAAATGCCTTGGTTCCTGACCCTGCCCCAGCTGACGAACCGGTGACTGAAGGACCGGAGGTCGAATCTCATGTCGAGAATCCTTCCGGGAACCAGTCTTCAGATCAGAATGCCTCGGCCTTTGTCTGAAGCTTTTTCTCTCCTTTGGACTTTGTGTGTTGGGATCCAGATACTTCCATTTTGACTATGGACTCAGGTATTCCGGATTCCTCGTGAAGCTCTATCAATTAACGTAGTAGATTTTTGATGTTCCGTTATTTTGTAAAATGGGTCTATCGGAACAGCCATGTAATAGAATAGGCTTGAAATTCCATCTTTTATTATCCCGTTATTCTGGGACATTTGATGTAATCGATTTTTGATCATATGAATATATCACTTTCTTTTGTTATTTGTATCGTCTTTAAGCTACATGTATTTTTCCAAGGAGTACGTAATTTATGGAACTTACGGCTTTTAATTATATACTCGAGAGGTTTTGTTTCATCGGACAATATACGCCTTACGTCTCTTGGCTATGGTTTATTCCTTATCTTTATTTGATGGGGTAACCTGTACCTTTCGGCGTTTGGCCTAGAATTATACCCACTTGGGGTTATATTTGACAGGATAACTTGTACCATTCGGCTCTTGGCCTTAGTAATACCCACTTGGAGTTTTCTTTGACGGGGTAACCTGTACCCTTCGGCTCTTGGCCTTAGTAATACCCACTTGGGGTTTTCTTTGACGGGGTAACCTGTACCCTTCGGCTCTTGGCCTTAGTAATACCCACTTGGGGTTTTCTTTGACGGGGTAACCTGTCCCCTTCGGCTCTTGGCCTTAGTAATACCCACTTGGGGTTTTCTTTAACGGGGTAATCTGTACCCTTCGGCTCTTGGCCTAGGTAATACCCACTTGGGGTTTTCTTTAACGGGGTAATCTGTACCCTTCGGCTCTTGGCCTAGAATTATACCCACTTGGGGTTATATTTGACAGGATAACTTGTACAGTTCGGCTCTTGGCCTTAGTAATACCCACTTGGGGTTTTCTTTGACGGGGTAACCTGTACCCTTCGGCTCTTGGCCTTAGTAATACCCACTTGGAGTTTTCTTTGACGGGGTAACCTGTACCCTTCGGATCTTGGCCTTAGTAATACCCACTGGGGGTTTTCTTCATTGGACAACTTGTGTCTTACGGAAAATAAATCTATGTATGGTCAAAATGCATCGGGTTTTTCATTGATGTGAAAATGGCTCATGCCTTACAATAGATCCTGGAAAATCAAAGTACATAATAGGTTACATAAAACACTTCTTTAAGTTAGTTGCATGCCAAGTGCGGGGTACTTCCACGTCTTCCATGGTTTGGAGCTTGTACGTGCCGTGCTGATAAGCCTCCGTTATCCGATAGGGGCCTTCCCAATTAGGTCCTAATTTTCCTTGATCTTCCACTCTGCTGGCTTCATTTTTTCGGTACACGAAATCTCCCACTTTGAAGGCTTCGGGTCTAACCCTTCGGTTGTAATACTGCTCCACCTTCTTTTTGTACTTTGCCTCCCTTATGGCTGCCATTTCCCTCCGTTCTTCTAATAAGTTTAGGTTTAGATTTATCTCATCGTCATTGTTTTCAACGTTTGCCATCATGGTCCGGAAGGTAGGCATACCGATCTCGGCCGGAATGACTGCCTCACTCCCATAAGTTAGACTGAAAGGGGTTTCTCCGTTGCTAGTTTTCAGAGTGGTTCGGAAAGCCCATAGTACGTTTGGTAATTCGTCTACCCATCCTGCTCTTTCTCTTCCTAGCCGAGATTTAAATCCCTTCATTAGGCTTTTGTTGGCTCTTTCGACCAATCCGTTTGCTTGAGGGTGAGCCACGGCCGTGTTGATTTGTGTGATATTTAACCTCTCGCACCAACTTTTGAACGGATCTCCCACGAAGTTGCTTCCGTTGTCCGTGACAATTATCTTGGGTAGTCCGAACCTGCAGACGATGTTGTTCCATACAAACTTTTTTACCTCTTTTCCGGTTGTCTTGACCAACGGTTTTGCTTCCATCCATTTTGTGAAATAGTCTATTGCCACAATAACATACTTAACTTTTCCTGGAGCTTCGGGTAAAGGTCCCAAAATATCAATTGCCCATTGGAAGAAGGGCCATGGTGCCATGACGGAAGTTAGTACCGTTTTTGGCAACTTGGGGACCGGAGCATGTATCTGACAGGCGTCACATTTTTGGATGACTTCCCTAGCGTCCCGGTGCATGGTTGGCCAGTAGTAGCCTTGTCGCATGAGTTTAGCTACCACCGTCCGGGGTCCGGAGTGCATGCCACAGGCTCCTTCATGCACCTCTCGGATTATGTAATTGGCTTGGAGAGATCCGACACATCGTAACATCGGTCCTAGGTAGGATTTTTTGAATAGCACGTTGTCGATTAATGTGTAGTGGCTTATTTTCATACGGAGGTTTCGAGCTTCATTTTGATCTTCCGGCCATATACCTTCGTTTAAACACCGGAATATGGGGGACATCTAATTTTCCTCCTCTTCTTCCACTATTGCGTTGACTGTTTCTTCTTCGGTGGACGACTTCTCCAATACTTCTACCAGGACTTCTTTCGTTAAGTGGTCAAATGCTACGGATGCTAGCTTGCTGAGTACATCTGCTTTTTGGTTCTGAGCTCTTGGGATGTTCTTTATTCTGAAGCGTTTGAAACAAGTGATGTATTCTTTGGCCTTCGCGAGGTATTTTGCCATGCTCTCCTTGCATGCAGTAAACTCTCCATTGATTTGGCTTGCTACTAAGTTAGAGTCCACTCGTACGTCCTACGCCTCTATATGCATCTCCTTTGCAATCCTCAGTCCGGCCAGGAGTGCTTCGTATTCTGCTCCATTATTGGTAGTTTCGAAATTTAACCGGAGAGCATATGTGTATTCTTCTTTTTCCGGACTAATTAATACTAATCCTGCTCCGGCACCTTTCCTGCTGGAGGCCCCATCAGTATATAGGATCCATTCTTCCGGTTGAGAAACGTCGCATATCTCTTTGCTTCTCCTCTTCGGATCCAGGGAGGCTGTGCCGATGGGTATTTCATTAATGAAGTCAGCCAGCACTTGTCCTTTGACAGCATTTCTGGGCACGTAGGTGATGTTGTAGGCCCCCAATTCCACTGTGTATTTGGCTAACCGTCCGGACGATTCTGCTCGGTTCAGCACTTGTTTGATGGGATGATCCGTTATGACCTTGATGGGATGGGCTTCGAAATACCGCCTCAATCTTCTTGATAAATGTAGGAGGGTTAGAGCCAATTTTTCGACCGGAGCATATCTCTTTTCGGCTTCGTGCAAGGTTCGGCTTACATAATGAATTGGGATCTGCCGCCCTTCTCTTTCGACCATCAGCACTCCACTTATTGCTTCTGCTGCGGCTGACAGGTATAAATACAAATCTTCTTTAGATTTCGGAGTCGTTAGGCAGGGAAGTTCTAGAATCATTTTCTTCATATCTTGGAAGGCTTTTTCAGCCGCTTCCGTCCATTGATATTTTTCCTTGTTGTCCTTGGTGATGTTTTTTAAAGTTTCAAAGAAAGGGAGAGACCTTTCAGCTGATTTTGATAAGAAACGATTGAGCGCCGCGAGTTTGCCACTTAAGCTTTGCATTTCCTTTAGTGATTTTGGTGATTGCATATCGGCGATTGCTCTGGTTTTCTTGGGGTTAGCCCTTATCCCCTCGGACGTCACCATATATCCGAGGAATTTTCCTTCTTCCACTCCGAAAGAACATTTTTTAGGGTTTAGCTTCATGTTTATTCTCCGGAGATTGTCGAACGTTTCAGCAATATCGGCCAATACCTCTTTTTCTGTTTGACTCTTTATCACCATATCGTCTACATACACTTCCAGGTTCCGACCTATTTGCTTCCGGAAGGCAGAGTCTACCAATTTCTGATAGGTTGCCCCGGCATTCTTCAAACCAAACGGCATGTTTACATAACAGTATGTTCCCCGATCCGTATAGAAGGCTGTTTTCTCTTCGTCTTCTTTTGCCATTTGTACTTGATGATATCCTTTGTAAGCGTCCAAAAAGCACTTGTATCGGAATCCTATTACCGACTCGATTTTCCAGTCTATTTCAGGCAATGGATAGTAGTCCTTGCGGCACGATGAGTGCAGGTTCTTGAAATCAATGCACATCCTCCAGGTACCGTCCGGCTTCTTCACCAGTACCGGATTGGAGATCCAGGTCGGATACCGGACAGGTCTGATTATTCCGGCCTTTAGCCATTCCTCTATATCTTGATTTATGGCTTGGTTCTTTTTTTTCTGAGAAGAACCTCTTTTTCTGCGCTACCGGTCTATCCTGGACGTTTACGTTAAGCTTATGTTCAGCTGCCCATCGGGGAACGCCGGTCATATCCGAGGGTTCCCATGCAAAAATGTCTCGGCTATTTTTGAGTAAAGTTATCAATTGCCTTCGTCCCTCTTTTGAGAAATTCCTTCCTATTGTCACTAGTTGTTCCGGATAGGCCGGGTGAACCAACACATCTTCGGTTCCAGCAGTTTCTTCAATGGGTGTTTCCGAGGAAGTCTCTGTTTGAGTCTCCCTTTCCTTTAAAAATTTTTCTTCGAGCTTTCGGCACTCTGAGATGATGACCGATCGGGTTACTAGAGTGGCGATGCCTCTCGGCGTCGGAAATTTCATCATGGAGTGTATAGTTGACGGGATGGCTCTTAGTTTTTTGATTCCGGATCGACCAAGTATCACATTATATGGAGAGGGAGATCTAACCACCGCGAACTTCATGATGGTTCGGCGGTATAACCCTTCGCTCCCGAAGCATACTTCTAGTTCTATTTTCCCCAATGGATTTATGCTTTCTCCTGAGAATCCCACTAGCGGTGTGTTTGTCTTGGTTAGACGTGACCGGATGGAAGAGTCCAGATTTAGGAAGCAGTGCTCGTACATTACTTCCACCGATGCGCCTTGGTCGACATATACTCTCCGTACAGTATATCCCTCAATCTCTGCTTCCACTATAAGTGGCTCATCGGAAGCATCCCCCGGGAGGATCGGAGGAAAGCTTATGGGGGCTCTCATCCATTCTTCTTCCTGATCTATCGTCTTTCGCTTCGGATTTCTTTCTTGATGCCGGACCATATTGATAATTCGACCTTGGTTGTTCTGATGGTTATTTCGGGGTGGTGCTCGGTCTCTTTGTCGAACGTCTCTGATCAGGTGGTCAAGCTTGCCGGTATCCAGGGCTATCTTGAGTTGCTCTTTCAGATTGTGACAGTCATTGGTGAGATGGCCTTTCTCTCCATGATAATCACAGTATTTATCCATGTTTTCTCTTGACGGCCTTCCTCTTAGTGGCGGGGGTGCCGGAAGCCTGAGCTGATGTTCCATTGACAAGATCTCCTTAGGGGCCTTTGTGAGCATGTTCAAGTCTAGTGGTCTGGTATCTCTTCTGTTCCCGTCGTCACGCCGATAATCCCTTCGGTAGTCTATCCGATAGGTATTATTGTCATTTCGTCTGGGCACGTATGGTGCGAAATTTTCATTTCGTCTAGGTTTAAAGTCTTGAACATCTTTCCTGTGGTTTCCTCTAAAGGAGGACCGTTGTGTGTTATGGTCATTTCGGCTGTATGGATTAGGTTGATAATCTCTACGAGAATTATCCACCCTTTCTCCCTTTGGTACTTCCGTCAGTCGATATACTCTTTCGGAACGAACGAAATCATCAACCCGTATCATCATTTCGGTTACGCTCTGGGGAACCTTCTCGGAGAATCTCTTCGCTAGCTCCGGGCTTTTACAACCATCGATAAAAGAGGATATCTGCATCAGCTCTGGTACTCCCGAAATGCGACTAGCTTCGTCCGTCCATCGTTCTTTGAATTCCGAGAGGGCCTCATTAGCTCTACGGATGATCTTGGTAATTTCCATCGGATCTCGGATGCACTTTCTACGAAGGGCGAACCTCTGGACGAATTGCTCACTCAATTCATCCCAATTATCAATACTACCTCGCGGAAGGCGATCAAACCACGCTCTAGCAGCGTCATCCAGGGTTTGTTGGAACATCATGCACCAAATGGGCATGGGCCACGCACCTTGATTGGCCGCCCCTTCAAATCTGGTGATATGATCGTCAGGATTTGTAGATCCGTTGTATAACTTCAAGTGAGAAGGCATCAGATATTTTGAACCCTTCGGACCGGCGAAATCGATGATCCTCCGGGTAAAGGGACTCTTGGACGCCGCCTTGAAAGGTTTGGATAAGTTGTCCGTCCTCTCCTCTTCGGTTTTTTGGGCTTCGACATCATGAGATCCGGCAACCTCAAAGTCGAGTTGGATGGGGTCAATCGGTGTTTCTCCTGAGACATTGTATTGTTGGATGAGAGATTTTAGAGCAGCAAAGTGACTTTGGATTTGTTCAAGGTTAACAGGATTGGTATTATTATCCGGACGACATCCGGATCCTTCGGGTGTGGTTGGGGAAGGACCTGTCATCTCTTAGCTTCAGTAGAGTGAATGACGGGTCCCACGGATGGCGCCAATTTGTTGAGGTAAAAGTTTGCTTCTACTTCGAACAAGCGAGATGAATCCTTCGGACTAGAGTAGGTCCTCCGGATTCAAGGTGATCCTTGCTTATAGTATGTTGCCTCGGATATCTGTAAAACAAATACGCCCGTTAGACTCGCCCCGGGAATGTATCCCAGGACCAACCTCCGGCGTGAGAGTAAGTATATGTTCTTAGTGAGAGAAAGTATGAATAAAACTAGAGAGTAGGGGAGAATTAGTTAACCTTAAATGAAGATTTCCTCTCTATTTATAGACTCTCTACATGAAGTGCCAGGCTGTTTCGTACTTAGCCCTTAATGTTCGCTAGTTTAGACTCCATTATCGTATACTTTGGCGTACTTGTTTGTACTTTGGTCTAGGTACTTGTTGGTTTATCCAAAGGGTTTGTGATATCCGGACGGCTGAGATCATGCGGATATTCTTAACCCTTCGGATATTGGTCCGTATTGACTGAACACATCTGAATACATTTTACCTGATACAGGTCCGGAGGGTATATCCTTGTACGACATGTATCCGGAGGGTACATACGTCAACAGTTTCTTTCTTCTCAAAAAGGCTTCAAGATCTTGATAAATGAGGTCTCGAGTAGGTTCTTGATGTTTTTCTAGATCTATGATGGGTTTATTAAAAGGTCTTAAAGATCTTTTCGTGATCTAAAGAAACAACCCGAGATCTTTTTAAATTTCTCTTTATTGTTCGAGTTTTGATTTTGTTCTTTATTTTGAAATGGGTTGTTGTGTTTGTTATTGTGATTGGAGACATGGCTATTTTGTAGTTCGTAGATGGGATTGTACTTTGATGATCTTGTGGTTTTTTGTTGTTGTCAGTTTGTTGTAGTTTCTGATTGATGTTGTTTTAGATGCGTGTGATAGAATCATAGAATGCAGAAAGTGAATATCGTAGTTGTATGTCTGTCGATGATGCATAAACTGATACAATGAAAAAGCCGTTTGTGATACAATGTTTGTACAATAGCCTTAATAATTTGTATTTTTCACTTAAGGGGTGTTTTAAAAGCTACATTGATGGTATTTGTTGACCAGTCAATTTATGTATACAATGTTTGTACAATAGGCTTAATAATTTGTATTTTTCACTTAAGGGTGTTTTAAAAACTACATTGATGGTATTTGTTGACAAGTCAATTTATGTATGTAGTTGTGCAAAATTTAATTGTACATAATGCTTTCATAGTTGTATTTACTTAAAATCTATATTAGGAAATCTTAAAAAATTAATAGGAGGGAAGTGTCTAAATGCATTATAAGTAGTATAGATACTATGTTTTAAATTTAAAAAAAGTACCCTATACAGTATATTGTCCCAAAAGTTCTCAAAGGTGATCCAATAATATTAGTGACGAATTTGAAATTTGAGTAACATTTTCTAATGTTGTTGAAGGCTTAATCAAAATATTTTTCACACTTAGGACTTATTTTAATTATCATTTCGGGTCGTGTCTTCTTCTACCCTTGTTTTTCTTCATCTCCACTCGCCACAATCACCACACAACCATCCACCGACCACCGACCACCGACCACCATTACAACCATCTACTGAAGTTGGTTTCTTAAAAGGTACGTACCGAAGATACATTGAATTCTTAGCTAACCCTTTTGCTCGATAAGTCTAGTTAAGACTTAAGAACATGACGTTTCATCATCGTCCTACAATGGCAGGAGGTAATATTGACTCCATTTATGCCTTGCAATTGCAATATTGTGAAAGGGTCTTGAAGGGTAGTTGTCCCTCAACTCAACAGGGAAATCAAAGTTCTAATAATGACCTAAACGAACTGCGAGTAATATCTAGTAAAAAAACATGTCACATTTCAAAAGTATCCTCGATATAGTAATTTGTATAAACTTCAAAAGTATCCTCCATGTGCATCTATGTGTTGTATTTGCAATTTTGCATTTGTGCCTAGGTAAATGTTGGTACTTGTTTTCAAAAGTTGATCAATAAATTTTTATCATACAATTATAGAGTTGTTTAAGTTTTCTCAATTTTATCACTATGATTAAAAAAATAAATAAATAAATAAATAAATAAAAAATCTTCTTTTGGAAACACGCACATGTACATTGCATTGTCAATCGGTTATAGAAAAAAATTCTCAATTTTAATCAGTGAAAGAAACACCAAATGACACAACTTAACCCGACCAATTGACCGTTTGCTTTGTTGACCCGCTAATTTGTCGCATCAACTTAGTAAAGGAACCACCTTGGATTTTCTCCTAGGTCCGTCACTGTCACTGATGCACGGGCTGTTTCATTTTATTTAATTTCAATATCAATTTAATCAAGTGTTATGTAAACTTATCCTTGTCATAAACGGACAATTCAAGTATTACAGAAAAAAGTTTACGTATTTTTTGGTTCTATCTTTTGTTTCATACAACTTAGAATCATTAATTTAAATGAAATGGGAAAATTTGTTGTAGAAGTAATGCTAGTCTGCAACACCAATTGAACACATATCAATTTAGTTTGTCACTTTTCTACCTACACAACCATGTTTTAGGAAGATAATTCACCCTATTGCAATATAAGTTATAATAATAGTGCGCTTTATTTTACCATGCCAATATGTTTACTGTTTTCACATGTAGCACCTATTACAATATTATCCAAAAAAACGTGTCCTACATGTTTTAGCCCGAGTCAGCGGATCACTGGGCCTCGTGGTTACGGTTTATATTGTGAAAGTTGTAATCAGGCTCGGATTTGTAATGATTGTAGTGTGAATCTCATCAATTTTCAACAACTTCAAGTCAGTCAACCTCGTCAAGGTTATTTTATTTCTGATCAATCTTCTAATGGATATGGTCAAGGACCTCAAGGTTACATAATTTCTGGTCAATCTGTTGCTAAATCTAGTCGATCTCATGTTGCCGGATCTATTCGATCTCATGCTGCCGGATCTAGTCAATCTCATGCCGGATCTCGTCAACTTGGTGCCACCTCTAGTCAACGTAGAGTTGTTAAATGGGCTTGTTCTTTGTGCTCTGACCCTGCGCATAAGGCTACGCAGTGTCCTGATCGAATATGTACTTGCTGTGGCGTAAAAGGGCATGATGGGGGCGACTGTCAAAAAGCAAAATGTAGTGTTTGTAATGAAGTGGGCACATTGCAGATTTCTGTATATGCAAAATCTGTGGATATAAAAGGACCAAGTATCATAACGAAATATCATGTGAGAATCCAGTAAATTGCAGGTGGTGTGACGGAGATTTCCATAGCAACAGGTATTGTACGAAGCATAGATGCAAAAAATGTCGGGAAAATAGGCATGCTAAAATTGATTTGGTGGAGCGTGCAAAGTCTCCTTTGTTCGGAGCAACACTATAAAGTCTCTCCTGTTCAGAGCATCCTTAATAATTCTCGCCATGGTGGAGTGACTAATAATTCTTCACCAAGTCGGTGGAGTGACTAATAATTCTTTGCCTAGGTGGCGGAGTGACTTCAAGTCTCCCTTGTTCGGAGTGGCCTTGAATTATTATATATGTGGTGCTTATATTGTGACTTATTATTGACCTCATGTGCTTGACTACCAGACATAAACTATTTTAGCAGTGGGTTGTAAACACACAGGTTACAAGTCTCTTATGGCGGGACTTACAACTGAGTGGATTTACGATGCCTTTGCTGTGTGATCATTTTTCTATATACTTTATTTGTTAAACAAACTCTATGAACTCACCAACCTCGTGTTGACACTTTAGCATGTATTTTCAGGTTTTAACCAATGGCACGCTACTGGAGGTTTTGGCAGGGTATGCCATGGTCATAGAAGACTCTGATTATTCATTTGGGGACCGTTTTAAACTATTTTAAGGGCCTACTTCCGCACTACTTTTAACGATGTAAATTCAACATTTTTGATTAAACGATTTTATTCTAAATGATTAAAGTGAAAACCATTTTTGTACGTGTGTTGTAATACCAATTGAGTTACACCCCAGCTACACGTATGCTTCCGCTGGACCCGATTTTGGGGGTGTGACAGATTGGTATCAGAGCTTTGGCTATAGCGAACTGAGTGTTTTTAAAACCTAGACTATAGCTACTTTTACGAAAAACTTAACCCTATGACCGTCACGTGCCTGCCTGCCAAGCTGAAGCCTCACTTGTGGTTTGTTGCTGACTTAGGTGATGAGATTTGTGTCTCATTATCTGGTATATTATACTCACTTATTCTAGTTGATTTCTATCATTGTCTTTCATATAAGCATGTTCACGTATCATATATGTCACCCTGTTATGTTTCTCCTTGCATAGTCACATCATTTGACCTCGAGTTTGGTCACCTGCCTTAGTCTTTCTGAACGTCTTGGTATTTGTGAAGGACATAGTATTAGTATAACTGAGCTGAGTATTTCAAAATTCATGGAACCTCGGTGGAATATAGACTAGTCACCTATATTCAACCCGGGATAGTGGGACATAGGCTGACTACCTATATCCGACTCAGAAATGAATTTTGCAACACTGAGAATGGTTATAATAAAATTTTGTCTGGATTGAATCCTCTACTCAATTTCCAAATGTTACATTTATGTATGTGTATACCCTCGTTGTCAGAACGCTTATACTTTTCATCACCTCGTAAACCGCCGCCTGGAAGCACGTCAACTGGTCATTTCATCTCATGAATCTTCACCTTTATAACACTTCGGAGACCAACGTTAACTGAACTTCGGGACGAAGTTCCTTAAGGGGTAGAGACTGTCACAACTCGTAAATTCTGGTCTTTTCCCGAACTTTCACATTTACTATTCATCGGTTACTATTCATTGATCACTATTCATCATTTTACTATTCATCTTTTTCGGAGTCAGTTTGTGATTCTGAGAAGCGTTCAAAAATTTTACTATTCATAAAATACTATTCACCTCCAGAGAAAAATTTGTCGTTTATGCGTGAGTTGCGTCATTTCTGTATACGTACGGTTATTTACCTAATAAACGTTATCTTATGAGCTATTATTTTGAATAATTATCCGACAATCCAACTATGGTCCTAACACATTTTTATACTCATAATAATAATTTAAAAATTTTATTATTAATTTACCCGGTGTTTTGAAACCAATTGGTACATTTTACGGTCGGAGCTTATTACTCCGTCGGTTTGCGTTATTTCAATAAGATAATTATTTTGACACCCGATTCTCATCAGGAATAATATTTTACAACTTTTACAACTTCGTCGTATTTTATTTCACCTCTTTAACAATTTATTTTTAGTTAACTCGGTACCCGTTATCATCTAAAACTAATAATATCTACCCAATCATACACCAAAAGTCAAGGTTTTTGCAAAACTCTTCCACCCTCCTAGCCTCCTTAAATTATGGATCTTGCCCCCCTAAAATAAATATATAACATAAAACTACACATTTCCTTCTCATTTTACCAAATCAAACTAACAAAATTTTCTCTCTTTTCCTCTCCTTTCTTGGATCGACCACCACAAGAACCACCACCATCCACCATTGATTTTTCAAGATCAAGTTATTATCTTGTTCCTTTTGTTGTCCTTGTTTGAGTTTTGAAATAAAAACTCAAGGTTTCTTAGGTTTTACTCATCCAAGCTCTATAATCTTTCTAGGTAAGTTGTCAAACTCTTGTTCATAATTTTTTCATGTTATTTTTATGGTCATATGATTTCTATTCAAGATCTACATGCATATGTTAGTTATACCACTCATTTATATATATATATATATATATAACTTTTGATCCCTAGAAATGGATTATAGTTAGATCCTTGTTAGATCCACTTGATTTATGATGTTTAGGAACCCATGACACCCTAAGAAGGTGTATGGTAAGATTAGACTAGATTTGTGGTGATTGAAAGTGGTTTGGTTGGATTAGAAACTAGTTTGAAACTAGGAAAATGATTTTTAAAACTATATAAATACCTACTGTCCCTATTTTTGAAACGTGGGACAATCAGTGAATGATGGGTAATTTTTGATCAAAGATTTAGAAAATACTTTCAAAAACGAAACTTTTGGCGAAAGAACGGATTAAAACGAGTTAATAACGAAGGAGATATGATTTTCCGAATTTAACGACGAAAACTATTTTCTGAAAAACAGCATGCAGTTTTTCAGAAAATAGTTTTCGTCGTTAAATTCGGAAAATCATATCTCCTTCGTTATTAACTCGTTTTAATCCGTTCTTTCGCCAAAAGTTTCGTTTTTAAAAGTATTTTCTAAATCTTTGATCAAAAATTACCCATCATTCACCGATTTTCCCACGTTTCAAAAATAGGGACAGTAGGTATTTATATAGTTTTAAAAATCATTTTCCCTAGTTTCAAACTAGTTTCTAATCCAACCAAACCACTTTCAATCACCACAAATCTAGTCTAATCTTACCATACACCTTCTTAGGGTGTCATGGGTTCCTAAACATCATAAATCAAGTGGATCTAACAAGGATCTAACTATAATCCATTTCTAGGGATCAAAAGTTATATATATATATATATATATAAATGAGTGGTATAACTAACATATGCATGTAGATCTTGAATAGAAATCATATGACCATAAAAATAACATGAAAAAATTATGAACAAGAGTTTGACAACTTACCTAGAAAGATTATAGAGCTTGGATGAGTAAAACCTAAGAAACCTTGAGTTTTTATTTCAAAACTCAAACAAGGACAACAAAAGGAACAAGATAATAACTTGATCTTGAAAAATCAATGGTGGATGGTGGTGGTTCTTGTGGTGGTCGATCCAAGAAAGGAGAGGAAAAGAGAGAAAATTTTGTTAGTTTGATTTGGTAAAATGAGAAGGAAATGTGTAGTTTTATGTTATATATTTATTTTAGGGGGGGCAAGATCCATAATTTAAGGAGGCTAGGAGGGTGGAAGAGTTTTGCAAAAACCTTGACTTTTGGTGTATGATTGGGTAGATATTATTAGTTTTAGATAATAACGGGTACCGAGTTAACTAAAAATAAATTGTTAAAGAGGTGAAATAAAATACGACGAAGTTGTAAAAGTTGTAAAATATTATTCCTGATGAGAATCGGGTGTCAAAATAATTATCTTATTGAAATAACGCAAACCGACGGAGTAATAAGCTCCGACCGTAAAATGTACCAATTGGTTTCAAAACACCGGGTAAATTAATAATAAAATTTTTAAATTATTATTATGAGTATAAAAATGTGTTAGAACCATAGTTGGGATTGTCGGATAATTATTCAAAATAATAGCTCATAAGATAACGTTTATTAGGTAAATAACCGTACGTATACAGAAATGACGCAACTCACGCATAAACGACAAATTTTTCTTCGGAGGTGAATAGTGTTTTATGAATAGTAAAATTTTTGAACGCTTCTCAGAATCACAAACTGACTCCGAAAAAGATGAATAGTAAAATGATGAATAGTGATCGATGAATAGTAACCGATGAATAGTAAATGTGAAAGTTCGGGAAAAGACCAGAATTTACGAGTTGTGATAGTTTCATATGGGATCGGTAAGGATTTAATGGGGTGCAATTAATTAATTTCACAAATTACATCATAGGTCCCTACGCTTGTAAACTCAATGTAGCATGTTGTGAACACATCACTACATTTTGGGCGGGAATTGAAACTATGTTGACGAAAATGTAGAGAACCTTAGGGACCAAGTATGAAATAAAATTTGTTATTAAACCCCTTCACCGTCTCTTCATTGTGAAGGTATTAACTTTAGCGCGTAACCCAATAAACCCATCAACAAGCTTTTCCTCACATTTCCCGATGGAAGAAGATTTCCCAATGTTGAATGAACTCATGCAATTGACCGATTCACCACGATTACATGATCGTATGAGCCTCTGGTTTGGTCAAGAGGCTGTTGGAGCAGGGTTTTTTAAAAACCTTATTTGTGCTGCTATTGATCATCTCAAAAGGATGATACCAAAGCGTAGGGAGCTAATTCAGGATAATGAAGCTTTGGGACCGCGTGGTGTGGCGCTTGACAGTTTGGAGTCGTTAAGGAAAACCCAAGCCATTGAAATCGACCTACTTGCAAGTTTGATCAAGGTGTATGGTCAAGCTGATGCTACTATTCGTATGCAGGAAGGTTTTGTTCAGAAAATGGCTGAAAATAACTAGTGTAATGGGGTCTTAATTTAGGGTATTTCCAGGGGTAGGTTAATTAGGTCTTTTGGGTTCTTGTTTTAGGCTTTTAATGTTCTTATAGTCTAATTGTCATTTGCCAGTATTATGCATATATAATTCTATGGTTTCTCGGTTAATCTTGTTTGTTGTATCTTATTGTGTTTACTGTTGTTATGACCAAAAACAAACACCCCTTTATGTCAGCAAATACAAACACATTGGGAGGGAAGCAAAACCCAAACACCCCATAAGTCATATAACCAATGCAAATGACACAAAAGGGAAAGGGTTGTTGGTGAAACAACCCTATCTATTTCATCCTTTTTATATAAACGTTTCTTTTGCTCCAACTTTTTATTTGTTTTTTAATATAACATTTAGCATTTAAGTTTGAAGAAATAAAGGAAGTGTAAAGTAAGGAGATATGCAGCTTCAATAAGCAATTTTGTTCACACATATAAAACGAGAAGTTAGAAGGAGAAACATGTATTCTGTGTGTCTTAAGTCTTAAAGAAATAAAGAACAAATAAGTGTTTTTGTGTTGGTCGTTTAAATATTACTACTTCCGTCCTAAAATTATAGTCCCCATCTAACTTTTTCGATCTTTCTTTTTCAACTTTGATCTTAAATAGTTTTGTTTGTGTTATACAATAGTCGATGAAAATTATACTAATGAAAATACATTTAAAACTCAATCCATTCATATATTTTACATCAAATATGATATAACACAAACAAAAATATTTAAGGTCAAAGTTGTAAAAGAAAGATCGTAAAAGTCAAACGGGGACTATAATTTTTGGACGGAGGGAGTAACTAATGGTTGTATCTTTCTTTCAAGAGGTTTTCATATAAATAACAGGGAAGCGTTGCAAAAAACACTATCTCTCTTTCACACATTTTTATATAATTTAAATCTTTTGCTTTAACTTTTTATTTATTCCTTAATACAAGATTTAGCATTTCAATTTGGAGAAGAAGAAGAAGAAAAATAAAGTGTGTAAAGTAAGGAGATATTCAGTGCCAATAAGCAATTTATGCACACGTATTAAACAAGAAATTAGAAGGAGAAAAGTGTATTATGTGTGTAATGAGTCTTAAAGAAATGAAGAACAAATAAGTGTTTTTGAGCCGATCGTTTAAATATCAACTGATTGTTGTATCTTTCAGGATGTTTGTAGGGCAAGATGCTAGCAGAGCTCTTGCTAAAATCTCCTTTGAAGAGAAAGGCCTGATGACATGATTGGTCTTGATTTATTCAAACTTGACGCCTTGAGTGATTGGAGATACAAGTTTATGAGCAAATATGCCAAAGTTGGTATAAGATGATAAATAAAGCCCACAGACCGGGCTTGGGCCTTATTTATCATCTAATATCTAATAGTTGGAACCATCATGGCCCCAAAAATTGCACACCGGCCACTAACTTCTGATCAACCCGCCGAGTCAAATACAACTCAACTTGTTGAGCTCGTTGACGAGGCCACTACAGCCCAACCCGCTGAGCCTACAACGACTGTTGACGAGACATTAGAAAACGCATCCACAATTACAAAAGAAAAAACCTCAACAAGAAGTGAAGCCAATAAAGAAGAATAAGTATATGATGTGCGGTAAATTGTTTACTTTGTCTTGCTTTAATAATAAGACTATAACTAAACCAACATTACGATATCATGTGTTTGTGAGGATTAAGGAATCATGGCCAACATTAAATGTAGCAACAATATAAAGGCATGAAAAAGATCACTTTTTTCTTAGAATTATATTGTGGGCTTTACGTTTAGAAATAAGTATATGATGTGTGGTAAATTGTATTCGTGTTTATGCTAAAGAATTTAAAAATAAATGGAAAAGCAATCATTGCTGAAGTCTTCGGGGCTTTATAAAGTTTTAGTTTATCCCACATAGAAGCCAAGTGAGACTAAAAATGGGTATACATGTGAAGGTTTTCATATAACCAATAGGTGACGTAAGAAAGGGTTGTTAGTGAAACAAATCTGTCTCTCGTTCATACTTTTTAATCTCTACTATTCATATTATCATCTAAAAATATACTTATAAGATTCCACCGCAATCCTCGACCAACATAAAACTCCATATGGTACAATTAAAAACCGTTATTGAGCTCGGTTTCAATTTTCTCATAGCTTCGAAAGAATAAAAAATATATAAATTCTTTATCTTTTATAATTTTGAACATATCGAGAATTCATGTCAACAAAATGGCTGATATAATAGATTTCTTAAATTTGAATACTTCCTATTGATCTTCTTTTGTGTATTCGAGTTTGGCGTTAATTTTGTCTTAGCTTTAAATATAGAAAAAACTTGAGTAAACTTATATTGGAAGGGCCGAATGGTTTATCATTCAGTTTGAAAAAGCCAAACTTGTATTTTAAGTAAATATAAGTAAGACATTAAAAGTTTGGAACTGTCTAAGGTCCGTCCAACGCTTCAAAAGAAAAACAATGTATAAAGGGGACATAAATCATACGACTTACTGCAACCAAAAGTGTTATCTCTAGAACGACTTTTGCTTCGTGACTTTTCTATTTTCTGAAAATCAAGTCTTGAATCCCACATCGGTCAAAGAAAAGAAACGTTGTTACTTAATATACCATGATGCCAATTGCTATCATAAGTTGATATAAGTATAACATGTTTATGTTGATCATTACTTTTGTCAGCATTAAACTTTTTAAGTTTACTGCCATACAAAATAATGATTATCATCAATTTATACAAGTTATTATCTTTTTAAGATTTAAGAATCTATATGATTCTTTTATGCATAAAGTATGCTTTAACCAGGGCCGGTCCTGAGATTTTTGATGCCCTGGGCGAAATGGTCAAAAAATGCCCCGACGAAATGATGTAAACGACCAACTAACAGGGTTTGGCTTTTTATATATACGTTCGAAAATAAAGAAAAAAATTAAGATTAAGAGAGTATAATGTACTTACTCAATTGGTGGATAACCTTTTAAAGAATAAAATAATTCTCTATACGTAAATTCCGTTTTAAAGAAGTACTAGCAAAACGACCAAAATGAAAGTTATAATGAAAAAAAATGAAAAAAAGTAATAAGTGAAAACTGAGAAAATATTAATTGTGGTTCAAAAGAAAAAATAAATTACAAAACTATTCATTTACACCACCCATGTGAGTGTGGCACAAACTACACGACAAAAGCAAAATTCTTTTTTTACTCTCTCTTTTGGTTTCTTGTCTTCCCCACTAAACCTGCTCCTTCACTTTCTTATTGAGCATAAAATTCATCTTGTTTTCTAATTTCTCTCATGTATACAAATCAGAAAAAAATGCCCCTTGTTTATGTGATGCCCTGGGCCGGCGCCCTTACTGCCCATAGCCAGGGCCGGGCCTGGCTTTAACCATGATGTGTTTAAACTTTAAAGAAACCAACTCGGTATATCCGGCCATACAACCTTGTCACTAAGACAGTAACTAACTACTAGAATAGCAAATTTTAGGTTTCATTTTCAATTTCATATTTAGTCCCATGTAAGCACAACTTTTTATATTTTAGATAGATTAGGATTCTCTCAAGTTAAATCAAACATGATAGATTATGTTCACCAATTATAATAAGCTAAATACATACTCCGTAAAACATTTTCTTTTAGTAAAAACTATAGGCTCACTTATTAATTCATTCTCACAATATAAATAATATAGTTTTATATGTCTACTCATTTTTTAATCTCTACTACTTATAATGCATGCATATATGTTCCTTAAACTTAAAAAAATGAGTTAAAAATATGTCATCCGGCTTGATACACGTGTAGGTTCCTCAGGACTTATAGTGAGGTTGTCCTTCGAGCACCTACACAAAGAGTAAATGCATGTTAGCCTTCCATTGGGTTTGACCGCAAAACCAAGCTCCGATGTGAGAATAAATATGAGGTATAGGTCGAACGATTGGTTAATAAATGAGAGTGAATGCGTGAAATTCATTAGTTTTGTATTGAATGTTTTTGGGGTATTTATATTACCTCAAAATTATTGTACCTGACACATAGGGATGGAGCATGTCGGACCGCACCTAGTTTAGGTGCTAGGTGTCAAGTCATGTGGGGGACAATATCCCGCAATATCCAGGCTAGGCGGCACCGATATTGTTCTTTGTATAAACTGCTGGATAAAAGGGATCGCCCGGATAAAAGAGTAGCTCCCTTTTTTTTTGTCTTCCGGCATATGTTCCTTCGGACACGTGAAGACACTAACTGTCCGGCACGTGTCGTCCGGACATATACACCAACACCTGTAATACCCTTTACAAAAAATGTTAAAATGGAAAATTTTACTTATGGTAATTAATTCGGATTAAATGACAAGTTTTTATTGTACCCTTGATTAAAAATGAAAACAATATCCACCACTAAATCATACTTTAACTATTGTCGATCCTTAAACTATTTTCAATTGTTGTTTATAACTAATAGATTTTTTTTTCTCGCAATAACTACAAATTATACTTGTAAGTGTTGCATCAAAAGTCACAACAAAACACAAGTATGCAAGTATAATTATTAGTTGTTATACACTCATTTTTTTTTCTTTCGAAAAGCATGTACAGATATTATATGCTGCTCGTATAAATAGTGTCAAACTTTTTGGCTATTTAAATCTTAAAAATTAAGGTTTCATGTCAAACTGAAATAAATAATGAGTTTTGCTAGCCACAACCAATTTGGAGGTGGTTAGCAAAACCAATTGGGTAAGCTTAATTATAACCCATTGGGTTGTGGTTAGCAAAACCCATAAATAAATAAATAACTATTTCGGGTAAAATAATTGAAATGTCGGTATTACATGGAGATGTGTGTGTTCAGGGACGGAACCATAATCAAATATAATCGGGTGCACAAATTTTTTGGAACCATAATATAAAAATACATTTCGATGGACCGGGTGCATATATTTAAGATTCATTTTGGAAAAAATTGATGGTTTTTTTCAAAACTTAACATTACAGCGAAAAAATTTATAAAGGCCCCGGACGCCTGCGGGAACCCTGGTTCCGTCCCTGTCTGTTTATGTGGTTCTAATATGAACCAAGCTCAATGATAATATAAGACACATTGTATTCCTAGTATTCATATTGACTTTCTCATTATGATTGTTCCATTTGAACCAAACGTCTCCGTAGTTATTTCATGGTTTAAGAGAAAACTCTCACGTACATCCGTAGTACGATTAGATCCATACTAATAGTTTAGAGAACTGCAAAAGAAAAAATTTGGCTTGGTAATGGAACAGTAAATAAACCCCAGAATATTCAATTAATTCCTCTGAATAGTGATTGTTAGCTAATTAAGAATATTCTAAATGGTAACAAATGATATGTTTTTGTGATTGAGTTTTCACTCTAGAACGACTATTATCTCACAAATCTTTCAATAACATTCATTTTATAAACTGTACGTTTTCTCTATATGATACATAACTTAATTACCAAGCGACATTAATTCACCTATCGAGTCATTACTCTTAGAAGTGCTTATCCACCAATACAAATTAAAGTACTCCTACATAATTTTAAGACTCATAAATGAGCAGCAACTGTGTATACATGTAAAACAAAATTTAAGATAGTTTCATGCATGGATCCTTAGCTTTCCAAAATTTATACGATTCAAGGTTAGTTATGAAGTGGGTTCGGTCCACAAGGAACTAACCGACGCGAAACCACATGGATCATTGGATTTTCTTCATTAACGAGCTTTGGGTTGACATGAAAATGGCGTTTGAATGCCGAGACAAAGTTGGCTCGTATTCTTTCTTCACGAGATGAATTATCAACGATGTTCCTGCAACTCGATATTTGCACTGATGTCACAAGCAAGATTGTAAGGAAGAGCAAGACAGATAACTGAATCTTCATTTTAGAATAGATCGAAAATATAAGATAAAGAATAATATCAAAAGATCTTAGAAAATGGAATGTGGTTTCAGGTACTTGAAGAAGTACGTATATGTATAGGCAAAGAATACATTTGTCAACGCCGCGATTCTGTGAGTAGAAGAAATAGTCGCTACAACACTTTTTTTATTAATTAGAAGATAATTATAAAGAAATAAAATAGAATGATCGACAACAGCTCGATCTAGACGGCTAACAAACAAAAAATAAACATTATGATTGAACTCTAATGCTAAATCCAAAAAATAAAATCAACTTGGATTAAACATAGAAGTCCCAACTGATTTAAACGAAAATGTTTGATAATACGAGACAATGAGACACGATAGAGACAAAAAGAACAAACAAATAGAGATGTTCACACAATTTTTCATGTCTTCTTTACATTCTCATTGTTTCATATATGTACGAGTCAATCAATTTGGTTACACTTTCATCATTCGATACAGCACAAACCATGTCGTTTATCTTCAAATACAAAGCAAGCCTAGAGCTATGTTACTCGACAATACCAAAAAAAAAAAAAAAAAAGTCAGATATGTACATCGTAGTGAAAATATAAACGAAAACATGACACGTCCAACAAATTAAAAAGTTAATCGTTTACATCATCTTATTTCATTCTTTATTAAGTCTCTTATCTTCAATGCACGTCGAAACAAATAGCTGGAACACCTATAGTCTATTCTCATGGCATCATACGTATGAACCTCGAAAATAAAAATGCTAAAGATGATTCTATAAGGCTGACTTTGGGCATTATTTATGTGTACGACTTATTTGCATAGTTGACATTTATTTAAAAAAACTCATCAACAATATAGTTCGTGCACGTCTAGATTCATGGTACAGGAGAATGTTTTATACGAAGTTGACTTATGAGTGGATTACGAAATCAATGTTGGCATAAACCATTCATCGACACATGGAGGTTGTGAGCAAGCAGGCCTTCTCATTCAATATATAACACCTTGATTTAAATCACAATAAAAACTGGTATGGTTCGATTAAGTTGACCTTCAAAACTTTTATATATGTGGTTCTTTACAATTAGTAACAACCACCAAGTTGAGCTAGTGATTATGTGCTTTGATGTACTGATAAGAGGTCACAAGCAGGCCGACCTTCTCATACTAGGTACATATTTTGGGTGATCACAAAAAGTGTTGGAAACGATCACAAGGGTGTCCCGATTAGGCCGAGTACATCCGAGTTAAAGGCTTGTCTTAATTTCCTGAATAACGTGGAGAGAAAAATATGTAATATGTTTACAGTTTACTGTTTTTTGTAAGGACGTGCATATAATGACTTGGTTTGTGACTCACTTTACCTATTCAACCTGCAACAACAACGACAACAACAAAACCCAATCCCGCCGAAGCAGGGTATGGGGGAGGTAGAGTGTAGACAGATCCTACCCCTACCCCAGGATAAACCCAGGAATAGAGAGACTGCTTCCAATGAGACCTCCGGCAAGTGCAAGTGTGCGGGTGATAGTGAAAAGCAAAAAGAGCAAAAGGCAACAAACAACAAGCAAAGCAGGCAAACAAAACAAAACAGGAAACAGAAGCTAAAACGCACGAGGCCCACAGTAAAGCAAAAGCGAAAGCAAGAAAAAGCAGGCAAAACAAGGGGCAACAAAGGGCAAGGCAAAGCAACGCAAGGCAGACAAAAGCACAAAACAGAAGCAAAAACGCACGGGGCCTAAGGCTAAGGCAAAAGCAAGAAAAAAGTAGGCAAACCAAGGGCAAGGGGCAAAGGGCAAGGCAAGCAACGCATGGGGCCTACAACAAAGGCAAGGGTCAAAACTAACGCAAGGGGCAAGGCAATAAAAGAGCGCCTAAACTAACGCAAGGGGCAAGGCAACAAAGGAACGCCTAAAAGCCTAGCGCCCTACACACCCAAACCTACTAGGCCCCCGGGACTACCCACAGACCCTAATTCTATCTCTCCACGCCTGCATGCTGTATATTCCGGTTTTAGCTCATACACTATCGTCGGTTGCGAAAATATATTATTTGAAAAAATAATATATATTTTTCCTAAACTATTTTTGTAACCAAACATTCAAGGCATTTATCATTCGCTAATCATGCGTGCTTCTATTAACTTTGATGTTGTCAATGCTTGTTGCCGGCTTGAGAGAAAACGAAGTCAATGCTAATTTTAGTACTTCAATTGTGATTTTTAATAGTATAATGTGGTCAATCTAAAATGGATCAGGATTAGGGGTGTGCATCGGGCCTAAACCCGACCCGTCCCGTCCCGACCCGACAAAGCCCGACTCCCGATTTCGCCTGAATTGCAAACCGAATCCTGACCCGAAACCAATCGGATCAGTATCGGGACAGTCGGGATTGGTCGGTATCGGAATCGGGCGTCGGTTTTCTTTGTTGTTTTGTCGGTTTTCATCCCTTCCCGACCCGTCCCGTCCCGACCCGACTCCCGATTTCGCCGGAATTGCACACCGACTCCCGAACCGTTTGATAGTCGGGATCGGAATGGGGCCGGCGGGTTGGTCGGGATCGGGCCAGAAATCGGGCGGCGGGCGGTTTTGCTCAGCCTTACTCTCTCAAGTTAGAGTGAAACATGATTGATCATGTTGATGATTGTCTTCCTTATTCATTACCTCTTAATACCTCAAACCAAGCATACTCTAAAGAACAAAGAAATATTTATTACGTTATAATACACTTGTGAATACGAATTACCACATACATCCTCGTTTCACTAGAACAAGAACTTGCTTTCCTCCATACTCCAATGATAGACTAATTTATATATATACAATGTGTTCAGTTTTTTTTTTAGATATACTTGTATGTATTTGTGTTTACTAAGGAATTTAAAAATAAATGGTGAAACAATCGGCGAGACATATATTCTTTAATTGCCATGTAGTTAGAGAGATTTTTCGAAAGATTACTTGTTGGTGGGATGTTAGTTACACGGAAGTGTCTTCGTATGAAGAATGGTTAGATTGGATTCTAAATCTTAGGCTCTCCTTTAAGCATAAAAGACTGCTCGAAGGAGTGTGCTATAGCATGTGGTGGCATATTTGGTCGTTCCATAATAAGTGCGTTTTTGGTTCGTTGATTCCTTCTAAGGCGTTAATTTTTGAAGATGTGGTGTCGCGTTGTTTTTATTAGAGTCGTTATAGATGCAATGTTTCTTTTAGTTGGATTGATTGGATTAAAAATCCTTATCTTGTATCTTTGTAATTTTCTAGCTTCTTGCTAGTTGTTTTTGTAAAATTCGCCGTTAAAAAAATGGAAAACAATTATTGCTGAAGTCTTTGGGGTTTTATGGAAGTTTTAGGCTGTCCCACATAAAAGCCAAGTGAAACTTAAAATGGGTATATAACTCAATGTTTTCATATAACTGACCAGGGAAATAAAAAGGGGTCATTTGCATTTGCGACTACAAATGATCCCATTTAACCTTTTCTATATGCTTTAGCTCAAATTTTTATTTGTTTTTTGATATAAGCTTTAGCATTTTAGTTTGGAAAAAAAAGAGTGTAAAGTAAGGAGATATGCAGTATTAAATTGTGTGCTGAACGATTAAGAATTACTTATAAGTTATGTATCATATATATAGAGAAAACAATTTATAAAATGAATGTTTATTGCAAGATTTGTGAGATAATAGGGGTGCGTTTAGTTGAGGGAAAACACCATTGTTTTCCACAAAATGTTTCGTGGAAAACAAGGAAAACAGAAATCGCGTTCAAATTAGTGTTTTCTAATAAAATTCTCTACAAAACACAAAATTCTTATTTCCAACTTTAATACACAGAACTACAAAACACATTTTTTTTGTTTTCCCCTATTTTCTATTAAAATACCCCAAATACGTTTTCGTCAGTTGTTTTACGTTTTCGACTGATTTTTTACGTTTTCGTCCATCTTTTTACGTTTTCGTCAGATTTTTTACGTTTTCGTCCGATTTTTTACGTTTTCGTCCGTTTTTTTTACGTCTTCCTCCGTTTTTTTTACATTTTCGTCCGATTTTTTTCATTTTCATCCGTTTTTTTTACGTTTTCGTCAGATTTAATAAGTTTTCGTCCGATTTTTTACGTTTTCGTCCGTTTTCTTACGTTTTTGTAAGATTTCTTACGCTTACGTCCGATTTTTTACGTTTTCGCCCGGTTTTTTACGTTTTCGTCCGTTTTTTTCTGTTTTGGTCAGATTTTTTACGTTTTCGTCCGATTCTTTACATTTTCGTCTGATTTTTTAAGTTTTCGTCCGTTTTTTTTACGTTTTCGTCAGATTTTTTACGTTTTCATCCATTTTTTTACGTTTTCGTCAGATATTTTACATTTTCGTCCATTTTTTTACGTTTTCGTCAGATTTTTTACTTTTTCGCCAGACTTTTTACGTTATCATCCGGTTTTTTACGTTTTCATCAGATTTTTTAGGTTTTCGTCAGATTTTTTACGTTTTCGTCCATTTTTTTACGTTTTCGTCAGATTTTTTACATTTTCGTCAGATTTTTTTTCGTTTGTGTAAGATTTTTTACGTTTTCATCTATTTTTTACGTTTTCGTCCATTTTTTACGTGTTCGTCAGATTTTTTATGTTATTTTTATTTTTTTATGTTATTTTTTTACGTGTTCGCATGATTTTTTACGTTTTTGTCATTTTTAACGTTTTCGTACGTTTCCTTACTTTGTCGTCCATTTTTGTTTTTTTTTTACGTTTTCGTGGGGTGTTTTACATATTCATCCGTTATCACTCGTTTTTTTATGTTTTCTTACGTTTTCGTCTGTTCTCTAATGTTTTTTTACGTTTTCGTCCATTTTTTGCGTTTACTTACGTTTATTTACATTTACGTCTATTTTTTTACGTTTTCGTTAGACGAAACCTAAAAAAACATAAATCAAAGATGAAAACGTAAATGAAAGATAAAAACATAAAAATCAGACGAAGACGGATGTAAAGGTAAAATTTTGGAAGAAAACGTAAAAGTTCGAAAGGAAATGTAAAAATCGGAAGAAATCATAAAAAATGAAAATATTAAAAAATGGACAAATGCTTAAAAAAATCTGACAAAAACGTAGAAAAACAGATGGAAATATACAGATTCAAACAAAAAAGTAAAAAAAAAGAACGGACAAAAACGTAAGGAAATGGACGAAAACGTAAAAAATCTGACGAAAACGTATAAAAACGATGTAAATATAAAAAATCAGACGAAAACGTAAAAAAAATCTGGCGAAAACGTAAACAAATGGATGAAAACATAAAAAATCTGACAAAAATGTAAAAAATCTGACGAAAACGTAAAAAATCTGATGAAAACATAAAAAATCTGACAAAAACGTAAAGAAACGGACAAAAACATAAAAAATCGGATGAAAACGTAAAAAAACAGACGAAAGCGTAAAGAGACTGAAGAAAATGTAAAATAAACTGACGAAACTGTAAAAAAATATAACGAAAACGTAAAAAAGCAAACAGAAAATGTAAAGAGACTGAAGAAAATGTAAAATATACTGACGAAACTGTAAAAAATATAACGAAAACGTAAAAAAACTGACAAAAACGTAAAAAAAACAAACGAAAACCCAAAAAATTGGACGAAAACGTAAAAAAACGGATGAAAACGTAAAAAAGCAGACGAAAATGTAAAAAAACGGATGAAAACGTCAAAAATCTGACGAAAACGTAAAAAATTAGACGAAAACGTAAAAAAAACAGACGAAAACGGACAAAAACGTAATATGTCGGACGAAAACGTAAAAAAATAGATGAAAACGTTATTTGATATTATATTTTACTGTTTTAATTTCTTTATTTTCTCGTATTAGATTTTTTTAATTATTTTATAATTTAGTTGGTTAGTTTATAATATATTTTTTTTTGTGTTTTGAAGATATTTTTATAATATTAGTAAGGTGAATAGTGAATTGAGATATAAAATAAACACTTAAACATTTTTTCTAGTTTTGGAAAATGGAAAACACAAACACATGTTTCTCAGACTAAACGCGTTTTCTAAATTTTCCATTGTTTTGTGGAAATCAAACTCCCCTCCCTTTTCCTACAAAATCAGAAATAGGAAATGAAAGAAAATGTTTTCCAACTAGACGCCACCTAGTTGTTTCTAATGAGAAAACTGAATTACAAAAACATATCATTTGTTATCACTTAGAATATCCTTAATTAGCTAATCATCACTATTCAGGGATATTAATTGAATATTAGTTCTAACTTTCAGTTTATAGGTTGAAAATTTAGGGGTTTACCGTTCTATTACCATGCCAAATGGCAATGCATACTCTCTTATAAACTTGTTCTTTTGCATTTCACATAAACTATTAGATCATGTGTAGGAAAAACCTCATTTACCATCGGCACATCGATTTTCACTTCTTTATCAAGTTCGTTACAAAACAACTGTAATAATAATCACCAAGTCAGACACACAAAGATAACCTACCTTTTTTTTTTTTTAACTGTCCCAGCTAAAAATACAATTACATCTAGAGTGGCACCAAGTGAAAGAGCGCAAAACAATATCATCGAAAATAACATCTTTACGAGGGACTTGCGTCGAGAAGAGCAGCCGATTCCGAAACATAAAAAACCCCTTCCAGCAAACGTTTAACTTTAGAACTTAATCTGATGGAACTGAACCAAATAAGCCAGTCAGAATACGAACCAAGGGGCGACCAAGACAGGTTCCACCATCGACATACTAGCCTGACGACATCCGTAACCAAACTACAGCTAAATAATAGATGTGACGTGTCTTCCTGAGATGAGGAACAAATCGGAAACAATGAATCTGAAACCTAGACGCCACGATGCTGCAAATTGGATCGAGTTGGTAACCGATCCAGGAAGACCTTCCAAACGAAAACATTAATTTTTATCGGAACGTATTTAACCCATCTTGTAGCGATAGGAGCTTTCGGCAGGAAACATTTGTCAAGGAGGGTGCGCACATCTTTGACCTAAAAAACACCTTCCCCATTCAAATCCCAAACCCATCTATCTTCCATATTAGATAACATCGTTGTTTCAATAGTCTTTTGAAGAAGGTCTAATTGAAAAGCTTCAACCCCTCCTTTAACAGTACGACGAAGAGAAGAGGTAACCGAGTACTGCAGTTTATCGGCCACCGTACAATCTTTATTAATCTCCAAGGCATAGACATGAGGAAACAAAACATGTAGAGGAGTATCACCAATCCAAACCTCGTTCCAAAATTGCATGCATAAATCATTACCCACTCGAATATGACAGTGAGAAATCAAATCTACTCCACTATCTTTAAGGAAATAAATATCCCGAATGATGGAATTCCAAGACGAGAAACGAAACGGAGACAATTTAGATAATGTGGAGCCATGCCATACTAAAATACAAGCATACACAAGTTCACTCACACACTCATAAATCAAAATGAAAATTGGTTCGGTAATGCATAATTGCAGATGATCAAATATTCAAATGATGCTCAAAAGTGATGTTTCTCACGCGTCATCAGTTCACTGAAGTTATAAGAGACGATGCATCATCGGTGGCTTTCTCGCGTTATGTAGAACCTTATTACATTTATTCTGGGGTATTAATATGTAATCGAATGTACGTGAAAGAGTTTTCTCTTAAACCTTGAAAAAAACGAAGAAATACTTCTTACGTTATAATTCACTCAATCGCTTGTGAATACGAATTCACACTTAAAATCAAAACATATTTGCTTGTGATTTTCGTTTTTTTAACTATAGACAATTCACGTGCAAAAAGTACCACATGCATTCTCGTTTGACTTTAACAATAATTTGAATTTCTTCAGACTCCAATAACAAACCAAATTTTTTTATATAATGTGTTCAATTTTTTCAGATATACTTGTATCTATTCGTGTATATGTTAACAATTTTTTTAAATTTGTTTTGCAAAAGGCGTATGATACGGGAAGAGAGGGTTACATCAAGGTGATCCAATGTCTCTTTATCTTTTCACTCTTGTAATGGAGATTCTCACTCTTATTCTAAAACGTAAAGTAAGACAGGAAGATGGCTTCAGTTACCATAATAGTAAGCAAAAGATTGTTAATACTTGTTTTCCTGATGATCTTGTTATGTTTGCTTGGGGTGATGTGCAATTGGCTAGGGTGTTAATGGAGGCTTTAGAAGAGTTCAAGGTGTCTCGGGTTTAAATCCAAGTATTCCAAAGAGCACAGTTTTCTTCTGCAATGTGTCGGACCAGGTTAAGACTTCTATTCTTCATCTTATGCCTTTTGAAGAAGATACCCGGCCTTCCGATCAAGTATTTAGGAGTTCATCTTATTTCATCCAGGCTCATTTATAAGGATTGCAAAATTCTTGTTGAGCGTGTGCGAAAGCATATAGGGGACTTAAAGAACAAATGGTTATCTTTGGCTGGTAGACTCCAATTGGTGCATTCAGTGCTCTCGTTAATGCATATTTATTGGGCATATGTTTTTATTCTCCTTGCAGGTATTATTTATGATATAGAACAACTCTTGTGTGGCTTTTTATGGCCTGTTTCTTGGTTTGACACCTTTCCTGTTCTAATTAACGTTCCTACCATAGCCTGAATGACGAACATGTTGATACTTTGCAATGGAAAATGAGGGATGGTACCTTCAGGTTGTTTTCTGTTCGAGACGTATGGGACTCAATCCGAGAACAAGGAAATTCAATTGAGTGGTTCCAGTTGGTGTGGTCTCGTTACAGCATACCACGACATGCCACTCATTCATGGCTCGTTATGAGAAAGCGTCTCAAAACACATGATAGAATGAGGCAATGGGATGTTGGCAATGATTTCGACTTAAACCTGATTCGTTGTTTGTTATGCAAGACCCAACCCGACTCACATGATCATTTGTTCTTTGAATGTTTGTATTCTTCACAAGTTTGGTTTCGTGTTTTCCAAGTGGCTGTAATTCAGTTTGCTTCGGAGAAATGGAGTAATATTATGGCCTGGTTATTACCCATTTCTAATTGAAATAGGATTGAGGTCATCTCATATTCAATTTAAACATGAGAGATAAGGTTTGAACTTTGAAGTTTTTGTGATTGAAAAAAAAAAAAAAAAAAAAAAAAAAAAAGTGGTGTCATCTTATGTGGGACCTCTAATTTGTTATAAAATAAATTTTCACTCACAAAAACTTGAACATGATCTCTCATGTTCAAAAGAATATGCAAGGATCTCAATCTATCGAAATAATGTTAACACTATTGTGGCTTGTCTTATCTAGGTTGCGACTTTGTATTTTGAATGGCAAGAGAGGAACTATCATGGGCATGGAAAAGGCGAGAGGAATCCTGAGCTTCTGTCCAAGGTTATTGTTGATATGGTTAGATTAAAACTTGCCTCTATTTCATTCAAGAAGAAGGCACGGGTAGACAAGATGCAAAAGACATGGCGGATTTCAAGCATTCTAATGGATGCAGGCTGACTACTTGCATTTGGTGAGCTAGAGGGCTAGTGTAGTTATTTTTATTTATTTATTTATTTATTTATTTTTATTTTTATTTTTATTTTTTTGGTCTCATTAGGTGTTGTGTTTTTGAGCATGTCCAAAACACATAGTTTTTATATCGAAGGGTGGATCGTGACCACTCCTCCATGTACCTAAACTCTTATCATTTGTTAATTTATTCACCGGATATAACCCCTTTACCTCAAAAAAATAATTTTTTATATTAAATAGAAAAACAATAATTGTTGAATTAAGTCTTGGATGCTTTATGGAAATTTTTTTGTCCCACATAGAAGCGAAATGAAACTGAAAATGCGTATATAGGTTAAGGCTTGTATGTCTCTTTAAGACTAGGTATTATAGGTTTGTAATTGTTCATTCAACTACAAATTGATCCCTGCTCTTTTTTAAATGTTTTAATATCTTGCCTTATTACTCCGTATTATTTATTTCTTTCGTTAAATGGATTGAGCCAGAATAAACGTTTGTTTCTTTATAAGTTTTTACATCAATTACCTGAAGATTTTTTATTTGTTAAACTGAGCCAAAATAAAACTTTGTTTCAACCTTTAAACGTCATTTTAATGTCAACCCACCTCATATACTCTTTTATATGTTTTATAAACATCTCTAACCGCAAATTTGTATATTTCTTGAGAGTCAAAATAAAACTTTGTTTCAGACTTTCAGCCTTTGAACGTCGTTTCAATGTCAACCCATAGCTCACTAGCGAAGAAAGTTAGCT
Source organism: Artemisia argyi (assembly GCA_030686995.1). Taxonomy (NCBI): domain Eukaryota; kingdom Viridiplantae; phylum Streptophyta; class Magnoliopsida; order Asterales; family Asteraceae; genus Artemisia; species Artemisia argyi. Next base: position 176,649,896 of record CM060707.1, on the reverse strand, counting down.
AACCCATTACCCATGTGGTGTCTCGTTGGTTCATTCCTTGTGGACCGAACCCACTTCCTAACTAACCTTGGTTCCTATAAATTTTGGAAAGCAAAGGATACATAAAACGAATTTAGTATTGTTTGTATTTTGTATACAGTTGTCGTTGGTCATTGATATGAGGCTTATAATGATGCATTCGTTAATTGTGGCTGGTGGGATAGCTTATAATAAGAAGTGTCATAATTCAAGAGATGAAGTACATACGAAAGAAGAAGAATCGTTGTAGATAACTTTGTTCCTTGAGATTCAAATCTCCCAAAAAGAGGACAAGGTCTAATGAGTGTCCAGAATTTATCTCGAATGTAGTAGTCCCTCATCTCGTACCAATCACTAATGAACTGATACAAAGAATTCGGCATACCTAAATGATGCACCACATACACGAAACGTTATGCACCGGTATTACCTTACAGTCTTTTTGAACTGACTTTGTGGCTTTACTTGAATCCTCCCAAGTAAAGCAAACCTACAAGGAACAAATATATCTACCACCTATATTCTCGTTTGTCATTTCAAAACCTACATACCTAGCATACCCTTTGTTCTAATTCAAAATTTTATCAACATGAATTGTTAGGCTAGATGGATTGTAAGTTTGTAACTGCTTAATATTTGAGCTAGTCACTAAATACTACTATTGTTCAAAAAAAAAAAAAAAAAACAAAAAACAAAAAACTATTGTACATAATTTTGGAAAAGTTTACCTACTATGTATAACCAACCAATAAATATTCAGTTTTGCTCTTTAGAAAATTGTTAGAAGTTGAGTTTAAAATTTAAATTTAAGCACTTATTGTGAAAAATATGAATCATGAATAGCAGAATAGACAATGTGAAGCAAACGGTTAAGCAACGCTGTCCGGTAGATTTCGAGGGCCTTGTGCCATGATAATAAAAGAAGTCTTTGTAAACCAAAATTTTAACATGTTTTACCACTCCATTACCAAGCTAAATGGCCAATGTATACTCTCTTAAAGTATTAGCCATTAGGTATGGATGTAATTAGGGACGCAACTGAGACAAAAAAGATAAGGTGTATTTAGAATAAACTCAACTGGATTACAAACACAATTTTAAACGATAAGGTGCTTTTAAGAAAAATCAGTTGTCTTTTTTTACAAAATTATGATTACGTTATAAAAATCCATGGGTGTCTCGGGAACAAGGACCGAACCAGAACTAAATATGATCGGGTGCAAAAAAATTTTGAATTCTAATAAAAGAAACACATTTTGATGGACCAGGTGTATTTAAGATAGCTTTTAAAAAAAAAAATCAATGTTCTTTATTTAAAAAATATCTATGGGGTGCCCAGGCACCCGCGAGCGTCTCTGCTCAGAAACCTCCAAGATCCAACTTTGATTCAGTCAGTGAATATAATAATACGAGAGATATACGTGGCACGATGGAAGTTTTTAGCTTAAAGCATTAAGTAACTTAGGAACAAAGACATATTTAATACGAGTTCATAGTCAAGCTTAAAATCAAAACATGTTTGCATGTGGCTTTTTTGAACTATAAACAATTCACGTGCAAAAACAATTACCACATATACATCCTCGTTTCAATGGAACAAGAATTTCCTCCATACTCCAGTGATAGACTAATTTGTTCAATTTTATGTATATATTTAAAAATTAAATAGAAAAAAAAAAAAAAAAAAAAAAAATCATTACTGGGCTTTATAGAAGTCTAAGTTTATCCCACATAGAAGCAAAATAAAACTGAAAATTGGTATATAACTCAAGGTTTTCATGTTAACAAATAGGGAAGTTGAGAAAGTGAGGTTGTTTAGCAAATAATGCAAACAAGCTCACACTCATTCCTTTTTATATACTTTAACATATTTTGCTTCAACTTTTAATTTGTTTTTCAATATACGCTTTTTTAATCTCTTTTATATACTTTAACATATTTTGCTTCAACTTTTAATTTGTTTTTCAATATACGCTTTTTTAACATCAATATAAGCTTTAGCATTTCAGTTTACAAATGCCGAACGTATAATCTAACTCGAGAGACTCGTTAATCAGTCAACACGATCTATGACCAGTTGCTGGATTGACAATCATTCAGTCAAGTTGGATTATCGTCCCAACATAGTCACCCAAACCATGTACCACTAGCTGATGTAGACTGAGTCAAACGAAACTTTGTTTCGATATTTAAATGTCATTTCAGTGTCAACCCAAAACTCGTTAGTGGAGAAGTCATCTAGCATATGTGGTATCTCGTCTGTTAGTTCCTTGTGGACCGAACCCACTTCATAACTAACATGGGATCGTATAAATTTTGGAAAGCTAAGGATCCATGCATGAAACTATCTTAAATTTTGTTTTACATGTATACAGTTGTTGCTCATTTATGAGTCATAAATTAAAATGTTCGTCGAAAAAAAGAAGGTTTATCGAAAGTATATAGAATGCATATATATAGAAAGATAATTTAATTCTCGTCGATATGGTATTATTTTTTTTGCGTAACGATTAACGGTTTGCGAGATTTTTTTTTAAAAGAGGCGAAAGTTTTTTTTTTTTTTTTTTTTTTTTTTTTTTTTTTTTTTTTGATAAAAAAAATGAATTGCTAAGTTTGATTCACTGGTTCTATGACAAATATGAGTTATATGTTAAATTTTTGCCCTAATCCCACATGGATCAAGAAAGGAAACTTTGTTACTTAATATACCCTGTCCCCATGATATCGTTTGCTTCAACAAGTTGATATTAGTGTAAAATTTTTATGCTTCATGACTTTGCACGTTGGTACAAATTTATGCAAGTTATTAACTTTTTAAGATTTAATAATCTACATAATTCTATTATGCATAGAGAATATTTGGACCAAGAGATTGTAGTTTAGGTTTTATTTGATGTTATAACAATAATAGACTTCCTAAACCTAATACGTAGTACGGAGTAGTATATTTGGTTTCATCACTTTTACCAAAGTTCATTTGTCTAACATTTATGATGTGTTAGTGTATGCGTTTGTAATAAGTTACCATGATATGTTTAAAACAAAAGGCAAAATAAGACAGAATATTCGTTTAAAACATATAGTTTAACAACAACAACAACAACAACAACAACAAAAAAATTGCCACATCAACACCTTATCGAGCACGTTAAGAAACAACACGGCATATCCGGTCATACAACCTTGTCAATACGACAATAACTACTAGAGTAGCAAAGTTTTCGGTTTCATTTTCAATTTCAAATTTGGTATAATATGCTTAAGCAAAACACAGTAAACAACTTTATATAGTTTAAAAATCCGTGAGAGTCCCGGAACCCCGAGATCCACTTGATTCCGTCACTGGATGTAATAATATGCTTAAAATCAAAACATATTTGCATGTAAACTTTTTGAGCTGTAAACAATTCACGAGCAAAAAGAATGAATACATTTTACCACATACATCCTCGTCTCACTCGAACAAGAATCTGCTTTCTCCGTACTCCAATGATAGACTAATGTGTTCAATTATTTTTAGATACACTTGTATCTATTAGTGTATATATTTTAAAATTAAAAAGGTAACAATTATATAAGTTTTAGTTTGTCTCACAATGATGTCAAATGAAACTGAAAATGGGTATATAGCTCAAGGTTTTCCTGTTAACAAATGGGGAAGGTGGGAGAGGGTTGTTGCATACAATGCAAACACATTCTTTATCAATCTATTTTTATATACTTTCAACATTTTTACTTCAACTTTTTATTTGTTTTTCAATATAAGCTTTAGCATTTCAGTTTTTTATATACTTTTAACATATTTTGCTACAACTTTTTATTTGTTTTTCAATATAAGCTTTAGCATTTCAGTTTGAAAAGAAAGAAAGAAAGTTTAATATTATTTAAAATATGGTCATCACACTATCATTATTTTAAAATATTTCAAAATACGCTAAAACAAATGCCGAACATATAATCTAACTCGAGAGACTCGTTAATCAGTCAACACGATCTATGACAAGTTGCTATATTGACAATCATTCAGTCAAGTTGGATTATTGATTACTTTCCCCAGATTAACCGGTCAACCAAGGGTGGTCAACAAGTCAAACCTGAGTGTGTGAGCAAGTGTGATCCGGTGTAAGCGAAAGATTGTGAGCAAGATTATTGTTTCTAGTTAACACTCTTATCTATTGCTTCTAGTTAAATTAACGCTTGGTATCTTACGATTTGGTGAGTTTTTTTGTAATCGCATTCTTAGGGTTTCTGTCTTATCGTTTTTTTCTAAATCGACTTTTGGGTTCCCACTCCTTAGTCGATCTTGATCCTATACTCTATCCACTGTATCATATTGATTGGATCATGGGTGCTGGTTAGGTTTTGTGGCGTCATGATTAAACCCTAAGCGATTAGGGTTTTTTTTTATTAATTGGTTTTGCTTGCTGCTGGTTAATTATGTTTGTTACGCTTTGATTTGTTTATTGGTGGTGAGAGATGAATAAGGGTTTCTTGAGTCCTATGAGTGTGAGTAAGGAATCGGTTGTCAAGAAGAATCTTCCTGATGTGACGAGTTCTAGTTTGAATGTGGATGATACTAGTAATTGTTCTAAGAATGGTACTCAGAAAGTGGAGCCGATTCCACTTACAAAAGATACATCACTTGGTGACGACTTGGAGAGGGTTACTAGTGCCGAATCTGTGAAACACTTGATTGATAATGCGCATCAGAAGTTTGATGATGCCATGAATAAAATCCAAAGTGAGATTGGAGCTAACGAAGTTAATATTACTAGTACTCCTCCTTTTACTTCTGGTCCTAATTCTCACAAGGATGATACTACAAATGGTACGGGAGTGAAGTTGGTTTCTTACGCGGGTGCTACTTCTAATGAACCTCTGAAACATGTTTCAAACTTTCGTAGGTTGGAATGTAGCAAGAAGAAGACTGATGTCGATTTATCAGTCCCAATGAATGTAGTGCAAGAGGTTAACATGAGGTTCGAGAATACTCTCTACGGATACTTCCTTGGTCAACGCCTTGCTTTTTCTGTTGTTGATTATTATGTTCGCAATGCGTGGGCTAAGTATGGTTTACAAAAGGTTATGATGAATGCTAAGGGTTTCTTTTTCTTCAAGTTTACTTCGAAGAAAGGTGTCGATGATGTCCTTGATAATGGTCCTTGATTGATTCGTAATGTCCCTATTATCCTTAAACCATGGACATTGAACACCAACTTGCTTAAAAAGGATTTGACTAACATTCCGGTGTGGGTTAAATTCCATGATGTTCCTTTAGCTATGTTCTCCGATGACGGGCTTAGCCTTCTTGTTACAGTGATTGGGACGCCCAAAAGGTTAGATGCCTTTACTAGTCAAATGTGCAAGGAGTCTTGGGGCCGGAGTAGTTTTGCTAGGTGTATGACTGAAGTAAAGTCGGATGAGGTACTAAAGGACAGTATCACTGTTGAGATTCCTCTACTTGATGGTACGGGTTCGACTATTGCAAAGATCCGGGTTGAATATGAGTGGAAACCGCCTCGCTGTGATAAATGTAAGGTATTTGGCCATACTTTGGTTGAGTGCCCTAAGGTTGTCATACCGAATGCTCAACCTACTATGAACACAAGTGATGGTTTCCAGCCTGTTTACAATAAGAAGAAGGGAAAGCAAGTTGCTTCGAATTCGGGTCGAGGAGGTTTTACCAAACCTGTGGTGGGTAAGCATTTTGAATATCAGCCCAAAAAGACTCTTCCTGAATCAAAGAAAGCTAATGCCAGTAAGAAGAAGGCTTCTGATGTGGCTAGTACGAGTGGAACCAATATCACTACTTCTAATCAGTTTGATGCTCTTAATATGGATGATACAGATGGTTTTGGTATTCCTAAGGTTGTTACTAACAAGGATGTGGATGCTGGCAGTACAATGGAAGTTAATAAGGATGAGTCTGTTACGACTGGTTCTACTTCACAAGTCCCTCTTGTGAGTGATACGCAAGAAACACTTGTGAGTGATTCTATGGGAACAATGGAAGTTGGTTCTACTCCCATTGTTGAGAAAATTAGTAAGCTTGAAAAGCTGTTGATCGATGGGAAAGCTACTCTTGTGGATGATGTTGGTCATCCTATTCCGTCTACCTCTGTTACTAAGAGGGCTAACCCATTTTCAAAGGTGGGTGAGGTTGTGGTTTCGGATAGTGAAGAGGAGGAGGTTCTTAACACGTTCGATGAATCAGCGAATCTTTTTGGTGGTGGTCATGAGCGTGAAGATGAGTATGACTATGATGATTATTCGAAGCAAATTTATGATCTTCCAGGGGAATTGGATGCTCTTAATACCCTTTATGGTCTTAATCTCCAAGGTCGTAGGAAGTAGTTTATCTTTTGTCAGAGTCACTACCTTCATGTGAGTAATGGTTTGTTTTCTTGTTTTGAAAATAGGAAGTATCTTGTTATGTAAGCTTTTCGCCTATGTAACGGGCTGAGATATGGGATTCACCCATATCCGTTGTACTTAAACGTTTTTTGGAGTAATATATTTACCGGGTCGTTGACCTTTTACCAAAAAAAAAAAAAAATTGTGAGCAAGTGTGATCCGGTGAGTGTGTGAGCAAGGGTGGTCAACAAGAATCTTTTACTATCTATAAGTAAAAGATTGTACTCCATTCCATCAAGAGAAGTTATTCTTAAAGGGGTACTTCATAGCCAAAGCCCTTTCGTGCGCGGGCGATGAGTTAATGCCACCTAAAATCCACTACTCCTTCCGAGAAGCTACAAAAATAAGAAACAAACCATTAGCCACAAACTTGATCCACCGAAAAGGCAAACAGTAACATGGCCATGTCATTGTTCATTGATGTAACATGCATTGGAATTTCATACCATAGCAATGCCTAACAAAGCATGAGAAAACGTCCATGTTTCTCATAATAAGTGAAAAACCAATCACATAAACGATCGAGAATACGGCATTCCACCTAATTGCCTTCATGTTGGTAGAACATCCTCGTATTAATGTAATATACACTCAACCTTACCCTTGATTCATATACTATGCTGTCTTTATTTATGTTTATAGTTTTTTAGCCTAAAACTCATCCACATTGTGTCATTATGCGCTAGTAGAATGCCTATGGTTTTTGTTATACTTACTTATTTCCGATACATAGCTTACATTATAACAATTACAGAAACTTTAAATTATACTCCAATGTTATTAGCTCGAATACTTGTTTAACCTAATACAACCATGGCAGTCGCATCTTAAAATCTACCTTAAAATTAAATGACAACATCTTTCAAGCATGTTGAGATGCTCGTAAGCAACCCTGAACGAAAACCAAACTCTATACACTCTTAGAACATGCAGTCACGGTTTGAGCATCAAAAGATACAATTATTAACGCTTACCAGTATTTATCCTATTCTGTCAATGATAAATATTATACTCCACCAAACCAACGCAAACAAGCCCTAATTCTACACTCCACCTAACAAACGCAAACAAGCCCTAATTCTACACTCCAACTAACACCAAAACCCTAATTTCATTATCAACAGCACATAAATGACACATGAAAAATTAAAACAAAAGGTAAATTATAAAAGCTACCTGATTGGATATATAGCTTTTGCCTTGACGAGCAGAGCCACGAACAGACACAACGCCAATAGGCTCCTTAAGCAGCTTCAAAACCGAAACGACTTCTGGATCCATCTGGAACCTTCCTCTTTCATCGCAGTATACTAAACGAATAGCTCTCGCTGCTGATGCCGTCATTGTTGTTTGTGAAATTTTGGTGGAAGGGAAAACAAACACTCGATGAAAGAAAATGGATTTTTTTTTCTTTTTATTTGAGAGTGGGAAATGAACTGGAGAGGGAGAGATTTATATTATAAATTATGAAGTGGAGAGGGAGAGATTTAAATTCGTTTCATAATACTCCGTAGTGTTTATTTGGTTTCCCGTTGCTTTCCCGCAACATCATATTGACATCATATTCCCGAATATAAATAAACCCTCACACTCTCAAAAACAGAGGGAGCGCCTCATCCGTGCAAAATGCGATGGGGCAAGTAATAAAATGGAGGTCGAAAAGACGAATACGGAGGAAGATAACCAAATGCAGGCATACACGCTCGAAGAAATTGACCCGTTTACAAACGACATCCGCAATGCCAAACTGCCTAAAAAGACACGCATGCCAAATAACGTACAACTCTATGACGGAAACTGTAAAATCTCGCAAAAATCTTTATAATTAATAAAAGATTAATTATATATAAATCTCTGTCATTATTTTAATCACCATTTTTACGGGAAAATTTAAAATTTTCTTAGTATATTAAAATGGTCACGATTACGATATTGCAAAATTCATCAAACAACAAAACAAGTTCTCGACACGATTAACAAAATATTAATAAATTACTAATCCTAATTAATAAAATTAATTACAAAATCAAACGGACCCTTAATAAACCTTAGCCCAAATGGTTCGTTTACTATTCATCGGCCCAAGGCCAAAGCCCACTTTTCCTTTTATTATTTCCAAAACAGTCGACCAAACTAGCTCCAAAACGCCTCGCGTATTTCAAATTTTTACACACGACACATATATATTTTTACACCATCTCGATTACCACCTAGCCAACTATTAGTGTCTCAAATCCCAAGTTCATTGGACGAAGTTTGATACGTTTTTAAGTGGCAAAGTGTTTCGACATATATTCATATCAATCGATTCATAAAATATTCATTTCTTAACCGTTTTGATTCCCGTTTGTTCCTACGTGTTCCTAATAATATTTCTAACATGTTTTCATGTTTAAATATCATCTATGATCAGCTATAATCAAGTGGTACGAGATTATGCAAATCGTGTATGGTATTATATACATGTCGACATACTTTGTGATTCACCAAACCAATTCCCTTGTTTCATGTACTCACAACCGAATATAATATGATAAATAGTCGATCAATAAGTCTATGGTACTGACATGCAATAGTTCATATGTTTCCTTGAGAATTTTACACCATACGAATTATCAAATGAGTTATATATATACTATACATGCATGCATCCATTGCCATCATTCATCATTCACTTTCAAAATTCCTTTCTTCCTAAAAATCACCTTTGAGGTTCTAACAATAATCATACTCACGTATTGGACGCAAGAAAGGAGTATTCGGGTTTAAGTTACACGTATAATATTTTGGGTAGTAGTCGAATTTGAGTATATCTTGTGTTTCCTCCGTTCCTACTCGTTTCTTCACCACCCTAGAGGTGTAGTAAGTCGTTTCAAACTACTTTCAATTCATTTCACGCGTTAAACTTAGTCCATGCATCATATTCATATTTATTCGATCCTATATAAGCTTTATTTATATTTTTACGTACGTATATATTTGTAGCAACACAAATGTGGCTAGCCTCTATCTTGGAAGGCCTAGGAGTCACGTAGCACACATATTTCACGTTGGTTTCACTCGACATGCATCAAACAATCTCATTTTTTTAACCATGTTTCCATCGTATGAAATTTCATAAAAACACTTAGAATATATTCTAAGTTTTTCACAAATATATAAACATTCCATGTGACCCAAGAAACACACGTATAAATTGAAATATTACTTAACGAGCACCCAATATTTTTACACGACTCAATAGACCTCCTAGAAAACCACTTTTATTTGTATAACTTATAAAAATACTCACGTTTCGACACCCAAATTAACTCATTTTGAATCGGCATGAACAAGATTTTTAAAAACCAAATTTAGTTAAAACTTTATATTATTCGCTTGGGCTCAATTCAAGCCCAATAAGAAATTAAGATCCATAAACCCATTGGGCACATATGAAACATTTTTGTAATCACAAAAGTAGTCCAAGTTCAGGCCCAAAACATTTTCCATGCCCTGGCCTCTAAATTTCTAAATGGGCTTTTGTATTTGGCTCGTTAAGGCCCATAAGCTAGAAAAATAAGCTTTTAATCAAATAAGCTATTAAAATAAGCTTATTACCAACTTAAAAAGCCACGGAAAATTTTACAAAATTTTCATAATCATTTTTGTAATTTTGGACTAAAAATGTAACGCGACGACACTTAGGATGACTAAAACTGTCAAGGACTGAAAAGTAGGGACTGAAAATGTAAAAACAGAATCTATAGGATATAATTTGATATATTATCATATTCCAGGACCAATAAGTTATTTTGGACAAGTAGTGGACTATAATTGAAAATTATATATAAAAAGGACTAACGGTGCAACGCTAACACCGTTAGTATAAAAAGTGTAAAAATGAAAAAAGGACAAGGACTAAACATAATATATTTGACATTCTTATTTATTTTATATTTTCGTAAATTTAATCCGTATTGCATTTAAACTTTCGTTATATATATATATATATATATATATATATATATATATATATATATATATATATATATATATATATATATATATATATATATATATATATATATATAGTTAACGTAACGTTAATAATATATATAACGATATTCCAAAAGTTAATATTTTTACTTACGATTAAAAAGGTAAAACTTCGATGGATAATTTAAATAAAATATTTTATCATATCATGCATGGCATAATAATTACACTGCACATCATCTATTCGTCATAACGAATAAATTATTATTCGTTATTCGTTCGTATTTACCAAATAGTATTTGGTCAAATTCTCAGATAAATTTATTTATCAGGTTCCGTATCAAAGACGTTTCCATAATCGTTCCCGTAAATCTCATCCTACATTACTTTTCATCATTCCCGTATCAATCAAGGTGAGTCATAGCCCCATTTCCAATACTTATTTTTAACTCATTGGGGGAGATACATGCTTACATATATTTTGATAAATTGATAAGTATATGAATAAAATACATGATCCAAATCAATTTCCTAATTGATATTTATTTAATATGGTTTGTGATTTAAGATGTGATATATACAATACTTGACGAAATACTTAATTGAAATACTGATACTCATATGATAATGCTTCCAATTTGATTATTGTGGTATGTGATATATATATTTTACTGATGAATTACTTGACTGAAATACTGATACTCATATGGTAATGTTTCCAATTCGATTATTGTGGTATGTGATATACATATGTTACTGGCGAAATACTTAAACTGAATTACTGATACTCAGACGATAATATTCCCAAATTGATTTCTGTGGTATGATATTTGATGTTATGATGCTATCTTGAATGATCCCATTATTACCTTGATATTGCCTAAGTTACCTTATCGCCATAAAGTCCCTTAATCATGAGCCATTAATCACTGTTATGTGAGCGCGAATATAGTGAACAGATTCAAAACCTGTTACGGATTGACCTCCGATCCCACTAATACTTGACGGAATGCCATTATGCATATGGTTAGTCGTATTAGTCGTGATACACTATATTTGAGTAAAAATAGGAATTGGCAAATCACCTATTATAAGAGGGCAAAATTTATCATTGATTTGATAAAACACCCCTTTTGTTAACGTCTTGCGTGTCATGAGGCTTGGTGCAATATCTATAAGGAAATGTATGTTTTCAACATATATTTAGATACAGCTGTATAGGAATTTGACCATACTTGAATTGTATATCTGATTAAATTAGCATCATGAGTTTCTAGCTCATATTAGGATTATTGATCCCTTATTTGAATTTGATTGATTATTTATATGATTTATTATGTGATTAAAAATCAGTATTACCAAATACTTGTTCCATCATTGTTTGTATTTATCATTACCAAATATTCCTGAAATCTAACAAAATAAATGGTTTTCCATAAAAGTCTATGAACTCACCAACCTTTGTGTTGACACTTTTAAGCATGTGTATCTCAGGTAATTTAACGGAGCAGGACAAGACACGGAGTGGGCATTTATTACTCTGATAAATTAAAATGGTGTAAAAATCAAATATATCATTCTTTCAAGCCTTTACATCTTTTAAAAAAGATTTTAAATCAAATGGTTTATCTTATATCAAAAATATTATTTGAATGACAAATAACTTTCAAAACGCTTCTTTTAAGCCGTTTTATGAGATTAAAACTTCGATCCTCCCCGTAACACCTAAATTACCTTTCCGCTGCGACAAACTTAAATTTGGAGGTGTTACAGAAACGAGGACCTTATGGATCATATAGGGGCGTTCCAAGCTGCAGCACAGATATTCAACTAGGACGTAGCCACTTAGTGCCGCATGTTTGAACACACGCTTACTGGTGCAGCCAGAGTATGGTTTGAAGACCTCCCCCAAGGGTCCGTAGGAAGTTTCTTCGAACTGAGGGACGCGTTCCTAAAAACCTTCCTTACAATCTTTTTGAACTGACTTTGTGGCTTTACTTGAATCCTCCCAAGTAAAGCAAACCTACAAGGAACACATATATTTACCACCTATATTCTCGTTTGTCATTTCAAAACCTACATACCCCTTGGTTCCAATTCAAAATTTCCAATCAACACGAGTTGTTAGGCCTAATATCATATGGATTGTAAGTTTGTAACTGCTTAGATTTGAGCTAGTCGCTAAATACTACTACTATTGTACTTTTTTCGTCATGATACATAATTTTGGAAAAGTATACTTCAGTTTTGCTCTTAGAAAATTGTTAGAAGTTGAGTTTAAAATTTAAATTTAAAGACTTATTGTGAAACACATGAATTATGAATAGACAATGTGAAGCAAACGGGTAAGCATTGTCGTCCCATAAATTTTGAGGGCCCTGTGCTATGATAATAAACGAAGTCTTTGAAAACGAAAATTTTTACATGTTTTTCGACTCTTTTTGCATTTTAAGTTGTTTTTTTTTTTTTTTTTTTTTTTTTTTTTTTTTTTGCGGATCGTTTAAAAAACCAGCTTGTGAGCATATGCTTATTTGAGAATATAACATTTAGAATTCAAGTTTTGTATTTTATTTTATCCAAGTTAAGTTATGGGACTAAAGTTAATTATTAAACAATAAGGCAAATAAAAAATAAAAAAAATCATCCTACATAGTATGATTATATGATATATTCTGAAGAGTGTTGATTGGCACACTCTGATTTTTGATCTGAACACTATAATGTATAATTTTTATAAGCAGCATAGAATCGTTATCATGCTAGGTGTAATGGGCCTTATACAACTCAAAATGTACCAACACTCCAATATTTACATGTATATACTGGACTTTATTCCAAACTTGAGGCCTCTTAAAAGTTTGGGCCCGCACAGATTCAAATCCAAGTATGCGGGTAAGGAGAGGTACTCGAGTAAAGTCGAGCCTTGTTTCTACTTTGATGTTCGCAATTAACCCGTAATCCTATTTTTTTTGTTTAACCGTGGTTTCCGACCTTTTAGCCAACTAATTTACGGGGTTTGAATCTACCGCCACACAGACTCAAACCAGGTAAAGCCCTCCCTTTTCAGGAGGTTAGCGTGATCAATTTAAAGTTGTTTGCACCTAACAGAAATTGAACTTGAGACCTCACACATTTTAAAGTGATAGTCACAAGCCCTTTTGCCACTAGGCCACCTTTGAGTGGTTAACCCGTAATCCTTAAACCATTTACAAACTCCTCCAAATCATCCCAATATGCCTGTTCAATTAGTTTTGAACCGAATCCGTTGTGATATTTTCCAACTGTTTTACAACTATGTCATATTCAAAAAGTTTACTAACAAACTAAAGTTATCAAGCATAGAATATATTTAATTTAAATCGGTAGACCACTCCCAACGATCGTTGTGTTACTTGTGGGTCACTCAATGGCACAGGTGTGTCAATTGATAGCATTGGGCGCCCATGAGCTATAGGGCTCGTTTATAGCAAAAAGTCTTGTCACTTTAACATTTTTCCTTTATAACTCAGAACCTATAATTTAACTAACAAACAATCGCATTTCATCACGCAAGTTATGAGACACTCGCTGGCCACACATAATACCAAAAAAAAAAAACCTACAATTTGGGCTGGTGTATTTAGTGCAAGTAGCTACGGCACGAGGTATGTGGGGTGTGGAGTCGAGCCATAGTTTGTGCACACCGAGTGATTAAGTGACGGTCGTTTGTTTGTTTTTTTTTTTTAATTATTATTATTATTATTATTATTATTATTATTATTATTATTATTATTATTATTATTATTATTATTATTTTAGGTTTATTTGTGTAACTACACAGAAAAAAATTGACACACTATTATTTGAAGATGTGTGTCAATTTGAGAAGTGTTGATTTGGCGCTAAAGTGACACACAACCTGTATCATCAATGTTGGGAGTGGTATTAGTAAACTTTTTGTTACTCGAGATTTTAGGGCGTGTATGGCACAACACATTATGAAAGATTATAAGAGTTTAAATTATTTTGCTAAAAAAGATGACACGTTAGAGAAATAATCTCTATTAGGTGATAAAGATTGCTAATTATTTTAGTAAAATAAATTACATTAACAAGCTTTTAAAAAAATGCTAGATATTATATTTCACATTTACACTTTTAATATGCAATTACAGCTAGTTTCCTAAATATCACTTAAAAAAAAAGCAACAATTTTATTATTTTCCAACAACAATAACACCAGCAGCAACATCTCTTTTTGCCAAACAAACCCGTTATCCCCCATTTGTTAAACTAGGATACTACTAGGGCTGAGCATACCCGACCGACAACCGACAACCGTCCCGATTCCGACCAGTCCCGATACCGATTCCGACCAGTCTCGGTTCGGGATTCGGTTTGCAATTTCCGGCCAATCGGTTTCGGGCCGGTTCGGGATGGAAACCGAAAAACAACAAAGAAAACCGACCGATCCCGACCTGTCGGGACAGTCCCGATACCGAACCGACTGTCTTCGGGTCAGCAGTGGGTTTGGTTTTCCGACAAACTCGGGAGTCGGGCTTATCGGTATCGGGTCGGGACGGGACAGGACCGTCCCTAGATATACTAGTACTAAAGATGGTATATTATTTGAAAAAGCAAAAGTAGTAAAAAAAAAAAAAAAAGAAAAGAAAAGGCAATAATGTAAAGGAAAGAGAAAAAGACAGAGAAATAAATCTGTTTCCGGATTTTAAAACGAACAGATCTTCTCGTCGCCGTGTAACGGTAAACCAAATTCCGGCTCATCTTCTTATTCCTTTTTATTTATTTATTTATTATTATTGCTCTTATTCATTCATTCATTCTGATTTTATATTTAGATTAGATCCTAAAAAATTAACTTATATGTGATCTATTGTTTCTTTTCAATTTGTTATATTTTTTAAATGCTACTATATCTTACTCATTATTATTATTAAGGTCTTTGTTTAAGCTTATATGTGGGCTTATGGGCTTATTTGATTTCACCTTATTATGATATAACATGCCTATATAAGCCACAAGATTGAGGCTTATGAACTATAAGCTGAAATCAAATAAGCCCATAAGCCCACATATAAGCTTATATAAACAAATGCCCCCTAAGTGCCTTCATTTAAGGGGGTGTTTGTTTCGGCTTATGGCTTATTTGTTTTTCGGCTTATGTTTCATAACATCACTTTTTGTGGCTTATATAATTTTCGTTTGTTGGCATTTAAGTTAACAAATTACTAGTAATTCTTTATTTGGTTATGATATCTGCGCGTGTAAGAATCAAGTGAAAATGTCTTGACGACCCGTTAAGCTTTAAAAGGAATATTGAATAATCATCAGTTATTCTATAATTTATGAGCCTTCATATAGGATTATATAAATACAGTGACGACTGGATTTCAAAACCATAGCTGCATATTTATGCATACACCTTTAACCGTCATAGCGTTGAATGAAGCTAGATACAACGTTGCTCATGAAAAGTCTGTTAAAGAAAAACAAGGCTGAATCATGTTACGTTTTGTGTTTGTAATAAGAGTAGAGCCTGACTACTTGAACTTGTCTTTGGAAATCTGTCTCTATAGTAATACTCTGTATGACCACTTCAGAAAGAAAGTATAGTTTTGTGTGTATGGCACGTACTATGGCTAATTCTTCATGCTTACTTTCGTTATTTCGTTACAAGTTTTTAAACAGATCCCGTATTATGTGATTGCTATTCTTCATTAACACTAAGAACCAAGTTTGACGCGCATGTATTTTTTTGTCACAGCTAACTGCCGACTCAGCCGCCGCTGATTCTTAGCTTTCAGAATGGCTACAATGGGAGACATAGGGTAACATTCTATGACATCTGCTCTTAATGTAGTATTCATATGTGTTGTAGTTGTTTGAGTATATTAGCGTACTCATGCCACCTCAGGTCATACAATCTCATGCCACAAAAAATAAATAAATAAAAGATCTGTCTATATTTGCATCTCGTATTTATAACCATGTGGGGGAGATCCACTACATGTCAATCCGTGGGGATAAAAGTAACCTTAAATGTTAAAAGTCTGTTTGCACTGTAATTTGTTTCTTGGGTAGATACGTGCTGATGTTATCGTTTTTTGTCAGCAGGAGGAGATCTGTGAGATGGGACGAGGAGAAACTGTCTGAAATCGAATCCAACAAACCTATAAGGCAAAAGATTACAGAACCAAAGACTCCTTATCATCATATGCCTGATAATGATGGTATGTTGATACATCTTTTCTTCCTCAATATGAATTCTTCTATATTCTGTTATTTCAGCTCTTTTTAGGCATTAGGTTGGATGTACCAGACCTTGTCCTGATCTGTCATTACTGAGTGATCAGTGTTTTTAAGATTAACAAAATAACAACATAAGTAAAACTAATTTCTAGATTTATGAGCAGTTAACAAGCCATGCTAAAAGTCAGAGCGATGCATTAACCACTGGGACGAGGAAAAAGTAAACGAAAGTTTTAACTTTCTTTCATAAATAATGACAGTCCTGTACACAAACCATGATGAAATGCATATTTTCTAATTTTGTTTTGGTAAAAGGCGAAAGTTATATATTATACCTAAATTATGTGACTAACATATAGTAATCCAATGACAGTCTCTCTTTGAATCACTACATCTAGCCAGAAACAAATTAAAATGAATATTAATGTTAATCGCAACATACAAACTGCCAAACATTACATTTTGAGACAGACCAAGCAAACTAACACCATTTCTGTTTTAACCAACTGATGATCAATCTTTTGGGACAGCCATTTGTTAGGGCCAAGTAGTCCTATCCTATGACTCGCTAGCCCCCATCCAAATGGTATCCCAAAGAACCCTGTTCCAGCAATGAATCCGATCTGTGCCAGGACCATCTAATCATTTGCTTTGCATGCTTTTAGCACAAACTGAACATTCCATTATTTAGCAACATTCTGCACAGCTAATGAATTCCTCACTTGTAAATTCTATTCCCGTTTTATATATCACGCTTTTGCTGTAAAATGAGTATTTGAAAGTCGCTAACTTAGCAGTCTGTGGGATATTTCAAATTCTAGAAAATTTTACCTACAGGTTTAACTTCCTGACTCAGATCATCTGTTTGTGTTGTTCACTTGTTCTTATATTTATTTGTTTGTCTTGATGATAATTTTAGTTCAGTATGGATTTTTAATTTGTGCATGCATACTTTTGATAAGCGGTACATTTATGCTTTTTTGCTATAATGTTTAAATGATCGTATCAAAGAATGAATTTCTGGTCAAAACTAAATGCATAAGTTTGATTAAGATTGCTGTTCATACGGTTTTGTGCGAAGAATTTATTGATTAGAGCTAGCAATAGTCTTCTTAGGACACTCCAGATGCTATTTATCATAGGGTATCTCACCATATCAGCTACAATACCTTCCCAATTAGCTGCTTGAATGCTGATATGAGTCATCACTTGCAATTTAGTCCAAATATAAAAGGCATAAACTGGTATCTTTTAAGTTTCAAAATTATCTTATAGCTGCAATGTCGTGTAGGATCTTTGTCTCCTGTAAGCAATCCATGTTTGTCTGAAAAGGATGATGATGATACTGAGCGTTCTGAATCAATTCCTTCGGTGTTCAATGATATGATCTCTGCAAATTGTAACAATAACTCACGCACCTCTGGCTGGACAACATCAGATGATGAAGTGGATGCTATGGATGAAGATAATGAAGGTTCTTCTTCTAACCTTTTTTTTTTTTTCATCAGATTATGATCTCTGCAAATTGTAGTCAATCTCATGATTTATAAGCATGAAAAAACCATTAGGCTATATTGAGATCATTAGAAGGATATTACGTTACACTGTATTTTTTGCTTGGGATTTAAATGTTCAAGTATTCAACAGTATGACTTGCGGCTTTAAATGATGTTGCAGGTTCTGAAATAGGCAGGAGTGCAAGCTTCAAGGACCAGAGACGGGCTCACTATGATGAATTCCATCAAGTAAGAGAACTTCGGCGAAAGGCATCCTTACATGAATCATCCAATTATGACGATGAAGAGAAATTGAGTGGGGAAAGAGATACACCATCATCATTGGCTGTTGGTGTAGAAGATATCGACATTACAGATGTCGAAGATGTACGTGAACCTCAATCTCAAAAATCTTCTTCTCCAGCCTAGCAGCTTGAATCAATGACATCCATGACTGAATGCACTAGTAAATTCTATTCCTGTTATAAGTTTGCAAAAACTTTTGTTGTAAAATGAGTATCTGAAAGTCGCTAACTTAGCAGTCTGCTGGATTTTCAAATTCTAGAAAATCTTACCTACCAGCTTTGATTACTAAATCAGATCTTCTATTTCTGTTGTTCATAGTTCTTTCTTTGTTTGGACATGTATACTTTTGATCAATTATGCAGTTTATGCTCTTTGCTTTTATGTTTTGAATGATCGTATCAAAGAAATTGCCTGTTCTGGTCATAACTAAATGCACGAGTTTGATAAAGATTGCTGTTTATTGCGTTTTGTGTTAAGTTTTAGAGTAAATTACATGGTTGGTCCCTATGGTTTGTCCAAAATAACAACTTTCGTCCCTCGAAGTTTAAAGTTGCATTGGTAGTCCCTAAGTATGTAAACAAATAACACACCTGGTCCCTATAGGGACCATTCATGTTATTCTTTGGAGGCGAAAATTTCACCTATAGGGACCAGGTGTGTTATTTGTTTACATACTTAGGGACTACCAATGCAACTTTTAACTTCGAGGGACGAAAGTTGTTATTTTGGACAAACCACAGGGACCAACCATGTAATTTACTCTAAGTTTTATTTATTAGAGCTATAGAAGGTTTTACATCTTGGTCACTCAGACCGGTTCACATGCCGCGAAGGTGGACTGATGTGACATTAAGTTAACTAAATTTGTTCAGTGGAACTTCACATCAGCATAACATGTTTGAGATAAATCTCATGTCAAACATCAAACCTTTTTTAATTTAAATCCAAAAACTTATAAAAATAAATAATGCCTCTTTCCTCGTGATATGCACGTGACTTAACAGATAAGAGGCATGTTCAATAGAGGTCAAGAAAAAACATATCCCAACATTCATCAATGGAGGAAAGAAACACTGATTCCATGTCAACTCTCGCAACCAAAATCTGCAATCAAATCAGCTCTGTATTTGCCACACCCACCACCCCGTCGCCATTACAAATCACCGTGGACGAAATATCCTCCACTGCAGCCCGCAGTGGAAAAGTCTTTGTCCACGGTGTAGGCCGTGAAGGCCTAATGATGAAAGCCTTATGCATGAGGCTTGCACACTTGGGTCTTTCGTCTCACTGTGTTGGTGACATGACCACACCACCAATAACATCCACTGATCTCCTTATCGCGTCTGCTGGACCAGGTGGTTTTTCGACTGTTGATGCTATATGTGGTGTTGCGAAAGCTAATGGTGGTAGAGTGTTGGTATTAACCGCACAGCCGGAGACAGGATCGTGTATGAAGTATGCAGACGTGGTGGCATATGTTGCTGCTCAGACTATGGCGAATGATCATGATGGTGAGGTGGGAGTAGAAGGACCATTGCTGTTACCAATGGGAAGTGTTTATGAAGGCGCGTTGTTTGTGTTGTTTGAGATGGTGGTTTATAAGTTGGCTTCGATTTTGGGTCAAAATGCTGATAAAATTCGATCTCGTCATACCAATTTGGAGTAGGATTCACTTGTACCAGCTTTGTTCAGGTGGTATCAAAGGTGTAGGTTCGACTCGAGTCTCATGGTTGCAATGTGTGAAAATATGTCGTTCAAAATAATTATCTTAATTAAAATAAATGATTTGTGTGATGTTCGTTGAGGCTTTGAGGTACGAATTTTTTATGTTATCATAGTCGCAATTAGAGGTGTAAACCGGTCGAGCTTTTGTCGAGTAACTCTGTAAACTGTATACGCTAACAAACTAGAGCTCGAGCTCGATCAAATCGAGCTTTGTCGAGCATCGAGCCGAGCTCGAGTTTATATAGGCTCGACTCGAGTTATTATCGAGCTTTACGAGCTTTTATGCAAAATATGTATTCTTATTACATATCATGTATAAACACTAACAATAAATACTTCTTTATATTATATCACGAGGAAAGAGGCATGTTTAAATATTATCTTATACTAGCCTAAGGCCCGTTTGTTGGCCGGCTAGCTTAAAGTTTTATTATTAAACATAAAACTATAGTACAAACATGATGTAAAAATTTAATACGCTAAAATATATAATGCTGAAAGATAATAATGTAACATAAATAACCTTGAATGTATTGTTTAAATGATAAAAAGATAAAAGAAAATAAAAATGGAAAAATTAAAGGCGATGAAGAACTTCTTTGTATACGACGTTAGCTATGTGATTGCAATGCCTGCCATCTTTGTCACAACGTAAGATTATTCGGTCAAGCAATTTCACACTCAATACAACTGATACTACCAACACTATTAATTTTATGAACATCAAAAATAGTACTACGTAATTCTTTCAGGAAATGTATCAAACATAATATGTATCAAAAAAGTTTCAGATGGTTAGTCTTAGCATGTCATATTAATAAATCAATGAATAGAAGATTAGAATCATACATTATCAACTCACATATTGTCATTTTTTTTTTTTTTTTTTTTTTGAACGGCAAGATATTAATAGAAAACTTCTAGCAAGGAACTAGAAGAAAAGAGTTACATAATAGCACTTATAGGATGTTTCATCCAAGTCACCCAATTGATTTTATACTTACTTCTATTAGAACACCATGCATAAGTCACACATATTGTCATTGATATCTTAAAGAGTTCGAGAAGGTTCATTAGTTTCTTCACTAATTGTTGCCTGTGAAATTCAGAATCATACATCCCTGTGGTATGTCAAATGACCGATTTACATCATTTTTCTTTTTTTGACTCAAAATTCATCCCTGTGGTTGTAACTTTGGAACAAATACATCCCACAGTTAGTAATATCAGTTACTATAGACTAACGATGCAAATGATTTTCCGTTATCTCCTAACAACAGTTAAAATAGTTGCATCGTTAGTTCTCATTGAGTTAAAATATTTGCATCGTTAGTCCTCTTTGACTATAGAGTTAAAATATTTGCATCGTTAGTCCTCATTAAGTTAAAATATTTGCATCATTAGTCCTCATTGACTATAGAGTTAAAATATTTGCATCGTTAGTCCTCATTAAGTTAAAATATTTGCATCGTTAGTCCTCATTGACTATGCTTACGTTTTTATCCTTTTTCGTCCGTTTTTCTTACGTTTCGTCCGTTTTTATCCGTTTTCTCAAGTTTTTATCAGTTTTCATCAATTTTTCTCATGTTTTTGTCCGTTTCTTCCGTTTTTCTCATGTTTTTATCCGTGCTCATACACTTTTATTCGTTTTCGTCTATTTTTCTACGTTTTCATCCGTTTTTCTTATATTTTATCTGGTTTCATTCATTTTTTTATATATAATATGTATGAAAACGGATAAAAATATATGAAAATTGATAAAAAGGTATGAAAACTTGACGTTTGATAAAAATGTTTCTGAATCAATTTTAAATCACGATTTTGACCCCTTTCTGGTCCGACTCATCAAAAGTGTAAAACACGAAAGTTGTCCGGAATAATGTTTTACATTAAGATACCCGAGATTTTAACCTGAAATAGTGGCTTTTTACTATCAAAACTTAAGCGGTTATGAATATTGTTAAAACCTTAAATAGTGGCTTTTTACTATCAAAACTTACAGGTAATGTGTTGATTCAAGATGAAAAGTATGTGGTGAACCACCCTTATGGCTTGGCCGGTTTTGGATGGTTTCAAAAGGGAGGGAATTTTCAATTTTTGATGTATATAAGTATATATGTTGGTATATAATGCAAAGGTTGTGAGTTGGTTAGGTATTGCATGCATGCATGAGACTTGATGAAGACTTGGGATTTACGTAAAACTTGTAAAACCAAATGTATATGACTTATAAACATGCTCATGAGAGTAATAATGTACTTATTTGACATAGACTAAACTTAGTCTAGTGACGGAATACATTCAAAGATGTTTCTCATTATGCATGGAATAACCTAACAGTTATACGTAAAGTCAAGTATTCACGTTTTTAGTCTAAAACGTTCAAGTTTATGGTTAAGTATTAACCTAAAAATGTTAGTTGTCATAGTTTAATTTATGGAAACTGGAATACTTAACTGTTAATTGGCGGGTTTTGTAGCAAGGCAAAACAAGTAAACTGCGTTCTTATACTCATCCTTTTTGGTTACTTGACAAGATGAGGCAGCTATAGACAGCTACAGAAAGTTTAATGAAAACAACTCTAGAGAAGAACTGAACTTGCAACAACAAAAAAGAATATGATACAAATGCGTTGATTGCAGTTAAGGAAGCTAAAGCATGATTAGAGGCACGAGCTCCAATAAAGCCAAAACTAAAGTTTGAGAGTCATATAAAACAAGCCGAGGAATGTGAAGTAACCAAAATAGTTGTTTTACAAAAAAGGCCTATGAGATGTGCCACAAATGAGTTGGTACACGAGTGAAAATATACAATTTTATGGGGATTAGAAAGTTTGGTTTGAGCTAAATTGCTATTATCTAAAGAAATGGTTGTTTTTGATAAATAATTTGTTTGATAAAAAGCAGATACACAATAAGTATCATCATTAGAATCATCAAACACACAAAATGCATGTTCTTTTTTCTGCTTCACTTCACAATAAAATCATAGGATTAGGGCTTTTTAGTAACTTTTACTAATCTTCTTTACACGTTTATTATTCCCATTTATTGTATTATTTGTGTATAAAATATTAGTTTTTCATTTAGTATATATTCATTTTTTGTAGTGATACAAACACTCTTCCTCATACAAGCGACATATGTGTTCACCATGGAGGTAGAATTCTAACGACAAGTATATTGTACGATTATTGGGGTGGTGAGGAACACAAGATATGTAACGTTAGAACACGTAATTTTGGAAGCCATACCGTTAAATCTTTAGAACATGAACACCTTAGTCAATACAACGATTTATAGCATACTATTTCTGAGTTCCAACAATGCAAATGTCAGAGGATTTTAGTCTTCAAAAGATAGAAAAGGAATTTGTTCTTACTTCCTTTGTTGAATTAATTGAGATTGGACATGCTTTGGATATTTATTTAGTTCATAGCCGTTATCTAATACTTATCGACACAAACACTCGAAGATGGTTACAAAGACGGTGGGAAAATGGATGTATTAGTTGACATTCTGAAGCAAAACGTCGCAAGTCTAACAAATGTCGTGACTGAGTAATCAAATATAAAGCGATGTCTCTCTATATAACCTTTAAATAAAGAAAAAAAAGTTGTAGGATTTTTTTTCTATTTTTAATGTCTTTGTTTGAATTACTTTTATGTATTTTTGGTGTGTATTAATTTACACACCTTTTCTTTACCAAATACCGGAACAAAATGATCAAAAACTAACCAATTATGCCAAACATGTTGTGTTTTTGTGTTTGTGATTATGCAGGTACGGATATTTAAGAAAAAGACAAAAATCATGGAAAAACGACAATCACGAGCACGGGAATGGAAAGAGTGTGCGAAAGCCGAGGCCGGGGAAGAAATTTTCACCATTGGATCATATTTGAGCACGGATTTACATAATCAACCTTGAAGAATCAGAAAATACCAAGAAATACCCTTGGAAGTATTTTTCAGAATGGTCAATTTCAGCCCTTGGAATTTTACAAACTACACAATTGGTCGTTGATTATTATTATTACAAAATCTGATAATCAAAGTCTAGGCCTGGTCCAATAATAATTTCACAAGCCCAAACGTCCCATGGTCAAGCCCATCCCCACTCCGGTCAAAAAGTCAAACACAAATAAAATAACCTTTCCCTTTCACCCGCCCCCCAATTCACCCACTCAACCCAGATTCACTATTCACCCAACAGTAATTAAGAACCCTAATCCCCCAATCCCAATAATAACCACAATTAAGGGTAGATTTATCAAATCATGGGTGTTCTAAAAGCTCAGGGGTATGTCAGATGGCGTCAGAGTATTCAAACTAGCACATATTGGGCTACGTGGCAATGTTTTATTGGGCAATACACGTCAATAATCATGATCCAAGGGTGTGTAATGATTGAAGAATGATGGATTGGTGATCAAGGGCTCTGATTATGCTCAAACAAACACAACCTCACACGGATTGCCAACATGGCAATCCGTGAGCTCCCACTCCTCACCTCCTATATATAGATGTATTGTTAGCTTAGTTTGGTGTGGAGTTTTCGAATAGTGAAGCTCTGCCAAAATTATTTTAGTCTTGTAATTCGTTTTCAATTCAGTTGTAACTCTTCTTTGTTTTTAATGAAATTTAGTTTTTCAAATCAATCTTAGCTTACATCTGTTTACTGTTTAGTTTAATTGCTTATTAGTTGATCTAATCTCTTTTATAATTCAGCTATTTGTAGTTTACTAAATAGTTCTCTCTAGTTTTAAAGTCTAAATCAGTTTTAAATATTCATCATTGGGTTTTTAGTGAAATCAGAAAATAAAAATAGGTAAGGTTTTATTGAAATCAGTTTTCAAATTAGTGTGATTGAAATGAATGCAACTTTATTTTAGCATTTTAGCTTTTGAAAGTGAGTTTGTAGATTTATATAAGATTCATTTTTCATATTTCATTGTTGGTCAACTCAAGTCAACTGTCAGGTTTCATTGTTAATTTTGGATGCTATTTGGTATGTTAAGCTGGACTGGATGAGCTTAGCCTATCTAAAGATAGGCTGTGTTGGAAACCTCTCTGTTTGGCTGAGAGGAAATTGTGAGTTTTCGTTTTCATATTCATAGCATTGTATTGAATTTTTAGAATTACCTAGTGTAGATCTGTGTTTCATTAGTTACTATTTCATTGAGTTCATTATTGCTTATTTCTATTGTTGCAACTTTTAGTAGTTAGTAAGTTCTTAGTTATTATTTGATTGTGGTTTAATGTTACATATTTGTCTCTATATCTGTCTACTAGTTTGATTTGAGTTGTTATAGTAGTTTGTTATTAAGATCTGTAATTCTGAGTTTCATTGCAATTAGTTGTTCATAATCTGAGTTGGACTGGTAATTTTGACTGAGATTGTTGTTGTGACTAGTTGATTCAGTGGTTCATTTATATTTCAATTCAGTAGTTGCAGAGGGTGTTTGGATCTGTAGTCTTGTGTGATCTTGTTGTTATTCTGCAGCAAATTGTTCTAATAAACCCTTTTCATTTATAATTTTAGATAAGTTAGGATTAGAGTTTTTCTCTAAGGTTTGTTTTACATGCACTTGATAGTATAAGATTTATTGTGTTTGAGCTTAGTATAGGATTTCTAGCTTATTTTGTAGTTTAATAAGAGGTTTGTAGTTGTCCCATTCTACCTGTTATTCCCATGTACAAGTAATCTGTTCCAATAGCCAAATTCACCAGCCCATATAAGCCCTTCTTAGGCTTCTGACCCCTGCACCACAGCTTTGGTCTAATTAGCCCAATTGCATTACCATTTTTCTTTGCATATTACGTCTTTCTTTAGTGCAACTTAGCGTTTGATTTCTGTTTCTTTTGATAGGCTGATACGGTAATTTTTTATATCTATACTTGTTTTTCAGTTGGCATCTCATTTACTTAGTTTACTTACCCACTGCATCAGTTAGCTTCTTTTCCCACTTTTACCTGCAGCCTTGCACCACATGAATCTGTATCCCCTGCGCCACCAATATCTGTCTCAGCAGCTTGCATAAGTTTTGCTTAAGCCCATTTTTCTGTCCACTATTGATTTTGCAATTAGTTTGGAGTAATTAGCTTATTTTATTTCAGCATTTTTAAGGAAGTTAGAGTTTTATTAGAGTCTAGAATTAGATCTGTTAGTTCCCTTAGAATTTGTTGTCTGCTGATTTCATCAGCTTGATTAGATGCTCTAATAAGTTCCCTAGGTTCTGTATGTTGGTAAATTGGATCTATTCTGGTTCAGCTTGCTTTTTATGAGCTTATCTGTGATCTTGTGAGTTCCACTTAAGGTTTAGAAGTAATTACTTTGTTCTTAGTTCCTGGCTTATTCAATTTTTGATGAGTGCTTATAATTAGTTTTCATTAGATTGCTTATTTACTTGAATTCACTGCTTATATGCTTATCACTGTTCATTTTTGAGCTTATTCGAGTCTTATTTAGTCCATTGCATCTGTGTTTGAAGTTTGGTCAAGTTTTGTGGCAAGTGCTTAAAAATAAGCACTTGCCATAAGCTGATTAGCTCTAAATAAGCACTTCTGTTCATCTTTTTCTTTTCAAAATTTTTCTGCAACATTTCCCATTTATTTTTTATTTTCTGTGAATTTTTCATAATTTTCTGAGTTGATTTGATATTTTTCTTAATTTTTCTTTATTTTTAATCATTTTTAAATCATTTTTAATTACTAAAAATCCATAAAATTCAGAAAAAGCTTTGAAAAATACAAAAATATTTTTAGAAATTCTTTTATAATATTTTAGAATTTTTAGAATTAAATTTTTATTTTTCCACTTTATTTTTCTATTTTTCTTTATTTTTAATTACTTTTTAATTCCAAAAAATAGAAAATAAATTCTAGAAAATAAATAAAAACTCAAAAAATTATTTTTCTTTTTCTTAAAATTCTTTTTATTAGTTTAAGATTTTTAGAAAATATTTTCAAGTTTGTAGGATCATTTTTCAATAAACGTTACGATTTAAAATTACGAGTGCATTTCCGTTTTTACGTTTTTCACTTTGGTGCATAATTAGCTTGTACTCTTTGCATATCTCATAATTGTTTGTGATTACTTGAATAATTTGATTGCTATTTTCACTTTCTCACTTTTCAATTCACGGTTTCACGAATCGATATTCTTGATTCCATTCGCCTTCGTTGGGAAACGACTCGGGTGATCCGTATTTAACGCGGATCACTTCGATACTATACTATATATTATATAATTGGTTTTTCACACGAATCAATTTTTGGCGCCGCTGCCGGGGAAGGCCGAAGTGAATTTTTGAATATTCATTTTGAAAAATCGTGTTTTGTTAAGCCTTCCTTTACTTTGTATATATATTTCTATAAAAATTGAAAAAATCAAAACACTTTTCCTAAAGTGTTTACAAAATACCAAAAAAATAATAAAATTTACAGCCTCGACCCGACCGAAAGGAAGGGCGTTGTAAACCAAAAAAGTCTCGCAATATAACGAAAACGTGAAATTAATTGATTATCGGATTATTTCAATTACTACAACCGATTAAGCGGGAAAAACGGAAGCTAAGACATTAAATTGCTAGCTGAAGAGAGAAACACTCTTTTCTCCCGTCCCGTCGTGCGTGGTTTTGAAAGAAACGGTTTTTGATTAACGTAACGTTTTAATAAAAAGAAAAAAAACAAAAGAAATAAAAAGTTTTTGTGAAAAATTTAAAAAAACAAAAAGATTTTCTTTTCTCTTTTCTTTTTCATTTTCTTTTTGCTCGTGGTGTATGCACACCCGTTCTTCTTTTGAGAGTCTTACGTCTCCGTTCTCTAACCCCGAGTGGGTTTTACGACATACGAGTCGGGTTCATTTCCTTGACGACGAGGAGATGAACCAAAACGAACACAACGGACCCCCGCCGATGGGTGGTCCGCAGCACAATGTTATCCCGCCGATGGGACAACAACCGGCATTTGATCCACGTCCGATGGAAGAACAACTCCAATCACCATTTAATGGTGTGAGGAGAGCTATTGTGATTCCGGACATCAATGCCAACTTTGAGATCAATCACGGATTACTCAATTTGATCACGGGTATATCCTTTCACGGGTTCGATCACAAAGACCCCTATGCTCACATCAGAAATTTCACCGACATCGCTGAGACCATAAGAATGAACCAAGTTCCTCACGATGTGGTGAAATTGAAGTTATTTCCTTTCTCCTTAAAAGGAGCAGCCCGGACTTGGCTGGAAAAGGAACCGCCTAATTCGGTTCACACTTGGAATGATCTCGCTTCCAAGTTTGTAAATTACTTCTATCCTCCCTCTAAAACTTCTAACCTACGTTCTCAAATCTTTCGGTTCCAACAAGCTTTTGATGAGTCGTTTAGTGAAGCTTGAGACCGGTTCAAAGATTTGAAGGAAAAATGTCCGAACCATGGGTTCACCGACCTTCAGCAGATTGATACGTTTTATAATGGGTAATGTCATGCTGACCAAGATTCACTTAACTCTGCTGCGGGTGGTAACTTGTTGGCTAGGAACACGAATGATGCTTTCATGATAATTGAGAATAAGGCTCGTGTGAGAATGTCAAGGAATAAACCTCAAGTGTCGAATAATGGTAAAAATAATGATGAATTGGTAAACATGATTGTGGCTTTAACAAAGAAAGTTGATGCAATGTCTATTGAAAAACCAAACCATCAAGTCAATGTGGTTAGTCACGGTTGTGAGACTTGTGGTGGTCCACATTTGTGTTATGAATGTTCGGCCACCGGTGCCTTTTCTCGTGAGAACGCGTATGCTGCAAACGCGGGTAACAACGGTTACCCACAACCTCAATGAGACCGTAATCTCCTCAGCTACCGTTCACCTCATTTTCTTGGACCACCCGTTCTCGAACAACAAAACCAAGTCAATCAAGTCAACCAGAATCATATGTTGTGAATCGTAATAATCAAGGAAATCAAAATCAGAGTCGAGCTAATAACGGTTTTCAAAATCATAATCAAGGGTTTAATCAAAACCGGGGTTTTCAAGGTAATTACAATCAAGGCCCGCCTCAAGGGAACAATTTTCAAAACCAACAAAACCATGGAAACCCTGGGAATTTTCAGAACGCAAATCATGGAAATCAAAATCATGGTAATTTTCAAAACCGTGGGCAAAATTTCAATAATAATCAAAATCAAGGTGTTATTCAAAATCCATCGCCCACGGAAGATTTGATTAAGCAATTGATTCAAAACCAACAATCTTTTATGGCAAAATATGAAGAGTCAACACGGTTGTTTGCTAATCAAATCAGTGATATCAACAAACGTTTAAATGATCGACCCTCGGGTTCGGGTATTACTTCTTTACCAAGCAACGCGATCGCAAACCCGAGGGGCGAAATTAAGGCGATCATAACTCGCAGTGGTGCTCAATATGATGACCCACAGGGCCGACTACCTCTTCTTCTTCGTCTCCGCCTAAGGTAGTGGACTGTGAGACCGAGGCAACAAAGGACCCGGTTCCTCCTATTAATAATGTAGGAGCTGAAAACATCCAACCTCCGGTTGTCCAAAAGTCAAAAGATAAAGAAAAAGTCGTTTTTGAGAATAATGTGAAATACAAGTCTAAATTGCCATATCCGTCACGATTTAATGATGAAGAGCTCCGTGCAAAGTCTAAAAAACAAATGGAAAAATTTCTGGATATTTTTCAAAAATTGCACTTTGATATAAGTTTTATGGATGCTCTCGTGTATATGCCAAAATTTGCTTCCACGTTCAAAAACCTCATAAGTAATAAAGACAAATTGCTTGAATTAGCCGAAACGCCGATAAATGCTCAATGTTCCGCGATTCTTCTCAAGAAGCTTCCCGAAAAGCTTGGTGACTCGGGAAAGTTTCTCATTCCTTGTTCATTGAAAGATCAAAAAGTTTGTAACGCCCAGGCCGATTCAGGTGCGAGTATTAACCTCATGCCATTATCGATCCATGAATAACTTGGAATGGGGGCTCTTAAACCGACGAGAATGACTTTAGAGCTTGCTAATCGATCGATAACTCATCCAGTTGGGATTGCTGAAGACGTTTTTGTTCATGTGAATTCGTGTACTTTTCCAGCAGATTTTGTTGTTGTCAATTTTGAAGCTGATCCGAGAGTTCCTCTAATACTAGGGCGACCGTTTTTACGAACCGCAAAAGCCCTTGTAGATCATTTTGAGGACACTCTAACTTTACGACATGATGACGATATTATGAATTTTAAAGCCGATGCTTCGAAATTGAAGAAGTACTCCGTCAAAAGCATCGATGTTTGTGATTATTCTTTTGAAGATTTTGTTAAAACTTTCGTCTCCGACTCTTCCCCATCATTTCCTCTGACTAAGGAATATGATTCTCTTTGGGAAGAGGTCGATGAATTTCTTGCAATTGAAACGATTCTGATTTCTGAGACTGAAAAATCTTACTTTGATTCGGAGGGGGATATTATTTTTCTTGAAAATTTGATGAACGATGAACCGTTAATCCCTCAGGATAAAGTTAAGACAAAGATTGAGCTTATAATTGACGATCCTCTGTAACCCGAGCTCGAGGAATTTTTACCAGACTTTGAGAGTTTTACCTTCGATACGACTGAGGAGATGAGTGGCAATCCCACTTATTGTCCTGATTTTTCTGATACGACGTATGAAGCTTTTCATTTCGATCACTCGGAAGAGACGAGTCGTGGCAGTACCACTTCTCATGCTTTTATCTCTCTTCCGGAGTTTGAGTTATTTCGTTTGGATGAATTTGAATGTGAAATTGAAAAGTTTTCTGAATCTGAATATGAAAGATTCAGTTTTGATCTTGAAGTTGATCATGATCCGGGTTGTGTGCTTAAAAATGAGAATTTGAATGAAAAGTTTATCCCAACCTTCCCACCCGGAAATGTTTTTAAAATGAGCTTAAATGATAAAATTCATAATTCCATAATTATGAAGTTTTCTTTTGATCATGATGAGTTTTTCAAGATTGTTATCATGACCTTCTTGCCATTTGTAACATTTGGTGTGGTTTCTCTTATCCTTCACTCCGTGGGGAGTAAGGATGTTGTTTTTGACCCTGGTATCGTTTTTCAAGGTTTTCAATGTTAAAATACCATCGGTTATCTCTTCGGGATGGAACTTTCAAATAAATCATATGTTTTTCAAATATTTTGAATGAAAGCCCGAGTGAGATTATTTTTCCACGGATTTTTCCCCAAGGACGATTAAATTCAGGGATCGAGTCAAGCTACGTGACTCGGAAATCAAAAACAAAGCGCTTCGTGGGTGGCAACCCATGCTTATCCAATTTCATCTTCTTATTTTCTATTTTCTAACGAATAACGTGAGGAGGGGGTGCCTCTTCTACTCTTGTGTTTCGTGGTTGTTTGTGATGTTTGTTAGGATTGTCCGCGATTTATGATGACTCTCGTGCTCGTTATCTTCTCTCCACTCGAGTTTCATTCATCGGTGCTTATTGGAAATCCTATATCCGTGAATCTTATCGACTAACGTTTTCTTTGGCATAATTAATAAACGGCCTAGAATTTTGTTAGGATTACCTTAACCCGTAAAACATTGAGGACAATGTTTCATTCTAGTCTGGGGGAGGGTGAATCTTCGATTCGATTTTAACCTTGCATTTTTCACAATGTCGTGCACTCTTGCAACTCCGTTTTTCCACAAAATTAAAAAATTGAAAAAAATTGAAAATTTCATGAAAAAGCACAAAAAAATGAGAAAAGTTGAAAAAGTCGTGCAAAAATCTAATAAAGTTTGAATAAGTGTTTTGACACCTTGTTGACTTTCTTGCTGGCGAGAGTAGGAATAAATATTTTGACTTGACCGGACGTGTTGAGCCCTAGCTTGTTCCCTTAACCAATGATAATCATATAATCTTGTGCTAGTTTTGTACACCAGGAGCTATAAAATGCGAATTCTTTCTTAAAGAATCTGCAAGTTCCCGTACTTGACTTTATACATGCGCAGCTTAAAAGCTTTCGCTAGTCTTTTACATCAGGAGCTAGAAAATGCGAATTCTTCTTCTAGAATTTGCAAGTTTCCCTAACTGACTTTATATATGCGTGGCTGATTATCGGCTAAGTATTCGCTGGTTTCATTACTTGGAATCTTAAATTGCGAAGAGCGAGAAATGATAGAGCTTATTTAGAAGTTAGATGCTAAACGTGGAGTAGTGGTTCTCTTTAGAGCTCATGAGAGGTACTTGTGGCTTTTTACTCCCATCAGAAACGTCAACAATATATAATAGATGTTCTAGGTTAATTTGTGGTATTTCGGTTTGAATAATATTTAGTTCTTTGTTTTCTTAAGAGAATTTTTTCTTTAGAAGTTAGGTACATATCAAGGAACATCAAAAATAAGAGCAAAAAATGAAAAATCAAAAGTCAAAAGTTGATTATCTGTGTGGTTTTGGAGCTACCCGATAAGCTTCCATTGATGTTGAGAAAAAAAGTAAAGAAAAAAGTGAAAAGTATGAAAAAATATGAAAAAAAAAGTGAAAAAAGTGAAAAATGAAAAAAGTGAAAGTTGAAATTTATGTATGAATAAGAGCTTGAATGTATAAATAAGTTGTTGGCGCGTGAGGTGCATGTGTGTAATTCTGAATTGGACACATGAGGTGCACTTGTAGTACTCCGCAACTTATATGTTTATGATGTTGTATGTACCATAATTCCTTGATGTGGACCGAATTTCTATTGCAGTGGTTCTTAAGAGAAAATGGAAAACTACTTATCGTTTTAACTTAGGTATCACTATCGGACTAAAAATTATTGAAACGAGAAAAATATGAAGCAATTCATTTCTCAACAAAATAAAATATTGAGATACAAAACCTAGGATATGGGAGTAAGGATTTTCCACAAGTAACTGTTATGAGTAGTGTTAGCATCTAATTTGTAGATAAGCTGTGATCTCGTTTGTACGCTTAGTTTGGGGACTTGTGAAAAATCAAGGATGACGATTTTTATCCGTATGGTCACTTCTTAATTAGAAGTGTTTCT
This sequence comes from Artemisia argyi, assembly GCA_030686995.1. Taxonomy (NCBI): domain Eukaryota; kingdom Viridiplantae; phylum Streptophyta; class Magnoliopsida; order Asterales; family Asteraceae; genus Artemisia; species Artemisia argyi. The sequence continues at coordinate 176,616,666 of CM060707.1, read as the reverse complement.
ACTCGTTGACCCTAATAATTATTGCAAAATAATGAAAGTTCAACAAACCGTGACAAGTATAAAAAGAAAAGTCCAAAAATAAGCAAGTGTAAGTGAAATAAAGGAATAAAGGAAATTCTTTGGAAAACGGAGCGTTTTCGGGATTAAATGATTTTATTACTTCTTTCGAACCTCTTTGCTACTTTTCAAAGTTAGTAAAAAGAGTTTTGAAATTATTTATCCCAAAAGCGTGAATTGATCACATTGCGTGAGGACACGACAATACCTTAGTCTAGGGGATTTTGGTGTGTATTAATTTACACACCTTTTCTTTACCAAATACCGGAACAAAATGATCAAAAACAAACCAATTATGCCAAACATGTTGTGTTTTTGCGTTTGTGATTATGCAGGTACGGATATTTAAGAAAAAGACAAAAATCATGGAAAAACGACAATCACGAGCACGGGAATGGAAAGAGTGTGCGGAAGCCGAGGCCGGGGAAGAAATTTTCACCATTGGATCATATTTGAGCACGGATTTACATAATCAACCTTGAAGAATCAGAAAATACCAAGAAATACCCTTGGAAGTATTTTTCAGAATGGTCAATTTCAGCCCTTGGAATTTTACAAACTACACAATTGGTCCTTGATTATTATTATTACAAAATCTGATAATCAAAGTCTAGGCCTGGTCCAATAATAATTTCACAAGCCCAAACGTCCCATGGTCAAGCCCATCCCCACTCCGGTCAAAAAGTCAAACACAAATAAAATAACCTTTCCCTTTTACCCGCCCCCCAATTCACCCACTCAACCCAGATTCACTATTCACCCAACAGTAATTAAGAACCCTAATCCCCCAATCCCAATAATAACCACAATTAAGGGTAGATTTGTCAAATCATGGGTGTTCTAGAAGCTCAAGGGTATGTCAGATGGTGTCAGAGTATCCAAACTAGCACATATTGGGCTACGTGGCAATGTTTCATTGGGCAATACACGTCAATAATCATGATCCAAGGGTGTGTAATGATTGAAGAATGATGTATTGGTGATCAAGGGCTCTGATTATGCTCAAACAAACACAACCTCACACGGATTGCCAACATGGCAATCCGTGAGCTCCCACTCCTCACCTCCTATATATAGATGTATTGTTAACTTAGTTTGGTGTGGAGTTTTCAAAAACAATTCAAAATACATACATACTTAATACTTACATAACTAAAGTAGAATTCCATGCATAATAGACCCAAAGTCATAGACAAAACCATCAAGGCAAAAGACATAACAAGAGTAAACACTTATTCAATCCAGCAAAATAGAGCATAAATTATAAAGATGACAACATTTCTGTAAAGATGTTATATGTGTTTTATTGTTACACATTTATTTTATGTTGTAGTTAGGTTATTTTACTCTTTTTCAAAGTGATATATTCTCAAAATTATAGACTATAAAAAATTAAATATATTTTCTATTCATACATCTAACATGTATTTTTTTACATAATATCACAAATCAATCTCTTATATACCCAACATCAACGGTTTCTTAAGGCTCCATGAATTTCATGGGACAATAAACTAGTACAATATATTTTTGACTAAAACTGTAAAAATTGAGATGGTACACTAGTTCACGATTTACACTAACTGTAATCTCCCGTAAATTTCCCTATAAATAATAAAAGTAAATCAAAGACTAATATATCATTTTGTTAATTAATAACGTTTTTACCAATAGCAATTTTTTTTTTTTTATATATATTTTATTATCAAATATGCTAAGTTACTTAAAATCACTAAGATATTCATAATTCTCTTTGCTTGGAACGATGCTCACACATGTACCACTATAGTCTAAAATCGCGAGAATATTAAAATTTTCTTTATTCGTTACGAACCTGCATTTTCGAGACATTTTTAAAAAATTACTATTCATCAGTTACTATTCACAAAACACTATTCATCATTTCACTATTCATCATTTTTGGAGTCGGTTAGTAATATTGAGATGTTTTTCAAAATTTTACTATTCGCGAAACACTATTCACAAAACACTATTCACTCTCGGACTCACGTAAACGTTTCTCTAATAAATTTCTAAACTTATCACTAATCACAATTAATATTTTACTAATCCTAAAATACACCTAAACGGACCCTAAATCTCACCCTAAGCCCAACGTCATTTTTGGCCTGTTACTATTCACGGCCCAAACCAAATTAAGCCCATTCTTCTTTCTTTTGTTCCACTCGACTAGGACAATTAGAAACGAGCCTCGTATGCTCAAACCTTACACACGACACTCACTTATTTTTACACATACTCGTTCCTCCCCTAGCCAACATTTAGTGGGTCGATTTTTAGTTTCTCCCATCAAGTCTAGATACGATTTTACTAGGCAAAGCTTATGTCCCAAAAACGATTTCATAAAATTTCACCTAATCTAAAACTTAACCATTTTAACCCACGTTTGTTTCTATAACTTCCTAAAATCATTTCTAAACACAAACTAGTGTCTAAATATTTCAAAGTTATCAAAATCTCAAGCCATGCCAAATTACAAATTGGTTTACTAAAAGAAATGTTGGTCGACATATATTTCCAAACCAAACAATTACTTCCTTATTTTAAGCACACTCCATCCCATATTTTACTCACCTAGGACAAGTACTATAATCTTTTAAAAACCATTTCACAAGTACAATACCCTTATAATATTTCAATGCACACGTTTACTTTGAAAATGGAGATGTCGACACTAGGAACCAAGACTTGAGTAACATGTTGCTTCTTACACATTCCATGATTTTTGCATACAAGTAAAGATCCCATCACAATAAATTTTAGATACTATCATACACTAGGAACCTTATATAAACTCATGCATGCATGCTTCGTTTCATTTCCATGCAAAACCAAACAATGAGAACCATGTTACTTTTCTTCCTTCCAAGACTTTTGAAAGCCTCCTGCTACACTCTACCATCAAATCTCATAAATTCATAACCACTAAGACACTCCAAAAATTCCATATATATAGCACCTTGCATGCATGCATTCGTTTACCACATTCATACAAACCAAAACATGGAGTAACTTGTACTCTTACACCTTAGGACTTTTAGGATGCAAGTAACCATCACATCACTTTAAATCTTATACACTAGTACACACTAGCAACCTTATATAAATCGCATGCATGCATGCTTGCATTTTCCATTTTCATGCAAACCAAAAATACGGAGTAACTTGTTACTCTTGCACATTTGGTACACACTCCAACATCACATCACATTAAAGGTTGTTCACTAGAACACTTCAAGTTCATATATAAATAGCCATGCATGCAAGCTTGCGTTTTATATTTCCATGCACAACCAAAAACTCACCAAAAATATTAAGTCTCTAGTCTAGTTCTTGGGTCGAATAGCTTGGGTAGGAAATTCAAGGGATTCGTGTGGGTTTAGGAGGAACAAGATATTGTTTGTGAACCTTGGTCGAGCACACTTACACACTACGTACTCATCTCACTCACTTCTCGACTCTACGTCTTGTTTTATCCACCATTTTGGTGTCATAAGTTACTAACAAACTCTTTTCAATATTTTTATAAAACTTTCATTTGCATTATTTTTATACGCGACACACACAAATGCACCTCATTATTTGAAAACTAAACATACAACATATATATATTTTACGTTCGTCTATATATTTCACACCTTAACAAATAAACTATTTAGAGTTTTGAAACTAAAAAGCTACGTACAACCTATTTTAGAATACATTTCTAACGTATACAAACAAGTATCGAAAACTATTAAAATTTTCTAAGTCTTTGTTTTTATAAAAACTCGTCCCATGCTAGCCCAAAACGCACGTACATCTTTAAATTTTACTTAACAAGCATGCCATTTTATTTCACAAACAAATTGTCCTCATGACAAACAATAATTTTCGTATAAAAACTTTATAATAAAAATCGCGTTTTGAACCTATAAAAGTCACCAAGCAAATCGACTTGGAAACTAGTTTTGAAAAATTAATTAGTATCGACTGGGCCTTAAGGCCCAATCATTTCAAAATAAGCCGATCAAATAAGCTATGGCTATAAGCAGTTTGGCAACATTTTTAATATCCTAGCCTTAGCCAAAACAAAGCCCAAAAACCCCGTAGGCCCATTGGATTTAAAAACACTAACGGGCCTTACATTTCGTTAAAAGCCCATAAGCTATCAAATTAACTTTTCGAACTAATAAGCTGGTAGAATAAGCTCAATAAGCTGTTTTGAAACTATTTAAGAAATAAAAACATTAAGTTTTGAAAATTGTGAATTTTGGACTAAAATTGCAAATTTTATGAAAATTGGGTTAAAAGTGTCAACTTTTCAAAGTTTCGGTATAAAATGTCATTTCGTAAATTAAAGGGTGAAAATGATTTTTATAAACTCTAGGGTGAAAAGTGTAAGAAATATAAAGTTTTGGACGTAAAATGTAAATATATTTAATTTTGGACTAACGGCGTAACGCTAACGCCGTTAGGGTAAAAAGTATAAATTTATAGAAAATACAAGGGTCATATATATAAAATTAATATTTTTATTTTTACTTTCCATTTTTTTTCGAGTTCACGTCACGACGTTACGTTTATTTTCAAACTATTATTACTATTACTATTTTATTATTAAACGTTACGTTATTTTCAAACTATTATTACTATTACTATTTTTATTATTAAACGTTACGTTATTTTCAAACTATTATTACTATTACTATTTTTATTATTAAACGTTACGTTATTTTCAAACTATTATTACTATTTTTATTATTAAACGTTACGTTATTTTCAAACTATTATTATTATTACTATTATTAAACGTTACGTTTTATTTCAAACTATCGTTATTATTAAACCTTACGTTATATATAACTAAACTAAACGAACAATATACTATAAAAACCAAAAGTCTTACTAACGTCAAATTAACAAATCATGCATTTAAAAACTACTCGCGATTAAAACCCTAAGACTATCAAACACTAAAACATGCCATATATTATCTAGGTCGTGTGTGGAGCCGTTCCCATTTTGCAAACTGAGTATCGATATTTTTATTCACTAAATCACTAAGGTGAGTTCATAGCCTCGCCTTTACTTGTTTAAATGTTTTATAAACCCTGCGAGGGGGATACATGCTAGTTTTTACAAACTGAACACAAGTATTTTCTTGGTATGCTTTACCTGATCTCGTTATTGCTTAAGTACCTTTTTGCCAAAAGCCCCTCATATCATGAGCCTTAGTCACCCAGAGAGGTGAACGTAAATAATTGTGGATATATCTATTAGGGACTGACAATCCCCGTTTGGGCGTTGGAGAAAACAACCGAACGCACTTTATTTGAAATCTAATAGGTTACTGGCAATGACCTATCTCGAGGGCCCCTGTTACTATAATCCATCATTCGTGATGAGATCTGTTAATCGGCTGAGCGTCATGAGCTTAATGCAATAACAACTGTTTTTAACTTATAATTGTATGACGGTGCAATTATCACTTATAACTTGTGTTCAATATTTTAAACTTAAACCTATGAATATCACTCAACTTTTGTTGACTTTTAGCATATTTATCTCAGGTCTAAAAGGAGCAAGGACGGGACGGAAGAGCACGAAATTCTTACAAAGGCTATAAAAATTTTATTATCATTCGAAAACCTATTTAACAAATTTTAAAACCACTGGGATCTCATTTTGAAAACTCTGATATTTACAAAACTTCGAATGATAAATGTTTTAGAAAATCATTTTCTACTGAAAGACTATGAGCTGTGAAGTAACACCCAATCTTTATTCCGCTGCAAATATTTTAAAATTAGGGGTGTTACAGATTGGTATCAGAGCTTTGGTTATAGCGTAACAGATCTATTTTAGATCTGAACTATAACCGTTTTTACAAACAAAACATTTTATAGCCCTACACTCTTCGTGCTTTCCGTGCCTACAGACTACCTTGCTCAGTACATTACCTGTTAGGATTAGTCTGCATGTTTAGAAATTGCGCGTACATAATTATTATTTCATCCGTACTATTATATCTATAACGTAAAAGTAACTTATAAAATACTATTCCCGGTTACTACAGTAACATGTCTCCAAAAACTTCCTTGAACGCCAAAACTACTCTCCGTAATACTAATACATCCCCCGTCAATCAAAATTCTCCGAACACTGAAGATCCCTACGTACAAATATCACAGCCCCAACTTAATATAGGAATCACTCATAGATCAATTCCATCGTCACCTATCTGTTCACCCCTACGTCAAAAACTTAGGAGAACTACTGAATCATATGAAGATGTGATTGGTGGTCAGGCAACATTCGAAGTTGGACAAAGTTCACGTCAAGAGAGGCCGTGGAAGAATGTTGAGCCAAATTCTCCGTTACCCTACACTTTAGATTCCCCAATACCAGATATCCCAAATACCTTATCCTCACCTAATTCCCCCAACCACAATATAAGCACACCCGATTCTCAAACATGGAAGCAGCACAACTTGAACTTGAGAAAGAGATTAGATATTTACATCAGAGGCGTAACTAATCTTAAGTTTACAAGTATCCCTGCTGCATCTACTAAACCAGACAGACTTGGTTAGTATTTCATGTAATGTTCAATAAATCTGAACCTTTCAAAATTCGTAATCAAATCATAATATAACCTCCTCTTCCGTTTCATCTCTCCGTTATAAATCAATCGTTTTCTTTCGTATCAAGCATGCATACTATGAATCCTCATAATGTCATGCAAAAATCTCATCAATTGTTACCTCCCTCGATGAACAAATAACTCCACGTAGATCCATGACATATTAATAAGAGACCTTGTACTAATCGTTTTACTAAGACGGTTAGTCAAGTTATTAATATTATGATGACTTCTACTATACTATTCAAATCTACCGTGAGATTTCTTACAATTGTAAGAAATTCTTAAACATACTATAATTAAATTTTCAAGAGAGAGAAAATTTATTTTAGTGGACGAATTGTTTTGTTCCTTAGTAATCTCATATCAAGAGTTGATTATCTATCTATGATACAACACAGACATATCTTGAAATTAGATTACAGTAAGGAGTCAATTCAGTCTATCATCAATGAAATGATTAGCTCCATTTGAATTATTTTGACATCAGAAGGATTCTAAGTTGAGTTTCATTAATGATTTCAGAAGATGGACAACGTAAACAATACATGTACTCCATCTTCATCAAAAACCACCATGACTACTGAAGCCGTCAGGAAATTGGTAACCAACATCGTATCAGTAGTACTCAAGGGGACTACCATAGTTGATCCAAGGGGAGAAATGGACATATCAAATAAGCATGAAAGCTACATGGAATATAGGCCAACCCACTTTAAAACGCCAGAAGGAATGGCTAACCCTACCATCACCCATAACCAAAGAATTAGGCAAAGAGTTATACCTAATGGAAATAAACTAAAGCAAAAACTCTTAGAAATAAAGAACCTTTAAAGACTTTCGCTAGGAAACAAAAACTCTACAAGGACGTCGGTGGTATCATGGGAATGATTACTAGGTTTATGCAGATGAATAAATTCCTGTTGTGAATAAATAAACTTTAGTTCAAAAATTTCCTGATTGTACCTCTTCCTTGTAATTTACTTTAAGTTACGATGGATGTAACCTAAAGTATAACAACTATCCTTCTACCATATCGAAAAATCTACCTTGTAATATTTCCAAAATAATTATAATCTACGTCAATTTCAATTCCTATCTCATTTACCAAATAGCAACATACTGTTATTTCCCTATAAATTTCTGACTAGAAATTTCTGACTAATCATATATATATATATATATATATATATATATATATATATATATATATATATATATACACACAAAATAAATAAATAAATCAATGAATAAGGTTCCTACTTTATTCTTAAAAGAAATTACGTATTATATCATAATAACAAAACGTTGAACACCATCTAAAACAACTTAAAGAAAAACATAAATACCACTGTGACTGAACCAAGCATCACATCATTTAGTCCTCCATTAAACATAGCCTGGCCAACTATGTCTAATTTAGGAAGAATCATGTCATGATGGAACAATCATAATACCAAAATTTCTAAATAACAATCTTCATTTAAAAGCAACAAATATAAATAAACTGAACTATTCATAAATATTACAAACTACCATAAAAACCTATCTTATTCCTTCGTCATTAGGACGAGAAGCCAACAAAAGTACAAATAGGAAAAACCCTAATGATTCACAAAGACTAATAGAAAACTCCAATAACTAAGAATTTATCCGAATCCATGAAAATTAATAAATAAACAAATAATTAGCATCGGAAATACTAACGTCACAATAATTACAATATAAACCATAGAATCTTCAATAGGTTGATCCGCTATGACAACAAAACCCCCACCAACAAAACCATAGCAAAAGCCACCACAGGATGAATCACCTTAATTATGCTGAAAGAGGAATATAAACAAATCATTAAAAACTATAGCAAGACTAGTTTTTAAACATAAGGACAAATAAGACTTATTTCACATTTATTGAGGATTACATAGAAACACAACAAGGAATTAAGTTAAAACAACCCTAGCTTAAGATTATTACCCCCATATCTTGTCCACGGTAATGGCTAGAACCGTGAGGGGTACGACAAACAACAAGATCGCAACCAAGAACCCAAAGTCTTCGTCCGGAACATACGCTAAGTAGACAACGGCAAGGACGACATACACAATCGCTAGTATAGTGATTAGGCTCGGCATTTTTTTTTCGGGAAGTATTAAGAATAGGAGATGAGAAATGATAGGAAAATGGTTGGTGAAAGAAATGGAAATTTGAAATGAGCATTTGTAGGTGGTAATCTAGCCGTTAGATCACTATTACGGACCGTTAGGATCACTATTCACGACCGTTGGGTACGGTACACCTAGCCGTTATTTTACTATTCAAAACCATTACCTTCAATATTCACAACCCTTAAGTACACCAGTTACTAGATCCCATCTAGCACAAATAAGTCTAACTAAACCTCGTCTCCCAAATCTTAATCTCTCGACAACCCTTTGATCGAAATTTTTCTAATACAGAAATTTCGTTAAACTTGAATTCCGGGACGGAATTCAGAATGAGGGGTAGGTACTGTAATCTCCCGTAAATTTCCTTATAAATAATAAAAGTAAATCAAAGACTAATATATCATTTTGTTAATTAATAACGTTGTTACCAATAACAATTTTTTTTTTAATATTTTATTATCAAATATGCTATGTTAATTAAAATCACTACGATATTCATAATTCTCTTTGCTTGGAACGATGCTCACACATGTACCACTATAGTCTAAAATCGCGAGAATATTAAAATTTTCTTTATTCGTTACGAACCTGCATTTTCGAGACATTTTTCAAAAATTACTATTCATCGGTTACTATTCGCAAAACACTATTCATCATTTCACTATTCATCGTTTTTGGAGTCGGTTAGTAATATTGAGATATTTTTCAAAAATTTTACTATTCACGAAACACTATTCACAAAACACTATTCACTCTCGGACTCACGTAAACGTTTCACTAATAAATTTCTAAACTTATCACTAATCACAATTAATATTTTACTAATCCTAAAATACACCTAAACGGACCCTAAATCTCACCCTAAGCCCAACGTCATTTTTGGCCTGTTACTATTCACGACCCAAACCAAATTAAGCCCATTCTTCTTTCTTTTGTTCCACTCGACTAGGACAATTAGAAACGAGCCTCGTATGCTCAAACCTTACACACGACACTCACTTATTTTTACACATACTCGTTCCTCCCCTAGCCAGCATTTAGAGGGTCGATTTTTAGTTTCTCCCATCGAGTCTAGATACGATTTTACTAGGCAAAGCTTATGTCCCAAAAACGATTTCATAAAATTTCACCTAATCCAAAACTTAACCATTTTAACCCACGTTTGTTTCTATAACTTCCTAAAATCATTTCTAAACACAAACTAGTGTCTAAATATTTCAAAGTTATCAAAATCTCAAGCCATGCCAAATTACAAATCGGTTTACTAAAAGAAATGTTGGTCGACATATATTTCCAAACCAAACAATTACTTCCTTATTTTAAGCACACTCCATCCCATATTTTACTCACCTAGGACAAGTACTATAATCTTTTAAAAACCATTTCACAAGTACAATACCCTTATAATTTTTCAATGCACACGTTTACTTTGAAAATGGAGATGTCGACACTAGGAACCAAGACTTGAGTAACATGTTGCTTCTTACACATTCCATGACTTTTGCATACAAGTAAAGATCCCATCACAATAAATTTTAGATACTATCATACACTAGGAACCTTATATAAACTCATGCATGCATGCTTCGTTTCATTTCCATGCAAAACCAAACAATGAGAACCATGTTACTTTTCTTCCTTCCAAGACTTTTGAAAGCCTCCTGCTACACTCTACCATCAAATCTCATAAATTCATAACCACTAAGACACTCCAAAAATTCCATATATATAGCACCTTGCATGCATGCATTCGTTTACCACATTCATACAAACCAAAACATGGAGTAACTTGTACTCTTACACCTTAGGACTTTTAGGATGCAAGTAACCATCACATCACTTTAAATCTTATACACTAGTACACACTAGCAACCTTATATAAATCGCATGCATGCATGCTTGCATTTTCCATTTTCATGCAAACCAAAAATACGGAGTAACTTGTTACTCTTGCACATTTGGTACACACTCCAACATCACATCACATTAAAGGTTGTTCACTAGAACACTTCAAGTTCATATATAAATAGCCATGCATGCAAGCTTGCGTTTTATATTTCCATGCACAACCAAAAACTCACCAAAAATATTAAGTCTCTAGTCTAGTTCTTGGGTCGAATAGCTTGGGTAGGAAATTCAAGGGATTCGTGTGGGTTTAGGAGGAACAAGATATTGTTTGTGAACCTTGGTCGAGCACACTTACACACTACGTACTCATCTCACTCACTTCTCGACTCTACGTCATGTTTTATCCACCATTTTGGTGTCGTAAGTTACTAACAAACACTTTTCAATATTTTTATAAAACTTTCATTTGCATTATTTTTATACGTGACACACACAAATGCACCTCATTATTCGAAAACTAAATATACAACATATATATATTTTACGTTCGTCTATATATTTCACCCCTTAACAAATAAACTATTTAAAGTTTTGAAACTAAAAAGCTACGTACAACCTATTTTAGAATACATTTCTAACGTATATAAACAAGTATCAAAAACTATTAAAATTTTCTAAGTCTTTGTTTTTATAAAAACTCGTTCCATGCTAGCCCAAAACGCACGTACATCTTTAAATTTTACTTAACAAGCATGCCATTTTATTTCACAAACAAATTGTCCTCATGACAAACAATCATTTTCGTATAAAAACTTTATAATAAAAATCGCGTTTTGAACCTATAAAAGTCACCAAGCAAATCGACTTGGAAACTAGTTTTGAAAAATTAATTAGTATCGACTGGGCCTTAAGGCCCAATCATTTAACAATAAGCCGATCAAATAAGCTATGGCTATAAGCAGTTTGGCAACATTTTTAATATCTTAGCCTTAGCCCAAAACAAAGCCCAAAAACCCCGTAGGCCCATTGGATTTAAAAACACTAACGGGCCTTACATTTCGTTAAAAGTCCATAAGCTATCAAATTAACTTTTCGAACTAATAAGCTGGTAGAATAAGCTCAATAAGCTGTTTTGAAACTATTTAAGAAATAAAAACATTAAGTTTTGAAAATTGTGAATTTTGGACTAAAATTGCAAATTTTATGAAAATCGGGTTAAAAGTGTCAACTTTTCAAAGTTTCGGTATAAAATGTCATTTCGTAAATTAAAGGGTGAAAAATGATTTTTATAAACTCTAGGGTGAAAGGTGTAAGAAATATAAAGTTTTGGACGTAAAATGTAAATATATTTAATTTTGGACTAACGGCGTAACGCTAACGCCGTTAGGGTAAAAAGTGTAAATTTATAGAAAATACAAGGGTCATATATATAAAATTAATATTTTTATTTTTACTTTCCATTTTTTTTCGAGTTCACGTCACGACGTTACGTTTATTTTCAAACTATTATTACTATTTTTATTATTAAACGTTACGTTATTTTCAAACTATTATTACTATTACTATTTTATTATTAAACGTTACGTTATTTTCAAACTATTATTACTATTACTATTTTTATTATTAAACGTTACGTTATTTTCAAACTATTATTACTATTACTATTTTTATTATTAAACGTTACGTTATTTTCAAACTATTATTACTATTTTTATTATTAAACGTTACGTTATTTTCAAACTATTATTATTATTACTATTATTAAACGTTACGTTTTATTTCAAACTATCGTTATTATTAAACCTTACGTTATATATAACTAAACTAAACGAACAATATACTATAAAAACCAAAAGTCTTACTAACGTCAAATTAACAAATCATGCATTTAAAAACTACTCGCGATTAAAACCCTAAGACTATCAAACACTAAAACATGCCATATATTATCTAGGTCGTGTGTGGAGCCGTTCCCATTTTGCAAACTGAGTATCGATATTTTTATTCACTAAATCACTAAGGTGAGTTCATAGTCTCGCCTTTACTTGTTTAAATGTTTTATAAACCCTGCGAGGGGGATACATGCTAGTTTTTACAAACTGAACACAAGTATTTTCTTGGTATGCTTTACCTGATCTCGTTATTGCTTAAGTACCTTTTTGCAAAAGCCCCTCATATCATGAGCCTTAGTCACCCAGAGAGGTGAACGTAAATAATTGTGGATAGATCTATTAGGGACTGACAATCCCCGTTTGGGCATTGGAGAAAACAACCGAACGCACTTTATTTGAAATCTAATAGGTTACTGGCAAGGACCTATCCCGAGGGCCCCTGTTACTATAATCCATCATTCGTGATGAGATCTGTTAATCGGCTGAGCGTCATGAGCTTAATGCAATAACAATTGTTTTTAACTTATAATTGTATGACGGTGCAATTATCACTTATAACTTGTGTTCAATCTTTTAAACTTAAACCTATGAATATCACTCAACTTTTGTTGACTTTTAGCATGTTTATCTCAGGTCTAAAAGGAGCAAGGACGGGACGGAAGAGCACGAAATTCTTACAAAGGCTATAAAAATTTTATTATCATTCGAAAACCTATTTAACAAATTTTAAAACCACTGTGACCTCATTTTGAAAACTCTGATATTTACAAAACTTCGAATGATAAATGTTTTAGAAAATCATTTTCTACTGAAAAACTATGAGCTGTGAAGTAACACCCAATCTTTATTCCGCTGCAAATATTTTAAAATTGGGGATGTTACACTAACGCCAACCAACAATAATTTAATCATCATCAAGTATTAAGGTTTCGAGTTTAATAAAATCACCTTTAAGGGATGACACTATATGGAATCGTTCACGAGAAGCTGGCTTTGAAGAAGAATCTATTAAACGCAGAGATAAAGGCTCTTTAATTGCTCATATTACTAAACTTGAAGCACTGGTACTTATTTTATATTATTTTGTTTATTAATTATATTATTTTTTATATTCGTTCATTAATGGTGGTATTAAATATATAGATATATAATTTACAAAATCGGATGGAGATATTGATTATTGAAAAGAAAGAGTGGTGATGAATTACAAGGAGATGAAGTCGAATGCAGAGTCGGCTGAGTTGGTGTTGAAGCGCGATTACGCCGCTCATGTGGTTGCGTTAGCCGAGGCAATGAAAAGGATGAGAGTTTGAAGAAAGCGCTTGGGATAAAAAAAGAGTGTGTGTCCAATGTACGTGTCAAGTCATTTTTAGTATATGCTTATGTAAAAGGTTTTTGGTTTTGTGTTTTAAACTTTTGATGATTTTGTAGATTGAGAAGTTGTTACCTGAGATGATATCAGAATGTGTTGAGGCGGAAGTTGTTGTGAATACTAAATTGGCAGACCCATGTAATATGATATGATGGAGGAGGGTTTGAAGAAGATGACTAGGGTTACAAAGATATTTGGTTGGCTTTAATACAAAGATTATTTTGGTTTAATCGGTGTTTTAAATACTAGGGTTACAAATTAGGGTTTCTAAAGTGGGGTTTTGTGCCTAATGTTCAAATCATCAAGTGTTGAATCATTGACTAGACTCATATATAGGTTGTTGTGTTAAGATTCAATTTATTTATTTATTTATTTTTTTTGGGATTTTATAAAATTAAGGGTTTCCTTATGTTGTGGCTGATTGAGTGTTTACTCACGATTTTGGGTTAGATATGGTCTATATGGTGCTGTTTTTGGGCCATATGGTTGTAACATATATTTGTAACAACCATATATTTGTAGGGTTTGGTTGGTTGAAAACGTTACTAAATTCAAAAACATTATTATGAAATTATAAAATTACTAGAAAATTAAAAAAAAAAATAATAATAATAAATACATTTAATATAAATTATAAAAATTATAATTAAAATTATATTTAAGTTTAGAAAGAATAAGAAAAACTATAATAAAAAATCGTATAATAATTAAAATTAAGTAATTAAATATGTTAATAAATAATAATATTAATATTAATTTAACTTAATTCAAAACATTGATTCAAAAGTTACCATCGAGTATGTTATGTAATTAGAATTCCCTCACTGGACGTAATTGGTTGTAATTAAATTACATTCATTCGCAAAGCAAACAACAAACATAATGTAATCTAAATTACAATTTCATTCATCCTGCCAGCTAACCAAGACTAAAATGTAATTTAGATTATAGTTACGATAGATACATCGAATCCAGTGAACCAAAATGCCCCTTAATGATCTAAGCAAAAGAAAAAGCTCAAGAGAGGAAGGAGAAGAAAAGTGAATATTACAAGTGAAATTAAGTTTCTTGTACCAAATAAAGGTACCCAAATTTATACTACTCTAATATTTACATAAATTTCTACACACTTTTTATTTAGATCATTCTTAGGACTTTATAGATCTCTTTTATACTTCTACTTTTATGGAAAAACTTCTATATCTCTTTTCTATTTTTCTCAAACAAATATCTTAAAACATAAAACTAGTGTGATTAAGATAATTGCTTTCTGAAAGTGTGTTTGGGTTGCATCTCAAAAATGATTACATGAGTATTGTTCTTCCTTACTCATCTATTGTATATTTATAAAATGAGTAAATTGCAAAAATCATCCCTAAAGTTTGGCCAAATTGCATGTTTCGTCTCAGATGTTTGGAAAGTTCAAGGATCATCCCCGTGGGAAACTTTTGGGGGAAAAGTCGTCCATGGCCTACATCAAATGACTAAAATACCCTTGTCTCTATCTTACTTTTCAGTTTCTTACACAAATGGTCCTTGTGTTTCGCCAGGTTTTACAGATTTAGTCCTATTTTTTTTAATTAATTTATTTAACTATTAATATTATTTTTTTATACATTTTTGTCTGTTTTTCTTACATTTTTGTCCGTTTTACTCACGTTTTTCCGTTTTCATACGTTTTGTCCGCTTTCTTACGTTTTTGTCTGTTCTCATACGTTTTTTTTTCTGTTCTTCTTACGTTTTTGGCCAAACTTTAAAACATAAAACTAGTGTGATTAAGTTAATTGCTTTCTGAAAGTGTGTTCGGGTTGCATCTCAAAAATGATTACATGACGGTTGTTCTTCCTTACTCATTTATTGTATATTTATAAAATTATACATCTGATGAAGTGCACAGAGTCGTTTATGTTAGAAATTGAGGTTTTGATTAACAATAAATATTAGATCTTGCAATTGTTTGCTAAACAACAAGACCAGGTAGTCTTGCGATGGCTATTTTTTTATTATTTTTTTTTGTTTCAGATTTTTGATAAATAATAGCAGTAAAATATAACTCGCAACAAATTCAACGGTCTTTGATGTTCAACTAAATATAAAGAATCTCAATTACTTAATAGATTAAGTTTTCTAACCGTGTATTAGTTTGTTTACTTAAATAGTATTTAGTTAAGGTTTTGATTGTCAAATGGTATTTAGTTAAGGTTTTAATTTTCAAATAGCAACTAAAATCAAAACCTTAACTAAATACTATTTGACAATTAAAGCAACGAGAAAGGTAGTGAGAATAGATTTTTTGACGCTGAAATTGTGGTGAAACCATGGATGCATTCTAAAGAGTTGCTTACGTTTCGATCCGTAAAAGGGTTGAAGTAGATTTGCAAAAGTCTTAGCTCTTTTGTTCTGACAAAGGCGTTGGCGCTAAAAACAGCTTGAACAAGTTTTTTAGTGTGTGTTTTTGTTGTTTTATTGTGGAGAAGTGACTAGTTATAGCTTCGTTATCTCGGTTTAATGAGTAACCTGTGTCATCTATATCGTAAAAAAGTACTATCTATGCGCTTTTTGTGTAACAATCCGCACTGGTATGATGCAAGAAGTTTGTGCCTTTTATAGTTTTATGAGATTATCGTTGTAAGCTGTTAATACATTCTCACCTTGAATTTTAGTTAAACTTGAAAGTATCTAGTTAGTGTACATTCTGATTGCATGGATCAGGACATGTAGCATAAATGCAGAGGCATGGGTTGAGATCCTGATCTGTGTTGGACAATTTACCTCATGTTTCTAATAGCCTCATATCTGCAACATAAAACACAAGTTAATGCGTTAACTCTAGTCCCCTATCCTATTAATTATGTTAGTTACATGATTTGCTTCTCATACTGATTATAAGACCGGTTGTTGTGGTCGTTAGAAAATCGGTTCTATATAATCAAAATTTTATGTTATTGTTATTACTTCAAATGGTTTTTATACTAATGAGCAGCGAACTTTAGCTTATATTTACATGTTTTTTGAGTAGCAGAAGAGAATCAAGAGATATAGTCTTGTGTGCGATAGATTCGATACATTGTGATAATAAAGCAGAAGAGAATCAAGGGATATGGTGATTAAGTGTTTGGTTTTATTTGGAAAAGATTAACAAAAAACAATTTGGCTACGTGCATATTGGAAAGTTTATAACAAACACATGTAATGTTAACACCACTCATCGTATAATTTGACAAAATCATAGTCTAGATTATAAATCTCTTACAAGGTTGTTCTTTCATCTATGTGGGAAAGAGTCACAAAGCCAAAATCATTTCCTTCTCACTCACAAAAATACTTAGCATGTCACAGCTTTGATTAAAACACTAATAAAACAAATATTGATCGGGTTAATTCTTACTTAACAATTACATTACTACTATATTACTAAACGATTATATAAACAATGACCAAAACAACAATCTTAACAGTCACAACGATACTATGTTTTAAATAATTATGCATTTAAATAACTTTGATTGTGATATCTCATATCTAGATGAGATCACAGACAGTGAAGAATGCTCGGTTATGAAAGTACGTGACAATTTGTGCAACAAAAAGTGATTTTTGCTAGACTAGTTTGTCTAAATAAAAAAGTCAACTGTGAGCCTCACTTTTATTTATCTATACTATCTATAATGGAAAAATCAACTATTCTTAAAAGTGAAAAGTGAAAACTTAATCTATTTAAGGAAACAAACTAATACACGGATTGTGAGAGTTGTAAAATCTGAGGATTTGCTTCAAAATATGGATAGGATTATAAACACGATTAAGCAGTTGTGAACACACATCTTTTTCAAGTAGCAGGATACTCCATCTAAGGCAAGAAAAGGTAGGTGTGTGATTCTTTTGAAGCCTAGAAAGCTAGCAAATGTATGCGATAACTGTTTATTATACTGTCATATCAATGGTGCCTATTTTTTGTCACATGCTGTTCTTGGCAATTAATTTCATATTTTGTTACCCGTTGATGTCTTTTCTAATGTGTTGACTTTATATAGATATATATTTATTTTGACTAATTGTGTTGCTGTTACCTCATTCAATCGTCTTTCTTACAAACCAACTCCGATTTGATTTGAGTTGTTTAAGTTGTTATCTTATTGGATTCGATTGTTTAGCTTGATTCGTATGCTACTTTTTGAGGATCAGATTTGGTTTTTTCTCAAGATGAAATTCACCAACTTGTAGTTTACTTACCTAAATAATTTGATCAAAACAAGGCGAAAATGTCACATTGGTTACTAGCATTTTACAAGATCAAATTTGGATCGATGCTGCATTTGAATTCTTGTCTACAGCTCTCTATCTCTGCATGTACTAGTAATTGAATAGTAAGATCTACGCTTTCATGTCAACTTAATTGCTCTTAATATTTAGGAAGGAGCTTTTGGTACGCGAGTTTGGCCAACAACTAATAACAGAGCAAGATGAAAGTAATTTTTGTTTCAACTTTGAGGTTTATTAAAATGTAGTGCGGCATGACAATTGGTATGCAACCAACCAACCAACCAACTTTCTCTAATAAGCTTATGGCAGTGTTTCGTGGTTATTGCAGTTACGAACATGCATGACATTGTTTTTGCATAACTGGCATTAACATTTGATGAAGTAGAGAGGAAAGCATCTAGGGTTGTGGTATAATAATAATAATAATAATAATAATAATAATAATAATGATCATCATCAGTGGCGAAGCTTGGATTTTGTAAGTGGGGGGTCGGGATCTAAATTTTTTTTTTCCTAAGGCTATATTTCAGGTATACCGAAATTTTTGGGGGGTCAAACCGAATATACCGAAATTTTTCTACACGAAAACTATATACCCCCTACATCGCAAAAAAAATTTCGGGGGGTCGGGCGCCCCCCCCCCCCCCCCCCCCGGCCCCTATGAAGCTTCGCCTCTGATCATCATAATCATAATCATAATGATAATGATAATGATCATGATAATAATAATAATAATAATAATAATAATAATAATAATAATAAAGCTTTTGCATTTCATAGATTAAGCTTTTGTATTCAGAAAGTAGTGGGAGCGTAGCTTGTGTCTAGACTCACATCCAACTTTATGTAAATTATTATGTTTCAATAAAATTTAAAATTATTAAATAACAACAACAACAACAACAACAACAACAACAACAACAATAATAATAATAATAATAATAACAATAATAATAATACTAATACTACTTTTCTACTTCCTCAAATTATTTGTCCTGAGAAAAAGTGAAACTGTTGGTGGACATAATGATAAGGAGAATTTGAAGAAACAATTGGTGGATTTAGAGCAGAAGCTAATACACGCCATTATCAATGTGAGTGCATGTTACGACCCATGAGGAAGGCCGACCCAAAAGGGTCACATGTATTCCAGTTTGGCATAAAGATTATGTTGTGAGATAATTATCTATCTTTGTGTTTAGGACGTGTAGGTGACAAAGTGGGATAAGTGCCACAGTAGGTGTCAAAGTGGGATAAGTGCCTCAGTAGGTAGTTAGTTGTCTTGGATAAGTGTTAGATACTAGACTGGCCCTTTATGGTTTTTCCTAAGCAGGCATAGAGTACTTACATTGGAGCAAATTAAACAAACCAGCAATGGTTCATCAAAACATATCAGTCAAGAAACGGCTACTGGACCAATGGTTCAAGCCTCTACGCTCTGATTCTTGCCTTCATCGGCTTCTTACAAAAGATACTGTTTTCTCATCACTTATATCTAGCTCCCGAGTTACGACACCACTGGGAGGTTCACCCAAAAAAGGGATATTCATGCATTTGGGGCTCTTGTTTTTCAGATCATATCTGGTAAACGGAAATTCGTTAGTGTAGGTTTGTTGCTGAATCATGCACTCTCATTGACACTATTGACCCAAATCTCTATGGAAGATTATGTGATCACAAAGCTGCAAAGTTTGCAAAAACAGCACTGATGTACGTGCACCCATGAATCTCCTGATCAAAGGCCATATGTGGAAGAAGTTGCGGAAGAATTCAGTAATCCATTATGCTGACGATTTTTATGACTTTGTTAGTTCTTGGTTAGATGGGTTTGAAAGTATAGTAGTTGTAGGCAAACATTTGTTGTGCTACTAACTTCTCACTCTTAATGGAACCTTTAAAAGTTTTGTTGTTGTAGTTTAATATGTTAAGATGGGATTTGAGTTCCGGTTGTTGCTTGTATCGTTTACATTTGTTAAAGGTGGTAGAAATTCACCACCTTTAAACTAAAACTTATTATTTTACATGTTTCAGAATAAATGCTATGTACATCTATGTTACTAGTATATTTGAGGTAATGATACATGGATAGGGTTTGGGTTGGTTGACCCATTTACACTTTCTCTTTTTAGAAAAATATAGGGAATGTATTGATCACTATTAAAGAAACCAAATTACGATAACAGTTAATATAAATATGTGGACAAAATATTTTGGAAGTTGTACAGATTAAAAGTAGACATTATGCGACTTCGATCCACAGCTCGACCCATCTATTTATTTTAGCTAAAGATCTTTATTTGACCCATTTGAGATAGAGACACAGACTAATTTGACGTATCAGTTCTTATATCAATAATCAATACCTTCCAACATACTAAAGAACAACTTTGAGGCACACATGAGCATTCCAAAACTGTTCCTTTTTTAATCAATTTTGAGTACTACAAAACATAAAAATCATAATCTTTCATTTATCATATTCACCACCCAGAAAGACTGTTACACCATTAGCTGTTACATACATTAAAAAATCGATTAGTTCCTAAAAGATCGAAACCTTGAAAACTAATTAAGAACTCAAAACAACGACACCAAAAGTTTTAGCTTTCACTACTCCTCTGCCGGGTGATCTGACTCTAAAAACATGTTCTTCACCCATGCGGTTATCTACTTCAACAATCCAGTCTCTTCTTAGTTCTACCATGGCTGCCAGCATTTTCAGATTTTCCAGATGTTCTCATAAACAAAAACCTTTCTCCAATAGGCAACAAAGGACAATCTGTTTTGCTCCATCAACACGAATCCTTCCAGTGTGCCTTATATCCCTGAATCAGATCATCTTCTTGTGTTGTTCATACTTCTTCATTTGTTTGGCTTCATGTATTAGTCCATTTTGCTTTTATGTTTTGAATGGTTGTATCAAACATCATATAACAGAAGCCTATTTCCATTTTTAGTATATGTATTTTTGTAACATTTCAGATAGCGTTACATCTGTATACAAGATAATGCTTCAACATCAAGAGTTTGGAAGAAGATCATTTTATTTAATTTGTCACGTTTCATAAGACTCTAGTTAAGTATGTATTAATTAATGTTATGTCGTTTGTTTAGTTATTTGACAGTTAAGTATGTTATGACAGTTACTCCCAAACGTCGCAATGATTGGAGATAACTGTCAAGTAGTATAGATGTGTCGTTTAGGAAGAGTCATGTCGTTTAACATTGTATAAATATGTTTTCAGAATGAAAACATATGGTTAACTCTTTCAATCAATAAAAGTCCATATTATAGTTATCTTTGTTGTTCGAATTATACTTTACTGCATATACACATCGATCACAAAACTTCACACAAACAATGGTCAATTATAAACATATAATGAAAACCAAACATGTTGGAAACCATCCTGTGAAACAATGGTATCAGAGCTATGGCTCTCGACCATGGGATTTGCCAACATCATCCATCAATGGAGGATTTCACACTGGTAGATATCTTCTAAGAGAAACACCCAAACGAGTTTACCAATGGAATACGAGAAAGACTAGTATTTCTCCCAAAGGAAAAGAGATGCTCTTGAAAGAAGTATTGGAGAACAAAGCATACAATGAAGGAAGAATTGAAAAGAATCAGAGGGTTGAAAAGAAGAAAACCAAGAGAGAAAAGAATTCGAAGTGTTACATATGCAAAGAGAAGGGGCATGCTTTCTGGGCATGTGAAAGTAGGAAACGAATTGCTGTTGCAGAATTAAATCAAGAAGCATTTACTACATCAAATGTTATTGATGAAGAAGCAAAGTATCCAGAGACTGTACACGTTATTGGAGACTACATGGTAGAAGGGACGAATTTGAAAACATGGAACGAAATTTGGTACGTGAGTAACAAATACAAATTTCATCTATGTCCAAGAAGAAAACTCTTCAAGAAGATCAATTACAAATTCAAAATGATAGGCAAAGAAGAGACAGAGAAAAAGTTTATATTTTCATATGGGATTGGGCATGTATCGATTGAAACAGAAAATGGAATAGTTGTGATACCAAACGTGCAATACACACCAGAGGTTTCTTTGAACATTCTCAGTCATGATTTGTTGAAAGATCAAGGATACTTGGTGAAAACTAAAGATAACAAGTGCAGTATCAAATACCTATTTGATGAAGATTGGACAGAAGAGGAAGAGGAAGAGGGGACAAAACCAGAAGATTTGGATAAAATTTGGGGACCAAAGCATGTTATAGCAGATCATAACAGATACTTGGACGGTTATTTCGAATCCTTGGATCCCAAAGAAGAATGTTCCCTGATTAAAGGCTTGGATGACTTAAACGTTGACAGAAATGATGAGCATGACTACATAGATGATGATTACACCAGTTGGAATGGTACACTTTATGCTTTAAAAGTTAATTCATTTAATAGATTCTTATCTTTCATGAATTTGCTTAAAAAAGATAGCATAGTGTTTAAGAATTGGGAAGTGCTCAGTAAGAAGTTTGTGGATATGTTAAAATGGTTTTATTTGGTGTATCTTAACTATAATTCATTGGATGAGATACCACCAAAGATTGGGGTGATAAAAATCGATTTGCTGGCCTTACATAAACAAGTGGATAGCCTTGGAGGCTATGTGGCAGTCACATTAAGTAATAAGTGGGGATTGATTGCACAAATGCATGGTTTAACAACTGAGGATGGAGAGGCAACAAAAGATTGCTTTACCAAGTTCATTGACATGGTTCTGGTATACCAAGACACTGCTCAAGTATCATGGACAGAGAAAGCACAAGAAGAAAAGGGTGATAGCAGTAAGAATGCAGAAGAGATCAACCCACAAAGCTTTGAAGGTTCAATAGGTAGAACAGTTATGGATGGGTACACAGAAGATCATGAGAACCGACTTGGTGTTAAAGATGTAAGCACAGATGGAGAAGGGTCAAGCAATACAAGCAGCAATGACTTTGATGTCATTGTGTGAAGAAAAGAATGAAGCACTCACAAGAAAGAACCTTGATATTTAAGCATTAAGAGGGAGATGTAGATAAGATAATGCTTCAACATCAAGAGTTTGGAAGAAGATCATTTTATTTAATTTGTCACGTTTCATAAGACTCTAGTTAAGTATGTATTAATTAATGTTATGTCATTTGTTTAGTTATTTGACAGTTAAGTATGTTATGACAGTTACTCCCAAACGTTGCAATGATTGGAGATAACTGTCAAGTAGTATAGATGTGTCGTTTAGGAAGAGTCATGTCGTTTAACATTGTATAAATATGTTTTCAGAATGAAAACATATGGTTAACTCTTTCAATCAATAAAAGTCCATATTATAGTTATCTTTGTTGTTCGAATTATACTTTACTGCATATACACATCGATCACAAAATTTCACACAAACAATGGTCAATTATAAACATATAATGAAAACCAAACATGTTGGCAACCATCCTGTGAAACAACATCTTGGTCATTTAGATTTGTATAAATGACATGAAGACAGCTTGCAGTATAATACTAATGTGTAACTGCGCAGCCGGAGACACGTTCATGTGTGAAGTATGCAGACGTGGTGGTGTATGTCGCAGCTCATACGATGGCGAATGATGGCATGGAAGGAGGATTGTTGCTGTTACATACCAATCTGGAGTAGGAATATATAGCTGGTACAGATTTTGTTCAAATGGTATCATAGGTGCAGGTTCAAGTCTTGTTGCAATGTGTACTTATATGTCGTTAGAAAAGAATTTCAAAATAAAAATGGATGATTTATGTGATGTCCCTTGCATAAGTATTGAGGTAAGAAAACTTGTAGCATGTTTTCCTAGTCACCGTAAATATCAAAGTAGTAATCATACTCAATAACATCTAAAATCATTTGCTGGTTTGATAATTTAGTTGACAATAAACCGGTATCGCTAATAAAAAAGATGATGTGAAAAACACCATGTTAGAAAATGAGCCTGTTACATAATTATAGGAGTACCTTCTGAAATGTACTACTTCGGTAACTTAATGATAAGCCACACATAAGCCAAAAAACATCAAATACCAAAATAAATGATCGATGCCAATGCGCAAATATGCATCCCAATGGTAATTATAGAGTTTACAAAAACTCAAGAGTTGTCGACACCAGCCAACCAAACATCCCCGATTTCACCAACCTTAAATCCGTTAGTTATGTGGAGGATGCGGTCGTCGTCATGGCAAATCTTTGCCCATCTCTCTCAGCTTCTTCCTTGTTTCTAGTTTTTCCAATTTGTGGAACTACCTGTTTTTTCCACATGCAGTAATGATCCATAAGAATTATTCGTGTTTCTATATTACAGTAATAAACTGGTAGTAATATTTTGTTTCCTATATCACTTGAGTCTGGCTCAAATTATATATATATTGTATCAACTATCAGAGTGAATTCAAAAGTACTTTTCATCGTTTGTGTAGTATAACATACAAAGTTTTATGAGTTGATATAACGATCGATTGTTAGAATGACACTCTTAAACCTGTAGCATGCATGTCGTTATTTGGATTAGTAATGCGAGGTCGCAAATATATGTGACTAGCTAGTTTGTTGAATGGCAGATATAAGATACAAGAAAGCGAACAAGGAGAACCTGATCATCTTGACTCATCGACTGGTTTAGTGGTAGTCTTGTGGTTCTTTGGCTGCTTCGCAATCGTGAATCCAAAATATCTGATAAATTTAAACGAAAATAGAAATGGAACCCTTCGAATAATGAAACAAAAGTACTTCCAAAAGAATCAAAAAATGAACTTCATCAATCAATAACTTAAGAGAAATGTTAGGGCCACAAAAAAAATCTATGATGTGGCAGAGACTGATTGGTTCAGTAAGAGAGAGAGAAAGAAATTGTTACACAATACACCAATAAAATGCTGACACGTCAGCTTGTGGATGTTTTTGTGGGAGTTTCTTTGTTGGTCTAGCAAATCTCGTAACTTAATTGATTACAAATCAGATGTTATAACCGAAGGAATAAAACATGGTACATGTTGACCGGAACCTCCCTATTTTTTAGCCGGACCCCCCCCCCCCCTATTTTTTTATTTTTTTTTATTTTTTTTTTATTTTTATAATTTTGTTTATATCAAAAAGCTATAAACCTGAAAGTGCGGAACAAAAAATATAAAGTTTAATATGCCAAACGCTTAAAACTGTCAAAAATACGGAACAGAAACTGACAAAAAACTGTGCTATACTGGAAGAAGTGGGGGACAAAAGGGGGGACAAGGACTGCCCTGGTGCAGTCTAGGGGTAGAGGAGGGTCCGGTCAACATCACCCTAAAACATACCACGTGAATGACTAATTAAACAACAGTGTAAAGTAAAGTTAAACAGATGAGAGTACGCATCCATAAAAATATCTTCCATAACAAGACATATGTTTAATGTGTTTTTATACGTATTATTGAAGACATGGGTCCAAAAGTTCTATTAACGTATTCGTAATCACCAGTTCAAAGCTACATCCAAAGCTACGTGAGATCTCAAATCTCATACAAAAATCTTATCCTTTCATAGTTATAGTATGAATGCATTGGCTTAATTGTAGACAATTAATTAGCTAGATATCATAGCATAACAATTGACCTATTGCTTGCAGGTCGTCCTATAAATTTATGAAATTTTTTAGGCCTTTGGATGAAATTAAATAATAAGGCCTTTCGATAGGGAATGCTATATAAAAGTGTCACCATTTATAAGATATAATGCATTAGTTAGCTAAACTTTCTAACATATTACTAATTTAAGATACTTTCTCATCTAAATACTTTTTTTTTTGTGAAAAATATGCGTACACATTCATATAATTATTAACGGGACAAATTTTGAGACCTCTTAAAAAATTTGAGGCCCTGTACAATCGCTCTCCTTGCACACCCTCAAAGCCGGCTCTGATTGCTTGTGTTCATGGCAAAATTTATGCAAGTCTATATATATAAGAAACTCAATAACTTAATCGAGAAAATTCTGTATATCTTGTTTTAATTTTCTCATCTCTTTGTTCTATATAGTTAATGCCACCTTGTTAGACATAAGATTCCATATGTAAGCAGATGTAGCATCTATAGATGATATCATTAGACACAAAATAATGATATAGCCAAATAAAACTATGTGTTACATAATGCATGTGTAACCCTAAAGTTACTCGACTCAGTTCTCTGTAAATTTCGCCACTTGTATATAGTATTCTGCTAGTTTTCTAGCGATATTAGCAAAGATATATGCAATATTGTTTTATCGAATTACGTGGTATATACCTGAAGTTGAATGTCGTCGTGGTCTTCTTCTGTTCATGCTAGTATGTTTCGAGTCTAACGTTGACTCGCAATCGTCGGGCAAGTACCTACCCACACGAGGGAATTGATCATTATTTCCTAACATTGATTTAACAAACGAAGCCTCCACCGAGCTTAAGAAACGAAGATGTCTCTCGTTCGTCCATCGATAATCGGTGTCTTCCTTACGTTCCATATGTTATATTATTATGGCCTCTCCTAGAAAAGGTCACGATATAGAATTGGTGAAGGCACGAGTATGGTATAATAGTCGAGTGTAATGATGGAGACAAATGAAGTTGGAAGATATTGAAAAATATCTGGAGATAACTTTACTTTATTCAAAGACTGATATTTTAGGAACTAAATAAAAATATCTTTAAGTTAAAAAAAATAAAAATATCTTCTTTTTAAAACGTGAAGATTCCTTATATGGTAATAAAGGGCCAGATGTGAATTAAAAAAACTATTTTTTTCGAGTATCTTAACTTTATAAAAATATAGTTTATTAATGGCCAATGAGTCAATGACATTTAGTCATTTACAATGTTTGTGGACTTGGATTTTAGGACATCATATGAAGTTGTCAAAATTCAACCATTTGAAGTGCCTAATAAGCCCAATACAAACAACAATCATAGTATCATACTACTAGCACAATGGAAGCCCAACTTGAAACCCATGTAGTCTTGACAAATAAAAAATGATGTTAGCCCTCATGCAAAGCGAGAGAGAGGTTTGAATGAAAGCAAGATCAGTAACACCTTATCATACGATACATTTCAATGAATTCTGAGCCGAGTAGCCAGTCCTCACGGAGTCGTTGGAGTACACGCTTAACCATATTTCATGCTCTATTAAGAAATAAGTTTGCCTTAAACGGTCCTAGAGCTACAACAGTACAACGACTACTATGCGAAAATCTAAAAGACCAACAATCATAGAAGAAACCTCGTCGTCCAATGTGATAAACTCATATAACACTTGAGGACAATAAGCCAGTGCAAAGTGTGGTACGTATTTACATAAGTTGTTTTACTTTCACTTTGTATACAATTATCGTTTACAAGTTGTTTCTTATTTATTAAACTTATCTATACTACTTTTAAAGCATTTTGCACTATCTCTCCTAATAAATTTTAAGATTTCTTAAAATAGAATTTAAGTTAATACAATTAGCTAAGTTATTAATACGACCATCTAATGCAATAAATATTTAATTGTTTGACTTTTCAACCCCACATTTAATGTTTAAAAAAAATACCCATACCTAAAAGGTACATATTAATATACTTAATTGTACAAGCTAATCAAACATAAAAAACTTCATACAATTAATATAACTTTTATTTTATCTTGTATACATGGTTTTTAAAACTGGATCGTATAACGAACCAATTTTCCAAACGGTTTCCGATTTTTGGTGGCTTTTTGTGGTTTTGTCCGGTTTAGCCAGCCAGTTCTAGATCAATTGTTTCTCGGATGAACCGGCGAGTCTGGTTATCAAAACATTGGTTGTAGTTGCAACCTTTCTCATATTCATGTTTTCATTTCATTAAATGCTCCTTGATATATGTATCATCGTAAGAAATAATGGGTGAGTACCTCTTAACTTTATAATATTATCATCATTCGTCACGAACAACATAACTCACATAAAAATTTATTTACATGGTACCCGCCGTCAAAATACGCGGGTATTCTGCTAGTATATATGGAGTGAAAATGGGAATATATATTGATAAGGCTGAAAGTGACACTATGGCCCAAAATTGACAATCACGACCACAATATTCAAATACGAAAACACTAGAAAGCACCATGTCAACATCTTATGTTTCTAGATAATCAAGGACGGAACAAGAATTAAAAGAGCACACAAAAAATTTAAATCATAATGGGATAAGTTATCCACACCTTCCGACGAGAGTATCCAATAATTGGATGCATCGTTAACTTGTACGGTATGCATCGCGAGTTGTACGATTTGACCAAACCCTTCTGATGTGACAATATATGGAGGGTTTGTATAGTATGACCCATAATAATACACACAAGTTTTGAGGACCGGATGCATTTAAACAAAATCGAAGTTTTTCTTTGAAAAAATTAACATTACTGAGCAAAATTTCATCTGCATCTCATGACACCGCAAGACCTTCTAGTTTCGTCACTGTGGATAATTCATGGCTCTTAATGCCTCAGTGGATAATATGAATACAAATTTTGTATTTGACATTATCTGTTATGTTTGGTTCAGAGCAAGCTTGGCGAAATTCAATTTTAGAAGTATGTTAACATTATGGAATTTTTAAATCCTTGTATAGTAGTATTTCAATCGGGTGAAACATGTACTATTCCGTCTTCTCTAAAATGTTTAATCGTATTAATGGCATTTGGTAAGTTAATTCTTTGTTTACATAAACTTTAAGAATGGCTGTAGTTTATTAATCTAAACCTAAAATTTAATTAATAAAGCAAAAAGTGATAGTAGATGGGTAAAAGGGCAAATTATATATATATATATATATATATATATATATATATATATATATATATATATATATATATATATATATATCATACTTGTAATGGTTTCGTCTTCAGGGTAGCAAACATTTTTTTTTATTATTATTATTTTTTTTTTTACTTTTGAGGGTAATTTTCTTTCAAATTCATCCTCTTTATGGTATTATGTAACATTTTTGTCCTTTGGGAAAAAAAATTCTATTAGCTAAGAAGTGCAAAAATGTCCAGAAATTTCGCAAAACACCCTAAAAAGGGTGAATATAAAAAAAAAATTACCCTCAAAAGTAAAAAAAAAAAAAAAAAAAAAAAAAAAAATTTGTTCGTTACCCTGAAGACGAAACCATCGCAAATATAATATTTTTTTAATAATATGCCCATGGGTAAAAATGTAGAGTAAAAAATGATGCGACAATGAGACACGCATTTAATTGTACAAAGAACCAATATCATTAATGTCTAACTCGTTAGTTTCTCCCCTGCTACCAACATCACCACCAAATAAATGTAATAAAACCACCAACATTACCATAAAAAAAAATATTTCACTTAAACGCAAATACACAAACACCTTAAAAAAAAAAAAAAAAAAAAAAAAAAAAAATAGTGTTGCAGACCACCGATTCATGTTCACGGGACCACCATTACGTCTGAAGGTGGTGGTGGTATTTTTGAGGCTTCACGCATAAGTGTAAAAGAGGAGACGTTGTCCAACCCCTTACTAGTTACTACGCCCGGTCTTATAGTTAGCCTAACAAAGTACTCACAAGTAACAACTATATCATGTTTTAGCATATGTTTATGGATGAGACTTGCATAGTTATTGAACTTATTGTGTTCCACGAGTCCACGAACGTTGCCACATATCACAAAAGTACATTTTGCCCCATTGTCTTTTACGGACATATTCAATATAGTTATGGGACCATATGTAGTGCTCATGTTCTCTAAAATAATATAAAAATAAGTCTCGCATTTCAATTTGAATACTCTTTTATTTATGATCAAAATATCCACAAGTAAAAGTATTACTAACATATGCTTTATGGTTATCAACTACCATGTGGTCTAGTGGTGAGTGCTTAACTTGTTAAGTGAGCCACAAAGAGAGTAGTACCGGATGAGTGACCATCCGGGAAGTCCTCTTTGACCACAGGGTTTGTTGATACCAGGCTTTCAAAGTCCTTCAATGAAGGTTTCAACCCACTAGAGTTCGAATCTGGAGAAGGTAGGGTTTACTTCAAATTAAGTGTCGTGCCTTCGGGCGGCTTAAGTTGAAGGTTTTCCCCCCATCGGGTTTCATTGGTCAAGGATTTCTCCGAAAGAACCGTTTCAAAAAAAAAATATATATATATATATATATATATATGCTTTATGGTTAATCACATGAGTATACTTTTTTGTAACACATTGTATTTTAGTTCTTTAAAAAAATTGTGCCTTCCTAAATTCTCATTAACTAACTTTTTATAAATACATCTCATGTTTTCTATGTCGAGGATTTATTGGGGCGGATCTAGGGGTTCCTGGGTTCATCAGAACATGATAGATGTTTTCCGCCTAGTGTAAATTTTTGTTAAAAATCTCGATTTCTTCAAAATAAACCTAGTCCGGGAAATTTTTTGTCGCACAAACACACGTCTTTTTTATTTAGTCAACTAATATGTCAAAAGAAATACATGTATTATTAGTTTGTTTACTTCTTTTATGCTTCTAAAAAAGAATTGTGCACCATGAGTCCGCCCCTGAGAATTTATGAGGTGTCTTGACGGCTTGTCAATACAGTGACGGAGCTTGGATAAGTTCATAGGAGAGGCCAACATGGATTTGTATCATTTTAGAGGGGCCAATCTTTGAAATTGTTCTTATTTTAGTTTGTTTGTTCGTAAGAAAAACAATAAATTTTACATATGAAGGTCAAAGATTTGGAGGGGCCACAACTCCACTTTGCCCTCAATATGATTCGTCCATGTCAAATTGTCAATAGCTTTGGTTTAAGACATTCAAAGATAGATATGGGAATTCGAATATGAAGCAAAACTCAGTAACCATGTAACTATGCAAGTTGTATTAAGTTAGTAAGGATCAAGCTACTCTATATAATACGCAACATCTAAGGTTCTAAACAGTTAACTCTTAAAATTAAAATGTTGTTCTCATATTCGACGAGAAACGTCACTGTTATAATGGTAAAAGTTAGCTTAACGTTATTAATATGAATTGATGTTATAATACTTAATTAATGCTCTAAAATGTATGAATCCTCGTATCTTTAATATTTCTGCATTTGTTTATCTTATACTTTTAATGATACTCCGTATAAGTTACAATCCCTATACTATATATAGATTTTCAAAATTATAGCTTCAGATACTAAAAACTATATATAACACTAATTTTGTGAAGGAAAATGCAAAAACATAGTCATTAAAACCATGTTTAAGAAATTCAGACATCTTTAAAATGTTTGTATTTTTAAAATAACGACTTTTATTGCATGATTTTAACTAGTGGTAATGATACCACAAGGACGCGTCTTACGTCTTACGTCTTATGTGGCACCCCAAAACACGTTTTCCTTAATTCACCCACCCCCTATGACACGTCTTATATGGTTTTGGAGCACAAGTCGGTCGTCCATACGACTGACTTATTTTTCTTTCATTTTGTATATGTGTGAATGTTTTGCAAGGTATATTTGCGCTTTAAGTAGCGGATAGTTGATGGTTATGTTTGTTGTGTTATTATACTACTTTGGTGACGATGTTGGTTGAAGAGAGAGAAGATGTGATGATGAGTTAACAGCGATGATCGTTGTCACTATTAACACCAGTTGTATAAACATATTTGTTAAGTAAGGCTAAGCAAAATCACTCAAAAACCGATCCGAACCGACAAACCGACCGAAATTGGGCCGAACCGAACCGACATTCAGTTCGGTTTTCGGTTTTGTATAAATATTTCAGTTTTACTCGGTTCGGTTCAGATCAAAACACGCTTTTTTTTGTTCGAAATAGCTTTTTCTCAGTTTCGGTTCGGATTTGATTTTGATAGTTTTTTCTCGGTTCGGTTCTCGGTTCATATTTTACCATCATTCGGTTTTCGGTTCGGATCGGGTTTGACCCGTTGCTCAACCCTATTGTTAAGTTTACAAATAGCAAAACCTTTTTGTGAAATGAACAATTAAGGCAGAAGCCATCATAACATTTTATCCATAGAAAACTATAAATTATCAAAAACACTAAGGGTGTGTGTTTGGTTTGTTGCTATTAATCACAATAGGTATGAGATTAAGTATGAGGTGTAATGGCAATCGACATGATCATGTATATCAATCAATTCCGATATTGTTGTTTAGATTGATGAGCATGGTTTAGATCAAATTTCTACTTCATATTGGATTTTTGTTACAAACAACTATTTATAGTACTTGAAGTCTTGAATTTGACACCAAAATAACCAATTTGAATAAAAAGGAAGTAACCATGCTGACAAGTGATCTATAGAAATTTATTAAGCATGTTCCAACAAAGGTTACTTATTTAAAGATGCATAAAACGTCCATTAATATAGTCCATATTATACATTCAAATCATGAAACTATAAGGCGGTGACAACAAACAAATGACAAGTTTGTTTATGTATTGTATGTAAATCGGTTTAGAGATGGGATGGAATGCTTTTTTTTTGTTTGGTTTCTCATGTTGAACGGTAAGAACCCGATATGATTGATATAGATCAAGAAGCTCGGGTAACATTTAAACAAGAATCATACCACACTAATGTGAGGCAGTATTTGTACAAGTGTGTGAACAACTTATGTGATGTTGTGTGTTGCTCTCCTTTTATAGATAGACTTGTAGGGTTTAGACATAAACCCTTCGGGGAGTGATCGACGGCTGCCAGGGTGCCAAGTGTCGATTATCTGAAAGCAGACAAGGAGGACAGATGTCATGCATCCTTGGGCTCATACAGGAGAGTGCTCTGCTCTCCTGTGTGTTCCTCATTGTGCTATGTCAGACTCGTACGTCTTAACCGTTAGCGACAATTGTAATAGTTGTTCCTTTTCGCACGTGTTATGCTACCTGAAGGGAGTTGTCAGGCCTCGTTTGACCTGTGCTTATGTTGTTCTAGTCAATGTTAACTTTGCGAACTATTTTGGGCTTGGTGCAAGCTTGTGATTAATGGGCCTTGGGCCATTAGTAATGATATGCTATTATGTCCTCCCAGTATTATGTCATGTACAAGTGAGATTATGCTTGAATTTTGAAGTAACCGAGTCCTCCTAGTCATGCGTTAGTCAACTGATGTCCGTACATCTAGGCTGAGTTTTCTCGGCTAACTTATGAGTTACCTTGTGATGATGATCTAGACTTTAGCATGTGTTTCCCAAGTGACGTGTGGGGTGTTTAGGGTAACGTTTGCATTTAATGCTTGTGTGGGAAATGTGAAAAATATCCCTTTTGAAATGATTTCGAATTAATTTTTTCTGAAATTTCAACGGGTCAGACCTATTGATTCGACTGTGCTTGACGTCATACTGAGACCTAGAGCACGCGCGTCTGGTGAGGTCGTGAGTAGTACGTGCCTGGATTGGGCTTGTTGGCCCAATAGGCTGGTGCCAGTTGTTTTTCACTAGCGGTTATTTTTTCCCTCCTAGAAATAAGGCGTGAGGGATGAGGAGTTACACTTTTTGAACTTTCCATTTTTCGAGAAACGACTCACGTTCTTTGAAACCGCAAGAGATCCTTGTTCTTTGAAGTTACCCAGAGGGATTATTGGTAACAACACTTTCATTTCATTTAGAAGACATGACAAAAGAAAGAGGAATGACACAACAAATGACTATTTTTTAGAGAAGAAGGCAAGAACAAGAAAATGAAGTAACCTCGCCTCACCATCTTCTTTTAGAAAAAAACTTTGATTAAGAAAGTAAAGACCCTAAAGTTTAGCATTTTTTTGAAAAACCATAAGTGGATTGAGGCCTATTCGCCCTGTGTGCCTGCGAGTTATGAAAGGGCTGACCGTCCCCCTTCTCGTAACGTAAATGCCTTTTACTCGGAATATGCCACGCATGCTAATGTTAGGTTCCCCTCACACCAATTTGTTCTTGAAGTATATCGTTGCTTTAATATTTCCTTTTCTCAAATTAATCCTTTTAGGTATCAAAGGCTGCATGCCTTTATTAGGCTTGTGATAAGTTGAATTTGCCTCCTCGTTGGAATGTTTTTCGCCATATTTTTCAAATAAAGAGGTGTGGGTCTTGGTATACATTTGAGAGGAGGGCGACTGAGGATCCCTGCCTGACCGTTTTGAATACGACAAGGGGGCTGTCTGGTTGGCATGAGAATTTGGTATGGATCACCATTGATGCGCATGTTCTATCTCCTCGCTTTTTGCGGTAGAGTAACAGTGTGAGTCCAGACCTGATTGTTACCACTGGCATTTTCTCTAAGGATAAGATTCTGAATGATTGGTTGAATATGTTTCGTGTTTATTCAAGGCCAATGTTGGAATGTGCCTTGTTTCTGGCTGGTCTGAGTCAGAATTGGGATGGTGGGGTTCGAAAACACATAGAAATACATCAAAGTAAATTCACATATATTTTTAGCTTTTTGCGTAATAATTTATTATATTTTAAAAGATATTAAGTAATTTGAGTAGCTATAAGCCCTCAAAAACCTTTTTTTTAATAGGCTTGAGCTTATAGAGGTTTATGACTTATTTTATAAACCATAAGCCTCCATAAACCAGTGTGATAAAAAAGACTTACTCTCTCCATCTTAAAATTATTGCCAGGAGACAAAAATCACAAAGTTTAATAAAAGTGCGACCACTATAAATCTCAAACAACTCAAATAGATTTTTTTTTACTTGAAATAAAAAGTGGACAATTTTTTTGAGACATCATAAAAAGAAAATGTGGACTATAATTTTGAAATGAGTGGAGTATTTTATAATCTTTAAGCCTCGATAAGCCTGTCGCCAAACATAGCTATCCCCAAAACGAACATTGTGATTCGTCATATCCGAGAAATGATATTTACTTCTACTTGGTATTCGTAATTTTACTTCTACTCAGAAGATCCAGAAATGTGACAAAACTAATGATTTAAATTAAAAGATAATGAGTAAATAACATTTATATTATCTTTGTATAAATAAAAGAATGAGTAAAAATATACTCTCTCTGTCCAATATTAAGTGTCTAAGTGGAATTTTTGAATGTTTTAAATAGGGGTGTGCACGGTTCGGTTTGGGTCGGTTTTTGGCTAAAACCGAAACCGAACCGAAACATTCGGTTTTTATAAAATTCAAAACCGAAACCGTTCGGTTTTTGGCAGTTCGGTTTTTTGGCGGTTCGGTTTTTAGCGGTTCGGTTTTTCGATTTTTTCGGTTTTTAACCGCTTATATTTTTGTGTAGCCAATTTATACCAACAAACTTGATTTTCGTGGAAAATTGGTTATTTTTCTTTACTTTTTTGTCAAGATAAGTCTAATAATGTTTATCTCATAATTCTACAATTATACACATATAGATGAGATACACATATGCAAGTGAATTTACATATAATATGATCATTGTCACATAAGTATTGATATATTGTAAATTAAACATACGCACACGAAAAAAAAAACATATAAACGTTAAGATAAATATACTAGTTATAATGCCCGCGCACGCGCGGGTTTTTTCTAAATTTTTCTAATAATTTATTATTCTTAATTTTGAGTTTTAATTTGTGTAGTTAGAATTCTCGTAAACTTATGATTTTTTTAATAAATTTTTTAAATTCTGGGGATTTTGAGGGGTTTTTATTAGTTTTTTTCGTTTGTTTTTGTTTTTGCTTTTTTTTAATAATTTATTATTCTTAATTTTGGGTTTTAATTTGTGTAGTTAGAATTCCCGTAAACTTACGATTTTTTTAATAAAATTTTTAAATTCCATCGATTTTGAGGGTTTAAAAAAATGTTTTGTTTTATTTGCAATGTTTCTTTTAATAAAAAATTTTAATTCTCGCGGTGGTAAGTTTTTTTCTTTTCTTTTTTTTTTCTTTTTTTTAATCATGTATTTTATTTTTATTTTTATTTATTTTGACATTGTTTTAGATTAGAATAAACTATTAGTTGAATTAGTGATTAACAGTTGAAGTGCTAATAACATTAAAAAGACTAATCATGGAGCTTTGTGGTCCACTGGGTTAAGCTTATTAAGTTAAGCGAGCCTAGGTGAGAGTAGTACCGAGTTGGGTGACCAACCGGGAATTCCTCACTTGGGGACCACAAGTTCTAATGATATCAACCAGCTACCTTAGAAGCCTGGGCCCAACCATGTGATGTCTTGATCCAACTAAAGGACATGAGTTCGATTCCGTTCCGCAGCATGGTTGGGTATTGGGTGGAGGTATTTCACAGGCATCAAACCTTTGCTGGGTAGGGTTGATGGGTACCATTATGATACACAGGGTTAATGTGTCCCTGTCAATCTACACTTTTTGATCCAACATTAAAAAGACTAAAGTTTTCAAAAACTTGTCCCATTCTTTTTACGACCGAAGTTTCAATATGTGAATCTTTTATATAATAAACCAAAACCTTTAGTATTTCATTTAGCAGGCAACCTTTAGTGGGGAAATTTGTATTTCAAGGAAATTAAATATTCCTTATTTGGCAATAATAAAATCATTTTAAGTTTTTATTTTTTTATAAAAAACCTAAATTATAATAAATAAATCTATTTCCTTATTTGGTAAAATCTTTGAAATTTTTCGTTTTGTAACTATTTGTATTGTGGAAAACTAGAAGGGGGGGTTGAATAGTTTTACGTCCTTTTAAAATTTATAAGCACAAGTTTGTTTTTTTTTTAAAAACTTCGATTCTAGTTTATGTGAATTCAATACTTGCACTATATGAACAATTGTATAATAACTAACTAACAACACTAATATAGTAAAGGTAGATAAATAAGTAATGAGAAGAGTTAGAAAGATCAAACCACAACACAAGGATTTATAGTGGTTCGGCTACAAGGACACCTTCCTTGTTCCTACTCCACTCCCCGAGTCACCTACTCGAGAGTTTTCTTCACTATGTCAACAAACTCCCTTATGGCGGAGAAAACCGTACACACCAATTTACACACCAATCTACACACCAATCTTCACACCAATCTTCACACCAATCTACACGCCAATCTTCTTCACACCTAGCTTTTACACACCAATCTTCTACACACCTTCTTCTACACACCAATCTTCACAACTATCCTACTTCACTACTAATCAACTTCTACTATCTACACAACTTCTATATCTTCTAAACAAATAATAACAAGCACAACACAATATTCACAAATGAATATATATACACTATACACAACAACTCTTCAACACTTCTTGAACTTGGTTGTAGAGAGTTCTTCTTTTGCACTTAGAATGACAATGGATGATGAGGGATTGAAGCACTTGAAACAAGGATTAATATACAAATCATCAAAGGGTTTTTGATGAGTTTTAGATGATTGTAGATCTGAAAATTTCGTGCAAAAGGTGAGGAAAAATTCCAGAATTAAGGTGGTATTTATAGGGGAAGAAATCTGACAGTTTCTGACAGGGGAGCCTGGCCGGTCCCCTTAAAGCATGGCCGGCCCCCTTAAAATTAAGGGGGCCGCCCCTTATAATTAAGGGGGCCGCCCAACTGTAACGGCCAGAAAACTTGTCTTTTAGTGGGGAAAGTTTATTTGGTGAAAAACTAACTGATTTTGGTTAAATATTTGAAATCA
Source organism: Artemisia argyi (assembly GCA_030686995.1). NCBI lineage: Eukaryota > Viridiplantae > Streptophyta > Magnoliopsida > Asterales > Asteraceae > Artemisia > Artemisia argyi. The sequence goes on along the minus strand of CM060707.1, from coordinate 176,578,796 downwards.
TATATTTAGTATGATTAAAACATTTTTCCTTAATACCAAAAGTGTTTTTCAAAAATATATAATAAGATTATATAATTAAATAAACTTTGTATTAGTTAATTAAATACCCCTTTGATCATGAGATGTATTAAGCACTTGTTTATTCATACCTTAAGTGATTAAGTTGGATATAATGATATAAACTAGCTTAATACTTGTTTACGTAGTAATCAAACGATTGACGAGTTTACATTTTGTGATCGTCAAAATATAGAGATATCGAAAAATATAAATAACGTTTTCATACATTATTTATGTCAACAATCTCCCCCTTTTTGATGATTACAAAATTTAAACTCATTAGTCGAAAATTAGTCTATATACAAGTATTAGAGTGAGTTTATATCACTTCTCCCCCTTTTTGTGAGCATCAAAAAGGTTATCCCGTGTGAACGGAAGCTCCCCCTTGATGTAAGCTCCCCCTCGTTTTGAGGCCAAAAGGAATCGAGAAATGGATATCTTGCAAAAGTATTTAGTAGCAAGCAACATATATATGTATATAGCATGTAAAAATATAGACTAAACATAACCATTTCATTAATCAAGGAAAATAATACATCAAGCATTACACCAACAAAAGGAACAAGTAATGCTACAACTAACAAAAGCCTTTAAAGGCTTACAATCATCATAGAAATAATAAACCAAGTCTCAAACATGAGAGTCCTCTCTAGAGCTTGCCATCCAAAAGGGTTTAACACAATTTTATTTGTGAATCACCATACATGTTTAATTGGGAGGAATGGATGGTGAACATGGAGATGGTGATGGAGGAGGAGTGTTTGTTGATGGTGGTGGAGGTGTTGTGTTTGTTGTTGGTGGTTGATGCAACATGTTTTCAATATGAGAAAACATGTATTGGATCTCATCTCTTAATCCGAACACAATTGTTCGGTTGTGAATGCAACAAAGGCAAGTGTCTCCATGAGCTTCAAGTAAGCTCCATGGGACGGGGTTATAGGTTGGTGGGTTGATAGGAGATGATGAGAAATGTGCATCAAGAGGTGTTAATGGTGATAATGAGAGAGTGAGTGCAAGGGTGGAGTGTTCATTGGTAGGTTGTGATGGTTGAACCATTGGTGGAGAGGATAAGTGGGTGTTTATGTAGTCATTAATGGATGAAGTGGATGGTATGGAGGAAGTAGAATGTCCATTTGTTGAGGGTGTTTTGGAGGGTGCATTTGGTGCACTAGGAAATGAACATTGAGGTTGTGGTGATGGGGTGGTGTTGTCTTCATTTGTAAGATCAATGAAGAGTTGTTTGGGTGGTATAATGACAAGTTTTTGTTTCTTGGCATTGTTTGAATGGGTGGTTCTTGGTGATGACATGATGATGGTTTATGAGTGATGAGGATGATGAATGATGAATTAAATATGCATGGGGATTATATAGTGGGAAAACATGTTTAGAAGTGGAATTATTTTGAAATTGTAATGTTATATTCCAAAATCAGTTTGGTTTTTAAGAGTAATGATAGCTGGGACTAGCAAAAGGGATCACATGATGCAAAAGAAAACATTGTAAAAACTGTTTCAGATGGCCGGTCCCCTTAATTTTAAGGGGGCCGCCCTTTATGATTTAAGGGGGCCGCCCATCTGACGACCCAGAAATCAAAAATTTTCAAAAATTTTCTGGAAAGATGTTATGTTCTGGTTTGAATGTGCAGCAAGCTCAATTTGGACATTTCACATTTGTTTTGGTTTATTAGAAAGCATATATGTCATATAGTTATATAACCATTAACTAATCATGCAAACATATATATAGATCAAGAGAAACATGCATAAAAATATCAAAGACAATCAAGTTATCATCCTAAACACATATTCAAATAACAAGTATTTCCGAATAAACTTCGGACAAATAGCACACAAGACATAAAAATAAAACATTGTTAAACAAACATAATCCGACCATATCATTACTTTTTCTTCCCGAAGATACTCTTCAAAGTCTTCCCAATAGATTTGAAGCCACCTCTAACTTCTTCGTGCAAGCTCTTTTGTCTTCTAAGCATCTCGGTAGTTCGTTCATGAAGCACTTCTTCAGTTTGATCACTTGGAGATGGAGTAGAATAGTTGGGATAATCAAGATCCTCTAAATTGTCAACGAACTCAGAAAACGAAGGGGTACTAGCATCATCGATGTTTTCCTCCTCATCATCATCATCTTGCCTTGAGGATGATCCATGAAAGCTATGACGACGAGGTTTACCCTTGTCACTTCGAGTTCGTCGAGCTTGTTTTAGAGCGAGAGTACGCAGAGTGGGGTAGATGGACTCATAAATACTATTGTCAAGATCGGGGTAGTACTCGATAACATGACGATAGATACGAGTAAGGAACATTCCATATGGAAGGTTGGCTTTGGGAGTTTTTCTAGCACACTCAATCCGTTTGATAAAGAAGTAGGCCAAATTGTACGGCTTTTCGACAGCTATACAATACAACATGTGAGCAAGGCTAGCCGGGAGATGGTCCCGGTGACCTCCAGTACCAAACGCATTCTCACGAATGAGTTCTTCCCAACGCTTCATGTGTGGGCTTAATTCTTTGAGGAGAAGTTGGTATGGAGAAATTTGAACGTTTTTGGATTTTATTTTTCGACTTGTGGTGGCACGATCTATACCAAGGATTTGACGAATTTCGTCGGGATGAGGAATTTCGTCGAAATAAGGACCGAAAGTTGGTCGATAGCGATTAAGAGATTCGAGGTCCCACTCGTTTGTGAAAACGGCTTGACCTCTAAAAGGAATTTGAAGGATATGACCAAATTGTTCGAGAGTGAGGGTGATAAATTCATTTTGAATCATGAAGGAGATGGTGATGAAACCAAGATCATTGGTTTGGACGGTGACTTGGCTATAGAAATCCATTATGAAACGAGGAATGATAGGTTCATTTATTTCATAAAGACAATTGAAGTTGATGCTTGTAAACACGCGATTTATGTAGTCGGATTGAGCAAAAGCAAGATCTACTACACGTCCCTCATGAATATTTCTATCTTCAATTTGACGATAGATAAGTCCAATGGAAGGAGATGTGGTAGGGAGTTGAGAAACTTTGGGAATGTAGTTTTTAGTGTGAGAAAGATCTTCGGTAGTTGCTTTGGGCATTTTCACCTAAACACATCAACAATTCAAAAAGACCAAAATAAATATAAAGGAAAAAAAATATATGTTTATTGTCAAGGCTTATGTTGGAACATAAACATACTTCGTTCCTTAATATTGTTTTTAACTCGTTCTAGATATACTTTACGATGTTTAATTAGTAGTTATGGACAAATCCAAACGCCCCTTTAAACATCTTAATATATCATGAAATTTACTAGATTTACATTAGATTGTAAAACTAGCTATTTCTTGCGAGTTTCTTATGCATGTAATTTGTTTTTGAAAAAGATGGTTTGTATTTTTACTAAAAATGTCATTTTAAGTAATAAACCAAACGCTTCCTTAACTAGTGACTTATAACTCAAGTGCGTCAATATACATATGAATTATATATCTTGACGAGTTCGATAAACAATTTTAAGGTTTATAATTATAATAAAGTTTTATAAAAATTATAATGACTATGTTTTGATATTATTTGGACATAATCCAAACACCCCTATATTGTGAACCAATATAATTTTTCTTAGTCGAAAAATGTAATTTCAAGTTTTACAAGTTACAAAAGTATAATGTGGTTAGTTTTAACACGTTTTCAAATCATTATTCAACAATGAGTTTACTAAAATTTTTGAAAAGGAGTGTATGAAATTTTTCAAAAATTTTCGACATGATAGTTTATAATAACTAGTTTCTAGTGTTGATTAATCATCCTAATCCTAGGGGAAGCATTTGGTTATGAAGTTTTAAGGCTTAATTCGAAAGAAATTATGAATTTTGACGAATTTTATAAAACATGCATAATCATGAGTATGATCAAGTAAGATGAAATTAGATGAAATGTGTTATGAAAAACTTACAATAAGTAATGGTGATTGTGTTAGATGAATTTGCCCTTTGCGAATTAACCCGAATTATGTGATTTGGAAGTGATTTGGGAGGTTTTTGGGTTTTGGTTTTCGTCACAGCAGAAGCAGTGGAAGGGGTGTATGAAAAAGTGGAGTGTTTGGCAAAAGGAAGAAAGGGAAAAACGGGCTTGAGCTCTCAGAGGGCCGGTCCCCTTAAACATTAAGGGGGCCGCCCTTGTATGTGCTGCCGGTCCCCTTAAACATTAAGGGGGCCGCCCTTAAAATTTTTATTTTTCAAGTTTTGGTTTCTGGAACAAACAAGAAAGTATTTATATATATATATACTAGATTTATATTTAATCAAAAATACGTTGAAGAATATACGCACGAGAGGAATTACTTGACATTTTTACTTGACATTTTGTCAATAAAATTTTCTTGATCGTTTCGGATGAAATTCATCAAGTTGTCAAGTAAATGAGAAAGTTGTGGAAGGTTTATAAGTATATATATATATATATATATATATATATATATATATATATATATATATATATATATATATATATATATTTTATATAGTATGGGCTTATAAGACGAGAAAGTAGGAGGGAGACGTATGCAACGGAAGCCGGGAGTTTGTTTCATCCATAGATTTTTCGACTCATCTCACTTCATCAGCATGAGTGTTGATTGAACATTAAAGTTCAATAAGGCAAATGGGGAAAAGAGATGTTCGTAAACGAACAATCTCTAGTTCTAGAAAATCAACAAATGAATTTCCTAGGTTATAAGATCCTAAATATAGCTAAGTATATAAATATATATATATATATATATATATATATATATATATATATATATATATATATATATATATATATATATATATATATATATATATATATATATATATATGTATATATAGATATAATATAGAAAAAAATAGAGATTAATAAGTCAAGTAAAATCACATAAATATAACACACTAAACTAAGCATGCATTTCTAGACAAGGAACTTAAAAGGAAATGTGTACCTTTTGTCTTTAATGCGTTAATCTTCAAGGTCTTCAAGAGGTAAATCGGACAAGAGGTGACAATGAAAAGTTCCATGTTTGGATGGCGGATATTATTTACGTTGGTGCCCATTGTTTCATTTGTCCAAAGTTATTTGGTCCGAACATGTTTTGTATTTGACTTGGATGCATATAAGGTGGAAACACTCCCCACGGATTGAAGTTCCACATTTGTTGATTATAGTTAAAGTTTCGTCTATTATGGTTTGTTCTTGGTTGAGGTGTTTTAGGTCTAGGATAAGAATTATTTGGTTTCCTAGGTGGTGGAGTTTTAGATCTTGTTTTAGATTTAGATGATCCAACTTCGGTTTTTAAAGATGGTTTATAAAATGGTTTTATTTCTTCATTACTAGCGATAGGTATTATTTTATTTTTTATGAGTAAATGTTTAGGATTAAGTATTGAAGGTTTTGGTTCATTTTCAAATTTAACGTTTTTAGCTCCACTTGTTGAAGATTCAGTTGAGTTAAATCCTAGTCCGGTTTTATCTCCTGATATTCTTTGAATACTTATAATTTTACTAAGTGAGTTACTACTATTTTCAAATTTATCAAGTTTGCAAATTTCATCCTTAAGTATGTTGTTTTCACTTTTAAGCTCTTGACATGTTTTACATTCTTCAACAATTTCTTTTCCTTTTTCAAGTTGATGTATTTTAATTTTTAGTTCAAGCACTTCATTTTCTAGTTGGTTGTTTATGTATTTTAGTGATTTATTTTTAGCCATAACTAGTTGTCCTATTTTACATAATCTATTGTATTCACTATCTAAATCTTTTTCATCTAATGATAGATTTTCATCACTAAAGTATTCGGATTCGGAACGTACCTCACTTGATGATTTGGCCATGAGACACTTTTCATCCTTTGTTGTTTCATTCTCATCTTCATCACTATCACTCCAAGCACCTCCAACGAATGCTCTTTGATTTTGATCTCTTGTCATCATTGGACATTTTCCAATGAGGTGATTCGGATCACCACACTTGAAACACTTTCTCTCATTCTTGCTATACTTGTCATCATTATTCTTTTGAGATGTTCTTCTTTCATCGTGTGGTTGTCTAACGAATCTTCCTCACCTTTTGAAGAATTTCTTGAAGTCTCTTACGGCCATGGCATATTCTTCGTCATCGCTTTCGGAAGATGAGCTATCTTCGTTGTTGAATTCCTTTCTAGCTTTCAAGGCGATTGACTTGCTTTGCTCACGTTTTCCTTTAACCATTTCAGAGTCCTTCTTTATAATTGCTTCGTAGACTTTCAGATTTCCAATTAATTCATCAAGTTGTAGTGTTGACAAATTGTTTGATTCTTCAATAGCCGTCACTTTAGCTCGCCATTTTGGGTGAAGAGCTCTAAGAAATTTCCTAACAAAATTCTTACTAGAGAAATTCTCATCAAGTGCTTTTAAACTTGTGATGATAGTGTTAAATCTAGCAAAAGCATTATCAATTGATTCCTCTTCCGGAATCGTGAATTGCTCATATTGTTGAACAAGTAGATCTATTTTGTTATCTTTGACTTGATTATTACCTTGGTGAGTTATTAATAAAGAGTTCCAAATTTCTTTTGCGGTTTCACACATAAAGATCCTTTCGTACTCTTTACGTGGTAGCGCATTATAAATAACCATTTTTGCTTCATTATTTTTAGCAAGTTTTCTTTTTAAATCATCATTTTGTTTTTCAAAAGGTACGATTTCATCTTTCTTAGTTTCGGGGTTATTTTGAATAGGTAAAAAATCACCATTGGTAATAACATGCCAAAGATCTAGATCTTTTGATTTCACATAAGTTTCGAATCGATTTTTCCAATATAAAAATCCATCACTTTCAAATAGTGGTGGTCTTTGCATAGATTGCCCTTCTAAATATTTTTCAGATTCCATAGATCGTTACAAGTTTTAAAATACAATATATTTTAAAAATCTTGCTAGACGTGGCTCTGATACCAATTGTGGAAAACTAGAAGGGGGGGTTGAATAGTTTTACGTCCTTTTAAAATTTATAAGCACAAGTTTGTTTTTTTTTTAAAAACTTCGATTCTAGTTTATGTGAATTCAATACTTGCACTATATGAACAATTGTATAATAACTAACTAACAACACTAATATAGTAAAGGTAGATAAATAAGTAATGAGAAGAGTTAGAAAGATCAAACCACAACACAAGGATTTATAGTGGTTTGGCTACAAGGACACCTTCCTTGTTCCTACTCCACTCCCCGAGTCACCTACTCGAGAGTTTTCTTCACTATGTCAACAAACTCCCTTATGGCGGAGAAAACCGTACACACCAATATACACACCAATTTACACACCAATCTACACACCAATCTACACACCAATCTTCACACCAATCTACACGCCAATCTTCTTCACACCTAGCTTTTACACACCAATCTTCTACACACCTTCTTCTACACACCAATCTTCTACACACCTTCTTCTACACACCAATCTTCACAACTATCCTACTTCACTACTAATCAACTTCTACTATCTACACAACTTCTATATCTTCTAAACAAATAATAACAAGCACAACACAATATTCACAAATGAATATATATACACTATACACAACAACTCTTCAACACTTCTTGAACTTGGTTGTAGAGAGTTCTTCTTTTGCACTTAGAATGACAATGGATGATGAGGGATTGAAGCACTTGAAACAAGGATTAATATACAAATGATCAAAGGGTTTTTGATGAGTTTTAGATGATTGTAAATCTGAAAATTTCGTGCAAAAGGTGAGGAAAAATTCCAGAATTAAGGTGGTATTTATAGGGGAAGAAATCTGACAGTTTCTGACAGGGGAGCCTGGCCGGTCCCCTTAAAGCATGGCCGGCCCCCTTAAAATTAAGGGGACCGCCCCTTATAATTAAGGGGGCCGCCCAACTGTAACGGCCAGAAAACTTGTCTTTTAGTGGGGAAAGTTTATTTGGTGAAAAACTAACTGATTTTGGTTAAATATTTGAAATCATATATTTAGTATGATTAAAACATTTTTCCTTAATACCAAAAGTGTTTTTCAAAAATATATAATAAGATTATATAATTAAATAAACTTTGTATTAGTTAATTAAATACCCCTTTGATCATGAGATGTATTAAGCACTTGTTTATTCATACCTTAAGTGATTAAGTTGGATATAATGATATAAACTAGCTTAATACTTGTTTACGTAGTAATCAAACGATTGACGAGTTTACATTTTGTGATCGTCAAAATATAGAGATATCGAAAAATATAAATAACGTTTTCATACATTATTTATGTCAACATGTATTGTTCATAACATAAAAGTTTTTAAATTACACATGTCCTTAGTATTGTATTGTTGATACTTTTGGGTCTAATTTGTAAATTTTTACTTACCGGATTATATATATATATATATATATATATATATATATATATTACATAATGAGGTAGTCTCCCTAACAAAATGAGACCCCAAATGATTTTGAGGAACCTAAAAAACAGTCCTTCACATGCGTATATCCTCTCGGGTATTTCCCAACAGCTATGATCCGAAATAGCATCCTTAACCAGAACATTAACCACATCGGTTGCTGCAGTAGCTTTTAATAAGTAAATGTTAATCCTATTTCACTTTTATGACAGCGTTAGTTAACTCTAGTCCCATTATTCGACAAAATTGGTTACACTTGTTTTTATTGTCGTTATCAAGACCATGGGAAAACTGAACTTGATTAGACAAAATTGGTTATGCTCAATGCTCTCATTGTCATTGTCAAGGTAGTCATTAGGAAATTGAACCTGATGTCGGTCACATACGTCATAGTAAAAATGGTAAAATACAGGTGCATGTCACTAAAAATTATTAAACACATTATTGAACCTACAAACAATGAAAACTTCAACACTGATATATTATGACCTACACATTTTTTCACATATAAATAAATATAGTCTTGCACTTCACTCGAATAGCTTGTAAATACGCAAATATTTTGGATCAGACAAATTATTGAACTTAAATACTACATTTGTAAATCGCACGGGATTTTGACATGAATATTTTGTCATGTATTAATACCATATATATCGTCGTAAAATATATTCAACCTTTTCATTTTTCTCACTTAGTTTGTTACAGATTTATTTAATTAGTGTTTTTGACTTGTGTCAAAGCCCCACGCGACATTTGGAGAGATTTGTTTATGGTATACTTGACGTTAAGTCGATTTGAGTTTTCTTTTTATGTTGTTGTTAAATCTTTTATCTATTTTTTCTAGCTAGGTTTGTCTTAATTTTGTTGGCAAAACTTCGAAACCACTTACTATAATTTAAGCCCTTTTTAAAATTAGTAGGCTCCTAAGGTGATACCGAAACCCCTACATTTTCTTTAACTCAATAGAGGAATCAATTTACCTAAATAATCCAAACCTTAAGAGAAATAAGTGACATCTTTATTTAGAAATAAGCGACATCTTAAAGTGATAGAAATGCAAATTTCCGAGTAAAAATCATATAAGTAATGCACTCAATTTTGATACATTTAAAAGTGTGGAATAACAAAAAGCATATCAAACTAAGAACTTTAACTCGATATGTAAACATTAAAAAGCAATTGTCTCGTTCCCGACATTTGATCCCTACTTATTTCTACAAACTGATAAATTTAAATGATCAAAAATATTTGTCCTCTTCATGATCTATTCTCAAACCTATAATATACCTCAAGTCCAACCCTCAAAAACACATTCACGGATTATCAACAAACTCTCATTAGGCATCCTCTTTTTGGTCCTAATAAGCAGAAAGGTAGATTAATTTGCTCCATTTTTTGATTGAAGTATTGTATTCTCCAAGGAAGCAAAAAATGGTACTTGGGTGGAGCAAGCTGAGTGGGTTTTCGCTTAGTAAACTGTGAAAAAAAAAGACAAAAAAAAGGCAATTCCCTTTACAACTCGGAGGGGCTCAAGTTCAATGCAAAGCTTTTTGGTATATTGGCACGATACTTCATCAACATAGAATTTCATGATCTATTTTTATATTCATTACTTTGACATTTACGTTGTTATGCAACCCCGTCATTTTCTACAATCTCCAACGACCAATATAAGTATTCTTATAATGAGCCTATAATCTGTGGGCATTTATCCTGGATCCGCTGACCTTATGTCGACCATATCATGTTGATTACATCTTCGCATTCTGCCTCCATTCCATGAAAAATCCTATCGTTCATTCCCCCACAATGACCAAGGCATTGCAAGAAGATCAATATCCAAACTTACATAGTTAGACTTGGTAAATCAACCGACGTAAATCCAAATATATTATCTAAAAAAACAAATAAAAAATCAAAGCAAAAACAAACAATGTTTGTATAAATAACATACCATTATGATGGACACATTTGAAAAGCTAACACAAATTCGTTAGAGATCTATGATATGGATTTATGGACAACTGAATTTGTTTTTGGGAACAAAGGGAATTAGATTTTTGTACAATTGAATTTGATTTCTCGAACAAAGGGAATCAGAGGTATGAAGAGAACGATCTGTTAGGTTTGAGGAAAAGTTTTGAAGGTCTCTATGCATGAAGAGGATTGAGGAGCCTTTTTTATATAAATTTTATCTTTGGATGAGTTTAGAGCGATGTACCTAAAACAAAGGAAATGCCTAGTCACTTCAGGCTTTTGGGCACGTACTATAAACCGCTTGAACCATGAAGATGTAAGTGATTCTTTTAAATCGGCAACATCATTATGCATCTATTTTTGACATCTCGAAAATCTATCAATTGCCAAAGACAGTACTTTAGAGACCACGACCGAATGAAAACACGACAACATAGCTAAATAATAGAATGTAAAATATTAACATATGTAAGCATCAATGTTGCAGAGCAGCATTATTATGCCATTGATAAAGAGCAAGGGCTGCAAGGCCCTAATCAATGCAAGGAACATGCAAGAAAGTACTAACTACATATAAAAGATTTCTATAATGGTAAGGGACACATATATTAGAAGATTGTAGAGTAATAATTTCTTGGTATTATCATTTTGTCATCTGGTGCTCCGTGCTCAAATAACACAATTCATGAAACTTAGAAATAGGCTTATACATGTATAAAGATCAAATGTATATAAGATACCTATTAACACACCTTCAGGCTGATCACCAATCACGATTTCTTGTGCATGAAATTTGCTTTTTTTATTTCCCCAACGATCTTTACAGTTGATGTAAATCCATAATGTCTTACAAATACTGCACTCATGGAGTTAGTGTCCTGCAAATTATTACTGCAATTATTAAAAATCCATATAGTAAAAGATTATAATTATTATTTTTATTTAATCATTAGAGCAGAAATAAATAAAATCGAGGAACTAACCAAGTGTTTGCCCGAAAACCATATGGAAGATTACCAAACTGAAAAATAATCATAACGCAAGTTTCTCGTTACACACATGCAAAGTTAAATTATATCGGGTAATCAAGTATATGGCTAAACAAACATAATAATGTTACCTTATTATGCTCCACGTTGGCTTTCATCAATGCTTCATATGCCTGCATAAATTTCGATAATAAAGTAAATATTTACCCCATACAACCGTTGCTATTATTAAATGACTAAAATGGCACGAGAGCTGGTACATAAAAATAATAAGATGTAGCATACTAACATTAGCAAAAGCTTGGCTAAGCCGTTGGAGAAGATCCACCAAGGAATGATTTGCAAAAACTGCTTTCGTATGCCAATGATTGCTAAGTATTGGAATAGGTAGAAATTAATCACCGATTACTTACGATGATTTGGTCATTTTTTTTTTCATTTCAAGTAGACATACTGGACAAATGGGTTGTATAACAAAATAACTTACATAGAAAATGGGTCAAACTGGCTGTTTGCCAATCATTGAAATAAGTATAACAATCACATATCATGTGGAAAAGCAATACAGTTATAACGTGTTTTAGTTGAATACTACAACTCTCATTGCTAGAAATGTTACATCTGCTATTAATCTATTTGTGTCTATAAAGCTACCTATGCAACTTGTTATTCTTTCTCGTGTATGTTGCTTGTTTGCCATCTTTCCCAAGGCTTTCAGTTTGATAGTTTCAAGATACAAAAAAGATACTGATGCTTATACTCTCCCGCTCTCATCATAATCCAGGCATGAGAGAAGTTGCTATTTTATGCATCGAGGTTGCTTACCATTTGTGGGGTAGTCTGTTCAAGTGTTCTGGTGTCAAAGAGCGAGCCAAATACACATCTATCAAACCAAATCAATACAAACCTAAAAGTTTCATAGCATATTTATAAACAAAATAGCTCATCTATAAGCACAAATAGGATACGTTAGTTTTTACAGGATGCAACACAAACACAATTCCAACATGCATTATGAGAACAGTTTTAGATTTGTTCATCTCTTATTTAGATAGGATAGATGCGTGCATGTCTGAGGAATAAGTGTGAGAAAAATGGACAGACCCTCATCACTTTTCCATTGTGAGTGATGTTAAACTAACTCCTTGCAACACATCATCTTTTATAATGTTTGACGAACAATATTTTTTAGTTACCAAAAACAATGGATTTTCAGTGATTTGCATATCACAGTGGTAAGATGGTTTTATGATTTATACATTCTTAGCAAGAGCGACTCATATGATCTAATATGTTGAGAGTATGTCAATTTTAATAATATTACTGGATGTCAGATGACCGAAGCTAAAAACTTGTAAATTAACTGCTCATATTGAAAGCCACATGATAGATATGGCATTCGCTACATGAATGAAAGTGCGAATAAAATATCTGATGCTGGTTTAGGGACACCAAAGAACAATTCCATCATTCTTCTTGCTTACAATGGACCCGCGGGTATGTGACTTGCTATAGAAAATTTTGAGAATCATGCAGGTATCCTGTTTGTGTAAGGAAAAATAAAGTGGGCCTGTTTGTGCTTATAGATGGGGCGCGCAGATGGGTCGTGCAGGTTAAAAGTTACCAAGGTCTCTTTCTAATTCTAACCATATGTAATGTAACACAATGGTTATTTTTACAGGATGCAAGACATGGTCATGATAATGATTGGGTTCAACCCAACCCAACCTAACATGCTCATCTTTGTCACCCCTAATCGTTCTACCGAAATTGCTTAAAAAACGTGTAATGCGTGAGAAGGTGATGAGTGCTTAATCACTCATCCTTTTTAGACCCAAAATCAGACCAAAAATACCAAATACTAACCAAAAATGCCAAGAGAACGTATGTTTTTGTATTTGTGTATGTGCAGGTACGGATATGTGAAAAATGAACAAAAACAAGACAAAACCGACAAAAACGAGCACGAGATTGGAAAAAGGTCTAAAGCCGGAGCCGGGGAAGCAAAATGATCAAGGAAAGCTCAAAATGTTATTAAAAGTCCTCAGAGATTCACAAAATTTCATAATTGGTCCCTGAGCAAAGTTTGAGTATTTGGCAGAATTAGTCCTCCAAGTTTCAGATATTTACAAAATTAGTCCCTTGAGGAATTTTCAAAGAAATATCAAAGTTAATCCTCCAAAATTCAGAAAGTTACAAGAATAGCCCTTGGAAAATATTTTGGATGAATGGCAGTTTTGGTCCCTACATTTTCAGGAAATACAACTTTGGTCCTTATGTAATATTACTCCTAAAAAATCCTTACACACCAAACCGGATTCACATAATAATTAACCCAATCCCTTTCCAAAAGCCCAAATGATAGAAACCAAAGCCCAATTACCCTTTATTATCACCCAGCCCACCACCATTAATTCCAACCCGATCCAGTCAACTAAACCGGTCAACCCTCACCCAAAATAATAAAAATACCCAATCTCACTCCCGCCCCCCAATTCGTTTTTTACCCAAAAAATTGTACTGTACATGGAACCCTAAAATCACCACAACCCATTTTACCTCAATTAAGTAATAATTACCCACTCATTGGGGCTTCTAGAAGGTGTCAGGCAGGACAGAGAATGTCAGAGGTGAACGTGGACCAATAGGAATACACACGCAGGATTGAGGTTGTCACATCATTTAATCCAAGGGTTGATATCACAAGCTTAGGGACCAAGGAGAGATCAAGGGCTTACATTCACTCAAACAAACACAAGGGTTGCGTGGATTGATGACCTGGACATCCAAGACCTCATCTCTCAGTAGCTATATAAAGCCGTCTCCTCACCTCATGTAACTCGTCCGATTTTTCATGTATTTAGAAAGGTTTTGACCACTTTTTAAGTTCTTGTCATTTAAATTTCAGCAATTTAAATTCAGTTTCAATTGTAGTTTAAGGCTTTGTACTCAGTTTTTTAATACAATTCAGTTTTTCATTTAGCTTATTGTCTTTAAATTTTGTTTATTGTTACTGTCTTTTAGTTTAAATTCAGTACTTATTTTATGTATTCCATTTATAATTCTGTTTCATTTGAATTGAGATAAATCCAAAAAAAAAATTAAAAAAAATAAATAAAAAAATATAATTTCAATTGCAAATTCAAGTGTCATTTAGATCAATTACTGTTTCATTCAAGCTTCTATCAATTTATAAATAGGTTTTGTAAGTTAAATTTGTCATTCACTCCCAAAAAGCACAAAAGTCAACAGAAGTCAACCTTAGCTTATTTCAATAAGCAACAGCTTATTTGGAGTTAAAAGGCAGCCAATAGGAGCTTTTGGCCTGTCTTAGAGACAGGCTGTGTGGGATTGCCTCTCTGTTTGGCTGAGAGGTAGTAGTAAGTCTCGTTTTATTTTTCCTAGCTTAATTTTGCACCATTTATATTTCTAGTATAGATCTGTTTAATCTGTTGTTTATTGTTCATTTTCAGTTTAATTTAGTTTATTCTAGTTGGTTTGATACTAATACAAGTAGTTTGCATAGTTTGGATTGTCTACTGTTCCATTGCCCTTCATACTCTTTGATCTGTGTTATCTGAGTATCTGATGTTGCTGTGATATAGTGCATCTGAGATCTGTGTTTCATTGGTATTTTTGGATCTGTGTTGGAACTTAGTTTGAAATTTGTAGTATTTTGGATTGAGTTGAGTTTGATTCTAGTGGATATTAGTATAGACTGTCACTATAGTGGTGTTTGGATCTACTGTTTTACCGAAATTGGTGTTGGAGCTTTGATGTTAATTCTGCATAAGTCTTCTCATATAGGATTTGATGGTTTCAGTGAGTAGAATAATTTAGTAGAAGTCAATATTTAGTTTTAACACAAAATCTGTTTGCATAAGTAGTTAAGTCATTAACATCTTGTCACTTTTCTAAACCATTTCAGCAGCTCATCTGTTTCATTAGGTTCTCTTTAGTACTCCATAGCTGCTCATCTAGATTAGCTTATTGATTAAAATTTGGTTCTATTAATAGTCTTTGGTGTAAGCTTTTCATAACTTAGCTTGTTTTGGGATTTGAAATCTGTTTGATAGACGAAAAATTCCCTGCTAGCAAGTCCCTTTGGACTGAATTTGCCCTACTGTTCATACCCTGATCCAGAATTTCCGTCCCAACAAGCCATTTACTAAGATTCTCTCATAAGCTCATTTTAGCTGATCTTTGTTTTCTTTGGTAGCCTATAGCTTAAGCTTTTCAATTCTAAGTTTTGATTTCGTTTAGGAGCTTGTTCATTAGTTATTTTGCAGCCTGCTAGTTCACCTTGTGGTCTATTTAGATTAATTGCTGACTGTCCTTGCTTATTATTCATTGTAAGTTTAATTGATTGTTACAATTGGACTGTTAAGCTAGAAGGAAGATTAGTTTAAGCTGTCTTGTGAACTTAATGCTTATTGGTCACCACTGCTTATTTCATTTAGAGCTTATTTGAGCTGTTTGGTGCCACACTTGTGTTCTGTTACTTCTTAGCTGAGTATTGTTGCTATTTTGAATTCATTTGAGCCTAAAGTTGCATTCCTAGTTGAGTTTGAGTCATCAGCTTATTTGTTGGCCCATCGGCTTATTCATTAAGTGCTTATTATACCCATTTGTGCCTTTATTCTGGTTTCTGAGTACTATTTGGCTTAAATTCTGTTCCTATAAGCATTTTTGAGTCAATAAATCAATTGGTCAAAGTCTTGGGTCAAAAAAAGTCAAAGTGCTTATCAAATAAGCAATCCAAATAAGTTGTTTTCAAGCTTTTCAGCACTTTCCTAGCTTATTTCAGTTTCAAAATTTTTTCTCAAGCTCATTTTAATATTTTAGATTTTCTGTAATTTTTTCAAATTTTTCTGAGTCGATTTACTATTTTTCTTATTTTCTTTTCATTTATAATCAAAATTTAATACTTTTTAATTAATAAAAAAATTCAAAAAAATCAGAAAAATCCCAGAAAAATCCAAAAATATTTTAGAAATTTATTTTCATTTATTTTAGAATTTTAGAAATTTATTTTGCATTTTTCCCATTTATTTTGAATTTATTTTGAAATTTTAATTAGTTTTAATACTTTTTAATTCCTAAAAATTACACAAAAAGCCAAAAAAATTAGTTTTTAGTTTTAAAATTACTTTTTAGTCATTTTATAATTTTCAAAATTTAATTTTTATTTTTCTCACTTTATTTTCATTAGTTAAATTAGTTTTTAATTCATAAAAAATAAATAAAAAGTCAAAAAAATATTTTTCTTTTTCTTAAAATTTTCTTTTATCAATTTTAATTTTTGAAAATTATTTCCAAGTCCGTAGGAGTAGCGTAGCTTAAAAGTCGCGTTTTATTTCGTACGTTTACGTTTTATTTACGTTTTAGTTTACGTTTTCGATTTTACATTACGTTTCTAGTTACCTTATCTGACTTACGTGCTTAATTAGTTATTTGTGCTTCATTTACTTATTCCTTAGTGTAATCTCACAAAATCACTTTTTACCGTTTTCACGACACGTTTCACGATTCGGGAATTCGAAATTCCATTCACACCTTCGTTGGGACACGACCCGAGGAAATACTTTCCTAAGCATTTCTTCGGTAAAATAAAAACTATACTCAAAACGATTATATCAAAAATTTTGGCGCCGTTGCCGGGGAAGGTTGAAGTGAATTTTTTGTTTTCGTTTTTCGAAATTGTGTTTTGAAAACCTTCCTTGTATATATTTTCTATAAAACCAAAAAAAAAAATAAAATTAAAATCAAAAACACTTTTCCTAAAGTGTTTTCAAAAATACCCAAAAAATAATAAAGTTACAGCCTCGTCTCGACCGAAAGGAAGAGCGTTGTAAACCAAATAAGCTTCTCAATATAACAACGCGTGAAATTAGTTGCTAGTCGGATTACTTTAATTCTACAACCGAATAAGCGGAAAATACGGATAGCTTTGACATTAAATTGCAAGCTGAAGAGATATCCATTCTTCTCTCCCGTTCCGTCGCGAGTAGATTTGAAGGAAACGATTTACGATTAACGTAACGTTTGAAAAACAAAAGAGAATAAAAGTTTTAAGTTTTTGAATTTTGTTTTCCAAAAATAAAAATACAAAAAGATTTTCCTTTTCTATTTTGATTTTCCTTTTATTTGATTTTATGATATCTAAAAACCAAAAATAATCTTCTTATCCTCTTATCATTTGATTCTTCTTCTTTAACCCTCTAAACCGATAATTCTTATGGATCCGACTTGTTTTAAATGTGGAGAACCGTTCTTTGAAGGTTCATGTGTTTGGTGTACGTGCGAACAATGTGGTAATGATATTCACGATGGAGTTTGTTTGTTTGTTTTGTAATACTCCCGAGTATGTTCGAAACACAATCATTCAAAACGTTCCTGATTACTATCCAACACCACCGCCGTCTCCGTTCACTTGCTTTAATTGTGGAAACCCATCCGACGAGGGATTATCGTGTGGGCAATGTTTTTGTAACCAATGTGGATACGTGAATTGTATATGTTACGCCCCAAGTGCTGAAACGTCTTACGCTTGTGATACGAGTTTTGATAATTATCCTCAAAACGATTTCAATCATTATTTTCAAAACTTTTATGAGCAAGTACCATATTACAATTATGATTCGTTCCAAAGTTCATCAAATTTTGAAATTTGTGGGGGATCGTTTGAAAATTTTTATGAGCCGAATTCATGTTACGATTCTCATGGTTTTAACCAACCCCCACAAACTTCCGATTTTGCTAATAATATTTGTGAAATTAAATCAATGATCGAGAAGATAAAAGAGTTGGTAGCTAATCGTTATACGCATACTCCCGAGCCTCGTGAGAAGTCTATTGCAGAGTTACTTGCTGAAGAGAGAGCGTCTAATCCTTTCAAAAATTTTGTTTACTATGATTCCGACGACGATGATGAAAATATTACGTTTGTTCTTAATCCTCACAAAGCTTCCGATGTTTCTCCCGTAGAACCCGAGGACTCTCTAAAAATGGGGGACGAGCATCTAAACACTATTCCGGCAACGGAATCAGACGAATTCAATAAGTCTAGTGTTGAGAACCTTGTCCCAATCCCAAGTGAGTCGGGGGAAATTTCTAATGGTGATTCTGAAATTGTTTCTGATACTTCTTATCCTTCTTTCACACCGGTTGAGAGGAGTGATGTCGTTTTAGACGAGATCGAGGCTTGTCTTGCTAACAATGATTCTAATCCGACGATTGTTGAAGACTCTAATTTTGATCCTGAGGAAGACATCCGTTTAATTGAAGAATTATTGAATGAAGAACCGTCAATTTCTCTCTCTCCGATTAACAATGAAGATTTTGATGAAGTTGAAAGTTATTCCGATTCTCACAATGAGTATACTACGAGTGATGAAGATTCTTGTGGAGATATCGATGATAATAATGAAGATGATGATGCGGAAATACAAGATGAAGTACTTCGTGACAAATTATCCAAAGTTTATCTTCTCATTTCTAAGATCGAGGCGTTGAATGATCCTCCGACTTTTTCTCCTATTCCCGATGTGGATAGTGATTTCTTACCCGAGCTTGAAATTTTTCGATTTGAAGAGACGAGTAGTGGCAATCCCACTATTCATGCTGATATCTCTCTTCCGGATTATGAGCGTTTTGATTTTAAAATTGATTTTGAGCTTATTTCCGATAATCCGTTACGTGACCCTTTTTTAGAGGATGCCGATCTATTTCCTGCTGCGGATGACTCGATACCGCCGGGTATTGAGAATGACGAGAATGACGTTCAAAGAAACAATATTTTCGATTTACCATTTTCTCGTCCACCTGCGAAACCACCGGATGTAGATTTGGAATCAGATACGAATGAAGTTATTTTTGGAGTGGTGGACGAGACTTATGATGATAATCCTGTGCTTGATATTTTACCCACCCAACCTACCCGTGATTCAGAAATCGACTTTGCTATTGTCATCCGGGTGTTTCAACCGTTCTTTACTTATCCCCTCATTTCTTCTCTTTTCCACTCCACCGGGAGTGAGGATACCGTTTTTGACCCCGGCATCTCCATTTGTGCCGGGTGTCCGTTCTATCTGCTCTCCCCAAGGACGAATTAATTCGGGGATCGAGTCAAGCTCATGTGACTCGGTAATCAAAAACAAGCGCTTCGTGGGAGGCACCCCATGCTTATCCATTTCATTTTCTATATTTTCTATTTTCTTTAATAACGTGACGTGAGGGGGGCGACCCTTTCCAAACTCGTGTTTTCGTGGTTGTTTATGAATGTTCAGGAATTTCCCCGAAGTTTGAGGACTCTCGTGCTCGTGGTTTGTCGTTCTCTCCACTCGAGTCTCATCCTTCGCTGCTCTTTCGGAAATTCACCATATCCAAAATCTTATCGACTAACGTTTATCTCTTGGCATACTTAATAAACGGCCTTAGATTTTATGTAGGATTACCTTTACCCTTAAAACATTGAGGACAATGTTTCACTTTAGTCTGGGGGGGTGAATCTTCGATTCGATTTGACCTGTACCATCGTCTGAGCTGTTTAACTTGCGCAACTCCGTTTTCCACCAAAAATTTTAAATTTTTGTCACCGCTTTATAATATAAAAAAAAAATGGAAAAATGAAAAAATATATGATATGAATAATAAGTTTTGACACCTTGTTTTGACTTTCCTACCGGCGAGAGTAGAAATAAATGTTCCGACTTGACCGGGCATGTTGAGCCCTAGCTCGTCTCCCTTAACCAAAATAATCATAAGATTATGGCTAAGCATCCGCGGATCTCATTGCTTGGGATTTTAAATTTGCGGAGATCGAGGAATGATAGAGTTTATTTAGAAGTTCCGGCTATACACGGATCGCATTACTGGGATTTAAAAAACCCACGAGAGGTACTTGTGGCCTCCTTGTTCCCATCAGCAACGTCACCAATAATAATAGATCTCTAGGATTAATTAAGGGTATACGGTTTGGGCAATACTTAGTTTTTTCTCGTTCCCAACAAAATCTCTGCATATTGGGGTTTGGTACACATAGGGGTACTGCCAGTGTTACGGTGAAATAGACTATTGCATCTTGCCGGTTCGCAGACGATGTTGTGATCTTAGTAAAGGCCGTAGGACTCGGGGTTTGGCATATGATTATAAATATCAATAATAATAGTCCAAAGCCAAATAAAAAGGTAGAGGAATCCAAAGCTATAAAAAAACAGCGGATAGAAATCCAAAGTCATAATAAAGCTCTTACATCTTGGCGGCTCATAAATCGTTGACTGTAAAAGAATAAAGGACTAAGGACCAAAGTATTATTAAAGTGCTTATGATTATGCAAAAATGCCAAGCTTCGACTCCGGGGGTTTCCCTAATAAAAAGCTTCCATTTCGGGTATCAAACATGGTATGTCTCGGTCGTAAATAAAAAGGGAGCCCCTACAAATCGTGTTAAATCAGAGACCTTCATGTGGACCCGATTTCTGTATGCATGGGTTTTCGAGGGAAAGTTTGGAAACTACTTAGCGTTCAAATTTTGTGCTGTTATCGGACTAACAAATATCAAAACGCGAAAATATGAAGCAATTCATTTCTCACAATTAAAATTTTGAGATACAAAACTTAGGACCTGGGAACAAGAGGTAATACACAAGTAACTTTTGTGGGCAGTGTTAGCATCTAACTTCTAGATAAACAATGATCTCGATTTTACGCTTAGTTTGGGAGCTTGTGAAAAATCAAGGATGACGATTTTTATTCGTACGGTCTCTTCTCTGTGATAAGTGTTTCTACTCGTTGACCCTGAAAGTTATCAACAGATAAGAATTGATAATGAAAGTCAAAGCAAACCGTCACATATATAAAAATGAAAAAGTACAAAAAAAAAAGTAGTAGTAGTTGTTATTCATGAAAATCGAAAAACGAAGCGTTTTTGAGAATAAATAATTTTACTATCTCTTTTGAACATCATTGCTACTTTACAACGTCAGTAAAGAGAGGTTTTGAAATTATTTATCTCTTAAGCGTGAGGTGATGACATTGCGTGAGGGCACGGCAATACCTTAGTCTGGGGGATTTTGATGAGTGCTTAATCACTCATCCTTTTTAGACCCAAAATCAGACCAAAAATACCAAATACTAACCAAAAATGCCAAGAGAACGTATGTTTTTGTATTTGTGTATGTGCAGGTACGGATATGTGAAAAATGAACAAAAACAAGGCAAAACCGACAAAAATGAGCACGAGATTGGAAAAAGGTCTAAAGCCGGAGCCGGGGAAGCAAAATGATCAAGGAAAGCTCAAAATGTTATTAAAAGTCCTCAGAGATTCACAAAATTTCATAATTGGTCCCTGAGCAAAGTTTGAGTATTTGGCAGAATTAGTCCTCCAAGTTTTAGATATTTACAAAATTAGTCCCTTGAGGAATTTTCAAAGAAATATCAAAGTTAATCCTCCAAAATTCAGAAAGTTACAAGAATAGCCCTTGGAAAATATTTTGGATGAATGGCAGTTTTGGTCCCTACATTTTCAGGAAATACAACTTTGGTCCTTATGTAATATTACTCCTAAAAAATCCTTACACACCAAACCGGATTCACATAATAATTAACCCAATCCCTTTCCAAAAGCCCAAATGATAGAAACCAAAGCCCAATTACCCTTTATTATCACCCAGCCCACCACCATTAATTCCAACCTGATCCAGTCAACTAAACCGGTCAACCCTCACCCAAAATAATAAAAATACCCAATCTCACTCCCGCCCCCCAATTCGTTTTTTACCCAGAAAATTGTATTGTACATGGAACCCTAAAATCACCACAACCCATTTTACCTCAATTAAGTAATAATTACCCACTCATTGGGGCTTCTAGAAGGTGTCAGGCAGGACAGAGAATGTCAGAGGTGAACGTGGACCAATAGGAATACACACGCAGGATTGAGGTTGTCACATCATTTAATCCAAGGGTTGATATCACAAGCTTAGGGACCAAGGAGAGATCAAGGGCTTACATTCACTCAAACAAACACAAGGGTTGCGTGGATTGATGACCTGGACATCCAAGACCTCATCTCTCAGTAGCTATATAAAGCCCTCTCCTCACCTCATGTAACCCGTCCGATTTTTCATGTATTTAGAAAGGTTTTGACCACTTTTTAAGTTCTTGTCATTTAAATTTCAGCAATTTAAATTCAGTTTCAATTGTAATTTAAGGCTTTGTACTCAGTTTTTTAATACAATTCAGTTTTTCATTTAGCTTATTGTCTTTAAATTTTGTTTATTGTTACTGTCTTTTAGTTTAAATTCAGTACTTATTTTGTGTATTCCATTTATAATTCTGTTTCATTTGAATTGAGATAAATCCAAAAAAAAATTAAAAAAAATAAATAAAAAAATATAATTTCAATTGCAAATTCAAGTGTCATTTAGATCAATTACTGTTTCATTCAAGCTTCTATCAATTTATAAATAGGTTCTGTAAGTTAAATTTGTCATTCACTCCCAAAAAGCACAAAAGTCAACAGAAGTCAACCTTAGCTTATTTCAATAAGCAACAACTTATTTGGAGTTAAAAGGCAGCCAATAGGAGCTTTTGGCCTGTCTTAGAGACAGGCTGTGTGGGATTGCCTCTCTGTTTGGCTGAGAGGTAGTAGTAAGTCTCGTTTTATTTTTCCTAGCTTAATTTTGCACCATTTATATTTCTAGTATAGATCTGTTTAATCTGTTGTTTATTGTTCATTTTCAGTTTTATTTAGTTTATTCTAGTTGGTTTGATACTAATACAAGTAGTTTGCGTAGTTTGGATTGTCTACTGTTCCATTGCCCTTCATACTCTTTGATCTGTGTTATCTGAGTATCTGATGTTGCTGTGATATAGTGCATCTGAGATCTGTGTTTCATTGGTATTTTTGGATCTGTGTTGGAACTTAGTTTGAAATTTGTAGTATTTTGGATTGAGTTGAGTTTGATTCTAGTGGATATTAGTATAGACTGTCACTATAGTGGTGTTTGGATCTACTGTTTTACCGAAATTGGTGTTGGAGCTTTGATGTTAATTCTGCATAAGTCTTCTCATATAGGATTTGATGGTTTCAGTGAGTAGAATAATTTAGTAGAAGTCAATATTTAGTTTTAACACAAAATCTGTTTGCATAAGTAGTTAAGTCATTAACATCTTGTCACTTTTCTAAACCATTTCAGCAGCTCATCTGTTTCATTAGGTTCTCTTTAGTACTCCATAGCTGCTCATCTAGATTAGCTTATTGATTAAAATTTGGTTCTATTAATAGTCTTTGGTGTAAGCTTTTCATAACTTAGCTTGTTTTGGGATTTGAAATCTGTTTGATAGACGAAAAATTCCCTGCTAGCAAGTCCCTTTGGACTGAATTTGCCCTACTGTTCATACCCTGATCCAGAATTTCTGTCCCAACAAGCCATTTACTAAGATTCTCTCATAAGCTCATTTTAGCTGATCTTTGTTTTCTTTGGTAGCCTATAGCTTAAGCTTTTCAATTCTGAGTTTTGATTTCGTTTAGGAGCTTGTTCATTAGTTATTTTGCAGTCTGCTAGTTCACCTTGTGGTCTATTTAGATTAATTGCTGACTGTCCTTGCTTATTATTCATTGTCAGTTTAATTGATTGTTACAATTGGACTGTTAAGTTAGAAGGAAGATTAGTTTAAGCTGTCTTGTGAACTTAATGCTTATTGGTCACCACTGCTTATTTCATTTAGAGCTTATTTGAGCTGTTTGGTGCCACACTTGTGTTCTGTTACTTCTTAGCTGAGTATTGTTGCTATTTTGAATTCATTTGAGCCTAAAGTTGCATTCCTAGTTGAGTTTGAGTCATCAGCTTATTTGTTGGCCCATCGGCTTATTCATTAAGTGCTTATTATACCCATTTGTGCCTTTATTCTGGTTTCTGAGTACTATTTGGCTTAAATTCTGTTCCAATAAGCATTTTTGGGTCAATAAATCAATTGGTCAAAGTCTTGGGTCAAAAAAAGTCAAAGTGCTTATCAAATAAGCACTCCAAATAAGCTGTTTTCAAGCTTTTCAGCACTTTCCTAGCTTATTTCAGTTTCAAAATTTTTTCTCAAGCTCATTTTAATATTTTAGATTTTCTGTAATTTTTTCAAATTTTTCTGAGTCGATTTACTATTTTTCTTATTTTCTTTTCATTTATAATCAAAATTTAATGCTTTATAATTAATAAAAAAATTCAAAAAAATCAGAAAAATCCCAGAAAAATCCAAAAATATTTTAGAAATTTATTTTCATTTATTTTAGGATTTTAGAAATTTATTTTGCATTTTTCCCATTTATTTTGAATTTATTTTGAAATTTTAATTAGTTTTAATACTTTTTAATTCCTAAAAATTACACAAAAAGCTAAAAAAAATTAGTTTTTAGTTTTAAAATTACTTTTTAGTCATTTTATAATTTTCAAAATTTAATTTTTATTTTTCTCACTTTATTTTCATTTGTTAAATTAGTTTTTAATTCATAAAAAATAAATAAAAAGTCAAAAAAATATTTTTCTTTTTCTTAAAATTTTCTTTTATCAATTTTAATTTTTGAAAATTATTTCCAAGTCCGTAGGAGTAGCGTAGCTTAAAAGTCGCGTTTTATTTCGTACGTTTACGTTTTATTTACGTTTTAGTTTACGTTTTCGATTTTACGTTACGTTTCTAGTTACCTTATCTGATTTACGTGCTTAATTAGTTATTTGTGCTTCATTTACTTATTCCTTAGTGTAATCTCACAAAATCACTTTTTACCGTTTTCACGACACGTTTCACGATTCGGGAATTCGAAATTCCATTCACACCTTCGTTGGGACACGACCCGGGGAAATACTTTCCTAAGCATTTCTTCGGTTAAAAACTATACTATAAAATGACTATATCAGAAGGTTTACTTACAGTGGGCGCTTTGATAACGTATATACTCTCTTGAGTGTTTCAACATTCACTTAAGTCTTTTTTTTAGCAGACCAGTTAATCTGCATTTCATGAACCGGAACTTTTTTGGTTCCCATAGCCTTTAATGCATCTCTTTCACTTGCGAAAAGAAAGGGTGGCAAAGTAAACACCAAAAGTAAGAATTAGTTAACAACACAGTTAAAAGTTGCAAAGTATAATATCGTACATAGATACCATCCAATCTGGAGTATATTATTCTTGAGGTACATATGGAGATATTCAACCCTTACTACCAGGTTTAAGAGCTGAGTTATATTTTGCTCATCTTTTGATGAAAGATCTGTGTTCATCATAACTTGTCGAACCTCGTTCGTGCTCACAAGAATTTCAACAGCCCCGAGTAACTTTTAAAATCAAGTAATGTTCCTAAATCATAAGCCAAACTCAAGAAAAGGAACCAGATACATTCTCAAACTATATTCAGCGATCTAACCAAGTTCAGCGTCCAATTTGCTCAAAGTAAACATAAAAAAGTCTTTTGTCGTTTTAGTTAAAAGTGCCTTAAATTCATTAGGTTGCTTTGCGGAACTCATGTTTTCATCTCCCGTCTCCCTATAATGATCTTTCATTACATATTAAAGATGAGCTACAAACAACTACGATGAACAACGAAAAGCTTATGTGGATATATCTACAATTCTAGCATCATAATCCAACTACATACATAAAAATTTTCATCATTAATTTATCCGAAACAAAACATACAAAGTGAGTAAGTGACCGCTTAAACTAAAATTACCAGCGCTAATGGGATTCATCATGTGCCATACTTACAAAAAGGCTTTTTTAACATAATTAGTTTAACTATATGTACACAAACCAAAACATTATTATTCAATATCACACATACTTAAGTAAAATTTGTTACAAAGTGAACCAATTCTTTCAGGTCTTTCAATTCTTTCACAAAGGAAACCAAACAGTTATAGAATTAAGTCGTTTACCAACCGTTTGTTTACGTGAATTATAATATATAAACATTTGAGTTACATAAACTCAACTATAATCATAATGGAGGATTATGCACATCCCATCCTAAATATAATTTGTCCCAATAAGAAATATACGAAGATTATTTAACCAAAATCCCTTAAGCTTACTAAACAAAGTTAAGCATTATGCACAAAACATTTGTTAATGGGCATGACATAAAGATTTACCTATCTAGAAGAAACTTATTTTTCTTGACATTGTTTCATAAAGATCAAATCTTAGTTTGATAAACAAACTTTCAAACACCCATGATGCGAAAAGAACTAAACTCTATATAAACAGTTACCATCACTTACCACAAAGATGAAAACTGCATAAACATTTACCATCGAATTTACACAAAATTTTGATTCCTAAGTTTGAGGATACATAACATACAAATCATCGGACATTAGTTGCATCCCTGCAAACACCAATCAACAAAATTAAATCGAATTAAAGTTTAAAAATGAATTGAAAAAATTAGATTAGACAATCTGATCACATCTTGTGATTTTATGCATCATAACATAGCAAACCCTCAATGTTTAATTGATCCTTATTAATAACCTGGATCGTGAAAGAAAAATAGCAATCGAGTACTCACCCAAATTTAGATGATAGAGGTGGGTTTTAGGGGAAAGAGTGGCTATTATCATTGATCATCTTCATCGATCCTTCGTTTCGATTCATGGATGTATTTGGTACCTTTGTATTTAAATAGTTTTTTCGGTTCCATATTTTGGAGATGTTGATTAGAGTGTTATGAGAAGGAAAAATCTTTTAGTGGTTGAATCAAGACCATACCGCTTATTATTTAAAATTTACACTTTAACCATAGAATTATGAAAAGTTGCCCCGAAGCCCATGTGTATTTTCGGGTTTTCTATACGTGTGAGTATTAAAACGAATTTTTATAAAATTTTGGCCAAATTTGGAAATAATTAGGTTTAATTATTTTTAAAAATCCAAAAAAAAAAATCAAATTAAAAAAATTATTACTAAATCAGGTATGAATTGATTTTTTTGAAATGAAAAAATTCCAATAGGGGTTTTATTTTATTATATAAAAGATTTAGCCGTATTTAATATTCAAACCCTTGTACCCATAAATTAAACTTTTTAATAGAATAACACGAGTCCTTATTTAAAAAAAAATATATTCTAATGGATGAAAATCTAAAACTAACGATATTAAAACTAATTCGCATATTTACCAAATTTTGTAATTTTTAATGGATGAAAGTCTAAAAATTAAGACTAATACTCATGTAATTTTAAACAAACTTAATATTATAAATTATAAGGGGTATAAAGTGTAAGGGGTTATTTGTGTTATTTCTAAAGTTATTAAAAAAATGGAAACTTAATTTTACACTTATCTCTATATAATTTATTTAAAATTCAACCACTAAAGTTTTATTAATTACTTTCTCTTGTTTTTTAGTTTTAGTTTTTATAAATTTGACACCTATATTTTTATATATTTTTTTTTCTTAACCAAATTTCTCTACCACATTTATTAAGTTTGACTAAAATCAATTTAATTTTGACTTTCTATTGACCAATCATATTGCTCGATTTCACATACGTGGCAAAATTGAGCTCTCCTATTGGTCTAATTTTTTTTTCAATGAGAAGGGATCTGTAAAAACACTCCGAAATGATGTAATTCTTTTATTATATAAAAGATTATAAATCCATCTACAAAATTAATATGAATTTATAAATTAGTTTTGTTTAGTTATTTATTTACATTATATTAGTTTTATACTATTATATAATGGAAGCGGTTTTGTTCGGTTTTTACGGTTTGGTTTTTGGACAAAAACCGAAACCGAACCGAATTTTTCGGTTTTTGAAAAAGTAAAAACCAAACCTTCGGTTTTTAGTTTCGGTCGGTTTTTTCAGTTCGGTTTTTTTGGTTTTCGGTTTTTTCGGTTTCTTTTGCTCACCCCTAGTTTTAAATTAAGTGTTCATATTTTATTTCAACAATGAAATAAGATTTTAGCGAGTAAAAATAATATTTGATTGGTAGAAAATATAGTTATTAAATTCTAAAATTTTGTGTATGATATAAACGAACAATTAATATGAGACGGAAGTAGTAAAGTAAAAAGATACGGCAAAACTCCTACTCCGGGTATACTAGTATCCATACCCACATACCCTTTTAAAAGTATAACAACATGTCTTGAATAACCAACCGACCAAACTTGACAATGTGTGGGTGTTGAATAGATGATGATCACAAAGCCTGCCTTCTTTTAATCGAGCCGCCAACCACTTGACACCTATTAAGAAACTTCTCGAAATAACTCAAATTTACTATTCCTTTTATTTTACGTACCTTCTCGTTCCTTCTTTCCTACTTATTTCATTTCCATTTTCTATTTCCCATTTCCCTTTCTTTATCCTCTCAAAAAATAAAAAAAATACGAACCTTCTAGATCTACCACCACACATGCATTCACAAACCCTGATTTTATCATAGGTATTAATTTGTATTAATTCATTTTTAGATTATATATATATCTTAGCCAAACTTTTGATTGATTGTTGTTGTTATATGTTGTGGTTCAGCTGTTTTTATATATGGCTCCTCCCCCTGTGGAGTCGTCAGACGCGGCATCTAGATCTTTGCCGACACCTTTTTTAACAAAAACGTATCAGCTTGTCGATGATAAAGCTATTGATGATATAATCTCTTGGAACGAGGATGGATCTACTTTTATTGTTTGGAATCCGACTGAATTTGCCAAGGATTTGCTTCCTAAATATTTTAAGCATAATAATTTCTCCAGCTTTGTTCGTCAACTTAATACCTATGTAAGTCGCGGTTTTTCTGAAAGCAGTCTCTTTATTTATTTATTTTAATTTATATTATATTTGATAGCTGAGTTCTTTCTGAAAGCAGTCTCTCTACTATTGATTAGGATAAACTGTTATTGCTATGATTTTTATTACTTGTATTGATTGAATGAGTTAATTTAATGATGTAAGTTCTTATATAAAAAACATCATCTAATATCTGATATTATGTACATATGTATATATATTACATGTATATAGAATAGTTTATAACGTTGTGTTAAGCAGTCTCTTTATTTTAATATAAATGTGCTGTTATGATTTGAATCTAATTATGTATTTAATTTTTAGGGATTTAGAAAAGTTATGCCAGATCGTTGGGAGTTTTCAAACGATTGTTTTCGCAGAGGCGAAAAGCGACTATTATGCGATATACAACGCCGTAAAATAACCGCAACAACACCAGCACAGCCACCAGCTACACCACAAGCCGTGGCACCTCCAGCGGCAGTTACAGTGGCTGCAGTAACATCTCCACCCCCTCGAATAGTCTCTCCAAGCGAATCAGGCGAAGAGCAAGTCATATCGTCTAACTCGTCTCGCGGCGGGGGTGCTACAGGTGGTTTAGCACGAGATACTGCTAACGGTGGAACTAACTCTGAGCTCGCTGGCGAAAACGAGCGATTACGAAAAGAAAATGTTCAGCTTAATAAAGAGCTTAGCCAAATGAAGAATCTATGTTCAAATATTTATGTTATGATGTCTAATTACGCGACGGATAAACCGTCCGAAGGTAGTAGCTCACAACCTTCGCAGCCTTCACAACCGACTCCAACAACCGTTTTGAAACCGTTAGATTTGTTACCGTTAAAGCGGTTAGCGGAAGAGTGTATAGCTAACTCGCTTAACGGTGATGGTAATAGTAATAATAATAGTAATGGTAGGAATGGTTTAGAAGGAACGGAATCAGATGAGATGAGCCCTAGGTTATTCGGCGTGCCAATAGGCTTGAAAAGGTTAAAAGAAGGGGGATCTGGTGAAGCTGCAGCTACAGAACAATATAGCGAGCTGCAGCTTCAACAGCCCGGGTCAGATGTGAAATCAGAGCCGTTGGATCAAAATGGATCCAACGGCAGTAGTAGCGTAGATAATCATGAATCTACGTGGAGGATGAGGCAATGAAAAGTGTAGAAATATGGTAAAGGTTGTTTTGAGATTGGCACGTGCTAGAGAGAGAGAGATGAGTCACGTGTCATGCATTGTCTAGAACCATGTACCAGAAGTTTCCTAGACTTTTTTTGGGCTTTCAAATGATGAATTTTAGTTCAAGGAAGAGGAAAAATGTATCATTTTTTTATTGTAGGAAAACAAGAATGTATATATTTTTGTTATCCAGAACGTTATCATAAAGATTTGAGAATCCGCTTTTGTGAAAAAGTCAAGATAGTTTTAGTGAAGTGGAACCATTCAATCAACTAGTGGCAACTTGTTTATAGTTTTCCTTGTACTTTACATATTTGGCCTATGATTGATATCTTGTTTTCTATGTTTGGTTCTGTTTTCTATTGATAATAGCATTTTTGACATGTTTATAGGTAAAACATCAACACAAAACAAGTTTAACACAAAAATATATTTTTGAAGAAATGAAGTCTTATATTAGAGGGTTGTTGCACAAATAACTGATACCTGTATTTAAGCCAAGATTTGCTTTGCACAAACAATATCACCCAAGTTTTATGGCGTGCGATATGAAGGAGGTAGGACGCACATCTCTCTACTTAAGGCCAGGTAAGAAAACTGTTTTCGGAGAAATCACCTGCGTAAGATTTGCTTTACTGTCTTTAAATGATGACATCAACTTTCTGTTACGGTTTATAGTTGACGAGCATATGAAACCGACACCGTGTAAACCAAAATAAAGATTAGACACATATTTGCGTACGCAAAGATGAGATGTATATCATGTGACTGCTTTGCATTAAGAACATCAAATGCAGGCTGTGAGATATGTTCAAATACTTTATCCTTGGACTGACTGGTCGAGATCAACACGAGGATTTGTGGTTAGTTGGCTTGTATGGTCACGCTTTAGAGTCAGCCTAGACATAAATCATTCGTGTCGGTTGGCTTATTTATCACAACTACTCTACTTTGTAGGTCATGGTTGATGTTGTTAAAAGAAGGAAATGTACCACAATAGTAATATGAACTACTCCCTCCGTCACAAATTATAATCCCTCCGTCTCAAATTATAAGTTCACTTTAATATTTCATAAAGTTTAAGAAAAGTGGGGCTCTTACAATATTAACCAATAAAATTTCATTCTCACTCATTTACAAACATTTGATTGGTTGAAACTAAAAGTGAACATTAATTTTGGGACAACGAAAAATAGCAAAACGGACTTATATTTTGGGACGGAGGGAGTATAAAATATCCAGCTAAAATTATAATGTCTTAGGATGTCAAGTTTCCTACTACATGTGCAATTTTCAGGTGGTTATCCACCACTTGGTGTTAATTCAGGCAAAAGTTAGGCAGTTGGATGGAATTGTCAAAATTATGGACTATAGAATTTATTTATCATTATTCATTGCCGTTGAATGGTATATATGTTGAATAAGCAAAAAGAATTTCGTCCCTTAACTACGAATCAAGTGGTTTTGCTTCATGTACATTTTTATACCGTGACTATCAGCAACTGTAATCTATCTCTTAACATTTGTTTCTTTAGATTTGAATCCGGAAAATGTAGTTTGTGATGAAAACTTGACAGATGTTTATATCTCTTGGTAACGTTAAACATACATCTTACAATCACTAACCATTTACAAAGTTGGAGTGTTAAGGATATAATGGATTATCAAAGATAGATGGAGACACACAAAGCAATGCTTAAGGCAACAATTAATATGCATATAAAAAGAAAGTTGGACTTTGTTAAATCAAAATGACATATATTATATTATAAATATATTAAAAAGGCGGGATTTTACTGTAGCAAGCACTGTAACTAAACAGTGAAATGCGTGAGTTCGGTACTGTAGCACCGCTACTGTAGCAACAAATTTTATTTTATTTTATTTTATTTTATTTTTAATTTAGTCCATAAAAATTTTTTTCCTCGACCGTTTTATTTCGATTTTAGCTTAGACACAACATTCTCGCAACAACGCGCGGGTATCTTATAAAAACATTAGGTAAAAAAAAATACAAAATTCTATTATAAACAGTGTAAACCAAAAAACACAAAATGTACAAATACTATATTCCAAAACACGCCCGCAGCATCGCGCGGGTTTACCCGCTTGTTTAAGTTAATTTTTATGTCCATTTTAAATGCATAACTACTTTAAATATAAAAATAATAGATTATTTAATGTGTTTTAAGCATTCTCATGTGACATTGTTTAGCAACAATTAAAAATTTACTGTGATCTATACTATATATAAAGAATCTTGGACTCTCTTTTCAAAAAAAATTCAGACTTACAACACTTTATACAAGGTGTACAACACCTTAGTGCACAAAATTTTCAGACTTACAACACTTTAAGCACAGTGTACAATAAAAAATAGCACGAACACAAATTCAGACCAAAATTGTATCAATTCTACATTAATAGCATTAAAAACACTCCCTACTCTAAAATTACAAGTATTTAAGCACAATGTACAACTCTCCCATTCATATAAATTCCAAGCCATTTTACAATACATAAACTTTATTATAACAAAATTTACATAATAAATATTAACAACAATTTTAAAAATAAAGCATATTATTCATGTATCCATATCCATAGTTGTCTGATCTTGTTGGTTCGATCATTTTCTGCATTGGTGTTTGTTGACTTCTGAATGGGTCGCCACATATAAATAACAGGGGCAACGGTGTTTGATTTGGATGCTTCCCCATGATGAAGCTGCAAAAGTGCGTGTACGGATTAATAAACGATTGCCGATAAGACAATGATATACGGCAATAATAACAAAAAACAAAAACGTTAGATCTAAAAAAAACATATGGATCTATATGGATTTATAAAAAAAAAACTATAAATCTACGAAAAAAAGGTTAACGAGATCATGTTTTTAACACAAAAAGAATCGGCAAAATAAAAACGGGAAAAGGAGAAGGGTGCGTGAGGTATTACCGAGTAGAAAGGAGGTCGTGGTGAAGCGGTGGCAGCAGCGGTTATGTGGTGTTTGGGTGTCAAACGAGCGCGTCGAGCGCTAAAAAACTCCAGAAATGGTAAAAATGGATCGATCTATCGATTCGGGGAGTTAATATTTTGGCCGAAAAATTTTCCGATGACAGAAGGTGGCGGCCGGCGAGCAGTGGTGGTCCGGCGATGTTGTAGAGAGAGAAAGGAGTGAGTGTGGGAGATGTGTTTATTAAAAGTAAGGTAGAGAGAGAGAGAGAGAAAATGTGATGTTTTATAAAAATGGGAGGGACTAAAAATGGACAATCAAAACAAGAAGGGTTGGAGTGAAAGAAAGAGACGGAGGGGCTTAAGTGTCAAAGTAGTAAAACTTTTAGAATATTAACTGTGGGACCAATTTGACGTACCATACGAGCTCGAAGAATTATAAAACTTGCGCCATTGTTCTCGAAATAAGTTTTCCAATAAGAACGAATATAAATACGCATAACTCTCACAAATTCAATTTATTTGGCAAATTCGATTCGTTTCGTGCTTTTTAGGTTGTGCCTGCTCTATTTATTTGTCAAATTCGATTCGTCACTAATACAAACCATAACGCACATTATACAAATATTCAAGCCTGAATGGGCTTTAGCTTGAACGGGCGCGGGCCAAACGGGCTCGAGCCCGAACGGTCAAGAACCAACGAACTCGAGCCCGGACGAACATGGGCTAAACGAAATTCTTGATATCCGTAAATTTATGATAAAAAAAATATATATGATAAACTAAAATACAATTCACCGAAAAATTATATTTCAGGGTACCCGCCGCCACAACGCGCGGGTACCCTGCTAGTATCTTTGGTAAGATAAACTAACTCTCATATCATTCATTTTCTAAACGAATACATGTAAGTTTGTAAAGGCCCAGCCCATTATCAGATCCAAATCCGGTGTTGAAAAGCCTAATAGTTTAAAATTAGGCCTGATTTCATTTTCCGTTAAAATGAAGGGTCACGATACTATTGAAAGAGTTTGCATTATCTTTTTGTTTAGAAGAAGGAAAATATATATATATATATATATATATATATATATATATATATATATATATATATATATATATATATATATATATATATATATATATATATATATATATTATACTTTTGGTGATCATTCGTATGATCAAACAAGTTATTGACCTACTTCTTATCTTACGTTTTGATTATTGGTACATATGTGTTGTTGGAATAAAATGTTGCATATTTCTTAACTTATCATCCCACATGGATAGAGTTGTGAACTCTTTATATTTCCAATTGTAAAGGTTAAGTTAAATAGGCAAGATAACTGTGACAAGGCTTTGTTTGTCGCATATTTCTTGATCTGTAGTTATATGAAACATGAATAAATGCAAACAATAATTTGTTTGTTATGTCTTTCTTGTTTTTTAGCTGTTACTTAAATCATATAAACACCATATATATTTTATTTTATTATTATTATTATTTTTAATATATACTACATGAATACCCGCGTAGAGCGAGTGTTTAATGATAAATAATTATATTAGTGAACTTGTTTTTTGGGCGGAAATTTAAAAAAAAAAAAGTTTGTCGAAAGTATATAACAATGCATATCTATAGAAAAATGATTTAATTCTCATCGCGATGGTATTTTTTTTTAAGCTTGAAGATTTACCGTTTACAATATATTTTGTTTTAAAAAAAAAGTTAAAAAATAAAAATGGGTGGCTATAATTTGTTTATTGGTTATATGACAAATATGAGATCTGTATTAATCTCATCTCTTGTTTCTAGTTGACGAGTCAAATAGAATCGACTCTCAACACTATCATGTAAAAATGCAATATTGAGATCGAATATGTATCTAGTACATACAACTTTAAAAGTATCAAATCGTGTGACTATTTTGCGATTAGAACATCAAACACGGTTTGTGAGATATTTTCAATATCCATGGACTGGCGGTTGAGATAAAGGCTAGGATTTGTGGTTTGTTGCGTTGTGTGGTCACAAGTAGGCATAAACCATTGTCGATTTTTTTTTTTTTTTTTTTTTTTTTTTTTTTTTTTTTTTAAAGAAAGAAATGTACCAATATCGCAGGATGAACTATTAAATATCCAACTTCTTATGATCTTTTAACTTTTAAGATGTTAAGTTTGCTGCTGCATGTGCAATTTTCGAGTGGTTATATTCTTGGGTCTTTTTGTATTGCTATTGCTATAATGCAGTTAGAATAAACAACAAGCCTTTTTATTATTTATACTACTAAATCATATCATCAAAACGTAATAATATAATGCTATTCACATATAAGAGCAAAGGGTATAATAACGTCGGAGGTGGCGTTTATGCTGATGTGGCCCAAGTTAAATTGGCGTTATTACACCGTCATTTGGCATTAGGGTGCAGCGTTGGAGGTGGCCTTGCCATGGCAACGTCACGTTAAGGAAGAATTTAAAAAATAATAAAAAAAAAATTAAAAAAATTACACTTTTGACCCCTTAACGGCTAGTGGGGCCATGAGCGGTGAGCAATGAGCTTTTTGATTTTTAGTTCATTTTGCAAAAGAGCGGTGAGCTTTACTATTTTTTAGGAAAGCTCAATTTTTCAGTGTTTCTTTAAAAAGTTGTGAGCGGTGAGGACTGAGCTGTGGCTACAGCTCACTGCTAGTCTGTTACTGGTCACAACTACTTTTGCCAACATAGACTAAACAACTACTTTGATTAAAAAAAATTATACATTTTTCAAAACGTTCTATAAATACCAACATTTACATATTATTTTTACACACTTTCCATACATTTAACCCAAACAATATTAATCATTATAACACAAAATTATGGCTTGTTCTCTCTCCCATTCCGTCAAAGAAATGCAAGCTTATGTTAAAAAACAATGCGATCAAGACGATGTGGCTCGACAGAAGGCCATTGTCGAAGTTATCAAGTTGTTTGAGCACGCCAAGGCAAAGAAAGAACGTTTGAGAAAATAATATATATGCGAAATGCAAAGACATTTCGCCCGAAAGACAAGCTATGATAGACAAATTTTTGAGTGATGAAGCCAAGAAAGATGACAACATTAATGAAACGTTGTGGAAGTGTGTTTCACAGATACAAGACAACATCAGCAACAAAATCCATTAGAGTTATGAAGAAACAAAATTGTTCGCTCGGTATCAAAACAACTTAATCAACTTAGGTTAGATGCATCAACTTCATCTGATGTGCATGGATTTATTGAGCAACAACATTATCAATTTACGGGTTATGCAGAAAAGAGAGTTGATGAGCATGGATTAACTCCGATACAACATTATGAGATTATGTGTGGCGAAGAGGCTTTAAGAGAAGTTGAAGCAGCACAAGCAATGATTCAACAAGAGTGGGAGGAGAGACTCAGGAAAGAAGAAGCAGAAGGGGGGGGGGGGGGGGGGGGCGTTCATGTTGGAATTTGGGTATGTGGAGTCTCCAGAGTATGATTCTGCATGCAGGGAGCATTCAGATTAAGCTATGTTTATGTTTTTCATATCGTAGTTTATTTTCGTTCGTATGTTTTTTTTGGTATTGTATTTCGTTATTTCGTATCGTAATGTTTATGTAATGTTTTTATTGTTATTAGTAAAGTGTTAGGTTGTTTATTAAATGAAGTCCGTATTAGTTTTGGGGTTGAAATTGTAATTTTTATTTTGAAAGAAAAGTTGGGCAAAAAATGTGGTGTTATGGTGGTGTTATGATAAAGGGTGATTTTTTTGTGTTAAAGTTGAAATGTTAAAGCTGATGTGACGCTGATAGGGCGCGGTGTTATGAAATAACTTGAGTTATCTTACCCCATGCTCTAAGAAGATGACAATGCATTAGAGCGAGATAGTTTATTTTGATAACGTGAACGTTTACTATACATCCATCAAAATATAAGAAGCTTGTTGTTTATATTTGATGATGAATATGTTAAGACATAAGAAAAATGACCCAAAATCATATAAAATTTGGTCTTCGTATGCATAAGAATGATTCCTACAAAGTTTTGTCAAGCATTAAGCTTTTAGTAGAGTAAAAGCAATGAAGTCTTTATAACAAGATTTGCTAACTTTATCTATATAGCTTGTCCCACATGGCTGAAAACAAAAAGCAATGAAGTCTTTATAGGTTTTTTTTTTTTGTTTTTTGTTTTTTTTTTTTTAATTTTAAACGTGAATTCTTTATAAGTTCAACTTTTTCATTAAAGTTAGTTTAGCGAGTACAGTAGAATTTGTTTAACCAAGTTTCAGCATGGTCAACCCATGATTAACAACCCATAAATGAACGACACCCCTTTTTTCTTGTTTTATGTTACCAATATATGACAAATTAGCTTAGCGGAAAAACATCAAACTCTCTCTCCTGTAACCGTTTTTTTTATTTTATTTTTTTTTTTTATTTTTTTTTTTTCACTAAAATCATAGTTTTCACTCATTTTCTTACTCAAATCATATTCAATTTCTAATCTGAAACCACCAATCGATTCGTCTTCTCATTGCGCACATAACGGTGTGTTTTGATTGAATTTTTGTTAAGGTTTCAGTAAACCCCCAATTTGAGTTTTTTTGACGCCAAAATTGAAACATCACGATTACTGAATTCATTGCTTAATACGAATTGATTAATTGTTTTCATAACATAATAATGACAAATCGGAAATCAAAAAGAAGAACTAGGCCACCTTCGAAACTTAATGATCACATTGTTAGCAAATTAGGTCAAAAAAGAAATGAGACTGATTCTGTGAACGGTTTAGTGAATGATAATGAGGAAGTGTATGGTGAAATTGGGTTGAATGATAGTCTGAATCAGGAAGTGGGAGGTGAAAGGGAGGTGATAATGGGGAAGGATAAGGGTAAAGGAGAAGGATGTAGTGAAGATGTTTGTGATAATAATAACACTGGTATAGAGAATGCTGGTTGTGTTGATTGCAATACTTCATTGGAGAAGGAATTCATTGATCAGGAAACAACTAGTCCTAATGTGAGTGCAAAAATGGTGAATGAGGCAGAATTGAGGCATAATGCTGGTACTGAAATGAAGCAAACTGAAGTATGTAATGGTGGTACCAGTACTGATGTAGTTGAAGTTAGTGATGCTAATGCTTGTGAAACTAAAAGTAAGTCTCCTAATACTCTTAGTTATGCTGACAAGCTTAAAAGTATTAAGGATGCTAGTGTTAATAAGCTGTTTCAAATTCCTACTGTGCTTAATGAGGATGGACATGAGTATGTGATTTTTGATGATGAAATCATTGATGAGGGTAGTAAAAAATGGGAGTTAACAGCATGTGGTTACTTTGTGGGGTACAAGATGTCTATGCCAGAATTAAGGTTTCATTTGTTCAAAATGTGGAGTAAATTTGGGTTAAAACAGATCTTGAACAATGAAAATGGTACATTTGTGTTTAAGTTCAACAATGCTCAGGGTCTACAAACTGTTATAGAAAGTGGTCCTTGGATTGTTAATAATAAACCAATGGTAGTTCAGAAATGGAACACTAGTATTGATCTTGATAAAACTGAACCTACAACACTGCCAGTTTGGATCAAGTTAGTGAACTTACCTTTGGAAGCATGGAGTGCAAAAGGGCTGAGTGCTTTGGCTAGTAAAATAGGAAATCCAGTTATTATGGATGCTATGACTAGTAGAATGTGTGCTCATGGTGAAGGAAGACTTGGTTATGCTAGAGTATTGGTTGAAGCAAATGCTAATAAGGGGCTAGATGATTCTATTGATATCCTGTACAAGAGTAAGACTGTTGGTCATCAATTTGTGAAAAAAGTCAAGGTAGTCTATGATTGGAAGCCACCTGTATGTACTTGTTGTAAAGTGTTTGGGCACAATAATGGTAATTGTTTGAAAGGAGATAAAGTTGAGGCACAGATGAAGGATGGACAGGGTAATGATGAAAGTTTTGAGCAAGTTAATAGAAGAAGGACAAATCAAAATGCTGAAAGTAAGAAAGTTCAACAACCAAAAACCAATACCATGAAAGGTAATAACATTGCACCACAAAGAAAGACCATTTATAAACAAGTTGAGAAAAAAGTGACTGAAGATGCTTCAAAGAATGAGAAAACTAAAATGAACAATCAAAAGAGTAATGAGCAGTCTAGGTCTACTCAAGGTTCACCAAGGAAAGCATGGAATGTTGGTAAAGAAGCTGTACAGGCTGTTAAGAATACAACTAATAAGTATGCTGTATTGAGTGACAATGAAGATGAGAGTATTGATGGTATGGAAAAAGCAATGAATGATAAGAAAAAGAATAAGGAAGTATTGGATGGTAATGAAGTAGTTGTAGATAAGTCAAAAATGGCTAAATTTATGATTGCAAATGAATTAGATGGGAAAGGAGGTGACTGTTTCGCAAAAGAATAATGATGGATCTTAAAATTGCTGCTTGGAACATCAGAGGATTGGGTACTGTATCTAAGCAAGATGAGATAAAGAATTTGATATGGAATGAGAAATTGAGTATTTGTGCAGTATTAGAAACACATATGAAGAAGAATAGAATTGAGCAAGTATGTTCTAATGTATTTGGGAGTTGGCAGTGGCAAAATAATGTGCATATGAGTAGCAAAGGTTGTAGGATTGCTGTTGGATGGGATGCTAACAATGTGATTTGTTCTCTGGTTCATGCTACATCTCAGGCAATGCTGTATCATATTGAAATTTTGAGTACTCAAAAAACAATGTTTTGTACTTTCATTTATGCTGCTAACAAAGGAAGGGATAGGAAAGAGTTATGGAAGGATCTGGTGTTGTTTAACAGAATTGTTGGGCAGAATCCATGGGCTCTAATGGGTGATGTAAATGTTTGCCTAAATTTGTGTGATCACTCTGAAGGAATCTCACACTACACTCAAGATATGGTGGAGTTTCAGGATTACATGAATACTGTGGAAATGGAAGATATTAACAGCACAGGACTACACTTTACTTGGACTAAGAGTCTTATGAATCCTGATGCAACAGTTCTAAAGAAGATTGATAGAGTTATGGGTAACTGTAAGTTTTTTTATATGTACAATAATGCTAATGCAGTGTTTCTTCCTTATGGTATTTCAGATCACAACCCAGCAATTTTGATTATTCCTCAAGTCATGCACAAAAGGAATAAATCATTTAGATTCACAAACTATATTGCTGATAAAACTGAGTTTCAAGATTTGGTGGCTGAAAAGTGGAATATGGAGATTCAAGGTCATGCAATGTACAGGCTGGTTAAGAAGTTAAAGGTTCTGAAACCTCATTTGAATAAACTCAACTGGAAAAATGGTAATCTATTTGATAAAGTGGTTGAGTTAAAGAGAAAGCTTCATGATGTACAGGGGAAAATTGATTTGGATCCAGCTAATAGAAACTTGAGAAAGGAGGAGAGTGATATATTAATTGAATACAAAGATGCTTTATCAGATGAAGAAAAGTTATTGAGGCAAAAAGCTAAAGTTACATGGCTCAATGTTGGTGATAAAAATTCAGCTTATTTTCACAAAGTTATCAAAGGCAGAACCAATAAAAGCAGAATTCTAACTATATGTGGAGAAGATGGTACAAGATATGAACACAAGGATGTAGCAGAGCAATTTGTTAAACATTTTAAAGGTTTCTTAGGAATTAATCCAGATGTTGGTAAACTGGGTGAGAATGATGATAGTCTTTTTATGAATAAAGTGTCAGAAGAGGAAGCTGAGTATATGATCAGAGGTGTTACAGATGATGAAATTAAGATAGCTTTGTTTGACATAGATGATGATAAAGCCCCTGGGCCAGATGGCTTTACATCTAAATTCTTCAAAAAAGCATGGGCAATAGTTAAGAAAGATTTTTGTGATGCTATTAAGGACTTCTTTTTGGAAGGTAAGCTGCTTGGAGAAATTAATGCTACACTTATAGCCCTTGTTCCTAAGTCTCAAACCCCTCAAAGAGTATCTGAGTTCAGACCAATTGCTTGCTGCAATGTCATTTACAAATGCATCAGCAAAATACTTACTAATAGAATTAAAAAAGCATTAAGTCAAGTGGTTGAGGAGAATCAAAGTGCTTTTATTCCTGGGAGGGCCATTACTGATAACATTTTGCTAACCCAAGAGTTGCTTAAAGGCTACAATTGTACCAATGGTCCAAAAAGAGTGTCTTTCAAAATTGATATCCAAAAGGCCTATGATACTGTCAATTGGAAGTTTATTGAAGAAATTATGGTCAAGTTTGGATTCCCTAGAAAAATGGTTGACTGGATCATGGTATGCATCACAAATCCTAAATTCTCTATATGTGTCAATGGTGAAAGACATGGTTATTTCAAAGGTGGAAGAGGATTGAGACAAGGAGACCCTATATCTCCTTACATCTTTACATTGGTCATGGAAATGTTGAATCTGATTGTCAAGGATGAGATCAGGAAAGATAACAGGTTCAAATATCATTTTGGTTGCAAGCAGTTAAAGATCACTCATTTGTGCTTTGCAGATGATTTGATTATGCTTAGTCATGGGGGTGAAGAATCTGTTAAAATCTTGAAGAAAGCTCTAAACAAATTCAGTGATGTTTCTGGTCTTTATCCTAATATGAGTAAGTGTACTATGTTCTGTGGTAGTCTGGATGAGGAAACTAAGAATGCTATTAAAGTGATCATGCCATTTAAGGAAGGGAAGCTTCCAGTTAGATACTTGGGTGTTCCTTTGATTACCAAGAAAATTGGGGTTAATAATTGCAAGCAACTGGTTGATAATGTGCAAAGGAAACTAAATGACTGGAAAAATAAAAGTTTATCTTATGCTGGAAGAGCTCAACTTATCTCCTCTGTGCTTGCTTCTATGCAAATATATTGGGGATATGTGTTCTTGTTACCTAAGGCCGTGGTTGATGACATTGAAAGATTATTCAAAAAGTTCTTGTGGAATAATGGTGAAAGCTGTCAAGGTAAGGCTAGAGTTGCTTGGAAGGATGTATGCAAGCCTAAAGATCAAGGTGGTTTAGGGTTTAAACCTCTGGAAAAATGGAATAGAACATTGCTTGTTAAACATCTATGGAATGTGGCATCTAGAAAAGAATCTCTATGGGTTAAATGGATTAATGTGGTCAAACTGAAAACAAGGAGTGTTTGGGATGTGGTAGCAGATAAAAAGGATAGTTGGTTTTGGAAAGGTCTTTTGAATCTTAGAGATTGGGTGAGTAAAAACATCAGGTATCAAATTGGGGATGGAAAAACAATCAATGTCTGGCATGATACTTGGAACAGTGACTTGAAATTATCTAGTTTCATCAGTAAAAAGGAAATCTTTTATGCTGGATTTCAAGATACCACTAATCTTGCTGATGTAATTGATGAATATGGATGGAAATGGCCTAATCAATGGGTTGTTAAATATCCAGTTCTACAAAACTTAGAAATCCCTGCTCTGAATACTAATCCAGACAAAGCTATATGGGTGGATAAGAATGGTAATGCAAAGAAGTATGCTACTAGCATTGTTTGGAAAGATGTCAGAGATGATGGTAATGGTGTTAATTGGAAGAATCTGGTCTGGTACTCCCATAGAATTCCCAAACATGCTTTTATACTTTGGCTTGCAGTTAAACAAAAGCTATGCACTCAAGATAAATTGCAAAAATGGTATCCAAATAGACATTTTGAATGCAGTCTATGTAAAAATGAAATGGATACTCATGACCATTTGTTCTTCAAGTGTGATTATGCTAAGATGATTTGGGAGAAAATATGCAAGATGGCTGAGATTCAAGATACAGGGGATTCATGGGAAGAAACAATCAATAAGATGAGTTCATATAACAACAATAGAAGTGTTTGGGTGATAATCAAAAAGATTTGTCTAGCTGCAACTGTTTACTTCATTTGGCATGAAAGGAATGGAAGACTGTTCAGTAATGTGAATAGAAGTGCTGATGCTCTGTTCAGCATAATTTGTGATGAAATCAGAGCAAAGCTTGTTTCTATTAAGGTCAGAATCAATTCTAATGTTCTCAAGGCTGAAGATGTGTGGAATATCAAATTTGATAAACAAAGTTAACATCAGAAGACAATGTGATTGGTTACATAAGTATGCAGAGTGGTATAAAGGGGTGTTTGAATATGTGGTTAAGAGAAGAAGAAATTCTAAACATGCTATCAATTTGTCATATCAGACCATTACAATTGAGAAGTACCTTGTACCTTGGAGTCCTAACTGGGTGACTGTACCTACATTGCCTCTTAGCTTTTACTGCTTTGGCCTTGGGAGGAAACCAGGAAACTATTTGGTTCATGTAGGAGGGAACCTTAGTATGGATGTACCATAAAGTAGGGCTTCCTTTTGTGAAGGGTAAATGGTCTTGGAGGGGAATGTAAGCAGTATGGAATTGAGAGTGGTGAAAGATGACACTTCATGGTCCATACTTTACATTCCCACAGGAGGTTTGGTTGGTCCTCACCCAAGGAGTGTGTTCCCAATTATGTGAAGCCATTTTTTAGATGGAAATGTAGCATAATTGGCAGAGCCCTTGCTGTGGAGGGGTTATGGGTTCCTAGTGAAGCCATTAACCTTATTTGCTATAGTTATTGTGGATGCGGGTTGAGTGATCATGGCAAAAAGGTAAGATGGAAATGTAGCTAGATGGTATATGGTGCAATTAAAAGGTGAATTGAAGTTTGAGAATTGATCAGTGAAGTTTTCCTGAAGCTTGTTCATTGATCAGAGATATTGATTAGTGTTACAAGATATCTGATAGAGTCATATTAGATATCTGAGGAATGTATTTTGGTTGTACTGTTGTTTAGCCTGTATATGACTTTGGGGTCTGTCCAAAGTCTTTCTAATCTTTGTTTTGTACATATGTTTTTTGGAAGTTAATATAATCTCACCTTTGCACAAAAAATATATGACAAATTAAGGGCAGAGATTTTCTATACAGTTTTACATGGTATTCAATCTACTCGTTGTTTTTTACTTTGGAATCAAACAAGTTACTGATTTAGATGGGATCTTATATTTCTTAGATGTATAATAAGAATTGTTAAATTTTATTCCAATATCTTGTCCCACATGGATCAAAAGTGAAAGCAATGAGATAGTTATAAGTCATTCCTGGTATCGGAAGTTTGCAACAAGAATTTGTTTATTGCGTCTTTCGTTGCTTGGTATTTTTTTTTTCACGTTC
Organism: Artemisia argyi; assembly: GCA_030686995.1. Classification (NCBI taxonomy): domain Eukaryota; kingdom Viridiplantae; phylum Streptophyta; class Magnoliopsida; order Asterales; family Asteraceae; genus Artemisia; species Artemisia argyi. The sequence continues at coordinate 176,534,190 of CM060707.1, read as the reverse complement.
TTGAAGTGTAAGCAAATTTTTTGAAGATAGTTTATTTAATCACACCATGTAAAATTCTTACCAAAGTACCAATATGTATGTATGAATATTTTCTTATCCTTGTGGAGATGATGATTGCGTATTCATGAAATAATCAACTACTCGTAAATGAATGATAGAGTATATCCTCGAGGGAAGCTTATTAAGCATAAGCTTCCATAAGAAAACATTGAATTTAATGGGAACATTTCTATTCCAACGAGTGGCAGCACCCACGACAAGAGTATGGGAATCAATTAAAGAGTGAACCGATGCAACAGAAAACCCTTTAGAATCACCAGGATACCAATGCCAAGATTCGGTGCTATCTAAAAGAGAAACTAACCCAATACTCCTTTTCAGGCCTTCAAATTGCGAGGGCTCAATACCCCCTCTCGGGGCCCTTCTAAATACAGAATCCCAATCTTGAAGAGCTAACCGATTTGCCACACTACAACGTTTATCATTGTCAAGCATATATATGCGATGAAATTGATCCTTTAGAGGTTGATTACCGCACCAAACATCATCCCAAAAGCTAACAGAAGCGCCATTACCAATGTTTCTAGAGCACAAAGCAAGGAGGTCGATGCCTATTTTATTAAGAGATTTTACCGAAGAAAGAAAGCCACACCATGGACTAAGGCAAGAATGGTACGAAGGAGGGTTGAAGATACCTCCATGTTGACTATGAATTTCCTTGATAACATTAGCGCAGTGATCATTAGGCTGGCTAAGAAACCGCCAAAGCCATTTGAAGAGCAGACCAGCATTGAGCGCATGCAAGCTACCAATGCCGAGGCCGCCTTTATCTTTGCTAGCTAGCTAAGCATTTTTTCCAACTCACCCAAGTCATCTTCTTCTCACTCAAATCAACCCCTATGTTTCTTTATTAATCTACTTGTAATCTTATGTTTCTTTATTGTATGACAAGATTTACCCAAATTATCTCAATAGCTTCTCACATGGATAGAAACTAAAAGCAATGAATCTTTATAAGCTCAACTTTAATGTTTATATTACAGAATAATGCAAACATGTCAAAATATTGTTTGTTGTGTTTGCTTTATTCTCTTTTTAACGTTCTTTACGTGTAACAATTAGATTAAACTTACAACTTTTTCATTAAATTTAGTTTACCCAACATAGTTGCAAATGTTAACATTAGAAGGGCGTGATCACAAATTTAAAGCCAAAAGTTGGGCATTCTCATGATCTTTTTCACCATCCATGTGTATCGAGTCGTGTATTCAAGGCCAAATGTAATACAAATGCCTATGAGGTAAATGATTGAACTCATAAATATAAGGGGGAAACTATACAAGAAAATGAACCATATCTTATTACTGACTTTAAACTGAAAACTGAAAATTTATATATAATTCCCAAACCAACAATTTCATAACAGAACTACTCATGTCTCTTGATTAGGGCAAAAAAAGGGAATACTATTCGAGATGCATAAACCAATCCTCCTTAAATTAATGCTTAATCAATTACGTTTTCCTGTTATTTGAATCTTCCATGAGTTCAATGCAATACGAAGAACATCACAAGTACTTTCACTTAGTCTAAGATTCATCAGACTTCCGCAGAACCTCATTCCGAGTAAGTCCGGACCATTATCAAATGCTCACACGAATTTTTTACTAACAATGATATAATGAATTTTGTACGAATTTTGTAAAATATAAAAGCCTTGATGTTTATATTTGATGAATATGTTAAGACATAAGAAAAATGACCCAAAATCATATAAGATTTGGTCTTCGTATGCATAAGAAAGTTTCCTACAAAGTTTTGTCAAGCATTAAGCTTTTAGTAGGATAAATGTAATACAATTAATCAAATATTACAGCATTACGACAATCGATTCCCATTTAATCTTGTTTTGTGTTTACCATGACAAATAAGGACATGGATGTCTATACAGTGTTACATGGTATTCAATTTAATCCTTCTTTTTAACTTTGGAATCAAACAAGTTATTCATCTCCATGTGATCTTATGTTTCTTAATTTGATGTATAATAAGAATTCTTAAATTTATTCCAATATCTTATCCCACATGGATTAAAAGTAAAAGTAATGAAGTATTTATAAGTCCAAACTATGTTTTGTGAGTTATACTGCATTTGAAATGTTGCAATAAGTTGTGTATTGCGGCTTTCATTGCTTGGTATTTTTTTAGTTGTTATTTTTTAATGTTCTTTATGTGTAACAAATTTTTTGAAGTCAGTTAACCAAGCATAATTGTTTAATCACACCATATAAAATGAGTACCAAAGTACCAATATGTATGCATATTTTCTTATCGTTGTGGAAATTTTATGTGTAACAAATTTCTGGAAGTCAGATAGCCAAAAATTTTCATAGGGATCTTCTACAATTCTTCTTTTATTATAAGTACTAACATTTGTATATTATTTATGATTTTGGACTAAACTAAAGGTGCACCATAAGGAAAGAAAGTATCGCAAGTATATGATTGGGCGTTGCACACACCAAAAAACTATATTTTCAGAAAAAATTACTTTTCGAGACTCGAAATCGGGTGTGACCACACCCGTGCCACATCCGGCTCCCATGTAGCCCGTCCCTGACTAGGTAGTTTGATGGACTTGTTGTATGATGCTATGGCCGTTGTCATAAAAGTAGTATCACTACTACACAAACCATTTTTTAGAACGCTCAATTTAAAGCGGTTCTGATATATAACCGTTCTAAATCATTGAAAAGTAGTATTTGACACGTTTTTTTAACAAAACGCTTTATTAAATGAGTTTTATAAAACGGTTCTTTTGAAAATCACACTATCTTAGATTATATATCACGGCTATTTAATAGCCGCTTTATAAAAGTGGGTTTTCAATATTTTTACTCATTTTGGGCGGGATTTTTCCCCCCAAATGATTCTTTTCATTGCTATTGTTTTTGTTATTTTATCTTTTCACTTCTCATAGTCATACAACAACACCCAAATACTTCTATTATCTTTCTTTCTCTTTTCTTCTATTCACAAACCCTTATCAACAACACCCTCGAATTAACCCGAATCAAATGAAGAAGAGCATGGTAATTAATCTTTATTCGAATCTTACTGTAAAAATGTATCTTCACTAACAGTTCCACGAATTGAACATGGTAATTAATTTTTATTTTAATCTTACAATAAAAATGTTTAATTTGATTTTTTTGATTAAATAAGATCTACATGTTATCTAGCTGCCATTTTTCATTCATTTTTACAATTGGTGATATACAAGTGAGTTTTTTTTGAAGATCTTGAAGATGAAATTTTCACTCTCCTTACCAGGTTCGCTAATTTACCTTTCTTTCTTATCTTTTAATGTTTTATAATCTCATGATATTATATTAATCTGATTATTGTGATATGATAGCCAGATGCTTAATTGGTGAAGGAGCTATGGTTGATTATAGTGGAATATTGTACAATGAAGTGTGAAATGCTAAAAAAATATATAAACTACTAAAGCAATAACTAATGCATATACAATAATAAGGAACCGCAATAATAAGGAACCGCTCAATATTTTTTTTTTTTTAATTCTACAAGGCTTTTTAGAGCGGTTGTTCAAAACAGTAGTAAAAAATCTATTTTAATACTGCTCTAAATAATCTATTTTAACCGTTTCAAAAATTTTTTTATGTACTATATTTTCAAAAACTATATTTTCAGAAAAAATAACTTTTCGAGAATCGAAATCGGGTGTGACCACACCCGTGCCACATCCGGCTCCCATGTAGCCCGTCCCTGCCTAGGTAGTTTGATGGACTTGTTGTATGATGCTATGGCCGTTGTCATAAAAGTAGTATGTTGTAACTACAAAACAAATTTCTAAGAAATAGATCAAGATTTCGTTCCTAAATTGCTAAATTTGTTTATATTGCTTGTCCCACATGGATAGAAGCTAAAAACAATAAAACCTATATAAGTTCAAATAGAAGCAAGTGGCGTACCGAAATGTTATTTGTTGTACACATGAATTTTTTATTCGCATGCATAAATCTATATATAATGGACATTTGTCATTTGTGCCCTTCCTTAAGTTATTTTCAGTTTTCGTTTTACGGTGACATATATGAAACCTCATTGACCATGCAAACCGTAGATTCCCAACTAGTCAACCACGTTCCATTTATTCCACTTCAGGCCAACCTCAATTTCCGGCACCCTTCCAATCACGAAACTTGACTAACATACAAGGGGGAATAGATATTCTAGTGCCAGGTCGTAAATTATAAAACGAAGTTCGGAGTTTTTGTTGACGAATTCATATTTTGGAGGCTGTCATTAGATCAAAGATTTATAACTCTTCTTACTTTTTTCAAGTAACTTGACTTACTCATTGTTGTGTTACGTGGTCTTCGCAAATCCCGAAAGTGTGACTTGAGATGTTAGTTACTCATAACATGCTCGCATAAAAATCGTTGTCGTGGAGACGTGAAATTTTTTTAGATCGTTCGTTTCACTTTTGTATTGTTACTGTGAAGAGATAAATGATAATTTAGTTTTCATAGATGTGTTTAATGTTGTTTGTTCTAGCTAAATAGTTTTCCATGGACCAGATAACTAGGTTTACTTTTAGCTGGTTTTAAGTTATTTTACAAATGGGTTTTGACGATCCAACTTAATTATTCGACACTACTAATTTTATCGTCTATTGATTATGGGTCGTTAACTTGGTGAAATGATTCATATGGATGTAAAATAGAATGATTGACTCCAGAGAAAAGATTGATATTTCAAGGGTCAAAGGTTAAAGGAAAACTTGATATAAGGAAAGTAAGGGCATATATGTCAATCTAAACAAATTTGATCATTTAGCCTTATCTTTATTTGCTTTAGATTTTTTTAACGTTCTTTACGTGTTACTAGGGTCAGAGCATAATAGACCGGGACGAGACCGGATCAACCATATTTCGGTATGGTCTTTGTTCCACCTTTTTCCTCATAATCAGTCTATGGTCCGGTCCAGTCCGGTTCGGTTTTACACACAACCGACTATTATGCTTTGTTGGATCGGCCCGGATCAACGAACTGGACCGGACCGACCCGACATGGACCAAAAATTTCTTTCCAGTCCTTGTTTGATGTTTTAGGCAAAATCGGTTTCCGGTCCATTTGATTTGGATAGGTCCGGTCCAGTTTTCGAACCGTAATTAGCCCTGCCTGTAACAACTAGATTAAGCATACAACTTTTTCATTAGGATTAATTTAGCGAGTACACTTGTTTAACCAAAGTTTCAGCATAGTAAACCCATGATTAACGACCAGTAAATGAAAGATAAGGTAAATGACAAGACTTATTTATTTATTTTTTTTCTCTCTCAAAGAAAACGTGAATGAACATGATTTGCACACTCTTATGTACAACCAATTAAAGCAAAATATTATATGCACAATACAACAATTTAATATATAGCCAATCAATTATATTTTCGTGTTATTTGGATCTTCCATGAGTTTATCAAGCCAAATCAAATCAATAAATGCAATACGAAAGCTACTGTGAGTGATTTCCGATTGAAAGGTTCAATTTCATCTAAATACAAGATTAGAATGCATCATACCAAAATGTTAAAACTCCAGTTATTTGAGAAACCCCTTTTGCTACACAGTTTTCTAAAATCATGACATCCACATTTTAGTATTGTTTCTAGTTGACGAGTGATATAGAATCGACTCTCAAAACTGTCATGTAAAAATGCTATATTGAGATCAAATGCGTATCTAGTACAATTATAAAAGTATCAAATTGTGTGACTATTTTGCGATTAGAACATTAAACACGGTTGGCTTATTTAACAATTAATTAACACAACCACTTGATAGGTAAGGTTATCTTTTAGAAAAAGAAAGAAATGTACCAATATCGCAGTATGAACTTAAAGTATCCATCTATTGATGTTTTAAGATGTTAATGCAATTTTCGAGTGGCTATACTCTTGGTCTTTTTGTATTGCTCTTGCTACAATAACATAATAACAATATATATTGCAGTTAGAACAACAACGTACAAGCCTTTTTATAATTTATACTACTAAAGTATATAATCAAAATGTAATAATGCTATTTATAAGAAGAGGACAACGTAATTGAGCGAGATAGTTTATTTTGATAATAACATATACGTTTATATCCATCAAAATTTTTGTCAAGCATAATAACAATTTGGTTTTCGTATGCACAATAAAGTTTTCCGCAAAGTTTTGTCAAGCATTAAGCTTTTAGTAAGGCAAATGTAAAACAATTAATCAAATATCAACATCATTACAACAGTTGACTCGTTCGATCTTTTTAACTTTGGAATGAATCACATAAGTTATTGTTCTACATGTTATCTTATGTTTCTTTGAAGTACAATAAGAATTGTTAACTTTATTCCAATATCTTGTCCCACATGGATAAAAAAAATAAAAGTATTGAGATATTTATAAGTCCAAACTATGATTTATAACAATAAGTTGTTTATCGCGTCTTTCCTTGCTTGGTAATTTTTTTATGTAACAAATTTTTTGAAGTTAGTTTACCAAAAATAGTTGTTTAGTCACACCAAATGCATGAAAATGAAAACACTATTCCAGTGTCACACATATAAACACCCACCTAACTTGAGAATGAACTGCAAAACCTAACCCCATTTCCAAAATTCCGGTCATCTGCATGCATTTGTAAGGCTCTCATTCTTCTTGTTTCTGAATTAGTTATTATAGTTAAAAATATGGAGTTAGTGTTAGATTGTGTAATGCCTTACATACAAGACAATGACGACCTTAATTCTGTTTCATTAGTTTCTAGGAAATGTTTTGATATCGATTCTTTAACACGTAAACACCTAACTGTCCACGTGCATTACCTCCCTGACCCTGAACGTTTAAGTCTAAGATACCCTACTCTTGAGTCCTTAACACTTAAGTCTTATTCATACGGACGAGATACTGCTCGCAAATGTCGTATTCCAGTCACCCCATGGATTCAAGAAATAGCTGTTAAGTTTACGCGTTTGAATTCACTATCTATCCGGAACATGTTTGTGTCCCCTTCAGATCTCAAACTCTTGGCGGAAACCCGAGGTGGTAATTTAAGGAGTTTAGAGATTCGTGGTTGTAGCATGTTTTCAGAAGATGGTTTAATGTATATCGCTAGGTATTTTAAAGATCTGAGAAGTTTGCATTTAGATGGGAATAACATATATGGTAACGCGAATGGGAAATGGTTACATGAGTTGGCTTTGCATAACACTGTTATGGAGTCGTTAAATTTTAATTCCCCCTTTGATTGGTACGATATGGAAGATGTTACACTTCTTGCAGACAAATGTAGCAACTCTTTAGTATCTCTAAATATTTTTCCACAATCTTTAAGTGATTTTAGAGAAGTCTTCAACCATGCTAAAAATCTCGATCATTTTGGCTACGGGATTATTGATGAAGATTGGGACTATAGTGGTTTTAAATTCCCCCCGAATATTCGTGGTTTACGTATTGAGGAGTTGCGCGAAGCTTCATTCCCTTTTCTACTCCCTTATCTCAAACAACTACGGGAATTGGATCTTGAATGTAGAGATATTGCATATAATTGCCAATGTTTCTTGTTTGAGAGTTGTCCCAGTTTGGAAGTTCTACGTACCCAGGATATATGTGGAGACGAGGGATTGCAAGTTATTGGTCAGTTTTGCAAGAAATTGCGCAAACTTACCCATCATGGTAGGCGGGTGACTCAAATGGGACTTATAGCTCTGGCACAAGGTTGTCCTAATTTGGATTATTTAGAGGTTAGTCTCTTAGATATTTCAAATGAAGCTCTAGAGTGTGTCGGAACTCATTTGAAGAATCTGCGTGATTTACGTATGTGGTTGGGTATCGAAGACGGTATAACAGATTTACCGCTAGACAATGGGGTTCGAGCTATGCTAATGGGTTGCAGCAAACTCGAGAGGCTGGATATCAGGCTTTGTTTTGGTGGATTGACGGATGTGGGTTTAGGATACATTGGAAAGTATGGTCATAATTTGAGATCTCTCTCTCTGTGCAATATAGGAGAATCTGATGTAGGACTTTTGGAGTTATCAAAAGGGTGCCCAAAATTAAGAAAGCTAAGATTGAGGGGTTGTCCCTTTAGTGATCTAGCAGTTGTCACTTTTGTGTTTAACAACAATCATTCGTTAAGATATATTTGTATTGATCGTTGTTTGGTACTCACTCGTCGAATGGTTTCTGTTGAGGTAATACTACTCAAAGCTTGACTTGTAATCTGCCATAAATTATTAGATTAAATAGGTTGTACTTGTATGCATCTTTTTCCAAAAACGCTTTCGTCCATTTTCCTTTTCAATTCCTCACAAAAGGTAAAGCGCTAACTATGATTACAAAAACAATTTTATTGTGCGTTAATTATTGTTACCAAGGGTGGTAAATTGGTGATATAGATAGTTTGGTCGTCTAGGTAACCGGTTGAAACGAGCCCGTTTTTTGTCCACGTTAGAAGTACAGAGATAATGTTTATACTTTATACCAAAAGTTCTAGATCTTTTTCTATGAAATGAAGTGAGGGATAGTTTTGACATGTTCGACAGCCTTTCTTTTTTACCTAAACATTTGACCTGTTTGAGATATACCCAACTCAAAAGACCCATTTTTATGTAAACTGGTTGAAACTGTTGAGTACTTGCAGGCTGCCCGAGATCTTTTCACTATAGAACTACCACTAAATGCTCCAGTGTTGAGAGACCCTTAAAGCTAATATTCTTGTCTAGAGACTTGAATGTTACAAATACCCACAATGATGAGAAAATGTGCATTTTATTTATTGAAATGGTATTACAGAAATTGTCAGTTCTCACCAAACCACAAAAACGGTTTCTAAATAGTCCTTTAAAACCAAGTCAGCTTCAAGCTTTTAGCTCCTTCTTTCGCCTGTCTTTTCCCAAAAAAAATAAAAAATTAAAAAAAAAATTAAAAAAAAAAAAGAAAACTGTCGAGAAATTCTTTCTTTCAAAAGTTTATGGCGACGTTATTCATTTTGATGTTATTACCTTCGTTGCAGGTGATTACCCTCGCCGAAAAACTCCAAAAGTTAGCTATACAATTGGTAGAGGATGGAAGTGGTGCTGAATCTGTAAAGATAACATACACATCCTCAAGAGCAAGAGCAAGAGCAAGAGCAACAAATGATATGGACACCGCGCTAGTCCAGAATTTGGTTGCCAAAGGTATCCGGAATGAAGAACGGTTAATTTTAGACGGGTCATCTGAGAAGCCACTCGAAATAATAGTTCAAATTGCTGAAGTCAAATCACGTTTCACACTTGCAATATCCGAGTTTCAGAAAATAAAATTGCAAGGGAGGGTGAAAGATGGGGTACCACGTTTGACAAAAGTAGGTGCTTTTGAGGTGGATGTGAGATTGGACGGACATATTTTACTTTGTCGACAAGTTGATGAGCCTAATACCATTAGTCGTGTTACAAGTATATTGGGTGAAGAAAATGTGAATATTAGTTCTATGAGTGTCGATAGGGCTGCTCCAAGAAAACAAGCGGTCATGGTGATTGCTGTTGATGAGAAACCGAGCAAAGAGGCTTTGGACAAGATTGTTGAGATTCCTGCTGTTGAGGAGTTTGTTTTCCTTGCTTTGTAGTCTTGATTTGGTCAAAATTCTTGGTGAGAAGAGACCAAATTCGGTAATGGGAATTATTTAGTTTCTTTTGGTTTTCAGAATTTGGGCAAAATGTGATGATTTAAGAAAATTTAGAGTAGCTGTCTTATTCTAATTGCTAGAGGTGACAAAAGGAGTAGAGTGGATGATTCACTATTAAGTCGAAGCATCTTCTTGTTTGTTGGCCAAAACATGTAGAATTTTGGCTGTTCTTCAGTTTATTTGATATGTTTATGCTTTATATATATAATTTCTCTAGAAACATGTTGGAATTGGTTGCGTTAATGGATAAAATGACTTCTAAATGTCTTATAACTTAACATGTTGGTGCCTCTCCACCAGACGGCCTCCTTTTTTATCTCCTGTGCAGGTCCATGAATAAAATGGTGAAAAGTGAAATTTATGTAGTTCTGGTAATATAGTGGTCCATTTGTGTACTATAAGTAGCTATAAATTGCTTGAGTGATGTATTAATGGAATGTTTGGTCTACTGGAGCACTGACCTATGCATTATGTACTAATCAAGTGAGTATGGAGACACAAAATTATCTAGTACCCATAATGATTAGAGATTAGTCCATATAGTTTTCAGCTTAAGGACCGTAAAAGAAGTTCAAATGGTTGCGTAATGTGATATATTTTACATCTTGAACAAGTTGATTTCATATTTTGCTTGACTTAAAGATAATTTCTGCTTGAAGTGTTTTGAGAAATGGGTTGGTCAGGGAAAACGTACTTGTGCCATATGTCGAGCTACAAGTCCTCCTAAAATGGCTAGTCAGCCTCGAATTAACTCGTCCCTTGTAATTCCGTTCAGAATGGCAAAAATGACAAAGTAAAATGCTGCTTCTGGACCACCTAAGCCATACTATTCTGTTTTAAACCAAAATAAACTAGACAAAAGCATACACCACTGAGCGGGCTAAGAAGACCGGGAAGGCTAATGCTTGCAATGGAAAGATGTTTGTGACGGTTGCTCCTGATCATTTTGGATCTATTCTCGCAGAAAATGATCCAGAGAGAGGAACGTGAGTTCTGGTTGGAGAAAACTGGGAGGATCTTATGGAATGTAGACAGTGGGGTGTTCATCTTCCTCATGTTGCTGGGATATCTGGACAGTCTAATTATGGTGCACCATCTGTTGCACTATCGGGAGGTATGAAGATGATGAGGATAATGGAGAGTGGTTCCTCTACACTTAAAGGTACGTGATCCACTTTAAACTATGTTGCTTGACAACCAGGTTGCAGTGCCCTTTTGTTGTTTGGTATTGATTGGTAAATTTGGTTTTTGTTATACTGTAAAACATATTTACTTTTTGTTGTATCAATATCGTATAAGTTACTAGTATAACTTTTGTTTTTAATAATTCTATTCCACCAAGACATGTATTTTTATTTGCAAACTTTTTGTTATTGGCAGTCGTGGACTCGTGGGAGAGACTTGAGTGGAAATAAAAGGACCAACAAGACTTGGTCATTTGATCAGAGGTTTGAGAAATTCAACAAAGCTTTGCGCGTTAGTTGCAGAAAAGGCTACCCGGTACGTGTCGTGAGTTATGGTCTTGTGGCATATTTTTACAAGTTGAGTTACTCATGATTCAATGCATCAACTTGTAGTTTGCTAGATTGCCAAATTCACAAATCATGCACCTGAGCAAGGAGTACTGTATGATGGGATTTACAGGATTGAAAATGCTGGAGGAAACCTGGAATTCAAGTAGGATATCACACTATCAGTTTAGATTAATTAATAGGATTCATAAAAACACTCGCTGACATTTAGATTCTAATAGGGCTACAAGGTATGTCGGTATCTATTTGTTCGTTGTGATAATGATCCTGTTCCATGGACAAGGTTTGTCATTGCAGTCGCTATTGTGTTTTTGCTAGTTTGATTCTGTAACTAATTCTGAGTTAAGTCATCAGTGATGAAAATGGGGATCGTCCTAGGCCTTTGCCTTCTATTGATGAGTTAATAAAGGCAACCGATATAACCAAGAGGAAGGCTACTCCATCTTGGGATTGTGATGTGAGAACATGATGCAACTTCTTGCCGTGGGATTAAATTTACTTTTCCATTTTCTTACTATGACAGTTCCATGACTTTGGTAATACACAAATGTTAAGTCTCGCGTGAAACAGAAATGTTTATGTTAAGTGATAGTAGAGGTGACAAGATGGGTGAGTCGGGTACCTATTCGCCCCCTTGTGCACACAAATTTTGCAAGTCAGGATACCTTTGAGGGTCAAACTCTTATGAGGGAGAGAACATGTGAAGGTAGCCGTACCTTAGGGCCTTAAACTTCCAAACCAACTTTTTTACCATTGATCAATTTTAATCGTGTTATCATATACAATATTATACATACTTGTTACAATGATATTTACTCGCTAATCGAATTGTGGGTGTTGATACAAAAGTTGGGCGTTCCTGATTATGGGCTCTTGCTCTCGTACCAATTCGCCTCTTAATGCTTGAAACTTGCGCACTAAGAAGATAAACAACACCATTAGGCTTATCGTGGGATTGTCTCCCACGATTAGACTCCGACGTGAGAGTAAGTAATCGATTTAGGGTTCTCGTAAAGAGTTTAAGGGTTTTGTCAATCGTACCTTGAATGAGAATTATGTCATTCCTTATATAGGCGCAGAATCCTCGTAGGGTTGGTGCTCTTTACGTTTCGCACACATGGTGCTTATTTGGGTTAAGGATATCCATTCCATAGATAGAGGATCTCTATCTATTCCGTGTATGGTTTGGTTGGGCTTGCGTGAGCCCATTCCAATTATTGATGCGGCCCAAGTTATAATAGCCCACGCATGGTGGCTTTAGGCCTTAGTAGTGTTTAATATTTGGGCTTGTGACCCATATATAAACTATACGTCATCAGTGGGTATGTGGCCATAACGTCACTTCTTGAGTACACGCTTTTTCTTGTGTTAGTGCATATTCATACTCGTTACCATGGTATTGTTTTCTTGCTTTCATTGCACGATTCCGATATCCACATGGACTTCGGTTTTCGTAACACGTCACTTTAAAGTATAAACTAAAAACTTATATCATGCATTCTAACTATAAGCATAATTTATATTGCTTAACAAGATTCGTATTATCACCCTAACAAATACTCTCTCAAACATGACATACGTTTTCTGAAGAAATAACGGATTCACTTCGATAATGCTTTACCAAAATCGACTCCCTTGGAATCAAACAAGCTATTAATCTACTTGTAATCTTATGTTTCTTTAATGTATAGCAAGATAAGATTTGCTAAATTTATCTACATAGCCCCATATGGATGAAAACTAAAAACAATAACATCTTTATAAGTTCAATCATAACTTGTCCCACATCGATAGAAACTACAAGCAATGACATCTTTATAAGTTCAACCATAAACCTTATACAAAAATAGAGCTTATTTTAAACATCAACAATATGATGTTTGTTGTGTTTGTGGTAGCTTTATTTTTTTTTAACCGTTCTTTACGTGTAACAATTAGGTTGAACATACAACTTTTTCATGAAAGTTAGTTTCGCGAGTAGAATTGTTTAACCAAAGTTTCACATTGTTTCCTCTTATTTTGTTTTGATGCAAGTTGCCTAGTTAAAAATAGGCCTAGTTAAACTTAGGGCGAGTTGCCTTATTTTAGAAGCTTAATGTCTTATTTCTGTTTCAATGTTCAATAAGCTTCAAAAATAGAGCTTATGTTTATTGTCTAAATTATGCAAAATTTTGTTTTAAGGTTTTTCCGGAACCACTTAAGTTCTTTCAAATAAGCTCATTCAAACACCTTTAGAAGTCTAGATATCAAAGATGATGCATATTATTCACTCACAGCTTAAACTTCCAAACCAGCTTTTTTAGCATTAACATTATATCAATAATCATGATATTATTCGTCAATCGAACTGTAGGCGTTGTGGCAATAATGTCACTTCTTGAATACACGCGTACTCGTTACACGCTAACAAGATTTGCAGTAACACGCTTGTAACCAAACATGATGCATTTTGCAAGAAAGTAACTGATATAAAACGAAACACAAAAATGTAAATAGCGAAACTCTTTACTTCATTGAATAAAATCATACTGCTTACAACTACAAGAGTGTATTATTAGTCTACCCACAACTTCCTATTTTCACAACTCATGTTTGATTCCTTTTAGAAACTTAAGCACATTAAGCATAGAAGGCCGATTAGCTGGATTATCAGATACACAAATCGCAGCAATCTGGACCATCTGAAGCATCGCCTTCTTTGAAGAAGCATCAACAATAGTTGGATCAAGCACATCGACGGCTTGGCCTTTCTTGATCTTATAGCAAACCCACCCTACCAAATTCCCACCTTCAACGTCTTTGAACTCTAATCCAGTTGGCTCTTTCCCCGTCACCAATTCAAGAAGTATCACTCCAAAGCTATAAACATCACCCTTTGTTGTTGACCGCCAGCTTTGACCATACTCGGGTGGAATATAACCAAATGTTCCGGCTAGATCAGTACTCACGTGAGTCTCGCATGCACTTATTAACCTTGCTAGCCCAAAATCAGCAACTTTTGGCTCGAAATCTTCATTTAGTAAAATGTTACTAGCTTTGATATCTCTGTGAATAATATGTGGAGTGAATCCATGGTGTAAAAAGGCCAGCCCACGAGCTGATCCCACCGCAATCCTAAACCTTTTAGCCCAAGTCAAAACTCCCATGTCTTCTGTACAGGTTCTTAACCAATGGTCCAAACTTCCATTCGCCATGTAATCATAAACGAGCAGCTTTTCTTCACCAAATGAGCAGTAACCGAGCAATGACACAAGATTCCGATGCTTAACCTTTCCTAAGGTTTCCATTTCAGCTAAAAACTCACGTTGATCCTGCGATTTTGACTGGTTCAGTTTCTTGACTGCAACAGTCTTTCCATCCGGCAACTGGGCTTTGTAGACTGTACCAAACCCACCGTCACCAACAATTTTGGTTTTACAAAAGTTATTTGTGGCTTCAAGAATGTCGGAAAGAGTTAACTTTACAAGAGGTTGTTCAAACATTGCTACATTGATACTTAACGACTCTTTTGACCTGCTGCTACTCAAAAGATACAGATTATGATCAACTGAACTACTGTTATTCGCGCCAGGGTCTTCACAATCGGATCTTTTCTTGATTCTGTGGACACGTTTTATTGCCACAATTGTTATCAAAGCAGTGATCAATAACGTCCCGATGGCAAAAGAAGCTAACGACCAGATGCTGAAAAACTTTGACCCTCTTCGAAAGCTTGTACCCGGACATTGCAAACCAAGAACTCCACCACATAATGCTTTGTTATCAGATAACGTGATTCTTGATGTATTCCCGCAAATTCCATTTTTTGGAACAGGGCCTTCTAATCTGTTTCCAGCCAGATTCATGTAATTCAAACTTGAAACACTGCAAAGACTATCAGGAATTTGACCCGACAACTTATTGTTCGAAAAATCTAAGAACTCGAGCTCCATAAGATTCCCGATCCCCCATGGGATTTCACCAGTGAACGCATTCCCGTGAAGATCCAATGTGGTCAAATACGACATATTGCCCAAAGCGCAAGGCAACTTTTCAGAGAACAGATTGTTACTCAAATTCATTGTCTCGATCCGCCACTCCATGGAACTAACAAAGAAATCATCTAAACAACCCGATATTTTGTTTTGTTGTAGAAAAAGCCCAACAAGATTCACCATGCTCGAAAGTGTTGAAGGAAGTTCGCCATCGAGGAGATTACGACTTAAGTCCAAATGAGTCAACCCTGTTAACTTCCCAAATGTGGAAGGGATTGAGCCCGAGAGTCGGTTACCAGTCAAATTAAGCTTAACCAGACTATGAAGTTGGCCTAATTCAACCGGTATGTGCCCAGTGAGGTTATTGTTCTCCAAATACAGCCCTTGCAGCTTCAACGACTGACCGAACTCAGCTGGTATACCACCAGCCAACACATTTCCTGATAAATCTAATGTCGTTAGGTTGGTTAGCTTTGCTAGCGACTTAGGTAACTCCCCTGACAGCATGTTACCATTAAGCAAAAGATCCACCACAACCAAACAGTCTCCCAACTCGTCAGGTATCTCACCAGTCAACCGGTTATTGGACAGATCATACAACCCATGGTGCTGAACAAAACTCGAGTCGGGTATACTAACCTCCCTAAAATAACTTGAATTCTTCGAATAAGGAATGGAGCCCGAAAGATCATTATTCGAAAGTACCAAGCACTGCAACTCAGACAAACCCGTTACCTCAACTGGAATCGACCCATTTAATCTATTGCCACCAAGGTCCAATGTTGTAAGAGAAGTAAGGCTCCCAATCTCAGCAGGAATCAAACCAGAAAACTGATTTGAGTTCAGATTAAGTACCGAAAGCGAAGACAACATCCCTATCGCTTTCGGAACCACACCACTTAACCTATTGTTACTAAGAATCAATCGTTCCAAAGTAACCAAACTCCCAATCTCCTCAACAAGACCACCTTCCAACATGTTATTAGCAGCCGAAAATTCCATTAAACTACTCGACTTCCATAACTTAACAGGAATCGACCCGTTTAACAAATTCGAGTCAAGATCAAGAACCATCAAAGGAAGCTCAAACAAATACTCCGGAATCACGCCAACAATCTGATTCTCAGACAACACCAACTGAGTAAGATTCCTACACCCCATAAAAGTATCCCCAATCGAACCCGAAAGCATATTACTTTCTAAATCAAGCTCACTTAACGAAACCGCATTACATATCTCCCTAGGCACAAAACCAGTCAACAAGTTATTACTCAACCCTAAACTATTCAGCATTGTCAAGTTCCCTATCTCCTTAGGCACCCGACCCGTAAACCTATTCCCGGCCAACAAAAGCGAGCTAATTTCGCCCCATTTACCCACCCATTTCGGCAAATCACCCGAAAGTTCGTTATTCTCAGCCGAAAACGACAACAAGGGCAAATTCGACAACTCTTCGGGTAACGACCCGGATAACGAATTAAAAGACAAAACCAATGTCTTCAAATTCCTACAGTTTCCTAGTTCACTAGGTATCGAACCGTTCAGCTGGGAGTACACTAGGTTTAATATAGTCAAGTTTTTTAACTGACCCAATGCTTTTGGGATTGAGCATTTTAAAGGGTTATAAGACAAATCCAATTTAGATAATGACACAAGATTTAAAAGGGTATCTGGTAATGGCCCTGAAATTTTACAAGACGGTGAAAAAAAATTTACCAGCTTTTTTAACTGTCCAATTTCCGGCGGAATTTGGCCGGAAAACTGGTTTATTCCGATGAAAAGATCAGTTAAGTTAGCTAAGTAGCCAATTTCAGGGGGGATGGTTCCTTCAAGGGTGTTGTTTGCAATGTCTAAAAAGACTAAATCTTGAAGCTTGGTAAAAAAAGAAGGGTAAATTTTACCGGATAAAAAATTGTTACCGAGCCCAAGTGACCGGAGACTGGTCAGCTTTCCGATCTCCGGTGGGATTTTTCCGGTGAGGGTGTTTGAGGAAAGGTCTAAAGACTGTAAAGATGTAAGCTTTCCAATGGAAGGTGGGATTTTTCCTGTGAAAAAGTTGGTACCGAGTTCAAGGGTTTTTAACCGAGTCAACTCACCGAGTTGACTCGGTAACTCACCGAGTAACTCGTTTTCACCCAGGTTTAGGGTTTGGAGGTTTTTGAGATTTGATATTTTGGCAGAAAGTTGGCCTGAGAATTGGTTTTTGGATAGGTCAAGGGCTATGAGATTGGTGAGTGAGTATAGTGAGTTGGGTAGTGAGCCTGTGAGTGACTGAGTTGACAGAATGAGTGATGTGACTCGGTCATTTGAGCAAGTAACACCTTCCCATTGGCAATGTGGTGTGTCAAGGCTCCATTTTGTGAGCCTTTTTGGGTTTGAAATTGAGTTTTTGAAAGATATCAAGGTTTGTTTTTCTTGGTTTTGGTCAAGAATTGTGGCATTTGTGATGGTAAAGAAGTGTACTAGTATGGTTACAAGGTGTAAAAACTTGAGCTTGGTAGTCATTTTGTGTCAAATAAGTATAAAGATTGGAACTTTATATATAAATAAAACAACACTTGAAATGTGAAAAAGAGGTGATTTTCTACATGCCCATTTCACTTTATTGTGTAAAGATTCATGAGCTTCATTGATTATGTATGTGAAAGAGATTGTATGTGGTTTTGTTTGGGGAAGATGAAAGAGTTTGAAGTTGAGAACCCAAGTATTTGTCTTGTGTTTTGTGTACTTTGATGATGACGTGGCGCCGGAAAGTTGACCGTCAAACAAAAATGGGTGTAAAAATAATAAGTTGATTTGACAATAATAGCCATAAAAATGGAAGATAGTTGAAAATACACAATGGGTATTGGTGTCATTTGACATATCATAAGAACCCTTCTTTGTTTTTGCTAAATATATATGTACGAGCGTGGTAGCCCGCGCGTTGCCGCGAGAGCACTGTGTCAATGCATATAACACATATGAGTATATGACAACCTTATTTAACTTAAACTGATTACACTAATCAAAATCTGTTACTGTCACATGGTAGCACAAAAATATTCACATACCATACTTGCTCATTTTTTACCATTCTTTGTTTGCCTCTATGCAAGACCGTACATCCAAGACTTTTCATTGCTCTTACAATGTTCAACACTTCTACATCAACACCGGCGACTAAGACTGTCTTCAAGTGTTTAGAAAGTTTCATGATGCTAAATAAGTAGTTTCAAGCTATTCAGATTTTATATGGTCACCAATCCGGCTCTCACTAAAAGGACCAAGATGGTGAAGAACCTGCAAAAAACATGAACAATTGAGAATGGCTTGGTTATGAAAGTCAAATGTTACAAATTTAGCGAGACCTGTAATGCCAAAAATAACAGTAACCACCCTATTGGAAACTGTTTGGGTGCTGTTTTTAAGCAAGTAGGCAATCCGAAACAGATATAGATCTCATAAGAAAATTGATACACTGCTAACAAACTGACAGGAGTAATCAAGAAAAGTTATTCTTTATTGCCATTTACGGTTGCAAATAAAAGCATTACATAATCATATGACTTGACAAAAGATATTATTGGATTAGCTAAGGAACGCCAATATGGCATTAGCTTTAATACTCCACGTACGCAACGATACTGAGAGACTTTTCGGTATATCAATCAAAGTTGTCTGCAGTGTTGTCACTTAATTAAAAATGCATGCAAACCTTCATTATTGAAATGAACAACACTTATTATATCAGAGAAAAATCTATGTTTGCACTAAACAGAAGTACAAAGATCTGGAGACTCTAGTGCTCACATTAACTATTTGTGTGTCTGCATTTATATCCTGTAGTTCAGACCTTTTCCTAGTGTAATACACAGAATCACTTGCTTCTATCAAGAGTTGTATATCCTCTAAGAAACTGAGAATTTATCGCCATGCTACAACAATACTTTTGACTATACAGATGTGTTATGTGTGCTATATGTATATCTAGCAAAGGTGGCAAAACACCTAACATGTAAAAAAAAAAAAAAAAAAAAAAAAAAAAAAAAAAAAAAAAAAATTCTAATCAGGTTGAGGTGCGCAGACGTGCTAACACTTGTTTGTGTCTTTGATTTTATTAATAGCTAATGTAACGAATATCATTAAACAAAGTACACTAACAAAATAACAGTAATATTTTTCCGATTAAGCGATTTAGTGGCATTTGAGTAAGCTCTAGGTGACTTTCAACCCCGTCATCTTAAGCATTATTCTACAGTTGACCCGTTGGAGCTAACATCTCTAACTGATCCTTGATTTTTTTAGTAACCAAACAACGACTCAAAGACACTTTTGTGGATAGATTTTTAGCAACCAAACATCGTTGTAAAACCATGTTTCTGCAGAAAAATTCGACCGACCAAGCAACGCGTTTTTGGCCTTTTATTTTTACACTTTTCTGCACAAAATATTCTGTAACTGGTTGTGCTTTTTCCATAAAATATATTCTAAAGAAACATTCGTTGAAAAGGCCAGCCTCAGCAGAAAAATAGACGTGAAAATATACTTAGACTGAAGAAAAAACCATAATTGGTGCTTCTATTTGTCACTAACTGATTCCCTAGATTGTACTTATTTGCCACTAACTGTTGGTGCCTATATTTGTCAAACGATAAACCATGTGCAGCGACAAAGACATTACATATGTGAAGAGAGTCACCTGAGATTTGTGCTCACCGAATTGCACAGCATCACCCTTTTTAGCTGCAATTTCAGCACCAAAACCCCCTCCTATTTGAGCCAACGTTTCAGCACGCAAACACGGCCATTCAGCCCCATTTAAGCATCTAAACCCACCCACTGCAGGTCCAATTTCAGCAACCAAACCCACCTGTTGCAAACCCCATTTCAACGACAAAATGCACACATTTCAGCCCCTATTTTACGAATACAAAAGAAAAAATATTAGAATGTCAATGAAAATGAATATGACAAAGTATTTTTTACAAAGTACTTTGACATAGAATACTAAACACCTATACCGTGCACTAAAATCGTAATTTGCTTACACAATATAATATCCAGATGCAAAAAAGCTTATTTACCAGCCGAATAACCACATTTATGTCTTGGTACACCTGGAAATTATAAAAAATATTGTGGGTATTGTCAAATATGTTGTAAAGACTGATGGAATTACTTGCATAGGTAGTCATACAATAAGTCTCACATTTAGAACGAACCTTGGATAAAAAAATGACAGCTGACTTATTTTTTTTACTTCACATCCAAACACCTCCAATCCAATGTGTCTGCAAAACCGAAACAACCAAATTAAAAGAGGGGTATGGGAGTTACATCACAGTAAGAAACTCTTTTTCTACCGAAATTGTTTAATTGATATTGTGCCTGTATACGAACGTGGCTTTGGCATGCATTTTACTTACTGAATAATATAGTATTCTCTATTGTAAAACTTACTGATTAGGTAGCGGAAGAAGAGTCTTCTCTTGACCACTTATAGCTGCAATGTATTCAAAACACAAAAACCGAATATAACTAAACATACATGAATACTTAAATATAGTGAGCAACTTAAGAGGCTGTATTAGGATTGCTTTTCTTTTGTGGTTTTGGCATATAACTAAACCCATTCAATTAGAACAAACCCATGTCTAAAGACACCATCTTTATCACATAAACATACAAAAAACACCAAAAGATCCAAGCTTTAACAAATCGTGACTCACCAATAGAGTAAATTAGGTCTTAATACCATATCAAATTTAAGTATCCATGAAAATTGCTTGAAAGTAACCATGGTCACAAACTCACAATAAAGATACTTACTGGTTTCAATTCTAAAAATCAAATCCTTCCACTTTAACCATTAACTTTCTTCTTCATCCTCCGTCACTTTTGCCACCGTGCGTTTCCTGCAAATGATTCATTAAAAAAATTATTCTTTCCAAGAAACTTATTCATTAAAACAAAACATTACTCAAACGACAATATATAAGCCAAAAAAAGCAGTATGTTAACAATATGATTTCAATTAAGCAAACAAATGTAAAATGTAGCTTGCTGATGTTATCATTTGACGAAGGATGACATGACCCCATTGTTATTCTCTTTGAGATTATTTTCAATCCTTGGCATAACACAAATTTTGCCTTGCAAACCTGACCGCAAAAGTCTGTTCAATTATGTGTTGAGTTAGAAGCAATAAGAAAAATAAAAATTTAAACAATCCATGAAATATTAAAGTGGATCCAAACCATTTTTTGGGATTAAGAATACCTCTTAGTAGTTTTTTTCATTTTTGTTAGCTTTGCCTGCAGCTGCAATCACACATTGGGTACAATTTCTTAACCCTATCACCGTCGATACAATATCTTGCAACAGCATGATGTATGCACACAAACAACAACATTTTTCCCGTCATTGCCTCTTGTCTTTGTTTCTCTAAGCTCACGTTTAAGGTTCCTGTTGAATGAAGCATTGCTATTAAAATAAAAGTCATAACATAAGCAGACGATCTAAGTGTGAATCAATATTAAAGACACGAATTTTCCTCTAAATTTCAGACCATTATGCTATTAACTCAAATCGCCAAAATCATCGAAAACCTAAAAACTAAAAAATTGCATCAAGTTTGTACCCTTCGAAACATACCTCAATCGCTATTCTACTACTTTACTTCCTAAAAGCATGTTCATTTTGGCACCGTCTTGGACTGCCATCACATCTTACAACCTCAAGCTAAGCATTACAAACCTGTTCACAAACAGAATTTTCTACTTCAGGACTAAATGCTACCTTTAAGCATACAAATATGCAACTTAAAAGTATTTGTAGGGGGTGTTTGGCATTCACTTAGAAAAGAGTATTAAAAAATTGATTATTAACGGGTGTCGCTTAAGTTAGGCAACCAAGGAAATATAATATCTTTGTTGCAAGGTCACAAACACAAATTACAGTAAAACATGTAATCACAGAAATTTTAAGAACGGGAAATATAATAACGGGGTTCATTAGAAAAGCTATGAAAGAGAGGAGCAAAAACCACAATTGGCTTATCATATACTTACCTAAAATAAAAGTTGTCGGCCCGATCAATCGTTTGATTACCCATCCTGACTACATCCATAAAAGCCTCACATTCACCTCATTAAACGGCATAGACATGATGTAAGATTGATACGAATTTATAACTAATCCAAGTACCATTGGAGCATTGACTACAGTAGCAGCAAGCTGACGTCTTATAGTTCCAACAACAGATTCACCAATTTCAATAGCCACTCCTTCCTGCAAATGAGTCGTTATCTGAATATGCGCGACAATCAAAAATATAAAAGTAATTAATCATAAAAAATTAATAAAAGCTAATAAAGATCCTTTTATAAAATTACTTACATCTGGGTTTGGATATGAGGTATTGTTTGGGGAAGGTGCGAATCGAGTAAAACCCCAAAATCAGAACTTTAGGGTTTATAAATTACTTGCATCAGCAAACCGTAATTATATCTGAATCTTGATCAAAAGACCACCCAATCAATTTGCAACGCGAAGGAAAAAAAAAGTGGTAAATCGATTGGTTTTACCACTTTTTTTTTTTCTTTCATATATCCGGATCTATGAATAATCAGTGACTGTGTGTGTTTGTGTTTTTAGAGAGAGAGGAGTGTGTGTTTTGAGATTAATGGTCGTGCGGAAGATATGAAAAGAGAGTGTTGGAGATGAGGAAGGAGAAGATAACAGAAGTGTGTAGATGGTTCGGTGTTGGAATGGGGTGAGAAATATGAAAGGGGGGAAATAAAGGAAGCATGAACAGTTGTTATAACAGTTCCCAAACCAATGGGGTAGCGTATTTTTGCCAAGTCATTCTTGTGTACAACTTATTGAAGCTTAGTTACTGTTATTTCGACTGTTTCGTACAATAAAATGCAGCACACACTTCCTGCCTTTTATATATATGACTGTTTCGTACAATAAAATGCAGCACACACTTCCTGCCTTTTACTGTTATTTCGACTGTTTCGTACAATAAAATGCAGCACACACTTCCTGCCTTTTATATATATGACTGTTTCGTACAATAAAATGCAGCACACACTTCCTGCCTTTTATATATATTGGATTAATGTGTGTTCTAAAAGTGGGAGCTCACGTGTAACTTGCTTTAAATAGAAAGTAATGAGTGATGGTTCTATCCTTGAGTGTTTATGAGGTTTTATTGTATGTATAAATACATCAAAGTAATTAACTAGTGATTAAATACTTGGCAGATGCATGTAACCTTGTTATTATATTTGTGCAGAGTAATTTATGATAGGTCAATTGTACACACTAATAATAATAATAATAATAATAATAATAATAATAATAATAATAATAATAATAATAATAATAATAATAATAATAATAATAATAATAATAAAATAAAATAAAATAAAATAAAATAAAATAAAACTCTAAATTGTGACCATATTATCGGTACCACTAACTACAAGATATTTGGTACAAACATAACTCTGAATTGTGTTACAAATTCTAAAAGATGTGACAAAATGTTGTATCCAAAGGTTAAATATAAATGAAACTCTTTCAAAACATATACACATCATGGTAAAAAAGAAAAAACATGCAAGACAAAAAAGAAGACTTGTATAATTTTGTCTAAGAATATAAGTATTTGTCTTTTATGTAACAAAATTCTAAAACATGTGATTGCCATTTGCCAGGTATGCGGGGAACCCACCAACGGCGTAGATACTATTTAAAATGTTTTAAAATATATATTTTTTTTTGTCTTCTAACGATACTAATTTTCATTGTTAATTATCGTGGTTAGCCCAATGGTCAATGGTGGAGATCACTTTACCAATGCTTCTTTTGGACAATGGGAAACCCAAGTTGTATGAATGTACGTGTTTCTTAACCCAAGAAATCTACATATCTTAATTAAATGCACATTATAATCACGAAAGTATTTTTCCCATCCAATAGTTAGTCTTAATTCATGGTTCAAATTGTGGTTTTGACTTGATGGTCGGGTCTAGAAAAAGTAGCACATGGTCTAACATTGTGGGTTCTTGTAATAGGATTGAACAATTAGATGTTCTTCTTAATAATCTTATGGTTAGGAAAGTATATCGTGGAACTAAAAATTTGTTTTGCTTTGGAAAGATATAAAGATTGTCTTGTGGCAAATAGATGGGGGCTTGGACTAGGCAACCTAGTGGGCGAGCTAATGGAGATATTATAAAGCTACTAGTGACCGACTTAAATGGGTTTACTCTTAATAAAGCTCAAGATGATATATGGGAGTGGGCTTAACCTCTCCTAGCAAGTTTTTAGTCACCTCTTTGTGTCGTGCTATTCATTTAAGAGTGAATCTTAATGATCTTTTTGCTTCACCTTTCACTTGGAACTCATGGGTGCCTTGTAACGTTGTGCTTGGTGCGTCGGTCTGGATCGACTCCCAACCAGGTTGAATTCATGCCAATGTGGTATTAATCTCCGTACGTTGGTATGTTTATTTTGCGGGTTGTCTGATGAATCTTAGGATCATTGTTTCTTCTTATGTCCTAAAGTAAAACTAGTGTGGTTGAAATTTTGGAGCTGGTGGAAAGTCCTTTCTTGGTTCTCTTTGATAGAAATCCTTAAAAGAAACTTTGATTTCACCAAACATAAGTGGATAATGAAGCTATTTCACATTGTCTGCTTGTCTCTTATTTGGTATGTGTGGAAATGTAGGAATAAAATTTTGCATGCTTCGTTAGAAAGTAGAGGTCTCTTCGGCTCAACACGAGGACATATTCCCAGCGATTCAAAGGTTATCTCTGACGTGGACTTCAAACTGTGCCTCTAAATGTCGTTTTACTTGGTGTCATTAGATTAGAGCCCCTGGAGAAGTATCTAATTATACTGTAGTTTGTAGTTTCGCCTTAACTTGGTATTGGTGTTTGGTTGTTTCAACTTACCGTAGTGTTGGTGTTTGGTTGTATTTTTTCATTACTTTTAGCTTTTGCTTAGAGCTGTTTTTTGTTTGTCACTTTAGGCATTTGCCTTTTTATAATATCTTTGCCTATTTCGAAAAATATATTTAGTCTTAATTAAATTAACTTTCAAAAATGTAAAATTTCACTTATAAATCCATGTATTTGATCAAGTGGGACTTCAACAATCGATTACTTCGAAGATTTACACATTATGTCACATCTTGATACCGCTAAGCTAAAATACTTTCGTTAAGAATACCACTAGAATTTGTTTTTCTATTAGCGGGAATAAATATACAGTACTAAAGTTGTTGAGTTGCCTGGCTAGGAGGAGTAGGCAAATTAAAAAGTTGTTTCAAAGCGTGATAAATAAATGAAAGGCTTATGTTTTGTTATATGTACGTCTTGAGTATTTTGTTTTTGAAACTACTTTGGTTGTCTAGAGTGGAATACTTCATCGAAATTTTTTTTCTTACAAACAAAACTAAAGTAATAGGACCTCAGAGACGTGTCTGTGATGCCAAATGCATGCGTCGTAACCTCCCCGAACCACGCGTATGTGGTAAGAAAAAACTAGAAGTCGGTCTATCCGTCGACCACGAGTTAGTGAAGGTGATTGTGTGTGTCATTGTAGGTTTTGCAGGGTACATTTGTGTTTAAGTGGGGTATGTTTAGGTGATGATCAAGTTGGTTGTATTATTACATCTGTTGGTGGTGAAGTGAAAAATTATGTGACGCTGAGTTAGCGATTGTGTTGTTGATCACCACTACATTTAGGTGTCATTTGTTTTTTTTTTTTTTTCACAATAAGCACTTTTTCTCTTTTTTCACTTTTTTTGTCTGCGAGAGGGCAGAGGCTTTTGTTTGTTTTTTTTGTAGACATAAGTGGTTCTTTTCACTTCTAAATTTGATACATTATCTTTCACTTCTTACATCTTTTTACCCATTCTCTCACAAACCCTATAGACATTAACTTTCACTTTTTACCTCTTCACTTCTTACCTCTTCTCTCACAAACCTTACATCTCTTTCTCAATATCATTTTTTATATGTTTTCGTCCGTTGATATATGAAGAAAAAATAAAATAAAATCCATAACACAAAAAATACTAGTGAAAAAAAAGAAAAAGAAAAAAAAAACATTAATAAAACAAAAAACAAATGGTCTTTTTCTTGTAGATAAAGAGCTTAGATGTACCTCTTTCTTTTGCAGACATTATTTATAGATAAAAAGGTAAAAACTCTGAAAAACAAACGACACCTTAATCTTGCATCCAAAGCTATTGAATTTACTCGATTTAGATAAAAAGAACATTTTGCAATGATATAGAGGACTCATGGGTCTAAAATCATTTAGGAGTAAAGTTATCAACTTAATTATCATATCTTATAACATCACGTGTGAACTAAATACATGTATGCTTGTAACCAAGGTTATAAATAGCGTGAGACGTGGTGTGCGGCATGGTCAAGCCTCAATTCTTAGCGTGAGGCGTGGCGGCATGACGTTTTAAAGCGTGAATTAAGGCGTGAATTAAGGTGGCAAAATGTATTTATAGATTTATATCATATTTCATTAGTACACCTAAACGTCTTGGTCTATTGCGTGGCTTATCGCACTTCATCTCATGTCAAGCCTTAAGAGGACGCCTTAGTTTATTGCGTGGCGTGGAGGTGACGACTCGCGCCTTTGCAAGGCTTTGCGGCGCCAAGGCGCGCCTTTTAGAACACTGCTTGTAACAACTTTTCCGTATAACAACATTTGAGATCACCTAAGTTACTAAGTTTGTAAGTTAAGGGTTTTAGTAACAACAGGTAAATCGGTAAAATACTAAAGAGAGATTAATACTGATTGAATGACTTCCTAATTATATAAGGTAGCACGTTTATTTATAATAAAACATAACTTTGATAATAAGCTAACATAAACCCTACACCTAATGAACCTCAAACCCACAATCGGGTTTGGGCCAATAATCTAATCGTCTAACACTCCCCCGCAGTTTGAACGAGATTCTTCCAGACGGGCCAAACTGGAGTGAATATTAAAAGCCGCTTATCCTTTTCCTCATTATTTGAACGGAAGCATAATTGTATTTGGTCGCATAGTTGTTTATTACTTGCGGCTTCCTTTTTTGTGTGACATTTTTTTTTTCCGTCATGACTTGTTTTGCCTTTAGGTGGGAGCAGCAATTTTGCGATCAACTATCTTCAAAAGACGACAGTTATCTCCGACATTAAAACAAAGAGTAATGATGAGACAAATATTGTTGATCAATTGCTAAATCAACACAATATGGGATGTGTTATGACGGCTATAGTTTTTGTGTTTTAAGGTTTATGATTTTGATGAGATGAAAAGACTAATAAAACGAAAATATAAAGCGAAAAAAAGTTAAATAAGTCGGGATCCCTCCGAATCAACGACGAGTAGCCGATGACCGGAGGATAACTATTTTGTGGTGCATTGAACCTAAAGCTCAAATACCTTGTAAAATACTAAGGATAAAGTAATATTGATTGAATGACTTCTCAATTACATAACATAGCTTGTCTATTTATAATAGAACATAACTTTGATAATAAGCTAACATAAACCCTAGAACTAATGGACCTCAAACCCACAATCGGGTTTGGGCCAATAATCTAATCGTTTAACAAAATCGTCACTAAAAGCATAAAATTCATCACTAACTAGTTTAGTCACAAGAATCAAGGTTATCCCTTGTCGTCACTATATATAGCTCCGTCACAAAGTTATTGACGCAACTCAAATTTGACATTAAATTAATGATGAGCTAAAGTCGTCACCGAAGGGTGTGTGACAACCTATTCCGTCACTTCGTTTGTCACTAAAGTGATTAAACTCGTCACTATTTGATGAGATTAGTAACGAAAGAAATATGTCATTGTTTGGCTGAACCTAGCGTGGCCTTAACATCCGTTAGTATAGTCACGATAAAATGGTCACTATTATTAACGTTTAGTGACGTGAAAAGTGGTCACTACATAAAAAATTACAAATGAAAATCAAATTTTGCTACAATTTTTATTGTCACTAGATTTGTATAATTATAGTAAAAAAAAATCATAAAACTAATTACACATATACACGAGATTTCATGAATTTAAACTATATCACTATTACATCAACCAAAAGGAATGAATACCCCCACCGTCAACGTTTTTCATTGTCATCATGACACCAATGACACATTCATAATGCTTAAACCACATATACCCAATATGTTCACAAGTCATATTCTCTAGGTAGAATCAAGATGTTTGTGAACTTCTTGTGATGCATTTGTACCCTTTAGCTCCCGTGGATGCAAAATCAATATGAGTAACATCCGGAATTACAATTTTTGAAACTAAGGGGCCGCTTGGTTCAAAGTGGGGAAAGGGAAAAGGAATACAAAGGAATGAGTGAGGTGGGTAATCAATCCCTTTGCACTCCCCCCAACAAGCACCATCTAATGAGTAAGGTGAGTCCTTTTGAATACATTACCCATTCCAAACCCCTCCTTAACCCTCAACCAAGCACCCCCTAAGTCACTTTATGAGTAATAATAACAAATACTTACAATTTTTGAAACTAAGTCACTTTATGACTAATAATAACAAATACTTACAAATTAATAAGGCTACCCACAGTAAGGGAATTCAATCTTCTTACTTTTCCTTGCCACGTCAGCTTTCTCTCTCCAGCGACCTGCAGGCGATTCAGTGCCCCAGTAAGGGCGACCTAGTTCACTTTTTTTTTTTTTTTTTTTTTTTTTTTTTTTTTTTTTTTTAACATTTTTAACACAAACTCAAATTTCATTAATAATTAAAAAGTTACATAATAATTCAAATAAAATAAAATACATTACAACACTTATTAAAACATTACAACTCTTACTAAAAACTAATAATCTAGATTAAGTCGTTCCTTGATCGAGTATTTGATTTCTTGCATTTTTTGTTGTTGTAATGCGGGCAAAGCTGGGTCGATTGGTGTGAGATAGAAGATGAGGTCTTTTTGATGTTTTCTTTCTCGATCAAGTGCAAGTTTTTGTTCTTCCATTGCCAATCTTCTGTCTTCTTGTTCAGCTTTATTTTGTTCCGCTTTATTTTGTTGTAATGCGGGCAAAGCTGGGTCGATTGGTGTGAGATAGAAGATGAGGTCTTTTTGATGGTTTGGGGTCGATCGTGGGTGTCGATCTTGTTCTCCTTCTGCATGCAGCCTAACAAACCACAATAGCATGAAAACGATTTCCTATCCTGATCGCTACATAAGTTACCCGAACGTTTTTCACCCGCAACCCAAACCAAACTGGCCAGTCTATTTTAAAACACTACCAGACCCTTAGATGGTAAAAGTGTAAAGGTATGGTATTGAGGTTCTTAAACCAACCTGAGTTTCAACACATGAAGTGCCATTAGAGCATATTAACTTAATATATACCGCAAGAAATTTCCCTACTATTTTACGTAATCTAAAAAATAACCTAATAAATAAGCACACAAAATCAAATCTCACTTCTAGTGTTATTAAGCATATGAAATAGAGCATAAAACCGAGACATCTATTTTGGAAGCAACATATGATCACTATTATAACATTGAGATTTTAAGACGAGAAGTTGAAGATATGACATACCAATCTCTAAAGTCGACTCCAAGTTTCGGGTACATAGAGTACCTCACCCCTTTCATACAAATTGTTCAATTGTTATGATATTGTATTCTATAACAAATCAACATCATTGCATATGTCGCGACTTATATCCCAACTCTAGCTAAGAATGATCACTTCAAAACAAAGATTTTATTTTTATTTTTATTTTTTTAAAATCCAAATTGTATTAACATATAACAAAAGGAAGCTAAGTGTATCTAGTGAAAGTATGGTATACAATTATTTCTTGCTAGCTTAACCCCAAATGTGTGACTGGTTATTACTAGCAAGGTCCTCGCACGATGCAGCTGCGGACATCCTGTAATTTAATTTTTTCGGCTAATAATTTATTTTATTTGTACATTTTTTGGCAATAGCTTTGCTGATTAGTTTTTTATGGCAAAAGTTTGATAATATTTTGCTTAGTTTGTATTATTTTATTTATTTATTTTTTGTTTAGTAGTTTGCTTGGTTTGTACAATATGTGAACATATTTTAATTCATTATGTTCTTTTTAACAATAAATTTATGGATATCAAAAATTTCGTTTAGCTCGTGTCCATTCGGGCTCGAGCCCGTTTGACCCGTGCCCGTTCGGGCTCGAGCCCATTTGGCCCATTGCCGTTCGGGCTTGAATATTTGTATAATATGCTTTATTATTTGTATTAGTGACATTTAACGCATGAATTGTATTTAAGTTAGTTGTACAATATGCTTGATAATTTGTATTTTTTATGTAAGGGGTGTTTTAATAAGTGCATTAATATTTATTGTATTTAATGTTAGTATTAATTGTATGTTATAATTAAATATGAGGGGAATTTCTATAAGTAGCATTTGTTGTTGTACTTATAGCTTTAGAAGTTGTAAAGCTTAATTTTAAGTATTCTATTAATAGTAGGCTTTCATGTTTTATAATATAGTATGATTAGTCATAAAGTGGCTTAGTTTTAAATATTGTAATCCATGGAGCTGAAGAGTACAACTGTATAAGATAGATGCTGATTTCCTCATTCGCCACAAGAAGTTTCAAGACATTTTGATTCTATATGGAGAATATGTTGTTTGAGCATAATGGGTATATGTGGTTTGAGCATTGTGAATGAGTCATTGGTGTCTTGATGACAATGAAAAAAATCATGGGTGAGGGCATCCATACCTTTTGGTTAATGTACTAGTGATATACTTGTTATAAGTTTGAATCATGAAATCTCGTGTTATTCATATGTAATCAGTTTTATGGATTTTTTTTACTATCATTAAATAGTAGTACAAATCTACTGGCAATAAAAATTGTAGCAAAATTCGTTTTTCATTTGTAATTTTTTATGCAATGACCACTTTTCTCGTCACTAAACGTTAATAATAGTGACCATTTTATTGTGACTACACTAACGGACGTTATATGCCCCGATAGGTTCTGTAATGACGCCTTTCTTTCGTCACTAATCTCATCAAATAGTGACGAATTTAACCACTTTAGTGACAAAACTAAGTGACGAAATGGGTTGTCATACATCCTTAATTGACGATTTTAACTCATCACTTTGGTGTCAAGTTTCAATTTCGCCACAATTTAACTTTGTGACGGAGCTATAGTACGACAAGTGACGATCTTGATTTTTGTGACTAAACCTGTTTAGTGACGAATTTTCTGCTGTTAGTGATGATTGTTAAAGCCTTTTTTTTTTTGTAGTGAATCTTTATAGGGTCTTCAAAAGAGAAAGGAAAAAAAGGGCTAGTGTTGAATTAGACCAAATTAATACTGTAAGTTGAATGAAATTGAGGAAATATGTCATGCTAGGAAGACATGACAAAGCTTAAATCAATCACTAAACTCGAGGAGTTATGAATACCACCCACAAAACAGGAGTAGAATCCTTACTCTTTCTCTCAATTCTTATCTTTGGCTCCTTCCACTTCACGAAAACGGATTTTATGTAACCAAAAAATAAAAGTAAAACTTAATTAGACCCATACCATAATATAAATATAAAACCATATATTATCAGTATTTAAACAAACTAAAATGATATCTTTCTATTTAATCACTGTAATTCATACAGTGAATCATAAGACTAGCCAAGGCAATGCATCCAACAACATGTGAATGAGTCTCACCACAAGTGGTGCACCATTACTTACATAATTAAAGACGGAGCTAGTAGGGTGACTAGTGCGTGCTGGGACACCCTTAATTAACCCACTTTATCTTAACTACATTATAATGCATTTAGGCCATTCCTAAAAAGGAAGTCTTAAAAAAATAAGACCAAAAATATTTCTTTAATTGGAAGGATTTCAAACTAATCTTAACTACATATGAATAGGAGTTAAGTAACATTATGAATTTTAATCTCTTTAATTGTAGAAGCCACTAATATTTATAAACCTCATTAACTTGCAATAACCCATTTAATGAATCTGATATAACAATCCAATTAATAAAATTAAATTAAAAAAAATAAAAATATAAAAATACTGCAATATGATTTAAAAAGAAAAAGAAAAAAAGAAACGTCTATACTATAACTACCTTTTAATGCATATTTGCCTACAAACTAACCCACAAACTAACACATTTTCATCTGAGCTTCTAAACACACATTACACTATTAATAATTTAAATGTTCTACTTTTAAAAAACATATATCTGCTACGTTTTAAAGTATTTGAGACAATATTAAATAAGAAAAGTTTAAAAGGAAAAACATTTGCTCGACACAAACATAATCACCGAGTACCCGCCGCCGCATTGGGCGGGTACCCTTCTAGTTCATTAGTTATATAAATTATATGCTAATTTCTTAATAATATTTGCAATTAGCCCACTTATTCTCATTGAAATTTTGAAAAACTTAACAATCGGATACAACATCAAAATAAATTTACTTGTCAAGTTATTCTTTTCTAATTTAGATTAGTTTCTAATTATTTGTGGTCTTAAGTTGAATCATGAGTTAAGACATATAGATTCAGTTTTGGACCAATATTTATTGTTATATTTTTTACGTTAAGTTTGCTCCCCCCCCCCCCCCCCCCCCCCCCCAATCACAATTCCAAGACCATGATTGATGGTTGTGTTTTTTTTGGTTGATTTGGTGGTTGTAGCCACCGATAACTTTGAATCCATGCTTTGTATCATTGTAATTTCTTATATATATGCTTAAACACAATGATACAAGGTATGGATTTTTAAGCTAATCGTTCCAACTAAACGAAGCTTTACATCTATTTCGACATCAATAAAAAGATCGAGAAACTACATCTTCAAAAATCATCGCCTTTGGTGGAGATTCCGCATCAAAAATATTCTTATTACGATCAGACCAAACATGCCACCATATTACGTAGAAAACTCCTTCAAGAACCTGCTTGTGCTTAGAAGCTAGACGAAGATTCACAAGCCAATTTAACCAATCTTCATATGATTCAACCTCTATATAGGAAACATCCCACCAGCAACGGATAACATCTCTAACCATACGACAAGTGAAAAATAAATGGCTCGAAGACTCCAATCCACTATCACAAATATAACACGTGATAGAATCTATATCCATACCTCTACGAGAGATGTTAAGACGCGTCGGTAGCGAATCGATCTTAACTTTCCACGCATGAACATTCACCTTAATAGGAACAGATTTTATCCACCTTGTCTTGGTTGTGACATCGATCGGGAAGCCTTTTATCATCTATATATTTATGCTACTTGTTAAATTTTATACGAATTTTACCCACTCCATACAATTCAGAATTGGAATAAATCTTGAGAATCAATACCATAGGAATAAACGTGCTACACTTTTTTCTTGTGTGGTCTAATCCAATTGGTTACAGCTTGCAACTTTAGCCCGAAACCTAGAATCTTTTATTAGAGTGAGTTTTGGACGTTATATAAAAGAACAGTAAAAATGTTATCTACTTTCCAGAAAATTTTGAAGTGGTGTTTGGAAAAACATGTAAAACTGGTCCTTTCACTTGCTCAGTAAAATAGAAAAGAGCAGTGTCATAATAACGTGTAGTAACAGCAATAATACACTGAAGGGTCAGAAGCTTCTGTTTGGTACAGTTTTTTTTTCTTTAAATATGCAAAGTTACATCACAAATCTTTTGCCAATATTCTTTTTCTTATATTTTTTTTTACTTACATTTTATAACAGTAGAAATAGAAGGTAGTTGAGGAGCTTGTATAATTTATTGTATCTTACATTCAATTATTGTACATGTTTACTTGTACTCATTCACCAACTTACTGCAATGTGTATTGATGATTGTTGTAATGAAAGTTTTTAATAGGAGATAGTATATAATAATTGGACCTATGGTCTAGGTTATGAATATGATATGGAAAAAGTTTATAGGCCGTATTCTTGGAATTCAGATGTCAAAAATGTTAGGCTAGATGTCTATATTTAACATAATAGTAGTAGTAGTTAAATGGTGGAGTGGAGCTTAAACATGAAAAGGACCTTAAGTTCGTTTCAGCATAAGTACATATTATTCATAAAACTAGGATGGATCTAACTGGTTTCCAATTATCTCGTTAAGTCGTGTTCGGTGTCTTAAGAGAGCCAACGTTCACCATACGCTACAAATAGCGAATATATATAACGCGTTATTTCACTAATTATAATAGGTTACAACCAAATGTAGTTTCGTAATTTCTTTGCAAGAGCAAGTTCCATATCGACCTTACTATAATATATGTCTAAACTCTAATATTGCTAGAAAATGCCGAATTTTTTGCCTAAGTCAAAATGTTTTGGAGATGCTTTGTTGAGCGCTTTAACAGTAAGGAAGTAAGGAACTAGAACGATCAAATTGACGTAGTTGGTTTGGTTTAATAGAATGATCTATTACTAAGTTACAGGCAATTGTCGACTCCGCTTTGATACTCTCTTAGAATAGCTATCATCAAAGACCTTGGCTTTGAGAAAACTTAATGCTTTCTAGTTTCTACACCTACAGCAGCATGCAATGCAAAAGTGGGCTGAAACACTATGGACATAAATCCGAGTAAAAAGGCTATTTAAGGCCCACAAAAAGCCCAATACTAAGCCTGTCGGGAGTGAAAAAACCAACCAGGATTCAAGCTTTTAAAAAAGACATTTTTATTGTTTTGTCCTGAAAATCATATATTCAAACACTTGCGCATAACACTGCATTACGTCTTCGTTAAAACTTGAACTCATAACACCTTAGTTAAAGATGAGTCACATACGGCTAAGGCCAAAGACCTTTGATTGTATTTCCAAATTTATTTCCTCCAAAATTTCAGCAAGCTATAAATTTAAATTGATACCCCTTTCGTCTCAAAATAAATGTTAACTGACAAAAATATTCACAGTTTTAAAAAAACATCGTCATTACAATTTTCTCTTTCTTCTTTTTCGAGCCGTTTCGCCACCTTACCGCCACATCAGTTTTTCACATTTCAAATTCACATACCAAAATAGCCATTCGATAATGGCTCAAGCCATTTTAAGTTTTTGGGCCCGACAATTTTATTTTGTTTTCCATTTCTTCTAACATACTTTTTTTAAAGGATTACCCTGGTAAAATACAAATTATTTTTTCAAACAAACTATTTTTCCATTCATTCAAATTAAAATATAAATTAAAATACGAAAAAAAAGTAGAAAAGAAGTTTAAAAAAATATATATATGAAATATAAAACTTGTTGAGTTCACTTATCACAAACTTTTCATCCTTCAAAATAATGTTATGCAATATGATGCACATGTACATGATTCTTCGTAGCTTGTTGATAGTCCAAGCACGCACCGGTTGTTGTATAATTCCCCAACGTCCTTGGGGACACCAAAAGCTCTTTGAACATCCTTTCGTACACTTTCTTGACGCCTCTTAAAGTGTCCTTATTTCTGGTCTCATGCCACCGTATATGATTTAACAAAAGTTGCCCATTGTGGGTAAATCCCGTCCTCTAGGTCATACCCTTTTTCCATACGTAACTCCATTTACTTGAAACGGAGCAACAGGGGCTTTGCATCAATAAGGTCGTCGGGAATAACGGAGAATTATTTAAAATATTAAGATCGTTTTTGAAGCACCTGTACTAGACAATTTTTTTTAAACTATTTTGTCGATACACCGTATTCCTTGATTGGAATACGCCGTACCGGCTCATTGGTACAATACGTCGTATCCCCAAAGCTAGGATACGCCGTATCGACTGGTAAATGAACGGTTTGTGTGCAAACAATACAACGGCTTTCACACTTGCATTCACATAAATGTCGAAGGGTTACACCGGTGCACACTAAACAGAACAATGCAAGCGGAAATAAGAAATGAGTTTACAAAATGAAATGAGGATAAAAGAGGAAATGAAAATACAACATGATTTTCATTTAAGGGCTATCTAATACTTATCCTAAATAAATATTAAAGGGGTAATAATGACAAAAGACGAAAAGCATACACCTTAAGGTTGTTTGTTTTGTCAACCGACCCAAGAGACAAAAGGGGGTAGTTTGACTCTTTGTCAAACTCCGTATTCTAAAAATTTCCTTGGTATCTATAAATACCAAGGGCTTTCAAAAGGTTCTCATAACGTACCCCTCAAACCCTAAAATCTCCCCCTCTCCCTTTCCCGTTTGTTCGACCGGTTGAAGAACCAAACCAAAGGGTCTGAAACCCTTTGGTCGATCGATCTAAGTCGACCCAAGTCGAATATCCCTAGTCGACTTCTAGTCGATTAGGGTTTTACCCGAGTTCGTATCTCACCTAACTTGCCATTAATTTGTAGCCCTAGTTCTACCTATGCAGTATGGATACCTGACGCAACCTCAAAGGTGATAATCTCCAAGAAACCTTAAAAGTGATCGTGTAGTAGCAAGAAGTTCAAAAAGGTGTTCCATGCAACAGATTTGGTCAAAGAAGCTTACGTATAGCAGGAGTAACAAGTAAGTATTTTAAACAACCTTTATACGTGTTAATGTTTAGGTTATATCATTGTTTAGTAGATCCGTAACTAGGGTTTTGGTATGCACATTTTTATATGTTTATTTTTCCGTTGTGCATGTCTGATAATTGTGCAGATGACCACCAGAACTCTACAAAAACATACCTGGTAACTTTATGATATACACAAAATCTGAAAAACATACTTATACACAATGATATGACCTGAGACTCTACAAAACTACTAAACATACATTAGAAAACATGTAATATTCGGCTATATCCGAATCTTTGTAAACATAACATATTTTGGCTATTTTCGAAGCTACATAAACAAGACATGATTAAGCTATTCCCAAGGCTAAACATAAGTACACTAAAATAATGTTTAACTACAAAACATGGAAGTAAACCTGTTACTCACCTTTATCTTTGGTTTAAGCTTCGCTAGCTCCTCACGAGCACCTAAACACATAATATAAACAAACTAAAACTTTAATGCTTATCTGCTATCACATAACTCATGAACTTGCTTCGTGAATCAATTTATATAGTTATGTGAGTTCCTAAGGCCTTGTGTCAAACACCCCATGTTTCATAAAAAACTAGTTCTAACATAATTCCTACTAATTATCAAACCATGATTATAACATAAGATTTAAACACAATTCTTTCATATTAAATTTCTAACATCATGTCTAATGATGTTTCAAAGCTAGAATCATAAACCTTCAATTTTAATATAAACCCAAAATTAACATGAACTTAAATTAGGACAAGAAACCATACTAACCTTGATAGGGACTCTTTCTAACACTTCTAGGCTTGCAAGAGTAAACCAATTCACAAATAAAACCTTGAAACTAAGCCAAGCGACGTCCCCTAAGTCACACGTGTGACTATGGGTAAATTTTTTCTGTATTTAAGATGAGATTAAGCTAAAAGGGTAAATTAGTAATTTTGTATTTAACTGTCGTTAGTTTGTACCGTTAAGTATTTTGCATTGTTAGTCCTTTTCTGTTAACTATTTGCACAAAAGGTCCTTATTTCTGATAAACTTACGGGAGGACGTCTTTAATTATTCTAAAGTTAATAAATTGTTATATTGGATGTTCTGTAAATTTTAAGGTGTTACAACTCTCCTCCACTTATTTCGTTTGTATCCTCACGAATTACACTGAAATGTCTAACTAGTTCTAAATTTCATCCTTTGTCTCTTCTATTTATTTGAGTCTCCTCCACTTAAGCTTTACTCTAGTTTATAAAGGTCCAAACTAAGTTATGATATTTCTAAACTTTACAAAATAACTTATAAATCTATATCATAATACCTTAACCTTATCCTGTTTTAGTCTTGGCAGCTTCTCCTAGTCTCATGTGCGCACGACCCTCACTTCTTGAATTATTCTGATCTTATTTGTCAATATTTCTGAATTGTTTGTTTTGCTTGATTACGGGCTTTGCTCTAGAGCAACTCGTACTGTCATGACCTGTCTGATAACATTTCTCACACATTTGCATAGGAGCACGACAATCCTACTGATATGACCCGTCTGTCCACAACGGTAACACTAACAACCCTCTTTCCACAAGTTATACACACTGGATAATCAAACTTGTGACTACTCCTTGCTTCCGATCTTACCTTCGTTCACCTTCTACTCTCGCTTTCTTAGAAGAGGTATCCTTTTACTCCTGCCTTCGTTTCGGGAGACTAGGTTTGTCTCTCAAAGTCTCTTGCTCTCTATCAAGTGCTATGTTCATCAGTTCATGGAAATTTCGATAACTATGTGTGGCCACAAACTCCCAAGTCTTTTCTCAACATCTCTCTATAATGCTCCATCAGTTTCTTCTCGTCATTGGCATATTCAGGGCAAAATCGAGCTCTATCCATGAACAATCCAGTAAACTCATTGACTGTTTCAGTCATCTGATGCATCTTTAAAAACTTTCTTCTAATATTCCTCATTCCTGCCTCCGGGGCAAACACCTTAAGAAACATGATAAGGCTCAAATTATACATATTCTTATATGTGTTATGTGTGCTTTTATATATGTATTTTAGTCTTTCGATACTTAATTGAGTATATATATGATTGTTAGGTGTCGTGGAAGAAATCGAGGAAAAGACGAAGATTTGGAGCTAAAAAGAAGATATAAGCTCAAGTTCAAGATCTCCCGACACATGTTTAGTATTTTGGCTATACCTTGAGCATACGAACTCCGATTGAGTTGATTCAAGCGGCCACGTAAAGAGGAAAAAATTATCTACAACTTTTGTTTTGGTGCCAAGTGCTGAAAATGCCCAAAGTGCGCCGTACTTAATAAATTGTGTGGCGCACTTTTTTCCAG
This sequence comes from Artemisia argyi, assembly GCA_030686995.1. Taxonomy (NCBI): domain Eukaryota; kingdom Viridiplantae; phylum Streptophyta; class Magnoliopsida; order Asterales; family Asteraceae; genus Artemisia; species Artemisia argyi. The sequence continues at coordinate 176,495,029 of CM060707.1, read as the reverse complement.
CGGGAAAAGTCATTTAGACGCCAAAAGTATGGCGGTTTTAATATATGGTGCGCCGTACTTTGCGCCTGACCAGCTTAGAATCATTAAAGTAGCTTCCCATTAACTATCTAACCGATCATATTCATTTCTCTTGGTCCCTAAGTGTCCCAAATGCTTAAATACACCCACAAATGCACAAGAGAGTATATCTCCATCAATAGAAGAACTTATAGAGGAGGTTTTTGGTGAGGATCCTATGGGACGGAAGGAGTGATAAAAAGTCATTTAGATGCCAAAAGTATGGCGGTTTTAATATATGGTGCGCCGTACTTTCCGCCTGACCAGCTTAGAATCATTAAAGTAGCTTCCCATTAACTATCTAACCGATCATATTCATTTCCCTTGGTCCCTAAGTGTCCCAAATGCTTAAATACACCCACAAATGCACAAGTGATCATATCTCCATCAATAGAACTTAGAGAGGAGGTTTTTGGTGAGGATCCTACGGGATGGAAGGAGTGATAAAAAGTGACCTTTCAAATGAATCACTACAAAAAAAATTCTAGAAAAAATAACCAAAGGTCAACCACAATTAGATGAATACCGGGTACTAGTTGCTAATCCTAAATGGCCATTGAGTTGCTACTTGTCGAAGCTTGTACCTAAGAATCTACTTTATCTACAAGTGGGATGATTTTAAGAATCTGATGACAAAGCTACAAGGAGCATCGTTAGAGTTATGCATTTGTTTGAAAGGTTGCTACATAACGTGAATCACTCAAAATCAGACACGTACGTGTATCTAGAGGAGGACACAGTTAAAGCAAAACGAAGCTTATGACAAGTTAGCAAATATTCCCAAAAGGCGAAAAGAAATAACTTATTTAAAAGAATGAAGATTAAAGTTCCATAAAAAAAATCCAGAACTAACAAGAGCTAATGCATCTTTACATCAGTTATGAAATGGAGCATACAGTTTGTTACTATCAAAAGGTATTTTCCATCATTTTTATGTGACCAAGAACTATATACAATTAGCAGCTACAACTATACAAGAGTGGTATGAAGAAAGAGACGCTTGCCAAGCTTAGAAAGAAGGGGTGTTAGAGTTGAGATAATAATGGCCCATCCTTGATGCTTCTAAGGTCCTGAAAAGAATTAACACTCGTTATGTACTTATAATTGCAGTGGTTCAACATTGGAAAACAGCTTAAATATGGAAATGGGAAAATGCTTATTTTTTAGCGAAGCTGGCCTAAAAGGTCATTTAGGATCAGAACTAGATAATGATTATCATAAATGGTACGGAGTATTTCAATCTCAATCAACAGGCCTTGATTACACAACATTATGCTGCCCTGGTCTTGGTTTCCTGCATTTGTAAATCCTCAATAAAAAAGTCCAAACTAGCGTCTATCCTAAAAATGTTCGAACTCTTGTCTAGTTAATCTGACTGGTCCTTTCGGAAATCAAGATATTTTTCTATTAACTCAGTTTGCACTCGATCAAGATTTCAGAGTTAAAAGTTATCTATCAGTATCATTTGGTTCGATCAAGATTTTTCTATTAACTCAGTTTGCACTCGATCAAGATTTCAGAGTTAAAAGTTATCTATCAGTATCATTTGGTAAGGCTAGAACTTGATTGCAACAGTTTCAAGATCATTCATTCGGACCTAGACACTTGTCACACTTTTTTGTGTAGGCTCACGTGTATTAATTAAAGAAAATAAAAGAGAAAAAGAATAAGACAAAATCGATGATGGACCAGCTAAAATGCATTATATAGCTTACTGGACTTGATTTATTTTATAATTCCCTTACATGTCCTATATAAAGCGCTCCACTTGGCTCTAAAGGATCCCATAGAGAGACAAATTTGCATATGCTTTCTTTGGAATCTATTACAATCATCAGCTTATATTCTTTGTAACCATTACCTCAATTTCATTTATTAAATCCATTAATATCAGACATGAAAAATATCTAATTGTGAATCATATCAACTTATATAAAGATCAAAACTGACATTTTTAGGACAAATTTATCTGTGATTCTAGATGAGTAAATTGATCGATAATCAACATTTTCTTACTAAAACACAAAAAGAAGAATTCTAATTTGCCTAGAACATAATGAACATATATTGAAGTCAGAAAATGGAATGGGGCATGAAAAGGCAGTACCTTTATTCTTGATTTGCAATGTATTCTTTGTAAGCCAATAAGTCTTTGACATAATAATTTCCTGATTTGCAAAAAACACGTATGATTAAAACAAATACGAATATGGTAGTGAATCTCGTTTAACACTTCTGATTAAGCCACTCAACTCTTAGATTTCATGCATCTGTCCCTCCCACAGTTTTTGTGTCTATAAAAGGGACCTTACACATTACTTCATATACATACTTGATACGAAGTTATATCTCAGATAGACTAAAGTCACATTTACACTCTGTGAGTAAAAATGTCGCTTGCAATAGGGGGGGTGATAGGAGATGTTATCGACCAATTCACGCCGAGTGTGACGATGAACATAACCTACAATTCCCATTACACCGTTGTTAACGGTCATGAGCTGATGCCTAATATTATTACCTCTAAACCTCATGTTAAGATTGGTGGTGTTGACATGAGATCTTCTTATACTATTGTAATTCTCTTTCTCTGTACACTCAAAAATATATATGTATATGCATGTATTAACAATGTTTTCATTTTTTACATGAAGATCTTGACCGACCCGGATGCTCCCAGTCCAAGTGATCCTTACTTAAGAGAACATCTCCATTGGTGAGCACCAATTGAAGCTGCAGTCTCATTTTTTCTTTTTGTTCTTGTCACAGTTAAACATCATTTCGATTACAGTTTGTATGTGATATATAATTGCTACAGGTAGCAGTTAGCTATCATTAAGTTATTCTGATAAGAGAAGGTTCTATAAACATGAACTAACTAAACTCTACATTTCAGGATCGTCACAGACATTCCGGGTACAACTGATGCTACTTTTGGTACGTCATGCATGGACAATATTCGATTTACTCGTACTGTAAGAAAGTTATGTATGCTGAACTAATAAAAAACTCTGGACATGTAACAGGGCGGGAGATTGTGAGCTATGAAAAACCAAATCCAGCAATAGGAATCCACCGATATGTGTTCTTATTGTTCAAGCAAAAAGCAAGGCAATCAGTGAGGCCACCTAGTTCCAGAGATCATTTCAACACTCGAATGTTCTCTCAAGAAAATGACTTGGGGTTACCAGTTGCTGTTCTCTACTTCAATGCTCAAAGAGAAAATGCTGCACGTAGAAGATAACTCAATTCCATACGCATACTCTGCATACACTCTAAAGTACTAATAAAACAATAAAACCATTGGTTTATAGTTTTCATATTGCATTTTCTTATAGTAATTTGTTTGCAATATGTATTTTATTATTTCACGTTGTCAGTTTATTTATGTAATACATATTTAAGAAGAAATGCTGTGATGTTGTTCTAATTGTTTGTATGATAGTTAAAAGTAATACACAGCTTTAGACCCAATTACTAAAATTCAGAAAATATAAGGTATAACCGTACAAGCATGGCATGTATTTGAAGTTGACAGGCGAAAGGGTGTAAGGTGAAGGATAAACAGCAAAGGACTACAAGTATAACACACATCACAGATTCCACAATGAACCACAACCAAACCTATGCATACGTCCTTATTTTTAACCAGTGTAAAGCTATCACCACTCTTCCAATTGACAAAATCACAAGGTCCACAACAAAGCTAGAAGACATCAACCAAATAGTCATTGAACAATGAATTCCCATGGGTATACAAAGGGCTATTTTACAATCCTAATAACAAGTCTCCCAAATTCTAATCTATTCTAACCGACAATCAATCAATTACATGCAGAAACTAGAAACTAAAATTCTAATTTTTATTTTGTTTTAGTTTTCCCTTTGTTTAATCAATGTTCTAAAACTTTGTAAAGCGTATATGCATAGACATAGAACTTTTTTGCTCGTTAATTTTTTTTTTCCCTTTTTAACTTATTTTTTGTGACGTAAATTTAGCAATAAAGTTTAGTTTATTAGTTACGGTTAATAAATGAACATGAGATCATTCTTTTTTAAACGACACCAATTTTTAAGGCCGCCCGTTTTGTCCCGTGCCCGTTTGACCCATATACCAACTTTGCCCATTTGACCCGTGCCCATTAGGACCCGAGCCTGTTTGGCCCGTTCGTTGCCCGAGCCCACCTGACCTGCCCATTTTGCCACCTATTACCATATCATGAAGCATTTAGGTCTTTACTTTACAACCTCTTAGTTGAGAGTTTTATTCTCAGCCGTCAAATCGTATTTTGGATCATGATCCTATTATGTACGAAAAGTGAGAACAATATCTGGCAACTTGAACCACTTATACAGGGAATACCGGACGTTATAAAGATATTCATGAGATAAATGATTGGCAGGCCTACACACATACAGCTAAAGATATGCCTAATCATAAAATCCTTTGGTTACTGGAAAAATGGTATCTTCTTTAGCAATGCCATGTAGGATTCTTTAGCCATATGTTTAACATTGCTCTAATTCATAAATGTCACTTTGATATGAGATAGTGCATAGTGGGATACAGTTCAATATAACCAAACTATGGGGGGTGTTTGGGATTGCTTATCTTTTCTCCTCATGTTTCAACTTAATAATTAGTTAAAAACTGCTTAAAATACGCACTTTTGGAAATGGTGTTTTGATATGCTTACTTAACTAGTTTTTAAAAGGTTTTAAGTTAAATATGCTTGTAAAAAAGTAATTATAAGTTCAGCAAAAATAAAATGTATCCAACTTGACACGTTGTCTTTTGTCTTGTATTATATTTTTTCCTATTTAATTACAAACTTTTAACAGTGTGTATCATCACAGGTAAAGTTCGATACATTCTCAAATGATTATCCATTTAAAAGTATCGAACTTTACCGATAAGGCTACACACAAAGGGTAAACGGAAGAAGTTTTCCCAATTTAGGTTACCTGGGGAGGGCAAGCCTTTTTGACTCGGATGTATGCGGCCTCACCAAAGTTAATCCCGGGACCGTTTCCGGCCCTTCCCTGGCCACCCGCAAATGTACACACATAGCGAGGTTTGGACCCTTAACCTCTTGTGAGGAAACCAAGGACCTTACCACTAGGCCATTTGGTGGTGGTTAAGAATATAAACAACAAGACAAGTAAAAGCTTATACATTCAATAGAAAGAAAAAAAAAAAAAAAAAGAAAAAAGTTTGGTACAGACGAACGGATTTTGGGGTGTTTGTTTAAAGCTTATTTTTGGGCTTATGAGCTTATCTCATTTCGGCTTATGTTTCATAAGCTCAAATTTTTTGACTTATTTTAAAAATTATTTCCTTTCTATAACATAGGGGGTGTCTGTTTAGGCTTATATAGCCGGCTTATGGCTTATTTGGTTTTGGCTTATGTTTCATAAGCTCCCTTTTTATGGCTTATTTTGAAACTTTTCAGCTTATATAAGCTTATTATGTCATAATAAGCTTATATAAACCGAAAAGTTTCACATAAGCCAGAAAGAACTTATGAAACATAAGCCAAAAACCAAGTAAGTCATAAGCCAGCTATATAAGCCTAAACAACCCCCCCCCCCCCCCCCCCCCCCCCCCCCCCCACACACACACACACACACACACACACACAAGAAGCTTATATAAGCTCATATGTCACAAAATAAGCCAGAAATTTGGGTTATGAAATATAAGCCAGCTAATTAGCCAAAACTAAGCCTACCTAAATACCACAAGTGTCAAATTGGATACATTTTTAGACCAACACCCTTTTTAATAACATCAGCCTCCTTATTAGATGTTTATTTGAAGGAGTTTGGATACCATAAAACTGCACTTGCTTAAAAATAAGCAAACCTAAACACCCCCTATATAGGAAAAGTGACGAGATAATTATGGGCATGTAGCAAATTCGCTCATCTAACAAACTGAATAATCTAGTTTAACAAGTATACATTAGAACAAATGCAAAAAAAAAAAAAAAAAAAAAAAAAAAAAAAAAAAAAAAAAAAAAAAAGATAAAACAAGAAAAGATTACCGGGTGATCAAGATTCCTATTCAGACAACGATCATCAAAAAAAGTTCCTGTTTTCTGGTTTTAATAAGGAATCTTATAAGGGGAAATGATATTACTATTGTGGTCCTTGGTTTATGTGAGAACAATATCTGGCAACTTGAACCACTTATACAGGGAATACCGGACGTTATAAAGATATTCATGAGATAAATGATTGGCAGGCCTACACACATACAGCTAAAGATATGCCTAATCATAAAATCCTTTGGTTACTTGAAAAATGGTATCTTCTTTAGCAATGCCATGTAGGATTCTTTAGCCATATGTTTAACATTGCTCTAATTCATAACTGTCACTTTTGATATGAGATAGTGCATAGTGGGATACAGTTCAATATAAGCAAACTATGGGGGGTGTTTGGGATTGCTTATCTTTTCTCCTCATGTTTCCACTTAATAATTAGTTAAAAACTGCTTAAAATACGCACTTTTGGAAATGGTGTTTTGATATGCTTAATTAACTAGTTTTTAAAAGGTTTTAAGTTAAATATGCTTGTAAAAAAGTAATTATAAGTTTAGCAAAAATAAAATGTATCCAACTTGACACGTTGTCTTTTGTCTTGTATTATATTTTTTCCTATTTAATTACAAACTTTTAACAGTGTGTATCATCACAGGTAAAGTTCGATACATTCTCAAATGATTATCCATTTAAAAGTATCAAACTTTACCGGTAAGGATACACACAACGGGTAAACAGAGGAAGTTTTCCCTATTCAAGGGCAAGCCTTTTTGACTCAGATGTACGTTGCCTCACAGGGTTAATCCTGGGACCGTTTCCGGCCCTTCCCTGGCCACCCCCAAATGTACACACCTAGCGAGGTTTGGAGTTTGGACCCTTAACCACTTGTAGGGAAACCAAGGACCTTACCGCTAGGCCATTTGGTGGTGGTTAAGAATACACACAACAAGACAGGTATAACTTATAAGCTTAAACATTCAATTAAAAAGATAAAAAATAAAAAAAAAAATAAAAAAAAATAAGAGAGAGAGAGAGAGAGAGAGTTTGGTACAGAAGAACGGATTGTGGGGTGTTTGTTTAAAGCTTATTTTTGGGCTTACGAGCTTATCTCATTTCGGCTTATGTTTCATAAGCTCAATTTTTTTGACTTATTTTAAAAATTATTTCCTTTCTATAACATAGGGGGTGTCTGTTTAGGCTTATATAGCCGACTTATGGCTTATTTGGTTTTGGCTTATGTTTCATAAGCTCCCTTTTTATGGCTTATTTTGAAACTTTTCAGCTTATATAAGCTTATTATGTCATAATAAGCTTATATAAACCGAAAAGTTTCACATTAGCCAGAAAGAGCTTATGAAACATAAGCCAAAAACCAAGTAAGTCATAAGCCGGCTATATAAGCCTAAACAAAATAAGCTTATACAAGCTCATATGTCACAAAATAAGCCAGAAATTTGGGTTATGAAATATAAGCCAGCTAATTAGCCAAAACTAAGCCTACCTAAATACCCCCAAGTGTCAAATTGGATACATTTTTAGACCAATATCCTTTTTAAATAACATCAGCCTCCTTATTAGATGCTTATTTGAAGGAGTTTGGATACCATAAAACTGCACTTGCTTAAAAATAAGTAAACCTAAACACCCCCTATATAGGAAAAGTGATGAGATAATTATGGGCATGTAGCAAATTCACTCATCTAACAAACTGAATAATCTAGTTTAACAACTATACATTAAAACAAGAAATGATTACCGAGATTCCTATTTCGACAGCGATCTTCAAAAACAGTTCCCGTTTTCCGGTTTTAAGGAATCTTTATAAGGGGAGATGAAACTACTATTATGGTTAGGGGTGTTTATGGGTCGGGTAATAAACCGAATAAACCGAAAATCGAACCGAAAAGAAACCGAACCGAATATATAACCGAACTGAACTTGTTAAAATCGAACCGAACTGAATTAAAAATTTGGTTTTCGGTTTAGATATGGGTTTAGCTATCTCAACCGAAAACCGAATTTATATAAATATATATGTACTTTTATATATTTATATTATTTTATATATAAAAATTATCCATTAAAATTTTATATTAATATAAAAAACACTTTTTTATGCTTCAAATATTTTTTTGCCAAAAATATATATAATTAAATTAAAAAAAATATATAAATAGTGTAATTTAAGTACAAATTTCGGTTTTCGGTTTTGACCTATAATCGAACCGAACTTCGGTTCGGTTCTCGGTTCAGTTCGGTTATATATATTTTCGGTTTGGTTCGGTTTTCGGTTATGACCCAAAAATTTTTTTTAACCGAACAACCCGAACCGAATAAACCGATTAACCGAGAACCGAACCGATGAATACCCCTAATTATGGTCATTGGTTTATGTGATATTAGCATTTTTAGTCCATGCATGTTCTCGAGTATCACTTAACAGAGTGTTTTCGAGTATCGCTTAAAGACAGAAGTAAAGAAAATGAGATGAAACAAAAAAAGTTGTGTTCTCGAGTATCAATTAAGAAGGAAAAGAAATGAAAAGAAGTGTGATTTTGTTGATTTTGAAGCAAGTGTTTTCTACCAAAACTAGGCTGAAAATGTTAATTTACTTCCGATTTCTTTACTTTTCCTTGCTTAAAAAACTTAAGTAGTGAGCATAAAAAGAAAATAAAGTGAAACAAAAAAACTTTATGTCCTTGATTACTATTTAAGGATGAAATGAAAAAAAAATGACTAAAAAAGAAAGATGATTTAGTTGATTTTGAAGTAAAATAAGTTCTAATATTGGTTTAGGATCAAACGGAGCGACATGATAATGCGATTATTTATTATTACGTGATGATTATAATGCATAACATGAAAATGTGAGAAAATATGCCAATAAAATATAACATTGAAGAGCATTATAGAAACTTATTTCACAACAATGTGGTGGGTAAGCAACTTTACTGAACAAATCGATGGAAAAACACAAGTTATTTTGCTAATCACGCATTTATGATCAACAGAGTGTGTTGTTCAATGGATTTTTAGGTGTAAGTTTGGCTTGGCCACCACAAATGTTGCAAATCGGAATCTACTTCGCGCTCTAATGTTATATTCTCAAAGCATAGTTTTTGATTATCTTGCTTTAGAATTACATTATCATGACACTCTATCTGATCCTAAACTAATACGGTAAATATTCATAATCGCTCGCAATAAAAGGTGTGGATTACTCATATTTCATAAGGCTAAACACTACAAATGTAAGTAATGTAACAAACTTTTTCTCGATGTTCCAAGTTGAATCTCGACTATTATATGCATAAAGTCTTCTCTTGTTTAGGAAAGAAAAAATTGCATTTGTTTGGTCAAATTTTACGTTAGTTGATACAAAATTTAATATATTTCCAGCTAATAATTGTAGTAGGGATTTTTTTTCATATAAAGAATATATTAATTAATGTTTCTAGTTTTGAAAAACTAATCAAGATATGTTTTCACTAATTTTTAAAAAATTTAGTATTATCACCTATAAATAGTAAAAGTCATTCACTACAATTTTCTAATTGCACATGTACATTCTTTTAATTACTCTGATGTACATTAATTATCATACCAAAAATGAAATTACATAAAGTATATTAAACTGTTTTTTTGTTTAAATAAATACCGCAACATATGTTAACTTTAAAAATAAAATGTTTCATAATGTTTAAAAAAATATATATTAAGTGAGTGGTAATATGGTATCATCATGATTATAATGCATAACATGAAACTATTATTATTATTATTATTATTATTATTATTATTATTATTATTATTATTATTATTATTATTATTATTATTATTATTATTATTATTATTATTAGTTTGAAAGGCAATGTATAACGTGAAAACTAAAAATTAAAATAATAACATCAACTTATAAGATTTCATACCATCATAAGAATTAAATCCATGCCTTAGAGATGCTTGATTTATGTACCATCATAGTCTAAGAGCATATGTTTGTGACTTGTGAGGAATTTGAGGAAACGTATGATAAACTGGATGGGTATGTGATTTTTAATCTAGTGCATAAAATAAATGAATTAAAACAAGGTCAAATGTCTATGCCTGATTACTATCATAAGCTCAACTCTCTTTGGATTGAATTTGATATTCTCACTTTGCTTCCTAATTGTACTTGTGCTGCTCAGAGGGTATTGTCAAGCATAACTAGCTGGTTAGGCTTATGTAGTTTCTTATGGGTCTGAATGATGTTTATCAGAGTAATCTGCTTGGAAGGGTTCATTTACTTGATGTAAAGGATGCTTTTGCTATTGTGTCCTGGGAAGAATTTCATAGAGGCCTTGGTCCCGATGGTTTATCTGCTAAAAATGCTCATGTTGCTTTTGTTATTAGAACTAATAATGCCAATAATAACTATAACAAAAGGATTAATAATAAGAACAACAATAACAGAGGTCCTAATCATAACTTGGTTTGTAAACATTGTGGTATAATTGGCCATACTATAGAAAGGTGTTATGAATTGAGTGGATGTCCGGTGGTTTTAAAAGATAAGATAAAGTCGTAAAACAAGAAAAGATTACCGAGCTATCAAGATTCCTATTCTGACAGCGATCATAAAAAAAATTTCCCATTTTCTGGTTTTAAGGAATCTTATAAGGCTAGACACAATAAATCCCCCTCTTTTTCTCTGCCACGTCAGCTTTCTCTCTCCAGCGATTTGCAGGCGATTGGGTGCCCCAGTAAGGACGACCTACACTATAAAAAAACATACCCCACAAAAATACCTTTTATAGTTAATTAAACACACACACAAAGAAAAAAAAAAGGGGGACGATTGTCGGTCGAGGTTGAGACCGATTCACTTTTTTTTCGTCCTTCATTTCGGTCGCGACCTGCAGCCCACAAAAGGGACGACCGACTGGGAATCATTCGACCGAGTCGGTCGTTGTCCTTATTGCATGCAGCCTAAGCGGAGATGAGATTACCATTGTGTTCCTTGGTTTATGTAATTGTTGCATTTTTAGTCCATGTATTTAAGTAGAACATTAACTACTTTTTCATTAAAATGGTTTAGGATCAACAAAGCGACATGATAATGCGATTCTCAAGCAATATAGTGAGAAAATATGCCAATAAAATATAACATTGAAAAGCATTATAGAAACGTATTTCACAACAATGTGGTGGGTAAGCAACTTTACCGAACAAATCGATGGAAGAACACAAGTTTTCATGTAATCGCGCGTTTACGATCAACATGCATATGGAGAAAAATTAAGCTACCCACAGGGTAGTCTACCCACTATAATTAAAACACAATTAATGATTTGTTGGTGGAAATAGAAGAATATTATTCCTTCTCTCCCAATGAGTCAGTGTCACCTCATCCGGGTAAACTACCCAGTGGGTAGGTGTATCCATGCCCCATCGCGTTCTGGTGTTATATTCACAAAACATAGTTTTTGATTCTCTTGCTTTAGAATTACATTATCATGACACTCTATCTGATCATAAACTAAAACAGTAAATATTTGTAATCGCTCGCAAGAATAGGTGTGGATTGTTGATATTTTATAAGGTTAAACACTACATATGTAACAAACTTTTTCTCGAGGTTACAATTCAAGTTGAATCTCGACTATTATATGCAGAAAATTTTCTCTTGTTTAGGAAAGAAAAATTTTCATAAAGAAAAAATAATATGTGTTTGGTCAAATTCTACATCATGGATACATAATTCAATACTTTTACAGCTAATAATTGTAGTAAGTCTTTTTTTTTTTCCCTCTCTCTCTCTCTCTCTCTCCCTCCTCACATACTGAGTGTTTTAATTAATGTTTTTCTAGTTTTGAAAAGCTAATCAAGATATGTTTTCACTAAACATGAAAACATTTTAGTATTATTACCTGTAATAGTAAAAGTCATTTACTACAATTTCTTATTAAACACATTCTTTTAATGACAGTGATTTAACATTAATTATCTTACCAAAAATGAAATTTCCATAAAGTATAGAGTAAGGATAACTTTATTTACATACGAAGAGACTAATCTCCACCCTCAATCTTTGTTTAATCTAATGGATGAGATTAATCTCAACAATTTAAAAAACTCAATTCAATTTTTTTTCTTCAAATATTAATATATTTCAAACGTTAATCATTAAACGAAAAAAATATACCGTTACGATGAGCATTTAATTATCTTTCTATAGATAGGCACTTTGATATATTTTCGACAATTTTTCTTTTCATTTTTTTTTATTTTTTTTTCCTGGCTGAAAATATCACATGTGATATTACATATCACATGTGATATTTTCGGCCAGAAAAAAAAAGGTGAAAAAAACGAAATTTTTTTTGTCGAAAGTATATCAAAATGCCCATCTATAGAAAGATGTAGCCAAACTGCAACTGTTCAATAAAATTAGTTCCAATTGTAGGTTACTAAGCATCCGGTTTGTTAATAAAAAAAAAAACAACATGCATGATAAGATAACAGATGTGGTCATTCCTACAACTTTACAAATAAGCGGATCAATTTGTATATTGTTTTATCTCTAAGGCACAGACCACATCAAGATATATGACCAAGAATTGAGGTCAAGCAGGTTGAAAGTAGCCCCCAATTAATTTGTGTAAAGCGTAACCTACTAATCCTTTTTATTTCAAAATTTTAACGCCTATCCCAATAACATCGGTTTGTAATTGTAGGTAATGTATCCACTATACAGAAGATACCAAATAAAGATAGAAATATGTGCCGCTTCCCAAAACATATTTCTGTAATCATAAGTACACAATTTAGCCATATAAAATATACATATTAAAGAAACACTAACCTGTCTTTGAAGAAAGAAGTCAGTTCAAGGCTCAATTTCCTTGACGATAACATCAAAACGGGGCTGATGACCCCTTTGTCTTTCAAGAAAAAGTTTAAACTTTCAAACAGAATATTCATATCAATAGAACCAATAAGAAATGGATGACATCATGATAATTTAGATGGAGATTTCAATCAAAAAGTTAAACTCATATCCACTATAGTAAATAACCGAAACTTTAATATTACAACTCTATATGCTATGAATGAATAACTAATGCCAAATAACATAAAGAGAATTCATTACAAATTGGTTATCCAATAGTTCTTAAAACTAACATGTGGCAGCAATGATGATTACTAAGTGATACAGTTAAGCGTGGAAATGAAAGAGTGCAACCTTATTACTCCTACTCATATTGGGTCAAAATGGGTAATTCTCGGTCCAAGTTAGGTTGACCAGATATATGTGGTCCAAGTTGTTCATTCTCGAAAAAATAATTAGTATGTGAGATGATTAAGAAATAATGAATACAAATCCACCGGGTATAACAACACCCGTTAGCAATTCACCTTATAACTTTAAACCCCCTAAACCATACCCCCTAAACCGTACCTGCTGAACCCTACCCTCTGAACCATACCCCCTGAGCCATAACCTCTGAATCTATATCTCTTTTATTGATATGTTCTATTTGCCAATTTTAAAGCCAACTTACTTATTTGTGCATATTACCAGTCATTCATTTTATTGATATGTATCATTTATATTCTATATAATATCATTATTCAGCGGTGTTCTCAACAGCTTGCTACAACTCAAAGAAATTTATGTAAATATGTGGAAAAAAACAATGGAGCATAAGCAAATACATAAGCAATCCCAAAAATCCTCCATCAATTCAAATTACTCAAAAATTAAAGAAGATAAAATGAAGTACCAATGAATCGTCTATAGCCTTGGGGACTGTCTGAGGTACCACATTGGTCAAGAAATCGAGTTGAGGTTGCTCCTTATTGGCAATAGTAGAGTGATACTCCACATTTATCACCATGTCTAAAAGCGGGTTATCTTCATTCATGCTTTCTTTAGTAGCATTTGATCTTGACCCTTCCATCACATCTTTTAGCGCAATGTGATCTGATGTACGCGCACTATCACCATGTATGAAAGCAAACACATTATTTCAATTCTTCTAGTCACACAAATTATAGCGATGGATAAGAAGATTGGAATGACAGAAGTTGTGTTTTTATGCCTTTCATGTATGTTCTTCACACAACTCCATGTGGGATATGATCCTACCGATACACTAACAATTTAGAACATATCCAGATCATACTAACAACTTGGGATTGCGTTTTGACATAACATTGTGTATATTGGATAATCAATTAATCACATTTAAATAAGCTAATCTTAAACTGATTATTTAAAATTTAGTTACTTGACTGCAAAATAGAGGGTGTTTGGGATTACTTATCTACTTATCGGATTTTCTGGAGCAAATAAGTGATTTAGAGTGTTTGGATCGTATATGATTATCTACTCATTCAGGCGCAAATAATTGTCAACAGATAAGCTATCCCAAACATCCTCAGAATAACAAACTCAGTATCAGATTGCTTCCATCCAAACGCTTTACATAATTAGTCGGCAAACACAATTCCATACACCTCATACTTTTACAAAATATTTGGTACATTTATTACCATGAACTTGAAAACTACATAGGGTCTACTTAACTTGAAAACCCAACATCTAAAGTAACAATCTTCAACCAATTCTTACACACAAAATGCAATAAAGCATACAAATTCACACGCAAAACACATAAATATATAAGGGTCTATTTGTTCTTACTTGTGAAGCCATAAAGTTCATCTCTTTATTCAACCTGCAACTGTTCAATAAAATTAGTTCCAATTGTAGGTTACTAAGCATCCAGTTTGTTAATAAAAAAAAACAACATGCATGATAAGATAACATATGTGGTCATTCCTACAACTTTACAAATAAGCGGATCAATTTGTATATTGTTTTATCTCTAAGGCACAGACCACATCAAGATATATGACCAAGAACTTTTAGGAGTGATTTATGTGTGCATTGGTGCTCTGTGCTGAATTAAATTGAAGAACTTTTAGGAGTGATAGATGTATATGGAATTATTAAAAAAATGATTATGCTGATGATTCATGTATAGTCCCATATATAGGCTATGCCAATGATCTTCATAAGTGATATAACGAACATGACAACCCGCCAACTTACGGGTGAGGTTTGAAGGATAGTCCTACATGATATTATGTGTTATAAAAACTATGAAGATTTGGATATAATGATGATGTGTGGCTATGTAAGTTATGTGTAGATTCCCTTTAAAAACAAAATTTGTTAATCTTCGTAAGTTATTTAATTGGGGACTTCTTCAGCTATCAGAAGTTTAGATTTATCTAATGTGTTGCTTGATGATAATAAATAACTTCATGATGACATGGTTTTAGCTTTATTTCTGCATCTTCATGTTTCGTAATTGATTTTTAGTCTTTTGATAGTATAGTAGATTTTAACCGAAGAAATGCTCGCGAAAGTATGTTCCCCGGGTCGTTATGTCCCAACGAAGGTAAGACGGCGATTGAGTCGGCTTGAGTCGCGTGATTGTGAAGTGAATGGGAAAATATAATTGAGAATTTTTAGAGTTTTTTATTCTAAAGGAAATGAAATAACAATTAAAAACAAAAAAATAATAAGAAATTGAAAACAAGAAAGAAAAATAAGACGGGAAAAGACTTTTAAAACAATATGTTTACTAAGCGACGTGAATAAGTTCATCAAGTGTGGGTCAAGGATTAACGACGAATTATTTTCCTTAAACAAGACTATTTTCTCACAACGTTGGTTTATTTTGAAAATAATCCTTTAAAAAGAAAATAATTACTAGATGTGTAATTTGATTATTCTCCGGCTTTTGCCCTTCAAATAATAAAACTACAAATCTAAATAATCTCACTAATTATTAATCACGACCCCTTTTTTAGTAATCCACACTTAACTCACAAACTCGTGCCACTAAGCAAACACTAAAAAAAACTACTCGAGACTCATATTAATAAGATAAAGTTACTTGATAAAAGAAAAAGACTCGATAAAAGAAACAAACTAGATAAGCCAAAATAAAATTCGGCAGAGTTTCGCCTAAGCATAAAGCATAAGAGAACCTCACTCGATAAACGATGAGGTATAGATTATCTAACTCGATAATCTTAGCTAACTCGCCAAAAGAAATGAAACTTGGTAAAATCAAACTCGATAAAAAAAAATAAAAAATAAGAAAAAAAGTCAAACTCGGTAGAAAATAAGAAAAGAAAATCAAACTCGAAACTTTTATTAAAACTCAAACTCGAAACTTTTATTTGCAAACTAGTCCCTAACCGAAAACGAAACTCGATAAATTGCAAATAAGTCCCTAACTAAAACTAGCCAAACTCGAAAGTTTTAAAAACCAAATTCGGATAGTTTTCGAAATCCAAACTCGATATACATTAAGAAATTCAAACTCGAAAAATTGCAATTTAGTCCCTGAATACAAAATACCAAACTCGAAAGAAATTTAAAAAAAAAATCAAACTCGGAAACATTTTTTTAAAATGAAACTCGATAGTTTTAAAAAAAATATATATATATAACTCGATAAAAACCATAACAAAACACCATTTTGATACAAAATAAAGCCTAAAACTAATGTTTTTCTACCAAATTTATTACTAAACAACCTAATTTAACCATAAACTTTAATTCCCACCAATAAAAACACGAATTTAACAACTAAAAATTAAAGATTTTTTTGAAAGATAAAACTTTAGAGAGAGAAAGTAAAATAAAACACATACTTCAATAAAATAAAACTACACTACTCCTACTACTATGAGGACCAACCCTCAACAAACCGAAGACTAACCAACCTCTCAAATGAGGCTTATGAGATCTATTTATAGGCTAGGGGCTAGGGCTTCTCTTAACTTTGCCATTGTTGCATATTTAACCCCTAGACTTTTACAAAATCATGAAAAGCTACTTAAAACACATTAAAATGCGACTAATATGACTTAATAATTAACGTAATGATCTTGTAGCTTGGAGGACTCGAGTTGACTTTTCTTCCAAAGTTCTTCAAAGGACCAAAGTTGACAAATTGCTGAAACTTGGAGGACCGTTATTGTCAAGGTCTTCATACTTCAACTAAGAGTCTCTTTTGTTATTCTTTGAATCTCTAAGGATTACTTTTGTCATTTTGGGCTTTTCTTAGATAAATTTCTTCCTCGGCTTCGGCTTTTTGACACTTTTCCAAATCTCGTGCTCGTTTTTGTCGGTTTTTGCTTTGTTTTTGTCAATTTTTCTTATATCCGTACCTGCACATACACAAATACAAAAACAACATATATTTGGCATAATTAGTTAGTTTTTGATCTTTTAGATCCGGTTTTGGTCGAATAAAAGGTGTGTAAATTAATACACACCAGTAATTGCCTTAAATGATGAAGTGGTTATATTGTCCTGTAACTTACAAACTTATTCAATTATATTAGCTTGCAGGGTGTCTCAATTGGCCCCTTTTGCACCGTGGGTTCTTAAGCTGTATTGGAAAATGATTTCAAACTACATCCTGGAAGTGTGTGGAAACACGCAGTTTGGGAGATAAATACATCTTGATGAGGTTTTATTCATAACATTTGACTACTTTCATTGCTAAAGATGTTTCATCTAGCCTTAATCCTTGATTGTATTTTATTATCAAACAGTGAGGCAATTTTTGGAGATAACCTTCCTGGGAAAACGATTATCGAGTGCACTAATGTTATTGGTCATCATGTTGTTGTTGGCATCAAATGCCAACACATGGAGTATAAGGTAGTCACCTATTCATATCATTATATATTTTTTATACTCGAGGATTAAGGGATTTTTGTTTAGCTAAGCTCATTATTCTTATCACGTAGGTAGTGAATGCTTTCTTGAAGTTGGTAAATCTTAACATTGAAATTAAGTTCAGTAGAACGCTAAAATTGAACTTCCTATTTTTATTTTCACAAATAAGGAAAGAGCAACCAAAACGGACATCGAACTGCTACCAAAGTTCACATTTCGACGTGATAGTGGAGCTGAAAAAACAATGATGAGATACAAGGGCTTTATGGAGGAGTGATGACCGAATATTGCACTGATTCACCCCTTTAATATCTTCTCTCACCTGATGATGCTGGAAGATCTCTTTCTCTTCCATATCTAATATCCACTATTAGGCCCTGGTTCATAAAATAGGTATGTCTAACATTTTCCCAAAGTAACTGTTGTTTCAAAGCAACCGTGCTTTAATGTTTGTAAAGTATATTGATAATACTAATTTAATACAAAACAAAGCATTTTTGTGGTCCGGATCTAGCAATCTCAATTTTGTTATTGTTTTTAATAAACTAGTAATATAATTTATAAACTTTAATTGTTGTCTTCTAAAAATTTCTCATTTATTAGAATATCATGATGAAAAGTTATATGGTTCAGGACTCCAAGTGATCGCATATGGCGAGAATATTACTGCTGAAAGTGTTTATGTGTGGAAATTTATTGTCCATTAGTGGGTCAGTAGTTGCCAAACTAATCTTGCTTTCCATTCCAATATTGAACCCTTTTCAAGTGGCAAGCAATTAGCATGTCATGTATGAGTCCTTCACTCTGGAATTTTAACGCAAACATAAACCTTATTTATATGTGATGTGACAAAAAATTTACTAACCCCATATGTTACATTATGTAGGTGTGCTGCTCTTATGTTATGTTTTAAACAATGAAATAAAAGGTATAAGGACCACAAACCCTGCTGGCTCTATGGTTTCCCACTATAATTTTCAATGTATTTGAATTTTGAAGTTATGGTAATGTATTAAACCCATTTGTCCTTTAGTATGTAGAACTTTAGGGCTTATAGGAAATTTGATGTGATGCTATTCTAGACTATAAAAGAATGAAAGTTTGAGGCAAGAACATGGTTGAACAACACATGAAACAATTGACATATCATAAGCATAGGTTAATGTTAAAGAAAGGAAAAAATTAGGAAGTTAATGTTAAAGAATTGACATATGAGCCAAGAACGTCGTTGAACAACACATGTGATTTTGGGCTTTCCAAACACATTATCATTCCAAATAGGATATGGGTTAATGTTAAAGAAAGGCATAAAATATTAGGAGGTTGTATAAACTTCATTCCGCTACAAAAAAATATCTAATATCTTGATAAATTTCTATGCAGATGTTGTTGGAGAAGTTGTTCAATGTGATGAAATTAAAGTAATCACAGACAACATGTTACAAAACATATACTTATATGCCGACTACAAGATGTTGTTAAGTAAGTTTTCTCACTACAACATACAATCTTCAGTTTAGCAAAACAAGATCGAAAAACAAAAATAAATAAAATAGTGATGAAATCTGAAAATGTGTCTTCTGCAATAAGCATGCCAAGATACTTCATCAATACATATCGGATAATGAAGATTCAGAAGAACCATTTACCATTCTAATAATGATGGCAAAACTTATGTACAATAGTAAGCATTCAAAGGCCTTGCATTACATTTTTACATTCTATTTTCTATACGTGTGCATTCATCACAAAAGTCTAAATTTGCTCATTGTGTTGTGACAGGGACAGTAAACCAACAAACCGGATGAAAAATGTGGTTTAAAAAGACGCATTTCAAAAGATAACACATTAAAGAAAGGAACTCTCAAGTTAAATGTAATCATTTAGCTAATAGTTAAATGTACCATTAACCATTAATGTGCATCTGGTAGGATTGAACCAACGAATTCGTCAATTATGAGTACCTTTGAAAGAGTATGCAATAGCTTAATGATTGAGTGCTCTTGCAATGAAGATGAATGGGGCTAAACAATATGCCATAACTATCCTAATAAATAATGTTTATATTTTTTATTTACATTTTGTTTATTTCATTTATGTTTAAATTCTGTATGGACTATTTGATGTTCTGGGTTTGCTGCTTTTCTTATTATTACCTGCTATTATTAATGTATGGGCTATTTGATGTTGTAGGTTTATTCTTTTTTTACCGATCAACTATATGTAGTCGTATCAAGGGTAAAGAGCAAGAGGGGCCTTGAAGTTTTGTGTTGTGACAACGATGTCAACCATTGCAATCACACAACTAACATCGTGTACAAGTCCTTCATCGACTTTGATTTTCTCATTTTTTAAATTTTATCTTTTAAACAATTCATTCAAGGTTATTTATTTTACATTATTTTTTTTAGCATTATATATTTTAGCATATTTTATTTTTACATCATGTTTTGTAGTAAATTTTATGTTTAATAATAAAACTTTAAGCTAGCCGGCCAACGGCCGGGCCTTAGGCTAGTATTAATATATTTTAAACCGTTAATCATTAAGAGAAAAAAAATATACCGTTACGATGAGCATTTAATTATCTTTCTATAGATAGACACTTTGATATATTTTCGACAATTTTTCTTTTTGTTTTTTTTTTAATTTTTTTTCCTGGCTGAAAATATCACATGTGATATGTAATATCACATGTGATATTTTCAGTCAGGAAAAAAAAAGGTGAAAAACACGAAATTTTTTTTGTCGAAAGTATATCAAAGTGCCCATCTGTAGAAAGATAATTAAATACTCGTCGCGATGTGTAATTATTTTCGCTTAACGATTAACGGTTTAAGAGATATTTAAATTATAAAAAATGAGTGAAACATTAAAATGCTTTTAATCTCCACCATTATTTTTTTTAAATAGATGGTGAGGATGAGTCCCGTGAGGAATATTTGGTTTCTAAAATAACTCGATTCTAAAGTATATTAAACCGTTTTTTATTTTTTTTTTATTATTTTTTTTTTATTTTTTTTTTGTTACCAATATATACCACAACATATTTTAACTTTAAAAATAAAAACAAAAAAATAATACAGTATATATTTAGTATTTTTTTTTTTTTTGTTATTTTTTTTTTTTTTTTTTTTTTTTTTTTTTTTTTTTTTTTTTTTTTTTTTTCAAATACTGAGTGTTTTAATTAATGTAGGTTTGGCTTCCATGCATGCAATTTTTCGGGGTCATCAAGCTTTTCAGGAAGCTTCTTAAGAAGAACCGCCGAACAATTCTCATTCAACGGTGCGTTAGCTAACTCAAATAATTTTTCTTTGTTATTCATTAAGCTTTTAAAGGTTGAGGCAAATTTAGGCATATGGAATAAAGCATCCGCAAAGCTCAAGTCGAAATGAAGCTTTTGGAAAAGTCGAAGAAATTTCAACATTTATTGATTATTCTTTTCACGGAGCTTCGGATTTGTCGGATAAGGCAACGACTTTTTGTACTTTGGAGAACTCACGGGTTTAGAAGCTGGGATACCCGGAGGTTGGACGTCTTTGGTACTTCCATTATTAGTAGGAAGAACCGTGTCCTTTGTCGCCTCGGTCTCACGTTCCACTACTTGAGGAGGAAGAGAAGAAGAAGTAGTAGGAATCGTGGGTCTCTCATAAGCACAACCACTTCGTGTAGTGATGGCTTTCATCTCACCTCTCGGGTTAGCAATCGTATTCCTCGGAAGAGAAGATGTACCCGAACTCGAAGGTGGACTTAAAAAACACATTTTTGAGCTCATTTGTTTGTTTAAGCAATGTCGCATTCATATCTTTTTGAGTCTCATTCTTAAGCTCGATATTTACATTATTTATAAGTTGATTCTGTATAGCACGCATGTTCGCATCATTTATCTTAATGTCGTTTGCGAAATCATGAGAAAGTGCAACTTGATTAGAAGAAGAATACCTCTAGATATAGCCTTAAGTTCACTCACTCCTTGTGAACGACCCGTACTTACCAATTACTAGCTATAACTGATCGGGTACATTGCGCGTAAGTGTTAGTCTGTAAGTTAGTCGGCAATTATGAATTTAAAACCTTGTAGGAATCTTACACCTAGATAATGACACATCAATATGTCTTCTTGTTTTTAAACTCCAAATGTAAGATGTATTTCAATAATAAGTTGAAGCCATTGAAGCTTACATGGACTGCCATGCATGATGCATGTACAGAAAGCAACACAAGAAGATGAGCTGATTTCATTATTTGGCAAGTTGTTTGTTACAGTTTCTGTTTATTACATAATTGAGATTTAAACATGATTACTCAAGAAACAGTGAAGAAGAGGCATCATGCCACCAAAAGCCTTATTGAGGGGCTATAGTGAGAGCCACACATTGGAAGTTATTCAGAAGAAGCGAGTGAGAAACCTGAAGTTCGTGATGCTGCTAGGAAAGCTGCTGATCTTCAGTATGATACTTGTTATATCGAGCACTAAGTACTTTTTACGTACAAGTTTTTGAATTTGAATGTTTTTTTGTTACCATGATCATGCAATCCTTATTGTACGTATCCCTGATATGTTTGTTATGTTTTGCTACCAAAAGCATGTGTGTCTTATTGTGAACCAACCTTGTTCCATCAATTATGTTCAACTTATATACACATCCTATCACATTTTACTAGATGATGAAAATGTTGAGTGTGAAGATGGTAATCTGTGGTTGGTTAGTAATGGTGGTAATAAAGACGGTGTTGGCAGTTGATTGTATCACTGTTCCAACCCTCATATCAACTTGTTCAGACTTCATCAACAACGGGACTGTATACCCCTATCTAGGATCCCCTTGTTGCAATGCCATGAGTAAACTTGGCTATTTTGCATTTACCGACATTGATAAACAATCTTTGTGTTTGTGCTTCATTTGGATTATGATCACGACTTACAATTCAAGTGCAGCCAGTGCCATTGGTACTTTGCCTGGTTTTTGTGGCGTTTCATTTGGTTTTCTTATTGATCCTAGCACCGACTGCAGCTAGTAAGTTTTCCCCCATTCTTTTTTGCTTCTATTAAAAGGATAATTTCGTCATCTTACGAGACCATGTTTTCTTTTGTAGTGATCACTAAAGGCGTGACAGAAGCTGTACACAAAGAGAGATCTCTAGACCTGAAGACCCTAAATATATACATCAATCTTAAATTAGTTTTCCTCACTAATCACTTGCTGAGGCCCTTGTTTTAAGGTGTTGGTTCTTGTTGAAACTATTGTTTATTTGTTTTTCATGAAGCAACAGACCATGCTTTAATGTATTTTTATTTTCTTTACTTTGAAAGTATTAGATTTAACATTGGAATTTACCTCTGCAGTTACGTAAAATGCAAAAACATTTACAACATTGTGAACATAAGAACACAAACTCAGTCGACATGTTAAACACAATTCAGTTTTGCAATACAAAAGGACCACGTTCGTAAGTTACTGTACATCAGTACATGAGACCAAAGATAATGTCAACAAAACCAACCAACATCACATCATAACCAATCATACTACTTACGAAAACCCCTCTCAGACATGGTATCTGAATGATCCCAGTGTCGTCTCTGCTTTGGTGCACTGAGTGATCGCACCCTTGCTTGAGATGATTTTGTGTTCGCCATATAGTTAGGGTGACTCGGGTAGTATCCAAATAAGCCCTGTCGGTATTCACCACTATTAGACGTAGCAAACGGGCTTCTTTTGTGGCCACTTCCAGGCCTGGGGGAGGCAGAATTTACTCGTCCGACTTTCTCTGTTCCCCAGTTTGAATCAAATGATGAGAGTTCACTACTGAACGAGACCTTACTTGGTTTCTGAGGTTTCGTTGGAGTGTTTGTATTACTTGGCTTCCAAGTATCTACTTCAAGAATCTTGTCACTTGTGTCATCACCCTTGCTTGTCCATGAAGTATCCTCCATCCAATTATCTAACCAATTTGGCCCATTACGATGATGTCGTTCTTTGATAAAAGAGCCTTTGAAATGTGACATCGAGCTAGACCGCTGTGTAGCCATAAAATCAGACTTAATTCAATTAATCAACATACGAAACAAAGCAAAGCTAACAAAAAGAGTTTACTTACTGGATGGTGGTGTGATCGAGAGGACTTAATTGTTGAATGTGGCGATCCCAACGAGTTTGCTCGGTTGGCACAGGCACGAGCCTGGAGACGAGCCATGGCCTGCATCCGTCTAAGCATGTCTGTACTTTGTTTTCGCACAATGTACCCACGCACAAGTGCCTGAAGCTTCACTAATGCTTTAAGTGCCCTCAATGCTCTCCTGGCCTACACATTCATCAACCAATTACACAGCTCAGGTTTACAGTTATCAAAGAGTGTGTTTGGCTTAGCATGTCCCAAAAATCATGTCTTGTGCAAAAAGCGATTACAACAAAAGACTCAACAAAAAAGCACTAGAAAAAGCTAAAAAGCACATGGTCACAAGTGATGGACTATGGTTATTATATTCTGTAAACTAAGCTAATAAGCATCTTTAATTTGCTTAGCCAAACACCCCTAAGCATCAAGTACAACCTATATTACTAAATCATTAGAATATTTGATATTATGATTTTTTGTTTCTAACTATGGGTCAGTGACCTTTTTGTTGCACATTATCATTCATTAAACCCCAACATAAAGTTACAAAGTAATTTGTGTCACAATTTGAATACCATAAAGTAGCAATAATTTCAAAGGCAAGTAATAAACAACACAATAGTTTGGTACATAGATTTTATATCAGATTAAAAATTGGATTAAGCAAACCCCACTTTATTGGTTAAGCAACCCCTCATTCCCAATAAAGTGCATTCCAAGATTTCACATAAACATGCAAGACTTTCAGTATACGATTTACCATATGTATATGCAAGTGTGTACAAGGACGGAACCAGTCAATGTAAGTGAGAACTAAACAAGACTACAAATATCGATGGTTTTCTAGACCAAATGTATTTAAGGAAAACTAAGATTTTTTTATTAAAACTAGCACTGCATTCAGGGACGTACCCAGGATTTTAGAAAGGATGTTGCATAATATAATTATTGGGCTAACTAAAGTTATATAAAAAATCGAAAGTAGCAAAAAAATATATCAGGGGTTGCACATACCTACGTTTTTTGTTTTTTTTTTTTTAAATGCACTTCATGACAAAAAAAAATCAAGTGTAGCTCGTGCAACACGCGACACCAATGTAAGTCAAAGCTATGAGCGTCCTGTAAACCTCCAAGACATATGTTTTGATTTCACATGACTAGATAACCACAACTTTGCTTTATCTAGTTCAATTATCACTTTAGTGTCATAGCTCAATATCATCTAATAAATGTTTTGATAAAAATTAAGTGACCAACCTTTTGTATAATAAAGTGATGTGAAGTTGATATTGGGTAATGACAATGAAGGGTCCAAATTAGAAACAGAAAAAGTCATAGAGGCTCTACCATCAATGAGTGAAGTGGAGGACCCCAATGTGTAAAACAAATGAAGATTCTTTGTATTGTATTAACCAAAAAGTTAAGTTGGAACACATTTCCACACCCAAATGTGGACTTATTCAATCTCTAGTATCAAATATTTCTAAAAAGTTAAGTGATTTGCGTATTTTTACTTCTTATTTGTACACTTAAATTAAATATACAAACACTTAAAGTAATATATTGATGTTATGCAAGTATCTAATGCATAAATTAAAGTGTTCAAATCAATCTTTAATATGTTACAAATCAATTGCCTTATAAAAAGTTCTAAAAACAATTCTTCTAAAAGGAAAATGTATAAGGGTATGCTTGCTAAAGATCATTTAAGAACGTCTTAGCGTTTAGAATTAAAAGCTCTTTTCGCATATTTTTCAAACACTACTTTCTAAAATACTACTTGAAGAAGCACTTTCCATTAGGCGGTTAACGTTTTAGCTTTGCTGTCATTAGCTATGTTACCAAACATTTTTATAAACAAAGCAGTTACACATAAATTAAAAACTAGCAAGATGTTATGAATTAAACAAACACGGAATGTTAATTTCGACCAAAACAACCCACTACAACGGACCCTAAAGATCTAAAAAGGGCAATTTAGTAAATTCACAATTCTGACAAAACTTACCAAGTAAGCCCGAAACGCGGACTGTATCTTTACCGCCGCCACACCACGCCGTCGTTCACCGTCATAATACCCACCACCACTAGTCAACCTCACAACCTCAGCCGCCGCATGGGCAGCCGCCAGCGCCGCCTCAGCGACAGCAGCAGTAGCAGCCGCCACGGCTATAGCATGTATATTATCATCCTCACACTCTTTCCTCGTACCATTAAAAGACAAACTAGGTTGTGTAGTAGAAGTCCTTGTTGTGCTAGGAGACTTTTTGGCGCCAAAAAGAGACTTGATCCACCTTGTTGTCTTACCCATTTATCATCAAAATCTGTGTTTTCAAACTTTTATAAAAAATATAAACTGAAATGAGAAAATGGTGGTGGGTATGTATGTGAAGTAGCACTAGTATAGTACTATTTGGGCGGTAGTTCAAATATTTTAAGGGCCCATTTGTAGTTTAAAAAATCAAAGACTTTTGAGAAAAAGATAAACAAGTGCAAAGGGTCCACACGGACATAAAACCCTAACAAAAGTCTTCAAGTGAGACTTGAATATACGGAGTATAACATTTCTAATTCACTTGTTTTGTTTCCTTGTAACCGACGAAATCAACTGTTAATATTTGCTACTCGTAATGTTTTTTTATAGCTTTTTTTTTTTTGAACATAGTTTTTTTATAGCTAGCTAGGTTTCTTTTCACTCGTCAGAAAATTTGTCTCATTTCTTTTTGTCGACAGAAAATTTTGCCAAATTTTTTTCTTTTTTTTGCTAAAGGTGAATATTTAAATGTCACGTCTTACCAAGTTTAATAAGTCATGTCAAACAGGACCGGCTTGTTTCTTGAAGGTTTAGGATTTGGATTTGGATTTGGTTTAGTATTTGAATTTAGAAAAAGGAAAAAATATAATATATAATTAAAAAAATAATATTTTAAAAGTTAGTTAATAAAATATTATAAAAAATTATGATAGTTATAATATTTTAATCCATTTGTTTTAAAATTATTATTTGGAGACAAAAAACACAAATTTTAATAAAAGTGGGCCACTTTTATTTTCAACCACTCAAATATAATACTCACTCATTAGATTCTTTAGTTTTTACTTAAAAAGAAAAGTTGACAATTATTTTGAGTCATCCTGAAAAAGAAATATTAACTATTATTATGAGACGGAGGTAGTATTAATTTATTGAATATGTTGTGAGAAAGTAAATAAATGTGAGACCCATCGTGGGTATGGATTTGCCAAAAGACACCATTTTGGGGTGGAATTATATTTTGTTTGTATGACCCACATAAATCCATTCCTCTTTTATACGAAACAATAGTTTTTAAGTTTGAAAGGATTCCTTGAATCCAAAAGTATCAAACCAAACGTGCCCTTACTTGTAACAATGACTACAATAGAAAGATTAGCAAATTTGATAACTAAATAGGAAAATTAAATTTTATTGTAGACAATTGAAAAAAGTTGACATGTTTGATGTATTTTCAGGCGATTATGCATGGAAACTATTACACTTTATTAATAAAAATCAGATTATAATGACAATAAGTAAATCAACAACATAAAGGAGTATAAGCAAAAGACATACGATAAGTAAACAAAAGCAATAAAGGTCGGTCAAGGCACGAGGCTCGTGTTTAACACGATTCCTTTAAAACAGATTCGTCGTCTGTTTCCCATAGTACAACGGCCAAAGCTGTAAGGACGTGATAAACTTGCCTGAAAGATCACGAAAAAGGTTGCGTGTTTATGATCGAAGGATTGATAGAAATGGGTAGCTATGGAGCTGCGTTTTTTATGTGTTTAATACCGAACGAGACTATGTTATATTTATAGTGTTAACTTGTCTTATTCACCAAGACAGAAAAATAGATAAATATAAACCCATTTTGTATAACTTTTTCTCAAATTTTAAATCAGTTCTAAAATAAATGGAAACTTTTTAAAAATGAAAACGAAATCTGCAGCAAGCTTCGAACCCATTTTGGCCAAAAATTTGCACCCTCTTGCGCACAGAAATAGGTGTTGGAGTAAAACCAACAAGTCACTTTAAAGGTCTATACCAATATTTCTATATAAACAAGCTTTCACTTCTTTTTTTTTTTGCCGATGTGGGATAGTCTTCATTTTTCCAATTTTTTTTGTTTCAAATGCCTCACTTTGAGACACGATATCTCATTCATATCAACCACATTTTTGACACATTTTAGCACGTTTCAAAGCTCTCGTCAAGTAGAACGCAAAGCTACCTTTGAAAAAAATCATTTTACAAAAACCATTTTTCCAACAGATTGTCCCAAATGAAAAATATTAATGAAAAGGGTTCTTGGTTGTTTGCCGCTAGGCATGAAATGGGAGGGCGTTACCCCATTTGAATTTTTGTGACAGTGAGTTTAAATCTCGTTGATTAGTCAGTTAGAATGTCCGAAACTATGTTAGTTCAAAAATTGTGACAAACAGATGGACGTAGCAGTGTTTGACATCTTGCCACCGGCAAAGGCAACATTATTGATCCAACCTTGTTTGATGAGTTTCTTAGGTTGGGAATAGTGGTGGCCAACATCATTACTGTTAACTTAGCGCCACATCAACTTTTCACTTAACTACCAACATCACCACTAAGAAGGTGTAGTAAAGCCATCAACTTCATCATGAGTCTGTCGATGCATAAACCGAGTTTTTGTATTTTCTCACCATAGAATGTGGGAGGGGAGTTTTATAAGCGTGACGCGACAAAAACCTCACCAACACGTGGGTGAGGTCGTGAGGTGCTATTACACTTAGCCTTAAGTTAATACCTTTTTATAAGTGTTTAAAGGCTTCTAACTGTGTTTGGTGTCCTCATCAAAAATAAAATGATCATCTATAAATAATAGAACTAAAATAACGATGGAGATTTTGCTTAAAATTAAATAATTGCTAGATTGTGTACAACAAAATCCATCCAAAGGCTGAAAGGCATTTTTTGATTGTTTATTCATCCCTTTAAACTCAATAATGAAGCTACAATCACATTCATGCGTCTAGGCGGAGCTACTTGAAGACTAAAGTAGAAAGGGTGGTGGCCCTCTTCGCATTATACAAGGATTCAAGATCGTAGGTCTGATAATCACAGAATCGATAGTTCACAAAACAAATTGAAAAGACACGCAATAACTGGAATACGCTTTCCAATTAACAAAGAAAATAAGCTCAAAAACTTTGATGATCACACCTTACCACAGGCTTGGTAGGTTATGTATTTATAGAGATTGATACATGCTCACCAATCCTTATCAAATTACAATTCTAATTCCATAAGATAATCCTTATTTAATTCCATAAGATAATCCTTATCTAATTCCATAAGATAATCCCAGACTACAATTATGGAATCCTAATCAGACTATAATTATGACCGACCATTTGCTTGGATTCGGTCCAACTGCCCACTAGCTCGGGTCAGTAAATTAGACCAACATTCACCCCCTAATTTCTAACTCAAGATGGAGAGGTCTTCAACTCCGAGTAGCTCTCTCATCTCCTTGAACTTAATCCTTGCAAGAGCTTTTGTCAGAATATCAGCACGCTGCAAATCACCTCTTACAAATTCAACTCGTACTTGGTCTCTTTCAACACACTATCGGATAAAATGATAACGTGTGTTTATATGCTTGCTTCTCCCGTGAAAAACTGGATTTTTCATAAGTGCAATAGCCGATTTGTTGTCAACAAATAAGACCACCACTCTCTCTTCCATTCCGGTTATTTCACCCAACAATCCACGTAACCATATCCCTTCACACGCGGCTGAAGTTGCAGCCATGAACTCGGCTTCACAAGACGATAGAGACACCGTGTTTTGCTTTTGTGAGCACCAAGTAATAGGTGATTTACCTAGATAAAATACGTGCCCAGTTGTGCTTCGACTATCATCTTGATCCATAGCATAACTACTATCACTAAACCCCGCCAACTCCTTGGTTTTCTCTTGGTTATATCGCACTCCAAATTTCAAACTACCTTGGATATACCGTAGTATTTGTTTCACAGCCGCCATATGTGATTCTTTTGGTTCTTGCATGTAACGACTAACCAAACCAATTTCGCCAAGCTTTGAACCGGTTACCAAAAGATCATCTACATAGACAGCAATAATCAAGATTGACTTGTTTGTCTTCTTCACATACACTGCTTGTTCGTGTTGGCATCGTTTAAATGACATTTGCTTTAGTACTCTATCAAGTTTTGTATTCCACGCCCTCGGGGCTTGTTTAAGTCCGTAGAGCGCCTTTTTTAACTTGTAGATTTTTCTTTCTTCTCCTTTCTTCACGAACCCCTCTGGTTGTGTAATAAACACTTGCTCTTCTAATTCTCCATGTAGAAAAGCTGACTTTACATCCAGATGATGTAACTCCCATGCTTCTTTTGCGGCCAATGAGATCAATAAACGCACCGTTTCAATTCGTGCTACGGGCGCAAATACCTCGTCATAGTCAATTCCTTCCTTTTGAACATAACCCTTTGCTACTACACGAGCTTTAAATTTATTAATTGAACCATCCGGATTTCTCTTAATTTTGAACACCCACTTTAGTCCAATGGGTTTGACATTAACCGGGGGCTCAACTAATTCCCATGTATCATTCTTCTTGATCGAGTCAATCTCTTGCTTCATAGCAAACATCCACTCGCTTGAATCCTTTGCTTCTTAAAACGGGTCAAAAAAACCTGGGTTTCTAAAACCGGGTTAACCGGTTAGACCCGCCGGGTTTTGAGTGACCCAGGTCAACCCGGGTCTTGAAACCCGGCCGGGTTTGATTTTTTTCAATTTTTAAAATAAAAACCGGGTTGACCTGGCGGTCGAACCAGTTGACCGATCAAAAAAATAAAAAAATATTAAAATGGAAAACAGGGTTGACCCGGCGGTCGAACTGGTTGAACCGGTGCCCGGTGACTCGATCGGGTCGATTAAAAACCCGGTTTTTAAAACATTGACATTCACCCACATAAGTTGTAGGTAGAGAGAAAAGTTCAATATAGTCCGTAAATTCTTTATTAGCCCAATCAATTAATCCTAGCAATTCATTTATTATCAAAACAAAAACCAACTGCATCCCTTAAATTAAAAAAAAAAAAAAAAAAAAAAAAAAAAAAAAAAAAAAAAAAAAAAACGTTAATCTTTACACGAAAAGAATCATACCATTACGACGAATCTAAATCATCTTTCTATAGAGGGGCACTTTTGACAAACTCTTACTATATCCTTCAATATGTAAGTATGTAACCATGCTATTTAATGGTTATTAGATCAAAATTGAAATGATAGTGCCATGATCATCAATATTTGATATTGTATAAGGTTTGATTAAATTTATTTAAATTTATGATATGTAGGACATAATGAAATACTAGATTGAAGTGAAGATTCGCGTGTGTGAAATACAAAAGATATAGACGACACTGACCAATTCTTCAAAGAGACATCTACGGTGGATTGATGGTTCCTATTTCCTAAATACAGATTGTTGTGTTACATCCATATGTTTTAGCTCGTGTGTTTCTCTTCCAGCAACATACTTCCAGCAAAGTTCCTCATTAAACTCTGCATCACGACATACCACTACCTTCTTTAGTCTTGTATTGAACAATCGAATACCTTTTGTTCCCGGCTCGTTTCCGATATAAATGAGTCGTGTTGACCTGTCGTCTAACTTAGGTAAATATGGCCTTGTTCCCGTTGCATAAGCCACACATCCAAATACCCGCAAACCCTCCAAGTTAGGCTTCTTTCCTTTGAGAGCCTCGTATGGTGTTTGATTCACTAGAGCTCGAGTTGAAACTCTATTAATCAAGAACGTGGCGTGTCTAACTCCTTCAGCCCACATATAGTTTGGTACATCTCGTGCTTTCAAGATGCTTCTAGTCATTCCCATAAGAGTACGGTTTCGCCTCTCCACGACTCCATTCTGTTGCGGTGTGTAGGGAGTGGTTAGATGTCTTGTTATACCCTCGTTTTCACAGAAGTTGGTAAATTCTCTTGAAGTGAATTCACCTCCTCTATCGGTCCTTAGGGTTATAATCTTCTTTCCCACCTTCCTCTCGACTAGAGCTTTTAACTTCTTGAAGTATTCAAATGCCTCTCCTTTTTCCTTCAAGGTAAAAGTCCACATAAACCGTGAGAAGTCATCAATTAAAACGAATATGTACCTGTTTCCTGCTATGGATGGTGGAGAAATCGGTCCACATAGGTCAGCATGTATCAGTTGAAGAGAATGTGTTGCCCTAAATTTTGCTGCTTTAGGAAACGCCTTCTTGGTTTGTTTTCCTACCAAGCAAGATTCACACAACTTGTTCTCTTGATGAATTATTGGCAAATTGTCAACCATGCCCTTCCTTTCCATTAATTCCATTGTCTCGAAATTAATGTGACACATCCTAGCATGCCATAACCAAGCATCATCTTCCATCTTTGCTTTAAGACACACCGGACTTCCAACTTGGAGCTTTATTTTGTAAAGACTATTACTCGTTCTAGGAACCTTCATCAGAAGCTTGCCATCCGAGTCACGCATGGTGAGAAGATTACCTCTCATACCAATGTCACATCCACCTTCGGTAGCTTGCCCAATACTAATAATGTTGCTTTTTAGATCGGGTAGGTAATATACTCCAGTGAGCAATCGTTGTTCGCCCGTTTCCCCTTCAATGATTATCGAACCCTTCCCTTTTATCTCGATGTAGGAGTTATCACCAAACTTCACTCTGCCGAAGATATTCTCATTCAACTCCGAAAAGTATTTTCGGATCCCCGTCATGTGATTGCTTGCCCCATTATCTAAATACCAAGTGTCCTTCTCGTTTGGTTTAGTATTTAATTGGTTTGGGATAATCTTCTCTTCATTCAAGAATACGACTTCTTGAACGCTCTTCATCATAAAAAGTGTCGGGTCATCATCATACTCCTTTTTCAGAAGGTTTGCTTCAAACTTTTGCTTTTGTTCATGTCGTTCGGGGCAGTCAGAAGCAAAGTGAGCATATTCATCACATCTGAAGCATTGAATCTTTGAAAGGTCTCGGTCCTTGTTCTTCTTTTGGTCCGTATTGTTCCCGGTGCTGCTTTGGTTTCCTCGGTTGTGGTTATTGGCTCGACCACTACCACGAGATTTGTTTTGACCTTTTCCGTTGCCACCAGAAAGTTCCTTCCTCGACCATTCTCAGACTTATTCTTATCAGATCTTTCAGTCCTTCCGAACATCAACTTGCCTTGATCTTCAGAAGTGGTGTCAACACCCTTCATTCTACCTTCGAATGCTTTCAATCTTCCAATAGCTTCTTGAAAAGACATAGTATTCAAGTCAGCAAATTGTTCTATTGTGGCAACAACTGCAACAAACTTATCCGGTACGGATGCAAGCAGCTTCTTAACAAGTTTCTTGTCTTCATAAACTGTTCCCAAGTTGTTTACTTCAGTTACAATTTTGCCCATCCTAGCCGCGAAGTCATTGACTGATTCGTTGACCTTCATCTTTAAGGCTTCAAATTCCGTCTCCAAGGTTTGCAACCTTGCTTCTCAAACTCGATCAACACCCACATACCTGGTCTTCAATGCTCCCCAGATTTCTTTGGCTGTGTTGAATCGTGACACTTGAAAAACAAGTTCTTCTGCTGAAAAAGTAACGCCACTGCCATATGATCTTGCTTATCATCGACTGGTGTTCCCTCCTTTGGTTCCAGCGCATCGAGTATTCCATGGACTCGGAATACTGCATTAACTCTTATTGCCCAGATGTTATAGTTCGTGGCTGTTAACATCGGACACTGAAGAGCAGCTTTAGACTCTGCGACAGCAGTATGTGGTCGACTGGTCTCTCCTTCCACCATCTTTTTCCTGCGCCTTCTGGTATAAGTGACAGGTGTAACTGGTGTTTGATCGCTTTCCAGCCCGTTATGGTGAACCTGAGCTCTGATACCAATTCAAGATCGCAGGTCTGATAATCACAGAATCGATAGTTCACAAAACAAACTGAAAAGACACGCAATAACTGGAATACGCTTTCCAATTAACAATGAAAATAAGCTCAAAAACTTTGATGATCACACCTTACCACAGGCTTGGTAGGTATGTATTTATAGAGATTGATACATGCTCACCAATCCTTATCAAATTACAATTCTAATTTCATAAGATAATCCTTATCTAATTCCATAAGATAATCCCAGACTACAATTATGGAATCCTAATCAGACTATAATTATGACCGACCATTTGCTTGGATTCGGTCCAACTGCCCACTAGCTCGGGTCAGTAAATTAGACCAACAAGGATTGCATCGATGGTCTTTTCAAAATATCTGTTGTAGATCAACCACTGACTGTTGATGCGTATCATATTTGTAACTAGATAATGGCTGATTAGTGACTAGTTTAATGGGTCTACAGCAAATAAGCACAAATCAATTGTTTGCATTAGAAAAAAAACTACGATGTGTTTGTTCCTTTATTAAGTTGAAGTTTCTTGCAAGTGTTTAGAAGGTTGCAAGTTTCTAATTCATGTGTTCGTCTTTACCTGAGTATGGATTTTAGAAAAAAAATAGCAAGCCCAATATATTAAATTATAAGCCCAAATAGAAATTGACAACATAGCCCATTTTTATTTTGTACATCATCAGTTACTTGTATAATGTTTTTTAAGCCAAAATAAAATATGTATCACAAAGAAAGAAAATCAGTCTTGAAACTTTTTTTACTAGCAAAATAACAAATAAAACATGTAATCCATCCCAAAACGGAGAAGACCATCGAACACCCACACTTCATAAAATGCAAGCAAGGGAAAGATCAGAACACCGTTCAAGCCAAGACTACCTCTTCTTTCGAGCAGTGGCTAACGAGATTGAATAGGAACATAGTGTATTTGATTTTTCTAACTGCATTTACGGCGGAGTAAGGAAATTTCTTTGTAGCATGTAAATTACCTCTCATTTCCTAAACATGTTAATTTAGGTTATAATTAACACTAAATTGCAACTATTTTTTTTCCTTCTTTTTTGCATAACCATAAGTTATCGACGTACCATGTATCATCACGTCTTATTTTAAACAAATAATAGATTAAAAGTGATCTTAGGGCGATTGTCAAGTGTCAACATAAGCTTAAAGATTATCTTTGACATTTGACATTTTTCTCAAAGTTAATAATGAACAGCTCACAAAAGTCAGACGTCATTAACTTGAGATGTCAAACTTATGTAAAATTGCATTATTAGTTATAGCTTGATTAGTTAGTGATATATCAAACTTAAAAAGTGAAAAGTAAACAATGGTTTACAAAAAGAAAGAATGTATATATATGTCACAAATCAATGTGCTAGTGTCCCAAAAAAGTTTTCAACCCCGATGAGAGATATATTGAATCTCAAAAAAAAAAAAAAAAAAAAAAAAAAAAAAAAAAAAAAAAAAACACTATAAGTTTATTCAAATTTATTCAAAGTTGTTAACATGACCTTCACCGGCCATTACACACTTTTATAAGTCTCCACTTGTAGATCACAAAACCACAAACCAAACTAAAAGAAATAAATAAAGGTTACTATTATGAGAATAAATAAATTCAACTCTTGCTCATCACTCCCCTTCATGTCCATTAATTCAGTTTCCTGCATCCATGAAAAAGTATATAAATTATATTCGATTGATTCAAAAACTACACATTATTTTGAATTATTTATTAATGTGAAAAGCCAAGAAAAAAGCAGAACAAAATGGCTGACGTGAAAGCAATGTTGGTTTGGTTTTTTATATAAAAATGGGAAGGTTAATATTCTTAAAATAGCTGAAGGCTATGTCACTATGTCAATTTTAAAAAAAATGGCCAACGATGATCTATTAAACTTAACATTAAGATACCACTACCTTTTTGGAATTTGTTTCGTAAAGTGTTATAGGTGAATTGCATGAAAACATTGATTTTCGTCACTCGTGTGCTATCTAAAGTATTGAATATTAGGTTTACTTATGATCCTTTTCGAATATTTGATTTTTGTAGGAACCACCAAAAATGAAAACGTCATATTTAAAGTACCATCTTTATATGTTTGAAACTATCATGCAATACTATTTTTAACTTTTACCTCTCAATAGGCTTTTTTTTTTTTTTTTTTTTTTTTTTTTTTTTTTTTTTTTGTACGACGGATATATAGAAAAACTAGCAAGAAGCTAGAAAAAAATTACAAAGGCTTTAAAAGCCAAAAGTTCCAACAACTAACATCAGGTTAATGTACAATTTAAAGTTTAAATAATTTCTCAATTTTCATTCAGCATCACAATGGTTAATATATTATTTAAGTTGCCACTTAGTTAAACTAAACACAAGTTGCATGCATAATAACATCGAGAAGATCGATCTAGAGAGATTAATTATTACCGCAAGAAAGGGGAAAGTTGCATTGAGTAGGAAGACGTGATGCAATACGAATGGTGTTACAGAGGCAATCATGATCGACTGCTTGAAGAGCCAAGCAGCAGTCACTACTTGGGATCGTTTCTGTCGAGCCAGGCACCACAAAGGGCGCACAAACGTTCAAATTCCCAAGTTGGGACGGACATACTTGGCCATTGGTTCGAGCTACAAATGCTACAACCAACAAAACCAGCAATGTCACTTGACTTACTTGAGATACACTCATTGCTCCCATTGCTATTTAACTACTGTAGTATTTATAGTTTTTATACCTTTTGACGATTTTTCTTGTTTATTTTATAGTGGAATAGGCCAGAGTAGCGGGACATAATTTCGTGATTCACCTACTTTCATTTTGGAGGTCATTTAATCCGTATTCCTATGATTCATATTTGTATTTTACACACACATCATTAGAACTAAAATTTATCATATATAGATATTGTGGTAATTTCTTACTCACTAAAGTAGTAACTTTTTTAAGTATTAGTAATAATTATATCGTCAAATAATTGTTTATGAAATAACGTGCATGCATGTACTTGAAAAGCTTGTCTTTGGAACCAACCAAAGCTACAAACAACTTGCTCAAACCTCTCAAATATTCACATATTTCCAAACTATGTTTTCCGTTTGTAATTAAAGTTCCACCTCGTATATTGTTTTAAGCTTATTACCCAAAAATAATCATATTTAACTCCACGTTAATCCATACTATAAACAGTTATACCATAAAGTATTAGGTCATGATACGTACCATAATTTTGTATCCATACTACTCCATAGATGTATTCGGCCTACTTATGGGACATTAATGTATAAATTGACTTTTATATTTTTTTATAAAATAATATCTACACGAAATATCTTTTTCAGTGACTTATGATATTCAGATCCAAATAAAAATGAAACGGCACGTTTTTAGTAATACTTTATATATAGAGTTTACATCAAGAGGAAAAATGAAAAATTCAATTACAATTAATATAGATCTAATTAACATATCAAAAAAATATTAAATATTAAATATAGAAATTAAGAAACTAATCTTGACATTTTAGGAATCAGCAGGTGCAGTCCAATACAATTTGACAGCAAAAAGAAGCTTCTCTCTCACCATTGGCCCATCTTCATGGTCAACTATTTGACTTTCCCAATTTAGACCTTCTGCTATTCTTTTTACTTTCACTAATAAATCCACGTCATCTCTTATTATTACACTTCCTTCTGGTCTCAATATTCTGTCCATCTCTAGCATTATATCTTCCATCTCACATCTATAACACATAAAAATGTTGATGTCTTAGAACCAAATGTTGCAAATTTGTGATATTAAGATATGATATTTCGTAACGAATTATTTATGATCACTTTGCTAGCTAGCTAGTTACCTGTCTTTGTATAACGTGAAAACCGAATCAGCATGGATGAGATCATATGTCCTAGGGTAAGTCGACATTGCCTCACACCTATACAAAAATGTTTGCGTTAGCAAATAAATCGAGTTTAGAGATTATAATGTGATGTGGTGCATGTGATTTATGTATATATGTTGTACCAGCTTTGATAAGTTCCAATGAGTCCACGTTCATAAATTGCACCAAGTGTATCGGCCATAGCTTCAACGGGAACAATGTTCATGACCCAGAAAGGATCTTCAACGAGTGAAGCTGCGAAACCACCTAAAAATGCGTTCATGTCAAGAAGGTTACGGTATCTTCCTGGTTGTCCAAGTTGATTGTTTACGGTTTTGTAGTAAGCAATTCTCTTCTTCCATAATGAGACGTCTTCTTGGAAAGTTTCTGGTGTTACGCCATCGATGCTTTGACTACTAATTCTAGGGGGTACCATGTCTAATCTTTTTGGCCAATTTGCTATTGCTCCACCAGCAACTTCATCGGTGCTTTGC
Organism: Artemisia argyi; assembly: GCA_030686995.1. NCBI lineage: Eukaryota > Viridiplantae > Streptophyta > Magnoliopsida > Asterales > Asteraceae > Artemisia > Artemisia argyi. The sequence continues at coordinate 176,456,693 of CM060707.1, read as the reverse complement.
ACTTCTGGTAATCGTGTCAAACATGTCTCTATGTCCGTATACCTACAAGTATTTGATCATATTAGCTAGCAAATTAATAAATGATATGAAAATCTTACTATTTATCTGGTTAAATATTTAGTTTCTTTTCATATAATGTTTTGACTTACCAAGCGGAATCAGGATTTTGGACAGGGCAAAGAGGCGGTTTTTGTGTAGTTTGGCTGTCAGTTTTACAATTCAAATGGTTGATTGGTTTTTGCCATATCGAAAGATCACCCTTTTGGACCACCTTTTTCCAGCAAAGACTCTTGGCAACATTCTCGATTTGAGTTTGTTCCTCGTTCAAACCATCCCTTGTTCTCTCCCATCCTCTCCAGTGTTTTTCCCAGTTAATTGGAGGACCGGATAAGATCCAATATCCACCGGGTCTAAGAACACGATCTACTTCAATCAAGTATACTCCATCTACAATTCAAACAATTGTTCCACATTAAAGCATAATATATATAGGAAGTTAACATATATTTAGGTCTATCTACTAATGAAAATGTGACGTGAGGGATGGAGTAAGCAAAATACCATATTGACCCCATGGGATGAGACAACGAGAGCAATGAGCCATGTCGAAAGCCCTTGATGGATACGGAAGCCTCTTGGAGGCAATGACACCAATCAAAGCAGGAACACCACGCTCTAAAGCGAATTGTACTTGAGCTTCGTGTGTGTCTCTTGGAGCAAACGACATCGCTATGATGTTTCTTGATAGAAGATAAGCTCCCCAACTTGCCACCTAAAATTTTTCAAAATTAATATTCTTACATTGTTTAATAGAGGTGATTTGCACACTCTTTATTTTGATTTGCACATTCAACTATACAAGCAGATAAAACAGACGGTGGACAATATACAACTATGTAATGCGCAAAGTTTAGTATATCAAAAATATGAGTCTACAAATCAATTCGCCAAATTTATACAATGTTATTTAATTAGCTGTCTTTTCATTAGTAAAATTCGCCAAATTTATACAATGTAAACAATTAGATTAGACAATTCAAATACCACCAGCTTAGTAAAATTGTTTTACAGTAAGATTAGTTTGTATCAGCCAACTTAATGGTTTCATGTCCACCACCATTGCTTGATTAAATATTTATTAATAAAATCTAAACAATTAGATTAGACAATTCAAATACCACCAGCCTATCATAGTATATAATAAAATCTAAACAATTAGATTGGACAATTCAAATACCATCAGTTTATCATACTTTATAAACCACTTGACGCCTAAAACTAATTAAAAAAAGTTGCACTAAATGTTGATTTGGTCGTCTTCAAGGGGCCATATTATGTTCTTGCCGTTGGATGATGTTTACATTTTTTGGTTATAAACTTATAATAGCTTCTTTATAAATAATAGTAATTGTTTTGATAGAGCAAATAATTCAACAGAACTGTCGTGTTAAAGATAAAAACAATACATTAAGGTACCTAAAAGCCAACAAAAAGTCGTAACTAACAAGAACATGTGATGCACCTATTTTGAACCAAGTTTATACCAATCTATTTATTTGACCTAATATGATCCTACATGCAAATTGTCAAAGATAAAAACAATACATTTATGGAAAATGTAATTGACTCATATCTAAATCTTTGTGTATTCCAAAAGTAAGTTGACATCAGTAATCAAACTGTGTTATCCAATTTCCCAAACTTAGCATTTTAAATCTAATGTATGTATCAAAAGTTAATATATAACCTCAATTCAACATAGTTTCAAATCAGAAAACTTTATCTTATCTTATATTAGCAAATATGACAAAAACCATTTTTTGAAAATTTAAAACAAACAAGCAACAAAGACACTTTACCTAAATATTCTCTGTTAATTTATTACTTAATTAATAAAATAAAAATAAAAACAAAGAACGGTCAGCGCAACTTAAAAAATCTATTCACCGGGTGTAAAAACCTTTTACTAAAAAATATGCTGTAATGGTGTTTATTTTTTTTATAAAAAATTAAAAATCATACCCCGCAACCGGTATCAATAGCAGTTCGGATCGAGCCGTCATTAAGATTAATCAACTTGCCAATATCATCAATATAAGCATCAGCACCATTAGGAAACATGGTTCCACCACCCGGAAACCTAAACCGGTCACCTTCGAACCTGATCCAGTTCTGAACCGCTTTTTCCACCGTTAGATCCTTATGTGGTACATTAGCATACCATGCAAGATCTCTACTAGTTGGCCATTTAAACGGGTTCTTATAACCATACGGAGCCGGTATACGGCATTTCAAAAGCTCATTCTTTTCGGGACAATGTCTTTCGCGGTATATAAGACGGTCACGTGGGAACTTTAAGGATCTTTTTTGGTCCGTACAAGGGGTATATTCCGAGTACTTAATGTCACACGGTGGATATGTTTTGACAGTCACGCCGTCATCTGTGGCGGCTGAGTGGTGTGAGGAAAAGTCTAGGGATTTGGATGAGTCGGCTGCTGTGACGGCGGTGGAGTTTATAGTGGTGGCGCAGTTTATTATGTTGGTACGTAGAGATGTGTTATTTTGAGTGGTGCGAGGCTCCCATGCACCAAATAAGTAGAAAAAAGAACATAGGAAAAACACGACACATGTTAGTACGACGTTGTTTTTACGTAGGAGGTGTGTTGCGGCTGCGGCGGTGTTTGGTTTGCCGGTCGGGGTGTAGTATGGGGCACTTTGTCCCGCCATTGTGATGAGAAAGTGTTGAATGTAATGTTTGTTGTTTTTACGAAGGTTATATATATATATAGAAAGAGTGAGTTGACTCGGTGTGTTTGACGTTAGAACGTGGATTTTAATATTTTTTATTTTGTGAAAATTGTTTTTATATGTTTTTTGTTTTTTTATAAAGTATAAAGTGAAATAAAATGGAGGATGGTCTAGGGAAGGCGCCAGGCTTGATTGGGTTGGGTCGCAACCGTGATGAGGAGTGTTACTCGTAACTGTAACATTTACCTATAAATAATTCTAGATTCAAAACCTAATACTCATGTTCTTACCTGTTTTGAGTATTTTATGTATTTATTTATTTTCACAGATAATATATAGGTTTATAAATAATCAAACAAGAAGAATCAGAAAATAAATGTTACACAATATTGTTACAAGCTTTCAAGAGATCATTAATCCAAGTATGCTAGTTAGGAAGAAAGTTCCTGTCTCGGTGACTAATCCAATAGAAAAGGTAATTTTAATGTCTTCCAAAAGAGTGTCTTTTTGACGAGGAGTCAAGTCAAAGCACAACCTATTCCTATATCGCCATATAACCCAAGTCACAGTTTGTATAACAGCACACAGTTTCATGGAGACTTGAAAGAGTAGTCGAGTCACACCAGGAGATTACATATATCGTACAAGACTTTTGGGCAGTCTCGATATATCCCCACCAATTCGATATTGATAACCATATGCTTTGAGAAATCGAGGATATGTAGCTTCTTATATCATGGCTCAAAATTATTAGCTTCATATTCAGGTGTATAACTCATAAAAACCAAGTTATACACTCTAGTTTTACTATTTTTTTTAAAGCATTTTGCTAGTCATGAAACAACAAAGAACATACAAGATTTGCGAATATATATGGGACTTGTAACGATAGAAGGATCATTTTCTACAACCAATTAACCAAGATATCTTTTTTTTTTTTTTTTTTTTTTTTTTTTTTTTTTTTTTATTTTTATTTTGAAAACATTCATGCAAGCATGATCATCATAAATCAAAATTAAGCTAAAATTTTATTTTGAAAACATTCATGTGTAACTGCACTACTCATTTTTTAGTTTTTCGTTACTTTTCCAACTTCCAAGCCATGTTTATTACTATTAATTCGTGTTTCGAAGGCCGGTCTTGTTCATTGAAGAACCACTAAATACAATTACTAATTCAAGGACCTTAAGTCAGCCACATTATTATTTGCTAGTATATCTGATAAAGACAACACTACAAAGAATAAAAGGCCAGCAAATTAAGGGATGGATGGTTTAATCAAAGGCCATTTATTCTCCAAACTACATCAAGATGCACGATTGAATACAAATATCTAATAATTTAAATGCAAAAAAGAGGGAAGAAAATTGAATATAAAGTATATACAACTCTAAGGATAGGTCTAAACATGTAATAGATATATAATATCATCACTTATCGTTGTGTGTATAACGTGGGGTGCATGAAGGAACAATATCATGGCCCAAATAAGCAACGACGAACAACAAATCCAATTTTATTGTTTTGTTTTATTAAACTTATTCATTTATTTATTACCCAATGAATAAAGGGAGGAAGGTAACAGGAAGATGATCCATCAAGAAACAAGAATGTTCTCTTTTTATAGCAAATTTGCCTCTTAATTTGTTTAAACATCCTAGCAAAACTAACTAAAAAAAATAAAGAAGGTTACGTGTTCAAGTCTTACGTACACGGTACATAGTTTGTTTTTCTTAAACAAGTTAGAAATAGATAATTTTGAAATTGTAAGTTTTATAACATGTCTAATATTGGTTATGTTGGTAGTTATGAGCCCAGAACAGGGTTAATATAATCAATAGCCTAACTACGTATCAATACAGGTTACCGGATATCACTTGGAATCGTGTTATCACTTTTCAAAGTAAACTATTCGACCCTAATGCCTGGGTATCACGAATATCTACTTGGGATAAGACCAAATGTGGTTAGTGATTTAGGCACAAATCAATAACCCTTCGTGTATAAGTGTTATATGTTTTCTGTGTGTCTTTCATGCATCATATGATTTCCTATTTATAGGAAGATACTCATGGCTAGTCAAATGGAATTATGAGAATTAATCGGCCCATTAATCTCCACATAATTATCCCCATTATAGCCTAATATAGTGGTTACATGACCAATTAAACGAGGTCATGAGTGCAGATGTAACTGCCATTTGAATAGGTCAGATCAGTTACATACAGCACTCTATCAGCAGAAACTCTGCTTATCAGCAGGATCCTAACACTAGTAGCAGGAACCATCAGCAGGAACTAGCACTTCAGCAGGAACCATCAGCAGGAACCTGCACTCAGCAAAATCCTGTACAACCACTATAGAGTCAGGGGAATCAGTGACTTGATGGGTGTACACTCCGTACCTCCAAACCCATTTCCAAGTATGATTAGATCCCTCAAGTGCACTAAATTTTCTAACAATCCTCCCCAAATTTAGTTCACTTCCTTTGCATGAAAATCAAACATTAAATAAAACATATGCATAAACGAAAATATCTTGAGGATTGAATTTCCATCTTAGTACATTACACGTTCAAATATTCGAGAATCAGGGTGTTCTAAGAATTGAACCCTTCAACCCATTTGAATACCTGAAGATAAAATACACATATATTTTCAAACACTTAAACACTCCTGACACTATATAAGCCATGTGTCCATATCCAATTCATAAATGTTGTAAAAGCTAAAAGTCCATAGCTTCCTGAAGCGGTAAAACTTCAACATTTACATAGGTGGTTCCTCTTTATTCATGCTCATGCCAAACACTTTTTCAAAGATAATCAACCATTAAGAAGTAATGACTTCATCCTCATTTCCAGCAGGTTCTAAGCACAAACCTTGGGATGTTTGTAAAACATGTGCTTCAGTACACTGAATGTTCAGCTTCCCACATTGAACTCAGCTCCCAAGTTTCCTCAGGAGGGAGTTGGGTGTCTTAGCATTCAGTGACTAAGTTGGACTTTAAACCCATCCCTTTAGCAGACTTTATAATCAAGTCTCTTGCAAGACCCTTCGTCAAGTGATCAACTAAATTCTGTTGAGATCTAACAAACTCTATAGAAATCACCCCATTCATGATAAGTTCACGAGTCATGCTATGCCTGACACCTAAGTGTCTAGACTTCCCATTGTACATCTGGCTATAAGCCTTTGCCAATGTAGCAGCACTATCACACCGGATAGAAATAGGTGCTATAGGTTTAGGCCACAATGGAATCTTAAGAAGCAAGTTTTTCAACCATTCATCTTCTTTACCAGCAGCTGCTAAGGCCACAAATTCTGATTCCATTGTTGAACTGGTGATGCAAGTTTGCTTCCTGGATGCCCAAGAAATTGCACCTCCACCAAGTAGGAATACCCAGCCACTGGTAGACGAATTGTCTTCAGTGTTACTGATCCAACTTGCATCAGTGTATCCTTCCAACACTGAAGGATAACCAGTATATAAGAGACTATAGTCCATAGTTCTCTTCAAATACTTCAGTACCCTCTGAATTGCTTGCCAGTGCTGAGCACTAGGATTACTAGTATACCTGCTCAGTTTACCCACAGCAAAAGCAATGTCCGGTCTTGTACAAGTCATGGCATACATCAGACAACCCATTACCCTAGAATACTCAAGTTGAGATACAACTTTACCAGTATTAGGCATTAGCTTCTCAGTTGTATCCATAGGAGTACTCACTGGAGTACAATCAAAGCAATTAAATATCTTTAGTACCTTCTCAATGTAATGAGATTGAGAAATTGATATATCATTGCTTTCATGTTTAATCCTTATACCAAGGATAACATCAGCCTCCCCCATGTCCTTCACAGAGAACCTTGATGACAAAAATTCCTTTGTTAGGTCAACTTGATTTTTGTCAGTGCCAAAGATCAACATGTCATCAACATATAGGCAAATGATGACTCCTTACCAGAATCATCAAATTTGCTATATACACATTTGTCAGCCTGGTTAAGAACATAATCATTAGACAAAACCACTTCATCAAACTTTTGATGCAATTGTTTAGGTGTCTGTTTCAGTCCATATAAAGACTTAATCAGTTTGCACACCTTGTTTTCATTTCCAGGCAAGATGAAGCCCTGGGGTTGGTTCATATAAACTTCCTCATCCAATTCACCATTCAAGAAAGATGTCTTCACATCCATCTGATGAATAATCAGATTATGAATAGATGCTAAAGCAATCAGCAGCCTGATGGTACTAATACGTGCCACAGGGGCATAAGTATCAAAGTAGTCTATCCCTGACTTTTGATTAAAGCCCTGAATGACTAGTCTAGCCTTGAACTTTTCAATAGTTCCATCTACCTTCATTTTCCTTTTGAAAATCCATTTGCAACCAAGAGGTTTGCAACCTGGAGGTAGATCAACCAATACCCAAGTGTTGTTGCCCATGATGAAGTCAATCTCATCATTTATTGCCTCTTTCCAGAAAGCAACATCCTGGGACTTCATTGCTTCTTCAAATGTTTTGGGATCATCCTCAACAATGAAGCAATAGGAATATTGGTCAGAGACCTCATTCCTTGTACCTTCAATTAAGTATAATTGAAACTCAGGAATGACTTTGGAGTCCTGACCCTTTTGCTCTTCCTGAACTCAGGTTCAGGTTGTTGAACCACAACCTCATTAGGGACCTGAGATGATAATTCATCAGGGACCTCTGATACACCAATGCCATCAGTACCATTTGGAATTCCGTGACTTGGTTTAGGGACTGATGAGAATCTATTCTCATCAAAGAGTGCATCCCTTGATTCAATTATTGAGTTAATTGAAACATATTCATTAGGTTCAATAACATAGAACCTATAAGCCTTGGAATGCTCAGCATATCCAACAAAGATGCATTCAATGCCTCTTTCACCCAAAGTTTTAAACTTAGGATCAGGGAGTCTTACAACTGCCCTACAACCCCATACCCTGAGATAATTCAGGTTGGGTTTCTTTTTATTCCAGAGTTCATAAGGGGTAACCTTGTTCCTTTTATTTGGAACCTTATTTAATAAATAGCAAGCTGTTAACATAGCTTCACCCCAGAACCCTTGACCCAGTCCTGAATAGGACAACATGGAATTAACCATCTCCTTCAGTACCCTGTTTTTCCTTTCAGAGATAACATTTTGTTGAGGAGTATAGGGAGCAGTCGTTTCATGGATTATGCCAACAGACTGAAAATACAGAGTATCCATGTACTCACCTCCCCTATCAGTCCTGAATCTTTTGATCAGTGACCCAAGTTGCAATTCAACTTCAGTTTTAAATACTTTGAATTTATCTAATGCTTCATCCTTGGTATGTAATAGATAGACATAACAAAACCTAGAAGCATCATCAATAAATGTCACAAGGTACTTCTTGTTCCCCAAAGAGGGAGTGGCATGAAAATCACACAGGTCACTCTGTATAAGCTCCAAGAGCTCAGTCTCACATTTTACACCCTGAAAGGGTTTCTTAGTTATTTTGGTCAACATGCAAGTCTTACACTTTTCAGTGTCCATGTCAAAAGCTGGATTTAACCCATCCTTAGACATATCTTGCATCCTTTTATAGTGTACATGGCAAAGTCTAGCATGCCACAGGGTGGAGTCGTTCAGTTTAGAGGTTGACACAAAGGCTGAATTAACAATGTCAGTGACAACATTAAGCCTGAACATTTGATTACACAAATAGCCAAAACCAATAAACACACCATGTTTAGACAGAATAAATTTATCAGATTCAATAACTTGTTTATATCCATGATTATTCAAAACACTACTTGAAACCAAGTTCTTCCTTATATCAGGAACATGAATAACATTAAACAAAGTTACAATCTTTCTAGAACTAAAATTAAGATCTACACAACCACGACCATGCACCAAGGCTGTTGACTCATTTCCCATGTGAAGAATAGAACCATCATTCAGTGACTCGTAAGTCTTGAACCATCTTCTATCTTTGCACAGATGAACAGTTGCTCTAGAGTCAACCCACCACGCAACATCATCATCCTGCACATAGTTAGATTTAGATACATATGTAACATAATAAACCTGAAGAGATTCATTAAACATATTCTGACCTTTCAGTGAGTTGGCAGAACCACCACTCCCTGAACCACTAGTGCCTGAACCATTGGTTTTACCACCAACCTTAACACCTTTGCAATCCCTTTTAATGTGACCAGTTTTGCCACATTTCCAACAAGTAGGTGTTGCCTTCTTGTTAGGATCAGCCCTTGTGTTATCCTGATGTTTACGTTTGCCTTTATTGTCATTGTACCTGGTGGAATTGTTATGTTCCACCATATTGACAACAGATGCACCAGTAGCATTGCCACTCTTTGGCTTGTCATTATCCTGCACCCTGAGGGATTCCTCAATACGCAAATGACTACCCAACTGAATAAGTGTCAGTTCTTCCTTCTTATGTTTCAAGGTATGCTTGAAATCTTTCCAAGAAGGAGGGAGTTTGTCAATGATACAAGAGACTGAAATAGCCTCATCCATGTTCGTTTTGTGTTGTGTAAACCTTCCAAGTATTCCAAAAAGTTCATTGTATTGTTCCATGACTGGTCTTGAATCAGTCATTTTGTAATTTGTGAAATTACTTACAAGAAACTTCTTACTTGAAGCATCCTCAGCCATATATTTGGCATCCAAGGAATCCCACAGTTCTTTAGAAGATTCAACATTATGATAAATGTCAAAGAGAGAATCAGACATACCATTGAGAATTAAACCTCTGCATACATAGTCATCATTCTCCCATTTGCTTCTTTTCCTTATTTGTTCCACAGTAGCATCATCCCCATGATCCTCAGGAATGGCAGTGCTTAGAACATACACCACATTCATGCTTGACAGCAAGAAGTGCATCTTCTTCTGCCATCTTCTGAAATCAACACCTTCAAACTTTTCCAATTTAGAAAAGTTAGCAGCCATATGCCTCATAGCAGCAGCCATTGATTATCACAAAATAGTTTACTTTGATTGTTGGTGGTTATGAGCCCAGAACATGGTTAATATAATCAATAGCCTAACTACGTACCAATACAGGTTACCGGATATCACTTGGAATCGTGTTATCACTTTCCAAAGTAAACTATTCGACCCTAATGCCTGGGTATCACGAATATCTACTTGGGATAAGACCAAATGTGGTTAGTGATTTAGGCACAAATCAATAACCCTTCGTGTATAAGTGTTATATGTTTTCTGTGTGTCTTTCATGCATCATATGATTTCCTATTTATAGGAAGATACTCATGGCTAGTCAAATGGAATTATGAGAATTAATCGGCCCATTAATCTCCACATAATTATCCCCATTATAGCCTAAAATAGTGGTTACATGACCAATTAAACGAGGTCATGAGTGCAGATGTAACTGCCATTTGAATAGGTCAGATCAGTTACATACAGCACTCTATCAGCAGAAACTCTGCTTATCAGCAGGATCCTAACACTAGTAGCAGGAACCATCAGCAGGAACCTGCACTCAGCAGAATCCTGTACAACCACTATAGAGTCAGGGGAATCAGTGACTTGATGGGTGTACACTCCGTACCTCCAAACCCATTTCCAAGTATGATTAGATCCCTCAAGTGCACTAAATTTTCTAACAGGTTATATATTTATAAACAAATTATGGTGATAGAGACCACATAATGGATCAAGTAAGAAGAATAATTAAAATGAGAAGAGTAAGAAGTAATTCTACCCACACATTTCAAATTATGAGGGAAAATTTGAAGGAAGACGCATCTACTTTTCTAGGTGCATCTGAAATGTGTGATGTTACTTCTTATTCTTCTCATTTTAATTATTCTTCCTATTTGATCCTAAGTCATAGAGACTATGCATAAAACGACATTAAGTAAACCAATTTGATGCGAAAATTCAATCGATAATTAATAGCATATACAATATGTACACGTATATATTATTACCCTATTAATTAAACTTGATACGAAGCTTTAGTGTTAAACAGATGCACTGTCTGGTCAAGTGTCGGTCCCTTCATTTTTATGCTTATTTGCTTATCAAATTGAAACAAGTTTTTTCCCAAAATAACGAACAAGAAATTAAGAATAACCAAAACTATGTTTCAGCAGTATGAAACCCATGTTGGTCGACGTTGGTGCGGGCATCCCATTACTATTATAAATGTTGATGCACTGAAGTTTTCAGCAGAAGGAAACTCATATTAAAAGTGACTGAAAAATATTGATGTGGAAATTTATGAACTTGTGTTAGCGTCTAATGCATTGCGTTTATGAAAGATAACGAGATAATGATGTAAAACCGAGTATAGCTCAATGCATTGTAGATGCTCTAATATCTCATGAACCATCAAATGATTACGGATAACAAGTGATTGGGCTCATTGCAGTTTTTAAGAATTCTTGGTGGGCCTAATATGACAACCCCATTGGACCAACTTCTTTTTGTGATTTTTGAAACTTGTATATTATTCTCAGTATAAATGAATGATTTTTCTGAGAAGTGATGAATTTCAAAAAGAGTAAAAATGTGCTTTAAAAGTTCAATAATATCTTATTAATTTACATATTTATATTTTAGTATTCCTTTCTTATGATTGTGCTTTAAGAAGATTAGTTACGACTTACAAAGACTTGGATGAAAACACCAAGAAGTTAGAATGGACATATACATCCTTACATAATGCATGCCTTATATTAGATAAATAAGTACATCAATGGAATAAAATCATTTCAATACGCCATGAATCAATAGTATAAGAAAGTTATTCATGAGGCATGTCTTAGTTTGATATAATAACTTCGTTTGATCGTCTAAGGATGTAATATATCCTTTTCCGGATTTGCACCAATTGTCAAACCCGTACCTTTGATTTTCTCTTCACTGATACGATCAATTCGCTCTCTTATTTCTTCTGTTTAGTGATTTCTTTAATCTCCGACTTGACCCCGTCTAGGTAAAAGTCGATTTTCTATCTCAAGCCCAAAATCATACCTTTGAGTACCTATCTTGTCTAGCTCAAAGCTTTTCAAATGCTCAAACTACAAAACATTACAATCTTTTAAACTCACTATTCTCTTGATCCTCAACCGAAAATGGGACACTCATGAAATCAGCTATGCTTTTGACATGAACCTTGGGATCCCTTTTTATCTCCTCGTATTTTAAGAACAATATCTTTTTTGGTGATTCAAGACTTGCTCTCCAATACCCTAAGTTCATATTCTAAAATATCCTCACAAAACAATTCGAATGCTTGATCAAACGAAAGAGGAGATAGTTCCTTAGATCTTAATTCTTTTATGAATTAAAACATGGAAACCAAGACATCTTTAGGATTCCTATACAAGTACTAAAATTTCAACCGGTAGAAGGATGTTTGGTGAGTGAAGATAACAAACCATATGCACACTGAGTTGCAAAATGGCGAGGTGAAGGAATGACATACAAATTGGTCAATGGGTAATCGTGGGTTATGTAAGTATCAAATGGTGGAAAGCAACCGTTTATGCCCCTCATTGAGGGTGGTTGGAAAAATCATAGCGATATCGATTTAGGTTGGTAAACAAGAGTGCTTGAAGCCAAGTAGCTAGTGCTACTTGTTAGATAAGAAGGTATCACTAGATTGATGTTTAATGTGGTTTTGCATCAACATTACGCCCAAAAGGGCATCAGAATACAACCAATTCCTTTTTTTTTTTTTTTGGTAAAGGGATTATATCCGGTAAAATATATTAAAGAATAATATGAGTTGCGTACAAGCAAGAGCGGTGATGAGCCACTCTTATAGAGAAAAAAAACGAAAACACTTGTATTTGAACACCCTCAAATACGAACAACCACTAAGCAACACAATACTAACAGGAAGACTATGCTATCATAAAGAACAAAAAACCATGCACAACTTATGCAATCTTCCAAGTAACCTTCATTTGGCTTATTCTCGCCTTATTCTTGAATCTGATAGATGCAAGCTTTGAGTGAACTTTCTCCACTATAATCTTGGCAACTTGGTCTTCATTTCTACTCAGCTTAACATGTAATCAGTTGTTGCGTTCCTGCCAGATGAATTAAGCAGACGAGTCCAAGATTAAATGGGCCACTATACTCAACACATTATCCTTCAAAGACAACGGCATTAACCAATTTATAATATCATTCCAAATAGGAGAAGTACTTGGCAACTCAACATAAGTTGTGACGATACCCCATACTTTAGAAGAAAAGGAACATTCAAAAAATAGATGGTCATGCGAGTCCGGTTGTGATTTGCAATGAGAGCACCGAAGCAGGTTTAAGTTGACATCATTGCCAACGTCCCATTGCCTCAACCTATCTTGCGTTTTAACTCTCCTTCGCATAATAAGCCTAAGGTGAATCAAGTGTCTAGGAATACCATACTTTGACCACACTAATCTTGTTGGAATTATGATATTATGACATTCATATAAAATAAACCAAACACATCAAGTGAGCATAACGGAAGCAATTATAACAAGATCATATAACATGTAATTAATTAATCAATAATTAAATAGTAAACATACCTTTGTGATTCTAGCCCGAACAAGAATCAAATGCAATCTTCCGGAACAAGAACCCTAATTAGGGTTTATGTGGATTACAAGAATTATCCCTTACCTCTTTTGTAATTCAATCCAAGAATCAAACAATAGTGTGTTTGATTCACATTCTTGTACACACGTACTAATTCAAGAAAAAGTTTATGCAAGTAATTAAACACAAAACTTTGTAGATCAAGAAAATCGAAACCCTTATGGGTTTGTTTAGATGAATCGACTAAGACAAAGAGAGGAGAGAAAAACACCAAGATGTGTGTGTATAAGTTATAAGAAAAACATTCATCTTGGGTTTGCTTATATACTAATCAAAACTTGGAGCTCAAGGCACAAAGGAGGTTACTCCCCCCTATGGCCGATCGGATTTGGATCCCCCAAGGGGTTTCCGGAACCTTCTCTTGTTTCCAAATTTTGCTTAGTATTACTTTCCTAATCTTCGTTTAATAGTCCATTAGTCATTAATCATTAAATACTAATTACTATTATTTATTTTGTGTTTATTAATAATTACTTATAACATTTATAAATAATTATTTCTTTTTCTCTTCATACGTATTGTGTGCAATCCCGTGATCTCGAGTTCGATCCTAACATACGACTACTAAAATAATGTCCATAATCTAACAGCTCCCACTTGGACATATTTTAATAGTGTAATCACATCGGTTAGCGTCTTGCAACATGCCGATGCCTCTAGTACGATCTCGAGTAAGGCTCCTGGAAAAACCTTTTAATGATTTCTCATTATTATTATCCTTTTGTTTCTAATACCATGTTAATAAGGATATGAATTAAAGTCATTCCTTAATTAACCATTCTGTTTCTCGTTGTTTGTGATTGATCAAGATTACCAAATCTTCTAAACATATTCAGGGGAGATCTTGGGTGTGGCCACACATACATCTTACCAACCCTACGAGGGCCCTAGCAGTATTAAACTCCAAAAATAAATTTGAAGGAACAAATTCTATCTTGACTACAAGCAAAACCCACAAACTTTGTAACATTTCCGAAAACAACCCTTATGACTACCAGTTACGTATAGCGTTAAGTTGTTCCACAAAAATGTACTACATTCATGACACTTATCTTGCATCTCAAGTCCGAGGATAACTTCTCATGATTTACTTAATAACAAAATCCATAAAGTAACATCATGTAGTTGGGATAAGTCCTATATTCGGTAACATTGAATATCATCTGAAATGGCATGACTACGCATTAATATACTTTAAGTATATTATACCTACCTTCAGATTTGTCTTGATTTAATAATATTCCCATATTATTAACTGACAATGGACAATTTAGAATAACATTTATTCATGGATTAAACATACAAATATAGGATACAATTTATTATAAATTAAACATACCATATATTTAAATTTATTACAATAATTGTTTAACATCCCTTATCCAAATACTAAATAGATCAATGCATGATAACTCTTGTTGATGACTTATGTCTCAAGTAATAACATTCCTACTTGTTGACAAAACATAAATCATCCAACTTTGATCTATCGAAATTTTAAGAATACTTATTTCAAGAATTCAACTAGTGAAGTTCTTGTATGTGCATACTCAACTATTTTGACAATGCCATATTTCATAAAATGTGTGACATCCTTAACCACCAATTTATGATAATTAAACTTCCAAACATTTTAAAGTTTAAAGTATTCTTATTCTCTTAATGTGTAATGCAACTTATGCTTTTAGTAAGCACAACTAGTACATATAGCAAAGAACGAAATCCTTACCATAATTAGTATTGAGTGTTATCTCAATTTCAATAACATCATTGTATGCAACAATAATATGTTATTAAAACTTCCCGTAAACCTTAATATCTATTATGTAATGTTTGATGCCCTTCAAACTTTCAAGTTTTTGGCTATGACAATTTTCACAACAATTGAAAATTGTTCATCTATAGAATTTGGAAGCTTTTCCAGATTTAGGATGTAATTCTATAATCAAACATATTCTTTTTAGAATATTACACAAGTTATCTAATAACTTTTAATTAGATACTAATATTGCCAAATCATCTTGTAATCAAGTATGATACAACAAAACATGATATACATGAAAAATCTATGAGTCATACTTAGATTTTATTCATGTCATACATATCTATTTAGACTTTCTAAATAATATATCATGTTATATTAGATTTATTTACCGCACATGTTTCAACAATAAACATTGATTCCAAGGTTGTATGTCTTAGTTTCTAAATCTTTCAACTAAAGTTTCATTCCAAACTAAGACTTAACTTTTAACTTATATGGAATGTTACATTTTATATGTTCTACAACATATATGATTTAAGAAATTAAACATAATACTCCCAATAGCTTTTAAGAATACTTAGAAATTATCTTATTTCAATTATAAATCAAAATATGAATTTAATAATTAAACATAAGACTAATCTTCTAGATGCATGCATTTATCCATCCATGGATTTTTTCACTTTGTACACTTCCAAAAATTTATTTGAATTCATAAACTCCTTTTGATTACTTATCGTCCTCGCTCAAGTAATCACTCAAGAAAGAGTTTTGATCTTCTATTGTCAATTTCATAAATATGACAATCATAATCTTTATATATTTAATGTGTTTAGAAAAGAATATTCAATCACAGTTAATTGATTAAGTGTGATCAATAATCTTGTTATAAGACATGCATTAAATACGTGCACAATATTGTCAATATAATTTCTATACAAAGATTTAAACCACAAGGGTTACCTTATCTTTAAAGAAACTCATCTTCATTTTCTAGTCAAACTTTTAAGATAAACCAAGTTTCTAAAATTGATTATCTTTATGGATAGCATCTTAATCATTTATATCATATATACTTTACCCAATTTCATATTTGGTAATGTATCATAATGATTATCAGGTTTACAATAATCCTGTAAATCATAACCCTCAGCATATTCATCAAATATCTGAGATATATTTCTATTCTATGAATGATAATTCAATCATCTTGATATTTAACATTTAAATGTCAACCTTTATTATCATGTTGAGATTTAACATTCAAATGTCAAACTTCATCATGATATTTACTAGTGTATTTTAGAAGATTATGTATCTTGTAATTTTATCTTTTAAAGATCAAAACTTCCACTTGCTTTTTGTAATTTAAAGATTATCTTTAAATACTTAGCAAATAAAGAAACAATACAATATTCTCTTTTGGGATATTACAAATACATATTGACAGTTAAACAAATTTGGAACTTTAATTTAAGACTTAATGTGATTCATCACATTCCATCATATGATGATGTCTTATTAATTTTCTAGGTTGGAGTTTTGTTAAATATGTCCAAGTCATACTCAACATTCTAACCTTGATAACTTTTGGAAGAAAAGAAGTCATAGTTATCTTTAATCAAACAATATAACAAGAGTTTGATTTTACTAACTGAACATACCATAAACATTTGGTATTTCATTAGTATTAATATTGTAAGACAATCTAACAATATTTAAGATAACCATATTCCTCTTGACTTGTCTATTTACCAACTAAGTCATTTTAATGGTATAATAGTATTTTCAAGCCAATTACATGCTTTATAACACAAGTACTTTTTACAAAGTTACTTCATGTTCATGTCTTTACAAGAAAATATAAACTGTTATAATCCATTATACGTTATAAGTCATTTAACAATTTAATAACTTCATGTATATGTCTTAATTAAAAAACATAACAAGATAACGTCTTACACTATAAGTCTTGTAACAATTAAAAGAATTTATGTTTATATCTTTACAATGAAACATAAACATGTTTAACTAAAGTAATTATGAACACCATCTTTTGGTTTCAATAGTAATTTCAAGTTAATTTATTATTTCATAATAATGTAAATAACATTATTTCTTCATTTATTTATGTCATTCAAAGAACACATAAATATTCAGATTGAAGTAGCATTAGACTACTTAATTAATTTATGTCATTCCTTGAATTCATAAATATACTAATTAAAGTATTCTTGATATCATATTGACACATGTTCTAATAGGTATCTAATTTAGAAACTGCAAATTCTCATAGTTCAATTACATCAGTTGATCTGCTAGTAATGAAATATGAAATTCACCTTGTTGTTGCAATCTAGCTAAGCTCTCACATAACATAAATTGTAACACCAAGTGTTTCTAGAATTAGCTTAGTATAATTCATATTAGAACATTATTCTCTTACCTTGTAGTCAAGAGAATCCATTAAATCATATCTTTATGAGTTGTTTCTTGCACACATTAAAGATAACATTTCTCCCACTTGTGCATGGAACAACCTCATATAGTTGATAAACAACACGCCATGCATTTGTTTATGTGATCAATATGATTGTGTCATAGGTTTTAGCATAACAAGTAGATGTAGAACAACAATATCTAGCAAGGAAACATACAAGACTATCCTTAAAAGTATGAGTTTCTACACTTGGAAAGTAATTATCTTTAGCTATCAAGATGTCAAAGCTTGTAACTCCCACTGAATTAAAGATCATTACAATAATTTCTTATTCAGTAATAAGTACACAATACTCCCACTGAATTTGACAACATTTAAAATGTTTCATATCCAGTGAAAGAAAATAGAGTACTTTTTAACTTTCCTACACCTTTAATTGTCCATACGTAACAATTACTTATGCACTAAAAGTGTATTCTACTACGTAAATGATGGACTATCCACCAAATGCTTTTAACTTGAAAATTGGGCATGCAATTTCTTCCTTAATAGGTCTACCATCCTACAATGTATGTAGCACCTTTAAAACAACTAGTTTGTCTTTAAACATTTTGCAGTAATTAGTCTAGTTTCTAATTATAATAACTCATAAAATGTCATACATAATTTTCTGTTAACCAAATATCATATTTGTTACTAAGATCTTGATCACCGAATGAGGATGATAAAATCCCTATGGAAAATATTCACAATTTTCTTAACTATTAAAAAATTTGCTATGAGTTATATTAGAATTTAGACATATCTAATATTCCTATTATCCTTTCTCATTCATGAAAAGAAATTGGATTGTGTCTCACTCTTCTTTCATAGAAAGGAGACTTCTTTTGTCTTTGAAGTAAATATTTTTTAATCAAACATTTGTTTGAAAACAGAACTAGATCAATTTACCAAAGCCCAAAGTGCATTTACGGTTTGAACGTTGCATTAATACATTAAAACGAATTACAAAATTCAATTTCAATATTTTCGATAATTAGATCTTTAAGAAAATAAAATACCCATTGGTAAATATTCATATAAACCGTAGTATTTTCTTAAAGCTAGGATCCAAATTGACATAGTACCATTACATCAGTTGATCTGCTAGTAATGATAGTATTTAACAAGGTAATTGTAGAACAATAATTGTCAATATCATATTGCAATTCCTAGATTTATGGGATTTACAATCACAAAACTTTTGTAATGTAAGCATGTTTGATCCCCATCTTAATGCCTTGAGTCCAAGATCTCACTTCCTACTCAATTTAAGTCTCTAACTTAAAAACTGCAAACTCACAAATCCATCACATCAGTTGATCTGCTAGCAATGAATTTATGAAATTTACCTTTCTATTGTAATCTCGCCAAGTTCTCACATGACGTAAATTACAACTTCAAGTGTTCTTAATTAGATGGCATTTGACTTAATTTTATAAGGGTATTAAATTTTGACGTGTAATCAAAATAATGTATGAAGAAGCATGCATACAACTTCATAACATTGGTTTTACAAAACATTTTTATTATCAATTTGCTAAGAATAAAATAACAAAGTTTTGATTGAGGTATCGGGTTCACCAATTAAAGAATTACCATCAATTATCGTCCACTATATCGTACTTTTGCATAAGCCCGAAAGCTTAGTGTTTCGGATAATCATTGTGGAATTGTGGTTAATTCACCCTTAAGATGACAGTGTACATGTAATGGTTGTTCGGTAAGTCTAATTTACACACAAACGAGCGTTAAGATAGAATGTTGTCTCTCTAAGGCCACAATTTAATGCGAAGCCGTCCTTATACCCATCTTATAGTGTGTAAACTTCGGTCGAGCCTATTTAACCATTACGTACAAAAACATCAATCAACCAATCCTTTGAGATTTATTCTTAAAAACCAAAATAATTTCGCCATTATTTAGCTCGTATTATTTTTCTATTAAAAAATTACCCTTTTCGTTTATAAACATGTCTAACACAATTAATAAACAAAAATAAGTAATGTACAATAAAAAATAAAACAACTAAATAAACAAATATACATAATCATAACAATTAAATATGTATAAAATATGTAGCCACATGCAAATCTTATTCAATAATCCTATTAATAATCAAATCTAGGTGTATAACGTATTAATTCAATTAAGGCTTTCTTCTTCTAGGAAAAAGTGCCACATACATCGATAAATCGATTGCGTAAGCCAAAATTAAATAAATAAATACCACATAGCACATAATTGATTACTTAATATTGAAGTCTTCCCCAATTCGACATCTATTAATAAATTTACATGTTTCGATATAACTTAACCATTAATTCATATAAACAATTTAAACCATTTAAATTATCACACAATATAAAAATTCATGCAAATATGCACTTTTTCATGGATTATGCTTAACAATTAACATATTGCACCAAGATTGTTTACTAAAATGCATAACAATTACATGACATCCTAGGGTTTCTAATCAAATTAAAAATTAAAAACCATAAACCCTAAAACCCTAATAAGGTCAATTGACCCATAAAAAAATTTTAGGGTTAGGAATCTAACAAATAAACCCTAAAAACATGTAACTAAACGAATCAAGATCCAATTTTTATGCGTTTCGATAATTAATTACACATTATAACGGCTCTAGATGCCACTGTTGGAATTATGATATCATGACATTCATATAAAATAAACCAAACACATCAAGTGAGCATAGCGGAAGCAATTATAACAAGATCATATAATATGTAATTAATTAATTAATAATTAAATAGTAAACATACCTTTGTGATTCTAGCCCAAACAAGAATCAAATGCAATCTTCCGGAACAAGAACCCTAATTAGGGTTTATGTGGATTACAAGAATTACCCCTTACCTCTTTTGTAATTCAATCCAAGAATCAAACAATAGTGTGTTTGATTCGCGTTCTTGTACACACGTACTAATTCAAGAAAAAGTTTATGCAAGTAATTAAACACAAAACTTTGTAGATCAAGAAAATCGAAACCCATATGGGTTTGTTTAGATGAATCGACTAAGACAAAGAGAGGAGAGAAAAACACCAAGATGTGTGTGTACAAGTTATGAGAAAAACATTCATCTTGGGTTTGCTTATATACTAATCAAAACTTGGAGCTCAAGGCACAAAGGAGGTTACTCCCCCCCTATGGCCGATCGGATTTGGATCCCCCAAGGGGTTTCCGGAACCTTCTCTTGTTTCCAAATTTTGCATAGTATTACTTTCCTAATCTTTGTTTAATAGTCCATTAGTCATTAATCATTAAATACTAATTACTATTATTTATTTTGTGTTTATTAATAATTACTTATAACATTTATAAATGATTATTTCTTTTTCTCTTCATACATATTGTTTGCAATCCCGTGATCTCGAGTTCGATCCTAACATACGACTACTAAAATAATGTCCATAATCTAACAAATCTATACCACCCAACTTCATTGTTTCTTTGGTATAGATATAGATGTAACTTTTGAAAGCTCACTTATTATTTTGGCATGTTTTTTGTGAGTTTTTCTTGATCATCTCATTCAAGAAAAGTGAAATAAATTGATTAATGAAAATGGTTTTGAATGAGATGATCAAGAAAAACTCACAAAAAAACATTACAATATAGAGGAAAGAATCAATTAATCATTACAATAAATTGATATCCGAAAAAATATCTTACATTTTCAGAAAGATTTTATTTGATTCCGCATAGTAAGTATTCATTTATTTTCAAAACCATTTCTGTTTTCAAACGTGTATTTGACCAAATCAATATCACGAGAAAAGACTATGATGCAACACAAATGGTCAAAAGTTTTTTTTTTCTTTTTCTTTTTTTTAGAGTGAACTTGATTGATGATTGCGATGTGATATCATACAATCAAGATGATAAAAATATTACCTTAAATGTTGCCCAAATGGATGTGAGACTGATAAAAATATTACCTTAAATGTTGCCCAAATGAATGTGAGACAGGCGAAAGGGAAGTGTTGTTTTCCCTACCACCAAGTCACACCCATTTTTGTAACATTTGAAAGTGAACTGTCATATACTCATATGCCTTCACATTTTTAGTTATAAACACATTCCAAGTTTTCTCACCTACCTATGTGGGATAAGATGTTGGAACTTTTGTTAGAGCTTGGTAACTCACAAAGAAGTAAGTACAAATATCAAAAGATGCAAATGCTTGAATATATTGTACCGGATATAGTTGGAGTTGGTATATTAGTTTTCCATAAAGAAAGCCACCGTCACCATCTCAATAAACAAGTGAGACTGATGCTAAACAATCTGATTTCGTCTTCAAACGAAAGGTTATTTGGATTCGACATTTGACCGAAATATGATTCTTTCCTCTATAGTGTAATGTTAATTGATTAATGAACTATCTTTCCAAACTTATTAGACACAGTTGTATGTATAATGTTCGTGATTTTTTTGATATCTATACTATCTATAATAGAAAAATGGTCAAAAGTGAAATGTTGAGTTTTCAACAATGATCAAATAAGAGAGAAAGTGAAATGTAATTAATACTCTTATTAAAATACCCCAATACTTAAAAGTATAATTATTTATTCACACTGTACAACCAAATTAAAGCATATCTATCAAATTAAATACAACCAATTCAAACACAAATCGGGTTGACCCGGGACGCTTCAAACCTGGCGAGTTGACCCAGTTTAATTTGACCCGTTTTTGACCTAACCTAGCAAGTTGACCCGGTTTAAATACAACCGATTCAAACACATATCGGGTTGACCCGGGACGCCTCAAACCCAGCAGGTTGACCCAGTTTAATTTGACCCGTTTTCGACCCAACCTAGCAAGTTGACCCGGTTTAAATCGACCCATTTTTCGACCGAAACGGTTCAACCGGTTGTACCACCCGGGTCGAACCGGGTTTCAAAACATTATCCATTACTTAAAAGTACAATGATTTATTCACATTGTACAACCAATTAAAAACATATCTACCAAATTAAATACAACCAACTAAAACACAAACCGGGTTGACCCGGGACTCTTCAAACCCATTTTTCGACCGGAACGGTTCAACCAGTTGAACCACCCGGGTCGAACCGGGTTTCAAAACATTATGTTTAATTCCCAAATCTTCAAACTTTTATTATTTTTCATTTATAACCTATAAACTTTTTTTTTTTTTAATAAACTATCTGTCGCTATAAAATCCCGTTGCTATGCACGGGTATTCATCTAGTATATAAAAAGGGTTTTGCTAAACATAACCCATTAGGTTGTGTTTAAGCTTACCATAAATAAAAGTTCAACATTTAATTAACTTCAAACATCTATTTTATATATAACAATATTTTTCATAATTATTATTATTAAATATGTATAAATATGAAAATAATGAATTTATTAAATGCAATTTTCACACAAATCATGAGGCTTAACCACCACCCTATGGGTTGTATCATTCTTGAATGTCTATAATGTGTTTAATTTGTCCCACATAGCGCCACGTGAAGAAGAATGTTTGTATATATATGCCAAGCATTCATATTTGTTATAATAGGAACTTAAGTCATTCAATGAAACATGCATATCCACTGCCAATGAAATCACTTGGTTTCACTGATTTTTTAACTTCTTATTTGTTCCACAAAAAGGTGTAGTTTGGCGGGAATACCCCGACTCCGGGTGACTTTTGGCAACGGCCATTGTCCACCCACAAGTAATAGCTCCGGCAACTCTTCTGGCCAAATGGGGCAACAAATGGAGTGAGCACGAGCCAAGACTCAGACCCCTGAGCTATTATTCCACAAAGTCTCTCCAGTGTGCACATAGGTTTGTAGAGGCGGGTACCTGTATGAAGTAAATGCCAAGGATTGGAATTGAACATGGGTCTATTGACTCAAGTACAAGTGCTCCAACCATTGGACTAACTCTGTTCCCGAGTTTATTTTTTGGAGTGAAAGAGAAATGTCTGGGATGGTGATAAAAAATATGTGTTCCTGAAATGTTTTAAGAGGGGAGATGAAAGTAAAGGATAGTAAATTACATTAAAATTACTCTCCTAGCTTACTTCCCAAATTGTGATGAAATTGAGTGAAGTTGATTTTAAAGTTTTTTTTTTTTTTTTTTTTTTTTTTTTTTTTTTACATCATTCTCTTTTCTTTCCAACTCAGGAACACAAAATAAAAAAAAAAAAAAAAATTCTTATTCCTTTCCTCTTTACTTATTTATTTTTTCCCTCTCCATCTCTCTTCTTTCCATATTATATTTGAGAACCGAGCTCCATTGGTAACTTTTTATTTGTTAAACACGACTTGTTTAACTTTTTGTTTAAACACGACTATAAGTCCATGGCGCATGTCTTGTTAGATACAACAAGCTAGCAGAAGTTATGACTACTAGTTCCGACATAAACTCAACTTATTTTTGTTTGATGAAGTTTAATTCAAAACACTCGATAAACCCTTATGAAACTCTTATTATTCAGTAGTTATTGAATGATATGTCGTTAATACAAAGCACATACGTTTTTGCTTACACGTTTTCAAAATTGATGAAAAACATCATTTCACTAACAAATTAGAAAAATGCTGTAACAACATGATACACAAATCATTTTTTTTTTTTTTTTTTTTTTTTTTTTTTTTTTTTTTTTTTTTTTCACTCTACAATACTTTATGCTCCACCTTTAATTTTGGCAAACCACACTTTCAACTTTTTGGCCTCAACCATCCATTACAAATCTTTACAAACCGCCTGAACTATTCGACCGTACCTCGGACCACCTTTTACAAACCAGCCTCTCAACACGACCACCTGACCACTACATTACCTCGGACCACCATTTACAAACTGGCCTTCAAACACGACCACATGACCACTGCCCGACCTCGAACCACTATTTACAAACTAGCCTTCCAACACGACCACGTGACCACTACCCGACCTCGAACCACCCTTTACAAACTAGCCTTCAAACACGGCCACATCCTGACCTCGAACCATTATTTACAAACTGGCCTTCCAACACAACCACGTGACCACTACCAGACCTCGAACCACCCTTTACAAACTAGCCTTCTAACATGACCTCATTACAACTATCAAATCTGCAACACAAATGGTTAAAAGTTAAAGGAAAACTTGATTCATGATTGCGATGTATGATATTATTATTTATACCCATGAACATATACAAAGAAAACAAAATAAAATAAAATTACTTACCATCGATGACCACAAAAAATACCTTAAACATTACCTAAAGGGCGATGGGTTTGACGAGCTAGAAAGTGTTCGACATTTTCTAGATAGCCAAGACACACCCATTTTGGTAACATTTGAAAGTAAACTGTAGTAAGCCTTCACATTCTTACTTATAAACACATCATAAGTTTTCTCTCCAATCCATGTGGGATAAGCTGTTGGAACTTTTGTTAGAGGTTGGCAAGTCACAAAGAAGTAAGGTCAAATATCTAAAGTTGTAAATGCTTGTATATGTAATACAAGAACCATTTTAAGGTTGTTATCCCTGATTTGTAGGCAATATAGGTGGACTTGATATATTCTTAATCTCCAATTTCGTGTACCATTTTTCAGTTTCCAAAAATAAAAATATCACAATCAGTTTGATAGCTACTTTGGCTTGATCTTTTAGTGAGTCTAGAACCGCGTAAAAGAAAATGTTGCATCTTAGCTGCTGAAATTCATTCTAGTAATCCAACCCGGGAGACTCATTACTTATTTTGGTGTTCATTGACATGACCAGTCACCCAATTCCAAGTAACACGGGCCGATAAAGTGAGCCGAAATAGATAGTTCTACACATTGAAGCCAAAATACTGCAGTTTTGGTGTTGTTTCGTACCTTGAGGGCTTTTATTTGAAGAAAGAACCGCTCCGCTCTCAAGCCTGATGTGATACTGGTGCTAAACAATCTGATTTCGTCTTGAAACGAAAGGTCGTTGGAATCGACATTTGACCGAAATATGATTCTTTCCTCTATATTGTAATGATTAATTGATTAATGAACTATGTTTCCAAACTTATTAGACACAGTTGTATGTATAATGTTCGGGATTTTTTTGATATATATAAAAAGTCATCATTCAAAATGTCTATAATGTGTTTAACTT
Organism: Artemisia argyi; assembly: GCA_030686995.1. Lineage (NCBI taxonomy): Eukaryota > Viridiplantae > Streptophyta > Magnoliopsida > Asterales > Asteraceae > Artemisia > Artemisia argyi. The sequence goes on along the minus strand of CM060707.1, from coordinate 176,430,894 downwards.
GTCCCACATAGCGCCAAGGTGAAAAAGAATGTTTGTATATATATGCTAATGCTAAAGCATTCATATTTGTTATAATAGGAGTACGTAACTCATTTTTTACTTGGTTTCATTGTTTTTATTAACTTTTTATTTGTTAAACACGATTTTTATTTTATTTAATACGACTTTTTAACTCTTCTGTTCTTTTAGAGGAAAGGTGTGTGCAAACTTTTCATCTTATTTGACAACAAACGTTGTTTTAAATGATCATAATTTACCAAACTAAATTGATTTTTTGCGTTTATAACTTGAAGACATAAGCTTATTTGATACGATAACAAACAAACGTTCCTATTTATTTATTTATTTATTTATTATTATTTTTTTTAACTTCGTCAATTAATTTGATAGCAGCGGAACTTTTCAATTTGCTTGAACGAAACAATTTGTGTGCAAACGTTGTTTTGAAGGAGCTGATCGGTTCTTACTTCAAACAGCCGTGCTTCAATATTGAGGCCAAGAAATTTTTATACAATTCCACAATGGCACAACTTAGCAAACTATTATTCATAATATACACTTATTAGCCATTTAAACGACTAGTTTATGCATGCATAATGATACAAGAGAATGATCAAGATGTAGAAGGCTGGAATAAAAGATAACAAACCGAACCAAGCTCGATACCAGCTTGGCTGCATCAACTTTTCAAAGATCTGGTGCCATATGCCAATACCAGTTAATTAAAAATGGTTCAGGCTTCCCTGAAGTGTCATGATGATATGAATAACTCGTAAGTCGTAACAATTTAATTTTGGAGTGTATGCTGTCATTTCTGCTCCCTTTTGCCAGAATCTAAAGTTAGAAGATGATATGTTTGTGTTTGTCCCACATAGGGCCAAAGTGAAAGTGAATGTTTGTATATAGGTGCCAAAGCATTCATGCTAGTTATTCAATAATAAGTGATTCGACATCTTTGTCTCTATGAATTTTAACATTTTTATTTATTAAACACGACTTGTTTAACTTAAGGTCAAAAGTCAACACTGTCATATTATATTTAGCAAATACGAGCTGGGCACCCGCGCGTTGCTGCGGGAATGTTGTGAATACCTTTTTTTTATTAAAGACTAAATTTGCCACTCAACGATTGTCGAAAAATTATACGTAGTACTATTTTTGTAAAGTCCCTATAGTTAAGGAATATTGGCCCATTCACTTTCTTAAAAAAAGATTTATACTGTGCCTAACAGAAAATTTATATCATGTGCAGCCCAATCAACACCAACCCTAAAAATCTGCTATATAAATCCACTAAAATCCTTTCTACCCTAATCTTTTGTAACCACCTGGAACCCTAATCCTTTTTAAAAAAACGCAGCAACAAATTATTCCATTCATCAAACATATAAAAAGAAAATTCGTTCCTTTGATTCTTTGTATATCCGAAACTCACAGACACATACACCGCTTTGATTCTTGTTAACTTCGAACTCAAACACTCTCAACTTTTATACGAAGCTACTAAAGATCACGGCTTCAAGACCTTGTAACAAAGGTCTCAGGTAGGTCGTTTATTTTGTGTTTGTGTTGTTGTTTTAACCGAACAAAAAGATAGAATGAAACTGTTGTTTTGTTCTTTCTTTTAATTGTCGGATATTTCAAAGAAGCTTTGCTTCAAAATGGGTCGATGATGGTTGAGATCTTTGTTATATTCCTTTTTGTACGAATCATGTTAAACCGAAAGAAAGGAAGTGTCACTTCTTTGAATAATTGCCGATTTGTTATTGTATTTTCTTTAATTTTCGGATATTCAAAGAAGTGTCACTTCTTATATAGATCTATGATGATAATCTCTTACACTTTTGTTTTAATGACAAATTCACAAATCTATAAATAAGATAAGAGAACTGAGATCTATGATGTGCTTTTGTTGTTGAATGGTGAGGTATTATGGATGTGTCTTGATGTAGATGATATTGTTGTTTGTTGTTTACTTCGATTGATTGTTGATTGTGTATATATATTAACGTGAGGTGTTTTTGGATTTGTATCTGTTCTACATCTCATCTTGTTTTTTTTCTCTTTTTCGTTTTTTTTTTTGTCGTGGGAATGTTGTTTGATTGTAAAAGAATATTTTTTTAAGGACTAAATTTGTAAAAGATCGGTAACGGAGGACTAACGGTGCCATTTGCAGCTAACATGAGGGACCATTATCGTAAATTGCTTAGGAACAGTAGACGCACTATTCCCCACTGTACTGCACTGTAGCAGCAACTGTTCTGCACTGTTTGTTACTGTAGCAAGGTTACTTTCATTTTTAGTCCCTGAAAGTGGCATTCTGTTGCATAGTTAGTCCTTAGGGGCTAACGGTGAAAATAAAAGTTAACCTTAAGGGCTTGTTTCTGTTTATTATTTGTACAAAAAAGCCCCTGAAGTTACTGTGGGGTTACAAATTTACGTCACTGTTGTTAGATAACGGCCGTTAAGGACTAACTTCACAATGGATCAGTAACCTCGGGGGCTAAAATGGGGCTAACATGAAATTTGTGCGGGTACTGTTGCTACAGTAACCAAAACGCCTATTAGTATATATATAATAGCCGCTGGCGGTAATAGTCATAGCATATAGTCAACTTCTCACCTGAACCAGTATAACGTAATAACACAACTCACATTACCACCCAAATATATCCCAATTATACACAAATATACCCACAAAAACAAAAATTATCTACACACTCACACAACACCTTCACAAGTCGGTTGGTCGTTAGACCGACCAGGGTGCAGTGTATATTTTAATGGGAGACGCCTCTTTGTGGTGCCACTGAAGCAAAGGACACGTCATTGCAAGCTTATTACCACCGGCCTTGGCCTTTACGTCACCTTACAAAAACACTAGTCTTCCTCAGCTTTCACTCACTCAAGCAAACCCTCTCTCTTTCTATTTAAACTTGATGATCATATATCAAAGGTATCTGACTAACTCTTTTACTTGATGATCATAAATGTTTGTTATAAATTGCCACAAGACTTGTAAAAAGCAACAAACAATCACTTTGATCATGTTCTACCTCTAATTTGCCAAACCACATTTGTAACTTTATGGCAAACGAAGCGAGTCGAAATTTTGAGTAATTTATTACTCATATGCAATTTTATCTTGAGTAACATGTAGTTTTCATATGTGTAATTAGTTGTTTGGGTTCAAGCTCGTTTGAGTCAATACTGAATATCTTTGAACAAATCACATCTTTTTCATAATTGTGTTTTACAAAGATAAGTTACGAGTTACAAAGATTTTGAAGGAAAAGTTGGTTTTCTATCTCAAGGCCAAAATAAAACCTCGAGAAAAGTCCAAAATACATACCTATGATATGCCAAATGACCGATTTACATCTTTTTTCTTTTTTTGACTCAAAATTCATCCCTCCGTTAGTAACTTTGGAACAAATACATCCTCCAGTTAGTAATATCAGTTACTATATGGACTAACGATGCAAATGATTTTCCATTATCTCCTAACAAGAGTTAAAATAGTTGCATCGTTAGTCCTCATTGAGTTAAAATATTTGCATCATTAGTCCTCTTTGACTATAGAGTTAAAATATTTGCATCGTTAGTCCTTATTAAGTTAAAATATTTGCATCGTTAGTCCTCACTGAGTTAAAATATTTACATCGTTAGTCCTCATTGACTATTCTTATGTTTTTATCCTTTTTCGTCCGTTTTTCTTACGTTTCGTCCGTTTTTATCCGTTTTTCTCATGTTTTTATCAGTTTTCATCCATTTTTCTCATTTTTTATCCGTTTCTTCCATTTTCTCACGTTTTTATTCGTGCTCATACACTTTTATTCATTTTAGTAGAAAAATAGACGAAAACGAATAAAAGTGTATGAGCACGGATAAAAATGTGAGAAAAACGGAAGAAACAGATAAAAACATGAGAAAAATGGATGAAAACTGATAAAAACATGAAAAAAACGGACGAGACATAAGAATACTTGTGCACTTTTGGAGTGCATTTTATTAAGAGTGAAATTGTTCGACATTTTCCACGCTAATAAGCGCACCCCATTTTTGTAACACTTAAAAACAAGTGCGAATAGCCTTCCTATTCTTATTTATAAACACAACATAAGTTTGCTCACCTACCTATGTGGGATAAGGTGTTGGAACTTATGTTAGAGCTTGGTAACTCACAAAGGTACAAATGCTTAAATATGTCATACAAAAAAGAGTACAGGGTTGTTATCATGTTATGTAGCTCCTTTATTGGCATGTGCTTGACCTAATTTGTACGAGATATAGGTGGAATTGATGTATTAGTTACTATAAAGAAAACCGTTCAAAAAAAAAAAAACAAAAAAAAGTTTCTATAAAGAAAACCGCTCAAAACAAAAAAAGTTTTGAGCACAATCTCTTGTGCTCAAAACTACAAAATTTTACCAACTTTTCAAGGACACCATTCTCTTAGTTACGTACAATGGAGTACGTAACTAAATAATGACGAAAGGTCGAATCTTTTCTTGTGATCACGCAAACGTTCTCTAATGAGTTTTGGATCATGCATCAATCTAGCATATTTTCTCACTCTTCTGTCGATATGTTTTTCTTCTAAAATATGATAATATATAGTAGAAGAATCTTTTGTTTTTAAGTGTATCAATATGGTTTACTTAAATGCACATGGTCGCGTAATCCTTGATTTCAAATTCAGTAGACTTACGGTGTTGTTGTTTATGTCTAATGTATACTCCGTATTAAGAAAACCTCCAGAAAGAACTTGTAGCGATATAATATGCTCAGTAAAAACTTAATTAGATCTAAGAAAGGTCTTGTAAACGATAAAATGTGAATGGGAGATGATACTAATACAAACGACAAGTAAATACAAAGATTTTAAATAGCGTGAGGCGTAGCGTGATGGCATGACCAAGCTTTTAAGTCTTAGCATGAGGCGTGGCGGTGTGGCGTTTTTAAGGCAAGAATTAAGACAGCAAAAAGTAATTATAGATTTAAATCATATTTCATAATCATATGAGTGGTAAATATTAGTAGTAAATCTAAGCCAAAATCCAAAATATTAGCAATTCTGTAGACAAAATATCCAACCCAGGGTTGGTAAGGCACCCACACAAGGTCGACCGAAATCACGACAACAAGAACAAAAGGGTAACCGGGCGAACAATAAACTAATAATCACCGGTACAATCAGGCCACAAAGGGTCATCCGTGGACGTAGCCCACAAGGCTAAAGCCGCCATTTTCTAGAATTTGAAAATACCGCAAACAACTAAGTTAGGGACTTTCAAATACTATTGAATTCAGTCATGGATGTCATTGATTTGAGCTTCTACGCCAGAAAAGTAGATATTTGAGGTTAACATACATCTTCTGTGTAATGTCGATATCTTCAACACCAACAGCCAATGATGATGGTGTGTCACATTCCCATTCAATCGCTCTTCATTGTCATCATTGGAAGATTCATGAAAAGATGCCTTTGGCCGAAGTTCTCTTACTTGAAGGAATTCATCGTAGTGAGCCCGTCTCTGGTTTTTGAAGCTTGCACTCCTGCCTATTCAGAACCTTCACAAAATTACTCAAACGCTTGATAAAACAAAAGAGGAAGTAGTTATTTATATCTTAACTCTTTTGTGAAGTGAAACTTGGAGACCAATACATATTTTGGAACACAAGTACTAAAATTGTAACCAGTAGAAGGATGTTTGGCGAGTGAAGGTAACAAACCATATGCACAGTGAGTTGCAAAATGGCGAGGTGAAGGAATGACATACAAATTGGTCACTGGGTAATCTTGGGTTATGTATAGATCAGATGGTAGAAAGCAACCGTGCGGGCCCTCACTGAGAAAAGGGTGGATAAAAATCATAGCGAGCTCGATTTAGGTTGGTAAACATGAGTGCTCAAAGCCAAGTAGCGCCACTTTTCATGAAGTTAGATAAGAAGATATCACTAGACTGTTGTTTAATGTGGTTTTGCATCAACATTACGCCCAAAGGGCCTCATAATACAACCAGTTGCCTTGGTATAGATATAAATGTTGTTTCCACCACCCATCGACTTTTGGAAGCTCAGTTTTTATTGGGGAAAAATATTTAATAATGTACCATACTTGTCACAAAAATTACTTTCGTGTAGCGAACAAAAAAATAGCTTTTTGATGTACTGAACTTTCATTTTTTGGCCTTTTTTATGTACTATTGACATTTTTGCCCTCAAAATATTGAAAATCCAAGGGCAAAAAAGTTACGAAAATACATCAAAAAGGACAAAAATGAAAGTTCAGTACATCAAAAAGCTATTTTTTTGTACGCTACACGAAAGTAATTTTTGTGACAAGTATAGTACATTATTAAATATTTTTCCCTTTTTATTGACATGATTATGATCAAGTTGGGATAGATGAACTAATTACAATGGAGTACGTAACTAAGTAATGACTAGAGGTCAAACCTTTTCTTGTGATAAATACTACTCCTATTCATTTTTTTTTTAATCCATTTTTGTGTTCAGACGTGTAGTTTAAGTATTTGACCAAATCAATATCTTGAGAAAAGACTATGATGCAACACAAATGGTTAAAAAAAAAAAAAAAAAAAAAGGAGAGAAGCACTTAGGTTGATGATTGCGATGTGGTATATTATTTATACAATCATACCAGAAAAAACATTTACAAATAAACCTAAATAAATAAAATAATCAACCATCAAGAGAATAAAAAAAAATACTTTAAATGTTGCCCAAGTGAGATCATAATCATACATCAGAAAGTGTTGTACAAACTCACATTTATAACATTTGAAAGTAAATTGTCATATGCCTTCACATTCTTAGTTATAAACTCACAAAGGTTAAAAATCTATATAAATAAACGTTATCTAATCTCTTTTAACTATCATATAGCTACGGAATTCAAACGACTTCTTGTGGAATTATCTCATTTGTTATGACTTGTGGTGGGAGTAGAGCATTATTTTTCTCTTGCGACCTTACACCTTTTCTATCTACATTCTACCATACTGTGAGCTGGCGGGATTGGTATAGTTGTTGTGTTCTTCTTGAAACTTTAAACCTTCCTCCCTACTAACTATCCAAATATAAAAAGTAGCAACCCTCTCGTACGATAAAACAATGTTGGTTTCTTGCTTGTAACTAGTTAGCTGACCATGTACGGTTCTAATAATAAGGATTTCATCACAATATGACGTCAAAGGATTAATGCGGCAACCCTGTACCGGATCAAAATATATTTGAGTTATCAATCTTGATGGAACAAGATCTTCATCGAAATGTTGAAAGGGGTCTTCCGAAACCTCAGATTTTTGATATCGAAAACCCTGGAAGTATATAATAAGGAAAAAAGGTTACAAATCAAGATGAATAAAACTAAGAGTAAATTACACCGTTTGTCCCTAAGGTTTGGCCATAATAACATCGCAAGTCCCTCGACTTTCATTTTCGCATGATCGATCCTTATAATGAAGTTTTGTAACATCATTCGTCCTTATCAATTACACCATTCGTCCCTCAGGTTTGGCCTTAATAACATCGCAAGTCCCTCGGCTGTTAGTGATAAGGACGAATGGTGTTACAAAACTTCATTATAAAGACCGACCATGCAAAAATGAAAGTCGAGGGACTTGTGATGTTATTATGACCAAACCACAAGGGAGAACGGTGTAATTTACTCTAAAACTAACATATATCAGTATTACCATGTTTGATTATTGTTACAAAACTTTCTTGGATTAGCCTTTTTATTGCAAACTAACCATTACTACATTCGTCTCAAAATAAATGTCCAATTTGACTTTTTAGAGTCAAACTGATTTAACTTTGACCTTAACTATTTTTGTGGATGTTATATAATATTTGATGCAAAATATATCAATCGATGAAGTTTTAAGTGTATTTTTCAATGGTATAATTTTTATCAAATATTATATGACACAAAAAAGATATTTAAGGTCAAAGTTGAACTAGTTTGACTAAAAGTCAAACTGGACATTTATTTTGGGACGGAGGGAGTATTTTTTAAGGAAGAAAATAGTGGATTAGAGTGTATTTGCTCACCACTGGTTTTGTTTCCTCTGTATGGATGAAAACTCTCGAGGAATCAACAAAATAAGAGCAATTACTCTCTGAGCTTTTAAATGAGAAATCCAGATATAGTTCTATGTCAGTTGGGATGGACCAACAAACTTTACTCGAATGAATATCAAACGAAGATAGTCTACCATCTGGAGATAACCCAAATAGCTTATCTCGGTGAATTTTAACTGCCAGCATCTCCACCTCTCTTTTGGGTTGTAGATTATTTGTCCAAATGCTATCACTAAATATAGAAAGTAATTCTCTAGGTCGCAATTCATGTTGTTGCCCTAAGGATTGACCGCTAACGTGGTGTTCGGCCATTAGACGATCAAACATACTTTGAGGTTCTCGATCCTGCTTCGACAAAAGAAAAGATTAGCATAAAAAAGTATAAAGTTATAACACAAAAAAACAAAGAAGCATTTGTAAACCAAACAGGCATCAAGTAAAAGTTACAATTAAACATATATGGTTTTGGTACCAAAAATTCGTAATCTTATTCTAAACAGAAATTGACTCTATTACTTTGAATTTTTTCAATTCCCAATTCAAGTACTTTACTATCAATTATGGGTGGCAATTTGTGACCCGACACAAACAAAGTGACACCGAAGTTAACAAGTTCAGGTTGACACATATAAGCTTTAAACAAACACCCCCTTAAAATAAATAAATAAATATTATGAATATCTTGTATTACCCGACTAACGCATAAAGGCAAAAGTCCAAAGTCGTAAAAAGATAGTGATACTCATACTCAGTTGCAGCTTAAAGCCAAAATTATAGTAAAGAGTAAACACAAACAGGGCCGGTCCTGACTTTTTTGCTACCCTGGGCGAGACCGTTTTTAATGCCCCAAACGAGATAATCGAAAATTGACTACAAAGCATTGCAATCAAACACACTATCTTTCACAGGTTTATTCTTCACAACCATATATCAATATCAACCTAATAAAACTTGGACATCTAACATTTTGAATAAATCTATATGTCAAATGTTTTCATAAACTTCAAAGAAGAATTCAAGTATTTCACATATACAAATTAAAATTGAAAGTAAGAAAATTAAAGAGAGAATGGGTTATACATATATCTTAATTGTCATCATTTCTTTTATATGTATCGATTATTTATTTTTATTTTTTTGCTATTGTATTTACCCAATTTGCATTTCGCGTCACTTGTTTGTATTTTGTGACTTTTCGGCTTTTCAGTTTATTAACACTTCTATTATTCGGGAAACGGCAAAAAAGTAAAAAAAAATGATGTAAAATTTAATTAATTTGATACATATAAAAGGATATGATGACAAATAAAATACATTTATAGGCAATTATATTAAAAAAAAAAAAAAAAAAAATACATAAATGGAATATAAAAAAATCTAGTTGAATCACTAGTGTGTGAACTAGGGCTGAGCACAGGTTCGGAACCGACCCGAACCGAACCGACCCGAAAAAACCGAGAACCGAATTTCACAAAAGACCGGAACCGAAACCGAACCGACGGGCCGTCGGTTCGGTTCGGGTTTGTCGGTCCATGTGTATTTTGGCATGTTTTTGTCGGTTTTGGGCCGAACCGGACCGACCCGAACCGACCCGAAACCGAAATTCAATAAAAACCGGAACCGAAACCGAACCGACGGGCCGTCGGTCCGGTTCGGTTCTTGTCGGTTCGGTCCGCTTCGTCGGTCCGGTTCGGTTTTGAACATGCGATGCTCAGCCCTAGTGTGAACTACTTTTAATAGTCGCTATGACTTTTTATTTATTCTTCCATTACATTCTTGTTAGTTACAAAAATTATCTAAACACAATTCTAAAACAAGAAACAAATTCCATACGAGTTAAAAAATCAAAATGTGAAAACACATGAACAAGTTAGGTGACAAACTATCTTGGGAATAGCAATATTACTTTTCTTTTTATTATACTATATACTTCTCATACTCTTTTTTTTTACAATGTGATTCTCTTTCTCTCTCTCTTGTGCCTCTTCTTCTTCATTTTATTTTCCACCATAGTTCATAAAAAAAGACGCAGACAATGAATTACGAGAGCATCAAATAAAACATGTTCACAGTACTATAAAAATGATGCCCCCTATTCGTTGGATGCCCTGGGCCGTCGCCCTCACCGCCCATAGCCAGGGCCGGCCCTGAACACAAAGGCAAAAGTTGTTAAAGATAGTCATACTTGACTAACGCATAACAGACACTTAAGAGTTGTGTATGAGTTAAGACAAATATATGACATCTTACTCGGGCCATGCAAACAAAATTGAACTTGTATATGAAATAGCTGGTAGTAAGTAAAAAGATTATATTTCTGACTGTAACATGCCCAATATAGGACTCAAGCTGATTTCACATGTATACACTACACCCGAACTAGGTAATAACTAGATACTATGATTTAAGAAATAAAAAGCACACGAAAATCGCAGGAATAATAGGTTAAGGTTGTACCTGATCAACTACACTCAAGGCATTACAAACTGCATCAGCAGCATACAGGAGCGCCTGATACCTACAAGTGAAAATGTAAGACAACTTTAGGCTAGAAACTAAAATCGCACTCATGGTAGGTTTGCGATGGGATCCAAGATTTAGCATTATTGTCATTTAATTTAAATGGAAAACATACATCAAGGATACATATTATTTCCGTTTTTTTTACAAGCTTTTGGTGTTACTCGTGAACTTTAGTACTAATAATGGAGTGTTTGAATTTGAGATATGAAACTGATTACAGTCTTTTTTTTATGTCAATACTATTAGTCATCCAAATGATTATATGTGTAAAGAAACCAAGCTCTACTACACCATGTGAAAGATAAGTAGATATAACATATATATTTAAATATAAGAAATGTGTGTGCTTACTTGGTGGTGTAAAGATCCCATATCTTCAAGGTCGAGGCATCCTTACAAACTCCTTCTTCCACGTCTATGCCAACTTTGACCTTTCCAGCTTCATGGTCCGCTTTCAAAATTTTCATGATATCCTCTACATCTAGATAAGAGTTTTCAGCCAATGTTTTTGGGATCAGTTCAAAGCTCTCAGCATACTTCCTAATTGCAATTGCATCTGATGATGATCTGCAAATTAATACATCACAAACTCAAATTTATTTCTATCATTCCAAAACATATATTACGCATTTTGGGTTCAAAAATAGAATATAACAATACCCGGTTTCTTTGCAAGCAAGTACCCTCAGTTGTCTGGCTATTTCGAATTCAGTGGCTCCAGCTCCAGGCACAATTCTACTGTCCCCGCATGATGCCTAAAACAAGAACAGTTAAGAGTTAAGATCATTAATTAGTGGGGGATTGGGGGGAGAGAGAAAAAAAAAATAGATTCAAATCAAATTAATATGAAACCTTGTAAGTATTGACACCGCAAACAACTGCCCTTTCGAGTTGTTCATAATATCTGATATTAGTACTTGCTCCCAGCAAAATAGTCGCCACACCACCTTCTTTATTTGTAACAGTTACCGTATCACCGCGAGTCTTCTCAACTAAAATGGAGTCAACGTGTCCAAGATAATTAGGGTCTACAGTGCTCCCAAGCTTCAACTGCAGATTAAAATAATTGTTTATTAGCAAAGGTTGGTTAACATTAGCCATAAAAAATGTAGTAATATATTATATATGTGCTTACAAGAGGAACAGCGTCAGTTGTGCGGCAGAAACAGTCAAATTCAGAATTGGAAGCGATTTTTAAGACCATGATCCTGTAAATGAATGAACAATGCAACTTTCAAACCAGTATATATATAGAAATAAAAGATGCTGTGGTTTTGAGATACTAAAAGTTATTTGGAAACAGGTATCAATTCAGCATGATTACTTGTTATCGTCGCAGAATTGGAGAGCCTTCTGTCCTACACCAGCTCCACTAACTATGACCTTTGCACGTGAAGCTGTGATCACATCTTCAAACTTTGCTTCTTCAAGCTGTTGTGAATCAAGTAGAATATATTTATGGTCTTAATATTGACATTCAATGGTAGTTCGCCATTTTAACTCTTTTAAGCTACAAGGGTATAACAAATACAAATAACTTGAATTTTAACTCTTAATATTCTTATATACCGGTGGTCCAAATACAAATAACTATAACCATTTAGTTTTGATCTTTTAATTGAATAAATATAAGGGGTATACCAAAAAAATGTGACATGGTATATTATATTTGTCACGTTTAGAATTTAAGGTGGGCCAAATTATTGTTTAGTGGACTTATTTTAAAACAATAGTAACAAATATGTAGTAACTCCTTGAATCTTGGGGGCCAACCCATATTTAAATGTATAGAGAGTTTCGTTCTAATTGAGAGCACACATTCATAAACAATGAGGCCTGATTGCAACAAAACATGTTTGGAAATGAAGGAACACACCTGCTCACTGTCTGTTGTATCAACACCACCAGCTATAACAAGCACCTTTGCGTCGTGAATTCCCTTTATACTCCCAGCAACAGTATCAACTTTTAGAACCATGCCTCTAAAGGTTTTAGAGGCACCCAGAGATACACCCAAAAGCCTAGCAACTCTCACGTTATCGACATTAAAGTTTACAGGGTTCTTTGGGCAAACTTGAATGCATGCCTGCAATAATCAAATTATTCAAATATTAACAACAGAGTTCGAGTTTTGACCTAAGGCTAACTTTTTGACAAGAAGAAAAAGAGATGTACCTCTGCAATAAGACACAAGATATGCTCCCTAAAGTATAGTTTACTGGAAACAGGAGCATTCAGACATAGAATGACTTGGTCTTTATTCCTCACATCCATGGTCTCGGAACCCTCCTGGACTAAAGCTTCTAAAATCTCACCCAGCTGTAAACAAACAAAGAGTATAAGTTCGGGTCAATACTTTACAAACACGAGCAACTTAATATGTGAATTCCGGATCCAAAAGTTATGTAAGGTATAATGTATAACATGTATGTATTTGCTTCCATTAATTAAGTTAACTTTTATGTAAAATGCAAGCGGATTATCACCTGCTGATACTATCTATCAAAACGTTGATGGCTTACGTTGCTTAGCAATATATAAATGCTCGTATAAATAAACTAGGAGTTATAAGTCTCACAAGAAAGTAGCTTGGTCTCTAACGAAACAAGCATACTAATAAAGAAAAGTAAAACATAATAATATACATTGACAGTAATTTTTTAGTTGAACAAACTACCTTGTTAGTTGCTTTCTTGTAACCATAAATGATTTGACGGGGATTCAGTCCCATCTTGATAAGCTTTTTGGCCCCCTCGAGATGTTGCCCTGCAATTGAAACCACTAGGACGGCTCCATCACCAAATTTCTTCAGCTGTTGTTTCGCTGCTAGTAGCAACACCTTGGGTGCGGGATGCTGAAGCTGAACCACAAGCTCGTTCAGAAATAGCTTGAAAACAAGCTGGTGCGAACCTAACATTATAAGAACAATATCAAAAACAAATGGAACATATATAATGCTTCAACATCTTTAAACTCCTTACACGTAAATTAACAGATAATTACCACGGGGACCAAGTGAGGATCGAGCAATTTTGGAAAGCTCTTCACAATCATCGATATTCTTAATAAGCGCTTCTCGAGCCTGTTTCGACAAAGAAAAGATTAGCATAAAGTTAATCCACTGCACGTTATTATGATTTGGTTTTTTTTTTTTTTTTTTTTTTTTTTTTTTTTTACCTGTTTCGTTTTCTCAGCCCTTTCTAGTCGTCGTATTTTGACATCCTCAGCATCAAGCAGATCTTGATATCGTTGTTCGATGCGGTGCTTGGCCTTCCGCATCATCTTCGTCGATTTTGATTTTGATTCATCATCATCTTTGGTTTTCTGATTTCTATAAAAAAAACGAGGTGACATGTTTGCTGCGGCGCATGGGCATTACGTTTTGATTTTGTATAATAATACCGTCGCCAAGAATAATCTAGAAAGAGAATTGGACCAATATTCGGGTTTTTTTTTTATTTATTTATTTTTTTTTACTTTTACTTACTTACTAGCTAGATACTTTAATTATCCGTATTTGGTGGAATATATCTTTGTTTTCTGAAGGTTGCTGTAATGTATTGTTGGTACTTCAAACATTTGATTTGTCATTTTGGTTAGAAGAAAATTTGTAGGCTATTTTTAGTATTTTACTTAACTAGTTATAACGAGCTGGGGCACCCGCGCTTTGCTGCGGGATTGTTGTGTTAAATATAAACTCGAAATAAAATGATAGATTTTTTTTTAGTAATGACTAAATTTGAAAAAAATCGCTAACGGGGGACTAACGGTGGAATTTACAGATAACCGAGAGACTAAAAGCGTAAATTTCTTAGGAACAGTACCAGGAACTATTTGGTACTGTTTGGCAATGTAGCAGTACTATTCTGCACTGTTTGGTACTGTAGCAAATGAATTTTGAGTTTCAGTCCCTTAACGTGGCATCCTGTTGCACAGTTGGTCCCTACACATGTAAGATAACGACCGTTAAGGACTAGCTTCGCACTTGATCACCAACCTCAAGGACTAAAATGGGGCAACGACGAAACTTCCATGTGCACTGTTGCTACAGTACACACAATCATTCTTAAACATTTAATTAATTAATGTCTTTAACTTGTTTTTTACTTGTTATATTAAAACTAAGAATATGATTTACGATGCAATTATAAATATTTTTATTATGATGCAATTATAAATATTTTTATGTTTTATCTTTTGGTGTATAAATTTAGTTTATCAGTTTTATATGAGTCAAAACTTTGCAATATCAAAATGCAAAGAAATCCCATGTCGCATAATATTCTAATTAATTAATAGAAAAGGATGGAGCATGCATGTCGAATTGGGGTACTTTAACAAATGTCCTATTGAATAGTTTTAAGCCTTGCATCTCCATAACCAAATCATTCGATTTATTTATTTATTTTTTTATTTATTTATTTATTTATTTTTTTTTTGGGGCAAGCAACAACATAACCATACCTTTCGAACCAAAAACTTTACATGAGTAAATTCTCTTAAAAACAACACATTGCAACATGATCACCAATTATAATAGGCTCGACATTTACTCGAACTGTCAACGCACCAGAAGCACAAATCTGTAACTTCAAACACATGTCCTGGATCAGGTATTTCCTGCCCCCAAGTAAAGAATAAAGCTCGGAAAAGTTGTTGAGATAACCTTATTAAAAATTACAAAATTTAAATGAGTATGATATCCAAATCTATATACTATAGTTCATAAGCAACTTCACATTTTCAAATTTATCTCCTTCTTCTAATCCCAGTTCTCAACTCCGATACAGGCAAAACCATCCTTCTCAATTTCATCATGTTCTCGTACAACATCTTTAGTAAGGCCAGTTCAGGAGCTGTCAACTCGAATGTAAATTCTTCATCCCAAACGGGTATCCAACCATCTTTAATTACTTTGGTCTGCTTCTTGGCTTCATCAGCCGGACTCCAACCATATACATCTGTCGGTTATTCACAAGCAAATATTAAAACTAGACAATTTTTGAAGTCAACTTGATCCGACCAACCTATTTCGACCCCTAACTCGTTTCATGAAATCTGTGACAACCGGCAATTTAGGGAGTTATTTTGAAAACCCGCATTACGTTAAAGTTCGTTTATAATTTTTATTTGGAATTTTTATTCACAGCGAACTTGTAAGACCTATTTTATGGATAATTATGTTTTTATGATGTTATGGAATTCGTGAATTATTTTCATAATTCATTTTGATATTATGCTCGGTGACGTATTCTTAAATTCTCACTGGTACTACGTTGACTCTGGCACTAGGTTTACCTAACGAAAAATTTTATGATTCGTTTTACGAGTCCGATGATAATTGTGTAATTATGAGATGTTTTCGGGAGATATTAAAGTTTGAAATGAGTTCGGGTTTCGGGCCACATGTTTTACATTTACCCACTTTACCCGCTCCACACTATTAGTAATATTATTATTACTATTATTATTATTATTATTATTATTATTATTATTATTATTATTATTATTATTATTATTACTTAACAAAAAAAAAAAAAAAAAAAAAAAAAAAAAAAAAAAAAAACTACATTTGGTCCTTGGGGGCCGGTTCACTCAAACCCACACCAACACTCTCACATTCTCATCTCTCTCTCATTTTCTCCCCACCTCAAACCCTAGCCGCCGGCCACCTTTTCCGGCCATAACCGCCGCACCACCACCTCCACAACAAAACCACCACCACCATCTTAACCCTTATCTTTTCCTCTTTCATTTGAACTATAACACGCGCCCTAAAACACATTTTAACACCACGAAATCTTTATAAATCCGAACGGAGTATCATTATTTTCATTAGATCCGCGTGTCTCGAGGTTCAAGAAGGTGAGCATCGATGGTTTGGCACCTTGGGTGCCTCGATATGGTCCTAAGTCCGTGGAAACATGGCTTAAATTAATGGGGTTTGATGATATACGAATTTAATATGTTGGGAAACTAATGGTTTTGTCATATATACTCGTTTGGTATCCGGTTTGGGTCGATTGGGTTCGAATTTGTGGATGGATTTGGTTGTTTTATGATATGTCGAGGGTTGGTTTCTTGGTTCGAGCATAACCGAGACCCTTGAGGTCTCGGGGTCACTTTTGGTTGCTCGTATAACCAAGTCGAGACCCAGTTGGGGCTCTCGTTTGGTTGTGACTCGAGCCTTGAGCTCGTTATTGCCTTAGTTCGACTCTTGTGGGTCGCGGCTCTTAGCCGTATTATTATTGTTGTTGCCGAGACTTTGGTGAGTCGAATGGTTATTTTGGAGTGCTCGTTGGAGCCTATTTTGGTGACCTTTGTTACTTGGTTCGAGCCCTCTTGGCTCGTGATAATTGCCACGACTCGGTCGAGTCATGTGGACTTTGGTGTGGCTTGGTAAACCCACCCGAGTAGGACATGATAACTTGGTTTGGAATATTTGTTATTAATTGGTTGTTTACTTGTTCTTTGGCCGAATACATGTGGGTCGAGACCATGTTTGGGTCTAGACATTTGATATTGGATTTTGGTATTGAGAAGTGTTGACGAATTGTGATATTGGGGACCGATTGTGAGACGGTCACTTAGATTGACGGAGATAGGTTAGTCGGGTGCCGTAGTCGGACCCTATTGTTGTAGCACGTGGATTGGGATTGTGTTGGACGGAGATACTTTTGTATTTATGACATTTGCTTATTACTTTGGACTTGGACATTGAGCCGAGAGTCATGACTCGGACATGTGACCATTTCGTATGACTCGATAACTATTTACAATTAAAACGTAAATAATAAAACTCGTAATAATAATTATTGATAATATAAACGTTTATATGAATATATAGACGTGAATAACGGATATATAATTATATAAGCGCGTATATTAATAATAATAATAATCACGATTCATATTATAAATAATACGACTAGATATGTATTAGGCTACGAAAGTGGCGTAATATTATTGAACGTATTATTATTATAAAAGGTGTTATAAAACGAGGAATTCTCGACAATTATTAAACATTTAATAAAAATGTCATTTTATATATATATATATATAACGGGTAAACTTATCGAGTTATGCGGAGTCGTTGTCACTCGAGTCCAGGTAAGTTTTTATTTGTGACTTTCGTGTTGTCACGGATATATGACAATTAATATAAATGTTTTCTATAACTAAATAACCACTTAACCGTAGGGTTGAACCAGGTTATTTGGCTATATGAAATGAATATATTAATGGGCATCGTATCCTACGACGCCCATAGGATGTGGTATATGTAAAGTGTAATAAATTGCGAATGTATATATCGGGAAATCTGGCCAATTTGACGATGTATATGAGGAATTTATTAAACTACGATATATACCATATAGTATTTATGTGCTATGTGCTTTAGGATTGGGTGTAATCTTGGAACGGTATGTTACGTAAATAAATATGAGGATTATCAAATCGACGGATTTGATAAACTTCGGCGATTTATTTAAATGATATATTGGGCTAATATTAGATCCATAGGTTATTTTATTATTCTTTGTGTGACCTTTTTGGTTTGTTTTGTGTCGACCCACCACCCGTATGGATACCAAACGTAAATACACCAAACTAATACGAAATGGATTTTCGGAAATAAAACGGATTCTCGTCCGGGTTTGGGAATATTTTGAGTTTGAGGAAATGATTTCTGAACGAGTTAATATTGTTAGGTCGTGCCGAGTCCGTAGTTGCTGTTTCGTGAGTTACTATACATCTTATTTCTACCGACTTCTTCTTGCTATTTTCTGGACTTGAGGTGAGTCATAGCCCCACTTTTTAATCTTGAACTATGTTTTCAATACTTGGGGTGAGAAACGTGCAAATTATTTTATGTGGACTATTATCGCTTTTATATTCTTTCTAAACTTGCTATGCGTATGGACTAGGATGTATTGTCAACTTTAGTCACATATTTTCGTGTGCACTATTCAAGGTTGGCTTATTTTGATATTGGTGGATTGTCAACTTTAGTCACATATTTTCGTGTGTACTATTCAAAGTTGGCTTATTTTGATATTGGTGGATTGTCAACTTTAGTCACATAGTTTCGTGTGTACTATTCAAGGTTGGCTTATTTGGTTATTTGGTTATTGTCAGCTTTAGTCACACGGTTCGTGTGTACTATTCAAGGTTGGCTTATTTAGATACTGTAGCGTGCACCTATAGGTTGATGATACTTTGGAGGTTATCCGAGTATTTATTGGTATTGCGGGGGTTACCCGGATATCTATGTTAGAACGGAGGGTATCCGTGTGTTAGGATTGGAGCGGAGGGTATCCGCAGGCTTTTAGCGAATCCTTAGTCTAGCTAGCAAGCGTTTTGCGTATATGTCCACTATATTGTTAGATGAATTTAAACCTATGATCTCACCAGCGAAAGCTGACTTTTAGCACGTTTTCTCAGGTAATTAAGTGATGATATGGATGCTTGGAATGGAAGGCTTGGCTGTGGCTCATGGTTTATGGATCTATTTTTCTAAACTCTGATAATTAATTATGGACCTATTGTCATGTTATTTTGGGCCTGACTCTGAATGATGTTGGGATAAATGTAAACCTTAAAACCCCGTTTTGGTTGCGTTTTTATTATGTTTACTTTATCTCGTTCTATATTGTCTTGTGTTGGATACCAATCCCCGTAGCACCCCGAAAGCTTGTTGAGTCTTCCGCTGTATCAAATTTTGGGGGTGTTACAAAATCTAACTTATATGGACTTGAATAACCATGTGTTGATTCATGAAGAATGAGTTATCTATCTGAGTCAGACTTTGATGACTGATCTAATATGTTCGACTAAGTGAAACATGTAGCTGCTTGTAGAATCCTTTGAGAATGACTTCATATGATTACCCTCATCAGACCCGTCCCTTTGAATATTCGCATTATCTTTTGCACCCAAGTAGTGACTATTATCCGTATTTGATATTTTTATGAGATCATTCGAACCTTTTGAAGATTCTGTTAACTGGAAATTGCCATTTCTTCTAAGTCGACAAACCACCAAGCATTCATGTATAAAAAGAGACAAATAATCAGTAAACCAATATTCATGAAACACAAACATACTCTTAACTGATTATAAAGTATTTTGTTGTTCTACGTAACATAGATTAACATATCCTTTCTTCTTAATGGTGACACTCATACAATATTCATGCATGATCCATTCCGTCCTTTCCCCCTGGGGACACGACCAGTGAGGAAGAATTCTATGAGGCTGGCGATGATATGGAGACTGATGCCACCGCCACTAAAGTTTCTCATCAGTCTCCCTTTGATCCACTGGAGGCAGAATCAAAATCTCAGGATGCTGAACTGATGAGGCGAAAAATGATCCGTTTTTAGGGGGTCATTTAAGCCCGAATCTGACTTTATTTGATCAAATATTGCCCTAAATCGTTCCTTTTGTGATTTTAGGTGTTTGGAGATTGAATTCTGGAAAAGAAGCTATTTTGGACGTTTTTGGAGCATAAAAGTGAAGAAAACGACAAAGTACCAAAAATCCATGCTGAAGATACAAGGTGACGGCGTCAAGACCACCATCTTGACGGCGTCAGACATGAAGAATTAAACACCGTAGGTGGTGACGGCGTCAGAAGGCTTTATGACGGCGTCAAAGTGGCAAGAATAAAATACCGTAGGTGGTGACGGCGTCACATAGGCCGTCACAAGTGGATCAAGGCCGTCCGAGGAAGTGTATGGCGGCGAGGTGACGGCGTCAGAAGTAACTCTTGACGCCGTCAGAGTGTTTTTCCTATATATAGTTTTCTAGTTTTTTCATTAAAAAGGGAGAGAAGTTTTGGTGAAACCCTAAAGACGATTTTGGTGCCTCTTTTACAGGTTTTTCAAAGGTTCCAAACCCTTGAGACCTTGCATTGTAATTGAGATAAGTATACTTTCAATTCAATCAATATGTCTATGTGTTGGTTGTTTATCTTTTGTTCTTATCTTAATTCTACTATGCTAGGCTAGATTTCCTTTGTGTTTGCTTAGATCTAATGAAACCTAGATGTTGATTATGTGTTGATTACTTGTCTATTCTTGTTTTGGATGAATGATATTATATGTTAGGCTTAAGAAAACTGGCAGATCTCCAAATGGTAACATGCTTGAACGTCTTAAGAAACATGAACCGAGGCGTACTAGGTCTTTATTGGTTGTATTTAATGCATGAGCCACTGTTTACAATCCCTATAGTTGTGCTGGGTCATGGTGTAGGAGGAGATAAGAGCTCATAGAGTTGGGGAGTTATGTATGCCACCCCACGAATGGTATTAAGGAATACAATCCGTCATCCATACAAGTGTAACAAGTAATTGACATGTAAAAGATATCTAGGGAGTAATGAAGTCTAAGTAAACACAATTTCTCCAACCACTGCTCACAACCTTAGTTTAAATTAGTTTAATTTCATTTTCATTAGTTCATTTTAATTATATAATAGCTTTGGGTTAGTTGAATAGCAACTAATTCCGCCCACTCTTCCAAAACCCGAGATTTTAATTGCTTTTATAAAATTATAAAAATACAAAAATAATCATCTTTCACCTCTAGAACTATTAATTAGGTTTTCTAATCCTAGCGACACTATTCCTAAGCTGAACGATCAATCCCCCGGTACTTGTCACTATACTATACTACAACGATCAGGTACACTGCCTGGTGGGGGTTGTAAGCTTCTCGAGATCCCTCGAGAGGTAAAGCAAGGTGCGATTCCCACGCATCAAGTTTTTGGCGCCGCTGCCGGGGAATAGTTATTGTCTAGGTTAGGATTTCTTTTTATTAGGTCTACTTGCTAGATTCCTTTCTAGTAAGATTTTTATTTTTATTTTTAGGTCTTCTTTAGTCTATCTTATTTCTTCGTGCCTTTGTTCGTAACTCTTTACCATCCGACATCATGGAAGGTGGTAACATCTTTGAACCCATCATCCCACCACAACAAAATCCACCATTAGAACCCCTTAGGCCCCGAACCTTAGGAGAGTATTCCCGACCTAGCCACCAAGGCTACCGAAACACCATTGAGCTCACCGGAGACAATGTGACCCCCTTGCGATCCGACACCATCCGGTTGGTGCAAAGCGGATGTGCATTCCATGGACTTCGTTCCGAAGATCCAAACCAACACCTTAAGGATTTCCTCAAAATCGTAGATTCCATAGACCTAGGTGTTGAAACTAGAGAGACTACCCGTTTACGCCTATTCCAATTCTCTCTACGGGATCAAGCTAGTCAATGGCTTGAGCGTTTACCCGCGGGATCCATCACCACATGGGATGATCTCACCACTCGTTTCCTTGCTCAATTTTTCCCACCGGGGAGAACTACTAAGCTTAGGAATGACATCTTGATGTTCCAACAACGTCAAAATGAATCTCTTTATGAAGTATGGACTCGTTTCAAGGACTTACTCCAAAAAGTCCCTCATCATGGCATAGATCTTTGGCTCCAAGTCCAAATTTTCTATGACCATATCGACATCTCCACGAGGCGAACCATTGACCAATCGGCCGGTGGTAAGCTACGTGATCTTAGTGCGGAACAATCATGGGAACTCATAGAAGATCTTGCTCTCTATGACAATGAAAGTTGGAATGATCCCCGTGATTTGAACAAAACGGTCAAGGCAATATCTTTGCCTTCGAACAATTCAAGCACTCCCGATCGTAGGATCATGGAACTTGAGGACCAAGTCAAGTTTCTCATGAAATCTTACGAAGCTCCGAAGCATTCAAGCCAAGTGAACAAAATCACTTCTTCATGCGAATTATGTAGTGGTCCCCATGACACTCGTGATTGTATGGAACTCCCCGGAACAGCTTTTGCGGACTACGCATCCACGCGTACCGACGAAGCGGGAGATAAGTGGTACACTTTCAAGCCCGAGCCAAACACATACGGTGATTCATATAACCCCTCATGGAAAAATCACCCAAACCTTAGGTGGAAACAAAATCAACCCAATTATTCCAATCCACCTAATCGTTACCAATCAAACGGTCCACCATCCAACCGTACCTTCAACAACAATCCTTCTAACAACTATGGTAGTACCAACAATCTTGAAGGATTGATGTCAAAGTTCATGGCATCTCAAAAAGCCCGCATAGCTAAGTTTGAAGCCGATTTCAAACAAAATCAAAGCGAGATGACCAATAGAATTGATGCATTGTTGAAAGTTCTCAATGACCGAGAAATGGGAGCACTCCCGA
The DNA here is from genome assembly GCA_030686995.1 of Artemisia argyi. Classification (NCBI taxonomy): domain Eukaryota; kingdom Viridiplantae; phylum Streptophyta; class Magnoliopsida; order Asterales; family Asteraceae; genus Artemisia; species Artemisia argyi. The sequence goes on along the minus strand of CM060707.1, from coordinate 176,408,003 downwards.
GCGACACGGTCAAGAATCTGAAACTAACCGTTAATTCCATATCCTCAGTTTCGTCACCCACTTCGTGTCCACAATACTACTAGGTTAAATCAACGAGCACGTGTTTCAAACAAAACCAAGTTCTCCAAAAGGACCAATCAAATAAAACACCCAATATAGAGCCGGTCAAAAATATAGTTGAAACACCTCTTACGCGAGACCTTGACGATGAATTCAAAGAACTTCACCTTGAACGCCCCGTCATTGATGTCTTAGCGCGTGCTCCCTACTATAGCGCCCTCCTAGAAAAATATGAGAAGTGTAAGCTAGGCAAAAATGGGACCGCCTTCGTTCAAAACAAGTTACCTAAAAAGCTTGATGACCCGGGTATATTTGTTTTGCCTTGTAAGATAGGAAAATCTGAAGCTTTCGACACATTAGCCGATTTAGGGTCAAGCCTCAACTTGATTCCCTTATCCTTATTCACCACTCTTAAGCTAGGAAAGTTAGAGGAAACGGAGGTATTGATAGGTCTAGCGGATGGGAGTATTGCACACCCGGTTGGAATGATTAAGGATGTAGTTGTTCACGTAGGAAAATTAACTATATTAGCGGATTTTCACGTCCTAGACATGGTTAGTGACACTACATGCCCATTATTGGTAGGAAGAGGATTCTTAGCAACCGCTAGTGCCATGATAGATTGCAAGGAATGAAAGATAACGGTAGGTGAAGGCGATACTTCGTCGGTATATGATGTTAAGAAGCATAGTTATGATTGTGATGATGAGCCAACACCATATTGGGTAGAGATGAATAGGAGACCGTCTAGATATGGGCCTTGGATAGAGAGGAATTTCATAGGACCTCAATGCCCATTCTATCTAGAGAAGGACTTTGTTGAGAAAACACATTCGGTAGAACAACTCATAGCTAGAGATGAGGAGCTAGACCCCTTTGAGGATCCCTTAGTCTTTAGGAAGATGATTGAGTTATTAAGCGTAATGCCCATCAACATAGAAAGGAATAAATGGAAAAGAGAGGGAGATAAGTGTGAGTGGAGGTGGGACAAGCCACCCAAAGAAGGTGATGGGTCATGGCATATTAGAATGACCTTGTATGATCCGGATGGAGAAAAGTTTGAAAGGTCATATCGTACTAAGGAGACCGATAGAAAGTTGAAACCCAAGTTTGATCCCAAGGATATCCTCAACGAGGAACTCACCCGAATTACGTAGTAACCCACGACTTTGAGTCTAGCTACAAGACTCGTAAATAAAGAAAAGCGCTTCTTGGGAGGCAACCCATGTTTTGTGTGATTTTATTTGTTTGATTGTTATTTGCTTCCGTATGCATGTTTTATTTTTATTGTTGGTTGATCATGTTTCTCAATTAAAATGTGAAATACTTTATTATGTTGTTTGGCCTAGTCTTAACTTCAACCTAAAGGTATTTTTGCAAAATATAAGTGTAAGGGGAAACCCCAAATATGTTTTTAAGAAACAAACCGATCATGATTCTCCACAATATTTAATGAACATGTATATTCGTATTTGTTAGAGTCAAATGCTTGTATTGAGTCATAATGAAGTTTTGCAGGATTTTCCAGGAAGTAGGACAAAGTTTTTCCAGAAATTTTCCGGAAACTTAACATAAGAATTTCTGCAGGTCCATTCTGACGGCGTCAGGGTATTGCTCTTGACGGCGTCAGGAGTCAAAAATCTGGAAATTTTACCTGTTTTGTTTTTCTAACGGAGTCTTATGGTTTTTGTGAATTATTAAGTTTTATAATCTCTAGGAAATCTGCAAACTTCATTCCACAAGCATTATATCTTACTTTGTTTTCTAGGATTTAGTAACTTATATAGGATGCCGCCGATTTTACGCGAGGTTGCCTTGTCTACTTTTGTCAGGATTTACAGGTTATTTATGACAAGAAGATGATTTATATTCTAGAAGGGAAGCTTTGATTGTTCATTTTCTTGGAGGAAGATTTAACCTGGCCAACCTATAATCCATACCGAGCGAATCAGGGGAGTATTTGATTTCATTCTCTTTACTTCTTAACTTTTACATTCTTTACTTGAACATTGGGGACAATGTTCATCCTAAGTGTAAGGGGAGGGTAAAAAGATGATACCTTACATATGCAGTTTCGCTTGAGTTTGTTTTGTTTGATAGTAGATGAATAATAAAACTATGAGAAATACTTGTTAGTGTAATTTTAGCGCCAAATTTAAAATTTTTTACAACATTTAGGAGTGAAACTTTAACCATAGCAAGCGTCTCATGGATAGGAGGTTGTATGACTAGCACATAACCGTATATTCAGAAAAATTTTCCACCCAAAAATGTGAGGTTCGCCTTTAGATTTGATAGGAAAAGCATTCATTATTGGTGCTTATGAGTGTACCGGTAGCATTTAGATTCTAGAACTTGCGTTAGTGATGCATCCCGAGACCGCTAGTGAGACTACATTCGTGTAGTAGGATTTACTACATGATAAGAGGCATTAGGATCACCCTTGTGTTAAACCCGTATTACAATTACTTGACCATTTAAGTCATATTACTTGGCTAGTTAAGTCAACTAATTTTTCCCACACCCTTTGCGTTGTACTCATTTTTAGTACACGATACCCCTAGTACACCCCTCCGAGCCTATCTTTTCGTTTCTAACTTTAAGCATTTTACTTAAAGGAAGAATTTGTTACACCCCACTTAAATGTACAACCAAATCGCCTTAGCCTTCCGTGTATGCGCTCATTTTTAGTGCATTATTGTTATTTGTTAAACCCTAAGTTAACTTTCTAATTGATTACATGGTTGCTAAGTCGAGTCATATCCTTGTACATATTGTTTTGGGACGATTGGGACTCATGGGTAAGTACTTATTTTATGGAGTAATGGGGAGGAACATAATATTATTACCCCCATATGTACGTTAATCTTAAAAGTGCTCCAAGTGTTTTGATTTTCTTAATTCGAGTCATTAGAATAATTTAATGTAAAGTATGTAAAGATTCAAGTGTAAGGGGATTGCTCAAACCCCTATGATGTATTATTTTGGATGGTAGGGTAAGAGTGTATGAAAAAAAAAAATCGAAAAAATTAAGAAAAAGAAAAAAAATAGAAAAAGGAAAAAGAAAGAAAAAACATACGGACTACCATCCCGTTTTCATTCTATGTTCATTTTATGTTTTTGTTATTTTTCATTTATTAGCTTAAGTCGAGTCTAGTCTTGGCTTAGCAACGCCATCTTGTACATGTAATTAACCGAGATTGTTAACTCGCCACCAGTAAAATTCCCTTTATCCAACAAAACCGTGTAATTCATATCCCTACACCTAACGTTATAACCCTTTAAAAGACCTCTTTGATAGTTTATCCTAGGTGCTTACGCCATGTGGTGGAGGTTTGATCCTTTCCCAAGCCTATGGTAATCTATTTTGCTATGACAGGTAGTGAGAGATATCTTCCATTTCCATAATGTTATATTACTTTATTACACCCGAGAGATGTGAGTATCTAAACACTATTTGTGAGGTGCTTGTGTATGACCTCCGTGCTTGTCTATTGGTCTTTAGTGGAACGATTATTTGTTGTAATTACTTTTATATTAGTGTTAAATGACCCCTAACTTGTCTTTTGAGTAGAATAAAAGCTCATTTGCTTGAGGACAAGCAAATCTCAAGTGTAAGGGTATATGATGAGGCGAAAAATGATCCGTTTTTAGGGGGTCATTTAAGCCCGAATCTGACTTTATTTGATCAAATATTGCCCTAAATCGTTCCTTTTGTGATTTTAGGTGTTTGGAGATTGAATTCTGGAAAAGAAGCTATTTTGGACGTTTTTGGAGCATAAAAGTGAAGAAAACGACAAAGTACCAAAAATCCATGCTGAAGATACAAGGTGACGGCGTCAAGACCACCATCTTGACGGCGTCAGACATGAAGAATTAAACACCGTAGGTGGTGACGGCGTCAGAAGGCTTTATGACGGCGTCAAAGTGGCAAGAATAAAATACCGTAGGTGGTGACGGCGTCACATAGGCCGTCACAAGTGGATCAAGGCCGTCCGAGGAAGTGTATGGCGGCGAGGTGACGGCGTCAGAAGTAACTCTTGACGCCGTCAGAGTGTTTTTCCTATATATAGTTTTCTAGTTTTTTCATTAAAAAGGGAGAGAAGTTTTGGTGAAACCCTAAAGACGATTTTGGTGCCTCTTTTACAGGTTTTTCAAAGGTTCCAAACCCTTGAGACCTTGCATTGTAATTGAGATAAGTATACTTTCAATTCAATCAATATGTCTATGTGTTGGTTGTTTATCTTTTGTTCTTATCTTAATTCTACTATGCTAGGCTAGATTTCCTTTGTGTTTGCTTAGATCTAATGAAACCTAGATGTTGATTATGTGTTGATTACTTGTCTATTCTTGTTTTGGATGAATGATATTATATGTTAGGCTTAAGAAAACTGGCAGATCTCCAAATGGTAACATGCTTGAACGTCTTAAGAAACATGAACCGAGGCGTACTAGGTCTTTATTGGTTGTATTTAATGCATGAGCCACTGTTTACAATCCCTATAGTTGTGCTGGGTCATGGTGTAGGAGGAGATAAGAGCTCATAGAGTTGGGGAGTTATGTATGCCACCCCACGAATGGTATTAAGGAATACAATCCGTCATCCATACAAGTGTAACAAGTAATTGACATGTAAAAGATATCTAGGGAGTAATGAAGTCTAAGTAAACACAATTTCTCCAACCACTGCTCACAACCTTAGTTTAAATTAGTTTAATTTCATTTTCATTAGTTCATTTTAATTATATAATAGCTTTGGGTTAGTTGAATAGCAACTAATTCCGCCCACTCTTCCAAAACCCGAGATTTTAATTGCTTTTATAAAAATATAAAAATACAAAAATAATCATCTTTCACCTCTAGAACTATTAATTAGGTTTTCTAATCCTAGCGACACTATTCCTAAGCTGAACGATCAATCCCCCGGTACTTGTCACTATACTATACTACAACGATCAGGTACACTGCCTGGTGGGGGTTGTAAGCTTCTCGAGATCCCTCGAGAGGTAAAGCAAGGTGCGATTCCCACGCATCATGAACCTGAGACTTCCTCCCCAGTCAGACTGGCCAAGTATGATGATTCCGAACCTCTCACTGAAAGAAAGCTGATGAAATTTCTGGGCAAGGCCTGTAACATCATCTACAGAGGAATCACTGATGATGTGTTCGACATGCACACTGAGCAAGCCGTTCACTACTTCAACCTTAAAGACTCAGTTGATGCGTTTCATGACAACACCTTGGAACAACAGGCTGAAATATCCTTCTCCCTGACAACTCTTGATGGTCATCTCAGCAAGTTCAATGACACGCTAGGCCAAATCACAAAAAGTGTGGCCTCAATTCAAGAGTCTGTTAAGGATGACCCTGAGCTCAACAAGAAGCTTCTTCAGGCAGCTCAAACCTACCAGCAAAACTCTGCTCAATTCACTAAGCTGGTAAATGTTCTAAAGGATACCTCTGACATCAAAACCATGCTTACAAAACTTTATCAGGCGTTCAAGGGTTCTTCTGCTTCAGTGGATCCACCAACTCTTGCTCTCACTAATGCTACGGCAATAGTTAAGGGGGAAAGAGCCACTGAAGCTCCATCTACTGGGCTTCCTGAATCATTCACAAGTCAGCCATCAGCTGCTGATGTTGCTTTAAGAGGACAACCTTCCTCTCACACTGAGGGGGAGCACATCATTGAAGCTACTCCAATCTCTCCATATCAGCCTCCTAAGACAACCACTCACTCTGCAAACCAACCGGATAAGGGCAAGGGCATTTTTACTACAATGTCTGAACCCTCAACACCACTGGTGCGTGCCTCCTCAGAAGTTAGGTTGAAATGTTGAGGCAAGTTGCATTGGAGGAACAAGCAAGCAAGGCTACCCTCATTGAGGTGGTGAATGAAGAAGGCAAAGCTATTGGCTTGAAACCTCAGGATCTTGCTGCCAGGGAAGGTAGTGAGAAGTTCAAAAAGGCTCAGGATGCTGCCATGATTGCCCTCAAGGAAAAGAGGGATGCCAAACTGAGGAAAACTGCTGAAGTTAGGCTAAAGAACATTGACATGTATAATTGGATTATGACACAGAGGCTGAACCCTGAACCCATCACTGATGTCAAGATTCACCAGAATACCAAGCCAGCAGTTCTCAGTGTCTTTAGAGGCCAAGACAAATGACACTTTGAAGTGCATGATCCCTTCAAATTCTCTGTGTTTGGGATCACTGAATTAGATGAGTTGGGTCCCATTATTGCTAAGAAAAGTAATGTCGTTGTCACGAATCTGATAAAATCCCTCAGGATAAGGTATGATCAGCTGGCCAAGAAACATGAAGAACTTGGCATCCCCTCACTACTTCCAGCATCAGTACCTGCTATCCAGGAAGCTCCAACTCAGTCCTCTAGGAAGAAGATGAAGAAGATTGAGACTGAACCTAAGATCAGTGCTCCCGGCCTTAAATGCAACAGAGCCCTCCCTGAAGGAGTTAAATTTGTGAACAATTGGGTAATTGAGCAACCTGAAAGAGGTCTCTTCTTCACTGATGAGTATGGGGATCCAGCCTTCCAAAGATGGGCTGATATTGATCTGGCAGGGATCAAAGCAATGTTGGGATACTTCCTTATGGCCAATCCCATCAGGAATGAAGCTAATGCAAGGTTCTGCCATGACCTGAAGATCAAAATCCAAGAGCATCCTAACAAGCATCTACTGAGATCAAAGAGAGCAAAACTTGAAGCCCTGGGTCTGAAGTTCTGAAGCCTGAGTGAATCTGCAACAACTATCTTTTGTTTACTTTGTTTTGTTTAGGATTGTAATAACTATGAATAATATTGATGTTTTGTTTAATATTCAGTGTCCTAAACCTTACTTAGTAACTCTGTCAGTAGAGATAATACCTTTGCTATCTCTCACTGAAACAAGAAACACTTAGGCTATTTGTATATCCAAATAGGGGGAGACTGTTGGGTCTGATAAAACCCAAACTCCTTAATCTAGGATTTAAACATAAAATATCCTAAGTGTTTGATAACCGTGAACACTCAGCAAGTCACTGAATGCATAGTCTTTTAGTGAGTCATCCTCAAGATGCTCAGGGCGAATCTATGAAGAAAGGTTCACCATTCAGTGAGGCGGTTCTCAGTAAATGATACCAGAGCCAAAGAAGAAGATGATGGATTCTGTGAGCGATGACAATAGGTCACTGAGTCCCATGACTCCTCACCAACTAAGAAGACTGAGTGAACAAAGACTGAAGATACACAGACTGAAGTAAAGGCGGTATTAGGCGGAATAAGTTTGAATGGATAAGGGAAGGTCCTTATCAAGCAAAGGTCAACTTTCCCTGAAAGAGTATAAAACCAAGACGTGTGTAAAAACTGAAGACCAGAAAGCATCCCTACTCTTCACTACTTATAGTCATTTGTAACAAGGACAAAATACCTATGTATTTTGTCCAATATAGGCTGATGTAATCTTTGTCTTGTAGTCTTTGTCTCCTAGGTGTTTGTTAGAATCTACCTGTGTATAAATAGAGAATAAGTGGGAGAGGTAAAGATTAAGTTTGTGCACTAAATGCTTAGACATTCACACACCAAATCTTTACTCTCTCCAAAGAACAACACAATCTCTTAGATAGCTTAGTTGGATCTTAGTTGTCACTCAAACTTAGTTTGAGTTTCGTGAGGAGTTTATACCATACTTGTCATTTCAATCCCAAGTGTTGTTCTGCAAATACTTGGGTATAATTCTTTTTATTAATTTCTAATAAAGAATTAAACTTTGAAAAAATCTTGTGTCTTATCTTTTACGTTTACTTCCTTTATGTTATTAATCATTACATTGCTATATCATGGAACTTGGTTAGATTAACTTTGTAGTTAAAATTATCCAAGTGAAAGGGTCCAACAGTCTAAAAGATAAATAATATAGCTCATACGAGATTTTATTATAGGATATAGAATGCATGAAGCATGCTAGTGATTTTTAATGCTTAAAGCATATAAGAGAAGTTCTCGAGAACACTACTTGATTGTATTGAATTAATCATGTTTTTGGCATATAAGAGAAGTTCTCGAGAACACTACTTGATTGTATTGAATTAAGCATATAAGAGAAGTTCTCGAGAACAGTATTGTGCCAAATAAAGAATCATGTTTGCCTATGAAACTTTATAAAGAGATCTAGATTTGAATATTGTTTATGTTTCATGCAGTTTGATATATGATTGTAAAGGCAACTGAATGTATAGAAGTTGAATTTGAAACAAAAGACACATTTTGTCTTAGCTTATGATTTGAATATCTAAAGGATGAAATATGTGTGCATCATAAAAATTAAAGAAAGATGCTAACTATCCTGGATAAACGACCCTCATGTTTATGAGGTCACATGAAGTGAAAAGAACCCTTGATTTATAAAGATGATGATCACAATATCGATTTAAAAGTATGTATGAAGCATTTAAAGTTCTCTCTAGTAGTCATACATAATATAATATATCATTCACTTTGAATTGTTGGCAATGAAAAAGTTGTGAAGTAGGATGATGTACTTGATTATGAGACACATTATATGCGAACAACATGTAGAGAATATTTATTCACGTGATTCTAGCAAGACAATTCAATGTGCATTTCACTGACTCAATGATCTTAAGTGATGTGATCATCAGGGGGAGAGAAGATATACGTTGCACTCTTTTTCCCTTGACTATGGTTTTGTCCCCACAGGGTTTTCTGGCAAGGTTTTTAATGAGGCAAAATCCTTGAACGTATAAAGGAGTTATGTACTCTTTTTCCTTTACTAGATTTTTGTCCCCGTGGGTTTTGTCTAGTAAGATTTTAATGAGGCATAATCCTCAAATAGACATCCAGGGAGTGTTATGGATTAGGGGTGTAATCGAGTCGAGCCGAGCTCAAGCTTAACAGGGCTTGAGCTAGGCTTGAAAGTTATAAGTTAGGCTTGAGCTTGGCTTGATAGCTTGTTAGGAATACGTTTATTCATATGAAGACTCGGTCACCCCGAGTGTAGTTTAGCATATTATAGCTCGTAGTATTTATCATATTAGGTAGAACGTAGTTTAGTATTAGTTAGTATTTGTGGAGTCGGGTCGGGTCTTTACCCGCTGTCAGCTCGCTCCACAGCCCGTTTCAGGGGGCGTTTGTTTGTAAGTATATATACCCCTTCCCTAGCTTGGAAGGGGTTGGACCTTCATTTGCAATCTAACCTACTACTAGTTTTCTCTCAAGGTTCCACTCCTTTCTCTCTCTAACTTCTCTCTAGAAAACAATACATAAAATCATCCTAAACTCAAAACCATCCATGTTCTTACAATAGAGTATATTACAATTGGTATCAAGAGCCATGGTTCTATCCTAGGATTGGTGGTATACTCGAATTTATAGCTTGGTTCTTGTGTTCTTAGGTGGTTCGACTTGGTTTAGTAGTTTTCTCACTTGTTTGGTCTCGTTAGGTGTTATTCTTGGTGTTTTTCTTGATTAGCTGAATTATATGTTCTTTGGTTTGCCTTTGGAGAGGTTGAATCATTCATTTGTTAGGTGAAAAGTGAAATTCGTGGTAGTTTTCTTGCCAGCGAGTTGACCATTTCATTGTAGAGGTTGACAGTTTTTTCTAGCGATTTGAGAGTAGAGGGTTGGCGTTTTGCTATTTTGGGACATAAAGCCAAAACGCTAGACAGTGAAATTTCTGTCTTATTACTCCAGCGAGTTGATCAGGATAACGGGTTGATAATTCCCAGCTAGTTGGCTATACTAGCGAGTTGTTCCAGTGTGTAGCGAGTTAATCAGATTCAGAGAGTTGACAAAGTCATCGGTTTGAGCAGACTAGCGAGTTGATTAGTTCAGCGAGTTAGTGTGGTCAGAGGGTTGATACGTGTTAGCGTGTTGATCTCTTCTAGCGAGTTGGTGTATTTGTAGCGAGTTGAACTATTTTTGTGGTGAGTTGATCTATTTCAGTGAGTTGGCAAAACTAGCGAGTTGCTTGAGTTAGCGAGTTGTTGAACTAGCCTCCTTGTAATTCTAGCGTGTTAGTGGTTTCAAAGACTTGCCTTATTTAGCGAGTTGGCCTATCTTTAGCGAGTTGATATACTTTGTGACAAGTTGTGAAGTGGTGTTAGTGACTTGGTTCAGTAACGTTAGTGAAACTTGTGCGCTGTTGCGACTTAAGTTGTTACGTAACTCAACAGTAACTTGACGTTGTGAGGCTAATCTTACGACTTGACTTGTTATTTGTGGAGCGGTTGTAAGTTGACTTTTTGCAACAAAACACGAAATACACTTGTGTTTAAAACTTGGTACTAAGACTTACTCACTTACCACAGCATGGCAAGTACTTCCTCTGATGATATTCAAGCTGCAGGGCCGGATACCCGTCCTCCAATGCTGGACAGAACCGACTATGAATCATGGGTTTAGGAAAGGAAAACGGGGTTAAGATTTTGAAATCCATCGATGAAGGACCTTTTCGAATGGGCGTCACTAGAGACACGATTGCAGCTACTGATGATCAACCTGCTGTAGTTTGTCCAGACAGACCTCGCACCTACGATGAGTTATCTGAGGAAGAAAAGAAACGCTATGATGCCGACATCAGAGCATCGAACATTGTCATTCAAGGGCTTCCTAATGATGTCTACAAACTTATCAACTACAACACAGAAGCCAAAGCAGTTTGGGATAATGTGAAAATGCTTCTTGCAGGGTCTGAGTTAACCAAAGAAGATCGTGAGTCTCAGCTATATGATGAATTTGAGCACTTCAAAATGAATCCAGGTGAAAGCATCACTGACTATTATGTCAGATTTCACAAGCTGGTAAATGATATGAGAATCATCAAGATGACAATGCCCAACATTCAGCTTAACTCCAAATTCGTGAATAACATGGCACCTGAATGGGATAGGTTTGTTAGGCTGTTAAACTCAACAAAGGTCTCAGGGATACCAATCATGAACAACTCTATGCATATCTGCAACAACATGAGAAGCATGCTGCTTATGATCGGTTAATGCGGGAAAACTCAATCATTCAACAACAAATGACTCTCTTGCTTTCGTCTCAAATGTTCAGCAGCTTAATCAATCCTCAATTGATCCACCTCAACCACAACATCCTTCATCCAGGTCCACTAATACAACTGGTCAAGCATCAACTCCTTCACCATCTGCCTTAAACACCCATCTCGACTCTGGGTACTCCCACACTGACATGATGATTGATAATCTTTCCAACCAAGTGTCATTGCTGGTTCAACAATTCAGGGCAGCTCTTCCATCTACTAATAACCAACTTCGGACTTCATCCAATCCTCGCAATCAGGCAGTCATAGAGGATGGTAGAGTTGTGGTGCAAAATGTGCAAGGAAGACAGAATTTGAATCAAAGAAATGCTGGTATAGGGAATGGGACTTATAGAGTCGGTAATGCTCTTCAAGGACAAGCCAGGCAACCTAAGTGCTACAACTGTGGAGGAATGGGTCACATAGCTAGGAATTGCACTCAACCAAAGCGTCCACAAAACTCTGCATATTTCAAAGACAAGATGTTGCTAATGCAGGCAAAAGAAAATGGGACTGTTTTGGATGAAGAAGCCTTACTCTTTCTGGCTGGTGATGACGGGAATGAATTCGATGCTGATGTAGATGATCAACCGGTTCAAGACTTAGCACTTAATGACCCAAACATCTTCCAAGTTGAAGACTGTGATGCATTTGACTCTGATGTTGATGACGAACCCACAGCTCAAACCATCTTCATGGCTAATCTGTCTGCAGCTGTTTCCTCTCCACAGCAGTCTGGCTCCTCCATCACATCTGCTATTTCTGAGGTACCAACTTCACGTAATCTGAATAACCCTACCAATCCACAGAGGGTGTGTGACTTTGTACAACTCAAGGATATTGACAACACAGATACCATTGATGTGGGAAATACCAGTACTATCCCATATGAAAGGTATGTGAATGACAATGGACTACCAGTTGTACCAAGTGATACACCGTCTGTTGATTTTCGTGGACATGAGCTGCATGAGCACACTATATACAACCCTGATGATTCCTTGTCCACTAGATTTAACATCCTTAAGGATCATGTGACTATATACGAACAGCGTGCTAAATTTGAGCTTAATGAACGTGAGCAGAAAATGGAATGGAAAATGCGTGCTTACATATCTGAAAATAATTCCAAACAAGAAACATTGAAAAGGGAGTTATTGTCTTTAAAAAAATAATTGGATCAAACTGTTAAACAAAAACAGGAGATTCAAAAGGGGTTAACCTCGCTCAAACACGATTACAAAGATAAAGAAACAAAACTTCTAAATGATTTCTCTAATCTTAAAATGTTGAAAAATAAACTGGAAGAAAAATTGTACACGCAAGGCCAAACCATCCAATCTGCTCAAATGATGCAGAATCATAGGAAATTAAGAGATGAGTTTAGTGAACAGGATTACTCTAAACCAAAGGCCAACTTCCTTAGAAATGGTATAGGTGCTCAACCTGCGTTATATGATGCAAACATTATGTTTGAGCCTAATCATGCCCCTCTTGATGTGAGATCCTATAACGAGATTGATGAGATGGAAGATAGAACTAGGGAAAAACTTGCTGAGCAATTAAAGGATCCCCTGTGCATTGCTAATAATATTGTCTTTCACCATGATTATACTGATGATAATCATTCAGCTATTTTTGTCCCTCAAAAGAAAATACTCCCTGAGAAAGTTTTTTGGAATATTGACTTAGAGAAAATGAAAGCTGAAAGACTTGTGGGTAACACACGTACTATTTTTAGGATTGCTGACCCAACTATTTATCCTCTGAACACGCCCAAGCACCTTGTACCATTTACTCTTCCCACACAGTGTAACACTCTAATTGGATTATATGTACTAGGTCAACTGTTTAATGATTTTGAGAAAACATGTAAAAAGAGAATTACACCAACGGGGATTATGTTGGTTTTATGAACATAAATTAATAGTCGTGTGTTAGGATCGAACTCGAGATCACGGGATTGCACACTTTACGTATGAAAAGTAAATGTATAATAATTATATATAAATGTTATATTAATTATTAGAACACAAACACGTATTAATCGTTAACGTTTAACGGAAATGGATAACGATTATTAGACGAATGAAAAGGGAAGGACTAGAGATGAAATTTGGAACAACATGAAGGACCCGAAAGCCCCTCCATGGGAGGTGGGCCGATCGGCCTAGGGGTTTCAATACCCTTGGGATATCTTTTGCTCCAAGATTTCCAAGCCTATATAAACAACACAAGTTTTCTCATTCACTCACAACTTGAAAACCTAACTTGTGTGTTTTCTTCTCTTCTCTTCTCTAGCAATTTTCGACAAGCCCCATTAAGTGAAAGTAGTCGAGACTTGTTATTCTAAGCATGTGTTGTGCTCGTCTTACTTGCATAACGTTTGCTTGAAGTAGTACGTGTGTACAAGATCGTGAAGCAAGCATATTATTGCTTGTCTCTTGGTTTGTTCACATAAACCCTATATTGGGGAATTGGTTCCGGAAGATTGCTTTGATTCTTGTTCGGGCTAGAATCATTAAGGTACGTTTATTATTTATTATTTATGTTTTGAATTAATTAATTACATATTATGGTCTTGTTATAATTGCTTCCGCTATATGCTTACCTGATGTGTTTTGGTTTATTTATGATTGTCATGTTATTATAATTCCAACAGATTACTGAAGGGGAAAGGGGATTTGAGCAAACAAAACAGTGTTACCTAACTAAAGTCATGCCATTTTTCGATCTTCTCAAAGAACACTTTGAGGGTCTTAAAAAGATAATTAATAATGATGTAACTGAAATGAAAAAGGTCTTCAAAGATGTGGAAAATGAGGGTAAACAATTGGCAATTGACCTCAAATATAGTGAAATTGACAAGAAAAACATTCTCATTATAAATGAAGATTTGATTGCTAATTGCATTGCTCAAGATGTATTATACACCGTCACCGACTCTGCATTATCTGCTCGACAATTTCATGAAATGTCAGTTACGTTAAATGTCTTTCAGAACCGTGTGATTGAGCTTGAGGGGGAGAATTTCAAATTACATCAAAAAATTCAAAACGACGACCATGATAACATGGTCAGGCATTTCTCAAAACTAGAAGTTGATAATCTTAACTTACAACTACAATATCAACATCTAGAAGAAAGCATAAAAATCTCAAATGCCAAGACATCTTCGGATGCTCCTGAATTTGACACATGTTTTGAATTATCCAAAAAGGATGAAGTAATTCAAGCTCACTCAAACACGATTCGGAAATTGAGGGCCCAAATTGCACAATTAAAGTCTAACATAGGCAACGTGACCAATACCAGTCACCAAATGTCACTAGATTCTCAAAACTTTCAGAAACAAGACATCATTAACGAATTACAACATGAAAATGAGTGGCTCCGTGCTGAAATGTCAAATGCTAAACAATGTTACAAAGAGTTATTCGAGTCTATTAAAATAACACGTGACCAAAACAATGAAAGAGTCACTTCTTTGTTAAACGAAAATGAGAATCTAAAGACTATGGTGAAAGGTAAAATGCCCGTCGTTTCATGTGACCATGCAATTTCCAATGTTCATGTTTGTAAGAAATATGCGTGTGATGCCTTGAATGTTTCTCTTCCCCTTAGGAACAATAAGTTAGTTCATAGCAACTATCTTAGACATCTTAAGGATTGCCTGGTCATACTTAGAGAAACCATTGAAGATGACAGGATGTCTAAACCGCTGGATGATGTTGTCGTTGGTGCATGGTTCCACACTAATAGAGCCCAGGAATTATTAGAATACGCTATAGGTTCATGCCCCAAGAATGATAACAAGTCGGATAAGTCATTTGCATCGCACTCTAACGTTGGCAACAAACATGTTACTTTCGATTACCCCCAAACAATGTCACAATCCAACACCATGATCACCGGTAAACAAGTAGCGACTAAGCATACTAATGTTCCCATCATTGCTTCTACAGGAGTAAACGGTGTATCTAAAGCTAGCAAGTCACAACCTAGGTACAATACAAAGAATGATAGGGCTTTGCCGGGTAAGAGTGCACTTATGAAGGAAGTAGAAGAATCCTCTAGGAACAATAAAGTTATGTTTAATGAAAGGAATCGAGTTGACTCATACATTTGTGTTAAAAATGATGTAATTAATTCGAATTATGGTGCTATTTGTAAGACTTGTAACGAATGTTTATTTTTTAGTAATCATGATTGTAACACCCCAACCTGGCATGGGTCCGAAATGCTACAGTATGGTGACATATCAAAGCATACAAAGCATACAACGCAAGCGGAAGACTTAAAACAAAAGGTTAAATCTAAAAGTACAAAAGAAATACTAAAACTATAAAATAAAAAAAAAATACAAACTAAACAAAGTCTAAGCTAATCAAAGTCCAAAAATAGTCCAGACATAATGGGCTTCTAATCCACGGGTAGTCCACTAAATCTCCTATGCTCTCTCTTCACCCAAACCCAGCTTCCAACCTAAAACCTGCCGCAGGAAAGGAAATGCGGCTGAGCTTAAAAGCCCAATGAACAGATATATAACAAAACAAACGGATAAACGAAACATATATAAGTATGAGAAACAGGAAATCATAAGCTTCTGCTGAAAGGAATATCATCTGTCAAATGCATAAGAGATTAACGAACAATTGAACGAATATCACAAGTCAAAGGAAAACGAAGTGTCAAAGATATATCACATAAGCATAATCATAAGAAAAGGTAATGAGCACGTATCAACAAAGGCGTGTCTACCAGAGTCACTCGAATAGACACAAAGAAACATAAGGAAGCTACGAGCCGACCTACCAGAGTCACTCGAATAGGTCTCCTACACATAATCACATATCCGTCAAATCATAAGTTGTACAAGGAGCTGCAGACTCCATTATACCAAAAGTGAAAGGGGTACAAGGCACGTACAGCCAGTCACTACCTAATCATAACAAACAAAGCCTAGGATGCATCCATACACTCCCTGAATCAAACAAAATACACATCCCAGCTCATGACTGGACACATATATAACTAATTGGCCATAGTGCACATATATCAAACAAAAGGGAATGCCAGGGATCAATCACACCTCCCCAGAAAGTGTCATGCCAGTGGTGCCATCACTGACACGCCCATGGTACCTCCATGAGTAAAATAAAAACTCGGGCATAAGAACAAAACGAATCATATCAAACAAAGCATATCCATAACAAATGAATCATATCATAGTCAAACAGAATCTCAACCAGGAGATAGTAATCCGGTAATCAAACAAAATGGATAGCAACGAATCATATCAAAGTTCAAACAAAGGGAACATAGCAATGGAAAGGATCATAGTAACATAGATTGAAGGGAATCTCTACTGAATAGGGACAGAATATCTGTACCTTAAACCGCCAACGAAACCATATCATAACATACGAATAGGAAGTCACTCCTTCTTCAGCGAATCTACACGAATTAATGATCGGCTAATTATTAATAACTCATTTTGTATCAGATTACTCGTTTTAGTCGGCTTTCCATTTTTTTAAATAACTTTCCATTTATAGCAGCTTTCCAAAAATAGTAACTTTTTATAATTAGTAATTTTGATAGTTTAGGGTTACAAATAAAAATTAAGTAAACATAAAGGTTTAATATGACCAATATCGTAGCTTAGGGTTTAATATGTCATTATAGCAAAGTTTAGGGTTACATGTATAAATTATCAAAGTTTAGGGTAAATTATGACAATTAACAAAATCTAGGGTTTAAATGTCATCTTAGCAAAGTATGGTGTTTAATATGAAAATAATCAAATTTTAGGCTAAACGTATTCTTCTCAAATTCATATATATTGCATGCATGAAATCATCCCCTCGTATGATTTATTACTGAAATAAAGCCGAAATCGATTCGAACTCTTTGCACGCTTATAAACAAAATCGTTCATTCAAAAGCCTCTCTTTCATTCGAAATAAAATCAGGTCATGGGTTTCTATTTGTTATTTTAAGCCGAACAAACAATATACAACATGTTCTAAAATTCTTTTGTCAAATCGATTTGTAAGTTAATGTTTAAAACAGTTTTGAGCCGAACATAATCACTCATGTCTAGTCGATTATATAGGTTCGATATCTCGTTATCATATGTGACCATTTGTATGATTTTATGTGCTTGTTATAATTCGATGACGAGGACAGAAAAACAAGCGTGATCAAAACATAAACTAGGGAAGATAGAACAAGGTTTAAGTGACGTTACCCTCGTAGTCACGACATACGTACAAAAAGGAACACGATCGAATACCCTTGAGGCAACCCCACGTCTAACAAAACTGAAACCCTCGAACCGCAGCAACAAGCCCATACGTACACACCACTTGTCGAATGATTAAACCCATGTCTAGACTACCTCGTTCGAACTGAAATACACCTTGGTCGACCAACAACACAACCCATGTTCAAATGTCTTTTGGACCAGTAATATCCTACGATTATGAGCTCACCATAACACCTCCTTGTCCACCCTTTGATTGATCAGGAAAAGAGAAAAAGAAAGTGCCGCTATATGTTAGTGTTTTAGGGTTTTGGTTTGGAGATGGATAATGGAGCGTATCTTTATTTAATGAGGGAATAAAAGAGGAACGTACGTGATTTTTATGTGGGAAAACAAACGTGGGTTTGGCTACAAATCAGGGATATCTTTTATTTAGGGACTATGATTTGGTCAACTTTATTGAGTTTGAATGACACACGAAAATAGGGGAGTAAACAAAACTTTCGGTTCACAAATATGGCATCAATACGTGTGAGGGCTAAGATAAAAAGGGTTGTACACATTTTATTTTTAATGTAAGTATAGGATAGGTTTAGTTTGTATATTTATCTTATAAGGTAAAGTTTAGGCTTTAATTATGTTAATATGCATAACCTAAAGTTTTTAAATGCCAAATATCTATTATCAACTTAGGTTATAATATATAAAAATGTCTTGCGTTATCATTCGTCTTTTCGAAAAATTCAAAATTAGAGGGTATTTTGGGAATTTTAACTTGTTTAAAATTTCTGGGTTTTACAATGATGCTTGTGTTGTGTCTTTCTTAAAATCGACTATGCAATCTTCGGTTATGAATGTTTCGAGTGCTAATAAAGTTAGGCAGGTCTGGAATAGAACAGGAAAGGTGTTCACTAATGTTGGTTATCAATGGAGGCCTACTGGAAGGAAATTCACCCTAGGAGAAAAGTGCCCCTTGACTAGGATCACTAACTCCAAAGTAGTGCCAATTAAGAAATGGAGACCAACTGGTAGAATATTCCCAGTAGAAGCACTTAGTACCACTCCTAGATCTAGTGCATCAACTTGTAAAAATACCAACAGTATCTCCATGACATATGATAATCCAATGTTTGTATGTGCTAACCAAACGGACCCCAATTGTTTGTAGGGCTCCAGCTTTTTCAGTTATCCACCATTGTCTGGTTTCAAATGCAGGTCGTACAAATCGTCCTTTGGTATTTGGACTCAGGCTGCTCAAAACATATGACTGCCGATCGTTCGCGGCTCAAGAATTTCGTGGAAAAGTTCATTGGTACGGTCAGATTCGGGAACGACCATTTTGGTGCTATAATGGGTTATGGTGATTACGTCTTTGGAGACAGTGTGATATCCAGAGTATACTACGTGTAGGGACTTGGACATAATCTATTCTCTGTTGGTCAATTTTGTGATTCAGATCTTGAAGTTGCCTTCAGAAAACACACATGTTTTGTTAGAGAATTAGATGGTGTAGATCTTCTCAAAGGCAGTCGGGGCACCAATCTTTATAGCATCTTAATTGAAGACATGTTGTGGTCCTCTCCTATTTGCTTGCTTTCAAAAGCCTCATGGTTGTGGCATCGTCGTTTAAACCATTTGAACTTCGGTACCATCAATGAGCTCACACGTAAAGATCTTGTTCGAGGTTTGCCCAGACTTATGTATGAAAAGGATCATCTATGCTCCGCGTGTCAAATGGGCAAGAGCAAAAAGCACACCCATAAACCCAAAACTGTCAATTCCATTATAGAAGTCCTACATACTCTTCACAAGGATCTTTGTGGACCAATGAGGGTTCAAAGTATCAACGGAAAGAAATATGTGCTAGTTATTGTTGATGACTACTCTCGCTTCACATGGGTAAAGTTTTTACAAACAAAGGATGAAACTCCGGAGATCATCATCAAACTCATCAAGCAATTACAAGTTCGACTCAACAAAACAGTTAGGTTCATTCGCACTGACAATGGAACGGAGTTCGTGAACAAACAACTCACTCAATTTTATGAAGGTGTCGGCATTAGTCATCAAAAGAGCATTCCACATACTCCTCAACAAAATGGAGTTGTTGAAAGGCGTAACCGCACCTTGGTTGAAGCTGCTAGGACTATGCTCATCTTCTCTAAAGCTCCTATGTTCCTTTGGGCAGAGGCTATTGCAACTGCTTGCTACACACAAAATCGATCGTTGATACATCCTCTCCACTACAAGACTCCATATGAACTGGTTCATGGCAAAAAACAAGACCTTTCGTTTCTTCGAGTATTTGGGGCATTGTGCTATCCAACAAATGACAGTGAAGATCTTGGGAAACTCAAGGCCAAGGCCGACATTGGTTTCTTCGTTGGTTATGCTCCAGAATGAAAGGGGTACCGAATCTACAACAAACATACCAGAGACATAATGGAAACAATCCACGTTACATTCGATGAGCTGACTGAGCAACCGGCTCCTGGACAATCAAGTTCTGGACCCGCACCTAACCTTTTGTCTCCTGGACCTATAAGCTCCGGGATTGCACAGAATCCCACTCCTGCTATTCCTTTTGTGCCTCCTACAAGTGAAGATTGGAAGAAACTGTTTGACCCAATATTTGATGAATACTTTGAACCTCAAAACGTGGCTGCTTCTAAAGCTCCTGTCATTCCACAACTAGCTGGTGAAGCAAATGTTCCACATGTTAATGCTGGGCCATCCACTTCGCTGTCATGGGATCTAGAAGCCCCCACCATCAGTCATTCAGTTACCTCTTCAAATGTTCAATCTTCATCTGTACAACGAGTTGCAACTGTGGATAATTCTCTTGAAGTAAATCCTTTCGCTCCACCTGATGATGAGCCGTTTGTTAACATCTTTGCTCCTGAATCTTCTAATGATGCAAAATCCTCAGAAGAATCTAACACGGCGACCTCAATTCATTATCCTCAACTCCATGAGCATCTCAGGAAATGGACAAATGATCACCCAATTGACAACATCATTGGAAACCCTTCTCGTCCGGTATCAACTCGTAAACAACTTACAACTGACGCCTTGTGGTGCTTCTTCAACTCTGTCCTCTCCATGCTGAGCCAAAGGACTACAAAGATGCAATGTCTAAACACTCATGGTTCACTGCTATGGTAGACGAGATTCATGAGTTTGATCGACTTGAAGTGTGGGAATTAGTACCACCTCCCGATTGTGCTATGATCATTGCTCTTAAGTGGATATTTAAAGTAAAACTTGATGAGCATGGAGATGTATTGAAGAACAAGGCAAGGCTTGTAGCAAAAGGATACCGTCAAGAAGAAGGAATAGACTTTGAAGAATCCTTCGCACCTGTTGCTAGAATTGAAGCCATAAGAATATTTCTCGCAAATGCTGCCAGTCATAATATGGTAGTATATCAAATGGACGTTAAGACTGCATTCTTAAATGGCGATCTAAAGGAGGTGGTGTATGTGAGTCAACCTGAAGGATTCGTGAATCCGGAACGTCCTAACCATGTCTATCATTTGAAGAAGGCTCTTTATGGGCTTAAGCAAGCTCCTAGGGCATGGTATGATACCTTGTCAAAATTCCTTCTTGCTAACAAGTTTTCCAAAGTTGTTGTTGATCCTACACTCTTTACCAGAAAAACGGGCAAAAACTATCTTCATGTACAAATCTGTGTTGATAATATCATATTTGCCTCCTCTGATCCTGAGGAGTGTGATCGTTTTTCCCAAGAGATAAGTTCTGAGTTCCAGATGTCCATGATGGGTTAAATGTCTTTCTTTCTAGGCTTGCAAATATCTCAAAACCCCAATGGCATATTCATCAATCAATCCAAGTATGCTAATGAAATTTTGAAGAAATTTGGATTCGAATCCTGTGACTTAGTTGATACTCCCATGATCGAAAGATCAAAACTAGATGAAGACGATGTTGGCATCCCGATCGACCAAACCAAGTATCGAAGCATGATTGGTTCCTTGATGTATCTCACTGCTAGTAGACCGGATCTTATGTTTGCCGTTTGCATGTGTGCTCCCAAGAAGCACTTAGAAGCAGTCAAGAGGGTCTTTCGGTATCTTAAAGGAACAATCCACATGGGTCTATGGTATCCCAAGGACACTGCTATAGCGCTCACGGCTTATTCCGACGCTGACCATGCGGGATGTCAAGACACTCGTCGAAGTACATCTGGGGGTGCACAGTTTTTGGGTAATAAGCTAGTTAGCTGGTCTTCAAAGAAACAAATGAGTACATCGATCTCCTCCACAGAGGCTGAATACATTGCTATGTCCTCATGCTGTGCTCAGATCCTATGGATGAGATCTCAACTTTCGGACTATGGCTTCGTGTACAACAAGATTCCCATGTACTGTGACAACAAAAGTGCAATTGCCCTCTGTTGCAACAACGTCCATCACTCAAGAACTAAGCACATTGATATTCGACATCACTTCATCAGGGAGCAAGTTGAGAAAGGAATTGTGGAACTTTACTTCATGAGGACGGAGTTCCAGCTAGCTGATATCTTCACCAAAGCGCTTCCTAGGGAACGATTCCAATTCATTCTCCCTCGTCTTGGTATGAAGAGTCTCACGCCTGAGGATCTCATATGTCTTCAGGAAGATCAGGAGGAGTAAAGGGGTTGCTTCACATATCTTTTGTACATATTTTATAACAAAAAGAAAATAGAAAAATATAAAACCTATGAAAACCATAAAAATCTGAAAAATCATAAAATCCAAAATTATTCTTCTTACGACATGTCTCTTGTGTAATCAATATTATGTACGTTTCTAGAAATGTCATTCAATAATGACACGGAAACTTACATATGCTTGAGCAAGATTTTTTCCCCTACTAATAATAATGTTTTTCTAAAACATGTCGTCTCTTAAAATATCCGTTCAAAATGGTTTGCTATTACTTCATATAGCAACCCGGTCTTATTATTGGGGAAAGTTCGTTGCCAAAAAGACGACTGTTCCTAACAAAGGCATAAATTACTTTATATTCGTGCCTTTCCGATCTGATGTACGCTTAAGTGCATCATTTTTGGTAAAAGAAGAGAAGTCTTCTTTACATCTCAAATACTTTTCCTTCTATGATTCTTCGGGAAAGTATTTGCTCCAAACTTGGTGGTGCCATGGTTTTTGAAGATCAAACAAACTTGAAATGTTGTTTAAAATTTGCCACTCAATCGATGCTAAAAGATTAATACTTTTTGCAAAATATTTAATTTTCAATGCGTCATCGATTGAGGGGGAGAATGATTTCAAAAACTATATATCATCAAAACGAGATCTTTGTGCATAAATACAGTATATTAAGTGTGATTGTTATGTGTTAGCATATGAATTTTTCATGAGTTTCTCGCTAAACTCAAAATTATTTATAAACTTATCATCTCTAACACATAACATACTCCCTCAAGGTTTGAGGGGGAGTTATAATGTCGTCTCAAAATCAGTCATTCTTAAATATGACACATCTTTCTCCCAAAATCTTTAAACTTATTTAAATCACTTGGGATCACAAATCTCAATTGGTTTGAAAATTTTGATTGGGGGAGAAGATGTGATTTAAATTCGAAAAACTAATTAAAATGTGATGTTTTGAACCCAAATGTATGCTCTTCCCTATGTGCTAAACTCTTTTGTATATCAATGCACATATTGAGAGGGAGCAAATGATTTGTGAAAAAGGATCCTTGCATTTTAAGAGATCGAGACTCATATTTGACTCATGAATTGACGAGCTTTAATCATCCAGGCTTGAGTTTGGCTTGAAAAATTCGATTAAAGCCTGAAATTGGCTTGAAAAGCTTGAACGTATATAGAAACATTGTATCTAATAGCCAAACTCCTCAATATATATATATATATATATATATATATATATATATATATATATATATATATATATATATATATATATATATATATATATATATATATATATATGTGTATAAAGTAAAACAAACTTAAACCATAATAGCCAAACTCACTACGGAGTAGTATTTTACACAAATGATAACAATATAACAGTCGACAGCCCAAGAAGTGTGAAGAATATATAATGTAAAACGTTTGGATTAATTAGGTTTAAATGACCTTCTAGAATACATGTTCAATTATTTACAAAGTCGTTATAATTATGTTAATACTCAAATTGTCCCTAGTTAGATATATATAAGTTTATAATGGAAATATATTTATATTAAAACTCAAAAAAGCTTGATAGGAGCTCGAGCCGAGCTATCAAAAGCTTGAGCTTGACTTGTTATATGTTTCGAGCTATTTTTTGGGTTTGAGCTTGATAAAAGCTTGACTCGATCGAGTCAAGCTCGAGCTCGAGCTCGAGTTGCTTGATAAAATTTTGACTTGATTGCAGCCCTATTATGGATAAATATGGAATGGATGTGATATCCATTATTATTGTATTTTGTATTATAAATATACCTTCTCCATTGACGGTATTATTATACAAAATCAAAACTTAATGCCCAAGCGTCGCAGCAAACATGTCATCTCGTTTTTTGTTCATGGAAAGCAGAAAATCAAACGACAACAACAAAAACTGCTTACCAAAGATGATGATTCATCTGACTTTTCTACAAAATCAAAATCAAAATCGACAAAGATGATGCGGAAGGCCAAGGACCGCATCGAACGACGAGATCTGTTTGATGCTGTGAACACCAAAGATGAGGATGTCATAATACGACGACTAGAAAGACGGCCTAGGGTTGAGTACACGGAACAGGTAAAAGCTTTTCATGTTTACCAAATCATAATAACGTGGAGTGGGTTAGAATTGGAGTAGAATAGTTAATTTTTTTTATTAAAAAAATATCGATATCTTTCTCGTTAGATTAAGATTAACTTTATGCTAATCTTTTCTTTGTCGAAACAGGCTGCGCTTATTCAGAATATCGATGACTGTGAAAAGCTTTCCAAAATTGCTCGATCCTCACTTGGTCCCCGTGGTAAACTACTTTTTGTAATTAGCCCTCAGAGACTTTTGGGCTTATGTACAGTTTATCATATCATAATATAATATACTGGTATAAGCCTCCAAATAAGCCGGAGCTTATGAAATATAACTAGTTGTTGACTTGTAATACTTTCGTGCGGGATTAGGGTAAAAATTCTAGGTTATAACTAGTCATTTTTTAAACATATTTCAAGTATGTAGAAAAACAAATTTGATATAAGGAGAGTCACAAAACATCTGAGATGGATATTATTTACATGCATATAATTATCTGTTAATTTGCGTGTAACTAAGGAGTTTAAAGATGTTGAAGCAATAGCCAGAACAAAAAAGAAGTTAAATGGATAACCATTTTGTAATCTGTAAAATATATGTGTTCCATTAGTTTTTGATCTTGTACTTATAATGTTAGGTTCGCGACAGCTTGTTTTCAAGCTATTTCTGAACGAGCTTGTGGTTCAGCTTCCCATACCCAAGGTGTTGGTACTAGCAGCGAGAGAACAGCTGATGAAATTTGGTGATGGAGCCGTCCTAGTGGTTTCAATTGCAGGGCAACATCTCGAGGGGGCCAAAAAGCTTATCAAGAAGATGGGACTGAATCCCAGTCAAATCATTAATGGTTACAAGAAAGCAAGTAACAAGGTAGTTTGTTCAAATATATATATATATATATATATATATATATATATATATATATTAAGGTGTATGTAAGAAAACATACATGTTTTATATGAACATGCATGTTTTCTAATGCAAAATTGGAGTTCTCGTAGTTCCCGCACTTAACAGTGTTCTGAAAATAAAACCATTTTGCATTGATCTGTTGCACTTAATAGGTTTTTATATGAACATGTGTGTTATGCATGTATGTGTATTAAGGTGTATGTAAGAAAACATACATGTTTTATATAAACATGCATGTTTTCTAATGCAAAATTAGAATTCTCGCAGTTCCCGCACTTAACAGGGTTATGAAAATAAAGATACACTATATATATATATATATATATATATATATATATATATATATATATATATATATATATATATATATATATATATATATATATAACATGGTTTTATATGAACATGTATGTTACGCATGTATGTGTATTAAGGTATATGTAAGAAAACATACATGTTTTATATAAACATGCATGTTTTCTAATGCAAAATTAAAGTTCTCGCAGTTCCCGCACTTAACAGGGTTATGAAAATAAAGATACACTATATATATATATATATATATATATATATATATATATATATATATATATAACATGGTTTTATATGAACATGTATGTTACGCATGTATGTGTATTAAGGTGTATGTAAGAAAACATACATGTTTTATATGAACATGCATGTTTTCTAATGCAAAATTGGAATTCTCGCAGTTCCCGCACTTAACAGGGTTCTGAAAATAAAGATACGCTATATATATATATATATATATATATATATATATATATATATATATATATATATATATATATATATATATATATATATATATATATATATATATTAGCTACAATTAATTGTAGCCAATTGGCTACAATTTTGTGCTATAAATGTGGGTCCTGATTTTTTTTGTGGGTCATGAATTTTTTTTGTGGGTCGCTGATTCATTTCATGTGTATTTTATGAGAAGTATTGTAGCCAAGCTATCCCCTATTTTTAAAGCTGAGAGATATTATAAATTTAAACAAGGCTCCAAACTTGGAGCTCAGAAAGAATAAAGATAGCTGTACATAACCATACTAAACGAAAACCATAACCAAGAGCCCACTAAAAATAACTGTAAGCCATCAATGTTTTGATAGATAGTATCAGCAGCTAATAATCCTTGCATTTTACATAAAAGTTAACTTAATTAATGGAACCAAATACATACATGTATTTGCTAAAGTATTAAGTTGCTCGTGTTTGCTAAAGTATTGACCCGAACTTATACTCTTTGTTTGTTTACAGCTGGGTGAGATTTTAGAAGCTTTAGTCCAGGAGGGTTCCGAGACCATGGATGTGAGGAATAAAGACCAAGTCATTCTACGTATGAATGCTCCTGTTTCCAGTAAACTATACTTTAGGGAGCATATCTTGTGTCCTCTTATTGCAGAGGTACATCTCTTTTTCTTCTTGTCAAAAAGTTATCCTTAGGTCAAAACTCGAACTGTGTTGTTAATATTTGAATAATTTGATTATTGCAGGCATGCATTCAAGTTTGCCCAAAGAACCCTGTAAACTTTAATGTCGAAAACGTGAGAGTTGCTAGGCTTTTGGGTGTATCTCTGGATGCCTCTAAAACCGTTAGAGGCATGGTTCTAAAAGTTGATACTGTTGTTGGGAGTATAAAGGGAATTCACGACGCACGGGTGAGTGTAATTTGTAAAGCTGGAGTTCTAGATGCTCATCTATAGTCTTTTTAGCTCTTGAATTCCACATGCACCTACGACAAATTAGACGCACAGGAACAAATATATGCTATAAATTTTATAGATAGAGCCTTATTGTGAAATCCATTTGTTGAAGCTGAAAGGGGTTATTGGTTTTATAGGTGCTTGTTATAGCTGGTGGTGTTGATACAACAGACAGTGAGCAGGTGCGTTCCTTCATTTCCAAACATGTTTTGTTGCAATCAGGCCTCATTGTTTATGAATGTGTGCTCTCAATTAGAACAAAACTCTCTATACGTTTAAATATGGGTTGGCCCTCAAGATTCAAGGAGTCACTACATATTTGTTACTATTGTCTTAAAATAAGTCCACTAAACAATAATTTGGTCCACCTTAAATTCTAAATGTGACAAATATAATATACCATGTCATATTTTTTGTGGTATACCCTTATATTTATTCAATTAAAAGATCAAAACTAAATGGTTATAGTTATTTGTATTTGGACCACCGGTATATAAGAATATTAAGAGTTAAAATCCAAGTTATTTGTATTTGTTATACCCTTGTAGCTGAAAAGAGTTAAAATGGCAAACTACCATTGAATGTGAATATTCTACTTGATTCACAACAGCTTGAAGAAGCAAAGTTTGAAGATGTGATCACAGCTTCACGTGCAAAGGTCATTGTTAGTGGAGCTGGTGTAGGACAGAAGGCTCTCCAATTCTGCGATGATAACAAGTAATCATGCTCAATTGATACCTGTTTCCAAATAGCTTTTTGTATCTAAAAACCACAGCATCTTTTATTTCTATATATATACTGGTTTGAAAGTTGCATTGTTCATTCATTTACAGGATCATGGTCTTAAAAATTGCTTCCAAGTCTGAACTTGACTGTTTTTGCCGCACAACTCAAGCTGTTGCTCTTGTAAGCACCACATATATATAATATGTTGCTGCATTTTTTATGGCTAATGTTAACCAACCTTTGCTAATAAACAATTATTTTAATATGCAGTTGAAGCTTGGGAGCACTGTAGACCCTTCTTATCTTGGACGCGTTAACTCCATTTTAGTTGAGAAGACTTACGGTGATAGGGTAAATCAACAGCTTTATTTTCTTTCTGGTTGCTCTGTTGTTTCTTTCATCTAGTACCTAATGTAACCCATTTCAATATCTATTACATTTGGTCAGGTAACTGTAACAAATGAAGAAGGTGGTGTGGCGACTATTTTGCTGGGAGCAAGTACTGATATCAGATATTATGAACAACTCGAAAGGGCAGTTGTTTGCGGTGTCAATACTTACAAGGTTTCATATTAATTTGATTTGATTTTTTTCCCCTTCCCCCCCCCCCCCCCCCCCCCCCCCCCCGGTAATTAATGACCTTAACTGTCAACTGTTCTTGTTTCAGGCATTATGCAGGGACAGTAGAATTGTGCCTGGAGCTGGAGCCACTGAATTCGAAATAGCCAGACAACTGAGGCTATTTGCTCGCAAAAAAACCGGGTATTGTTATATTCTATTTTTTAACCTAAAATGCGTAATATATGTTTTGGAATGATATAAATAAATTTGAGTTTGTAATGTATTAATTTGCAGATCATCATCAGATGCAATTGCAATTAGGAAGTATGCTGAGAGCTTTGAACTGATACCAAAAACATTGGCTGAAAACTCTTATCTAGATGTAGAGGATGTCATGAAAAATTTGAAAGCGGACCATGAAGCTGCAAAGGTCAAAGTTGGCATAGACGTGGAAGAAGGAGTTTGTAAGGATGCCTCGACCTTGAAGATATGGGATCTTTACACCACCAAGTAAGAACACACATTTCTTATATTCAAATATATATGTTATATCTACTTATCTTTCACATGGTGTAGTAGAGCTTGGTTTCTTTAGACATATAATCATTTGGATGACTATTAGTATTGACATAAAAAAAAAGGCTCTAATCAGTTTCATATCTCAAATTCAAACACTCCATTATTAGTACTAAAGTTCACGAGTAACACCAAAAGCTTGTAAAAAAACGGAAATAATATGTAACCTTGATGTATGTTTTCCATT
Organism: Artemisia argyi; assembly: GCA_030686995.1. Taxonomy (NCBI): domain Eukaryota; kingdom Viridiplantae; phylum Streptophyta; class Magnoliopsida; order Asterales; family Asteraceae; genus Artemisia; species Artemisia argyi. The sequence goes on along the minus strand of CM060707.1, from coordinate 176,379,126 downwards.
TAAATTAAATGACAATAATGCTAAATCTTGGATCCCTTCGCAAACCTACCATGAGTGCGATTTTAGTTTCTAGCCTAAAGTTGTCTTACATTTTCACTTGTAGGTACCAGGCGCTCCAGTATGCTGCTGATGCAGTTTGTAATGCCTTGAGTGTAGTTGATCAGGTACAACCTAAACCTATTATTCCTGCGATTTTCGTGTGCTTTTTAATTCTTAAATCATAGTATCTAGTAATTACCTAGTTCGGGTGTAGTGTATACATGTGAAATCAGCTTGAGTCCTATATTGGGCATGTTACAGTCAGAAATATAATCTTTTTACTTACTACCAGCTATTTCATATACAAGTTCAATTTTGTTTGCATGGCCCGAGTAAGATGTCATATATTTGTCTTAACTCATACACAACTCTTAAGTGGCTGTTATGCATTAGTCAAGTATGACTATCTTTAACAACTTTTGCCTTTGTGTTTACTCTTACTATAACTTTGGCTTTAAGCTGCAACTGAGTATGAGTATCACTATCTTTTTAATTACGACTTTGGACTTTTGCCTTTATGCGTTAGTCGGGTATACAAGATATTCATAATATTTATTTATTTATTTTAAGGGGGTGTTTGTTTAAGCTTATATGTGTCAACCCGAACTTGTTAACTTCGGTGTCACTTTGTTTGTGTTGGGTCACAAATTGCCACCCATAATTGATAGTAAAGTACTTGAATTGGGAATTGAAAAAATTCAAAGTAATAGTCAATTTCTGTTTAGAATAAGATTACGAATTGTTGGTACCAAAACCATATATGTTTAATTGTAACTCTTACTTGATGCCCGTTTGGTTTACAAATGCTTCTTTGTTTTTTTTGTGTTATAACTTTATACTTTTTTATGCTAATCTTTTCTTTGTCGAAGCAGGATCGAAAACCTCAAAGTATGTTTGATCGTCTAATGGCCGAACACCACGTTAGCGGTCAATCCTTAGGGAAACAACACGAATTGCCACCTAACGAATTACTTTCTATATTTTATGATAGCATATGGGAAAATAATCTACAACCCAAAAGAGAGGTGGAGATGCTGGCAGTTAAAATTCACCGAAATAAGCTATTTGGATTATCTCAAGATGGTAGACTATCTTCGTTTGATATTCATTCGAGTAAAGTTTGTTGGTCCATCCCAACTGACATAGCACTATATCTGGATTTCTCATTTAAAAGCTCAGAGAGTAATTGCCCTTATTTTGTTGATTCCTCGAGAGTTTTCATCCATACAGAGGAAACAAAACCAGTGGTGAGCAAATACAATCTAATCCACTATGTTTTAGACGTGTTAATGCTTTATTTTCTTCCTTAAAAAATACTCCCTCCGTCCCAAAATAAATGTCGAGTTTGACTTTTAGAACTTTGACCTTAAATATCTTTTTTGTGTTATATAATATTTGATGAAAAATTATACCATTGAAAAATACACTTAAAACTTAATCCATTGATATATTTTGCATCAAATATTATATAACATCCACAAAAATAGTTAACGTCAAAGTTAAACCAGTTTGACTCTAAAAAGTCAAACTGGACATTTATTTTGGGACGGAGGTAGTAATGGTTAGTTTGCAATAAAAAGGCTAATCCAAAAAAGTTTTGTAACAATAGTCGAACATGGTAATACTGATATATGTTAGTTTTAGAGTAAATTATACCGTTCTCCCCTGTGGTTTGGTCATAATAACATCACAAGTCCCTCGACTTTCATTTTTGCATGGTCGGTCTTTATAATGAAGTTCTGTAACACTGTTCGTCCTTATCACCACCATTCGTCCTTATCACTAACAGCCGAGGGACTATTAAGGCCAAACGGGACGAATGGTGTAATTGATAAGGAAGAATGATGTTACAAAACTTCATTATAAGGATCGATCATGCAAAAATGAAAGTCGAGGGACTTGCGATGTTATTATGGCCAAACCTTAGGGACGAACGGTGTAATTTACTCTTAGTTTTATTCATCTTGATTTGTAACCTTTTTTCCTTGTTATATACTTCCAGGGTTTTCGATATCAAAAATCTGAGGTTTGTGAAAAGCCTTTCAGGCATTCCGATGAAGATCTTGTTCCATCAAAATTGGTAACTCAAATATATTTTGATCCGGTAGACGGTAGCCACATTACTCCTTCGACGTCATATTGTGATGAAATCCTTATTATTAGAACCGTACATGGTCAGCTAACTAGTTGCAAGCAAGAAACCAACATTGTTTTATGGTACGAGAGGGTTGCTACTTTTTATATTTGGATAGTTAGTAAGGAGGAAGGTTTAAAGTTTCAAAAAGAACAACAACAACTATACCAATCCCGCTAGCTCACAGTATGGTAGAATGTAGACAGAAGGTGTAAGGTCGCAAGAGAAAAATCATGCTCTACTCCCACCACAAGTCATAACAAATGAGATAATTCCACAAGAAGTCGTTTGAATTCCGTAGCTATTTCTTCAGAAGCTGGTAACTCTCAAGTATTTCAAAGCTGTGTTAAACAATTAAATTCTGTTTTATGCATTATGTAACTTATCTTCTTCCTTTGATTAATTATGTACATTTGTGTGTTTTTAATTTTCTTTAATTATCCGTATTTGGTGGAATATATCTTTGTTTTCTGAAGGTTGCTGTAATGTATTGTTGGTACTTCAAACATTTGATTTGTCATTTTGGTTAGAAGAAAATTTGTAGGCTATTTTTCAGATACCGATGTTCTAGTATTTTACACTTAACTAGTTATAATACCCGTGCACGCATGGGTTTTTTTTTTTTTTTTTTTTTTTTTTTTTTTTTTTTTTAACTTATAATTAATTAATGTCTTTAACTTGTTATATTAAAACTAAGAATATGATTTACGATGCAATTATAAATATTTTTATTATGATGCAATTATAAATATTTTTATGTTTTATCTTTTGGTGTATAAATTTAGTTTATCAGTTTTACTAGTTATAATACCCGCGCACGCGCGGGGTTTTTTCTAATTTTTTAAATAATGTATTTTTATCTATTGAAAAACAAATAATTTAATTTTTGTTTTTTTATTTATGATTTTTAGTTTTGTATTATATGACGAAGAGAGCTTGACTATGTGTAACTATAATCCCCGTACACGCATGAGATTTTTTTTATAATATTCTTGAATAATGTATTTTTATTAAAAAACCAAAATGTTGATTTTCTTGACTTTAATTTAAATAAGCTTAACGCCTGACTTGAGTAACGTATATATGATTTGAAACATATCATTTTATTTTGAATAAGATTTAAAATAGTAAGGCGGTGGCGCTTTTTTTATTATTATTATTATTATTATTATTATTATTATTATTATTATTATTATTATTATTATTATTATTATTATAGAATAATGTAACCGAAATGTTAATTTTTTTGACTTAGACTTGAATAAACTTATGTTGATTCTTGTTATTTTTTTACTTGTATATATTTAGAAGTATTAGATGAATTAATTGTAAGGAGTATTAATTTTCTTGTACATATACGTGATAAATTCCAGTCAAACATATGTAGAAGTATTATTTTTTTAAAATAAAGCTAGTTATAAGACACGGGTACGAATGGGATTTTGACATAAATTTTTGAAACAAAAATAAACGTATATCAATATTTATTATTTAACTTGGTAGTTAAAAAAAATCGAATGTCAATTGTCTAACATAAGTTTTTCGTTACATGCCAACTCAACAGAAAGAATGAACCAACTACCATATTTCTTCACATCTTGACCAAACATTTCAGTTTTCTTACAAAACATATTAAAGTAGTTCCAATTAAATTTACATTGTTAAGAACTTAAGCTTACCAGGTGTAGAAGTTAAGCAAGGTCGCAATGCATCCATAAAAAACTTAAGCCCATAGAGCTTAACAGTTGGGGCAATTTCAAGAGCCGTTGCATTGCTTTTATCGAAGACCATGTTATCTCCTTAACTGAAGTTGTGTGTACAATAAGAGTTAGTTTGAGAGCTGTTCACGCACAAATATAATTCCAAACAAATATGACGAACATGCTAGAAGCAAATGAATAGAGAGCACCATTCAACATGCTAGTTAATGCAGTGCCTTTCGTTGCTAAGTCTAACATTGCATCTCAAGCTTCTTCAAAGAATGGCACTTGATTTAAAAGTAGACTATCCCATACAACCTTTTATTAGTTATTTTCCTTTGTTTCCTAATAGTTGTCATAAATCTTATAAATTGTCAAAGAAACACTTTTATCATTTTCAAGTGTTTAAGGGTAAAAAAAAGTATTCGTGAGGATTAAACAATTAACACAATGTGTCCTAACAATTCCAACTTTCGCCCTTTCGCTTAACAAATACTCCGTAACACCTTGTTCATAAAGGATAAATACTCAGAATGAACATATCCACATGTACGATGGAATGCATCAACTCAACTGTTCTTTACTACGGTTCTATGCGAACATGATATGCCAAATTTCTTCACTTATAACTTGAGTACAATTATTGTGGCTCAAATAAATTTAATATTAAATGAGATGAGACTATTGATCATAGGCCTCAAATATAAGGGCATGCTTGGTTCAAATTAGGGAATGAAAAAAGTAAAAACAAAAGGAAATGCAAAGGAATATAATGACCATTCCCCCCAATTTATTGGGTAATGGCTCATTACCCACTATTTAGTAATGAGTCATTGCATTATACCTTATCAAGCACAATTTTTCATTCTCTTTCCCATTCCTCACCCCTATAACCCTCTACCAAGCGTGCCCTAAGTAAACATGTTTAACAATAATTCTAATAATAATAATAATAACCCTATTAGCTAGCTTAAGATCAGAAATAGTGGTACTTTGATCAATATGCTATTTAGCGACTCATGCGTTGGGAACTTGTCAATAAACGTTCTTTTCAACTCCATAACATGGATGAGCTTGGTAGCATCAACCATATCAAAACTATCAATATATATAGATCTTCCATATTTATCAACCCCATGGTGTCCTTGAAATGAAAATCCTAAACAAAAATAGAAGTCGTTAATGATTCTGTAGCAAAAGGGGTTTCAATTGAATGTTATTGGAAATATGTTCATTTATATTCGCATGATGGTTTCTTTCCAAGAAGACACACAACAAATGTGATTATTCAGGTAAAAAGATATATAAAGATGCGAAAAGTTATAGATCAATTATGTAGGATTAATATAAAGTGTAAGCACATGAACACATATCTTCTGAGAAGCTACGACCATGTTAAACTTGGCTAGGGTAAGCTTCCTCATTACGTGGGTTTCCACAAGTTTTGAAACCCCCCATCTCTGTTACAAATTTAAAAGTCATTTGTTCAATATTCGGTAAATAAAATATCGGATGAAATAATTTAAGATTGAAGCACACAAAAGATAACTGCATCGATCATCTTGAAAGGGTCTGAAAAAAAATAAAGAGGGATTATGGTAAACTACAGCGCATGCTATGAAACTATATTATAGTCTAAAATTACATGGAATCAATATGTGCACTTTGTTTTAGTCTATAATTAAGTTTTTTGGTACATGTTATAAAACTATTTTCATTATTCAAACATATCCATATTCCAAATATTTTTGTTGCCTTGCATATTCCGATTATATTAGTGCTGCAGCCAAGGACCCCTAGCCTTTGGATAAGAGTGGATATGAAAATTTTAACCCATTGATAAAATGGATCAATCTAGGATTTATTTCTTGTTTGTTTGTTTGTTTTAAAACAATGGTTACATTTCTTTTCTAATAAATTGATTGTTTGCTAGCAAACAACGCTTGATGTTGTCGAATCACAACCAATTAAAAGATACTTCAAATTTCCCATTGCCATTGTTATTTTGTCATAATGATATAATAGTAACAAAAAAAACCTTGAAGTAATATGGTTTGATTTAAGCACACAGCAGTAACAAAATAACATTTAAATCTCCACAAATTAGTTATAGATAAAAGTATATCAAGTGACAAACAAAGTTTGAATCATGATGTAGATAGGACTTCACCAACATTCATAATCACATGATTTGCACCTTCATCTTGCTTAATTTTAATTATTATCAGCATGTATAGTCTTAACACAAATAGGCATCCATATTCTCATTTGTATCACAGACCGCTATCCATAAAAAATTGTTTATATTCCATTGAATAAACAATCCTTAAATTAAACTGCACACATAAAACTGAATATCATACGCCTAAATACAAAATAAAATTATAAGCACTCGTAGAATACAATCAAACTTTTGATTTTGCTACCAATAACACACACGCTAAAACAACCTAAAATTAACATCTTTCAAAAGTATCGAGTGAGAAGTGCCAATTATGAATAAATGGGTCAAATCATGTTAAGTTTCATTATGAAAACAATAAAAACTCTATTATGGCAAAAGTAATAATCAGGAACAGTGAGAGGATTAGTGGAGCGACTCCATTAAGATAAACATAACAGCTACAACTCTTCTTAGGAGAATTCTACATTTCCAAACACTGATCAGATTGTTAATATGACTATATTAGGGTCAATTGTGTTGTACAAAAAAAACCAATGAGAAACTACGTTATGCATATATAAGTCCCATAACCGATGGGAAGGAAGGAGACGCAAGAAAAATGAGAACTTTTAGTAAAGAAACATGCGGTGATGTTCTACAAAGGTGTTGATGAAAAAATACAATGACCCTTTGTGAGGTCTTTCTAATATCTTAAAGCAAAGAATTTTCTTACTAAGGGTAAGGCAACACATAGGGTTAATAAGCGTAAAGCGAAAAAGGAACTTTCTTCTAGGAACAATACATAAATAATAAGTTATTGGGTTAAGGGGAGATAGTAATGCATACTGTGATGCTAAGATGTCCATTAGATCGATATTTGCCTCTAAATATTCATATACAATCAACTTCGATAGGACCTACTGTCGTTAGTTTAGTTATAACTTAAATAGTTGAAATCATAATATGTTGTTATCTACATTAAAATTGATTGTTAATATATAAGAATCAAATTTGAACCTTAAAAAATTAGTTAAGCAATGTATTAAATATAAATTAAAATGAGAATGAGTACTATAGTAGAAACTTACATTGGGCTGTAAAGAATGGATCTTGGCACTCTGAGCAGTTATCCACTAATTCGTTATGTTCGTTTGAATATGGGTCTTATGTTCACTTTTCAATATCTTGGGAACCTGAGGCCATGGCCTTAAATTTGCTTTGATGTCTCTCCTCTGTGTACTGATTACTTTACACTTCTATCAGAATAACGTAGGTTGGAGAATCTAACATAGTGATTGTCAGTTATAAATAAGTTTGCCTGAATCTTGAACACCTTCTAGCATTTTAACTTCTAACTCATGATTCTCATTGATGAGTTGCTGATGTTGTTGCTCGTGCAGTTGAGAACGCGATCTACTTAGACTCTGCTCCCCTGAAAACGAAGTATCTTATTATAAGAAAGAAAAAAATTATTCCATCATCCAAGTTAATTCAATTTTTTATATAACTTTCTCATCCATAATTCTACAGTCATGAATGTTCCTAAAATCAAAACAGAATTTTCCTACTTAGTAACACCACTTGCAATAGTTTGATCATAAACAAAAGTTACACAAAACTCCAATTGCCTTGAAGTATATTTGACTTCAAAATCTATCAACGTAATCCTATCTGACATACAACTGCTTACTCGCTGCTAATATTTTAAATCATTAGACCATAGTTGGCTAGCTATGGAGTGGGTATGCCTTTAGTTGTAGGCATAAAACTCTTATAAAAGCATACGAGCTAGAACTGGTCACTCTTCTAATTTCATATATGTCACATTTTGCATATCATTTAAGCAATCTTAGGACCCTTGAATTGTGTTTAGTCGGGAATACCTTTTTTTAAAGTACGTCATAGCCACAATTAACAAATTTCACAATCTCACCTCTCATGTAACTTTCACATGACAACTAAATCCAAAAAAAAAAAAAAGAACATATTAAAGAGGGTGACAATACCCACATATAAAGTTCTTTTTCCAGAACCATAAATTATGTCTACTACATTAATAATTCATGCAAGCGATAGTTTCATACAGTATAAAGTTAATACCATAAATAGGAAACAAAGTGTTAAGATACAGACATGATATCCCATTAGAATACAACCATGGATATCCATCTTTCACGTTTACATATAAGCATAATAAAGCACCGCTTTAATCTTTGATGTAATGTTTACAGTTAAGAATAATTTGGTTTTAATTTTATTTAATGGTTCACTGATTGAGGCCGAATACATATAATATGTTAGCAAACGCTCGCCGTCTCCCAACATACAAATCATTCTAACTGGTTAGTCCACCCATTTCACTACCTCTAATAAATTACATGTTTGAGACATTAGATGGTTACCTTGTTTTCACACAAGGTTCCATGGATAGCTCGTAGGTGATCATACCGATGATTCTCGGTTGAGGTGGGTCAGCTGGGCCGGGCGAACCTGTTTATGTGTATCATTTGTCTATTAACGCGACATATATATCATGTAAGTCAAGTTATATTGTCACAAGCAAGTTTGATTCTTATATAGAGAACTTTAATGAGTTTATAGAAGCAACTATTGTCTATGTAGTTATCGATGTATTATTATCCAAAACACTAAAAATACCATTTAATTTCACCTTGAAAGTGATGTAACTCTCATTCCTACATAAGCAATTACTTTGGAACTAAATGCAGTTATTTTTCTTTTAACCTTGTTTGGTGAGTGTGCCTTTAGTCTTACCTCCATCTTGAAGTATTAAGTTGTTTATCTTCTCGTACCCGTCTTCGTGCCGGTGACGACTTTTCCTTGCATGTGACTATTAGATAATGACAATATAATCATTTAACTAAGAAAACCAAATTAAATCTAAGAATAATAATATATTTAAAAATATGATAAGAAAAACTAACATGTAAACTCAGTTTTTGAAAAGTGCATTACTGTAAACTTGTCTATGTTTGCATCTGAAATTGTTTGCACATCAAGGTGGAATGACTCAATATACGAAGAAAAAAAAATAAGATACTAAGCACATATCATAAAGCTTGACTCTGTAACCCGACCAATCATAGATAATTAATTTGCAAAATTGGCATTACTTCTAGACAATAACACTAATCTAACCAAAACCTTAACTATGTTTTAATCAAAGTTCATCAACTGAAACACAAAAACCACGCACTTAATATTGTAACCCAAACACTAAGTGATTGAAGAATCATCAAATTAATCATCAACTGAAACGCAAAAACCACACAATCTAATTAAAAAAAAAAGAAAAAAAAAAGAAAAAGAGAAAAACCATAGATCAATAATTCGAAGATTAATATACCTTGAATTCATTGAAAACCATACCTTTAGTTAATCAAAGAACGGCCATTTAGCGATGTTGATTTACGATTTTTTCAGTCTTTGTAGGTTTTTTTTATTGGATTTCTCTAGGGTTGGTTTTTTTTTTTTTTTTTTTTTTTTTGCAGATGAATTTGAACATTTGCTTATGTGATTTTCGATGATCAAGTTTAGAGATAGAATTTTATGGATCAACTGTTGAAGAATAGGGGATAATATTTTTTTGTAAAGGATACGATTCCAGTGATTTTGGGTTTTAGGTTGTTCAATTATTTGGATCAATTTGCAAGTTCCAATCAGTGATTTGGTGTTTTTTTTTTGGCGAAAGAATGAATGTGTTAGGTTACTTTGATGGGATCCTCCGCACCTTTAGCACCAACCTCCTCATAATCTTTTTCCAAAGGCGCAAGATCTTCACGAGCTTCTGAAAACTTACATTCCTCCATGCCTTCACCAATGTACCAATGAACGAAGGCCCTCTTTGCATACATAAGATCAAACTTTTGGTCAATACGTGAGAAGACCTCTGTGACTGATGTGTTGTTGTTGATCATGCAAACCGCTCGTTGAACCTTTGCAAGATCTCCCCCTCGTACAACTGTTGGTGTGGCCGGTAATTGATACCACACTTGAAACCAGTTGGCACCTGTTATCGAACCAATATGAGAATATCAAATTTTCAAACTTATCAGGCTGAATCAAAATTATTAATTCATGGCGGTCTTATAAGTTGTCATGGGCCCTAACAACAAAAATTTCCACCCATGTACTTGTTAATGGTTCGATTCGGGTTATTTCATCTCTAACGGGCAAAACTAATAAATATTAGCCACAAAGGAAACGGTCAAAAGTTGCCAAAAGTATTTGTTAGTCTAAATTAATTGTCAATAACTGACACATTATCTATATGTATAAGATTATAAACATTTAAGAGAAAAGTAGTGCAAACAGATCCATTTCAGCCTGCAACGTATACTACATGTATGACCCAACACCCAACCCGACCCGGCAGTTCCATTTTGCCATATCTAGATTCTATCACGGTTTCTTACCAATCAACATATTGCACAGTAAGCTTGGTTTTGATTGTGGCAACATCAGCATTGCTATCTTTAGAAACGACATCTCCACGATACATCAAGCAACAGGCCATGTACTTCCCATGCCTAGATTGACGACACGTATCTCTTTCTAGATTATTCTTGGCAACGGTATTTATCAACAAAATCAAAAACTTCATTTATCAACAAAACCATCATCTCCGACGCCGATGCCCAAGCGCCGCAGCAAACATGGCACATCGTGGTTTTTATAGAAATCAGAAAATCAAACGACAACAACAAAAACTGGTTACCAAAGATGATGATGATGATTCATATGACTTTTCTACAAAATCAAAATCAAAATCAAAATCGACAAAGATGATGCGGAAGGCCAAGGACCGCATCGAACGACGAGATCTGTTTGATGCTGTGAACACCAAAGATGAGGATGTCATAATACGACGACTAGAAAGACGGCCTAGGGTTGAGTACACGGAACAGGTAAAAGGTTTTCATGTTTACCAAATCATAATAGCGTGCAGTGGGTTGGAATTGGAGTGTTCTTTCTCGTTAGATTAAGATTAACTTTATGCTAATCTTTTCTTTGTCGAAACAGGCTGCGCTTATTCAGAATATCGATGATTGTGAAGAGCTTTCCAAAATTGCTCGATCCTCACTTGGTCCTCGTGGTAAACTACTTTTTGTAATTAGTAACCTTATATTAGCCCTCAGAGCTTATGTACAGTTTATCATATCATAATATATAATAAACTGGTACAAGCCCAAAATAAGCCGGAGCTTATGAAATATAAGTAGTTGTTGACTTGTAATACTTTCATGCAAGATATCGGGTAAAAATTCTAGGTAATAACTAGTCATTTTTGAAAGTGGAGGGTCATATTAAAACATATTTCAAGTATGTAGAAAAACAAATTGAATATAAGGAGTCACAAAACATCAGAGATGGATATTATTTACATGCATATAATTATCTGTTAATTTACGTGTAAGGAGTTTAAAGATGTTGAAGCATTAGACAGAACAAAGTTAAATGGATAAACATTTTGTAATCTGTAAAATATATATGTTCCATTAGTTTTTGATCTTGTTCTTATAATGTTAGGTTCGTATCAGCTTGTTTTCAAGCTATTTCTGAACGAGCTTGTGGTTCAGCTTCCCGCACCCAAGGTGTTGGTACTAGCAGCGAAAGAACAGCTGAAGAAATTTGGTGATGGAGCCGTCCTAGTGGTTTCAATTGCAGGGCAACATCTCGAGGGGGCCAAAAAGCTTATCAAGAAGATGGGACTGAATCCCAGTCAAATCATTAATGGTTACAAGAAAGCAAATAACAAGGTAGTTTGTTCAACTATATATATATATATATATATATATATATATATATATATATATATATATATATATATATATATATATATATATATATATATATTATATATATATATATATATAGGGGAGGGTTAATGTGAGATCAATTAATCTTAAAGTTGTAAAAATAAGATCTAGTCTAAAAAACCACTAAAACCAATTATAAATAACCATGTTAGTAATAATACACAAAAAATAAAATATTAGTACGAATTAACATTTTAACAACTAATAACCAACTGATACATGAGTTTGAATTAGTGATACACAATTATAAATTTACATGTTGAATCAAAGTGTATCAGCTTAACCTGATACATATTACATGTCAAATCAAAGTGTATCACCTTGGTTTCATCAATTTTAAAAAGAAAACCATAAGAACTTTAACAATTTTGATTGTAATTAATAAAAAAATTAATTTTATTTTAACGAGAGTATCACTTGTCAAATTTTAGTTGGATCTCATTTTAACAACTTTAAGCTTGATCTTATTTGATCCTAACTCTATATAGGGACATATATATATATATATATATATATATATATATATATATATATATATATATATATATATATATATATATATATATATATATATATATATATATATATATATATATATATATATATATATATATATATATATATATACTGAGAGATATTATAAATTTAAACAAGGCTCCAAACTTGGAGCTCAGAAAGAATAAAGATAGCTGTACATAACCATACTAAACGAAAACCATAACCAAGAGCCCACTAAAAATATCTGTAAGCCATCAATGTTTTGATAGATAGTATCAGCAGCTGATAATCCTTGCATTTTACATAAAAGTTAACTTAATTAATGGAACCAAATACATACATGTTATACATTATACCTTACATAACTTTTGGATCCGGAATTCACATATTAAGTTGCTCGTGTTTGCTAAAGTATTGACCCGAACTTATACTCTTTGTTTGTTTACAGCTGGGTGAGATTTTAGAAGCTTTAGTCCAGGAGGGTTCCGAGACCATGGATGTGAGGAATAAAGACCAAGTCATTCTACGTATGAATGCTCCTGTTTCCAGTAAACTATACTTTAGGGAGCATATCTTGTGTCCTCTTATTGCAGAGGTACATCTCTTTTTCTTCTTGTCAAAAAGTTATCCTTAGGTCAAAACTCGAACTGTGTTGTTAATATTTGAATAATTTGATTATTGCAGGCATGCATTCAAGTTTGCCCAAAGAACCCTGTAAACTTTAATGTCGAAAACGTGAGAGTCACTAGGCTTTTTGTAGAAATAATCAGACCAACAGCAGAAACACAAGTAACTCTTTATTCAACCAAGGTCCAAAGTGGTCGGCACAGATTAGACCGACTAACAATACACAATGTTTACAAGATCAGGTTATTATCAATCAAGACAATAACCAAAACGATTACAATACAAAATAAGAGAGAATAAGATTGCACACCAAACTGTGAGCACTCAGATTAAGACTAACAAGACACAAGACTGAATCAATATCAATGATCAGTCAAACAATTACCAGACCCCCTCAATAAGACACCAAGCTTTTAGAGCATATATTGAGGAAGATAAAAATGACCGTTATTTGTGTTGATCGAAAGAGATGATAGATCTATCCGTTATATGTTTTGAGAATGAGAGAGAAGCAGCATATATAGCCCAGCTCAATAGCCTTTGCACACAAGACAACTACAGCCCTTGATCTTCTATTAATGACAAACTGGCCCCTTCATATTTTAACACTCCCCCTCAAGTTGAATGGCTGGATTTCCAAAGTTCAACTTGAATTGAATTCTTCCTTCTTGCGGGCTGAAAATGAAGAACCCGTCTTTCCTTCATGCGGTGAAAAATAATGATGAGAGCAGATCATCGGACCTCCCAGCATACTTCTGAATCCATGAGAGACCCTGAAACCAATCAGAATCCCTCAATCCATCACAATACACTAGAAGACCAATGATCTCAAACCTCATAATAACCAATATATCACAGCCCATGATGACCATCAGAGATAAGAGATAACAGGAACAGCTTCAAGGATAGGGCTTAAACAGGCAGGAACAAAGGAGACAACATCTTTGGTAAAAAGAATCACCCATCAACTCCAAGCCAAGGGGTGATGGGTCAAATGAATAAGCTTCTGAGCCAGCGAAATCTTTAAGATCCAGAGAATGAGAGCTTGTCACTTAAGCCCCTGCACAAACACAAACAACATATAGAGAAACAAGGTTAAAGTGTTAGAGTTGGGAATGTTTCTGTTATGACAGAAACAGTCCCTGAAAGTTTGGATGTTAAAATTAACACCCTCCCTCAAACTTACACACCAAACATGACCAACACACCCAGCTGATCATGCACACCAGTAAGAACAACAACCAACAAGATTGATTCCACAAGGATCAGTTCAACAATAATACAACACGACTGAAAAAACCAGTCGAATGGTACTTCCAGAAACAGAAGACCAGCCTTTCATCTTTCCATAAACTTCAAACATAGCTTAACCTCCAAAACAATATAATTTCAACACCCCCTCCTTAACTCCAGCCTGGAACAACATCAACCATTCCCAGATTTGAAAGCAGCTTATAAAGCTTAAAAACTTCTTAAACTTTTGGTCAAAAAAAAAACACAGCAGTTTGATTTTTCATAAAAGATTTTCTTTGTTTCAACAACACTAGAAATAATTTAAAGAACTCTTTTATAACCAAGGGGACACAACCTGGAACCAGCAACCTGAACTTAGAACAACCATAGAGCAACGCTGATCTTAATCAGCAGCAACCAAGAACAAAAAACCAGCTGATCCAAATCAGCAGCAGTGTAACAACAACCTGCTCATAAGCAGGAAGAAATAGAACCAGCTGAAGAAACAACTGATCCAGAAATGTTCTCAACCAGAAACACACTTGATCTCAATCAAGTAAAAATACCACAGAAACAGTAGCAACTGTACCAAGGTGTAATGCTGATTATAATCAGCAATAACCAAGAAAAAAATGCAAGCTGATACAAATCAGCAGCCATAAAAGACTAAGAATGCCCAAATACATAGAGAGGCTGCCATAAAGGCTAAGAATGCCCATAAAAAAGACCAACCACCTTCAATATTGAGAGTGGTGAAAGAAAGCAGCTCACACAAGAGACTGCAAAAGATTGAACTCCAGAGTCAATCTATACAAGATACAACCAGATTCCACAACTGGATGTTTAACAACAATACACCAACAAGGAGTCATGTGAGAATGAATCACAAGATCAGTCCATGGGAAGAAAAAGAGAGCAGCTCATGATAGCTGCAGATGATGAGTAGTCATACCATCACCATATAAGACCACTAGCCAACTCTTTTGAGAGTGAGGCATCGATAACTTGTAGGATGATAGTACAACTACACACAAGAACCGATCAAAATCCGTTAATACAATAACCAGTCCAACAAAGAACTAGACAAGACACAACCCAACCCTTACAACCAGATGGGTTGGTTTAACATGGGCCACCATTCAAGAGAGAACCCAACAACATTCCAAGAGAACTTCAACAAATGAAGTTCATATACCAAAGCTATGCCAAGACAACACAGCAAACAACGTAGGCAAGGGGTCATCAATCCCCAAGACCCACAAGACCACGTAGCAAGGGGTCATCAATCCCCAAGACTACAAAGATGTTGAGCACATATCAGCAAATAACAGCCAAAAACAGCAATAAAAACAAGACAATGTTTTTTTTTTTTTTTTTTTTTTTTTTTTTTGAGTTAAGCATAAGTTATTTCCAGTTTCTAAGACCTCAATGCCAAAAAGATATTTCAGTTTGTCAAGAACCTTAATCATGAACTTACAACCTCTTTTGTCATGAGCATCATAATATCCATGAGGCAAAGACATATAGACAGTCCCATTCAGATCACCATATAAGGAAGCATTATTAACATCTAGTTGAGATAAAGTCCAATAATTTTGAACAACAAGGTTGATTAGGCATTTAAGAGTCACAATCTTAACAATAGGAGAAAGGGTTTCATCAAAGACAACTCCCTCCCATTGATTGAAACCCAGAGTAACAAGCCTTGCCTTAAATCTATTCACATCTCCATCAGACTTATTTTTGATCTTAAGAACCCATTTACCACCAATGGCTTTCCTCCCAGCAGGAAGCTTAACAATCACAAAGGTATCCCAAAAGCTTCTAAGATCAGAATGTTTATTAAGAACAGAAGCAAGGCAAAAAATTTCTTTTGTTAAGTTGGAATAGGTAACATATTTTTCTAAACCAAATTTGACTTTAGATACCTCAACAAGGCCATTCAAAATTTTTGAAAAGACAGAAGACTTAGAAGGCCAGCTAAATCCAGATTCTTAATGATTAACTTTCTGAGAATGAATGATCAAATCATTACCCTCAGAATTGTCTTTATTTACATTATCCTCAAAGGCTGCAGACTTCTCATCCTCACTGGTAGAAGCAGATGAGTCTTGAGAATGCCCCCCAAAATCCTCACTAACAGACTCAGAAGCACTGCCAAGATGAGGAGGAGAACTGCTATACCAAGGATGAGAATCAGAACTGGAAGAGACACTTCCCTCAGATGGAGTGTTAACACCCACAGATGTTGCGTTGCCATTAGTCTCACTATCACTAGAAGTATTTGTACTTCTAGGGTAAGAAGAGGCATCACCTCCATCATTGGGTGTATTTTGGCCTCTCCGTTCATCATTGGGGTGATCGGGAGTATCAATAAGGTCATCAAGAAAGTCAGAGATGAAAAAATTTAAATGATTACTGTCTTGACTAGTTTGACCTTGAGAGAAAAAAATTTGTTTAAAATAAAGAGTATTTTCAAAAAGATTTACATCTTTGGAAAAAATAACCAGTTTTTGATCAGGTCTCCACAACTTGCAGTCCTTTTTAAAATTTGAATATCCAATGAAAGCACATTTATCAGACCTACTACCAAATATATCATGATTATTGGGAATAGTAGCATAAGCAAGACATCCAACAACCCTTAGGTGCCTGAGAGAAGGATGTCTAACATATAAAAGATCATATGGAGACTTTCCATTAATCACAGAGGATGGTAACCTGTTAATCAAACAAGTAGCAGTAATAATACACCCACACCACATATTCAAGGGAAACCCTCCCAGAAGCAGAGGAGATCTAGCAACATTAAGAAGATCCATATGCTTCCTCTTAACAATGCCATTATGCAGAAGGGTATAACTACATGAAATCTGATGTAAAAAACCATTTAGATTGCAAAACTTAGTAGACCTAACAGAAGTATTAACAACATTTTTCCCTTTAAGGGGTTGACCATTTTTCTTTTTACCAAAAATAGCAGGGTATCTAAAGAGTTTAAAACAACAGACTAAGGTATGATCATTAAATTCACAATGTTCACAAACAACTGTATGACCGGAACTAGTGTATTTCCTACCATCAGTAACATTATTAATAATAGCAGTAGGATTATTAGTTCTACTAGAATTATCATGAACAGACATGAAGGCCAACAAGCACACAAAAAAGATCAAACACACAATGGGAAGAGAAGGTAGTTCCCAGACTTTCCTTGCCATTCAAGATGGTAGGACAAGGGCGCACACAAGCAATCAGAGAGTAAACCAGCAAAAAATAACAGACAAATAAGGCACAGAAAAAGAAAAAAAACACAAAAAATCAATAAGAACACCAGATAAACAACTTCAACTCCTCAATAGTGGCCTCAACCTATCCTCCAGCAGTCTAATACAAAAAAAAATAAAAAGATAGAAATTAAGAAGAATAAGAGGTGTTACAGTGCTATAAGCAGATAGATAAACCAGCAGAAACTAAGCCGGCTACCCTCTTGATTCACTTAGTCAAGAGGGCAAGCAGATTTCAAATAGTCCAGATCCAAGAACCACCGAACCAGTGCAATAAGTAGATAAGCAGCGGAAAAAGAACCAAGGAACAGGTCCCAATAATACCAGAAACCACCCGAATCAGGAACCCCCAATTCAGAAAAGTTAGGTTTTTCAGAACCAAACCCTAATTCACCAGAACTTCAGCCCAACCAGCAATTCACCCCCTAATTTTTCCAATTGAGCTTCAATAGAATCGAAACCACCAATCCAACCACGATAGATGTTCCAGAATACAAAAAAAAATTACTACCGGATAGATCAAGAACCAAAGAAAACCCCAATTTCTAGTAAACCCTAGAAATCCAAATCACCAATCGATCAATAGCAAGAGCCGTAGCTCTGGTACCATGTAGAAATAATCAGACCAACAGCAGAAACACAAGTAACTCTTTATTCAACCAAGGTCCAAAGTGGTCGGCACAGATTAGACCGACTAACAATACACAATGTTTACAAGATCAGGTTATTATCAATCAAGACAATAACCAAAACGATTACAATACAAAATAAGAGAGAATAAGATTGCACACCAAACTGTGAGCACTCAGATTAAGACTAACAAGACACAAGACTGAATCAATATCAATGATCAGTCAAACAATTACCAGACCCCCTCAATAAGACACCAAGCTTTTAGAGCATATATTGAGGAAGATAAAAATGACCGTTATTTGTGTTGATCGAAAGAGATGATAGATCTATCCGTTATATGTTTTGAGAATGAGAGAGAAGCAGCATATATAGCCCAGCTCAATAGCCTTTGCACACAAGACAACTACAGCCCTTGATCTTCTATTAATGACAAACTGGCCCCTTCATATTTTAACACTTTTGGGTGTATCTCTGGATGCCTCTAAAACCTTTAGAGGCATGGTTCTAAAAGTTGATACTGTTGTTGGGAGTATAAAGGGAATTCACGACGCACGGGTGAGTGTAATTTGTAAAGCTGGAGTTCTAGATGCTCATCTATAGTCCTTTTAGCTCTTGAATTCCACATGCACCTACGACAAATTAGATGCACAGGAACAAATATATGCTATAAATTTTATAGATAGAGCCTTATTGTGAAATCCATTTGTTGAAGCTGAAAGGGGTTATTGGTTTTATAGGTGCTTGTTATAGCTGGTGGTGTTGATACAACAGACAGTGAGCAGGTGCGTTTCTTCATTTCCAAACATGTTTTGTTGCAATCAGGCCTCATTGTTTATGAATGTGTGCTCTCAATTAGAACGAAACTCTCTATACGTTTAAATATGGGTTGGCCCCCAAGATTCAAGGAGTTACTACATATTTGTTACTATTGTTTTAAAATAAGTCCACTAAACAATAATTTGGCCCACCTTAAATTCTAAACGTGACAAATATAATATACCATGTCACATTTTTTTGGTATACCTTTATACTTATTCAATTAAAAGATCAAAACTAAATGGTTATAGTTATTTGTATTTGGACCACCGGTATATAAGAATATTAAGAGTTAAAATCCAAGTTATTTGTATTTGTTATACCCTTGTAGTTGAAAAGAGTTAAAATGGCGAACTACCATTGAATGTGAATATTAAGACCATAAATATATTCTACTTGATTCACAACAGCTTGAAGAAGCAAAGTTTGAAGATGTGATCACAGCTTCACGTGCAAAGGTCATAGTTAGTGGAGCTGGTGCAGGACAGAAGGCTCTCCAATTCTGCGACGATAACAAGTAATCATGCTCAATTGATACCTGTTTCCTAATAGCTTTTAGTATCTAAAAACCACAGCATCTTTTATTTCTATATATATACTGGTTTGAAAGTTGCATTGTTCCTTCATTTACAGGATCATGGTCTTAAAAATTGCTTCCAAGTCTGAACTTGACTGCTTTTGCCGCACAACTCAAGCTGTTGCTCTTGTAAGCACCACATATATAATATATTGCTGCATTTTTTATGGCTAATGTTAACCAACCTTTGCTAATAAATAATTGCTTTAATCTGCAGTTGAAGCTTGGGAGCACTGTAGACCCTTCTTATCTTGGACGCGTTAACTCCATTTTAGTTGAGAAGACTCACGGTGATAGGGTAAATACTGTTGGAAAACATAATCCATTAAACTTTGTTTCTCAATAAAGGCTGCATGTTTTGGACTTCTGCAATACGCATCAGCAATCACATGAACATAGCAGTCATGCAATTCGACACAGACTCAAAAGAAATCAAGATGGATCAAAAAGGAATAAAAGGGCTGCATAAACTTTCTGTCATGGGCTGAAAAATCCAACCCAATAGAAGGCAGTTAGGTTACAACGGTTATTTAGGTTTATAAACATTGCAACGTTTACTTTTATTGAAACGTTGTGACTTTACATGAAACACCGATTCATCATGTATATATAGACTAGGTTTGCTGTAAACAATTCATCAACCCTTCTCATTATCAATAATATCAGATTTATAGGGTTCATCCCAATCTTTCTTGTTTCTCTATTGTTATTTCGATTCTTATATGATTGGTTACATGTTGTTGTTTTGATCATTCGATCCTGGAATCCTCCCATACAACCTGTGGAACAAATACAACAGCTTTATTTTCTTTCTGGTTGCTCTGTTGTTTCTTTCATCTAATACCTAACGTAACCCATTCCAATATCTATTACATTTGGTTAGGTAACTGTAACAAATGAAGAAGGTGGTGTGGCGACTATTTTGCTGGGAGCAAGTACTGATATCAGATATTATGAACAACTCGAAAGGGCAGTTGTTTGCGGTGTCAATACTTACAAGGTTTCATATTAATTTGATTTGATTTTTTCTTCCCCCCCCCCACCCCCCACCCCCCACCCCCCCCCCCCCCCCCCCCCCCCCCCCCCCCGCTATGCAATTGCAATTAGGAAGTATGCTGAGAGCTTTGAACTGATAACAAAAACATTGGCTGAAAACTCTTATCTAGATGTAGAGGATATCATGAAAAATTTGAAAGCGGACCATGAAGCTGGAAAGGTCAAAGTTGGCATAGACGTGGAAGAAGGAGTTTGTAAGGATGCCTCGACCTTGAAGATATGGGATCTTTACACCACCAAGTAAGCACACACATTTCTTATATTCAAATATATATGTTATATCTACTTATCTTTCACATGGTGTAGTAGAGCTTGGTTTCTTTACACATATAATCAGGCTCTAATCAGTTTCATATCTCAAATTCAAACACTCCATTATTAGTACTAAAGTTCACGAGTAACACCAAAAGCTTGTAAAAAAACGGAAATAATATGTAACCTTGATGTATGTTTTCCATTTAAATTAAATGACAATGCTAAATCCTGGATCCCTTCGCAAACCTACCATGAGTGTGATTTTAGTTTCTAGCCTAAAGTTGTCTTACATTTTCACTTGTAGGTACCAGGCACTCCAGTATGCTGCTGATGCAGTTTGTAATGCCACTACAAGAAAAAAGGGCTATAGTGACGACAGGAAAATCGTCACTAAAGGTGGAAAAATCGTCACTAAACCAGATTAGTCACGAAAATCAAGGTCGTCACTTGTCGTCACTATAGCTCCGTCACTAAGTTAATAGTGACGAAACTGATATTTGACACTAAATTAGTGACGAACTAAAGTCGTCACTTATGGGTGTGTGACAACCCATTTCGTCACTTAATTTCATCACTACAGTGGCTAAAGTCGTCACTATTTGCTAGAATTAGTGACGAAAGAAAGGCGTCATTTTTTTGGGTGAACTTAACGTCCAATAGTGACAAAATACTTCGTCACTTTCTAAAATCCTATATCCCGATAATGCGGTACCTACAATTGTACATATGGGTATTTATAGATGCAAAAAGACATTTGTTTAATCAATAACAAGAAATTACTTGATCCATACTAATGCCAAAACATCACAGTTATTGATTTCCAACAAGAAAGGTATAAAGAGATATTGGTTCTATAAGAGAATCCTCAAGTGATAAACTATTTCTACAATTATATCATGCATTTAAACTTCTACACGTACGGATATTATCCTTCAATTACACATCATCTCATGCGTCAACATAATCTTCATAATCTTCAGACTCATCAAAATCCTCGGTCTCCTCGGTCTACTCAATCCCCTGCATAACAGATGAAGACAAGTCATACACAGGTTTACATCATATCATGGAACCTCATGACACGGGCTACTGATTATATGCAAGCATGTTTAAACTGAGGACAACATAAGGTATTAAGGACTTAAATGCAACTAAATAAACTAGAATTCACCTAATTAAGCTAATCCTAGAAGCAAATACGCACATAATCAATCAATAAGCAAAGAAGCAAAAACTGACTGCCATAGAACCAAACAGTCCCTAACCTCCTACTTTAAGCTATTCAAAAGCTGTCCTAAAGCTAATGAAAATGGCTAAGAATGATAAAATATAAAGATAAGCTGCCAATAAACTACCAAAGATATGCAACTTTGATAATCAATAGCAGTCCTAATGGGCAACTACTTGCAGGCCTAATTTTATGCTATCAAATAAACTCAAAAATGAAAAATAAGCTACAACAACTAAAGACCTATCAAATAAATTCTGTGATCAGCCCCTATATCATTCCCATTATATACACAAACAGTTATGCATATTTATACTGCTTGAAACGTATATGAGATATGAATACATACATTAGCATCAAGCACCCAAAACTGACTCTGAGCACTCTCGTAAGCAGTTTGACTATCTCCCAACATTCTTGCCATTGTTCTTCTGGCTGCCCTCAGAACCCCGACTCCTGCACTGCAGTTGCAATATATTATGTTAAGAAATATGTCCAAGTAATTCAAGTACTTTATTAAAAATATTTGAATTATAATTACAATTAAGTACTTATACAAAGATTAGTCAAATATTAAAAGATTCATACCTTCCAGCTCCAGCAATGACGATATTTTGCTTTGGGAAGTCGATCATCATCTTTTCTTGTGCTCTTACGACTCCCAGAAGACGCTGTTCCCTGAACATTAATGAGGTTAGATTATCGTAAATGTACTAAAAAACAATACTTCATGGAAAATCATCTCCAGCTTTATATAAGTGATGACGTTTACCTGTACATCATCGTTGAACATTCTGTAGGTATTTCTATATCTTTGCAGTAACGTTGATGCCCACTCGGTTTGAAAGTCTTCAAACTAAATTAAAACATACCTTATAAGCCTCTTCTTGAAAGAAGTTTTCATGAGATTTACCAGATTTTTCTGATGTAATGCACTTTATTCATTCAGTAAAAAAGCAAGTACAAACTTGCTACGATATGATCACACTCATCCCTAACAAACTGTCATCGCCATATATTCACATGTATTACAAATCATGAATAAAAGTTAACCAAAAGATGGATCCAACAATACTTGCATACCTTCCGACACTCAAATCTTGTCCTAGAAAAAGAGCTTCGGTTATAGCCACAAAAATCACAGATAAGGGGTTGAACATGGATAGATAGGTCGGACCCTTTAAATTTTTCTCAACCACCCACGAGATCAAGCAGAAAGTTGCAGCCGTTGCCAACTAACACCAGTTAACGATGTCATACGTGTTTATGTATTAATAAACTGAACATTAAATATACATTGTACGTACAGAGTACAAAATGGTAATCAGCTGCAGATTCCAACATAATTTCCAAGAACTCTTTGATCGATCAATGCATAAGCTTATGATCATTTGTTGTATTGACGGTGATCATGACGAGGTGAAATGAGAAGTTTGCCCTTGTAGAGACTCACAACAAGTGCTCCAGCCAGGCATAACAGTGCACCCGTGGTCTTCAATCTGATGACTGACACAATAACCAAGTTATCAAGAAAGAAGTTATTGTACCTCTAATTCACAATATTTAGTAAAAGATTATTGTACCTCTCAAAATATAAGGCAATAGGCACAATACATGTCACACCAACAAGTTGGCGATACACCATTAAAGCAAAACCAATTGCACCTTCGCTGAGTACATGATTGAAAGGAAATGGCCAACGACCTGAAACATGAAAAATATATCATTTCTTTGAGGAGAAAAACATGTCGAGGTAATTGGGTTACCACAGGTCGTACTTTTCTAGAAAATTACTTTTGTTGAAGGCGAATTAGTCATGTCATCTTGAATAGAATGATATTTTTTTAATCAAGTGGTCGACGCATTTGCCACCCCAACCTTTATCAGTCTAATATAGTTTCGTGTCGTGTGGGAAATTGGCACAACCTACTAAATACTAGTATAAACTTACCTGGTCTGAATTTCAGATCTCTTTGATCCATGGTTAGAATTCAACGGCTGTGATTCATGGCTAGGATTCAAGGGCTGTAACCTCAAAGATGGCTGATTACTGTTCGAATGAGCTCTTGCAAGTGATTATATATGCTGCAGATTCCAGTAATTTGAGAATTTTCAGTTAGACTATCATTTCCAAGTATTAAACGTATATCTAAAACAGTAAGAGAAATGCATAATTTTTTTATTCATATACCAATAATATCATGTATAGATACTAACCTAAAATGATGTCTATCGCAAGCTGTAAAGAATGCAACAAACCCATAAGATCATATATAGATAAGAGCCTAGACGTATGATTGTATTCATAATGAACAAGCACTCAGGTGTTTCCATCGCATATTTTTAGATGTCCAGTTTTGACTTTTTGAGTCTTTTTTCTTTAACTTTGACCTTAAATATTTTTGTTTGTATTATATGATACTTGATAAAAATTATGTCAATGAAAAGTACATTTAAAACCCAATTCATTCATATATTTTGCATCATGTATTATATATCATATATAAAAATATTTATGATCAAAGTTGATAAAACAAGACTTTGAAAATTCAAAGTGGACATTTAACATGGTGTAATAAACAAAACTCATAAATAGCATGACTAGCTAATATTGATCTTGACTTTACTAGTATTAAACTGATCCTATGAGTGCAATAAGTAGACGATGATAAGAATGGACAAGTGATTAATCAAAGAACATTAGGCTAACCGTAATATTACTTCCATTAACTTCCGCACTTATTAACTTCCGCATAAACGTTAACTCCTTCAATGCAACACTTTCCTTGACTTTTTTTGTTTTACCTAACCCCTTTTCACACAACGCCAAAACCTCACTTATTAACTTCAACGGCTCGTTTACACCTAACACATTAGTTTTTTGACAATACTAATTTACCAATACACATATAATGATTTGCTAAAGCAATATAATTCTCAGCAATCTGAAACAACACTCTTCTAGACCTATTTAACAGATTAACAGTCAACTACTTAAATCTAGAATCATCTTATTCTCTTCACGATTTGACGCATTTGTAAAAAGGAGTGAGCTCTTACCCCAAAACAAGTGAATACAATGGATCATTTATTGTCCGCAAAACAGAGTATGCATGTAAAGTGTTATTAGCTTTGCTAGACATTTTATCGAACACGTGGCATGCAATGCTTAAATATCTTATATTCTGAGCAACTAAAGTTATCAAATTCTAATCCGCTAAACCTACACATTCTAAACTCAAACCAGCAATCAAATAACCACAATTTTAGCCCTAAACCTTATCGCAATAGGTCAGAATCAAAGAGGCAATCAGCTCAACTAAACTTGTTGACTCAAATAAGTAGATGAAACACAAATAGATACGAATTATACAACAAATTCATACAAGTAACATAATATTATCGAAATTAGATGAAATAAACTCGTAATAATGAGGATTTAAAGAAAACCTCTGAGCAAATTAGGGCAAAATAGTGAATGATGAGATGCTAGCCATGGCGGAATGGAGAAGAAGGATATTTAACTGATCCGCGTGTTGTTTGTGTGAAATCAGGGGGAAGAAAATGTGCAGTGATGATAGGAATGAATGAGGGAGAACAAATTTCAAGTTATAGATCCGCGTGTGTTTTTTATTCGGATTGTAGAAAACAAGGAGATTTTATGGTTATTTTTCGTGTTTGAGTTTGTGATTCACGGTTTAGAAGAATCAAAGATTCAAAGGGTTGAACTTTGTTTTTTAGATGAAAAGATTGATATCAAAATGAAAAGGAGTGTTTCAGCGTGAGGCTCGAGAAAAAAGTACTACGGAGTAGTATTTGTGTTTAGGAATATTTGATGGGATTTAGGAATATGAATGGATGAGAGTGTTTCAGCGTGAGGCTCGAGAAAAAAGTACTAGTATTTGTGTTGGAACTCTTAACGTAAATACATGAAATATATTAAAGCTCGTTTAGACTCGCGAGCTTTTTCGAGCTTTATAAATAAAGCTCGGGTTCGGGTTCGGGCTCGGGCTCGATTATTAAATGAGCTTTAGTTTAGGCTCGAGCTCGGGCTCGAGCTCGTTTAGGCTCGGCTCGTTCGAGCTTTTTACCGATCCAATTCTGAGCTTTTCACGAGCGGCTCGGCTCGTTTCCACCCCTAGTAGAAAACTTGATAACAACTTATTTGTAGTTTAACTGAGGAATGGTTGCTTTCAAAGAGTGATTAGACTATCAAGTGCAAAGGATATTTTTTTTTTTAACAAACTTCAAAGGATATTAGATATATGACTTTTTTTTTTGTTCTTTTAGAACTTGAAAAGGAAAAAGAGAAAAATTAGAAAAATAAATTATTATTGATTTAATTGTGATAAATATATTAATCAATAAGATTACACTAAGAAAATTATTCAATTAATTGCAATAGTCAACTTAGTGACAAAACTTTTTCGTGACTAGATGAGTGACGAAAATTTTGTGACTATATATGCAAGTGACGATATATAGTGACGACAATTATATATCGTCACTAATTAGTGACGAAATATATAAGTCGTCATTAAATTTTCGTCACTATAGCCTTTTTTTTTTGTAGTGTGCCTTGAGTGTAGTTGATCAGGTACAACCTAAACCTATTATTCCTGCGATTTTCGTGTGCTTTTTAATTCTTAAATCATACTACGTAGTATCTAGTTATTACCTAGTTCGGGTGTAGTGTATACATGTGAAATCAGCTTGAGTCCTATATTGGGCATGTTACAGTCAGAAATATTATCTTTTTACTTACTACCAGCTATTTCATATACAAGTTCAATTTTGTTTGCATGGCCCGAGTAAGATGTCATATATTTGTCTTAACTCATACACAACTCTTAAGTGGCTGTTATGCGTTAGTCAAGTATGACTATCTTTAACAACTTTTGCCTTTGTGTTTACTCTTACAATAACTTTGGCTTTAAGCTGCAACTGAGTATGAGTATCACTATCTTTTTACGACTTTGGACTTTTGCCTTTATGCGTTAGTCGGGTATACAAGATATTCATAATATTTATTTATTTATTTTAAGGGGGTGTTTGTTTAAGCTTATATGTGTCAACCCGAACTTGTTAACTTCGGTGTCACTTTGTTTGTGTCGGGTCACAAATTGCCACCCATAATTGATAGTAAAGTATTTGAATTGGGAATTGAAAAAATTCAAAGTAATAGAGTCAATTTCTCTTTAGAATAAGATTACGAATTTTTGGTGCCAAAACCATATATGTTTAATTGTAACTCTTACTTGATGCCTGTTTGGTTTACAAATGCTTCTTTGTTTTTTTGTGTTATAACTTTATACTTTTTTATGCTAATCTTTTCTTTGTCGAAGCAGGATCGAAAACCTCAAAGTATGTTTGATCGTCTAATGGCCGATGTTGATATTGTCGATCAACAATCCTAGTTACTAGCACGGAACGACTACGATCTTGAAGCAACCACACACCAGCAGTTTATATATATATCGACAGAAAAGAAGAACGATGCACAAGTAAGTATCCCTAATCGACTATTGATTAGTATTGAAAAATGCGTACAATGACCCCTCCCCCCTCACCTCTTTATTATAGAGATGAGGGGGAAGAAAACCAACTCTAAACTGAGTTGTAGTCGGCTGCTACAAGGAAGAAAACCAAAAACCGAATGCTAGGACTCAACAGATCATATATGCCATATAAATAGCATGTGAACCGACCTATAATCCTACATTGACTAAAGTAACACTAAGCCCCTTATAAATTTGACTAATTTGCATACTAATCCTAACAATTTCCACCTTAGTATCATCATTAGTCAATACCGATACACAGCAACTTCAGCCTGTGCTGGAACCTCGGATAGGGGTGTGCCTTCATCCACGCACTAGTAGCAATAACCGCTACTAACATTATCTTAGCTCCTGACTCTAACGAGAGTCCCTTTAGCCAAATAGCCTCCTTTGCAGCCTCCGTAAGTGTCATATACGCCGCTTCAGTTGTTGACAAAGCCTCAATGTGCAGCATCATAGCTTCCGAGCTTCCTGCATATCCATGTATCATAAACCCGTACCTTGTGATTGATCTACCCATGACAGTGATCGATCTACCCATAGCGTAGTCAAAATCCACAAAAACCTGTACGTCTGTCTGTAATCCATGATCGAAGCTATCCAGCATACCCACATCTACAGATGCTATGTCAGGTCTCGTGCAGACCATCTGATACTCCCGGCTTCCAACCGCATATGTATATGACAACTAACCATTCTTTTCCACATCACAGTCCCTTGATAGACTACCCTCTAACGACAGTATGGAGTGTCCCTCCAACAAAGTTTGTACCAACTTTCCATTGTGAACCCTGGACTATGACCCCCTCAGAGTATTACCACTCTGATCCCTGATGATCTCCATACCAAGTATATTTCCTTTTGCTTTATCCAGCATCCCTTGGTATCCCAGATCTCAGCCTTGCATCCGCAAGAAAAAACCATACCATCTATATAGAGAAATAGATGTATGAACATACCTGGTGTATACTTCCAGTAATAGCAGTGGCTGTCGTCACTGCTTTTCCTGCAACCGTTGCTGAGCACATACACATCTGACCGAGTATCCATGTCTTCTTTCAATCCAGCCTTCCACTTGGAAATCACCTCACAAGCAACTGTATCATTGAAAGTCAATGACTCATGTGCGTATATCTTCTCCACTGCAGCAACTGCAAAAGCAGCCTCATTACTGTTTTCTCTATACTTGTATAGTTCCCGTGCTGAGTGTTGCTCCCTATCACGTGCTGAATGATAGTCTATTAAATCCTGAGTTTGTACTTCCTGTGAACCAGCTACCTGACTGACATTCCCTTGAGGGTCCACCTCAAATGTATGATCCCCAAGCGGTTCCACCTCAAACTCGACTCCCTGCAACACCTGCACTGAACCCGTACCTACACCAGAACCAATGAAAGTTTTCTTGTATTCCTCACTCTCATTGAAACCCATATTCTTGTAAAGCACTCCCTTTGAAGTAACGTCATCTAACCTCCAAAGCCGATAATCCATCATACCTTCATGGTATCCCAGGAATATGCACTTGACCTTAACCAGTTCAAGCATCCCTTGCTTATTACTAGCAAGCCAACCGAAAAACCCTAACATATCTATAGGCGTCTTGAATCCAATCGCTGATGATGGTGACCTATTCACTAGATATGTAGACCTGGTTGTATCCTCTTTGTTTATCACGTCAAAGAAAAAACCATAGAAAACCTTTGTCGATCTTCAATACAACCGAAAACCAACAAACCCTTAGATCTTCTACACCTTGTCACAAACCCGGACAATCGAAGACCCAAGAACCCTTTAACCGTCGATACCCTGCTGCTCCTTGACGTCCGCGAACCCGAACACCAAGAACCCTTGTTGTTAACTAACGAACAACAAGTAAACCCTTCTTGATCGATCCTAGATAACCAGCAAACTCCGCGACCTGAGCTCTTGATACCACTTGTTGATATTGTCGATCAACAATCCTAGTTACTAGCACGGAACGACTACGATCTTGAAGCAACAACACACCAGCAGTTTATATATATATCGACAGAAAAGAAGAACGATGCACAAGTAAGTATCCTTAATCGACTATTGATTAGTATTGAAAAATGCGTACAATGACCCCTCCCCCCTCACCTTTTTATTATAGAGATGAGGGGGAAGAAAACCAACTCTAAACTGAGTTGTAGTCGGCTGCTACAAAGAAGAAAACCAAAAACCGAATGCTAGGACTCAACAGATCATATATGCCATATAAATAGCATGTGAACCGACCTATAATCCTACATTGACTAAAGTAACACTAAGCCCCTTATAAATTTGACTAATTTGCATACTAATCCTAACAGCCGAACACCACGTTAGCGGTCAATCCTTAGGGAAACAACACGAATTGCCACCTAACGAATTACTTTCTATATTTTATGATAGCATATGGGAAAATAATCTACAACCCAAAAGAGAGGTGGAGATGCTGGCAGTTAAAATTCACCGAGATAAGCTATTTGGATTATCTCCAGATGGTAGACTATCTTCGTTTGATATTCATTAGAGTAAAGTTTGTTGGTCCATCCCAACTGACATAACACTATATCTGGATTTCTCATTTAAAAGCTCAGAGAGTAATTGCCCTTATTTTGTTGATTCCTCGAGAGTTTTCATCCATACAGAGGAAACAAAACCAGTGGTGAGTAAATACAATCTAGGGTAAATGCTACACATTACCAACATACTTTCAAATTTGTGTCGACTTGAAACACGTACTATTTTATTTAATGACTTTAACAACGTACTTTCAAATTATGTTCCAAGATAACCAATATGACCATATAGTGTTGAAGTCCTTTAATAAAATATTCCAATTATATTGGTTATCTTAGAACAAAATTTCAATCATATTTGTTATCTTGGAACAAAATTTCAATCATATTGGTTATCTTGAAACAGAATTTCAATAATATTGGTTATCTTGGAACAGAATTTGAAAATTCGTTGTTGAAGTCTTTAAATAAAATAGTACGTCTTTTAAGTCGGCACAAATTTAAAAGTACGTTGGTAATATGTAGCATTTACCCTACAATCTAATCCACTATGTTTTAGACGTGTTAATGCTTTATTTTCTTCCTTAAAAAATACTCCCTCCGTCCCAAAATAAATGTCGAGTTTGACTTTTAGAACTTTGACCTTAAATATCTTTTTTGTGTTATATAATATTTAATGAAAAATTATACCATTGAAAAATACACTTAAAACTTAATCCATTGATATATTTTGCATCAAATATCATATAACATCCACAAAAATAGTTAAGGTCAAAGTTAAACCAGTTTGACTCTAAAAAGTCAAACTGGACATTTATTTTGGGACGGAAGTAGTAATGGTTAGTTTGCAATAAAAAGGCTAATCCAAAAAAGTTTTGTAACAATAGTCGAACATGGTAATACTGATATATGTTAGTTTTAGAGTAAATTATACAGTTCTCCCCTGTGGTTTGGTCATAATAACATCGCAAGTCCCTCGACTTTCATTTTTGCATGTTCGGTCTTTATAATGAAGTTTTGTAACACTGTTCGTCCTTATCACCACCATTCGTCCTTATCACTAACAGCCGAGGGACTTGCGATGTTATTAAGGCCAAACCACAGGGACGAATGGTGTAATTGATAAAGAAGAATGATGTTACAAAATTTCATTATAATGATCGATCATGCAAAAATGAAAGTCGAGGGACTTGCGATGTTATTATGGCCAAACCTTAGGGACGAACGGTGTAATTTACTCTTAGTTTTATTCATCTTGATTTGTAACCTTTTTTCCCTATTATATACTTCCAGGGTTTTCGATATCTAAAATCAGAGGTTTGTGAAAAGCCCTTCAGACATTCCGATGAAGATCTTGTTCCATCAAGATTGGTAACTCAAATATATTTTGATCCGGTAGAGGGTTGCCGCATTAATCCTTTGACGTCATATTGTGATGAAATCCTTATTATTAGAACCGTACATGGTCAGCTAACTAGTTACAAGCAAGAAACCAACATTGTTTTATGGTACGAGAGGGTTTCTACTTTTTATATTGGGATAGTTAGTAGGGAGGAAGGTTTAAAGTTTCAAGAAGAACACAACTATACCAATTCTGCCAGCTCACAGTATGGTAGAATGTAGACAGAAGGTGTAAGGTCGCAAGAGAAAAATCATGCTCTACTCCCACCACAAGTCATAGCAAATGAGATAATTCCACAAGAAGTCGTTTGAATTCCGTAGCTATTTCTTCAGAAGCTGGTAACTCTCAAGTATTTCAAAGCTGTGTTAAACAATTAAATTATGTTTTATGCATTATGTAACTTATCTTCTTCCTTTGATTAATACTAGTACATTTGTGTGTTTTTAATTTTCTTTAATTATCCGTATTTGGTGGAATATATCTTTGTTTTCTGAAGGTTGCTGTAATGTATTGTTGGTACTTCAAACATTTGATTTTTCATTTTGGTTAAAAGAAAATTTATAGGCTATTTTTCAGATACCGATGTTCTAGTATTTTAATTAACTAGTTATAATACCCGTGCACGCATGAGTTTTTTTCTTAAACTTTTAATTAATTAATGTCTTTAACTTGTTTTTTACTTGTTATAGTAAAACTAAGAATATGATTTACGATGCAATTATAAATATTTTTATTATGGTGCAATTAGAAATATTTTTAGGTTTTATCTTTTGGTGTATAAATTTA
This sequence comes from Artemisia argyi, assembly GCA_030686995.1. NCBI lineage: Eukaryota > Viridiplantae > Streptophyta > Magnoliopsida > Asterales > Asteraceae > Artemisia > Artemisia argyi. Next base: position 176,346,768 of record CM060707.1, on the reverse strand, counting down.
GTTTATCAGTTTTATAGTCAAAACTTTGCAATATCATCATGCAAAGAAATCTCATGTCGCATAATATTCTAATTAAATAATAGAAAAGGAGGGAGCATGTCGAATTGGGGTACTTTAACAAATGTCCTATTGAATAGTTTTAAGCCTTGCATCTCCATAACCAAATCATTCGATTTTTTTTTTTTTTTTTTTTTTTTTTTTGGACAAGCAACAACATAACCACACCTTGGAAGCAAAAACTTTACATGAGTACATTCTCTTAAAAACCACACATTGCAACATGATCACCAATTATAATAGGCTCGACATTTACTCGAACTGTCAACGCACCAGAAGCACAAATCTGTAACCTCAAGCCCATGTCCTAGATCAGGTATTTCCTGCCCCCAAGTAAAGAATAAAGCTCGGAAAAGTTGTTGAAATAACCTTATTAAAAATTACAAAATTAAATGAGTATGATATCCAAATCTATATACTATAGTTCATAAGCAACTTCACATTTTCAAATTTATCTCCTTCTTCTAATCCCAATTCTCAACTCCGATACAGGCAAAACCATCCTTCTCAATTTCATCATGTTCTCGTACAACATCTTTAGTAAGGCCAAACTGTCAACTCGAATGTAAATTCTTCATCCCAAACGGGTATCCAACCATCTTTAATTACTTTGGTCTGCTTCTTGGCTTCATCAGCCGGACTCCAACCATATACATCTATCGGTTATTCACTTGCAAATATTAAAACTAGACAATTTTTGAAGTCAACTTGACCCAACCAGCCTATTTCGACCCCTAACTCGTTTCATGAAGCCTAACTTGTATGGACTTGAAGAACCATGTGTTGATTCATGAAGAATGAGTTGTCTATCCGAGTCAGACTTTGATGACTGATCTAATATGTTCGACTGAGTGAAACATGTAGCTGCTTGTAGAATCCTTTGAGAATGACTTCATATGATTACCCTCATCAGACCCGTCCCTTTGAATATTCGCATTATCTTTTGCACCCGAGTAGTGACTATTATCCGTATTTGATATTTTTATGAGATCATTAGAACCTTTTGAAGATTCAGTTAACTGGAAATTGCCATTTCTTCTAAGTCGACAAACCACCAAGCATTCCTGTATAAAAAGAGACAAATAATCAGTAAACCAATATTCATGAAACACAAACACACTCTTAACTGATTATAAAGTATTTTGTTGTTCTACGTAACATAGATTGACATATCCTTTCTTCTTAATGGTGTCACTCATACAATATTCATGCATGATCCATTTCGTCCTTTCCCCCCTAGGGACACGGCCAGTGAGGAATAATTCTATGAGGCTGGCGATGATATGGAGACTGATGCCACCGCCACTGAACTTTCTCATCAGTCTCCCTTTGATCCACTGGAGGAAGAATCAAAATCTCAGGATGCTGAACCTCAGACTTCCTCCCCAGCCAGACTGGCCAAGTATGATGATTCCGAGCCTCTCACTAAAAGAAAGCTGATGAAATTTCTGGGCAAGGCCTGTAACATCATCTACAGAGGAATCACTGATGATGTGTTCGACACGCACACTGAGGAAGCCGTTGACTACTTCAACCTCAGAGACTCAGTTGAAGCGTTTCATGACAACACCTTGGAACAACAGGCTGAAATATCCTTCTCCCTGACAACTCTTGATGGTCATCTTAGCAAGTTCAATGACACGCTTGGACAAATAACAAAAAGTGTGGCCTCAATTCAAGAGCCTGTTAAGGATGGCCCTGAGCTCAACAAGAAGCTTCTTCAGGCAGATCAAACCTACCAACAAAACTCTGCTCAATTCACTGAGCTGGTAAATGTTCTAAAGTCTGCCAATCTTCAGGGTCTTCAATCATCAATGGCCTCCATCAGTTCTTCCTTGGGATTAATGGAGAAAAATTCAAGTGCTTGGGCTAAATCTTCCAACTCCCTGGCCTGGAATCTTGGGCCACGGATGTCTGCCATTGAGTCTACTCAGGCTTCACTTGATGCCAAGGTGTCTACAATTCAGAAGGATACCTCTGACATCAAAACCGTGCTTACAAAACTTTATCAGGCGTTCAAGGGTTCTTCTGCTTCAGTGGATCCACCAACTCTTGCTCTCAATAATGTTGCGGCAATAGTTTAGGAGGAGAGAGCCACTGAAGCTCCATCTACTGGGCTTCCTGAATCTTTCACAAGTCATCCATCAGCTGTTGATGTTGCTTCAAGAGGACAACCTTCCTCTCACACTCAGGGGGAGCACATCATTGAAGCTACTCCAATCTCTTCATATCAGCCTCCTGAGACAACCACACACTCTGCAAACCAGCCGGACAAGGGCAAGGGTATTCTTACTACAGTGTCTGAACCCTCAACACCACTGGTGCGTGCCTCCTCAGAAGTTAGGCGTGATCCTGATGCACCTGTCAGGGTCCCCTATCAGATTAATGGAGTAACATACCTAATGACTGAGGAAGAAATCCAAGCTCATATGGATAAGGTTGAAATGTTGAGGCAAGTTGCATTGGAGGAACAAGCAAGCAAGGCTACCCTCATTGAGGTGGTGAATGAAGAAGCCAAAGCTATTGGGTTGAAACCTCAGGATCTTGCTGCCAGGGAAGGTGGTGAGAAGTTCAAAAAGGCTCAGGATGCTGCCATGATTGCCCTCAAGGAAAAGAGGGATGCCAAACTGAGAAAAACTGCTAAAGTTAGGCAAAAGAACATTGACAGGTATAATTGGATTATGACACAGAGGCTGAACCCGGAACCCATCACTGATGTCAAGATTCACCAGAATACCAAGCCAGCAGTTCTCAGTGTCTTTAGAGGCCAAGACAAATGACACTTTGAAGTTCATGTGCCCTTCAAATTCTCTGAGTTTGGGATCACTGAATTAGATGAGTTGGGTCCCATTATTGCTAAGAAAAGTAATGCCGTTGTCAAGAATCCGATGAAATCCCTCAGGATAAGGTATGATCAGCTGGCCAAGAAACATGAAGAACTTGGCATCCCCTCACTGCTTCCAGCATCAGTACCTGCTATCCAGGAAGCTCCAACTCAATCCTCTAGGAAGAAGAGGAAGAAGATTGAGACTGAACTTGAGATCAGTGCTCCCGGCCTAAAATCAACAGAGCCCTCTCTGAAGGAGTTAAATTTGTGAACAATTGGGTAATTGAGGAACCTGAAAGAGGTCTCTTCTTCACTGATGAGTATGGGGATCCAGCCTTCCAAAGATGGGCTGATATTGATCTAGCAGGGATCAAAGCAATGTAGGGATACTTCCTTATGGCCAATCCCATCAGGAATGAAGCTAATGCAAGGTTCTGCCATGACCTGAAGATCAAAATCCAAGAGCATCCTGACAAGCATCTACTGAGATCAAAGAGAGCAAAACTTGAAGCCCTGGGTCTGAAGTTCTGAAGCATGAGTGAATCTGCAACAACTATCTTTTATTTACTTTGTTTTGTTTAGGATTGTAATAATTATGAATAATATTGATGTTTTGTTTAACATTCAGTGTCCTAAACCTTACTTAGTAACTCTGTCAGTAGAGATAATACCTTTGCTATCTCTCACTGAAACAAGAAACACTTAGGCTATTTGTATATCCAAATAGGGGGAGACTGTTGGGTCTGATAAAACCCAAACTCCTTAATCTAGGATTTGAAGATAAAATATCCTAAGTGTTTGATAACTGTGAACACTCAGCAAGTCACTGAATGCATAGTCTTTCAGTGAGTCATCCTCAAGATGCTCAAGGCGAATCTAGGAAGAAAGGTTCACCATTCAGTGAGGCGGTTCTCAGTAAATGATACCTGAGCCAAAGAAGAAAATGATGGATTCTGTGAGCGATGACAATAGCTCACTGAGTCCCATGACTCCTCACCAACTAAGAAGACTGAGTGAACAAAGACTGAAGATACACAGACTGAAGTAAAGGCGGGATTAAGCGGAATAAGTTTGAATGGATAAGGGAAGGTCCTTATCAAGCAAAGGTCAACTTCCCCTGAAAGAGTATAAAACCAAGACATGTGTCAACACTGAAGACCAGAAAGCATCCCTGCTCTTTACTACTTATAGTCATTTATAACAGGAACAAAATACCTATGTATTTTGTCCAATATAGGCTGATGTAATCTTTGTCTTGTAGTCTTTGTCTCCTAGGTGTTTGTTAGAATCTACCTGTGTATAAATAGAGAATAAGTGGGAGAGGTAAAGATTAAGTTTGTGCACTAAATGCTTAGACATTCACACACCAAATCTTTACTCTCTCCAAAGAACAACACAATCCCTTAGATAGCTCAGTTGGATCTTAGTTGTCACTCAAACTTAGTTTGAGTTTCGTGATGAGTTTATACCATACTTGTCATTTCAATCCCAAGTGTTGTTCTGCAAATACTTGGGTATAATTCTTTTGATTAATTTCTAATAAAGAATTAAACTTTGAAAAAATCTTGTGTCTTATCTTTTACGTTTACTTCCTTTCTGTTATTAATCATTACATTGCTATATCATGGAACTCGGTTAGATTAACTTTGTAGTTAAAATTATCCAAGTGAAAGGGTCCAACAGTCTAAAAGATAAATAATATAGCTCATACGAGATTTTATTATAGGATATAAAATGCATGAAGCATGCTAGTGATTTTTAATTCTTAAAGCATATAAGAGAAGCTCTCGAGAACACTACTTGATTGTATTGAATTAATCATGTTTTTGGCATATAAGAGAAGTTCTCGAGAACACTACTTGATTGTATTGAATTAAGCATATAAGAGAAGTTCTCGAGAACAAATAAAGAATCATGTTTGCCTATGAAACTTTATAAAGAGATCTAGATTTGAATATTTTTTACGTTTCATGCAGTTTGATATATGATTGTAAGGGCAACTGAATGTATAGAAGTTGAATTTGAAACAAAAGATACATTTTGTCTTAGCTTATGATTTGAATATCTAAAGGATGAAATATGTGTGCATCATAAAAACTAAAGAAAGATGCTAACTATCCTGGATAAACGACCCTCATGTTTATGAGGTCACATGACGTGAAAAGAATCCCTTGATTTATAAAGATGATGATCACAATATCGATTTAAAAGTATGTATGAAGCATTTAAAGTTCTCTCTAGTGGTCATACATAATATAATATATCATTCACTTTGAATTGTTGGCAATGAATAAGTTGTGTAGTACGATGATGTACTTGATTATGACACACATTATATGCGAACAACATGTAGAGAATATTTATTCACGTGATTCTATCAAGACAATTCAATGTGCATTTCACTGACTCAATGATCTTAAGTGATGTGATCATCAGGGGGAGAGAAGATACAACTTGCACTCTTTTTCCCTTCACTATGGTTTTGTCCCCACAGGGTTTTCCGGCAAGGTTTTTAATGAGGCAACATCCTTGAACGTATAAAGGAATTATGTACTCTTTTTCCTTTACTAGATTTTTGTCCCCGTTGGTTTTGTCTAGTAAGATTTTAACGAGGCATAATCCTCAAATAGACATCCAGGTAGTGTTATGGATTAGGGGTGTAATCGAGTAGAGCCGAGCTCAAGCTTAACAGGGCTTGAGCTTGGCTTGAAATTTATAAGTTAGGCTTGAGCATGACTTGATAGCTTGACGAGCTTTAATCATCTAGGCTTGAGCTTGGCTTGAAAAATTCAATTAAAGCTTGAGATTGGCTTGAAAAGCTTGAATGTATATAGAAATATTGTATCTAATAGCCAAACTCCTCAATATATATATGTATAAAGTAAAACAAACTTTAACCATAATAGCCAAACTCACTAGTATTTTATACAAATGATAACACTATAACAGTCGACAGCCCAAGAAGTGTGAAGAATATATAAGGTAAAACATTTGGGTTAATTAGGTTTAAATGACCTTCTAGAATACATGTTCAATTATCTACAAAGTCGTTATAATTATGTTAATACTCAAATTGTCCCTAGTTAGATATATAAGTTTATAATGGAAAAATATTTATATTAAAGCTCAAAAAGCTTGATAGGAGCTTGAGCCGAGCTATCAAAAGCTTTAGCTTGGCTTGTTATATGTTTTGAGCTATTTTTTGGGCTAGAGCTTGATAAAAGCTTGACTCGATCGAGTCAAGCTCGAGCTCGATCTCGAGTTGCTTGATAAAAGCTTGATTTGATTGCAGCGCTATTATGGATAAACATGGAATGGATCTTCATATCTATTATTATTATTAGTAGGTATTGTATCTTTTATTTTCTATTATAAATATACCTTCTCCATTGACGGTATTATTATACAAAATCAAAACTTAATGCCCAAGCGCCGCAGCAAACATGTCATCTCGTCTTTTTTACATGGAAATCAGAAAAGCAAACGACAACAACAAATACTGGTTACCAAAGATGATGATTCATCTGACTTTTCTACAAAATCAAAATCAAAATCGACAAAGATGATGCGGAAGGCCAAGGACCGCATCAAACGACGACTGCTTGATGCTGAGAACACCAAAGATGAGGATTTCATAATAGGACTAGAAAGACGGCCTAGGGTTGAGTACACGGAACAGGTAAAAGCTTTTCATGTTTACCAAATCATAATAACGTGCAGTGGGTTAGAATTGGAGTAGAATAGTTAATTTTTTTATTAAAAAAATATCGATTTCTTTCTCGTTAGATTAAGATTAACTTTATGCTAATCTTTTCTTTGTCTAAACAGGCTCGAGACGCGCTTATTAAGAATATCGATGATTGTGAAGAGCTTTCCAAAATTGCTCGATCCTCACTTGGTCCCCGTGGTAAACTACTTTTTGTATTTAGTAACCTTCCTCAGAGACTTTTGGGCTTATGTATAGTTTATACTTTATCATATCATAATACTCCGTATAATATACTGGTATAAGCCTGAAAATCTTATGAAATATAAGTAGTTGTTGACTTGTAATACTTTCGTGCGGGATTAAATTCTAGGTTATAACTAGTCATTTTTGAAAGTGAAGGGTCATATTAAAACATATTTCAAGTACGTAGAAAAACAAGTTGGACATCTGAGATGGATATTATTTACATGCATATAATTATCTGTTAATTTACATGTAAGGAGTTTAAAGATGTTGAAGCATTAGCCAGAACAAAGTTAAATGGATAAACATTTTGTAATCTGTAAAATATATATGTTCCATTAGTTTTTGATCTTGTTCTTATAATGTTAGGTTCGCATCGGCTTGTTTTCAAGCTATTTCTGAACGAGCTTGTGGTTCAGCTTCAGCATCCCGCACCCAAGGTGTTGCTACTAGCAGCGAAACAACAGCTGAAGAAATTTGGTGATGGAGCCGTCCTAGTGGTTTCAATTGCAGGGCAACATCTCGAGGGGGCTAAAGAGCTTATCAAGATGGGACTGAATCCCCGTCAAATCATTAATGGTTACAAGAAAGCAACTAACAAGGTAGTTTGTTCAACTAAAAAATTACTGTCAATGTATATTATGTTTTACTTTTCTTTATTAGCATGCTTGTTTCAAGCTACTTTCTTGTGAGACTTATACCTCCTCCTAGTTTATTTATACGAGCATTTATATATTGCTAAGCAACTCCAAACTTGGAGCTCAGAAAGAATATAGATAGCTGTACATAACCATACTAAACGAAAACCATAACCGAGAGCCCACTAAAAATAACTGTAAGCCATCGATGTTTAATTTGATAGATATAGTATCAGCAGCTGATAATCCCCTTGCATTTTACATAAAAGTTAACTTAATTAATGGAACCAAATACATACATGTTATACATTATACCTAACACTATTTTTGGATACGGAATTCACATATTAAGTTGCTCGTGTTTGCTAAAGTATTGACCCGAACTTATACTCTTTGTTTGTTTACAGCTGGGTGAGATTTTAGAAGCTTTAGTCCACGAGGGTTCCGAGACCATGGATGTGAGGAATAAAGACCAAGTCATTCTACGTCTGAATGCTCCTGTTTCCAGTAAAATAGTATACTTAAAGGAGCATATCTTGTGTCTTATTGCAGAGGTACATCTCTTTTTCTTCTTGTCAAAAAGTTATCCTTAGGTCAAAACTCCAACTGTGTTGTTAATATTTGAATAATTTGATTGTTGCAGGCATGCACTCAAGTTTGCCCAAAGAACCCTGTAAACTTTAATGTCGATAACGTGAGAGTTGCTAGGCTTTTGGGTGTAACTCTGGGTGCCTCTAAAACCTTTAGAGGCATGGTTCTAAAAGTTGATACTGTTGCTGGGAGTATAAAGGGAATTAACGACGCAAAGGTGAGTGTAATTTGTAAAGCTGGAGTTCTAGATGCTCATCTATAGTCTTTTTAGCTCTTGAATTCCACATGCACCTACGACAAATTAGACGCACAGGAACAAATATATGCTATAAATTTTATAGATAGAGCCTTATTGTGAAATCCATTTGTTGAAGCTGAAAGGGGTTATTGGTTTTATAGGTGCTTGTTATAGCTGGTGGTGTTGATACAACAGACAGTGAGCAGGTGCGTTCCTTCATTTCCAAACATGTTTTGTTGCAATCAGGCCTCATTGTTTATGAATGTGTGCTCTCAATTAGAACGAAACTCTCTATACGTTTAAATACGGGTTGGCCACCAAGATTCAAGGAGTTACTACATATTTGTTACTATTGTTTTAAAATAAGTCCACTAAACAATAATTTGGTCCACCTTAAATTCTAAATGTGACAAATATAATATACCATGTCATATTTTTTGTGGTATACCCTTATATTTATTCAATTAAAAGATCAAAACTAAATGGTTAATAGTTATTTGTATTTGGACCACCGGTATATAAGAATATTAAGAGTTAAAATCCAAGTTATTTGTATTTGTTATACCCTTGTAGCTGAAAAGAGTTAAAATGGCGAACTACCATTGAATGTGAATATTAAGACCATAAATATATTCTACTTGATTCACAACAGCTTGAAGAAGCAAAGTTTGAACATGTGATCAAAGCTTCACGTGCAAAGGTCATAGTTAGTGGAGCTGGTGTAGGACAGAAGGCTCTCCAATTCTGCGACGATAACAAGTAATCATGCTCAATTGATATCTGTTTCCAAATAACTTTTAGTATCTCAAAACCACAGCATCTTTTATTTCTATATATATACTGGTTTGAAAGTTGTATTGTTCATTCATTTACAGGATCATGGTCTTAAAAATCGCTTCCAATTCTGAATTTGACTGTTTCTGCCGCACAACTGACGCTGTTCCTCTTGTAAGCACCACATATATAATATATTACTACATTTTTTATGGCTAATGTTAACCAACCTTTGCTAATAAACAATTATTTTAATATGCAGTTGAAGCTTGGGAGCACTGTAGACCCTAATTATCTTGGACACGTTGACTCCATTTTAGTTGAGAAGACTCGCGGTGATAGGGTAACTGTTACAAATAAAGAAGGTGGTGTGGCGACTATTTTGCTGGGGGGAACAAGTACTAATATCAGATATTATGAACAACTCGAAAGGGCAGTTGTTTGCGGTGTCAATACTTACAAGGTTTCATATTAATTTGATTTGAATCTATTCTTCCCCCCCCCCCCCCCCCCCCCCCCCCACACACACACACACACACTAATTAATGACCTTAACTCTTAACTGTTCTTGTTTCAGGCAGTATGCAGGGACAGTAGAATTGTGCCTGGAGCTGGAGCCACTGAATTCGAAATAGCCAGACAACTGAGGGTATTTGCTTGCAAAGAAACCGGGTACTGTTATATTCTATTTTTGAACCTAAAATGCGTAATATATGTTTTGGAATGATAGAAATAAATTTGAGTTTTTGATATATTAATTTGCAGATCATCATCAGATGCAATTGCGAAGTATGCTGAGAGCTTTGAACTGATCCCAAAAACATTGGCTGAGAACTCTTATCTATATGTAGAGGATATCATGAAAAATTTGAAAGCGGACCATGAAGCTGGAAAGGTCAAAGTTGGCATAGACGTGGAAGGAGGAGTTTGTAAGGATGCCTCGACCTTGAAGATATGGGATCTTTACACCACCAAGTAAGCACACGCATTTCTTATATTTAAATATATATGTTATATCTACTTATCTTTCACATGGTGTAGTAGAGCTTGGTTTCTTTACACATATAATCATTTATCTCAAATTCAAACACTCCATTGTTAGTACTAAAGTTCACGAGTAACACCAAAAGCTTGTAAAAAAAAACGGAAATAATATGTAACCTTGATGTATGTTTTCCATTTAAATTAAATGACAATGCTAAATCCTGGATCCCTTCGCAAACCTACCATGAGTGCGATTTTAGTTTCTAGCCTAAAGTTGTCTTACATTTTCACTTGTAGGTATCAGGCGCTCCAGTATGCTGCTGATGCAGTTTGTAATGCCTTGAGTGTAGTTGATCAGGTACGACTATCTTTAACAACTTTTGTCTTTGTGTTTACTCTTACTATAACTTTGGCTTTAAGCTGCAACTGAGTATGAGTATCACTATCTTTTTACGACTTTGGACTTTTGCCTTTATGCGTTAGTCGGGTAATACAAGATATTCATAATATTTATTTATTTATTTTAAGGGGGTGTTTGTTTAAGCTTATATGTGTCAACCCGAACTTGTTAACTTCGGTGTCACTTTGTTTGTGTCGGGTCACAAATTGCCACCCATAATTGATAGTAAAGTACTTGAATTGGGAATTGAAAAAATTCAAAGTAATGGAGTAAATTTCTGTTTAGAATAAGATTATGGATTTTTGGTACCAAAACCATATATGTTTAATTGTAAATCTTTTCTTTGTCGAAGCAGGATCGAGAACCTCAAAGTATGTTTGATCGTCTAATAGCCGAACACAACGTTAGCGGTCAATCCTTAGGGCTACAACATGAATTGCCACCTAAAGAATTAGTTTCTATATTTTATGATAGCATATGGGCAAATAATCTACAACCCAAAAGAGAGGTGGAGATGCTGGCAGTTAAAATTCACGGAGATAAGCTATTTGGGTTATCTCCTGATGGTAGACTATCTTCGTTTGATATTCGTTCGAGTAAAGTTTGTTGGTCCATCCCAACTGACATAGCACTATATCTGGATTTCTCATTTAGAAGCTCAGAGAGTAATTGCTCTTATTTTGTTGATTCCTCGAGAGTTTTCATCAATACAGAGGAAACAAAACCAGTGGTGAGCAAATACAATCTAATCCACTATGTTTTAGACGTGTTAATGCTTTATTTTCTTCCTTAAAAAATACTCCATCCGTCCCAAAATAAATGTCCAGTTTGACTAAAAATCAAACTGGTTCAACTTTGACATTAAATTATTTTTTTTTGTGTTATATAATTTTTGATGAAAAATTATACTATTAAAAAATACACTTAAAACTTCATCCATTGATATATTTTGCATCAAATATTATATAACATCCACAAAAATGGTTAAGGTAGTTCGACTCTAAAAAGTCAAAAATCTTAGTTTTATTCATCTTGATTTGTAACCTTTTTTCCTTATTATATACTTTCAGGGTTTTCGATATAAAAAATCTGAGGTTTGTGAAAACCGCTACGGATATTTTGATGAAGAACTCACTCCATCAAGACTGGTAACTCAAATGTATTTTGATCCGGTAGAGGGTTGCCGCATTAATCCTTTGATGTCATATTGTGATGAAATCCTTATTATTAGAACCGTACATGGTCAGCTAACTAGTTACAAGCAAGAAACCACCATTGTTTTATGGTACCAGAGGGTTGCTACTTTTTATATTTGGATAGTTAGTAGGGAGGAAGGTTTAAAGTTTCAAAAAGAACAACTGCTACTACACCAATCCCGCTAGCTCACAGCATGGTAGAATGTAGACAGAAGGTGTAAGGTCGCAAGAGAAAAATCATGCTCTACTCCCACCACTAGTCATAAGAAATGAGAAAAATCATAGCTATTTATTGAGAAGCTGGTAACTCGCAAGTATTTCAAAGCTGTGTTAAACAATTAAATTCTGTTTTATGCATTATGTAACTTATCTTCTTCCTTTGATTAATACTAGTACATTTGTGTGTTTTTAATTTTCTTTAATCAAGTTTGTAGAGGCACTTTATTTTGCATACTCTTATTTTGGTGCATACCAATGGACAAATCCCCACCATCCATTTAGTTTGATCTAATGGTGGAGATTAACCTAAGATTAAATGGGGAAACATAAGTCCATGTTTTTTTTTTTTCCTTTTTCTTTTTTCTTTTTGTCTTTTTTTATTATTCATTTTTTTTGTTTTGTTTTTTTTTAACGTTTCAAGGTTTTTTTTTTGTTTCTTTTCTTTTTTTTTTGTTTTCTTTTTGTTTCTTTTATTTGTGTCCTTTTTTTTTTTTTTTTGTTTGTTTCTAATTCACGTTCTTTTTTGTAATAAACGTTTTTTACGTTTTTTTCGTTTTCATACATTTTCGTCTGTTTTTACGTTTTCGTTCGTTTTCATACGTTTTTGTCTGTTTTCGTACGTTTTCGCCCGTTTTCATATATGTTTGCCCGTTTTTGTCCGTTTTCATACGTTTTTGTCCGTTTTCATACGTTTTCGTCCGCTTTCTTACGTTTCGCCCGTTCACGTCTGTTTTCATACGTTTTCATATGTTTTCTTACATTTTCGTTCGTTTTCATACGTTTTTGTTCGTTTTAATACATTTTCGTCCATTTTCTTTCGTTTTCGTCCATTTTTCATACCTCTTCATCCGTTTTCAGACGTGTTTTTACGCTTTCATACGTTTTCGTCCGTTTTCATACATATTCGTCCATTTTCTTATGTTTTCGTCCGTTTTCATCCGTTTTCTTTCGTTTTCGTCCATTTTTCAAACGTTTTTGTCCTTTTCATACATATTTTTACACTTTCATACGTTTTCTTCCGTTTTCATACATTTTCGTTCATTTTCTTACGTTTTCATCCATTTTTTCATTCGTTTTCGTCCGTTTTTAAATGTTTTTGGCAATTTTCATACGTTTTCATATGTTTCTAAATATCACAAGTGATATTCTGAATATCACAAATTATATTATAAATATCACAAGTGATGTTCTGTGATATTCTAAATATCACAAGTTATACTCTGAATATCAAAGTGATATTCTGAATATCACAAGTGATTTTCTGTGATATGCAGAATATCACAAGTGATACTATGAGTACCACAAATGATATTCCGGATATCATAAGTAATATTTTGTGATATTCAGAGTATCACAAGTGATATTCTGAATATCATAAGTGATTTTCTGAATTTGACAAGTGATATTCAACAAATGTTTTGTAACATGAAAATTGTAAGTGATATTAAGAAAATCACAAGTGATAGATATTCAGAAAATCACAAGTGATGTTTAAAATATCACCATTGATATTCAGAAAAACACAAGTGATATTCTGAATATCAATTGTGATATTCAGAAACGTATAAAAACGGACTAAAAAGTAAAAAAAATTTGACTAATACATATGAAAACGGACGATAACATAAGAAAATCACAAGTGCTATTTAGAATATCATAAGTGATATTAAGAAAATCACAAATATTCAAAAAAAAAAAAAGACTAATACCGAAAAAGGTTATGGAGTTCTTGGCATTTTTCGTGTTGTTTCTGAGTTTAATGCTGAGTATATAATGAAGATCATTATTGGATTTTACACCAAGGTATTAATTACGTATTTTTTATGTACAAGATGGTTTTTGTGCCTTTCACTGTAATAGACAAACACAATAAATGTTTCTGCTGATGGTATATGTGCAGTATCACTAGTGATATGTTTGATATCTATGTAGTATCACTAGTGATATGTTTGATATATGTGTAGTATCACCAGTGATATGTTTGATATATGTGTAGTATCACTAGTGATATGTTTTATATATGTGTAGTATCACCAGTGATATGTTTGATATATGTGTAGTATCACCATTGATATGTTTGATAATCTGTTTCTTATTGTTGTAATTACTGATAAGCTGTCTATGATACTGGACTTCTTTTGTAGACAACCTGAGAGAGCTAAAGTCAAAAGTTGAGACTGATTTGCCAAGTCTTCCACCCTGAAAAGTTTGTGATATTGTTCAAGATTTTATGGGTATAAAGAATCTTCTTAAAGGACATAAGAATGACCGTATTAAGGGTGGACGTGAAAAAGCTATTGAGAAAAGTAAGAACCAAAAGAAGGGTTGTAATATTTGTAGTTTCACTGATCATAAGACATACTTGCCCAAACAAGGGAAAAGTTTCACCATCATACCATCTTTTCTACTACCTTGGATTTGTTTTGAGTGGTATTTAGTTTAATATGGTAATGTGAAAAGTGAAAAGTGTCATACATGTAGTATCACCAGTAATATATCACAAAATATTACTTATGATATCCGGAATATCATTTGTGGTACTCATAATATCACTTGTGATATTCTGCATATTCAGAAAATCACTTGTGATATTCAAAAAATCACTTGTGATATTCTAAATATCACAGAATATCACTTGTGATATTCTGAATATCACAGAATATCACTTGTGATATTCAGAAAATAATTTGTGACATTCAGAAAATAATTTGTGATATTTAGAATATCACAGAATATCACTTGTGATATTCAGAATATAATTTGTGATATTCAGAATATCACTTGTGACATTTAGAAACATATGAAAACGTCTAAAAATTGCCAAAAATATTTAAAAACGGACGAAAACGAATGAAAAAGGGACGAAAACGAATGAAAAAAACGGACGAAAATGAACGAAAATGTATGAAAACAGAAGAATACGTATGAAAGTGTAATAACATGTATGAAAAGGACAAAAACATTTGAAAAATGGATGAAAACGAAAGAAAACGGATGAAAACGAATGAGAACGTATGAAAACGAACGAAAACGGACGAATATGTATGAAAACGTAAGAAACGGACTAAATATGTATGAAAAGGAATGAAAACGTATGAATACGAACGAAAACGTAAGAAAACGGACGAATATGTATGAAAACGAACGAAAACGTATGAAAGTGTAAAAGCACGTCTGAAAACGGACGAAGACGTATGAAAAATGGACGAAAACGAAAGAAAACGGACGAAAACGTATTTAAATGAACGAAAACTGACGAAAACGTATGAAAACGAACGAAAATGTAAGACAACATATGAAAACGTATGAAAACAGACGTTAACGGGCGAAAACGTAAGAAAGCGGACGAAAACGTATGAAAACGGACGAAAATGTAAGAAAACGGGCGAAAACCTACGAAAACAGACAAAAACGTATGAAAATGAACAAAAACGTATGAAAACAGACGAAAATGTATGAAAGTGAAAAAAACGTTTATTAGAAAAAAGAACTTGAATTAGAAAAAAAGAAAAAAAAAAAGAAAAAGAAAAAGAAAAGAAAAAAGAAAGAAAAAAGAAAGAAAAAAAAAAAGAAAAAAGAAAGAAAAAAAATCGTGAAAAAAAGGACACCAAAAAAAGAAACAAAAAAAAAACAAAAATCCCATGAACGTGGAAAAAAAGAAATAATAAAAAAGAAAAAAAAAAGAAAGAAAAAAAATGAATAATAAAAAAGACAAAGAAAAAGGAAAGAAAAAAAACATGGACTTATGTTTCCCCATTTAATCTTAGGTTAATCCCCACCATTAGATCAAACTAGATGGATGGTGGGGATTTGTCCATTGGTATGCACCAAAATAAGAGTATGCATTTGAATTTTCCTCCAAGTTTGTATCCGTATTTGGTGGAATATATCTTTGTTTTCTGAAGGTTGCTGTTGTAATGTATTGTTGGTACTTCAAACATTTGATTTGTCATTTTGGTATCTGGGAATAAACTTATAGAAGAAAAATTGTAGGCTATTTTTCAGATACCGATGTTCTAGTATTTTACTTGACTAGTTATACTACCCGTGTACGCACGGGGTTTTCTTTCTTAAACTTTTAATTAATCAATGTCTTTAACTGGTTTTACTTGTTATATTATAACTAAGAATATGATTTATGATGCAATTATAAATATTTTTAGTATGATGCAATTGTAAATATTTTTATGTTTTAGTTTACTAGTTATAATACCTGTGCACGCACAGGGTTTTTAAAATTTCGTTTTCATTATGTATTATTATCGATTAAAAAATGAATCACAAAGAGGTTAACACATAAATCATAAGTATAGAAGAATGGTTGTATCTTACATCCGTGACTACCAACTCAATAACATTATCGCAGTATAGTAACGTAATAACCTGATTAAAAACCATATATTCTTGCTTAATAATTATCATGTACATACTTTAATTCCTTAATGGCCAACTATTACGTTTTCTTTTTGTTCTTTTTTTTATGAAACATCACGTCAATGAATAAAGTTAGGCTATCATCTACGTAGTATTTCTTTTTTTTTTATTTAGGAGGTGATTGTTATCAAACAAGGATTGTGATGAGTGCATTTTTTTTTTAAATTTAAAGAAACATCTTCTACATTAAATAATGACTATCTAACCCATGTGTTTGTTTTTTCTTAATAATTAGCTTTGTATAACGTTTTTAACTGACAGACATGCTGAGGTTGATGTTGATCTTATTGTTTAACTTTAACTACTGATATAACTTTGTACAAAATGTGCGAGTTTAGTAGCACATAATAAGCCTTAATGAAGTTAAATATGTTCCGTAAAGTTTTTAAAATGTTTTTATGGATTTTCATATACAAATTTTAAATAATAATTTCATGAGTCGTTGTTATAAGTAGAATCGCATATATTTATTTTCATATCACAATAACTCGTGCTTACCATTTGATATTTATATTCCCGTTACTAATAATTTAGCCGTATTTAATATTCAAACACGTGTACGCATAAATTAAGCTTTTAAATAGAATAACATGAGTCGTTATTTAAAAAATATTCTAACGGATAAAAGTCTACAATTAACAATATTAAAACTTATTCGCAAATTTACAAAATTTTGTAATTTAAATATATGAAAGTCTGAAACAAATACTAATACTCATGTAATTTTAAACAAAGTTTATATTATAAAGTATAAGGGGTATAAAGTGTAAGGGGTTATTTGTGTTTTTTTCTAAAGTTATTAAAAAACATGGAAACTTGTAATTTTACACTTAGCTCCATATATTTTATTTAAAATTCAACCATCAAAGTTTTATTAATTACTTCCTCTTTTTTTAAGTTTTTGTTTTCATAAATTTGACACCTATATTTTTATGTATTTTTTTTCTTAACCAAATTTCTTCACCAAATTTATTAAGTTTGACCAAAATCAATTTAATTTTGACTTTCTATTGACCAATCATATTGCTCGATTTCGCCTACGTGGCAAAATCGAGCTCTCCTATTGGTTTATTTATTTTTTCAATGAGAAGGGTTTTGTAAAAATACTCCGAAACAATGTAATTCTTTTATTATATAAAAGATTAGTTTTATATGAGTCAAAACTTTGCACTATCAACATGCAAAGAAATCCTATGTCTCATTGAATACTTTGCCTTTAGAACAAATCTTTTTCTTTTTTCCTAATAAAACAAAAACATCTAGAGGATTTTTTCATTTCAAAAAAATCAAATCATACCTTATTTAGTAATATTTTTTTAAATTTGATTTTTTCCATGAATTTTGGAAAATAATTAATTTTATTTCTTTCCTAATTTAGCTATAAAATTTTAAAAATCGTTTTTATACGATGAAACACGATGAAGATCATCCTTCAATAATGCCGAAGATGAAGATCATCACGATGAAACACTTCGGATTCCTTTTCTCTTTAAAGATCAAGTTGGATTCGTGGATTGGTAGGCCTTGAACTTGCTTATGGGTGCTTGCTCAATCCTAAAATCAGTCCAAATCTATGAGAAGGCTGATGGGCATCCTTTTTGTTGCTTAAAAGATTATGTGATCCCGATTTTAGTAAAATCCTTTTTGTTGATATAATAATTTAGTATGATTATTATGCATTTAATGGTTTAATATAGCGAATGTTTGCAAAGAATTGGTTTAATATATCGAATGTTTGGGATTGTTTAATTTTAAAACAAACTAATCACTTTCCAAACACAATGCCAAACATCCCTTTATTCATGTTAATAATACTATAATAGGCTTGGGCTTCTCTGCTTCTGAGTTAGAGGCACATTCATAAGGTGTTGTGCCTTGCTGCTGTGGATGTTCATTTTTGTTTTTTTAGTTGATTAGTTATGGCCTTTCGATACAATCCAAAGGAAGGAACTTAGATGGCAAACATGTTGTATCTTTTTATCAGGATCTTTCTTTCTTTTTGTTCGATGGTCATGATGTCCTTTGTTTGCTGTTCTTCTTTTTATCTTTGGTCAAGTGTGTATTGTAAGTATGTATGCATTTTGTGTCTATGTTAGTGACTTGGTATGTTAGTACTTAGTACTAAGTATGTTGGTAAATTGTAAGGCTTGTCTAGAATCCATTATGTGATACATTAGTACTCAGTATGTAACAAGAACAATACCCGTGCGTTGCACGGATAGACGATTATTTTTTCTGATGTTTGCAATAAGTTAGGAAGAGTTAGAACACCTAAAAGTTGAACAAAAAAATAATTATCAACCAAAATGACACAATCTTTTGATGAACATGGTTCAAACTACTAAATTCTTTGTGTTTTACCGCTCATTTTTGAATATCAATTCATAATACTTTTGCTGCTTAATTTTGAATTGCAAAACTATTCTCAACATACACACAAATTAATTCATACATTGTGTTATTTATTTGAAACACCAAATATGTATTCATATGTTTAAAAAAAGATACTCGTAACTATTCTAAACCATAGATGACAAAATCCAAATGAGTAAATGACCTAGAGTCCTCGATGAATGAAACCTATTGTCAATGTTGTTTCTTTTTTCTGTTAGACCTTATGTCAACCTTTAATTTGTGCATTCTCTTTAGGAATTTGCTTTCTTGTATGCACAACACTTAGGTGTATACAATACCTTTTAAATTCATCAGATATAGGTTGTCTATAGTGGTGGCTAATTGGCGGGTCTCATGGTTTGAATAACGACACCTTATTATGCTTCCGGAAAAGACCAAATGTGGTCATGTTATGTCTCGGCTTATGTTCAGCCAATATATTCGTAGCCACTGAATTCCAATAAAAACATGCTCAACAAACACACAAATTAATCCATATATTTTAGTGTTTGCACGATTCTAATACAAAAAGGCATCTATATGACTCACTCTCTTAATATAGGAAGTGGATATCAAGAAGTATAAACAAAAAGTAATAGCAAGCCACACTTGATTATTAGCAGGACCCTTGATTAGTCATAAGGTCTATGACTATTTTGTCAATTCTACAACCTAGAAACATAGACTACTAACATGTGAACATTGAATCCAATATACTTTATTATAATACGTCTCTATTTTAAGTAAGTTTAAATCACAATATATATGAAATATGTACATGTAAGAGAATAACACACTCATAAAAATAAAATAGCTTTGTAAAATAATGAAAAGAACATTCTTTAGATTAATAAGCTATTAATCCTTTATTAAAAGAGCTACAAATGAAAAGAAACTGAAAAACAAACTCGAAGGAAGCAATGTCCATATGGATATGCTTTCTCGTCATACAACCTTCTTTTACCCTTTATTTTACGCGAGGTATGTTTGTTTGCTTAACCCGTTCATTTGGTACATCATCATCAACAATTTCCTCATCAACAATTTAGTTTATGCAACATAAATACATTTACTAATATATATTAAGTGAGAAAAGGAAAACATAAATGCATTTAGTAATATATTAAGTGAAAAAAAAAAAAAAAAAAAAAAAAAAAAAAAAAAAAAAAAGGAACAATGCTACATTAATAATAGAGAGTGTTGCATTTGGTCCTTCATTTGCCTCCTCATCAATATCATATGAGAGAGAGTAGTTTGATTATTCATATTGCCAACATAAATAGCACGAGTTGAGACAATATTATCATTGTTGTTATCTTCTTCCTAAAGAAAAACACCTTCCTACTCAAAAAAAGTTCCTAAAAATATAGAACAAATGGTTAATAGTGAAAGTTAAGATATAAAGTAAATATTCGAGATTAATATTCGTACCACCTCATCATCCGAATCTTGGATAACAATGACATCATCCCACTTCCAAGGCCTCAAGTTGTTTTCTCGTTTGTGTTGTTTCATTGCCGTAGGCGAATCAAGGTAGAAAGTTAGTGCCTATAAAAGTAAAAAAAAATCAATATAACTTTCACAAAACATATAAATTCAAAGAATTGACCCGAGCTTGTGGTTCAGCTTCAGCATCCCGCACCCAAGGTGTTGCTACTAGCAGCGAAACAACAGCTGAAGAAATTTGGTGATGGAGCCGTCCTAGTGGTTTCAATTGCAGGGCAACATCTCGAGGGGGCCAAAGAGCTTATCAAGATGGGACTGAATCCCCGTCAAATCATTAATGGTTACAAGAAAGCAACTAACAAGGTAGTTTGTTCAACTAAAAAATTACTGTCAATGTATATTATGTTTTACTTTTCTTTATTAGCATGCTTGTTTCAAGCTACTTTCTTGTGAGACTTATACCTCCTCCTAGTTTATTTATACGAGCATTTATATATTGCTAAGCAACTCCAAACTTGGAGCTCAGAAAGAATATAGATAGCTGTACATAACCATACTAAACGAAAACCATAACCGAGAGCCCACTAAAAATAACTGTAAGCCATCGATGTTTAATTTGATAGATATAGTATCAGCAGCTGATAATCCCCTTGCATTTTACATAAAAGTTAACTTAATTAATGGAACCAAATACATACATGTTATACATTATACCTAACACTACTTTTGGATACGGAATTCACATATTAAGTTGCTCGTGTTTGCTAAAGTATTGACCCGCACTTATACTCTTTGTTTGTTTACAGCTGGGTGAGATTTTAGAAGCTTTAGTCCACGAGGGTTCCGAGACCATGGATGTGAGGAATAAAGACCAAGTCATTCTACGTCTGAATGCTCCTGTTTCCAGTAAAATAGTATACTTAAAGGAGCATATCTTGTGTCTTATTGCAGAGGTACATCTCTTTTTCTTCTTGTCAAAAAGTTATCCTTAGGTCAAAACTCCAACTGTGTTGTTAATATTTGAATAATTTGATTGTTGCAGGCATGCACTCAAGTTTGCCCAAAGAACCCTGTAAACTTTAATGTCGATAACGTGAGAGTTGCTAGGCTTTTGGGTGTAACTCTGGGTGCCTCTAAAACCTTTAGAGGCATGGTTCTAAAAGTTGATACTGTTGCTGGGAGTATAAAGGGAATTAACGACGCAAAGGTGAGTGTAATTTGTAAAGCTGGAGTTCTAGATGCTCATCTATAGTCTTTTTAGCTCTTGAATTCCACATGCACCTACGACAAATTAGACGCACAGGAACAAATATATGCTATAAATTTTATAGATAGAGCCTTATTGTGAAATCCATTTGTTGAAGCTGAAAGGGGATATTGGTTTTATAGGTGCTTGTTATAGCTGGTGGTGTTGATACAACAGACAGTGAGCAGGTGCGTTCCTTAATTTCAAAACATGTTTTGTTGCAATCGGGCCTCATTGTTTATGTATGTGTGCTCTCAATTAGAACGAAACTCTCTATACGTTTAAATATGGGTTGGCCCCCAAGATTCAAGGAGTTACTACATATTTGTTACTATTGTTTTAAAATAAGTCCACTAAACAATAATTTGGTCCACCTTAAATTCTAAATGTGACAAATATAATATACCATGTCATATTTTTGTTGTATACCCTTATATTTATTCAATTAAAAGATCAAAGCTAAATGGTTATAGTTATTTGTATTTGGACCACCGGTATATAAGAATATTAAGAGTTAAAATCCAAGTTATTTGTATTTGTTATACCCTTGTAGCTGAAAAGAGTTAAAATGGCGAACTACCATTGAATGTGAATATTAAGACCATAAATATATTCTACTTGATTCACAACAGCTTGAAGAAGCAAAGTTTGAAGATGTGATCACAGCTTCACGTGCAAAGGTCATAGTTAGTGGAGCTGGTGTAGGACAGAAGGCTCTCCAATTCTGCGACGATAACAAGTAATCATGCTCAATTGATACCTGTTTCCAAATAACTTTTAGTATCTCAAAACCACAGCATCCTTTATTTCTATATATATACTGGTTTGAAAGTTGCATTGTTCATTCATTTACAGGATCATGGTCATAAAAATCGCATCCAATTCTGAATTTGACTGTTTCTGCCACACAACTGACGCTGTTCCTCTTGTAAGCACCACATATATAATATATTACTACATTTTTTATGGCTAATGTTAACCAACCTTTGCTAATAAACAATTATTTTAATCTGCAGTTGAAGCTTGGGAGCACTGTAGACCCTAATTATCTTGGACACGTTGACTCCATTTTAGTTGAGAAGACTCGCGGTGATAGGGTAACTGTTACAAATAAAGAAGGTGGTGTGGCGACTATTTTGCTAGGGGGAACAAGTACTGATATCAGATATTATGAACAACTCGAAAGGGCATGCAGTTGTTTGCGGTGTCAATACTTACAAGGTTTCATATTAATTTGATTTGAATCTATTCTTCCCCCCCCCCCCCCCCCCCCCCCCCACACACACACACACACACACACTAATTAATGACCTTAAGTCTTAACTGTTCTTGTTTCAGGCATTATGCAGGGACAGTAGAATTGTGCCTGGAGCTGGAGCCACTGAATTCGAAATAGCCAGACAACTGAGGGTATTTGCTTGCAAAGAAACCGGGTACTGTTATATTCTATTTTTGAACCTAAAATGCGTAATATATGTTTTGGAATGATAGAAATAAATTTGAGTTTTTGATGTATTAATTTGCAGATCATCATCAGATGCAATTGCGAAGTATGCTGAGAGCTTTGAACTGATACCAAAAACATTGGCTGAGAACTCTGATCTATATGTAGAGGATATCATGAAAAATTTGAAAGCGGACCATGAAGATGGAAAGGTCAAAGTTGGCATAGACGTGGAAGAAGGAGTTTGTAAGGATGCCTCGACCTTGAAGATATGGGATCTTTACACCACCAAGTAAGCACACGCATTTCTTATATTTAAATATATATGTTATATCTACTTATCTTTCACATGGTGTAGTAGAGCTTGGTTTCTTTACACATATAATCATTTATCTCAAATTCAAACACTCCATTGTTAGTACTAAAGTTCACGAGTAACACCAAAAGCTTGTAAAAAAAACGGAAATAATATGTAACCATGATGTATGTTTTCCATTTAAATTAAATGACAATGCTAAATCCTGGATCCCTTCGCAAACCTACCATGAGTGCGATTTTAGTTTCTAGCCTAAAGTTGTCCTACATTTTCACTTGTAGGTATCAGGCGCTCCAGTATGCTGCTGATGCAGTTTGTAATGCCTTGAGTGTAGTTGATCAGGTACGACTATCTTTAACAACTTTTGTCTTTGTGTTTACTCTTACTATAACTTTGGCTTTAAGCTGCAACTGAGTATGAGTATCACTATCTTTTTACGACTTTGGACTTTTGCCTTTATGCGTTAGTCGGGTAATACAAGATATTCATAATATTTATTTATTTATTTTAAGGGGGTGTTTGTTTAAGCTTATATGTGTCAACCCGAACTTGTTAACTTCGGTGTCACTTTGTTTGTGTCGGGTCACAAATTGCCACCCATAATTGATAGTAAAGTACTTGAATTGGGAATTGAAAAAATTCAAAGTAATAGAGTAAATTTCTGTTTAGAATAAGATTATGGATTTTTGGTACCAAAACCATATATGTTTAATTGTAAATCTTTTCTTTGTCGAAGCAGGATCGAGAACCTCAAAGTATGTTTGATCGTCTAATAGCCGAACACCACGTTAGCGGTCAATCCTTTGGGCTACAACAGGAATTGCCACCTAAAGAATTAGTTTCTATATTTTATGATAGCATATGGCCAAATAATCTACAACCCAAAAGAGAGGTGGAGATGCCACTACTACACAAAAATCTCATTTGGTACGGTTTTAAAAGCCTTTTGGTACGGTTTTAAAACCATACCAAATACTAGCGTACCAAAAAACAAAATGGGCTTTGGTACGGTTTTGAAACCGTAGCAGAAAATGAGTATTTGGTGCGGTTTTTTTAATAACCGTACCAAATGTCTTCAATATAAAACCCCCGAATATTTTCTTTTCTGGTACGGTTTCTTAATAAACCGCACCTAAAAACTGTTTTTTCAAAAAAAATATTATTTTTCAAAACCTGTATCCAAACACTACCATAAACCTGTATCCAAACACTACCAAAAACCTGTACCATAATCGTTTCCGCAGCAGACCCAACATTTCAACATGCACAAACAATACTTAACAAACTTAACATTTTATATTAATATCAACCAACGCAACCATCTGAGTTACACAAAAGTGTTATTATCGTTTAAACGTCATCATCACCAAAATATAAAAGTATTATCCATTACAATCGTTATACGTCATCATCACCAAAATATAAAACCTGGACTACTGGGGAGCCGTTGTATCTAAAGGACGTACAACATCCCTATAAAACTCGTTCAGTATTAGATTAGCCACTTGGTCGATCTCCCGCGGTTGTAAACGGTGTGTATCATTCCAAAGCTACAAAAACAAATATAGATATAATTAGTCATATTTTTTCGCAATAAAACCAACAAAGTTCGGTCCAAATTGCATATAACATGTTAGTTCAAGTAACCATATTGCATATAACATGTTAGTTCAACCCATTTGACACCCGTGGCTGCAATAGCGCTGCAATTCCAGCAACCCATTATCTCAACAGTAGCCTGTTCTGCAAAAGCGATCCCAAATACCCTATTTATAATTTAATTATGGATACTGACGTAGTTGTTTATAAAAACAGTAATGCAAAACGATATGCATATTGTGTACGTCCGCAAACACATGCTAGTATTGGTTAGCCCAAGTAAGATCAAGGAAGAAATGAATAGCTACAAATTTAAACCATCCTAACGTAATCGGCTAATTGACAATAAATTATTTTCGAATTAAAGACCACATAGCAGCCTGACCCATTTGACACAACTTATTACTAGCATATCAGATACATAAACATACTAACATCTCTATAATAAGAAATCAATGAACAAATGTTGTTTCTTTTTTGTTGACTTAATATATGACTACCAGTTTACAGATACAAATTCGACCAAATGACACACCTTTACTCATCCTCATTAATCATACCAACCTTATTCATAACAGCAGTGGCGGACCTAGACCAAAAACCAAGGTGGTTCCTTGATTACTCAAGGTAAAAAGGATTTAACCGGTCAACCTATCAACTCGTCTATATGTGAGTCGGGTCGGGTCAAATACTCACATTTATCACAACTACCGCAGTGAAGCGAAACAATACAATAAATATGGGCCAAGAAATATTTCCACGTTTAGCACAAAACAAATACAGAATCCAAATTTCTTTCTCAACGCCATTGAACTACACAAAAACTTGGCTATTCAAATACACTAATAAACTTTTAACAAACAAACAAACAATCATTTTAATATAATAACGAAACAGAGTGATAACTTACCTAAAGCAATACATTATGATGTAAAGACTATAAAAATAGTTTGAATGCATATAGTTTTCAAGTGCTAGAGACATTTTTATGTAAAAAGTAAATGACTTGCATAACATTTGCTAAAGAATACACTCTCGTTTCCTTTTATGGTGTTTAAAATATATAAAAGATACTTGGTGCAGTGAAAAGTTAAAACTCAGTTTCACACTTAACACAAATGAACCAATATATTATATATTAAATTATCTACTCTTTCTAAAAGGACAAAGAGTCACATACTCCCAATAACTTTTCTTTTTCATCTTCTTTGTAAATTCCGGCAACAATGGCCGACAATTTTTCGACCGGTTCTCTTTAATTCTTCCATTTTTCTTTCTTATTTATATCTCAGAACAGTTTTTATTGAGCTTTTTTATTTTTTTTATCTCCAAGGTGGTTCCTACAAAATTTCAAGGTAGGTCCCGATTTTTCTTCCTACATCGCTTCTTAACTATTTCACTTCCTAAGGTGGTTCCCAGGAACCACCTTGGTTAGGCATAGGTCCGCCTCTGCTTAACAGTATACAAGAATTTATAACCATCCCCATTAGTCAAAGATTTAGCACCTGATCATTTTTAAAAAAACTTTATAAATTATCTCAATATGAAAAACTTACAGTCAATTGCATTAGAATATTGCTGAAATTGTAAAAAGAATAAAATGATTTTTGTATTTAATTTCATGACCCGCTGCAACAGCTTTATAAATTATCTCAATATGACCCGCTGCAACAGCAGCCTACCGCTGCATTAGCAGCCAACCCGCTGCAACAGCAGCCCACCCAATATAATCTCGAGCATAAAAGGAAATACTTACAGTTTTTGGAAAGTTGGGTTGTCTTTTTACAACAAGGTCATGCATGATCTTCATCAAATAATAGCCACATTCCCAATCACCCTTTTGTTGGAAACACTAAAATTAAATAAACAAACATAGTTACACAAATGCAACAACCAAATCAATTATATATACACAACAATTTTAGATTATTTACCTTAGCCATCGTCCAATTAAACTTGATCTCGAAAGCCCTATATTGAAAAGTATGGCATTTCGTTAACTTCAACTATTTTCTCAAAAATTACATGTCAACTCAAAGTCAATATTAGAAAATTTACCTCTTTACTATCTCTGGGAAATAATAATTTCTCTCATTATCATCTTTAGCGGAATCCACAATATAACCCGCTCGCAAGTTTGGGCAAACCACAAAAAGAAGCCAATGACGCCTACACAAAAGTTTTAATCATTTATTATAGATATAAAGCACAAGTAATATTATCCGTATAACAAGCAAAGACAATACCCTTTCAAATAAGGTGCCACGTATATTTCTTTTCCCGGGTTTAGTTTCCTAGTTTCAAGAATGTGATTCACGACTTGTTTATCATTTCTTAAACATTCACCCGATGAGATGAGATGTGGGTTGAGGAAAGTGAATTTGTTTTCACGAAGACCATTTACAACTGAATGTAAATGCCTGTTATCAAGAAAATGAAATACAAGTTAGTTGCTTATATACTGTTAGACCTCTAACACAACATCAGTACCTTATTAGACCTCTAATAAGGCACAAAAGCTAAAATCACTAAACAAGCTATTGCACTAAAATCTTGAATCAGACAGAATGAGCTAGTTCAAGCCTAAAAATAAGTAACTAAACCACAAGCAAATCCAACAAAAGCTGCAAACAATTCGAGCTTTTATGCCAAATAGCAATTTGAACGGTTTTAAAATCTCATTTGGTACGGTTTTAAAATAAGTAGATAAGCAACGTAACCAAATTTCAGATTAATGGTTGTGCAGACCTGAAACAGACTGATGAGCAGTTTTTTATACCAAAAATTAAGCTAAAAAAGAGTTAAAACTATGGACTAAAAGTAGGAAATAGATCAAGTAAAGCTAGGAAATAAGAAATTGAAACAAGAATTTGGCAATTTGAAAGAGGTTTAACTTACATCGCCCACCAATGTATAAAACTAATATCAACCTTCCATTCGATGTGCAAGTCTACAATTGCCTCGTACTCAATCCACTCATTCCATGGTTTGGCATACATCTCTTTAGGTGTAACAATTGGAATATTTTGATTCTTGCATTTCAAGAATCGTCTCAATGAATCTTTAAAAGCTTTCGGCCGATCTTCCAATTTAACAATCCGCTTCTGAACTCTTTCCTCTTCGGTTTCCCTAGGCTTAACACGTTCAGTTACAGAATGAGATAGCATTGTTTGTTCAACCTACATTTAACAAATTATTAAATTTTAGCAACTCGGCAAGTATATATATATATATATATATATATATATGAAGTTCGTTAAATAATTAAATGACTACCATTTGAGGCCAACTCGTTGGCGGATAACCACTTTGAGGATGCAATTCCACTTGACTTTTCAACTAAATTTAAAAAAATGGATATATCAACTCGTTATACACACACACTTTCACAAAACATATAAATTCAAAGAAATAAGGAGAACAAATGTCATATGGTTTTGATTGTTTGCCAATTTTTTTTGAAGTGGAATGATTATAACTAAGTTTATAGCATGAATAAATGAATGAACATATATGGTTACTTATATAGTGATTTTGTTGACAAAAATTGTGCCAAAATATGAAATTGAAGTACACATTTTATAGGGAAGTTTGTTAAAAGTGGATGTCTCCAGTCACCTATCTTTAAAAAACTACTTTTGACTTATCCTCATATACCTATTATAAAACGTGGGACAAATAAGTGAAAAAGAAGTCACGTGTAATCCACCTGACATGTGAGATGAATTTATGTAGCCAAGATTTGTTTTACAAATGATCGTACGGTTTATAGATTATGCCATGTCACATTTATTTCTCTTTGTAGCGTCAGCAATAGATAAGTATAATTACGATTGTATGAGATACTCATGTGTTTCTATTACTTTAGGATTGTGAGGCTAAATATCCATGGAGGGTATTAAAGCTGCCGCGACAACAACTTCGGATAAATGGAGGCAGTTATGGAGGTATTACCAGATCTACATTGATAAAACAGTCCTGCACGTAACAGGTGGCTCGGAACAACAACCTTAGCATTCATCCTTGCACTGCGTGTTTTTTACCTTCAAAATGGCTACTTTATCGTATACTGTCTTGGGGTCTACATACTCATGTTATTGACCTCTTTTTTGTCGCCACTGATGGTCCCTTGCTACCTATGAAAGGCTCTGATGAGTTCAGACCATTCATTCGGTGACTTTCTGATTTTGATTTCTGGTAATTATTCTACACTTCCATCCGTTTAGCCGTTTAGCCCCTAATTTTATTTTTTATTTTTTATTTTTTATTAGTATTATTATTTTTGCAGTATTTTTATACTTCACTATTTTTTCACTTTGCTTTCACCCCTTAACGTAGATGTGGCAATTTTATACCCATTGCTCTTCGACCAATTCATCTCACACGCGCGCACACACATACAAAAACCTAAAACAACACTTTTTTCCTTCTCCCGAAACCCTGCAACCCCAATCCCTGAAGATCTGCAATGGAAGTTTACGGTTATCGAAACTATCGGCACAAATTTATCATCTCCTGAATTAGAGGTGGCAAGTGGATTGGTTGGTAGGTGACTGTATGTCTTTCTGTCCAATATTCTTTGTAGATAAGTAGTTTCTCAGTTGTGTCACAAAAGCTATATTATTATGAGAATAATCTGTTTTTTTTTTAATTAATAGCTTTTGAAATCTACTACGTGGACTCGTGGAGCCATTGGTATAGCTATACGATTTTAGTGTAATAACCAAGTTTGCTTGATATTAACAAACTACAATAAAGATGTATGGCTTAGACAACTTGGTCAAAATAGAAGAATGTGTAAATAATACGATGTGGTCTCTGCTTAGTGGCTGGCTTGCACTCTTGAGGCAAACCTGTTACCTTATCAAAAAGTGTTGGCAAAAACTCAGTAAATGGCCAATTGGGTGGGGTGGTCTTTTACTACTAATTTGGTTTGCTTTGCTTCTTACTTAATTGTAATGTGCAATTATCAAAATAAATACGAATGTAGGACTGATATATTTACTCCAGTAGAACATCAATGTTGCATCACTTGGTGGTAGCCCTTAATAGTTATAGTTTATGTGAATCTTGCTATATGAACTACAAAAGATGTAATATATGTGCGAATGGTTTTGTACTTTTATTAGATAATAGACCTGGAATTGCCTTATGAGTAAGTTCTTAATTGAGGTTTAGGATGCCATATTTTAACAGCTTATTCACAAGTCAAATTATATTTCATAAGATCATGAGGGTTAGGCTATTAAGTTCGAGAATGATTGCGGAATAAAAAGCTTTTAAATTGTGAAGATAGTAAGACTGATGTTTATGGCCATTTTTTATTGCAGAAAAGGATTGACCGATAGTGAATCTAATAGCCTTGAAAGTTGCTCATGTCTTGAATGCTATGATTACATGAGGTGATATGGGGCTCGATGTTTAACCCTTCTATCGATCAACCAACTGACCTGAGTCGGCATTGATTATATTGTTACTTTGATGTATGACCCATTTGTCTGATTTTCACCTGTGGTGCGACATACATTCTTACTTGCTCATTCGTTAATTAATACTTTGTAACATTTGGGGTCACGTGTGTGGTTACTTTGAGTCAATATTCCGCACTAGCTTACAATGTTTGTTGGTCATTTATCCAAAACAAAAGTAAAGAAAATAAGTGGAAAGGAAAGAAAGTTGCTCTTTTATTTCATGTTTTCGAGCTGAAAGGAAATGGAAGAAAAATAAATAAAGTTGTGTTATCTAGTTGTAAGGGGGAAAAAAGGATATAAGAATTATAGTTATGTCATTTTAAACATACATAAACAATATACAAACACACGAGATATAAAATAATGAGTGTTATATTGGTCATTTTATAATAAATAGTTTTGGTGTATATTACCAATGAACTCAAAATCAGATTATACTGATTAGGATATTTTAAGCTAAGGGTGAGCAAACGGACCGGATGGACCGGACCGACCGACAAAACCGACCGGATCGGACCGGACCGGACCGAATGTGTTCGGTCCGGTCCTCGGTCTAGTCTTTTTGGCTAATTCGGTCCTCGGTCCGGTCCGGTCCGGACCGACCAAAAAACCGAAAAAACGTGCCAAAATATGCCTAATTGGACCAGACCGACCGAAGACCGGACCGGACCGAGACCGGACCGACCACATTCGGTCCGGTCTCGGTCTATGGTTTTTCCGGTTCTCGGTCTTCGGTCCGGTCCGGTCCGGTTTTTGGACCATGCTCACCCCTATTTTAAGCTGATCAGCAAGTCAAAATTATTAGTACATGGGTAACTTAATAAACATTGATCCATGTGCTTTTCTTTGTCAAATTACCTCGTTAGTTATAATAAGATAAGTAAACACTAAATACATGCTTATGAAATATAAGCGTAAAGGCCTAAAACATAAGCTTGGTCACATAAGATTGCCATTTTCAATACTACCAACAAAAAATCATCACATTATGACCAAAAATTAAAAGGCTTGTAAATGAATTGAGGGAAAGGTTGGGTTTGCTGCACAAGTGGAATTTACATTTAGTTTTAATGTATATTTAAATTAACCACCAGTAGTATTAATGAGCTTGAAAACAAAAGAGCTAATCAGGACAATAAAAATTTTAAATCCGGTTAAAATTAAATGACTAATTGAAGAAACAAGCTAACAAATTCCTCAGGTTGATGAAACTGAAAGAAGGTTTACCCAAATTGAAAGGTGCAAATAATGTAACCCAAATTTGCAGTTTTCCCTAAAGTTAAACCTAAACAATAGTTCACATTGAACAATCAAAAATAGTTGAGTTACACCAATCAACGCTCCATATATCAATCGCACTCTGGATTGAATTGTTTATAAAATTTTGTGAACCTGTGGTCTTGATGAAGGTAGTCTTTCAAAGGATGGTAAGCTTCTCTAATCAAGTTTGGGAATAACTTCATCAAGAAGCTACAAAATCCTTTCTTTTTGTCAAACATTTCCTGTAACTCTTTTGATGGGGCCTTTGATGGAAGCTACTCTTTTTCTGACTAAATTCTCATGAGCCAGTAAGTTCCGGATGATTTGTTACAACTGATAGACACTATAACCATTGTATTCATACTTTTTATAATACAATGGTTATAGTGTCTATCAGTTGTATCAAATCATCCGGAACTTACTGGCTCATGAGAATTCAGTCAGAAAAAGAGTAGCTTCCATCAAAGGCCCATCAAAAAAGTTACAGGAAATGAAATCAGCAGGAAATTTTGTTGTCCATTGTATCAAGTGACCTTTTTCGTTGGTTCCAAAAAATGCTCTCTTTTGCCTGTTCAAGAGTTCCTCTTTTTGTAAAATCTTTTGAGTCTAGTCGCTCAGTAACCGCCCTTATAATGTCAAGAGTCTTTTCTTCAGTCCAGAAGATATAATATGTAGCCACATCCATAGCTGTTGCTCTATAAACATAAGCAACAAATGTTATACAAAAAAAACAAAAACAAAAACAAAAAAACACAAAATAAGAACAATCAAAAAAACAACTAAATATTGCCAAAAAATGATACAAACTCACCCTCCACGTAATAGCTTGTTGAGAAGGTCTACCACATCTGTATTTATTTTCTTCATATATTCCGGGGCTTGTTTAAGAAGTGGGTAGTAGTAGCATTCATTGTTATACTTAGGATGCTTTGTGTAGCACCAAAATATAATTTCGCCTACTGCCTTCATGTTAGCCTTCATATCAGCTGCATAACGATGTTCATCAATAAAATTATCATTTTATATATCCAAATACATAATAGAAGCATAACTTGCCTTCAAGATCAGCAAATGAGAAAATATCCGTCTTAATCAACTCGATGTTCTTCGACTCTATTTTGCCTTTCATGGATGTGGATGTGGATGCCGATGATAGATTGATCGGAGCAACCTTGACATTCCAATTATAATCTACGAAAATGTCATCTCTATTAAAATTTCCTATTGCAACTTTGTTAATGTGTAAAGCCCTTATACCATTAACCAAGCCCCTACATTTGACAACAAAGATTTCAAAACTAAATTAAGAATTTTTATATATATTGTAAAACAAAGTGAAAACTTTTTATTAAAAAACAAAAAAACAAAAAAAACATAAAACTGTATGCCTAACCTGTGTGACTGATTTCGTGTGTGTTCATGAACTTAGTTAAAGGTGTGCCAAAACTCTCTACAGCAAAATGAAAAATGTTGTGATAAAGCTGGACATCATGAACCATCAAAACGTTGGAGCTTGTGTGACTTATATTTGGAATAGTTGAGAGATGTTTGAGAACACCCGCCCAATCAACTGCACTGTTTTTAACTTTAACGCATACCACATCAATGTTCAGTTGATGCTTGACTATTCCCTCCTTACTCTCAGCCAACCATTTTACATCATGTTTTCCCGGTGGAAAACTATCCTCCTTAATAAACAACTTGTTGTTTAGAATAGAAATGTCAAAGAGAGAAATCCTTAACATACAAAAACGATCTTCCATTCTTGTTTCTACCGGGTTCTGTACTCCTCTCTCAAACCAACGTAGCACGATGTCACACCGTCTAACACAAACATCACGACCATTATCACGGGTTGAAAAGGCCTGGCCTAAATGGGGATCAATACCCTACAATAAGTTTAAACAAATAATCAATAAGACAACTAAGCAAATCCCATATAAAGCTGAAACAGATAAATAAGCTTAAACAACCAAATAAGCATTAAAACAGATCAACAAGTCTGACCAAACAACATAGACCAAAACAAAAAACTTTCCCTAAGGTAACAGTCGATACAAACATCATTAATTCTTTCAAAATAAAACCGACTATATATGGTTTTAGAAACATGTTTGCACTAAAACTATATATAGTCGGTTTTATTTTGAAAGAATTAATAAAAACGAGTAACCGTCGACGAAAAAGAGAGAAGAATGGCACGTTACCTTTCACTCAAAAACGACGGGAAGGAAATGAGATAAATAATTACTAATAAAAACGAGCAAAACCCCGAACCAAAAACCCTAATCGTGACCTTTCACTCTAAACCCGTAGCGACAAACCCCTTTATCTCCCTGCCGTGTTGACGACGGTGGCGGCGGCGTCTGATATGATGGCGGCGGAGCGATGGTGTTGCAGTACTAGCTGAGAGGTGATGTTAATGATGGTGGCGTTGATGATGTGGTAGTGGATGAGGGAGGTTGTTGTGTGACGCCATATGTTGTGTGTGGCGGAAGCAGATATGAGGAAAAGGGTAGTGTTGCGTTTATATAGGAACCAATAACACTAATTAGGTTATACAACTTGTAGGGGATTGGTTTTGACAAGATCCGAAAGTCAGGGGTATAATTAACTAAAGGAAAATGATCCCTGCTGTTTATGTGCAGTATATATCACATCCCGTGATTTTTCCTATAATTAAAAATGTTTATTTATATATTAATCTTTGTCATCATTTTTAATCACCATTTTTACGAGAAAATTTAAAATTTTCTTTATTATAATAATTTAACGCGAAGACGTTATCATAAAAGTCATCAAATGACGAAACATGTTCTCAACACGTTTAACGAAACTTAAATATTTCACTAATCAAATTAAACACTAAACACAAATTCAACGGGTCCTTAATCACCTCTCAGCCCAAACATTCCCACGACCTGTTACTATTCATCAGCCCAAACCATTAAGCCCAACTTTAATTTTTATTAGTTCATGAGATCGACCAAGACCAAGTCCAAAACGCACCCCGTACGCACCATTTATATACACGACACATACATATTTTTACCCTACCTCGTTCCTCACCCAGCCAACTCCCAGGATGTCAAATTTCAGCTCCCCATGTCGAGTCTTACTATATTTTTACAAGGCCAAGTAATTGATCCAAAAACAAACCCACCCGATTTGTACATAATTCAAAACTAAACCGTTTTAGCTCTCGTTTGTTTCTATGAAGTTCAAAAATCATTTCTAGCTAGGGGTGAGCAAACGGACCGGATGGACCGGACCGACTGACAAAACCGATCGGACCGGACCGGACCGAACCGGACCGACCACATTCGGTCCGGTCCTCGGTCTAGGCTTTTTGGTTAATTCGGTCTTCGGTCCGGTCCGGTCCGATCCGGACCGACCAAAAAACCGAAAAAACTTGCCAAATCTTGCCTATTTGGACCGGACCAACCGAAGGACCGAGACCGGACCGACCACATTCGGTCCGGTCTCGGTCTATGGTTTTTCCTTACTCGGTCTTCGGTCCGGTCCGGTTTTTGGACCGTGATCACCCCTATTTCTAGCATGAATTCATGTCTAGATATTTAAAAGCTATCAACTATAACTGAAACCTACATGAATTTCCAAATCGTATGCTAAGAAATTTGTGGTCGACATATGTACTAGACACAAGGACATGCACTTCCCCATTTCAAGCTCTCACAATTCCATAAACTATTCCTAGGCCAAGTACTAGATGTATTTTAAAAATGAAACCATAGGTAATTAGGTACAATCGAAATTAAAAAATAAACAAGCTCACGTTTTCTTTGAGCTTTGGTTGATGTCGACAAGCTAGAAAACAAAGAGGAGCATGTTACCTCTCATACTACTACACACTACCATCACATCTAATAAATGTATGACCCCTAAGAACACTCAAAATTTCATATAAATATCACCTTGCATGCATGCACTCGACTCATACTTACATACAAATCAAATTCCAAAAATATCCTAAGTCCTAAATTTAGTTCCTGGTGCAAATCGCTTTGGCAAGAGCATAAGTATTTCTAGTGGTGTGTAGGGGAAACAAAACTTTGTTTGTGAACCTTGGATGAGTCGACATTCACGCTACACTCTAGTACTACCTCCTCCTCGACTCTACGAATCATTTTACCCCACCATCTTGGTGTAGTAAATCTCGCTCACCCTCTTTTCATTTTTACTCAACACGCATAACTTGATCTTATCATGCAATATCACTTTCACTTGCACCTTAATACTCGTAATCTATATAAACAACATATACGTATAATTATTCCCTCTATATATTTGACACGCTAGTTATCAAGACACATAAAGATTAAAGTCATAAAAGTCGCGTATAAACTATTTTTGGACACGTTCCTAATGTAAAACGAGACCTAGTCTTAAAACACTTAAAATTTTCTAAGTCTTTTACTCAAAAACCGTACCCCATGCAGCCCAAGAACGAACGTATATCTTTGAATTTAACTTAACGAGTATACTATTTTATTTCATAAATTGTTAGACCACCTAACAAACTATCGTTTTCGTATAGAACATTTATGATAATATTCACGTCTCGACCTAGTAAATGATACAAAGTGTATCGACCTTTAATCATGTTTTGAAAACTAATAAACCACCGATTGGGCCTTAAAGCCCAATCAGTCCAAAAATAAGCAAAATAAATAAGATGTCATAATAAGCTGTTTGAAATGTTTTTAGCACACAAAAATAAGCCCGAAACCAAGCCCGAAACTTTCGTACGCCCAATGGATTTAAAACACTTAACGGGCCTTAGTTTTCTCGTTTAAAAGCCCATTAAGCCATAAAATAAGCTCTTTTAGCAAATAAGCAATTTAAATAAGCTTTTTAACTCAAAAACAAGCCACGGAAAATTTTATAAAATTTTTCCCATGATTTTGTGAAATTGGAATAAAAACGTAATGCGACGACACCTTGAAGGACTAAAACTGTCAAACTGTTAAAAGTAAGGACTGAACCTGTAAAAACAGAAAGTTTATGATAGAAATTGATATTCGTTAATATCCCAAGCTCAGAAATTTATTTGGACAAGTAGTGGACTATAAATACAATTGTTATAAAATAAGGACTAACGGTGCAACACTAACGCCGTTACAATAAAAAGTGTAAAATTGGAAAAAGGACAAGGACCCACATATTATATTTGACATTCTTATTTTATTTTCTATTTCTACGTCACCCCATCACGTCTTATACATTTTCATCACATATGAATGGGGAATGATACAACAAAAAAATGTAAAATACTAATAAAACTCTTATAGTAATGATATTTGATAAGATATCTACATTTTTAGAAAAATCTTATTTGATTATGCAATGTAAGTATTCATTTACCCGCGCGTTGCAGCGGCGGGTACCATGCAACAATAGTATTTAGCGAAAACTTTTTTTAGTTATATATTTTACGATACAATAGACATACGGATGACGACAATTTTAGTTTTGAATAATTTTATGCAATAACAATATTTTTAATATAAAAACTGTAGATTATCCACGTGATGTTGTGACAATGACCCGTATTCGCAAGTTATCATTAAATAATAATACCATAGCGAAATTTAAAAATCACTTACATAGACTAATGCTAATGGCAACACCATTTCCACAAAAGCAACCCCGCCACGTCAGCGCCACCTCAGCTTTCTCTCTCCACAACTCCACCCCAACCATAACTAGCTAGTGGTGACCACAAAAATGACCCCGAAAACTACAATAAAAAACATACTCCATAAACAAAAAAAACAAAAAAAAACTACACACACAAATCTTGCAAATGTTTCAGTTGGCTGAGCAACCACAACTTTGAAATGGTTGCTTGGTGACGCGTCGCTTTGGGGTGAGCTAATGAGGCAACGCGTTGCTTTTATGGGGTTGTGGTTGGGAGGCAACTCCCATTAGCATCAGTCTTATACTAAAGAAAATTTAGTGTTCTAAGAAAATGTTTGTTATATTTGTCACACATAGATGGATGATACAAGTAAAACAATATCTATAAAGATAAAAGAAAAACTAAATATTAAAGAAGTCACGTGGGTTATTTTAAAAAGTATAATTATTATTATACAAATATATGTAATAAATATAAAACATAAAATTAGCATTTAGCACCTTTGCATCCTTTTTGAAAAAATCGTACGATTTTTATAAAACAAAGTTTTTAGTTTTCACGGTAAGTTTTATCAAAAAAATTCTAGAAGGTGTAGATGTTGGGTTCTCAAGGTACTTTTGCGATTTAATGATAATTTTTTAACATTGTAATTTAGTATGCATTTTGAAACTCTATTGATTTAATAATATCGTTTTCGAACGGCTTTTATGGGCTAGCCGAACCGGTGGTGACTACGGTTCCCGGTTGAACCCGTTGGTCCGGTCCGTTTTTTAAAACCATATGTAAACTGTATGAAACTTTGTGTGTTTATTAGTTTGTACAATATGTATAATAACAAGTATTTTTCATATAGATTTTTTTTTCTTTTATTAAATTACTTTGTAATTATTTTTTATTTTTTTAAAAACATGCTTACAAAAAGTGCTTTAAAGTGTTGCAATCAATGCTATTATAGATGTAATTATTAAAATTTGACATTATAAGCAAGTGTTGAAACTTGATTTTTTAAGACTTCCATTTTGATAATGTCTCAAATGCTTTATAATGTAGTATAGATAACCACTTCTCTTCTCAAACGTGAAACGTGTAGTTTGAGCATTTTTACCAAAACAATATCACGAGCAAATGGTGCAACACAGATGGTCAAACGTTAAAAACTTGATTCATGCCTGCGATACAGGAATTACTCATACCCATAAGCAAGATTAGTTACAAAGAAAACCAATAAAACATAAAATAAAAGATATATACAAGAAAAAAAATAATAGAGATAACAAAAATGACTCTAAATAGGGCGATAAAGTATCGACGAGCTGCACCCTGCTCGAAGACACGCAATCCCCATTATAGGTACACTTTAAAGTCTTATGAGTCCTTCACATTCTTTATTATAAAAACATCACAAGTTTACTCTCCTACCAATGTGGGATAAACTCCTATTTTTTGTTTGATCAAGCTTAGTCAAAACACTTACACTAGGTGCAGTGATAATTAACTTGGTACGCAAATTATAATTTTTTACACACTTCATGTTCTACATCTAATTTTTGCAAACCAGATTCGCAACTTTTTGGCAAGCGAAGCGAGATTGATAATTTTGAGGATCGTCTATGTGATAATTAACTCTACTTTTTATTACCAAATTGTGTTTTCTATCTTCAGTAACATATATGTATCATCTATGTAATTTACTTTACTTTTGAGCTCCAACTAGGCTCAAGGATAACTCTAATCTATATCTAACAGAAAGTTTAACTATGAGAAATAGTATCACACGAGCATATATATATAACATCACCTTAATAATATGAGAGATACAAAACATTGAGATGTGTAATCCTAGTATTTTCAATTCAAGTTACGACTTTACGTATCTCAATATTTTGTTATCTCTATTATTTTTTTTCTTGTATATATCTTTTATTTTATGTTTTATTGGTTTTCTTTGTAACTAATCTTGCTTATGGGTATGAGTAATTCCCTGTATCGCAAACATGAATCAAGTTTTTAACGTTTGACCATCTGTGTTGCACCGTTTGCTCGTTATATTGTTTTGGTAAAAATACTCAAACTACACGTTTCACGTTTGAGAAGAGAAGTGGTTATTTATACTACATTATTAACGTATTGTGATGGGAGTGTCGATGTGACCCTATCATTTTGCTTGTTTATTAGTTTTCGAAATAAGCGTTCCTTTTTCTCGAAAATTGTTTGTTTTTTTACCCACAATAATAGGGCTAGTAATGGTCCTAATGGACGAGCAGAGACTACTTATAAAACCATGTACACAAAAGACTTTTCAAAATTTCGGTTTGACTGTCAACAAACTTGGATTTTTTTTGGACGTGACACCATCCTTTCCCAAGGACCGTACCTCTAACAATCTTTATTGTTTCCTAAAAATAAGTTAAGATCGAACCTCGAGAATAGGGGTGTCAAAAAACCCTACCTAGACCCGATTAAGCTTATTTGAGTTGAGTTACTCAGGTCAATAATTGTATTCAGTTTATTCGGTCAACCCGAATACTAAATAAGGTCGAGTATCGGGGCTGAATATGTTTTGCTAACTAGGGTTTGGGACAACCCAAATAAGGGTTTTTGTTTTATTTTTTAATATAATTTTTATAAATTATATATTTAAACGAGTACAAATAGGCAATTTTATTAAATTTTATTCATATTTGATATTTGGTTTGATCCAAACCCGAGACCCGACCCAAGTGAACACGACGCTAATTGACCCGAACCAACTAACCCGAGTTCAAACAAGATCGGATTCAGGTATGTTATTTTTTAGCTTTGACCCTACTCAAATTGACCGAACCTGCCAACCCGAACCGTAACACCCCTACCCGAGACATATTTATCAAGAACTCTCATTTTTAAAACCTCACAAAAATACAAAATACACACCTTTAAGCATCCTCCAAATATGAGTAAATCTTTCAGCCCAACAAAGAGCCCTTATTATTTTAACTTCACTTGACCCATTTGGCCAGTTTAAATTATTTATTTATTTTATCAAATTTACTCCTGTTGGATAAATGATGGGTACGATATTTTTCTTTTTTAGTATTATAAGAAAGAAACTAGAGGCCAAAAGTCAACAGTGGCATATATTATATTTAGTAAGTATGGCTGTCTTCACATCACCTTCCAAACACTTTCCTCTTCCTTGGCTTTCACTCACTCAAACCATCTCTTTCTATTTTTGTGGTGAAAGTTAACTAAAAATTAAAAAAGGTGTTCTTCATCTACCATATATCCAACAAGGTAAGAACTAGCTAACTCTTTTACTTGATGATCATAGCTGTACTTCCATTAAGTTACCATAAGACTTCTAGGAGTCAACAAACCTTAACTAGGATTTTGTTTATTTGTATAATTCTTGGAAACATAGTTTGTTAATGTTAACAGTTGTTGTTCTTGTTTTGGGATCATTGTTATCTTGCTATCACTTGTATGTTGTTGAAACAGTGTTTTGAAAACCGGGTCAATGATAGACCCGGTCGAGACACCCGTTCACCGGTTCATCCACCGGGTCAACCCGGTTTTCTAAAAAAAAAAAAAAAAAAAAAAGCTTTGATTTCTAACAATACAAAAATCATATCTGATCATTAAGCCTAGGAAAAAAAAAAAAAAACAAACAAACAAACAAATCGGGTTGACCTGTGTCACCTAAAACCCGGCGGGTCTAACTGGTTTCGAAAATAAAAAACCCGGTTAAATTTAGCCCCTTTTTTACCGGAACCGGTTGAACCGGGTTCTAAACATTGGTTGAAACTATACTACGTGATAGGAATTGATATTACTAGAAATAGAAATGGATATGTACTCGTAAAACTTTGTGGCTTAATGTTGTAACTTTATTCAAGTACAAATCGAGAAAAGGCGTAATCATTGTCCTAAAACTACTATGCTCACATATGCAACATGTTTCTCTTTGTCATCTATCGATTGATAACTTTGTATCTCTTGATAATTTACGTGCTTTTTGGATATATTGTATTATATAGGGGCAGTAAAATGTTTGCATTTACCGGATAAGCATACTCATCATTACATCCATGAGTACAGACATAGATATCCACGAACAATATATAAACATCAGTTTGCCAGCTGATATTCCCGATAACTTGAATGAATTTCTGCCACAAGACGATGATCTCACTTATGAAGAGGTTATCCTGCAACAGGTACTTATCAAATAAAGATTACACCCTTTCAAATGAAAACAAATAAGGTTCGGATAAAATTTAACGAAATTGGATGGAACAGGCAAGTGTCTATCATTCATATCAAGAATCTGGGACGAACAGGGTTGTGACTATTGAGGACAATCACTTAAGTGACTCGAGTTGTTTAGAGGACGAGGATGAGGTTGAGGATGATGAAGCGGATGAGGGTGAATCGGAAAGGGATGAGGATGAGGGTGAATTGGAAAGGGATGAGTATGAGGGTGAATCGACAAGGGGTGGAAGTCAAAATTCACAAGAAGCTATGGATGAAGCGTATGCTAGATCCTTACAGGAGTTGGGGGAGGAATTTGACGAGTTCTTTATAACAGAATTCAATAGCAACGCCAATGGTTATTTATAACTTATTCTGGCTTCAGATTTATAGACGATATATATTTGCAGGTCAAAATCTTTATACTTGCGTTTCTTATCATGTAAATATAACTTGACATGTTGTGCAGGTACGGCAGAAAGTTCAGATTCGGGCCAAGATGACATTGATCCTGATAATATGCGATATGAGGTACATATACTTATTCCAGCTTCAGGTTTCTTTATGTTGTAAACCCAATCTTGTAGAAG
Source organism: Artemisia argyi (assembly GCA_030686995.1). Taxonomy (NCBI): domain Eukaryota; kingdom Viridiplantae; phylum Streptophyta; class Magnoliopsida; order Asterales; family Asteraceae; genus Artemisia; species Artemisia argyi. The sequence goes on along the minus strand of CM060707.1, from coordinate 176,304,800 downwards.
AACTAGAATTGTTTCTTTATGTAATTGTTGTTTTCTTGTATAGGAATTATTAGACCTTACTGAAAGCGTCGGTGTGGAAAACGTAGGACTATCAGCTCTGCATATTTCCCAGTTACCGACCTCCATCTACAGATCAGGAATGTTATCAAATAACAATGAAGAAAAGTAAGAACTAGCTCGTCTGATATATTTTAAAGATTTAGCATCTGCTTGAAATTTCTAATGAATTTCGTTTACTTTTAGCTGCGTGATATGTCAAGAGTGTTTCAAATTTGGGAAACGGATGATCACATTGCCTTGTTCACATCAGTATCATAGTAAATGCATCATCAAATGGTTAAAGCTCAAGAAGGTAAATATGCTTGTCCTGCTTCTTTCTTTCTAACATTTGCCATTGCTTTCGTCCCCTTTAATCGAGCTCTGTAATCATTTACAGAACTGTCCTATTTGTCAAAAAGAGGTAGTTTAAGCCTTTCAAGTTTCAAGTACTGAAGCTGATAAGGAAGTCGCATTACAGTGAATTCATCCAGAAAAAGAAAATACAATTTATGTTTTTCAGTGTTGTGTTTTTTAAATTTGATTCTTGTAAATAAGTACTATAGGAAAAAAAAAAGCGACAGTCGGGATACTCAATAGTTGGAACTCCTTTCGGATATCGTTAAGAAATTCTCAAGCTTTAAGCTACATACAAAAACTTAGCAAAAAAACATTAAGACAGCAGAGAACACTACGAACGAAGCTGTTTGGTCCAGTCAAAAGGAGCCCAATCTCGATCAAAATTTGCTACAGCTTGTTTCTGAGTGTCTGCAGACTCATGCCTGTGACGACAATGCATATCTTCTCCTGGTAAACCAAGCATACCCCTTATGACGTTAACTCCAAAGCTGCTCTTCCAGCGTGATTCATCATCTATCACATGAACAAACCCTTTCTTCAAACCAAACTCCACATGGAAGTACGGAAAGTCTTTTGGTATAGACCTACGCAGCCCTTTTTCACTTGTATCAATTAACTTCTTGGTGTTGTGTTGGCTCCACTCGTCTTCAGCTTCATCAATTGCCTGCAAAACAAAAACCAAAACCATGAGCTAACGATACCACTATATCCTTGGCCAGATATCGTGACGGTTCTTATATAACCGAGATTAATACAAACCAGTTTGAAATACATAGGAGCCTGTTGAGCAATATCTCGAGGCAAGGGATGCACTCCACCAAACAGTGTCTCTTTTGTTTAGCCAATCCCATGACGGTCTCAAGAAAGATAACTTCTCTTCCTTGTTTCCGAAACATCGTCACAAGACATTTCTTGAAGTTTCTAATCTCATCCCAGACATTCTCGTCCACAGCTCTTGTCGCTAACTCGTGCTGAAAGAAGTTAAGCATAGAAATAAGTTTCAAATACAAAACTTTGTGCATATATTATTATAGAACTATTAAATAAACTAAAGTTACCTGCATGGGTAATATGAAACAATGGCCCGGTGCAACAGGTTTCCAAGGAGGTAACATTAGATAACTCTCATTTGCGATCGAAACAACAAGATGTGCTGGCCTCGTAGGATTCTCAAAGCATAAAACGCAACGCTCTTGTTTAGTCATAATGCTTATGGTGGTCGACTAGGTATGAGGATCAAATCTGTTACGATACTATGTTAAATAATATTCGTGGATTAATAGGGTTTACGAGTAATACTTCTAACGGTTATGATCAACGTTTGATTATAACTTAATCGATCGAAGTAATACTCAGCAATTAAACAATGGCAGCAAAACATGTAATTTAAAGAATAAAACCGTGATTAAATAATTCTTACGTGATTTCTGCTCGGACTTTTGTTGGTCTTGGCTTAGGGATTTTGATTAGGATACGTTATAATGCCAAAACAAAATCACTAGATTTATACATAACAAATTGTCAAATTACTATATATATTAAACTGAATCAGAAACGTCGCCGTTTCGATGTTCCATTAAAACAACAAACTTGTGTTTTGTTACATGGGTTGAAGATGGCCTCAAAAGATTTTATTCATTGAAGACTTGTATCAATCCACAAAGCTTAAAAGCTAATGGCCCAAAGTTATTGTACAGGCCCAAAAGGTCGTATGGCATTATAATGTGACAATGTGAAACATATTAAAAGTTTTACGAGTATTAATTAACTTTATAAAAGTTGAGTGTTCATTTCTTCCAAAAAGCTTGAAACATGATATTAACATAAAATCTTTATAAAGTAATTAACAGTTGATGTGGTCATTCGATCCAATCAACTTGAAACATGACAACAAACTTTAAATATTTAACAAAATTTGTACGCATGTAGCCGTTGATGTGCATGTTTATTTCATTATTTGTCCCAATTAGCAAAAAGTATGATTAAAAAATTGGTTGCATACTATAAATAAATTTTAGTAAATGATAAACTTATGGCTAAATGGCTAATAGTGAAAAAGTTATACTCCCTACTTCCCAATTTAATATTTAATAATCTATTATTTCGTTTTTATGTTCCAATTTAATTTTTCACATATTAAAATTTTTGATCAAGTTTACGTATGTACCCTTACTTGAAATTACTATTAAAAACTTTAAAAAAGACTTGACCTAATTAGTTAATTAAAGATAAAATTGTCAAACTGCTAAAAATGTAAAAAAGAGAAAGAAGTAATAAATATATTTTTCTTAAACTATGTGTTTTTTGTCGAGAGACATTTATTTTGAGACGAAGAGAGTAGATTTCAAACTAAAGTAGAATATATGTGCGGAAATAAAGAACGCTATAATACCAAAGGGTTTGTATCTCAATAGTACCTCATGTTATGTGAAAAGCTTTTCAATCAAATGATTGTGGGTTTAAGTTATGCTTATAACATGTGAGATACATTTGCGGTGTAAATGTTATGAAATGGTTAAATTGCCATTAAAAAAATTAAAAAGAAACATCATACTTAGCAAATAGAAAACAAGTATGAAGTGGCATTTTCTTAAGGAAACAAAAAACATCATAATAAGCTAATAGAAAAAATCATAAGAAAAAAAAAATCATAATAAGCAAATAGAAAACAAGTAAGAAGTGACATTTTCTTAAGGAAATAAACGTATCATTTTGCTCACACCGTTGGGCTTAAAAGTTAAAATGATGAAATCTACTCATAAAATTTTGGGCTACGATTTTTTTTTTTTTTTTTTTTTTTTTTTTTTTTTTTTTTTTTCTCCTTTTCCTTTCTCTTCTTCTTCTTCTTCTAGTTTATGAGATTTTTACACATTAGGTGAAGTCTATATTCCATCAATTGCATAAACTTCAGTGTTGATATAGCACAAGGAGAAAGTAGCGTTTAATAAGAAAAGATTATGAAATACTGTTTGGCTAAAAGTTCATATAAATATTTTCAGTTTTAGTATTATTTATTTTTTTTTTTTTTCTACTTAGCTTCTTGAAGATTTTAAGCAAGGTTGTTCAAATCGATATCTTACTGTATATCGTTTTTATTTTTGCACGATCATAATCGTAAGATCAGATTGAGATCGAAAGATCCTACTTTTTTTTTTTCTTTTCTTTTTTTCTTTTTTTTAAAGCATTGAAAGATCTTACTTAATGTTCAAATATCTTATATGTTTAGTAATTTGTAATTAAAATTGATAAATAACAAATTTATGAAGAATGAAGAGTTTAAAAAGTTATAACATAATTGAAATGAAGCTAACATGGGTTTAGAATAATAATGTATCTAATCAGTGATTCAAGACGATTAATTTTTTAGTCCAAAATTTTATATATTTTATGCTTATATGACACTTATAATTTCTAAAACTTGTTTTACTACTTCATAAAAACATGTTCGTTTATAGTTTCTTTGTTTAAATAATGTGAAAGAAGTAGGATCGGATCGGATCTATTTCTTACTATAAGTAAGATCGAGATCTTACGTAAGATCCTATGTCATTAAAGATCCTATAAAGGATCGACTCGTTTTCATTTAGTAGAATCGTAAACTCATACGATCTTAAGAGCTATATCGCGATCCTAGCAGCTATGGTTTTAATTATTCGAAATTTTCTGCAGTTACAAAAATGATCGCGCTCCTTATAAAGGATCACATATTTGTTATATGGATGAAGAAACTTAATGTTTGATCTCTATTAAAATGCACGTACGTGTTCCTCTATCGTTTGATAAAACATATGTAATACATTTCCATCCACGTCACATATGAACCCTATTGTATCGAAAACCTATAAGCCACCAACCTAGAATTAAAGAGATAATGCTTTATATACACCTTCATGTCAAGATATTTATGTTAAAAGTGGCCACCTACATTGAAGACGAATTTTCATGATGGAGAAGAAACGAAAAAGCAAAGGGACATTATTCTCTACGCTCGTCTCTATCTTACAAGTTGAACTTGAAAGCCATAATAGGTTATTAAAATGTCAAAGACATCCTGTACATATTGCTGCTTAATTTCTAGATATACTATTGTAAGTTACGTACAGTGTTCTCAAGGAAAAAATGAAACCATGCACTTTAAATATGAATATGTCGTAATAGATCATGGGTTTAAATTGTAAAATTTTATATTATTGAGTAAAATAATCAACAAGTGGCAAAAAAAATTCCACTCGAATATATAAATAAGATTAATATAGTACTGACTATAGCATCTAGGCTCTAGCTATGCCTAATAATATTGCATTATGCGTGATTTGCATTGGTTACAAAACGTCACCAACCACACCACACCTTCTATATTTAATTTATGGGCTATGCTACATCCACATAAAAAACCCACTAAAAACCTCCACTCGCTGACGTGTCAGCGGGTGATTGATTTTTTGTAGAATGTGGATCCCACAAAAAACCAATCACCCGCTGACACGTCAGCGAGTGGAGGTTTTTAGTGGGAATCCTTATGTGGATGTAGCAAAATCCTTAATTTATATACTAGTACGGAGTATAACCTAACCTTTCAGTCTTTTTAAACACATGAAGTACCATTAACTCTTGAATTGTTCCGTGCCATGGGTTCTACTTATTCGACCAACAATAACGACGGATCTCGTACGTCGGGTCTTGGAGACTTGCCAGAGAACTGTCTAGCTAGGATTCTTGCATGTTTAGATCCACCTGATATTTGTAACTTGGCGCGTATTAGTAGAGCTTTTCGTCAAGCATCTTCAGCTGATTCTGTATGGGAAGTGAAGTTACCTGAAAACTACCGGTTTCTTGCTAAGAAACTGATGTTGTATGATGGGAGTTTCGAGTGTTTAGCTAGGAAAGACATTTATGTTGGATTGTGTTGTCCTGTTCGTTTCTCTAGCGGTACCAAGGTATAGTATGATATGCATTTTTCTCTCTTTGTATGTATATGTAACAAATACAAAAATAAAACATAGAGTAACGTCGTTATAATCAAAACGTAAACGAAAATAAAACAGATACGGTGATCATGCATGCAGGAAGTGTGGATGGATAAACGATGTGGAGGAATATGCATGTTGGTTTCGTGGAAGGGGATGAAGATAGTCGGAATTGATGATCGAAGATACTGGACTCACATCCCTACCCAGCAATCCAGGTTTGGCTTCCCTACTTGCTATTCACCTCATGCTGTCACATAGCCTTTCGGGGCTGCCACTAGTTCACTCGTCGAGTCTGTTTGCATTATCAGCTAAGCATATATTTAACATTATAATTTGTTGAAACCATAAGTGTTAGCTGTGTAATAATATTGATTATTAATCTATCCAAAATATACTTATGCTTCATTTATTGATTGACCGAGAAAGAGTGTAAACCTTGCTAGCTTACTAGGTTAGTGCATCCCCGTGAGATACTTCTTATTGAAGGGCAGAACCTAAAATCTGAGTATAGTACTTTTGAGTGTAAACCTTGCTAGCTTATTCCTCCACATCGTTTATCCATCCATACTTCCTGCATGCATCACGTATCAGTTTTATTTTTGTTTACGTTTTCATTATAACAACGTTGCTCTATGCATCCAAAAGTACTTCTTATTGTAGGTGTAAGTACTTTTGAGTTACGACAATTAGAAAGTCATTAGATCGTAGTTGTTTGTTGGAAAGCAACTAAATTGGTTTCAAAACGACGGTAATTTATTGAAAAAAAGTATTAAGAGAACCATTAGTAGAAGACATATAACTTCTTTGATATTTTCAATCCCATGCTCTTTTTATTTTTTATTGGTTTTGTCCATTTAACCTTCGATTGGCCCCGATCGGAAAGATTCCGGTTCTCAGGTAAATGGTGAACCGGCGATTGGACCAATATGTCTCGGTTCCGAGCTCTTCATAAGCATATACATTAGGCTACCCAGAATGGTAGCTCGTGAGCACCCGTGAGACAACCAGGTCATGCTCCACCCCATTGTGGTGATGTGACCTCACGCATAAGGAAGACAAAACCAGGGGATGAAAGGTGAGGGTTTCACCATTCGGTTTATGTGCAAAAGTGGGACTAATGACGTCTTTTTATTTTCTATTTTTTGATTTGTGATTAGGTGTGTGGTATTTTGTGAAGTATGTTTATATAAAGTGTTATTTTAATAAAGATGAGTGCTAGACTCACTCACATTTTACAAAATTTCTTTCACACAATGAGGTGGCATGCATCTTAGCCACTTGGTCAATTAAAATGCATCTTAGCCACTTGGTCAATGAGGTGGCATGCATCTTAGCCACTCGAATGCATCTTAGCCACTTGGTCAATTAATGCTCTCATATGAGTGGCTAAGATGCATGCCACCTCATTGTGTGGGAGAAATTTTGTAAAATGTGAGTGAGTCTAACACTTCTTTTTAATAAAAAGTGAAGTGAGTGGTGACTATTGTGAGTGAAAAATGAGACAGAATGAAAGAAAGTAACAGGTAAAGCTGAGCACAGGTAAAAGGTGAGAAGGTATAACCATGTGAGCAGTGTTATATAAGATGATTAACCTATATTTGCATTAATTGGACCATGTGTTAACATTGACCATAGTGGACCCGAGAAAAGTTTGAAACAATCCGTGGACCATCGATCATCTTGTAACTTTACAATTTGTTTTAGATAGACATAAATTACTAGAGAAAATTTTATAATACACATCAAGATTAGAAAACGATAGAAATAATTACAATTTATTGAGTACGTAAATTTTCATATATCATTTAAGGATGACGGGTAATACATGGATAGTTTCAAATACTCTTATGTAAAACTTTTTTTTAGCGTTCTTCTTGATTACTTGTTTTATTTTCATTATTTCCATGCCAGCACAAGAACATCAAGTTGAAATATATAAAAGTGTTTGTTAATGAATTAATTATGATAAACCTAAAATCTTTAGTTACTTTAACAACGTGTATAAATTATAAAAGAGTTAGTTTAACAAATGCTTTGAAAGCGTTATTTTTTAGGTTTAAACAATGAAATTTGATGTTCATTAAATTAAAAAATAACATTTAATTAAGATAATCTTCAGATTCAGTTAATGTGTATTAAATGTATTTTCTAAACGAAGAAAAAAAATTGTGTGTTGAACTAATACATTCTAACTAGTGCCCTTAACGCACTCGTTAGACAAACCCATTGTAAAGTAGATCGACCAATTACATTTTCCAATGATATGTTATCGCGTATACTCGGCAGGCAATGCATCATTAAGCAAAAAAACTTGTGTTACTAATTCTCTTTGGTTTTGATAATCTTTATTGCCATATATTATATAGCATAGTTAGCATTAAGGATTTTACATCTTAAAGTTGTATAGAGTGGATTGTTTTATGTAAAAAATTATCTCATTCATATAGTTAAAGTTTATGGTGTACATATATAGATTCCACTCAATTGCATACCTCCAACAAATATGGTGGTTACAAGTAGAAGGGGATATAGAGTTCAAATTTCCAGCAGGAAGTTATAGCCTTTTCTTCCTTATTAAACTTGAGAGACCATCCAATGGGCGGCGACGCTCATCTACCACGCAAAAAGTCCACGGCTGGAACATCAAGCCAGCTCGATTTCAATTTTTAGTATCCAATGGCCAGCGCGTGATATCAGAAAGTTATCTAAATGAACACGGAAAATGGCTAAACTATCATGTCGGGGATTTTGAAGTTGAGGATTCATACAAGCCTACAAAGATCAAGTTTTCGATGATGCAGATCGATTGTACTCACCAAAAAGGTGGCTTGGCATTGGACTGTGTATTCATTTGTTCCACTCGAACTCAAAACATGATGGCAACATATTAGATATAGGCATAGGATATATGGACCCTCCCTAATCCGATATACTAACCCTCCCTACTTAGTAGGGAGGTACTTTTATACTTTTTTTTTTTGTACTTTTGTATTTTTGTACTTTTTTTTGTATAATATATTTTAGGGTGTATGATGTATTTTATATAATGTATTTTGTATAATGTTTATTTATTATGTTTATATAATTGACGTCTAATGTATTTTATTTAAGTAACAACAACAATAGCACATTAAACATTACCACATTAAATAATTACAACAACAACAACAATAGCACATTAAATATTACCACATTAAATAATTACAACAACAACAACAACAATAGCACGTTAAACATTACTACATTAAATAATTACAACAACAACTGTTATTATTCAATTAAACAACATCATTAACACATTATTTAAATGTACAACATCTACGACATATGAAGATTATTGATTTCATTTAAAAGATCATGGAGCCGGGCACTTGACTGACAAGCGTGATCCTCAGGATTCCTTGCCATTTCTAACTCCATCTCCAACGTCTTTATTCTTGCCATCAACAGCTTGTTTTGACACTCAAGCTGGTCAATCTTACTAGCTTTAGCAACGCAGTTTGAGCACTGCGTTGAAGAAGAGGCTTGATTAAAGTACGTCCTTTCAAATTCATCTTTTCACATGAAGTATCGACACCCATAGTTATCTGTATCTGGCTGTTACATGTTAAGAAAATTATAAAAAAAATATTTTTAACAAACAAATTATTTACATATTTACATAACTAAGCAAACGTATGATTATTTACCACTGAATCAGGACATGCACAATACAGTTGCCCACGAGTATCTGGTTTCCAGGATTGCCGTTGTATAATGAATCATCTCTCACATCTACACAAGAAAGGATTTCTTCGTCCCACCTGACAAAAGAATTTGCATAATAATTTACAACATCAATCAATAATGTTATTACTAATTTAAACAAAGTAATTTTCTGCAATAATAAAAAAAAAAAAAATCATTCGGATTACATAAATAAACATTTGAGTTCAAATGCTTGTCAAATAACATACATATTGAAAATAAAGATAAAGACATATAAAGGTAAACTACTATCAAGATACTAACTATGATACTAACTACTATCACTGTCCACCTGCTCCAGCAACTTCTCTATCTCTTTCATCCTCTTCTCAAAAGACTCTAACTGCTCTCGAAACTCTACAACAGCTTTCTCTAAATCACTCAACCTAGATGCATGCTCATCCAACGTAACATACACATCACCTATATCTCTCCTATCATGCTTAACTTCCCTCCTCAATCCTTTGACATCAGATTGTCGCTCACACAACCTCCTCGACATCGACACATAGCGACCCCGACACCAAGAGATGTCCTCCCTCAAACGACTCAACTCTGCCCTAAGTTCGGCAGGAGAAACTCGTGGTGCGGTCGAAGACTCGCCAACCTCAAAAGTAGATCTCACCTCCGTCGCAAGTGCATGACCTAAGGCATTTGAAGTGTCTGACTCATAAGTGATATCTGATATGGCTGGCGAAGGCGGCAAAGGAAGAACCTCCTCATCATCAACATCATCATCAGCAGCAGCAGCAATCTCATCAACATCATCAGCAGCAGCAGCAATCTCATCAACACCGTCAGCAGCAGCAGCAATCTCATCAACATCATCAGCAATTCAGCATCATGATCATCCATCTCATCATCATCAGCAGCAATCTCATCAACATCATCACCATCATGATCATCCATCCCATCATCATCCATCTCTGGATCCATCTCATCATCATCCATCTCTGGATCATCTTCTGGACTAGGTGGTGCTAGTGCGGGATCAGGGGGTATAACTGGTGCAGACGGGACACTCTACAAAAAAGCAGACAATTTACATTTAAACAATTTACATTTAAATAAATCAATAATCATTTACAACATTTTCAAACAATTTACATTTAAATAAATCAATAATCATTTACAACATTTTCAAACAATTTACATTTAAATAAATGAATAATCATTTACAACATTTACAAAATTTGTCGATGGTTATATATTGTTTCCCATTCGGTTGCAACTGGTTGGTTGAACCACCTCCATTGTGGGTGGTTATGCGGAAGTGGAGAATCTCTATCTAGAGAGAGACAAATGTAATGAGCACCACTGTTCTCCCCCACACGCGAAATCACAATGGGGTCAATTCCCTGTGATAAGTTTGGACCAGAAAATAGTGGAAAACATGTGTTCCAACCCCGATGGTCTATATATACAAGAGGTCGGTTAATAGCTGAAGCGATGACCAGACCCGTGCTTAGCATCGTCATCCAGTAATCTTTAGGCGATGGTCCATTGAACCAGTTTATTGTATCACGAAGCCTGTAAAAGTCTTCTTGCCCCCACATACTCACGTAAGTTATACTATGTGCTTCTAACTCTTGCATTAACATGTATCTAACATCGGCCCACCTATTTTCGTCTTGCACAGTACTGTGGGCAATGCACCGAAACCCACAATTTCCGTCACCTAGCACATTATGTATACTTATTACCAGTGAACGGAAAATCTCTGGAATACGATCAATAAAATCCTCGCTATCCTTATCTCCAACGTAAAATCTGTATCTTATTTTTTGACCCGTGTAAGAACTATGTCTTGCAGGTTCTTTGCCGCGTTTCGGGACTTTCGTAGATCTTGAATTTGTGCTTCTTCGGTGATTCATGGTTGGCACATCATTCAAGTTCGGGACTTCATTCAAGTCCGGAACTTTTGTTGCCTGTGACTTTTTGTCCTTTGCACTCGGACGTCCACGGGTACTTTTCTGAACAGCAGGTTAACGTATGTCCACAGATTCTGGTTGGAATATCCCTCTCACCTTCGTTAACATGCTTTTCTTGACAAACGAAGTTGCTTTGCTAAAAACATTTTTGAATTATCGCATGTTATCTTCAAAAGCAATATCATCTTCATGGTCACTAGAAGGACCATCTTCAGATGGACCGTGTTCAGGCGGTGGCCTATTGTACGTTATAACCTGACAATTCTTTGACCAAACCGAACTCATCACCTTTTAATCGCATTGCATATGGGAAACCATGCAACGACTCTGCCAAATCATGAATATGGCTATCATCTTTCACCCTCAAAATCCAAAAACCACCCGTCAAATGATATTTCGCTACTAATTTGAATGGACAACCTGTTTTAAAGGTACTGGTTTGCCGTTTTCCACTACCTTCAGGTTTATATTTCTCACCCTTTGAACACCTATAATTTATTTCGTACCGATAACCCTTTTCTGCTTTGGTTCTGTTTTTAACAATGACAAAACCGAGCTCACGAGCTATACTTTGCACCCACTCAGTTAATTGCTCGTGAGAACCGAACGCCTGAAAGTACATAACAACTTATAATTCAAGTATTTTATAACATACTTTTGTAACAAATGTTTTTTTTTTATATATATTTAACAACTTTTACAAATACAAAAATTACATTTTTACAAATACAAATAACTTTTACCAATACAAAAAACTTTTACAAAAATGACAAAAATTCCGTTTTTACTAATAAAATGTACAAATACAAATAAATTTTACAAAATTACATTTTTTAACTTTTACAATATACATTTTTTAACTTTTACAAATACTTTTTACAAAAAAAAAAAAAAAAAAAAAAAAAAAAAAAAAAAAAAAAAAAAAAAACTTTTACAAAATACTTTTTACAACTAAAATACCTTTTTCAATATACAAAAAAAAAATACTTTTTACAACTAAAAAAAATTAAAACGCGTTTACGCGTTGACTGACACACACACACACAACGCCTTATCTCACACACACTCACTCATTTCACACATAACGCTCTTATCTCACACACACTCACTCATTTCTCTCTCTCTCTAATAACTCTCTCTGTCTCTTTTATTTTAGATCTAAAACATGTTTTTAGATCTAAAATTTGTGGTTTTGGTGATGTTTATGCTGTGAGTGTGTGTGATAAGAGCGTTATGTGTGACTGAGGTACGTTGATATACTTTATTTGGGTGGTTTTGGTGATGTTTTTGGGGGTTTTTGAAAAAGTGAGTGATTTATTTCAATTAACGTTTGTTAATTGAAATATTTATGGTTAATTAACACGGATCTATATTAATTTAATGAAACGCCTAATTTTTAAAAATTAGAGTTTTGAAAAAAATTTAGGGGTTTTTGAGAAATTGAATGATTTATTTCAATTAACGTTTGTTAATTGAAATATTTGTGGTTAATTTAATAGATCTATGTTTATTTAATTAAACGCCTAATTTTTAAAAATTAGGGTTTGGTTTGGTGGTTCTGTGGTGTATTATGTGATAATCTGGAGATTCTGTGGTAGATTGACATACTTAATCTGGGTTTGAAATTTTAGGGTTTGGAAAAAAAAATTGAGAGTTTTTGAAAAATTGAATGATTTATTTCAATTAACGTTTGTTAATTGAAATTTTTGTGGTTAATTTTAACAGATCTATGTTTATTTAATTAAACGCCTAATTTTAAAAAATTAGGGTTTGGTTTGGTGGTTCTGTGGTGTATTATGTGATAATCTGGTGATTCTGTGGTAGATTGACATACTTTATCTGGGTTTGAAATTTTAGGGTTTGGAAAAAAATTGAGGGTTTTTGAAAAATTGAATGATTTATTTCAATTAACGTTTGTTAATTGAAATATTTGTGGTTAATTTTAACAGATCTAAGTTAATTTAATTAAAACCCTAATTTTTAAAAATTAGGGTTTGGTTTGGTGGTTCTGTGGTGTATTCTGTGATTTTATGGTGATTCTGTGGTAGCTTGACATACTTTATCTGGGTTTGAAAAATTAGGGTTTGGAAAAAAGTTGGGGGTTTTTGAAAAAGTGAATGATTTATTTCAATAAACGTTTCTTAATTGAAATATTTGTGGTTAATTTTATCAGATCTATGTTAATTTAATTAAAACCCTAATTTTTAAAAATTAGGGTTTGGTTTGGTGGTTCTGTGGTGTATTATGTGATTATCTGTTGATGTTGGTGATTTCACCACCAACAAAATCACTTGTTTGATATTGTTGGTGGTTCTGTGGTGGATTATATGTGATATGTGACTGCTTTGGTGGTTCTGTGGTGCAGGTTTTTTGATATAACCACCAACAAAATCACTTGTTTGATATTGTTGGTGGTTCTGTGGTGGATTATATGTGATATGTGACTGCTTTGGTGGTTATGTGGTGCAGGTTTTTGTGATATGTGATATGTGATACTAAGTATGGAGGTTAGTATATCATATTAGAGAGGGTCAATATATCTTGTCCCTATGGTGGTTCTGTGGTGATTATGTTGGTAGGTTAACACCTTGATCTGCCACCATAGAGTGGTATGAATACCTGCTCTGACCTACCCCATTCCCCGCAGACTTGTGATGAAACTGTTTTTTTTTTTTTTTTTTTTTTTTTTTTTTTTTTTTTTTTTTTTTTTAACTGAAAAGGCAATGATGATTTTATAAAAAAAAACTAGAATTTGGCATGGCATTTCCAAATGGTCAGGCAAATAAACTATGAATTTGCAACCTTTGATGTTGCAGCCAAACATGATGAGCAATATATTTATGAATCTGAGCCTTTACCTCTTGTGTGTTAAATGGTGAGTTCGACATTTGTTGTCTTGGACTTTCTTTGCTTGTGTTACTTGTGCTGCTTGTGACAAAACCTGGACTTGTAAACCTGTGGTACGGTTAACACCTCCCTTGATGCTTGGGTGAAAAAAACCTGCACTTGTGACTTTCTTTGCTTGTGTTAGTTGTGCTGCTTGTGAGAAAACCTGGACTTTTTATATGTGTTATGTGATATGGTTCTTTGTTCTGTGGTGGGTGATATATTGACCCTCCCTATTCTGATATACTAACACCTCTCTTGTGAAACTTGTTTCACTTGTGTAACACGTGCTTATTGTGGATTCTGTGGAATCTGCTTGATACTGTTGAGCTTGTGATGATTTAACAGGCTTATGTTGGGAATTGGTGGAATCCTGAGCTTGTGAGAATCTTAGGGTACTTGTGGAATCTGGTACTTGTCGTGTTGGCTTTTGTTGGGAATTTGTGGAATCTGCACTGGGCTTTTATTTGCTTGTGTTTCCTGTGTTGCTTTGGTCAAAACCTGGACCTTGTGTGCAATTCTGTGGAATCTGCACTTGGACAAATAAGGCGATGACGAATGGGTTTTTCAACCCCGAATGGATGGCAAACAATTACGTTTGCAACATTCAAATCCGAGCCTTACTAAACCTACTTTTTTTTTAAATTATGTTTTCAAATCCCAGCCTATAAGGCGATGACGAATGGTTTAAGTTTGTGTTTGTGTTTGTGTTTTTTTACTTGTGTTACTTGTTTTGCTTGGACAAAAACCTGCACTTGGACTTTTTTTGCTTGTGTTACTTGTGTTCATTGGGACAAAACCTGGACTTGTGACTTTTTTTGCTTGTGTTACTTGTGTTGCTTGGGACTGCATGGACTTAGACAAACCTGGACTTGCTTGTGTTACTTGTGTTGGGACAAAACCTGGACAACAAAAGGACAAAAGGACAAAAAAAAACAAAAAAAAAAGGTACAAAACAATACCTTACCCTATGGGAGGGTTTGTACTTGCCTCACTAGGGAGGGTTCGGTTAGTCTAACCCTTAGATATAATATATCATGATCATTTTTCTATCTAAAATATACTTTTTGATCATTGCTAGTGAAATGATTGTCACAAGCAGACATTATAATATATTCTAAAAGGTAAAATGGTTATTGTAGCAACAGTACCCACGCAAGTTTCGCGTTTGCCCATTTTAGTCCCTGAGGTTAATGATCAATTACGAAGTTAGTCCTTAACGACCGTTAACTAACAGACGTGGATTAAATTTGCAACGGACCAGTAACTTCAGGGGCTGTTTCTATGCAAATAATAAACAGAAACAACCCCTAACGTTAACTATTTTTCCACCGTTAGTCGCTAAGGACTAACATTGTAACAGAACGTCCGTTAAGGGACTAAAACTGAAAAATTCCTTGCTACAGTGCCAAACAGTGGCTGCTACAGTCCCAAACAGTGGGGAATAGTGCATGTACTATAGCTAAGGATTTTCGCTTTAGTCCCTCAGGTTAGCTAGAAATTACACCGTTAGTCCCCCGTTAGCGATCTTTTGCAAATTTAGTCCTTAAAAAAAATTATCGTTTTATTTCGAGTTTTGTTTAGACACAACATTCCCGCAGCAACGCGCGGGTACCCCGCTCGTTGGAACTAAATTGTTGAACCAATTAATACACGCAAGTAGACGTACATCTAAACATATGTTTGTCTAATCTAGCTTAATTATACTATCTTAATAGGCTTAATTATGATCATATAATTTGATAAGCATATTTTCAATGATCATATGAATTTTATAAAAAATCATAAGCCTATCAAATAAGCTAGCTAGGACAAACATCCTCCAGCCACTTTAATTGAAGTGGCGAAAGATATCATCATAGTGACGACGCTAATCCTTGTCGCCAAACTGATTTTGTGATAATATATGTACCATTTACTGACCAAATCAATTACTCAATGCGCATGCTAATATATGTTTTTATGTTAACTTAGGATTTAGGAGCACCAAAAAAAAAAAAAAAAAAAAAAAAAAGCGGTTGAAGGAAAACACTTGTTTTCCACAACTTAATATTTACAAAACAAATAAAATAGAGATTGCGTGTAAATAAAAAAATTTCCATCAAATTATCTACAAAATAGAAAATGCATTTTCTGATTTAACAAATGAAACTATAAAACTTTTTATTTCTATGTTTTCCTTATAACCCCGTCTTTTTCTTCAAAACAATAATATATAAACGCGTTTTCTATGTTTTGTAGAAAACTAAACCCATCCTTTTTTTACAAAACTGTAAATAAAAAATTAATAATTTTATGTACCATTATATAACGATGGTTTGTTGTAATAGGCATGTTTAAATACGATAAAAGTTTGGATTTCCTAGCTTAGTTAAGTTAATTGGTTTAAACTACTTTTTTTTTTCCTTTCAATTGTCAGATTTTGATAAATTGATTTTAATAACTAAATCGACACTGTCAATTTTCTTTCTTGTATTTAAAATTCTGCAACACAGCAACATGATGATCAAGTTGCATGCATAAATATTTAATTATGTGCATCATGTATTTAGTCGACCCAAGTGGTCATATAGAGTGAAATATACCCAGATAGTGCATAATTGGCACTCGTGATTATCCGAGTATGCACACCTAATGAATACGATCGTTTTTGGTAAGTATGTGGAGTAAAAGTGCTTAACTAGCACTTCCCGCCCAGGTTATGGTTTTAGTATATGAAGTAACTATTATGCATGTTTTTATATCATGATTTTAGTTTATACTATGTTCTCACTAAGCTTTATGCTTATGTTGCTTCGTTTCATGTTTTAATGTAGGTGAGTCAAGCATGGACTTAGCGGGTTAGCCACTGGTGGTGCCCGAATGGTAGAGCAACTCTTGAACCCTTCTCTTGATACAACTTAACGCCCTAGGAACTTCTAATGTCGTTTTATGCAAAACGCAGAATTGGATGTGTCAAAATAAAGTCTTTGTGTGGGTATGATTTCAAAAAAGGGGTGTTTGGGATTATCCTAATTTATACCCATCCTTACCCGTTTGAGTTTATTTTGGGTTAGTTTGTATAAACAAGTCTTATTTCACTATTAAGTAGTTTGGTGTTTTTGGGACCACCGCGTATTACACTCAGTAGTCCATACGGTGTATACCAGTCAAGGGATACGGCGTATTGATATATCGGTTGGGAAAAAAAAATCCTAGTACGGCGTTTCAAAATGCACTAAGAAATTCAAAAGAAATCATTTGTAGAATTGTAGCCAATAACTTTTTTGTTAATGCTTTTAGCAAATAACTTAATCATAACTGTTAAATGGAAACTTTTGTTGATGTAAAGTTGATCAATATTTTGTCAAAACAAAACATTAATATCCAAACTTATACTGTATAATCCATTTTTTTTATTATCGGATAATAACAACATTTCTAGTAAAGTGTCAATCGTAAAAACTTACATTCTGATCCCGACTTTTGAAATGAAAATAATAATAATAATAATAATAACAATTATCAACCGGAATTTGATGAAAGGTGGGTTGGGATGTTTTACTATCTTTCCATTCTTTTCTTGTATAATATTTATATCAAAAGATGTTAACTCAAGAATTTTCAAATACTCTTTTTATTCAACGACCATCTACTAATTTGTTGTCGTCTATATCAAATGGGTGTATTAAGGTATTCACTATGGTGGTTTTTAAAAAGGTTTAGAAAAAGATGAAAAGATCTATGATATTGTTAACTATAATGGACATCAATTTTATGCTTACATGACATGAAGAGGGTCCAATATCTTAGACAATGCATTGAGTTATATTATGTATTTATAAAGCTTTAACAAGTTTATCTATAGTGAAAATAGGTTTACAAATCTAAAAATTTTATGTGTTTGTGATGTGGCATAACTATTAACCTTTGTAAAAGTTTATCATAGTGAAAGTTTATCTTAATTGATTCTCTTAATGCTATCCAGTTCAAGTCCTCTTTAGATTCAATGTATAACCACAATTTGATTTAGTTTATGATGATTTGATGTATTTTCGTTGTACAAATGTATTTTTATTGTTTATGCTTTTAAGTGTATGTAATACAAAATTAAATAATAAAGTCTTATTCTCAACGTGACCACTTTGTGTTTTGTTTTGTGTACCTACGTGTGTTCTTGTTTATTGTGTGCAATAAGTAACGTCGTTTCGATATCTACTGAACCTTTTGGCGTTTCATTTTTGTCACGACGTTTATTTAACTCCATTACCCTATATAACTAACAAAGTGTCATTCTCACTTTTAAAAATATCATCATCATCCATCTCTTCAAAGTATAAAGCATGGCGTCATCCTCCTTTTTCAAAAATAGCTCCAACAAAACAAACATCCAAAAATTCCATCCCCACCACAATCAACATCAACGGTGTCCTCAACATCAACACCAAAGTCTTCCCACATGCAAGCGTTTAGTTTGTGTATGTAAAAAATATAAATTTTGCAAAAGAAAAGGTGGCATATATATATATATATATATATATATATATATATATATATATATATATATATATATATATATATATATATATATATATATATATATATATATATATATATATAGTGTAACTTTCTTACGAGAATCACCTTTATCCGCAAGAACTGCGAGAACCACTTTTTAACCATTGGATTAGTTGATCAACGGATGAGATGATGTGTGCTATTTGTGTCATTAAAGAAAAGATTAGGAAAAGTTTGTAAATAGGTGAGGGGCATTAAAGGTATTTCGTGTAATTCTCTTTCATCAACTATCCCATACATTTAGGAGGAAAAATTAAATAAAATTAAAACTTGCTATACAACAAATCACACAACAATACTTTTTCTCTCCTAAAGAAAACCCTAGCCACTAACCGCCACATGAAGACGTCGTTGAAGGTGATCCGGACACCATCTAAACAATAGCCGACACCACCGAAACAAATATAGTCACCGCCATCTCAGTCAACAACTTCAGCCCCGTTGATGAGTATGTAAATACTCATCATTTCTGTTACATTTAAACTGCAAAAACATATAAAAACACACAGGAATGCCTTAAAATACATAAAATATCCCTGGATTGTGTTTTTATGCAAAAGGATTGAAAAACTGATGAAAAACAAAACATTTCACATAATTTACAGTTTCAGTCCCTGAACTTTGAAAATTTGGCAAAACTAGTCCCTGGTAAATCAAAACATGAAAAATATCATCAAAGGTCCTTAGGGATTCATAAATTGTCAAGTATAGTCATTTAAAGTTAAAAATTGCAAAATGACAACTTTAGTCTCTCAAGTTTGAAAAATGTCAAAAATAGTCCCTAAGGTTTTGAAAATACAAAAATATGAAAAATAAGCCTTGCACTATTCCTAATTGACAAAAATGGACCTTATGATAACTTTTGAGAAGTTACAAAATAAACCCTTCAAGAATCAAAAAATTACAAGTTAGGTCCCTAGAGTTTGTGGAATTGGCAGAAAAGGTCCCTGGGTTTTAAAAATGAAAAAAAAATACATCTTTGGTCCTTGGGTTATTAATAAATGACAAAATAGTCCTTATAAATATTTGGGAAAGTTACAAATTCAGTCCCTCTATTTTGTCAAAATTACAAATTTGGTCCTTGTTTACTAAAAACCAACCAGACCTCATTTTTATTATAAACCCCAAATCCAGTCCAAATCCAATAGCCCACCCTTTTTCATTTTTGGGCCTACCCCTTTTCCCAGCCCACCAAGCAAACCCAACGCACCCTTTTATAATAAAAAGGGCGTTGACCCTTTTGACCCGTCTTCCCCAAACCACCACCACTGTACCACTCCCTCACCCTCCTCTGCAAACCAAAACCACCATGGTTTTCATCCACCTCAACCCCCAGCTGGCCTAACACCTCACACCCCTCATCATTTCAAACCACTCCCCAATTAATGCTTCTCCACCACTCAACACTTCACCTCTTCCTCACAACCTCTGTTTTCAACCTAAACCCACTAAACCCTTCCAATCTTGTCCCCTCCACCTCCTAATACTCCCAAAGTTCCTTAATTAAAATAAAACTGCCTTAAGCAACCTGTGTGGAATTTGGCGTCAAAAGTGATTTAAACGGCTTGGATCACTTTGACTAATCCAATGGCTGAGGTTAATGATGGGAAATGCTCAGGATCACATGGGGAGTCCAAAAAGTCTATAAAGTTGAAGAAAGGAAGCAATGTGGAAGATATCTAGTTTAATTTCAATTTTATGTATGTCGACTTAATTATGTTTTAATTTCCAGTGTAAAATTTAGCTTTCAAGTACTTTGTCTAGTGTTTTCAGTGTATGTGAACCTATTTCCAATAATCAATTTCAGTTTCTAAGTTTGAAATCCGTTTATGCAATTTCTTGTTCAAAATCTCATGTTCCTTTGAATGATGTTAATAGTGTTAATCTTGGACTCATAAGCTCATATAAGCTCCTTATATAGCTTCTGAGAACTATTAGAAACAAAAAAATTCAGTGTATGATCATTAGCTCAAAAATATCAAAAATACAAATAAATAATAGAAAAATAAAAATTCAGTTTGTATGAAGATGATGCATTGGAGCAGATTAAATTATGGATGGATCTTGGTTTAGTAGCTTAGTGGTAAGCTTATAGGAATGTTCTCTGGTCCTTGTTCTTGGTTTAGCTTGAATTGCTCATTGTAAGCTCTCTTTACAATTTTTTGCATCCAACTGTGTACTTGCTTATCATTGCCATTTTCTATGTTTCTTATGTTTAATTAGTGTGTTTAAGTGTAGTTATGGTTTAAGATTGATAGGTTGTTTAGTGAAATAACTTGTTACTCATTTTCTTAAATCTCACAGTCAAGTAGTATAATTGTCATCTCTGAGTTTCATGCTTGTATTACTGTTGATTTATGCTCATTTAATCTTATTATATGAAATTATGAAGTTTTAAATCAGTTTCATGGTTTAAATTAGTATAAAGCTTTAGAAATCACCATTTTCAGTTTTATAGGGAGTGTTTGGTTCTGCTGATAACTCTGGTATACAGGTTGTTTATGAGTTTGTTCTTGACTGCTACATGCTACATTAGGTCTATATAGGTTAGTCAAACTATAAAATTTAGTCCTTATTAGTTAAATAGTCAACATAGCCTTAAATCTCTCTTTACTAGTTAACTGTTAGAATTTATAGTTCTATTTTCATCATACTAGTTCATTAGTTGGTAATTTAACTTAATTTCATATCTCAGTAGCTTATTATATCATAAATAACTAGTAGGATTGAGTAGAAACTCATATAAGTCAAAGTAGGAGTACATTAGAAAAAGTCAAAAAGTGTTTGTTCAGATTTTCACCAAATTAGCAAGAATATTAGTGATTTTTGTGTTTGGACTTAAGGCCTGAAACTTGTTGTGTGTTAACTCTACCAGCTAAACCTTTGATTTTTACAAGTTTTATAATTTTGTGATTTTTTTAAGTGGACCAAAATGCCCGTTGAACTGACCTGCAGGGCAAGGTAGTTGCCCTGTCTCAGCAAACCTCAGCTCACCCACCACCTTTGGTGGTGTTTTGTGGTTAACCCAGTGGGTCCCACATCCCATAATTAGGCTTTTACAACCCCCCTCCTACCATGCTTGAACCCTTGACCTTTTGTTTGACCTTTAGACCAGTGGACCCCACTTTAAATCAGCTTGGAACTTTGTCCCAATTCTGTCTCAGAATTGAAATAAGCAAAGTGCTTATTTGTTATTTGTGGCTTATTGAATCTGCTTATTGGTATAATCTTGCTCAATATAGTTCATATAGCTAACAGGAACTAGAATTTACCTTGTGGACCCCACACAAGCTCAGTTGAGCTTATTTCTTAGCCAAGTCAACAAAAGTCAACTGTTTTGGGTAATAAGCACTCTCAGTGCTTATTTTGAGTTTATAAATTATTTTCCTTTATTAAAGTTTCTTATTTTAAGAATTTTATTAGTTTTATAAAAGAAAAACAAGAAAAAACCAAACTTAATTATAGTGATAGCTTCTATTTAATAGAAATTATCTATTTAATTTTCTTTTTAGCTTATTTTAAGCATTTCTGCTATTTTATATTTTTATTAAATCTCTTATATATTAAAGTAATTTTTTAAATTTTTCCAGAATTTTCCTTTGTCATTTGGTATTATTTAGAATTAATATTAGTTAAATTAATAATTAATTAATAAATAAATAATAAATAGCATAATTATATTTTATAAAGTACCACATAGTTTTTATAATTTTTATAGCTTTTATATAAGGTAAAACAATTTTATAAATTTTTCTAGGATTTATACTGTTCATTTTCTATTTTTAATAATATAATTAGTTTAATTGATAATTAATTAATAAATAGAATAATAATTAGTAAACTAGATTAAAAATACATAATATAAAATTTTTATAATTTTTTAGGATTCCTGTAATGGTTAATTAGATATATAAAATTTTTCTTAATTATCTAAGTCTTTTTAGTATTTATAATAAGTTAATCAATATAATTACTTAAATAATAATTAATTAATAATAAATAGATAAATAGTGTGAAAAATATAATTTTAGTTTTAAAATAAGTTTTATAATATTTTAGATTTTTAGAAATTTTAATTTTAATTTTCTAGATTTATTTTACATTTTCCGAATTATTAGTTAATTATTAAATAATTAATAAATAGTTATTAAATAAAAATAATTAATTAAATAATTATTAATTATAAAATAAATATTTTAAATTTATTTAATTTGCATTTAAGCCCCTAAGGCTTATAAACTCCTACTATAGTTAAAGTTGTTTTTGTTTACGTTTAATTATTAAACGTTTACGGTTTTCAGTCCCTTTTTCACTTGTACTTATCTGATTTCACGTATTAGTTGATATAGCTTATTAAAGCTATTCACTATTATATTCAGTAGTACAATCACTTAAAAACCCTTTTCCTGTTCAATTCACCTGATCTAGAAGTCGTTTTATTTTAGATTTCACATCTCGTTGGGATCTAACGATCCGGGGAAACACTAAACTCACCGGAGTATTGGCCTAAGCTGTCTGACTTGTTGACCATAACTTGGTTGATATTATCTGACTGTTTACCACCAATCAAAATTTGGCGCCGCTGCCGGGGAACGAACCCGGGTCACCCGCGTGACAGGCGGGAATACTTACCACTAAATATTTTAAATTTATTTAATTTGTATTTAAGCCCCTAAGGCTTATAAACTCCTACTATAGTTAAAGTTGTTTTTGTTTACGTTTAATTATTAAACGTTTACGGTTTTCAGTCCCTTTTTCACTTGTACTTATCTGATTTCACGTATTAGTTGATATAGCTTATTAAAGCTATTCACTCTTATATTCAGTAGTACAATCACTTAAACCCTTTTCCTGTTCAATTCACCTGATCTAGAAGTCGTTTTATTTCAGATTTCACATCTCGTTGGGATCTAACGATCCGGAGAAACACTAAACTCACCGGAGTATTGGCCTAAGCTGTCTGACTTGTTGACCATAACTTGGTTGATATTATCTGACTGTTTACCACCAATCAAAATTTGGCGCCGCTGCCGGGGAGGTGTGCTGCGTATTACGACTTTTTGAAATATCTGTGAGTTTGAATTATCACACTTTGTTATATATCATCTTTTTGTCTATATTTCTTTTCTATTTCTATTTTTAGTTTCCCGTCACTCTAAGTATTCTTAGAGTCATCTCTAGTGCATGCACACTCGTTCTTCTAGGTCAACAAGCCCTTTACGTGAGCTTGTCAGAATTCCTCGAAGACGTCGTAGACATTCTGCCCCAACAGCCGTATCTGAGGAACGTGATGTTTCCCCAAAGAAAGTTATCATGACGGAAGACCGTCCGATGAATGAGCTTCTCCAAGCACCCATTGAGGGTTACGGAGACGCTATTGTTGTCCTAGCCATTGTGGCTGAATACTTTGAGCTCAAAACCGGGTTACTAAATCTAGTAACTTCAAGCCAATTTTATGGTTTTGAGAGGGATGATCCCCATGCTCATATTCGATGGTTTAATAAAATTACCTCTACCATCAAATACAAGAACGTCCCTTCCGAAGCAGTCAAACTTCTTCTTTTCCCATTTTCTCTTGAGGGAGCAGCCCGGATTTGGCTGGAAAAACAACCTCCTCGTTCAATAAACTCATGGGAAGATTTAGTTACCAAATTTGTAAACGAATTTTTTCCCCCGTCCAGAACGACAAGTCTTAAAAATGAAATCATCAAATTTACTCAAAGGTTTGATGAATCGTTTGGTGACGCATGGGATCGTTTCAAAGAATTGCTTCGTCGATGTCCTCATCATGGTTTCACTGAATTGATGCAAATTGACACGTTTTATAATGGTGTGAGTCAATCTGACCAAGATTCTCTTAATGCCTCCGCGGGAGGTAATTTTTTGAGCAAAACCACAAAAGAAGCTTTAGAAATCATTGAAAATAAGTCCAAAGTCCGCACTACACGCACAAAACCATATAACTCCCAAGTGAGTGCTGGTCCTTCTACTTCATCACCCGTGAGTACTTCTAGCACCGATGCTAAGATAGATAAACTCACGGACGCCATTCAAGCTTTGGTTATCTCAAACCAGAAAAAGTCACTTTCACACAAAACCCTTCACATGCTGAAGTAAAAAAAGTGGAAGTTCGTGTCACTTGTGGTGGCCCACATGCTTACTACAATTGTACTGCCACCGATGGTAGTCCTTTTGAAGCCAATGCCCTAGCCGGTACTACAAATCAGGGAGGTAATCAATGCCGTCCTCAAATTGAACCAAGTTACCGTGCCAACACACATATGGGACCACCCGGGTTTAATCAAAACCCAAATTTGCAAAACAGAAACCAGAACCAACCTCGAATGAACCAAGGTTATCAAAACCAAGGGAATTTCAATCCTCGACAGAATCAAGGTTTCCACAATCAAAGAAACTTTAACAAAAACAATTTCAACCCCGAAAATCATTTTCAGAGAAGTGGTAATCCAAATCAGGGAAATTTTCAGCCACAACAAGGTTATAATCAAAATAACCGTGTCCAAAATTTCCCCAACCAAACACAAGCCATTCTCCCAGCTCCACAATCATCATCTGATGAATTGTTGAAGCAGTTCATGAAAACTCAAGAAGAGACAAACAGGTTGTTGGTCAGCCAGATTTCTGAAATTAAGAAATCTTTAAATGAACGACCCTCGGGCTCTGGAAAACTTCCGAGCAACACGATCGCAAACCCGAGGGGCGATGCAAAGGCGATCACGACCAGGAGCGGAGTTTCATATGATGGACCCACTGTTCACACTACCCCTTCTTCTTCTTCTCCCAAGGTATTGGAAAATAACGCTGAGGTAAATAAGGACGAAGTACTTCCTACTCATAATGGGGGTACCAAAGACGTCCCACCTCATGTTGTCCCGAAACCCAAACCAAAACCTAGAGTTGTTTTTGAACCCAATGATATTCTAGTTGAAACACCTCAGTCCAAACCTTCTACCTCCTCTATTCCTTACCCCTCACGTTTGAGTGAACAAAAGCTCCGTGAAAAAGCTAGTCACCAGATGGATAAATTCTTTCAAATCTTCCAAGATTTGCATTTTGACATTAGCTTTGCGGATGCTATTATTCTGATGCCTAAATTTGCATCGACAATCAAACACTTATTAAGCAACAAGGAGAAACTGTTTGAAATGGCAAAGACTCCCTTGAATGAGAACTGCTCAGCAGTTCTTTTAAAGAAGCTTCCCGAGAAGCTGGGAGATCCTGGAAAATTTCTAATACCATGTGTATTTCCGGGAATGGTTGATTGCTATGCCTTGGCCGATCTTGGTGCAAGTATCAACCTAATGCCATATTCAGTTTGGAAGAAACTTTCTCTTCCTGATCTTACTCCTACCTACATGACTTTAGAGCTTGCAGACCGATCGATATCTCGTCCTCCCGGCATTGCCGAGGACGTGTTTGTGAAGGTAGGAGAATTTCATCTCCCCGCTGACTTTGTAGTGGTTGATTTCGATGCTGATCAAAGGGTCCCTCTCATTGTTGGGAGGGGTTTCCTTAGAACGGGCCGTGCTCTTATCGATGTATTTGAGCAAGAAATCACTCTGCGTATGGGTAATGAAGCTGTTACATTTAACCTCGATCAAACCTCGAGGTACTCCTCCAATTATGATTCTGAAGCAGTTAATCAAATAGATATCATTGACATTGCTTCGGAGGAGTATTCTCAAGAGTTTCTTGGTTATTCTCATAATTCTGTGAGTGGGGATGCCACTCCATCATCTGAACCTATCATTTCCGACTCTTCCCCTTCTCTCACTCCGTTTGAGGGAAGTGATTTTCTTTTGGAAGAGGTCGAGGCTTTTCTCAAAAGTGATTCAGTTCCATCGGGAATTGATAACACTGAGATTGATCTGGAGGGAGATATTCTTCTCCTTGAGAGATTGCTAAATCAAGACAATTCTCCTCCACTTCCTCCCGTACAACTTCATAATCAGGAAATCAAATATGTTGAGGAAACTGATGATTTTCCTGAGGTTGAACTCAAGGACTTACCTCCTCATCTTGAATATGCATTCTTGGAGGGTGATGATAAATTACCAGTCATTATTGCTAAAGGTTTAAGTGTTGAGGAGAAGATTGCTCTCATAAAGGTCTTGAAGTCAAACAAGCAAGCAATTGCTTGGAAACTCTCCGATATTAAGGGTATTAACCCAGATTTTTGTACACACAAAATCTTGATGGAGGATGACTTCAAGCCTGCAGTGCAACATCAAAGAAGGGTGAATCCAAAAATCCATGATGTGATTAAACAAGAGGTTCTTAAACTTCTTGATGCAGGATTGATTTACCCTATTTCTGACAGTCCATGGGTTAGTCCCATTCATTGCGTCCCAAAAAAGGGTGGCATTACTGTTGTCACTAATGAGGAAAATGAGTTGATTCCAACTCGGCTGGTTATCGGATGGCGTGTTTGCATTGACTATCGTAAGTTAAATGACGCCACCCGCAAAGACCACTTTCCGCTGCCCTTTATGGACCAGATGCTTGAGAGATTAGCAGGAAACGAGTACTATTGTTTCCTTGATGGTTTCTCAGGATACTTCCAAATCCCCATTGATCCATCGGATCAAGAAAAGACTACCTTTACATGCCCTTATGGAACCTTTGCTTATAAACGTATGCCTTTTGGCTTATGTAATGCTCCAGGTATGTTCCAGAGGTGCATGATGGCTATATTTACCGACATGATCGGTAAAACTATGGAGGTCTTTATGGATGACTTTTCGGTCATTGGGGATTCATTCCAAACATGTCTCACCAATTTAGAAAAAAATGTTGAAAAGGTGTAAAGACACCAATCTATGTCTAAATTGGGAAAAGAGTCACTTTATGGTCAAAGAGGGCATTGTCCTCGGCCATAAGATTTCCAAGAATGGGATTGAGGTTGACAGAGCTAAGGTTGATGTCATTGCAAAACTGCCTCATCCTACTACCGTCAAAGGTATTAGGAGTTTCTTGGGTCATGCCGGTTTCTATCGTCGATTTATACAAGATTTTTCTAAAATCTCACGGCCTATGACTCATCTCCTTGAAAAGGATACTCCTTTTATCTTCTCACCAGAGTGCATCGAAGCTTTTGAAACATTAAAGAAAAAGCTTACTGAGGCACCCATACTTATTGCCCCCGACTGGGATTTACCCTTCGAGCTTATGTGCGATGCAAGTGATTTTGCTATCGGTGCAGTCTTGGGGCAACGCAAAACGAAACACTTTCAGCCTATCCACTAAGCAAGCAAAACTATGAACGAAGCTCAAACTCATTACACCACTAAGGAAAAAGAATTATTAGCCGTGGTGTATGCTTTTGAGAAATTTCGGACATACTTAATCTTGACTAAAAGCGTAGTGTATACGGATCACTCGGCTCTTAAATATCTATTTGCAAAACAAGATGCAAAGCCGAGATTGCTCCGTTGGGTTCTCCTCCTCCAGGAATTTGATATCATTATTCTTGATGGAGCTGAGAACCTGGCTGCTGATCATTTGTCCCGATTAGAGAACCCTCATCAAGATGTGTATGAGAAAAAGGAAATAAATGAAACATTTCCTCTCGAAACACTCAATGCGGTTGCTTTTCGCGGAGATTCTACTACCCCATGGTTTGCCGACTTCGCAAACTATCATGCGGGTAACTTTGTGGTGAAAGGGATGTCAACCCAACAGAAGAATAAATTCTTTAAGGATGTAAATCATTACTTCTGGGATGACCCCTACTTATTCAAAATCTGTGCGGATCAAGTCATCCGATGGTGTGTATATGGACAGGAAGCCACTGAAATTCTTAAGGCTTGCCATGCTGGACCCACTGGGGGACATCATAGTCCCAATTACACCGCCAAAAAGGTGTTTGATTCCGGATTCTTTTGGCCCACAATTTATAAAGATGCCCAGGGTCTCATTAAAACCTGTGACGCTTGTCAGCGTCATGGAAACATTTCACAAAGAAATGAGATGCCACAAAATGCTATTCAAGTATGTGAAATATTTGATATCTGGGGCATTGACTTTATGGGGCCATTTCCATCATCTAGAGGAAACAAGTACATACTTGTGGCTGTTGATTATTTATCAAAGTGGGTTGAAGCGAAAGCTTTACCCACAAATGATGCCCGAGTTGTAGTAAAATTCATGAAATCTCTTTTTGCCCGTTTTGGAACTCCACGTGCTATCATAAGTGATCGTGGTACGCATTTCTGCAATGACAAATTTGATAAAGTCATGCAAAAGTATGGTGTAACCCACCGTCTTTCTACCGCGTATCACCCACAAACAAGTGGGCAAGTTGAGGTTTCAAATTGTGGTATCAAAAGGATACTTGAGAGGACTGTTGGTGAAAACCGTGCTGCCTGGTCGGATAAATTAGATGACGCACTATGGGCTTTTCGTACAGCTTATAAAACACCCATTGGGTATACACGTTACAAGCTTGTGTACGGAAAGACATGTCATCTACCGATGGAACTTGAGCACAAAGCCTACTGGGCTTTGAAACATGCCAACTTTGACCTCAAAACTGCGGGTGATCACAGAAAAGTTCAAATGAATAAATTAAATGAACTACGTGATCAGGCTTACGAGAACTCTTTAATCTATAAAGAAAAAACAAAGAGAATACATGACTAAAAAATAAAGAACCGCGTTTTTAACGTTGGTGATCGAGTACTTCTCTTTAATTCTAGATTAAATATCTTCTCGGGTAAATTAAAAACCCGTTGGACTGGTCCATTTACTATCACTAAGGTTTATCCATATGGTACCGTTGAGTTATCTCAAAATGACGGTCCATGTTTTAAAGTAAATGGCCATCGTGTGAAACACTACTTTGGAGAGGACATCCCAAACATGATTGTCCCGGATCTCCAAACTTTCCCCAAGGACAATTAAATTCGGGGTCGAGTCAAGCTAGCGACTCGGTAAACAAAAACAGTAGCTTCCTCATGGACAAATCAATTCGAGGTCGAATCAAGCTAGTGACTCGGTAATCAAAAGCAGTAGCAATATGGGTTTTCACTCATATTTCTGATTTCTTTCTCTTTTCTACCACCCTAGTGTGGGGGAGATGCCCCACATGTTGTATATATGTATATATCTTTAAAAAAAAAAAAAAAAAAAAAAAAAAAAAAGTCAAAAGAAAAAGTCAAAAGAAAAAGAAAAAAGTGAGTTTGTATGTAAATAGCCTAAAATAAAGGTTATTAATATTTCCTTCTTACGTTCTAAGTATCGGCTTAACACCCGGTGTTTTGAATATTGAGGGCAATATTTATTTCTAAGTGTGTGGGGGGGGGGGGGATTCCCATGAATTCAAACACATGTTCCATCAAGCACCCTCATTTGATCAAAATTTAAAGTTTTTTCACACTTAGAAATGCAATAAATGGTTATCAGTCCGCCATGTCTAACCCACATAAGGATTGGCTAATCCAGGAGCAAATGGCTCTTGGTAAAGATATCTCAAAACCGTTGATGGCTTGCAATTTGCCAAAAATTGTATGGTTCCTCAACTCCCCATCATCCTCAAAAGATAATGAGTTGGCTAGCCCGCAAGATTATGGCTTGTGGTAAAGGCCGTGGAAAATCCATAATTGGTAATCAGCTCACCAAGATGTTGACTATTCCACCAAGAGTTGGCTAGTCTAGAAGCAAACGGCTTTTGGTAAAGACAAATCAAATCCGTTGACAGCTGGTGGTTTGCTAAAAATCACACGGTTATCAGGTGTACCACAGTTCTTACACCTGGCTACTCCAGAAGTGATGGCTTTTGATAAAGAGTAAAAATCCATTAAATTTTTCTCAAAAAGATTGCTAGGGACTAGCAATAGTTTAGTGTGGGGATTGATGAGTATGTAAATACTCATCATTTCTGTTACATTTAAACTGCAAAAACATATAAAAACATACAGGAATGCCTTAAAATACATAAAATATCCCTGGATTGTGTTTTTATGCAAAAGGATTGAAAAACTGATGAAAAACAAAATATTTTACATAATTTACAGTTTCAGTCCCTAAACTTTGAAAATTTGGCAAAACTAGTCCCTGGTAAATCAAAACATGAAAAATATCATCAAAGGTCCTTAGGGATTCATAAGTTGTCAAGTATAGTCATTTAAAGTTAAAAATTGCAAAATGACAACTTTAGTCCCTCAAGTTTGGAAAATGTCAAAAATAGTCCCTAAGGTTTTGAAAATACAAAAATATGAAAAATAAGCCTTGCACTATTCCTAATTGACAAAAATGGACCTTATGATAACTTTTGAGAAGTTACAAAATAAACCCTTCAAAAATTAGAAAATTACAAGTTAGGTCCCTGGAGTTTGTGAAATTGGCAGAAAAGGTCCTTAGGTTTTAAAAATGAAAAAAAATACATCTTTGGTCCTTGGGTTATTAATAAATGACAAAAATAGTCCTTATAAATATTTGGGAAAGTTACAAATTCAGTCCCTCTATTTTGTCAAAATTACAAATTTGGTCCTTGTTTACTAAAAACCAACCGGACCCCATTTTTATTATAAACCCCAAATCCAGTCCAAATCCAATAGCCCACCCTTTTTCATTTTTGGGCCTACCCCTTTTCCCAGCCCACCAAGCAAACCCAACGTACCCTTTTATAATAAAAAGGGCGTTGACCCTTTTGACCCGTCTTCCCCAAACCACCACCACTGTACCACTCCCTCACCCTCCTCTGCAAACCAAAACCACCATGGTTTTCATCCACCTCAACCCCCAGCTGGCCTAACACCTCACACCCCTCATCATTTCAAACCACTCCCCAATTAATGCTTCTCCACCACTCAACACTTCATCTCTTCCTCACAACCTCTGTTTTCAACCTAAACCCACTAAACCCTTCCAATCTTGTCCCCTCCACCTCCTAATACTCCCAAAGTTCCTTAATTAAAATAAAACTGCCTCAAGCAACCTGGAATTTGGCGCCAAAAGTGATTTAAACGGCTTGGATCACTTTGACTAATCCAATGGCTGAGGTTAATGATGGGAAATGCTCAGGATCACATGGGGAGTCCAAAAAGTCTATAAAGTTGAAGAAAGGAAGCAATGTGGAAGATATCTAGTTTAATTTCAATTTTATGTATGTCGACTTAATTATGTTTTAATTTCCAGTGTAAAATTTAGCTTTCAAGTACTTTGTCTAGTGTTTTCAGTGTATGTGAACCTATTTCCAATAATCAATTTCAGTTTCTAAGTTTGAAATCCGTTTATGCAATTTCTTGTTCAAAATCTCATGTTCCTTTGAATGATGTTAATAGTGTTAATCTTGGACTCATAAGCTCATATAAGCTCCTTATATAGCTTCTGAGAGCTATTAGAAACAAAAAAATTCAGTGTATGATCATTAGCTCAAAAATACCAAAAATACAAATAAATAATAGAAAAATAAAAATTCAGTTTGTATGAAGATGATGCATTGGAGCAGATTAAATTATGGATGGATCTTGGTTTAGTAGCTTAGTGGTAAGCTTATAGGAATGTTCTCTGGTCCTTGTTCTTGGTTTAGCTTGAATTGCTCATTGTAAGCTCTCTTTACAATTTTTTGCGTCCAACTGTGTACTTGCTTATCATTGCCATTTTCTATGTTTCTTATGTTTAATTAGTGTGTTTAAGTGTAGTTATGGTTTAAGATTGATAGGTTGTTTAGTGAAATAACTTGTTACTCATTTTCTTAAATCTCACAGTCAAGTAGTATAATTGTCATCTCTGAGTTTCATGCTTGTATTACTGTTGATTTATGCTCATTTAGTCTTATTATATGAAATTATGAAGTTTTAAATCAGTTTCATGGTTTAAATTAGTATAAAGCTTTAGAAATCACCATTTTTAGTTTTATAGGGAGTGTTTGGTTCTGCTGATAACTCTGGTATACAGGTTGTTTATGAGTTTGTTCTTGACTGCTACATGCTACATTAGGTCTATATAGGTTAGTCAAACTATAAAATTTAGTCCTTATTAGTTAAATAGTCAACATAGCCTTAAATCTCTCTTTACTAGTTAACTGTTAGAATTTATAGTTCTATTTTCATCATACTAGTTCATTAGTTGGTAATTTAACTTAATTTCATATCTCAGTAGCATATTATATCATAAATAACTAGTAGGATTGAGTAGAAACTCATATAAGTCAAAGTAGGAGTACATTAGAAAAAGTCAAAAAGTGTTTGTTCAGATTTTCACCAAATTAGCAAGAATATTAGTGATTTTTGTGTTTGGACTTAAGGCCTGAAACTTGTTGTGTGTTAACTCTACCAGCTAAACCTTTGATTTTTACAAGTTTTATAATTTTGTGATTTTTTTAAGTGGACCAAAATGCCCCTTGAACTGACCTGCAGGGCAAGGTAGTTGCCCTGTCTCAGCAAACCTCAGCTCACCCACCACATTTGGTGGTGTTTTGTGGTTAACCCAGTGGGTCCCACATCCCATAATTAGGCTTTTACAACCCCCCTCCTACCAGGCTTGAACCCTTGACCTTTTGTTTGACCTTTAGACCAGTGGACCCCACTTTAAATCAGCTTGGAACTTTGTCCCAATTCTGTCTCAGAATTGAAATAAGCAAAGTGCTTATTTGTTATTTGTGGCTTATTGAATCTACTTATTGGTATAATCTTGCTCAATATAGTTCATATAACTAACAGGAACTAGAATTTACCTTGTGGACCCCACACAAACTCAGTTGAGCTTATTTCTTAGCCAAGTCAACAAAAGTCAACTGTTTTGGGTAATAAGCACTCTCAGTGCTTATTTTGAGTTTATAAATTATTTTCCTTTATTAAAGTTTCTTATTTTAAGTATTTTATTAGTTTTATAAAAGAAAAACAAGAAAAAACCAAACTTAATTATAGTGATAGCTTCTATTTAATAGAAATTATCTATTTAATTTTCTTTTTAGCTTATTTTTAAGCACTTCTGCTATTTTATATTTTTATTAAATCTCTTATATAATAAAGTAATTTTATAAAATTTTCCAGAATTTTCCTTTGTCATTTGGTATTATCTAGAATTAATATTAGTTAAATTAATAATTAATAAATAAATAATCAATAGCATAATTATATTTTATAAATTACCACATAGTTTTTATAATTTTTATAGCTTTTATATAAGGTAAAACAATTTTATAAATTTTTCTAGGATTTATACTGTTCATTTTCTATTTTTAATAATATAATTAGTTTAATTGATAATTAATTAATAAATAGAATAATAATTAGTAAATTAGATTAAAAATACATAATATAAAATTTTTATAATTTTTTAGGATTCTTGTAATGGTTAATTAGATATATAAAATTTTTCATAATTATCTAAGTCTTTTTAGTATTTATAATAAGTTAATCAATATAATTAGTTAAATAATAATTAATTAATAATAAATAGATAAATAGTGTGAAAAATATAATTTTAGTTTTAAAATAAGTTTTATAATATTTTAGATTTTTAGAAATTTTAATTTTAATTTTCTAGATTTATTTTACATTTTCCTAATTATTAGTTAATTATTAAATAATTAATAAATAGTTATTAAATAAAAATAATTAATTAAATAGTTATTAATTATAAAATAAATATTTTAAATTTATTTAATTTGCATTTAAGCCCCTAAGGCTTATAAACTCCTACTATAGTTAAAGTTGTTTTTGTTTACGTTTAATTATTAAACGTTTACGGTTATCAGTCCCTTTTTCACTTGTACTTATCTGATTTCACGTATTAGTTGATATAGCTTATTAAAGCTATTCACTCTTATATTCAGTAGTACAATCACTTAAACCCTTTTCCTGTTCAATTCACCTGATCTAGAAGTCGTTTTATTTCAGATTTCACATCTCGTTGGGATCTAACGATCCGGGGAAACACTAAACTCACCGGAGTATTGGCCTAAGCTGTCTGACTTGTTGACCATAACTTGGTTGATATTATCTGACTGTTTACCACCAATCACCTGTAACACCCCCAATTCATTGATGCAGCGGAATTCAAACTGGGTGTTACTTGACGGCACAATAGTCACAATAATAGAAAACGAACTCCAATTGAGTCGTTTTAAAAGATTTATCATTCAAATTATATAAATATCAGAGATTACAAAATGAGGTCCCAAATGGTTCCATGTTTACAATTTACATGAAATGAGTTTTGAATGATAATAAAATTTATAGCCCTCTTGAGTATCCGTGTCCTTCTGTGCCATCCTTGATCGTCATGAACCTGAAATACATGCTTGAGAGGTCAACACAAAGGTTGAGTGATATTCATAGAGTTTGTTTAATGTTTGAACACAATATGTTGGTAGTGTGAGCAATAGACTCACACCAATGTTTGGAAAACAAAGATGGGCCACGTTGTTATACGCCCGAAACAGTTATTATCAAATACTAAGCTTATGACACCAAAACGTTAACGTGTACCAATATCAATCGGCGGAGTTATCCCGGTAGGTACTTTGCCGTCATACCTAATGTCTCAAATATTAATGCATTTGTTTGAACTTAGTCAATACAAATGGGATTCGTCAATCCCAATAGGCCTATTCACAATATTCGCGCTCACTTGCAAGTAACCCTCGCAAGTGATTAAATGGTTCATAATAAGGGATCTTGGTTTGGCAAGGATGTTACTTAGTGATAATAAAACAATCAGGCAAGCATACAATTTAAAAACATTGTGCTCGGTTAAAAATAGCATGTATTCCCCCCAAGGGTTTGTAAAACATTGAAGTAATGTAAAGTGGGGCTATGAACTCACCTTGAGTTGGATGATGTATAATGAGAATGATGGATATGCCGTAAGAACTTCTACGAGCAACCTAGAATAATTGTTGCAACTTAGGTTTGGAATAATGTCTAAGGAAACATAAACATGCCAATATATGTATGTCTTGCACTTAGTCCATGATGTGGTATGATGTATAATGTAAGTCGTTGAAAGAAATGATTCATGAAACATGTATGTCTTGTATATCGTTTACTACCGTTCGGGCCGACATAATTCAGAAGTCATGTTAGTAAGCGTTCGAAGAGCCAGGACACTTTAACTCGTAAATCCACAACTCAACTCGACGGCTTACATAATGAACTCCTCACATGAGGCTCCCTACTATTGTAGTAGTTGATGAAATATATAGATATAAGTTTTGATCCGAAAAGTTACATGTCCGATACTTGAATAAACTTAGGAAAGTTTATTTGTACATGAAGATTCTTATTAGGGGTAGTTTCATAAGTCTTGTATGACCATTTTCTCTTTGTAATATCTCATGGTTCCTTTTTAAGTGAAGTAGATTCAAATTGCTTGTTCAAGTTCTCGTCAACTCTTTATTTCATGTTTACACCTATGTAAGTTGGTATGGTCATTTCGTCATGGCCTAGCCATGACCTTTGGTCCTTGTTTCAAGGTCATGAGACACAACCTTGGCTCTAGCCATGGTTGTGGTCTTGATTATAGGTCATAAGACCTCTTGTTCCTTTCAAAGTATAACCATAATCTTGTGACTTCCGCCTAAAAATGGGCTGTTTAGAATTTAAAGAATTTTATCACTCGGAAAGTGTTTTTAGGTCTCGAGCTTCTTTGTTCCTGAACGAAAACGTCGTTCCGGACAACTTTCGTGTTTTAACTTTTTAATGAATCGGACCAGAAGTCGGACTTTCAAAACCCAAATTTGATCAGAATGGTATTTGGCAGTTTGCCGCAAAGTTTTGGTAACTTCAAATGGGCGTAACTTTTGACTCGTATACTCGTTTTAGGTGGTTCAAATTGCTATGGTTTCCTTGTTAAGTCCTCTACTGTAATATTTAATGATCCAACATCATATCTTTACCATTTTGATCAGGTCTTACCAAGAAAGTCACTAGTTTACTTGTTTTAGTAACTTGTCTTAACAATCAATTACAATAACTTGTTTTGTTCATTTTTATACATCATGGACATGCATACAAGACATAATATAGCATGAATAATAGGTAAATAACATGAACATGATTATTTAACAAGAAGCAAGTTAGGGTTTGCTTACAACTTGTGAAGAAACTAACTAGAACCAAGATCAAGACCAAGAACCACTACTTAATCTTCCAAAAACCTTTCCAACCATAGCCATGCTTCCATATCAAAAACCCTATCTTATAATCCCTTGATAAACACTAATCTATCACAAAAACAAGCCTTAGTAAAAATCTTCACTAAGAACACTTTGAAATTTGATGAGTTTTTGTGGTGATTTTATAGAGTTTTATGGTTGAAAGGTGTTAAGGATCAACTAGGAATTATGACTTGAACTTGTGATGGATTGAATGAGCAAGATCAATGATCAAAATGGTAAGTTAAGGTTGTTTTGGGTCGTTGGTATGGCCAAGGAGAGGAAGAGAAAGATTAAATAAAGTCTTGAGGAGGTTACAAGCTTGACTAGTCAACACTTGGAGACCAAGTATAACACATGGAATCAATCTAAGCCTCCTAGCATGAGATCAAGCTACCTATGGGCTGAATTCCCCCCCCCCCCCCCTAAGTCGGTTTGTATATCTTGGGGAGCAAGGTTTGACTTGTGATGATATTATCCAAGATATCTAGTATGTTTTGACTCCGTAAAATGCAAACCGTAAGTTGTTACGTCACAAAACGTAAAACCGGGTATCGTAAAAATACGAAACTTGGAGGAATGATTAAACTTGTCAAAATACTCCATAATAAAATATAAAATAAGTGGTAGGTTCCATTTGGGTGGTAAAACCCTGCTAAAAACTGGAAACACGGGTCTAAAACGCGTAATACGTAAAATGTACGAATATTGCGTAAAATTGAGAAAAGTAAAATATTACTTTTCTAATAGGTTATAAATGATTTAAAATGACTTATAATGTCTAGACTGGGCTCAGTCTAGTGTCGGTTGGTATTAAATGTCTTTTAGACATCAAACCGTAAGCCTAAAAATCACGAAATGACTTATAACATCAAGGGATGATTTTTGGTCAATGGAGGAGGGAAAAATATGTTGACTTTTTCTAATAATTTGAAAACTCAAATCGTCTTAGAAACGCGTTTTGTGGTCTAACGGTTAATCGCCCATACGGTTAAGCGTGCTCATGTGAGAATAGTACTGGCTTGGGTGACCTGCCGGGAAGTCTTTGGTCATGTTTTTCTCAGTCACGATTAATTCTCAAATAAATCATGAGTGTGTCAAACATTTTTCTGATGCGGGGTCACTTAACGCGGTCGAGTTTCGTTGTACGTAGAATTTCTGAATGACGTTTTACCCTAAAACGTG
Source organism: Artemisia argyi (assembly GCA_030686995.1). Classification (NCBI taxonomy): domain Eukaryota; kingdom Viridiplantae; phylum Streptophyta; class Magnoliopsida; order Asterales; family Asteraceae; genus Artemisia; species Artemisia argyi. Next base: position 176,267,004 of record CM060707.1, on the reverse strand, counting down.
TAATTCCTTAATAACTTTCACGAAAATGATCTGACGAATGTCAAACATTTAATTTGCCATGGAAATGATTTATCACTCTAGAAAATCAAATAAAAATCAACTTTCGGGAAAGTTTCGGGAAAAATGAATAGTAAAAGTGAATAGTGAAATTTTCCGGGAATAGTAATTATCCTGAAAATGCGAATTGTTACATCACCCGTCGTTCGTCATCTATCTCTTAGACACGTGTTTCAAATGCTACAACCGCAGATCTAATAGTTTGTGGTTTCGATAAATATATTTTTTCTTTTAAGTATTTCAGATTTGGTTTGGATCTTTTAGTGGTAATTCATGGTGTTGGATCTGTTTAGTATCTTATTTGTCTCTCATCGGTTAGTTAAAATCAAAAAGAACAATGGGAAGCTTGTATCGTGATATTTCCATCCTTACATGAATCAGGTAATAAACTTATTATATGAGTCTTTTTTATTCTTTCACATGACATACATTAAATTGAATGAATCATGTTTCTACATCAAGAAAAAGAAATAAATAAATAAATAAATATATATATATGTATTTTAGATGCGTGTGTAACGATGTTGAGACTTGAGATAAAGTTGGTGGTGGAGTCACGTTTTGGTGTGGCTGAGATTTGATTTGTGTGTTGTTTTGGATTTTGATTTTTTTTTATATCTACCATATGGCATCTTCATTTAACTCCTTTATCAGATCTAAATGGTTATGGCTAGGCTTGGTTAGATCGATATATGTTTCTTGGCTATTGAGTTTATTACCTGATTCTTTTATGTCATGTGGTTAGATCCAAATACGTTTTTGTCATATGATAAGAAATCCGAAGGTTTATGTCACGTGGTTAGATATGAAACAGGTAAACATAAAAGAATGATTAAAACATGTATGTTCAAAATATAAATGTTCAAAACATATATGCGAGGCTTTCTTAAAACATGTATGTTCAAAACATACATGTTTAAAACATATATGTCCGATTAGCAGGTGATTGAGCTTTTTATGATATATGGAGATTTAATAATTGGTTGTTTCAAAATTGTTATTATTTGGTTTTGGTGGTACTTGATAAGTTTTATGTTAGATTTAGAAGTATTTATAATTTTGTTAATATAGATTTAAAGATAAATGGATGCATAGTGTGATCTATAAACTGTGCAAAACATGTATGTTCAAAACATACATGTTCAAAACATGTATGTTTAATTAGTGTGATCTAACTAATAAAAACTATATATGTTTGAGAACATGATGTTTTTAAACATGTATGTTTTAAAACATGTATGTTTTAAAAAAATGATTGCTTATAAAAGAAATTATTAAAACATGTATGTTTTAAAAACAGGTAGTTGCATATATGTATTTCAACACAATTCTAATATTATTGTTGCTAATTTTTGTAATTTTTTTGTATCAGGTGTAATTACAAGAATGTTCACGGCTATAAGTGTGCATATATGTCCGATTTTTGAAAAAATGATGACGGCTACGCATGTGCATATATGTTCCATTTCTAAAAATAATGATAACAAGAGTGTGCACATATATCCATTTTGTGTTGAATATTTATTCGTGCTCACTTGTATAGATCAATTAGATTCATGTATTTATGCTTTTTAGAAATTTGTATTTTAAATGTATTACAATCGATATCGAAGTTTGTGTATAACATCTATGTTCTTGGTTTATTATAGATTTCATTATATTAAAAAGTCCATATGCTAGTTTTGGAAACATATATTGAACTACTAAATCTAGAAATCTGCTATCTTTAAAAAAAAACATATATGCACTAAACCTGCAAAAACATATATACACTAAATCTAGAAAATAAAATCTAAAAAAAAAAAAATCTGAATTTTGAGATTTATAAAAACGGGAATTATATATATATATATATATATATATATATATATATATATATATATATATATATATATATATATATATATATATATATATATATGAAAATGTCTTTTACTATTATACCCTTTTAAATTAAATAAAAATAAGAAAATGCTCTGGAGCATTAAATGATGTACATTGTGTATTATTAGTTGTAAAAAGGTGGTTTTCGCATTTCTTGCACTTAAATTGGTCCTCGTAAGAAAGAGACCATATATATATATATATATATATATATATATATATATATATATATATATATATATATATATATATATTGGAGCGTTCAAATGAGAAGTCTATTTTTTGTGAGAACGCGAGAAGAGATCTGGACCGTAGGATCAAGTCAAGTTGATTTTGGGCGGAATAGCATTTTTGTAAAATTGGACGAAATTTTTAGGGGTCTAAGTGAGAAGTCTATCCGCATATTTGTCATCTTCTTCATTTCCATCATCTCCGTCACATTATCTCCGTCATCTCTTTAATCTCCGTTACTGCATCTCCGTCATCTCCTTCATCTCGATCATCTCCGTCACCGCATCTCCGTCATCGCTTAATATCCGGTGTTGACTCTGGTATTGACTCCATCATCTATAATTTTTTTTCTCTTACATAATTTAGCTTTTAACTGTTTAACAACTGTTTTCTCCGGCGTTGACTCCGGCATTACTCAGGCGTTGACTATCTCATGAAGATGTTTGTTTTATTAGTTATTGTTTTTTATTACATATCTATTTTTGCACATGTGAAGATTTTTAATTGATTTATTAGATAATGTTTTTAGTGTTTGTTTGTTACAATGACTATCTAAGTATGCGTTTGTGAAAGAATACTTTATGGATCAGGTGTTTGATTGTATAGATGAATTTAGATACGTTTGAAGAATATTTGAGTTTATTATCGGATTTAAGTTTAGTTGGAGTATCTTCGCCTGTGAAGAATATTAGTTTTGAAATGAAGTTTTGATGTTATTAGCATTTTTGATGTTATTAGATTTGACTAGTGCCCAAATGAAGTATGCTAACGCATATGACATTAATCTTCACGGTCAAATTAGATAGGCGTTTAATTATGGCTTGTCATTTCTTATGCTAGTTTAGGTCTTAAACATTGTAGGCGCATTTGGTTTGTCTTTTTGGCTGAGATGTGGGAATCAACCACACCCGTTGTACTTAATTGTTTTTTTTATAGTAATAATATTTTACCGGGGTAACTCTTTTACCCAAAAAAAAAATGAATAACCACACAATTATAAAAGTTTGCCACTATAAAATCATGTTGTTATACATGGTATATTGATAGAGAAACTTAATATTTGACATCTAAGAAAATGCACGTCCTCTATCGTTTGATAAAACATATGGGGGAAAATCTTTATTAATGTATTATACTTGTTACATATATCACTTCCGCGTAGTGAACAAAAAAAAAATCTTTTTCTGTACACTAAAGTTGACATTTTTGTCTTTCTTTGTGTAATAAAGATAAAAAAAAAAAAAAAAAAAAAAAAAAAAAAATTGTGATGACCATTTTACCCTTGAATTTTTTAAAATTGCATCTAATGTCCTTTGGCTAAATTGCATAAATGGTCCCTGTTGTTTAGAGAAAATTGCGTCAACCGTCCCTATTTTTTTTCCGAATTTAAAATTTTTTTTTTCCGAAAATATTTTTTTTTTCAAAAATAATTTTTTTCCAATTTTTTTTTTTCAAATTTTTTTTTTCGATTTTTTTTTTCAAAAATATCTTGTTTTCAAAATTATTTTTTTTCGATTTTTTTTCCGATTTTTTTTTCAAAAATATTTTATTTTTTGAAAATATTTTTTTTTCAAAAATATTTTTTTTCATTTTTTTTGTCGAATATATTTTTTTTTTCAGAAAATAACTTTCGTGCAGAAAATAATTTTTTTTCAAAAAAAATTTTTTCGATTTTTTTTTCCGAAAATATATTGTTTTCGAATTTTTTTTTCAAAAATATTTTTTTTCGAAAATATTTTTTTCCCGAAAATATTTTGTTTTCGAAAATTTTTTTTGCCGAATTTTTTTGAAAATGTCACGAATTTTTTTTCTTCTAAATTATTCCAAAAAAAAATTGAGACAAAAAGGAATTTAGAAAAAAAAAAATGGACGGTGGACGCAATTTTCTCCAAACGACAGAGACCATTTATGTAATTTAGCCTAGGGACGGTGGATGCAATTTTCGCAAACTCACAGAGACCATTTTTGTAATTTGAAAGGGTAAAATAGTTATAATACTTAAAAAAAGACAAAAATATCAACTTTAGTGTACAGAAAAAGATTTTTTTGTTCACTACGTGGAAGTGATATTTGTGGCAAGTATACTACATTAATAAAAAAATTTCCCAAACATATGTAACTAGCTTATAGACCCGTGGAATCCACGGGATTTTAGAGGGTTTTTGATTAAAAATAGTAAGTACGTGAATAAAGTAAAAACGAACAACGAACGTAAATGCTATGAGTTGTAACGGAATAATAAGTTGTAAGTGACTGATAGTATAAAATACAATGCTTGTAAATATCTATGTAATAAACGTTCATTGCCTCGTGGTCTCCGATATGTTTGTCTTCAGAAGCAAATGTATGTAGTGACCATTTTAACGCTTCAACAAAAGGTCCATACGTGAACACCTAATAAGTTAAAAAAATATGTAAGTAAAACTAAAAGGAAATTGTTGATAAGAATATATGTAAAGTTAAAAAATGGTATAAAACATGTCAGTTATATAGTTGTACATACCTGTTGAACATTGATCATAGATTTTGAAGTATTTCTTTGTAGACAACGTTTATAATACTTTTCGAGACATTAACATACTTCATCACAAATTACAATCTTCGGACCTCTTTTGCTTTTGACCCTGGAAACGGGAACTTAAAGATTGTAACTTTTTAGGGATCATATTTGAAGAATAGCATGGATGCAACTTTTTGTTTTTTGACCTGTGGAATCACGGGGATTTTAAAAGAAATTATTCATTAATGAGTTACGTGTGTGAATAAATTAACAAATAATAAAGAACGTAAATAGGTTCCATTATTTTTTGAAGGGAATTATAAGTAATATGTCAATGATACGATAAACAATTTGATTTGTAACTATTAAAATAATAAACGTGCATTTATCGCCTTCTCCGGCTGGTAGTTAGTCTTGGAAAGCAAATGTACGCAGGCAACGTCAAACACTTGAGTATTCCATATTCATTCAATGAACTCCAAAATATTAAAAAGAATATTGATCATAAACCTTAAAATACTTCTTTGTAGACAACGTTTGTAGTACTTGAAGAACAAAATAATCTTGTGACTACACTAAATGCTTATTCAACATTTGTGAAAGAGTGGTCCACAAAAAACTTCAGTAAGTAAAATACATATAACAATCCATAAAAAACTATAGTAAGTAAAAAAAAAGTGCGGTAATCCGAGGCATCTAGGTGTGTATTGTTTAAACCCTTATATATATGGTATGGTTCCCAATTTCAAACCCGTGCTTAGCAAACAATGTATTATAGTCTAAGTCCTAATCCCAAATCTTACACCCTCACACCAAACACACCCTTAAATACTGACTCGTGGATGCTTATTAAACAATATATTTTGTCGAATTTGTATACAAATTTAAGTATAAGTCAACATCTAATATAATATTTGACTTTAAGACCTGTGTTTTGATGTACTTATTCTTGTGGCAAATTTGCGGTTTGGTTGTGCATTATTATCAATGTCTGTTATTGTTCTAATTTTATAAATGGGTGTCCTAAAGAAGCTATGCGATAAAGATTTTAAACTTCTACCGTAAGACATCACAAAGCTAGTGATTTTCCAAAGGGGCTAAAAGCATGCTACATAATGTTAAAATGATCATTCAGGATTTGTGATAACACATTGCAACTCTTTTTCCTATGACCTTGCTACATTAGAGGAAAATGTATGTTTGTCAAACTGGATGACGAATAATTTGTGGTCTTGAAAATAAATGTCAAAGCAGCACATCATATCGATCAAGGAAGGTTTTGGGTGACATAAAAGAAACTTATCACAACCCAGCTGAGTGCATGCTTTAGTACACTTGATAATGCTTATTTGATCATTGACTTTACACTTGATAATACTATAACAAAAAGACACTTCCACATTTCCCATGTACATGTGAATAGAGGAATAATAAATTGAACTCGAATTACCAAAGTGCACTACTAATTGTAATCTTGAAATGTCTACATCATATGAACATCTATTGTTTGTGAGCAATAATACCACAATATAATAATAGCTAATTAAATTATAAACATCTCCCAACAGTTGTAAAGGCATAGGCTCTAAATTACAAATTGTAGCCTGGGTTAAAATATGAGAAGAATAGTCTAATCTATAGACTACAATCAGCAAAGCATAACCTTATAACTTGTATGGATATTTTCTTTATTATTGCCAACACCATATATGTATAAAAAAAGAAGTTCAATCCAAGTAACAAAGTCCGTAACCTTGGTTGCACTTCCGCTTTCTTGGTCAGCTATGAAAAGAGCACCTGATAAGTGAAAGTATCTAGATGTGCTCGAGTATTAGATAAACCGATAATGTAGGTACACTAAGTATCTTTAACTACTACTCTTTCTTGTAAAGTAGATTTTACTTATTTTAATTGCTGCATACAAAGGGCTGTTTGGGATTGTGTATTACAACCGTTTATAAAGGTTCGTTTTATAAGCGGTTTCAATAAATAATCCCGAAGAGTCCCTTTATAAGTTGTTTTAGTAAGCAATTGCAAACAACCCGTAAAAATGCGTAGTGAAGTAAGATAAACTGTGCTCATAACTCGAGTTGTATCTGATTTACTTACCCTTTTTTCTTGCTTATAAACAAAAACACTATAGCAGGCAAAAACTATAGTTGGCGTGTATCCTTTAGAGCACAACTCAAAGTCACGCTTAAACAAAAAACACTATAGCAGGCAAAAACTAAGGAACACTAACATCCCATATGCCACTAAGTGTGTGACTTTCAACATCTTCAAATTCTAAGAATATTAATCTATTATGCAAAGTTCTTATTTATTTCTAAAACACTATTATTTATTATCACAAGTACAGACGACACAAAATGACTCTAAAAACCTAACGCCAAACACCCTATAATCTGAGAGTTATAAGACAACCAAGTTACAAATTGAACAAATCACCAAATTTATGCAACCAAATATTACCTGATTGAAAGCATGGTAGATAGCTGGCCCACTCAGAATACGGTCTAATTTAGACGGTGGCTGTGGTAGTAACAGATCCATTAGAAAATCTTAATATTGATCAAATGAAATTTGTTTGATTTAGTGTGTTGGTTCTTCAATAGTTGCTTTAGGGTTGCAAGTAAAAGAGGGTTCACAGATTTTCAACACGTCATCCTAGTTGCTTTAGTAAATCCCTTTCCTTTTGGTCAACTTCAAAACATAGATCACTTCATCTGGGTTACATTCATATCTCAGAGCGAATTGAATAACGATCTTAAAGGATCAGTTACACTATTCCTGTCAAACTATGAAAAAACAACAAAAATTAATGTACATAAAAAAATGGCATATCATATCTCACAGCTAATTGAATAACAATATTAAAGGATTATTTATTAAAACATCTTCCCCATAATAAAACTTTTTCAAACAATATATATGTCCTATCTGCAGTGAATTTCTGAGACGCAGACACCAAAGAGCCATGACACCGTTGCAAGGACAACGTAATCATGTGTCAAAGGACAGTGCACCACATTTTAATAAGCTCAATTATAAGTTGCAAGTTAATTTAGGCCTAGCATTATACTAACATTTATAGAAAGCTTTAGACTTTGAACAAACATTAGTCTTTATTTACATGTTCATTTTGATTAAGACGTAAAAGATCGATTCACATATCAGTTTTTTCACTTTTAGTTTACTGCTAATTCTTATCAGAGTTCAGATTTTGTGAAAGTCGCCTACTCCAACCATAGCTGAATGTGTTGTTCAATGCATTCTGTTTACGCTTGTGCTTCGCAATTGGAAGTGCAAAAACAGATGTTTAAAGGAATAGTTAGATAGCCAAAGTTCATACAAAATGAAACATGTGTAAAGAAAAGTCAATGTACCAAATAAAACATAAAGTTGCAAAATGAAACATTATGCTTCATTCCTAATAGTTCAAATGGGTAATATTATGCTTTATTTCTAAAGTACCAAATTAATAAAAATTCCAATTAAAAAGAAGTATTACCTTTGCTGGAGGAGTTTTATAGATCACCGGCTTGTCTATTGATGGTATATGCATCCAAAATATTTGATTTTGCTCCTATTCTTGTGCCTTCTCTAATAATGTTTACCGGACTTAGCATCTGAGTATCTGACCATTCACCTGATCCTTATCATCACATAACATCAGATGTCATAAATTATAAATTCAGCAACATGTACATTTTGTACATGAATAAACTGTATACCAATAGCAATGACCACTTCACGTTTTGGCTCAGGAAATGGTGTTAAATAGTTTGGTTGTCCAAATACACGAATGCAAGCACCCTCTAAACATAAAAGTTTAAATAAGCATGGTACAAAGAGAAAAAGGTTACCGGTGCTTGGATATCAAGAATGTCCTAACATCTGGAAGGTCTTTGGTTCTTAGTACATCAGTTACAGCATGTAAAGCCAATGTAGTCCCTTGCCTGCCTAACCATTCACACATTATAATTAACATGAGAAAGGGCCTTGAACCGCCCCAATAATCAATACCAAGCTCGTGATCATAGAGTGTGACCACAAATCCTCTGCCACTGATTATGCATTCAATAAGTCGTACATACAGCAAATGTAAGTAGATTATATAATAAAGCAATGTATAAATGAAAAACGAAGTTTCCTATTTGTGTTATACCTGTTAGTGATCATACTTGATTGGCCAATCTGATCACCACACTCATCACACTCAACAATCTACATGAGGTTTGTAATGTTCTGAAAACCTCATAAACCTGATCTGATTGGTAAACAGTATGACCCGCTTCCAAAAAGGAACTATTTTTCAGAAGACTACAAACCTGTTGTACTTTGTTGAGTGTGGTAAGTATGCTGATCAGATATGCCAATCCCAGGTGTTCCCAGCTGTTGTAAACCTAAAACAGATAAACAAATGGGTAAAGAACAGTTACGGCATATACCAAAGTAGGTCGGTAAGAATACAATTTCAAATGTGAGAACGTTACTTTACATTTAACGGGACGTGCACAAAGTGGGATGTTGACAAACACCCCCACACATTCTTTAAAAGATTTTAAATAACGGTTTAGGAAGCTTTAAATGGGACAAATTTACCACATCTATACCAACACAGATATATGATGTGTTTCAATAAGGTCTGTTTGGGATTGCTTATAAATGGGCCATTTAGAATTCGCTAATTGAACAACCCTTTGTAAACAGTTTCAATAAGCATCCTAAAGTCAAATAACATTTGGCTACGGGTTTTCCATAGAGCTCGTGTATCATTATTCATTTCTTCAATGTTCCACAAAGAAAGTTAAGTATTTCTTAGATAAATGGGTAAATAGTTATAAAAACACATCAAAGTAGAAGCCTTACCATTCATAGCAGCAAATAAATATATCATCAATTCACCCTCCAAAGGGACTCCGTAACATGCTCTCTCAAAACCCACTTTAGGTTTGTTTAACTTAAATACTTTCTATTTTGGCTGAAATATTGACGATAACATGTTAATAAGAGTTTGAAAAATATTTAAACAATGGAGATACGTTAATGTAGTCGAACATTGGAGATGTTTTTAGATGTTTATAGCTGGCATGTGTAAGGTTACTAACCAGATAAAGAATAAGCATTTGTGCTTCAATTAGATTGTGTTTCCAACTTTATTTAGTGGTCGCAAAAAGTTCATCCCTTGATTCTTTCATCAGTTCTTGTCACAATTGACTTCATCTTATAACCTGTTTATATCATCCCTCGTACCTACATCAAAGAAGATGTTCATGTGTGTCACAACGGTATTGTAAGGCGTATAATAGGTATCTACTCATCAGTTAAAGGAAAGACAAAGTGAAAAAACAGAGGTTTATATTGATGATAAACTAACCTTGACCATCATTTAGTCTTCATCAATAATATTCGAACAATTAGTATTTATTAGATAGATAATGTTACCCACAAAAACAATCATTAGCACTCAACTCACTCTCTATGATTAACATCTCACCAAAATGATTTTAATTGACAGAATTGGAGAAGACGACATCTTTTTGCATTGGTTTTCAGTAATTATCTTTGATTAGGTAACGAAAAACATCGCTTGGCTTTTTTTATTTTTTATTTTATTTATTTATTTATTTATTTTTTTGATGAAATGGTTGAATATATGGAAATACAGTTCTTAATGTTTAGAAATTTGCTGTTCATGTTTCAAAAAGAATACCTTGCATACACTTATACATCACTTTTTTATGCATCCAAGACATTCCCACACCAATTAACGAAACAAAAATTGATATTTATAGTCCCAAGAAACAAATGTGAAATGTCCAATAAGAAGATAAAATGGAGGATCATAGTTTCAACCATGTAGTACATATTAAAGGTCACTTATGCTTGATTTATAATAAACTTCTCTTACTGATACACAAATTATATCCAAAAAACTTGACATCTTTTACGTAAAATAAGGTCTCAAAATCAGCAAGCATATTCATATAAAAATGTTAAACATTATAGATTTTTACCTTTTTGAATCAAATTCCAAACAGGACTGTTAGTTTAGTTTGTACATCACCACAACTCACAATTACACAAACACAAGCACCACAATTGACCAGGTTGAAACACAAATATTTGAAACGAAAGTGAATAAATACAAACCTGTAAAAATTCAACAAATACAACGGCGGAATCATCATATATAACATCATCTCTTGGTTATAAGGAATCATCATGTGCTTCATTTTTTCCCTATAAATGACAATTACACAAACACAATTTATCAAACAGTTGGTGTGCATAAAAAAACACATATAGACTATAAACAACAAATAATCATTTTCATCAATCCATATCATCTACTAACAATTAAATTGAAGAATGAAAAGAGATAAAACTTGTTAAACCTGGTTAATCTTCCCCAATCAAATTCTACCTACAAAAATAGATTAAAACATAATAAATAGAAATATATCAAGATGATTTCCCCCCAAAAAAAATTTAGGATTCTAATCAAACTTGCCAATTTTATGATGACAACATGAAAATCAATGGCAGAGTGATGTAACGAAATCACTGCATATTTGAAATAATGGTTGGTGTTGTGAATCTGTTAAATCAAATATTTGAAATATAATGTGCGCAAAATTCATTACACGTGCAAATTAGTTCAACCTATATCCAAATAACAACCACATGTGATTCACATATAATCCATATACTGAATTTGAATATAAGCGATACTTACCGAGTTGGACACCAAAAAACCCACTGCCATAGATGATTTATTTTGAATGAAAGAGTTGTATATCAAAAACTTCAAGAAACATCGAAGAGGAGCGTGTATTTTGAATGAGAGGTTTGAATTAGTTAACGGTATAGTTAATGCCTTAATGGTATTGAATACCTTACAAAAATAGAACAAAGAGGAACGTTTTCATTGAACCGTATTTAATACCTTAATAACATATGTAATACACTTCCATCCACGTCACATATGACCCTATTGTATCGAAAAATAAAATCTATAACCTACCAACCTAGAATTAAAGAGATAATGCTTTATATACACCTTCATGTCAAGACATTTATGTTAAAAGTGGTCACCTACATTGAAGAGAATTTTCATGATCACCTACATTGAAGAAACGAAAAAGCAAAGGGACATTATTCTCTACGCTCGTCTCTATCTTACAAGTTGAACTTGAAAGCCATAATAGGTTATTAAAATGACAAAGACATCCTGTACATATTGGCATATTGCTGCTTAATTTCTAGATACTACAGTGCTCTCAAGGAAAAAATGAAACCATGCACTTTAAATATGAATATGTCATAATAGACCATGTGTTTAAATTGTAAAATTTTATATTATTGAGTAAAGTAATCAACAAGTGGCAAAAAAAAGTCCACTTGAAGATATAAATAGGGTCGTACTATTCTAACGGGGGACAAAGGTGTCAGGGCCTTTGTCTCCCTTTTGTCCCCTAATTTTTTTCAGCGCAGCCCAGTTTCTGTTCCGTATTTTTGACAGTTTTAACAGTTTGACTTATTAAACTTTATATTTTTTGTTCCGCACTTTCAGGTTTATAGCTTTTTGATATAAACAAAATTATAAAAATAAAAAAAAAAAATAAAAAAAAATAAAAAATGCACAAAATGCCAAAAAAGTCAAACCCCCGTTAGTCTAAAAAATCTACCCCGTCATTATAACTCAAGCCTATAAATAAGATTAATTTTATGTTGGAGTATTAATATAGTACTGAGTATAGCATCTAGGCTCTAGCTATGTCTAACATATTGCATTATATGTGATTTGCATTGGTTAAAAACGTCACCAACCACACCACACCTTCTATATTTAATTTATATACTACTACGTAGTACGGAGTATAACCTAACCTTTCAGTCTTTTTAAACACATGAAGTAACATTAACTCTTGAATTGTTCCGTGCCAATGGGTTCTACTTATTCGACCAACAATAACGAGGGATCTCGTATGTCGGGTCTTGGAGACCTGCCAGAGAACTGTCTAGCTAGGATTCTTGCTTGTTTAGATCCACCTGATATATGTAACTTGGCGCGTATCAGTAGAGCTTTTCGTCAAGCATCATCTGCTGATTCTGTATGGGAAGTGAAGTTACCTGAAAACTACCGGTTTCTTGCAAAGAAACTGATGTTGTATGATGGGAGTTTCGAGTGTTTAGCTAGGAAAGCATTTATGTTGGATTGTGTTGTCCTGTTCGTTTCTCTAGCGGTACCAAGGTATAGTATGACATGCATTTTTCTCTCTGTATGTATATGTAACAAATACAAAAATAAAACATAGAGTAACGTTGTTATAATGAAAACGTAAACGAAAATAAAACTGATACGGTGATCATGCATGCAGGAAGTGTGGATGGATAAACGATGTGGAGGAATATGCATGTTGGTTTCGTGGAAGGGGATGAAGATAGTCGGAATTGATGATCGAAGATATTGGACTCACATCCCTACCCAGCAAACCAGGTTTGGCTTCCCTACTTGCTATTCACCTCAGCCTGTCACATAGCCTTTCGGGGCTGCCACTAGTTCACTCGTCGAGTCTGTTTGCATTATCAGCTAAGCATATATGTTAGTGGATAATTAGGCCCAAGCCCGGTTTGTGGGTTTTGGATATTAGGGTTTCACTATTATAAATAGTGGATGAATAATAAGATTACACCTACGGGTTTCATTATCTTACATGGTATCAGCCAGTGATCCTAAACCCTAAAATACCTTCCGCAAACACTTAGCCGCCAGTTTAATTTTTCCGGCCGTCGGCTTTTGCCGGCGGTCCGGAACACGTATACCCTTATCATGATCGTAGATCCTCAACATATTTAACCCCATGCTTCGAGTAGATTTCAGAGTTGGCAGATTCTTTATGCAACAGTGGGAGCCGCATGCAAAACGTGTTCGGAAAGTAAACTTCAAGTTATAACTTTTGATTAGTGTGGTACTATGAAGGTAATAAAAGACAAGATATTTCTTTGCAACTGGTGATTGAGGGCCCAAATTTGTTCACGTAGGTTCAGAATTTGGCCCATCAGTGTTTAGAAATTTTGGTTGATTTTATTTTGTTTTGATTTTGTATGCAGTATTAAAAAAAAAAAAAAAAAAAAAAAAAAAAAAAACGTATTAGTTATTTAGTTGTTTGTTTTTGTTTTTATGTCGAATCAAGGGTATCAATTCCCGAGACGACTTTTGTTGGTGTCGAATCCAGGGTATCAATTCCCGAGACGACTTTTGTTTGGTGTCGAATCCAGGGTATCAATTCCCGAGACGACTTTTGTTTGGTGTCGAATCCAGGGTATCAATTCCCGAGACGACTTTTGTTTGGTGTCGAATCAAGGGTATCAATTCCCGAGACGACTTTTGTTGGTGTCGAATCCAGGGTATCAATTCCCGAGACGACTTTTGTTTGTCATATTTGCTTTCTTAGTTTATTTTGGTTTATTGTTTTCAGTTGCTTTCTTAGTTTACTACTCCAGTTCGAGCTTTCGCGATTTCGCCGCTCGAACTGCGGGGGAGTGTTAGTGGATAATTAGGCCCAAGCCCGGTTTGTGGGTTTTGGATATTAGGGTTTCACTATTATAAATAGTGGATGAATAATAAGATTACACCTACGGGTTTCATTATCTTACAAACACATGGTCCAATTAATGCAAATATAGGTTAATCATCTTGAAAAATACTAGATCCACCAAAAGTTTACACAATTTCATCCACTCGCTGACGTGACGGAGTTGTTGATTGGTTGGTTTTCTGTGGGCCACAGAAAACCAACCAATCAACAACTCCGCCACGTCAGCGAGTGGATGAAATTGTGTAAACTTTTGATGGGTGTAGCACACCTCAATCATCTTATATAACACTGCTCACATGATTACACCTTCTCACCTTTTACCTGTGCTCCGCTTTACCTGTTACTTTCTTTCATTCTGTCTCACTTTTGACTCACAATAGTCACCACTCACTTCACCTTTATTAAAATAACATTTTATATAAACATACTTCACAAAATACTACACCTAATCACAAATCAAAAAATAGAAAATAAAAAGACATCATTAGTCCCACTTTTGCACATAAACCGAACGGTGAAACCCTCACCTTTCATCCCCTGGTTTTATCTTCCTTACGCGTGAGGTCACATCACCACAATGGGGTGGAGCGTGACCTGGATGTCTCACGGGTGCTCACGAGCTACCATTCTGGGTAGCCTAATGTATATGCTTATGAAGAGCTCGGAACCGAGACATATTGGTTCAATCGCTGGTTCACCATTTACCTGAGAACCGGAATCTATCCGCTCGGGGCCAATCGAAGATTAAATGGACAAAACCAATAAAAAAATAAAAAGAGCATGGGATTGAAAATATCAAAGAAGTTATATGTCTTCTACTAATGGTTCTCTTAATACTTTTTTCAATAAATTACCATCGTTTTGAAACCAATTTAGTTGCTTTCCAACAAACAACTACGATCTAATAACTTTCTAATTGTCATAACTTAAAAGTACTTACACCTACAATAAGAAGTTGGATGCATAGAGCAACGTTGTTATAATGAAAAATAAAACTGATACGTGATGCATGCAGGAAGTATGGATGGATAAACGATGTGGAGGAATAAGCTAGCAAGGTTTACACTCTTTCTCGGTCAATCAATAAATGAAGCATAAGTATATTTTGGATAGATTGATAATCAATATTATTACACGTACAGTTATCACTTAAGGTTTCAACAAATTATAATGTTAAATGAATGTAGCTATATATTGTTAGTGGATAATTAAGCCCAAGCCCGGTTTGTGGGTTTTGGATATTAGGGTTTCACTATTATAAATAGTGAAACCCTAATATCCAAAACCCACAAACCGGGCTTGGGCCTAATTATCCACTAACAGTGTTAACATTGACCATAGTGGACCCGAGAAAAGTTTGAAACAATCCGTGGACCATCGATCATCTTGTAACTTTACAATTTGTTTTAGATAGACATAAATTACTAGAGAAAATTTTATAATACACATCAAGATTAGAAAACGATAGAAATAATTACAATTTATTGAGTACGTAAATTTTCATATATCATTTAAGGATGACGGGTAATACATGGATAGTTTCAAATACTCTTATGTAAAACTTTTTTTTAGCGTTCTTCTTGATTACTTGTTTTATTTTCATTATTTCCATGCCAGCACAAGAACATCAAGTTGAAATATATAAAAGTGTTTGTTAATGAATTAATTATGATAAACCTAAAATCTTTAGTTACTTTAACGTGTATAAATTATAAAAGAGTTAGTTTAACAAATGCTTTGAAAGCGTTATTTTTTAGGTTTAAACAATGAAATTTGATGTTCATTAAATTAAAAAATAACATTTAATTAAGATAATCTTCAGATTCAGCTAATGTGTAATAAACGTATTTTCTAAACGAAGAAAAAAAATTGTGTGTTGAACTAATACATTCTAACTAGTGCCCTTAAAGCACTCGTTAGACAAACCCATTATAAAGTAGATCGACCAGTTACATTTTCCAATGATATGTTATCGCGTATACTCGGCAGGCAATACATCATTAAGCAAAAAAACTTGTGTTACTAATTCTCTTTGGTTTTGATAATCTTTATTGCCATATATTATATAGCATAGTTAGCATTAAGGATTTTACATCTTAAAGTTGTATAGAGTGGATTGTTTTATGTAAAAAAAATTATCTCATTCATATAGTTAAAGTTTATGGTGTACATATATAGATTCCACTCAATTGCATACCTCCAACAAATATGGTGGTTACAAGTAGAAGGGGATATAGAGTTCAAATTTCCAGCAGGAAGTTATAGCCTTTTCTTCCTAATTAAACTTGAGAGACCATCCAATGGGGAGCGACGCTCATCCACCACGCAACAAGTCCATGGCTGGAACATCAAGCCAGTTCAATTTCAATTTTTAGCATCCAATGGCCAGCGCGTGATATCAGAAAGTTATCTAAATGAACACGGAAAATGGCTAAACTATCATGTCGGGGATTTTGAAGTTGAGGATTCATACAAGCCTACAAAGATCAAGTTTTCAATGACGCAGATCGATTGTACTCACCAAAAAGGTGGCTTGGCATTGGACTGTGTATTCATTTGTTCCACTCGAACTCAAATAATGATGGCAACATATTAGATCTATTATATTATCATCATATCATTTTTCTATCTAAAATATACTTTTTGATCATTGCTAGTGAAATGATTGTCACAAGCAGACATTGGAACTCAATTGTTGAACCAATTAATACACGCAAGTAGATGTTACATATATCTAAACATGTGTTTGTCTAATCTAGCTTCATTATACTATCATAATAGGCTTAATTATGATCATATAGTTTGATAAGCTTACTTTCAATGATCTTATGAATTTTACAAAAATCATAAGCTTATCAAATAAACTAGGACAAATTAAACATCCTCCAGCGACGGCTTTTACTGTCTGAGTGACTAAATTGAAGTGATGAAAGACATCATCACATAATCAGATACTACTCCTTGAGTCCTTTCTGGCAATTATTAGACTATTACTCTATTAGTGATTACTGATTAATTAGTGATTAATACTGAGTATTTGTATTTAGTCTCTATGACTATTAGTAATCCAGGACCTACAGAGTGACAACCCTAATCCTGGTCGCCAAACTGATTTTGTGACAAAATATGACTATTAGGGGGTGGCAATCTTACCTCAAGTTGCCTCAAGATTTTGTAAAAACCACCAATAATATTGTGCCAACACAATTTATGCCTAACCATACCTCACTATGAATTTTAAGTGGCAATCTTCAACATCATACCCAACATCCATATGCATTCAATGTAATATGCCTTGGAAATCATCTCACCGAATCGGCAAGATTTGCCTCTTGAGGCACCGATTTGGCCTTGCCGCTGCAGTGGCAGCCATGGTTGCCGATCGGCAGTCTTTGCCGAGCCTATTTCTCCGCAAGGATGCCACCCCCTTAGTGACCAAATCCATTACTCAATGCGCATGCTAATATATGTTTTTACGTTAACTTAGGATTTAGGAGCACGGATCGAGAAAAAAGCTATAGAAAGACTACAGCCTTATTTTCCGCAACTTATTTTTTACAAAACAAGTAAAATAGAGATTGCATTAAAAAAAAAAAAAAAAAAAAAAAAAAATCTTTACAAAACAGAAATATGCATTTTCTGATTTAACAAATGAAACTATAAAACTTTTTTTTCTTTGTTTTCCTTGTAACCCCGTCTTTTTTCTTCAAAACAATAATATATAAACGCGTTTTCTATGTTTTGTAGAAAACTAAGGGGCCGTTTAGTTGGTAAAAAATTTCTCAATTTTTTTTCATCTCTAAATTCCTTAAGAAGGGGATTGTTTTTCTTCTCTAAAGAATAGTTGAGAATTTTGAAAACGCGTTTACTTGGAGTTATATTTTTCTTTTTTAAAAATGATAAGAAGATTACCTCAAATTGCGATGGTGGCAGCGACGGCGGGCAGTGGCGGCGACGGTCGGCGGTGAAGGATGACACGAGAGATTAGGGGTAGAATGGTGTATGTTTTTTTTTTTTTTTTTTTTTTTGAGTTGGGAAAAAATATGAAAAAGAAAAAAATGAGAATGATAAAATGGGCTTTTCAATTTCTTAGTTAAAATTTAGAAAATGAGAATTTCATTTTTTTTAAATTGTTGGAAAAAAGTGCGACTAAACGCGTTTTCAGTTTTTTCATTTTCTTATGAAAAATTTCTTGGAAAAATGAAGAATTTCTCTCCAACTAAGCGCATACTAAACCCCTCATTATTATTTTATTTATTTTTTTTTTTTTAACAAAACTGAAAATAAAAAATTAATAATTTTATGTACCATTATATAAGGATGGTTTGTTGTAATAGGCATGTTTAAATACGATAAAAGTTTGGATTTCCTAGCTTAGTTAAGTTAATTGGTTTAAAGTACTTTTTTTTTTTTTTTTTTTTTTTTTTTTCTTTCAATTGTCAGATTTTGATAAATTGATTTTAATAATCGACACTGTCAAGTTTCTTTCTTGTTTTTAAAATTTGCAACTCAGCAACATGATGATCAAGTTGCATGCATAAATATTTAATTATATGGATTTTAGCTTCAAATAACACGTTCATATGAAGGGTATAGATTTGGCTAATGAAATATACATGCTGGCTTTATTTGCTTCTAACATAATTAATCTTATAATTGCGTTCAGTTTAACAATATGCCAATCAGATAGCACGTTTATGGTGAAATTTATTACTTTTTATATTGCAATTTAATTGTTTATTTTGCATTTTTTTTTTTTTTTTTTTTTTTTTGGAAACCCAGGTAACCACCAAATAAATAAATAAATAAATAAACCCATTATATACAGTTATACACCATTGCACGCGAATTTATTGAGCTGAAATTGATCCACATGACCACATGCATGCATTGCAGTTAAACTAAGCTTTTTGACAAAGTTTTGGTTTCAAGTAGTCTTAAATACAGTAACATCGTGTTAAACCCTCTTAAGGAATTACTAATATTCTTTTGATTTATTGAACAGCATTGATTATTTTGTGTTGATTACTTCTCAAGTCAACTCAGAAAACCCAAATCAAAACTTTTTAGTCAGAGTATATTTCTACGATAAAAGAAAAATACCAGCTTGCATTATTTAAAGACTTATTTGATGTTGGGGACGTGGGAATTGGTTGTCCACGAGGGATTGACAAACTTACACCAATATTTTATACTATTTGCTTCTCAATATTTGTATTTGATTTGATTTATTTATTTTACTTAGTTGTTGACAGGGAATAGGTTCTAATCGAGTCAAGCTCAGCTCGAGGTTTGAGATCGGCCCAACTAATATATGATTGACTTGAGCTCGCCTCCATAGTTCTTCTAGCTTTAACCATTCAGGCTTAAACTCGGTTTGAGTAATGTTTGATTAAGACTTGAGCTCAGCTCGAAAAACTCAAAGTTATATATAAACATTATATTCGGTAGCCAAACTCATTAATAAATTAAAGAATATACGCATTGAACTAAAGAGCAAATATTTTATACAAAACATTCAGAAAGATTATGCTTAAAAAGTCTTGATGTAAAAAATATTTAAATAGTATATCAATTCACATTAGCCTAGCTTGTGATGTTTATATAAATATGTATGATAAAATATACATGTATATCAAGGCTCGAAAATCTCGGTCCGCCCTATTGAAAGCAAGAGCTCGGCCCGTTGTGTGTTTCGAGCTGGTTTGTTAGGCTTGGGCTCGAACTCTAATTGCTTGATAAAAGTTTGCCTCGTTTAGCCCTCATAGGAACAATCTTGAGTACGTTAAATTCAACTTAATTTAAAACTGTCATTGCCTTAATCAGAAACGAATAAAACCACTTGAGTTTGAATTAATAAGTTGGTATGATACGCCAACCATCATATCGAATATTATTCTTTGCCATATATCCATGAGATATGTTATCATTGACCCCGTTTTCCTTGATAAATGAAATTTTAGGCGTCTCCTTTTATTTGTAGACGTTGTGCCACCACTCGATCTCTATTAAATATAAAGGAAATGCACTAAGAAATTCAAAAGAAATCATTTGTAGAATTGTAGCCAATAACTTTTTTGTTAGTGCTTTTAGCAAATAACTTAATCATAACTGTTAAAGGGAAACTTTTGTTGATGTAAAATTGATCAATATTTTGTCAAAACAAAACATTAATATCCAAACATATACTGTATAATGATTTTTTTTTTTTTTTTAATTATCGGATAATAACAACATTTCTGGTAAAGTGTCGATCGTAAACTTACACTCTGATCCCGACTTTTGAAATGAAAAAAAATAATAATAATAATTATAAAGCGGAATTTGATGAAAGGTGGTTTGGGATGTTTTACTATCTTTAATTTCCATTCTTTACTTGCATAATATTTAAATCAAAAGATGTTAACTCAATAATTTTCAAATACTCTTTTTATTCAACGATTATCTACTAATTTGTTGTCGGCTATATCAAATGGGTGTATTAAGGTATTCACTATGGTGTTTTTAAAAAGGTTTATAAAAAGATGAAAAGGTTCATGATATTGTTAACTATAGTGGACATTAATTTCATGTTTACATGACATGAAGAGGGTCTAAGGGCATCACTATGAATAAACCTATTAAAGGTTTATAAAATTGTCACATCTTATAATGTCATTAATTCTTAAAACTTTTTATGTTATGAACCTATTCCTACTATGGATAAACCTTTTGAGATTTATAAAATTTCTCCAACATTTGAATGTCCTTTATTCTTTAGTTGCAAACATATATAAATCAAAAAAAGAAAATAAACATTTTTTGGACCTCTCTAAGATCTTAGACCTTTTAATGCCACCTAGGCATGAAATGGTTCCTCACTATGGTATAAAAATTCTTGGACCTCTTCATAAATGTTTAGACCTATTATTAAACTTCTATAGTGGATGCTCTAATATCTTAGACCTTTTCACAATTTAATGCATTGAGTTATATTATGTGTTTATAAAGCTTTAACAAGTATATCTATAGTGGAAATAGGTTTACAAATTTAAAAATTTTATGTGTTTCTGATGTGGCATAATTATTAACCTTTGTAAAAGTTATCATACTGAAAGTTTATCATAATTGATGCTCTTAATGCTATCCAGATCAAGTCCTCTTTAGATTTAATGTATAACCACAAATTTGATTTAGTTTATGATGATTTGATGTATTTTTGTTGTACAAATGTATTTTTATTGTTTATGCTTTTAAGTGTAACACAAAATTAAATAATAAAGTCTTATTCTCAACGTGATCACTTTGTGTTTTGTTTTGTGTACCTACGTGTGTTCTTGTTTATTTTGTGCAATAAGTAACGTCGTTTCGATATCTACTGAACCTTTTGGCGTTTCATTTTAGTCATGACGTTTGATTTAACTCCATTACACTATATAACTAACAAAGTGTCATTCTCACTTTTAAAAATATCATCATCATCCATCTCTTCAAAGTATAAAGCATGGCATCCTCTTCTTTTTTCAAAAATCGCTCCAACAAAACAAACATCCAAGAATTCCATCCCCACCACAATCAACATCAATGGTGTCCTCAACATCAACACCAAAGTCTTCCCACATGCAAGTGTTTAGTTTGTGTATGTAAAAAATATAAGTTTTGCAATATATATATATATATATATATATATATATATATATATATATATATATATATATATATATATATATATATATATATATAAGGGATCAAGTAAGAAGAATAATTAAAATAAGAAGGGTAAGAAGTAATTCTAGCCACACATTTCAAATTAGGAGGAAAATTTTGAAGGAAGATACATCCACTTTTGTAGGTGCATCTGAAATGTGTGGTTATGGTTACTTTTTATCATTCCTATTTTAATTATTCTTCTTATTTGATCCTAACTCTCTCTCTCTCTCTCTCTCTATATATATATATATATATATATATATATATATATATATATATATATGTGTGTGTGTGTGTGTGTGTGTGTGTGTGTGTGTGTGTGTGTGTGTGTGTGTATCTTTATTTTCAGAACCCTGTTAAGTGCGTGAACTGCGAGAACTCCAATTTTGCATTAGAAAACATGTATGTTCATATAAAACATGTATGTTTTCTTACATATACCTTAATACACATAATACATGTTTATATAAAAACTGTTAAGTGCAATAGATCAATGCAAAATGGTTTTATTTTTAGAACCCTGTTAAATGCGAAAACTGCGAGAACTCCAATTATGCATTAGAAAACATGCATGTTCATATAAATCATGTGTGTTTTCTTACATACACCTTAATATGCAGGCATGTGTATTAAGGTGTATTTAAGAAAACATACATGTTTTATATGAACATGCATGTTTTCTAATGCAAAATTGGAGTTCTCGCAGTTTCCGCACTTAACAGGGTTCTGAAAATAAAGCCCCCATATATATATATATATATATATATATATATATATATATATATATATATATATATATATATATATATATATATATATATGAAATAGTCAAATGCATGGCACACATGATAAGGTAGTGTATGAAACTTCACCGAGATGATGATGGTTTGATTTAAACCGTAAGAGTAAATTACCGTCGAGGTAATAAAAATATTAAATCTATATGTCAGTGATACACACAGTAGCTAATGATACTGTTATTCTCAACGCAATAATTATCGGAGTAAGTAAACCATCATATCGACACTGTCAAAATGATATCTACGAAACCAAGCAATAGATATTTTCTCAATATTTTCATCATTAGCCTGACTGACACCACAATAGACCTCACCGTAGACTAACAACTCTATTATGACATCGAAATAGTGTTCATAATTGTCGAACTTTGATTTATCTCATTGGGATTATTGCGTTAAAACAAATAACGTTAATTGATTATCGATTGTATCGATATTTTTTTTTTTTTTTTTATTTCCTTTATTTAATTTTTATGTTAAAAATAGACTTGGTTTAGGAGGATGATCTTCATCATAAAATTTAATATGGACATGACATAAGATAATATCATATATAATCACAAAATTATAAAAGGAAACAACTTAAAATCTCGATATAAAATTACGTAAAACTAGTCCAACAACTCTTCGGTCCTCTTCATCTTATACTTTCACTATAGTATGAGAAATATGTGCACATAATCAGGAAGATAAAGAGAACGAATATTATCAGTTCGACCATACACTGGTGTGAAGTGATTAAGACTTATGCTGAAAACATTGCATTTGAAAGGAACGGGTGTCATATATGTATGAAAAAAAATTACAAATGTTATTCATGGATGGTGTGTTGAGGTAAATAAGGTCAGCGTTTAATATATATATAGGGAGGGAAATTTAATTAATGCTACGTGATGCTCATGTGACAACATCAATTTTTGAATGTTTATCGCCTGCAACGTAGTATATCGCATGAAACACTCAAAACAATATTTTTCTCTTCTAAAACTTGTACCCTATACACCATATATGGTTCATCCATATATGCCGTATATACCTTCTTTAATCATTTGCTACATTTTTCTGACGCGAGACCTGCAGGACTCGATAATTACTGAAACTCATAAAACACATTTCATTCACCATATATATTAAGTTTATGCCAAGTTTTGACATTGAAAAACTCGGAAGACTAGTACTCCCTCCTTCCAAAATAATTGTTCCTCGACGATAATCACACAGTTTAAGAGAAACATAATTATTAATGTTTTTTCTTTTTTACTTTTTAGCTATATGACATCTTTACCTTTAACTAATTAAATAATATTTTTATTAAAGTTTTTAATATTGATTCAAGCAATAATAATATGGTAAACTCAATCAAACTTTATCTATCTTTAGTAGTTGTCAATTAAGTTGGGACATCCCAAAATGAAAACATTGACTATTAAGTTAAGACAGAAGAAGTATATCAAAATATGGGTGTTATGCCAAACACCCCGTTTCTACCCATTTTGTAACACTTAAACTTTACACATTCATGTACACATCAAGATTGGCACCTGGACATAAAAACATTCGAAATACAATTTTTACTAACGCTTGAGGGTTCTAAACTTGTTCAAGCATGGTTAAGATCCTTACTTGCCTAATACACGCAAAAACATCAAGTAGCTTCAACTTCTAACATTTCCATCCTCATGCTTAATCATTACATTTATATAGCGAGCTTGGACCTACAAAACATGATACTAATACGCATAAGCAATAATGCCTAGTAAATAAATGTCATAACAAGTTAACATCACACGATCCGAAGATCATACCATAAAATATAGTTAGTTTAATAACTAAATAAGCTAAACTAGTATAGGAAGCAATTACATCACATCAACATAAGTGGCCTAAACACATGTGGACCTAACCACATCCAACATAAGTTGGACCTAAACTATAGCTAGCTAAGAGACTAACTAAGTTTGTTGATATAAATAATACGTAAAAACGTTATTAATATTTTTCGATATCCCTATGTTTTGACGATCACAAAATATAAACTCATTAAACGTAAAATCATTACTTAAATAAGTATTTAGTGACAAAATATCATTATATCCAACTAATTCACTTAAGGTATGAATAAACAAGTGTCTAATACATTTTATGATCAAATGAAGGTTTATTTACTAATTACAAATTATATAAAATGGTATAAACATTTTATATATTTAAGAAAAACACTTTTGGTAATTAAAGGAAAATGTTTATTTCATAATAAATATATGAATTCAAAATTTTAACCAAATTCAGTTAAATTTTCACCAAATAAACTTTCCCCAGAAAAAGACAAAGATTCTGGCCGTTTCACATGGGCGGCCCCCTTAATTTTAAGGGGGCCGGCACACAATTAAGGGGGCCGGCATACGCTCCTGTGTCAGAATCTTTTGCCTATAAATACTGCTTCAAATCTGAAATTTTTCCTTACCTTTTACACTAAAACTGTTAATACAAATATCGCCTAAAAACGTTATTTATATTTTACGATCTTTGCTAAGTTTTGTTAACGACAAAATGTAAACTTTAGTTTCTAAGTAAAACTTAATTTTAGTTTAAAGACTTGCATAATTAGTCATTTGCTACATTTTACATTTCACATAAAACACAACACTTTTTATTTCTTTAAATAGAAATGTCACATCACATTTATGATAAGTTTGTCAATATACATTTAAGGAAAGATTGTGTGTTTGACTAACCATAAGTCTTCTTACACAAGTTTGTGTTTGACTAGTTTTTAATTGATGTGACCTTGGTTGGTTTGAATGATTTATTGCAAAACCAACTACAAGCCTGGCGGAACCCTGGGGGTACACGGGCGGAACCCATCTGAGGGTTCCGCCGTATCCGCCAGACCTGCTGTTTGTTTTGCTATAAATATCAAGCCACTTGTTAATTTTCATCCATCACTTTAGGACATATATTTCACATATTCTTTCTACTAACTCTGTAACATTTGACTTGTGTGATCCTCTTTGTAGCAAAGGAGTTCGCAAGTTCATCCAAGAAGTTACAAGTTTCAACTCAAAAGTTGCAAGACTTGTTAGCTTTGTTATGTATAAGCTTTGGTAGTTTATACTTCATTTGTATTGTGTGTAGAAGTAATCGGTTAGTATTTTAGGCCTCAAAATACAAAGTGTGACGGGAGTTGTTGTACCCTTGTAAAAGAACTAACGGGAGTGGTTGTACCCTTGTAAAAGAACTCGACATCTAGCTTAGTGTCGGTAAAAGTGTAAGCGACGACGGGAGTGGTTGTTAGGGGTGTCATTCGGGTCAACCCGACCCGATAAGCCTCTTATCGGGTCGGGTCTATCGGGTTTTCGACATATAAAATTTAACCCGCAACCCGATCCGATAAGGAATCGGGTTATCGGGTTCGGGTCTATCGGGTTATCGGGTCTATCGGGTTCGGGTTATCGGGTTCGGGTTATCGGGTTATCGGGTCAAGTTCAAAAATTATAAAGCTTTTAATGGGTTATTATAGCTTATCGGGTTATCGGGTCAACCCGATAACCCGATAACGAAATAATTAAGACCCGAAACCCGACCCTATAAGGCTATCGGGTTTATCGGGTTGACCCGATAACCCGATAAGGTATATTGGACCCGAATCAACCCGACCCTATAAGGCCTTATCGGGTTCGGGTCGGGTCGGGTCGACCCATATGACACCCCTAGTGGTTGTACCCTTATAAAAGAACTCGACATCTAGCTTAGTGTCGGTAAAAGTGTAAGCGACGTTGTAAAGGTTTCTCCACCGGGAAAGGAGCTTGTTGATTAGTGCTTATAACTCTCGAGTTGGAAACTCGGGGCGTGGATGTAGGGCAAGGAAAAGGAGTCCTTGTAGCCGAACCACGATAAACAATTGTGTTGTGGTTTGATCGTTTCTTTCTTTGTCTTTGCTTATTACATATTGTATTTAGTTAGAATCAAACAAGTAAATTGAGTTTATATCTTTAAACAAACATAAAGTTTTAAAAGATAATCAAGATAAAAAGCGGTAAACTATTCAACCCCCCTTCTAATTTTCCACAATTGGCATCAGAGCTACGTTACTCAAGATCTTTAAAACAAATTGTATTTTAAAACTTGGATCGATCCATGAATTTTGAAAATCTCAAAGAAGGGCAACCTATTCAAAACTCACCGCTATTTGAAAAAGAAAACTTTCTTAAATGGAAAAGTAAATTTGAAAACTACGTGAAATCAATTGATCATGATCTCTGGCAAATTATTTCTATTGGTGATTTCAAACCAACGAAAACAAGTTTTGAAAACCAAGATGACTATCCTAAACTTGATAAAAACACTAAAGCTAAGATAATGATTTATAAAGCTTTACCAAAGACCGAATATAAAAGAGTGTATTTTTGTCAAACGGCTAATGATATTTGGAAAAATGTGTTAAACTTTCATCAAGAAATATGTCAAGTCAAAGATGATCAATTTGATCTCACATATGAATTAGAAGTCTTAGAAAAATTAATAGATAGACATTTAGTTGAGTTGAATACATGTGCTACTAGTTTAAATGTTTTAAATGAAGGTGTAAGTGAAGATGATTACTTACGTCGAGCTCTAAGTAGACTTGCTTACGCTTCATGGAATGACACGGATAAAGATGAAGCCTACTATCCGGTTTGTGATTATCAACTAGATAAAACATCAAGCAAGGTAAAATTTGAAACCAAACACTTTTGCTTTGACACATTTATCCTAGAGTTTTCTAAACGAGAAAATGAGTCTAAACTTTTATGCAACATGGACCTAAAAACTATCTTCAACAATGAACCTTCAAAATCTCTTGTGAATAATTTTGAAAATGAAATCCTGTTAGAAGATAAAATGTCTAGACTTGAGAGTCATGTTGAAATTGATTTAGAATGCAAATTATGTCTAGACTACAAACATGAAATTCAAAGACAAAATGAAAAGGGAAAAATCCTTGCTAAATTTGAAGAAAGTTCAAAAGCTCTTGAAAGCTTTTTGAAAAGTCAAAAGTCATTTAGTGATAAAACCGGATTAGGATTTAACAAAAATGCACCATCAACAAGTAAAACAAAACAAGTTGTGTTTGTGAAACCTAGAAGAGAATTATAAGAGTAATTCTATTTCTAGTAGGAGCTCATGATAAAAGGATAAAGATATCATGTTCAATACTTTTATGTGTTTGTCTAACCTCCTTGGATTCATAAGTATTTGAGTTTAGCTCTTCTACGAGTCAAGATAATTTGCTTAATGATTATCTTATTGGTGGCTAATCTATGGAGCTTAAAAGGTACACGTCTCTTCAACTTACCTTTCAGTGTTTCATGTTGATTAGCATTAAGATCTGTCATGGGAGATATTAGTAGTTTTTACTCTAAGGTGGTTATGTTGTGTAAGTAACAATAAGGATTAGATCCTTCGTGATTAACGGATTTAGACACTACTTCTAGTAGGAGATATAAGGTGTTTTACCTCTTTAAACTTTCGGGAAAAGACACGAGTAACTCTTGAGTGAGTCTCACTTAATACTTGTCTACAAGTGAGCTAACTAAGAATCTCCTAAGTGATAAGACAATCAACACTTTTGTGATTCTTGCAAATCTAGCAAAACCACAACATTTCATAGATATTTGTAGTACAACGTCTTTTGACATTATACCTTACATTTTCAATTGTGTTTTAAATTCAACCAATCTTTTGTTAAAGTTTCATATAAGACACACAAAGAAAAATAAATCATTTGAATTCACTAGGATGATTGGGAGAAAATGATTTATAAACATATAGGATTTGCACATCAAATTTGACCCATAGTCTTATGATGTTTCATCTCTTGGACATTTACACTCATAGTGTTTTAAGTAAATAAACCCAAAGAGTCGAGGAGTCATTGAATTTAACATTCGATGAAAGACCACCTCCTTCAAAGATATCAACTTTGGTAGATGATGACTTAGTCGAAAGTCCAACATTGATAAGACAAGTAAGTCAAGATCAATAACAAGGAAGATGAACTATTAAAATTGTAAAACAACATCTTTTCGTCTTGTGTCAAACATTGAGTCAAGCAATATTGACAAGGTCATAAAAACTTGAATCATGGGTCATAGTTGTGATTAAAACAAATTTGATAAAAATTGTTTTTGAACATTAGAGTAAAGTAACAATTAAAACAAAATAGATCTTTCAAAATAGAAAGTAATGAAAATCTATGAAAGACTTTTTGACAACCTAAGCAAGCTCCAAAAGTAAGCAATAATCACTCAAAGACATTCCTAGTTATTCACATGTTCACAATGATTAAGTCCGTTATGACTTATCAAGAATGAGATTAGTAAATCCGTAGGTAAAACTAAACATAGAGAAATGTTTGGAAGTTTACTTGTTCTCACAACAAATAAATCCAACATTATGTTTAGTGCTTGTCTATGTGCTCGTTTTAGAGAAGATCCTAAAACAACTCTTTCGGAAGAGCTTGTTTGGATACATCAAAAGGTACTACACAACTAGGATTATGGTATCCCAAAAGAACGGGAATAGAAACCATAGTGTATGCCAAATGGAATTATGTCGGTAATAAGTTGATAAGAAAAGCACAAGTGGTACTTGCACTTTTATACTTACTTACCTAATGATTCTCCAAAACACTTAAGGCTCTCAAATTAGTATCGAATGGAGAAGCACGTCAACAAGCTCCACTAGAACAAGCAAACTCACGTCTACAACGGAATTCCTCTTATCAACATGTTTTCCCTTCAACAAAGGAAGCATCGTCTTCAGCATCAACCCATTCCATTATGTTCTTAATTGACATATTGTGATCCATCATCATCGCCTTGGTAAAAATGTTCATTGAGGAACATCTCAACCAAGAAAGTCTCGCTCGATAACCATATTATCGACATTTTCAAGAAATCTCTTGAATATGAATCTTTCATCCTCCCTAGGCTTAGTTAAAGACTCATAAGACCTAAAACCTTAGTTTTGAACATTAGGATAAACCACAAAAATCAAGACAAGACCTTTTTAATTTTTCTCTGCAGTACCCACAGAACCCTGAGACCAAACGAGCGGAACCCTCCCTTTGGTTCCGCCTGGTCCGCCAAATCTGCAACATGTTTTATTTTATTTTCAAAACCAAACACCTCTTTACTCACAACTTCAACTTACCAACAGCCATCCCTCACTCACAAATACCTTACCACACGAAAATTAGGGCTCTCACTCACATCTCTTCCAATCCAATCAACTTTGTAAGTATTTTTATCATAATTGCTCAAAGTCTATCACTTTCATCTACATACATTAACTAGAATCTTAGGGTTTATGCATAAACTTGTTAATTCATGAAAAACCTTGGTTGTAAACTAATCAAAATTTCCATCAGTTAGAAATTATATCCTCTTTGTTATTGTCATGATTTACCAAACACGCCAAGTTCATTGTCTTTGAAAAGTCACTAGAACACCACCTTTCACCACATTGTTAAAACAAATGAAAAACGTCATTAAAACATCACTTGCATAATGTCTCTTGAATGCTAAAGGGAATACATAACTAATATGTATTTTCGGGTACATTCAAACGAAGCTATATTGAACGAGGAGCGTTTGGGTTATCTTTTGTTTTATAACACAACTTGCATTACAATAATGGTTCAAGCATCAAAATGAGTCAAGATAACCGCACCTCCACATTGTTTTCATATAGGCTTATACTAGAACATCCACATTATAAAAGTCATTAATTTAAACTTAAATTTTGTGTTTTCTAGGAATCAACATGCCTCCCGCAACATTCTCCAACCACAAGGAAACTCTTAAGTACTTACCCAAACACCATAGGACCAAAGGCCTCACTAAAGATCAAGTTGAAACCTTTAAGAGTCTAGAAAAACGCTACGTTCATGAAGGAAGAACTATTGATCCATCCTTCCTAAAAGGAACATCCATTCGCCAAAACTTTGCCGCAATCAACTTTGATTGCCACCTAGACATCAATGAGCAAATTTGTCCTAGGTTCATCTTAGAATTCTATGCAACCATAAGCCTTTTCTTTGATGAAGATGGTGAGTTCTTACTAACCTTTACAACCAATCAAATATCAAACATCATACCCTTGAAAGATTTTGCAAAAATTCTTGGTGTCCCTAATGTTGGTACATGTCTCTACACGGATAAGTGGCCTCTTTCTAGTCTTGATTCTATTGAGCGTTATCATCCATACGACACTCCTCTTGCTAATAAGGAAGTAATTCGTAAGCATCTCTTTGTTAGGACCTTAACAACTAAGAAGAATCGTTCGGGTAATGAGGTAGATAAGGACCCTTTTGGTATGGAACTCAATGAGCTTAAACCTCAATTTAAGAAATGGGAAGAAATTCTTAGAGCCAACGTTATAAGTTCCATAGGAAATAGAGATCATGTCAACACATGTCTTAGCTACATGCTCTATAGCATTTCCATCGGTCAACCTTTTAATTTAGCCTATTACCTAGCCAAAAGAATGGCCGACATACCCTTGGTAGGAACAATCGCTCTTCCTTATGGAATGTTTCTCACCCGCCTCTTTAGAGCAATCTCACCATTCCTCCTAATGATAAGGGAATGTGCCTTTTAATTTAGCCTATTACCTAGCCAAAAGAATGGCCGACATACCCTTGGTAGGAACAACCGCTCTTCCTTATGGAATGCTTCTCACCCGCCTCTTTAGAGCAATCTCACCCATTCCTCCTAATGATAAGGGAATGTGCCTTGACTATTCTCTCATTCCTCACATTTTCGTCCCTCTAAGTGATAAAAGAGTCTTCAAAGCTAAGGGCAAGCGTACTCGCTCACCTTCACCATCATCATCATCATCCGATATGAGCGATGATGATAAACTTCCTAACTCTAAGCTACCCCCTTTAGACTACCTTCAATAACTCCCCGTCATTAGCAATGCATCCGAAGAATTCAAGCAAACCAAAGGAATTTTCAAGTGCTTTGGAAGGTACCTAAGAAAGCTCAATAAGAAGATAGACCGGTTGTGAGATGTGTGATTAAGGAGTGTTTGGCTTATGAAGGGTTTAGTACTTTGTATGTGTTAAACTATGTGATTTGTATTGTTTTTCACTTCCATGCTTTATTACTTTTGTCGGAGTATATTTTTTATGAGCCTTTATGCATATTGACAATATTTGGAGTGTTTGTCAATTTTTTATGCTTATGGAATATTTCACTAAGTTTAGTTAAAATCGCTAGCCCCCGGTCAAAGTCCTATGATATGAATGTCTACATGTCCAATTTTTGCATTTCCTAATTAGACATATAATAAATTTTCATTTTTAAGAGTTTTTGAAAAATTTGAAAATCGTCTCGCGAGTCAAAAAAGTGGACTGCCTTGTTTTTCAGGCCTGGCGGATCTGGCGGCACCCTCAAATGGGTTCCGCCAGTGTAAATTCTGGGCAACCCAGAAATGGCCCAACGGACCAGACGGAACCCAAAATAGGGTTCCGCCTGTGTTTCGCGAGGGTTCCGCCAGTCATCTGCAGAAATTTTTTGTCATTTTTCTTAATTTCAAAATTTGTAAAGTGTCAAATCATTATCTTTAGTGAGAAATATCTTCCCTTACTTCCAATAGACATATTAAGATCACTCCCACTCACTAGAAAAATTAGGAAGTCATTTCCCGCCAATAAATTCAAATTCAAACATAACTAACCCAAGGAACCCTTGCAAAGGATCCTTCAAAACCTTTAGAACATTTTCAACCAAATCACTTCTCACAATCACTTAGCATTGAGTGCATAAGTTGGTCTTTCACTCCACCCAATTCCATTGGATTGACATCCAATGATTTGACATGTTCTTGGAAATTTTCTAAATCATTAGAAACCTCAACATTTGTATGGTAAAACATCAAATCCAAACACCCCTTCCAACATCTCTTCGACTCTATAAATTTGACAATTTTGCAACACTTCAAATCACACCATCACCATCAAAAATCCCTTCTCTTAAAGCTTCAAAACCTCACTTTTGAAATGACTAAATCAAACACCTCATCCGAATCATCAAAATCCCTTGCAAAAACCACTAGGATTAGTGTTAAACCGTGTTGCTTCAACAAAACCATAAAATCAAGCTCACCATCATCAAGTGATGCATCACTTGACATCTCTTCACCTTTCCAACATTTCCTTAACCTTACTACCTCAACACCATCCTCAACACCTTGCAATACCAATGTGATCACTATTCAAGATTTGCTTAATCTTGCTACTCCAACACCCTCTCCAACACATTGCAACACCAACATAGCCACTATTCCGTCACCAACTAGACCTTCAAGTGATTCAACATCACCGTCTCAACAAACTCAACCATCAAAAACTCCATCACCTCAATCACCAACACTTACACCAATGGAACTTTTCCATACACCACCAACATCACCACTACCCTATTTGGAAACATTAGAAGATCTATCACCTAAATCATCAAGCCCACCATCCTTGTCACTCTTTGACACCATTGCTCAAATGGAAACCCAACAAAAACCTAGTGATCAATTAGATGATGAACCCCATCAACCATCATTGGTAGAACGGTTGGCTTACCGTTATGCTAGATCATCAATTTTTCCAAATGATCAAGGTCATGCACACTTACAATCTTTTGTGTTTCACCCAATTTACAAAAACCTTCATGGTAATCCTTCCGGGGAACCAAGCTTCCATCATTTTATTCAAAACCAACAACCACAACAACAACAACCACCACAACAACAACAACCACCACCACAAGAGCATTCCCAACACTTTGAATCTCTATTTCTTTCGTATAAGAAAATAGAAGCATCTATTTGGGAAAAATCTCCAAACCTTAATGATGAGATTGACACTCATTTAAACCACCTTCATGCCTTCAAACGTATGGTTGACTCTCATCTAGTGAAGGAACCAAAAACATCTCTCAACCATCCAAATTTGCTCCTTCAAGTTCAAACCATCCACCACCAACAAATCAAACCTCTCTTCCACCAAACTTTCCCCGCCATGATTGCGGACATTGCGAAAGAACCGCTCACATTAGTGAAAGGTGTCAAACGGAAATTCGCGAGCTATCCGAAGAAATGAGGTTTATCCTAAACCACATTTTGGACCATCTACAATCCTTTTCTCACCCATCTCAAGTTTAGAGTCTCCAAAATGAAACAAAACCGTTTCTTTTGGAAAATGTTTTCCATTAAAACCAACAAACCAAGTATAGAGCACCAACACCAAAACCAACAAACCAACACCGTTTCACCTACACAACATTCAAAATAAAGCCCGCTACACCCTCCAACACCCATTTTCATCCCTAAACAACCTTAGCTTTGTTTTTGGAAAATGTTTCTCATTAAGGAAAATGATGGTTTCCTTTTATAGATATAGGATTTTATGTTCTTAGTTTATTTTTAGTTTTCTTTTCATTTTTAGAAGTAGGATGTTATCTTCCTAATTTCTTGTCTTTAACTTTCTAAAAAGTCAAATTTTACATGAAATGAATTTCATTCTACTATAAGGTATGCATTGTTTGTTGACCATTTAGGTATTGTGAGTAAACTATGCCTTGCTATGGTAGCATACATATATCTTGTGGTTTATAAACTAACCTTCCATTTTGTAGGATCATTATCCATGTTTCCCTTCCTTAATACTCCATTTAGGGGAGTAATATTCAAGGGGGAGCATGAGAATTGCATTATTCCGCTTCGCAACTCTTTACTTCATGACTTGCTTTATGCTCGTCTATTGCGACAACTAACATTTTTTTTGTAGGTTCAAAATCCATGTCTCCTATCTTGGCACTCCTTTTAGGGGGAGTATCAACCAAGGGGGAGCACGTGCATAGCTCCGCTTCGCTACTCTACTTTTTGTTTCGACAAAAAGGGGGAGAAACATATATTAATCCTTAAACTTAAAATGATTTTCATCACTTAAGTAAAACAAGTTTAATATATTTTTTTAAGTCTTAAACACTAAAATTTTGTGAGTTACTTAAAAATAAAGTTTATGTTTTGTCATCAACAAAAAAGGGGAGATTGTTAATACAAATATCGCCTAAAAACGTTATTTATATTTTACGATCTTTGCTAAATTTTGTTAACGACAAAATGTAAACTTTAGTTTCTAAGTAAAACTTAATTTTAGTTTAAAGACTTGCATAATTAGTCATTTGCTACATTTTACATTTCACATAAAACACAACACTTTTTATTTCTTTAAATAGAAATGTCATATCACATTTATGGTAAGTTTGTCAATATACATTTAAGGAAAGATTGTGTGTTTGACTAACCATAAGTCTTCTTACACAAGTTTGTGTTTGACTAGTTTTTATTTGATGTGACCTTGGTTGGTTTGAATAATTTATTGCAAAACCAACTGCAAGCCTGGCGGAACCCTGGGGGTACACGGGCGGAACCCATCTGAGGGTTCCGCCATATCCGCCAGACCTGCTGTTTGTTTTGCTATAAATACCAAGCGACTTGTTAATTTTCATCCATCACTTTAGGACATATATTTCACATATTCTTTCTACTAACTCAGTAACATTTGACTTGTGTGATCCTCTTTGTAGCAAAGGAGTTCACAAGTTCATCCAAGAAGTTACAAGTTTCAACTCAAAAGTTGCAAGACTTGTTAGCTTTGTTATGTATAAGCTTTGGTAGTTTATACTTCATTTGTATTGTGTGTAGAAGTGATCGGTTAGTATTTTAGGCCTCAAAATACAAAGTGTGACGGGAGTTGTTGTACCCTTATAAAAGAACTAACGGGAGTGGTTGTACCTTTGTAAAAGAACTCGACATCTAGCTTAGTGTCGGTAAAAGTGTAAGCGACGACGGGAGTGGTTGTACCGTTGTAAAAGAACTCGACATCTAGCTTAGTGTCGGTAAAAGTGTAAGCGACGTTGTAAAGGTTTCTCCACCGGGAAAGGAGCTTGTTGATTAGTGCTTATAACTCTCGAGTTGGAAACTCGGGGCGTGGATGTAGGGCAAGGAAAAGAGTCCTTGTAGCCGAACCACGATAAACAATCATGTTGTGGTTTGATCGTTTCTTTCTTTGCCTTTGCTTATTACATATTGTCTTTAGTTAGAATTGTTAACTACACATAAATCTTTTCAAAGAATCAAACAAGTAATTTGAGTTTATATCTTTAAACAAACGTAAAGTTTTAAAAGATAATCAAGATAAAAAGCGGTAAACTATTCAACCCCCCTTCTAGTTTTCCACAAAAACTTTCTGTTCTAATTCACTCAAATCATCTTCCTAAATCCTTTGATCATAAACACATTAGTTCTTGTTTTCAAGTGATTCTATCCATCCTCATTCAAAGTGCAAGAGAAGAATACTCCTTTCATCTCAAACCAAAAAGTGATGAAGCTTAGTAGTGTAGCTTTTATTTATAGTATAGTTGTGTAGTGATTGTAATTGATAGATCTAGGAGCGTTAGTAGTTGTGAATAGAAGTAGTGAAGAAATAGTTGTGGTGTGAAGAAGAAGTAGTGAAGGTGTGAGAAGTAGTGTTGTGTACAAGTTGTGAAGAAGGCGTGTAGTGGTGTGAGATTGGTTCTAGCTACTATTAGGACTCGACATTTAGCTTAGTGTCGTTAATTGGTGTAAGCGAAAGTTGTGTAAGGTTTCTCCGCCAAAAAGGGAGTTTGTTGACATAGTGAAGAAAACTCTCGAGTAGGTGACTCGAGGAGTGGAGTAGGGCGAAGAGGTACTTCGTAGCCGAACCACTATAAATATCGCGTGTTGTGGTTTGATCTCTCTATCTCTATCTTTTCATTACTTTCATATTTACGTTATCATTATTTAGTTAGTTAGATTAAAATTGTTTGAGTTGTGCAAGTGTTGAAATTCACATAAATAAGAATCGAAGTTTTTATCAAACAAAGTTTTTAAAATACAAATTGGCGTGCTAAAGTGACGACTATTGTGGAGTCAAAGAATTTATCAACTCTACAACTTGACGAGCTAATTGGAAACTTGAAAGTGTATGAGGTGATAATAAAGAAAGATTCCGAAATGGTCAAAGGAAAAAGGGAGCAAACCAAGTCAATCGCATTGAAAGCAAAAAAGGACTCTAGTGATGAAGAATGCTCAACCTCCGAAAGTGAAGATGAAGAGTATGCCATGACCGTAAGAGACTTCAAGAAATTCTTCAAAAGACGAGGAAGATACGTTAGACAACCGTTTGATGAAAGAAAAACATTCTAAAGAAACAAGGACGACAAGACTAGCAAGAATGAAAGAAAATGCTTCAAATGTGGAGATCCAAATCATTTTATTGGAGAATGTCCGAAATTATCAAGAAGTCAAAACCACAAGGCCTTTATAGGAGGAGCATGGAGTGATAGTGACAACGATGAAAAAGACACAACAAAAGAAGAAAAGTGTCTCATAGCAAGATCTTCCGATGAGGTACGTTCCGAAACCGAATACTATAGTGATGATAATTTATCGTTAGATGAAAAAGATTTAGATAGCGAATATAGTAGATTATGCAAACTAGGACAAAAAGTCATAGCTGAAAATAAACTACTAAAACACACTAATAATAAATTAAAGGATGAAATACTTGAGTTAAAAATAAAACTACAAAAGCTAGAAAAAGGAAAAGAAAGTATTGTAGAATGTAAAGAATGTCTAGTTGTTAAAAATGAGAATAAACAACTTAAGGAAGAAAAAATTAGATTTGAGAAATTTGAAAATAGTAGTCAATCACTTAGTAAAATAATTGGCTCTCAAAGAATTGCCAAAGATAAAACCGGTTTAGGATACGACTCAACCGAAGCATCAACTAGTAAATCTAAAAATGTAAAGTTTGAAAGTGAAACTAGTGAACTAAAACCTTTAGAGTTAAAACCAAAGTATATTCTTTTGAAAGATAGATTAGTACCTATTGCAAGTGATGAAGAAATTAAAAGATTTCATAAATCATCTTTAAAACCCGAAGTAGAACCCCCTAAGCCAAAAATAAGATCTAAAACTGCACCACCTAGAAAACCAAATAGTCCTCATCCTAGGTCTAAAACTCCTCAACCTAGAGTAAATCAAAATAGACGAAACTTTCACAATAATCATCAAATGTGGAACTTCAATCCTTGGGGAATGATTCCACCATACATGCACCCAAGTCAAATGCATAATATCTTTGGACCAAACAACTTTGGTCAAATGAGACAATGGGGACCAACAAGATGAATTCATCATACCTTGGCAAGCTTGGTTTTCTATCCGCTTTCACATGGTCATGAAATCTCTTGAAGACTTTGAAGATTTGCTTGTTGAAGACAAAAAGGTACACGTCTCTTTTAAATTTTCATGTCAAGATTGCATGCTTAGTCTAGTATCAAGTTCATTGTTGCTATAGCTTTTTCGTAATTACTCTTAGCTAATTCTCTTGTTTATATATATACACATATTTTCTCTTATAAATATATATATATATCTATATATATGTATATATATATATATATATATATATATATATATATATATATATATATATATATATATATATATATATATATATATATATATATATATATATATTTACATTATATATAACAGGAGGCATTTGAAGAATATGCCACCTCATTGCCCAGTCAATGCCCAGTAATTCAATTTTAGCCATGTCATCATGTAAGCAATTTTTAAAATTTATTTTATTCGCATTTTTCATGTCATCATTAAATAAATCCGATTTTTTTTTTTTTTTTTTTTTTTTTTTTTTTTTTTGCATAATAATTTCGGATTGTTTTTTTTCATTTATATTAAAATTTTAGATTTTTTTACATTTATATTAAATAAAATTCGGA
Source organism: Artemisia argyi (assembly GCA_030686995.1). Classification (NCBI taxonomy): domain Eukaryota; kingdom Viridiplantae; phylum Streptophyta; class Magnoliopsida; order Asterales; family Asteraceae; genus Artemisia; species Artemisia argyi. The sequence goes on along the minus strand of CM060707.1, from coordinate 176,228,357 downwards.
TTTAAAAAATGTCAATGGTAAGATTCGAACCTACATGTTTAGGTTACAATAAAACATCCCAACCAATGGAGCCAAGCCATTAATTGTGATCAACAACTGAAAACAAAGTAAATATATGGCTAAATATTTAGCAAACTAAATCCAATATTATCAATATATACGGCTCCTAAAAAATCATTTGGTATTTTATTCATTCACAAACCCTAATATCATTCATATGAAACCTTTTTCTCAAAACCCTAAGGTCCAATTTAGTTTTTCCTGTTTCAGTTATATAATTTTTGATTCATGTTTCTTTAATATACAAACATACTAAACCTTTTGTTGATTTTTATTATTGCAGGTTATGATGGTCCGTATGCAACATGTTTTGGTCTAAATATTTATGTATACAACAAGTTATAATTTTTGTTATTTAATACGTGTCGTTCATTATTTTGTTCTTTTAGATGAAACATTGTCTGTGATAGTCTCATGAGTTGTCATAAGCTATTTAAACTATAATGATCAATCATTGTTAGCTAATAAATTGTTATATAGTATTATATGGTCTCATGTGCATATGGTCATACATGATCTTATTAACTGTAAGAATAAAATTAATTAACAATTTTGCATTAACTAAATATTGATGTGGGCATATTATAATATTGTTATATATGGTGGACATTTGATTACATGGAATAACGAATCTGCTGTTTCTTTTCTCCTGAATGGCTACAGGGAATATATGATTTTATCTAATACCAGAAACAGACAAGAAGTCGATGGCTATTCTTATGTATGGTTTTGGTTTGGGTGTGATTGGTGCCGCCATTTCAACTGTTGCAGTAAGTACTTATATAACGCTCACCAATATAACTTTCACTATATTAGAGAGAAAAAGGTGACTCATATTATATATCCGAACCAGTAATGATGTTTATTTCAATGGTTCAGATATATTGTTACATTTGCAATGATATGTGGCTGCACTAAATCACAGTGTTCCAAAGGCTAATTAAAGGTCAGTTTTAATTGTTCATATTCATTACCATTGTCATCGGTATCACGTTTGTTGTCAATTTTGCTATGCTAACGAGCTCTTTGCTTGGCGATTTAGGTGGATGGCTTACTGCACCGGATGGTCAATTTGCATGGGGATATTGCTTCGTTAGAGAACAAGATCAACCAAATAGGTATTGTGACTCTGATGATCAGTGGCCAAGTCCCCAAAGCTACTTTGGAAGAGGACCTATCCAAATATCTCAGTAAGTTCTTGGTCTTCTCTATTGTTACAACACTTACAAGCTAGAGTGTAGTCCTGGGCAATATTAGCTAATCACGAAGCTGTACGATCCAAAGGGTTGCAGGTTAGAGATGAATTCATTTGTAACAGGTTTTAAAAAAATAAAATTTTCCCATAATTTATTAGTACTAAATAATTGTAGATTATTTTTATTTATATAAATAGACCACTAAATTTGTTTGAGTATACATTGGAGATGATGTTTGCCACACCTTTAGCTAAATTTAGTATTAATCGCCAAGATATTGCTGATATCTATGGCTGCACGACAAGGGCTAATAGTAATGGCCGTACATCTATTTATCACAAATGATTATTAATATAATTCCGTATCTATGCCCATAAGTGTTTATCAGTACTGTCACATCTATTGTAAAAGTTTAGGTACTATTCGGTTACTGTTTATTGATCTTTTTATGTTCGTCTCATTGTAGGTGGAGATGATTCACAAGGTTGGGAATCAATAACAATGACAGACAAGGATGTGATCACTCCATCCAGCTATTCCCAGCCTCAAGAAGGAGTGCCACTTTACGCATGTGTTGAGTATGATCATGATAGTAGCTCGACCATTGAAAGATGTGTGTGGCAGATGATGGTGGAGCAACAAGTGCCTTTGGCGGAAGGTACAGTTCTTTTTAAATTTTAAGTCAGTTTCAGATGTTAGTACATGTGATCGCACACTTCTCAGATTTGTTTCTCTTATTCGTTACAGTTGCAGCCACAGTTGTTACAACCTCAGCCACAAATGTATTTAACAATGCAGTCCCGAACAAGGCTCGGTATGGTGCTAGAAAAAGGATGCTTTTGAGTTTTTCTCTGCTTTTTTTTTTTTTTTTTTTTTTTTTTTTTTTGTATGCAGTTATCTCACTTGGTGCTTCTATAGGGTTCATGGTCTATGGCAGCAGGTAATCACTTATTTCCATCCAAGAACAAGATACTATATATCTTAGTCTCCCTGATGTTATGTTATTTCTTTATTTTCAATTGTTTATGGCGTTTGCTTGTTGTCTCGATTGAATCTAGAGGCCGTCAAAACAAGCTCCATGAGGTTACATCTCTTATTATCTTTATTTTTACTACTTACTATCTCCATGAGTTTACATCTTTTATTTATGCCTAAAGTATTTTAGGATGGTAGCTTTAACTTGTGTAGCATGGATAACAAGAAACGATAGTCATATGTGCTATTTATGGTTTCTATGCTTAGTATTTTGTTGCATAGTAGGACAGTGTTATGTTGCTTTATTTATACTGTATGGACTTTCTTTATTGCAAATCACGAATGTTTATCTATATTGCAAACTTTATTAGTATCTTAAGCATTCTAAATAATCTTACTCATTAAGAATTTATTTACGAGGTATTTAATGATATTTTTGTATAAAGACTTACTGATTAAGGTATTCTCCACATATAGATAGTCATTCTCCTTTTGCTATGGGAATTGGAAGCACACGTTGTTTCAGTGATGGTTTGGCACACTTTCCAGACATGATATCAAGCTTGCCTTTAAGGAGCTTATGGCTGTAAACTGGGCTGAAATACCAGACACTGTATAAATAAAACCAAACGAGCATTGTCCAAAAGCACTGAGGACTAGGCCAGCGAAGAAGCGTTAGCCAACCTTTTAAACTAAGATTAGAGGTGTGCCAAAATGGGTGAAAATAGGCTCGGGTTGAAAGGGATGTCTTTAGTGCATAAGGCAACAAAAAAGAGGTGCACAAAACTTGCTTAATGCCTATTTAATAGTGGAACATAAACAAAAAATAATCAAACGATGTGAAGGAAATTAGATTGTAAAGTATATGAACCAAAAGATTGTAAACACACAGGGTTGGCATGATTAATTAAATGACAATCTGATTACTAACTATATTCTTAAGGTATCACAGTGAACCAATGAATATTTATTCTATAGAACACAAGGGTGCCCAAAGATTATTTTTATAACAGGGTGTGTGTGTTTGAACAAATATGTATACTCTCTTATTTATGTTTGAATAATAGGCTAAGCGAACTTTGGTTGTTGTTTGATTTTGTATTTCCTGGAAAGTTGGGTGTTTTATCGATATTTAAAGCGGAATTTGCAGCTCCAATTTCTATTGGTGGCTATGCTAATGCATCGAATTTGCAAGTAGTTTTTATTTACATATTGAATTTGGGTTTTGATTATTGTACCAAGAGTGTAATGTACTAATTCATGAACCAGGTATTAAAAATCTAAATTTGTTTATTTTTTCCCTTTATTGACTCAAGATACAGGTACTGTATGCAGGGATTGAACAGCGTTGAAGCCAAAGGTGAATAAGATTTGTTTCCTTATGTAACGCATTCTGAAATTTGCTTTTATACTTAATTATTGTTTCTCTTATTTTTCTAGCATTTGTCTTTCATAAACTTTGATTAACTGTTATTGTAGTCATTGTAGTTTAGACATTTTAGATCATGTTTTATGTTTGGTTTGTCAAGAGAAAAAAACAGTAAAGTGCGTCAAATGGGTCGACGAATAATTAGTCTATGGTTTAGGTTCAGGCCATACGGGTTAAAAGTGATAGATAACCTGTGACCACTGACCAGAGAGCCATTTAATCAAACACATTGTTTGGGTGTATCAGGTTAAAGAAGCTGAGCACGGGTCAGGGGTTTGTGCTTATTAGAAGCTAACCATGTTTGAAATTTATGGTTGGATATCTACAATTAGTGCTATACTAAAAGCTTTAGGATTTTTTTTCCCTTCAATTTAGATAAAGAACACTGTATAAAATAAGGAGATTCAATTTAAAAATTACATATAAATGTTGGAGGCTTTGAGTTTTTTTTCAATTTCGCTAAGCAAACTTTTTGTTGATTTCACGCTCAATCATTGAAAGAAGAAATTCATAAGCTTAAAGGTGAGCTTCACATTCTCCTAGCTTTTTACAACTACATGTACATTAGATAAATGTGAGCATCATCCATAGATGCCAAAATACTGAACTGGGTGAATTTGTGTTCCCGGCTATACTTTTATAGTCAACTGTTGTTGTTCTTTCCAAAAATCGTTGAATACAGGCATGTCTTATTCTGGTGCAATATCAGAAGAAATGTAACCTGAAAAATAGGTAGCAAAAGATTGAGAAATATGTCTTATGTCTAACGGGAGATATGTGAAAAGACGGATTTTGGGTATCATATGATGTCAAGGCTCCAACAAGGGCACAAGCTGACCTTTGCCTTATGCAACAAAGCCATTCTGCTGGTCCTTTATTGACTCAAGATACAGGTACTGTATGCATGGGATTGAACAGCGTTGAAGCCAAAGGTGAATAAGATTTGTTTCCTTATGTAACGCATTCTGAAATTTGCTTTTATACGTAATTATTGTTTCTCTCATTTTTCTAACATTTTTCTTTCATAAACTTTGATTAACTGTTATTGTAGTCATTGTAGTTTAGACATTTTAGATCATGTTTTATGTTTGGTTTGTCAAGAGAAAAAAACAGTAAAGTGCGTCAAATGGGTCGACAAATAATTAGTTTATGGTTTAGGTTCAGGTCATACGGGTTGAAAGTGATAGATAATTTGTGACCACTGACCAGAGAGCCATTTAATCAGACACATTGTTTGGGTGTATCAGGTTAAAGAAGCTGAGCACGGGTCAGGGGTTTGGCTTATTAGAAGCTAACCATGTTTGAAATTTATGGTTGGATATCTACAATTAGTGCTATACTAAAAGCTTTAGGATTTTTTTTTCCTTCAATTTAGATAAAGAACACTGTATAAAATAAGGAGATGCAATTTAAAAACTACATAATCAATGATGTTGATGCTGTTTTATTTATGGATATAGGTATCTTAAGCTTTTAGAAACTCAAAACCAAAACTGTTTTTTATGTGTCTTGAGGACTACTGTGAAACATTAGTAGTAAAAGGGTGAACTTGGTCTTTTAACAGGTGTTTGTATGGCCTTTAGTGAGCAAGCTACTCGAGCAACGCTTTATGTTGAGATTGAAATGGAAAGAAACGTTGATGCCACTGCTGCTGACGAAGCAATGTCTATGATTCTTGCACTCGGCCACGACGCCTGTTATTTGAATTTGATAAGCATTTTTTAGTGTTAAATGAAAGTTCTTATTTCATTTTGTTGAGGATTTGGCAATGAAAAATGGTTATTCTGTTTATAGGTGTTTGGATTATGTAATAAAGTTAATTAATTCATTTTCATGTTTCCAAATGTGAGTTTCAGCAAGTTTATTTTTATGTGAGGGGGTATTTGGGGTAGCTTATTTAAATTTACGCAGTGTGCTTTTTCACAGCTATAATACAAATAATCAGAACCAAACACTTGCATCGGGTACTGGAACAGCCACTGCAATCCCAACAACCATTCAAGCTACGAACCGAGGTTAGTATATAGTTGTCCTATTTAGTTTTACCGAAGATAACCTGCCGTATAAATGTTATTGTGCTATATACTGCTGTAGACGTTGTATAAATGTTATTGTTATATATACTGCTCTAGACGTTGTGCAAGCTTCTTATTAGTATTCAATTGAAATGGAAAAATGGGATTATGAATTGAACCGGGTCAAAATGGGTTGGTCAAGGTCAGACCTTTTTTTTTACCTGATCCGGATCAGACCAAGTTGACCCACTGACTTTTTAGTTTTCAAACTTAACTACCCCGGTTATGACACGGACTCGGTTCCTCAGGTCATCGGTATGACATACTTGTGGCGATTCGGGCCCCACGTGCTTGACGTACGAGGAGAGCTTCACCTAATGTTGGTTCATCCAGGACAACATCTGAGTACATGGGTAGAGGTACTCTTATGGTTGTATGTTCATATACCCACCACACACTCCCGCATGTATATTTGTTATCTGATATTCACCAACAAGCCCACCTGTTTTATGCCAGCGGCTGCCTTGCCAACACCTGCTGCTATTCAGGCCCCACATGTGACATGTTGCTCCATGTACGACAACTCCTGGCCACATAGATACAGGTACTGTCATGGTTATATATTCATACACTCACCCCACACTCTCACACGATCTGTTATTCACTAATGAACGTTCCTGTTTTGTGCCAGCGGCTGCCTTGCCTAGACCAGTTGCTACCCAATCCCCACATGCGAGGGGGTTGAGGAGAACTTCACCTCATCTTGGTACATCCACGACAACACCCGAGTGCATGGGTGAAGGTACTGTTGTTATATGTTCATACACTCACCCCAAACTCCCTGAAAAGGTGTTCATGAGATTTTCTCCTCTTCTCTTGGAAACAAGAAGAAAGGGCTAAACGCCACCTCAATGTCGCTACCTTCAGCCTTAACTTCATTTGTCAGGGCATCGTCTTCAAACCCAGACACGCATGCACATATGCACTTTTTCACTTTAGCAACCATTCTTTTGTACCGGAAGTTCCTTATATATTGATTAGATAACCAATATACTGTTATAATTTCTAAATTTAGATTTTCTCCTCCATTTTCCAGGTTAGTGTTTGTGATCACATTGGAGGCAGTTTTGGCTCAATTTCAAACAATGCTATCAGGGAAAAAAAAGGGGCAAACCGGGTACACTGTATATGATCATATACTTTTATTATTGTTATTAAACCATCAAGATGGCATTATATTCCTCCACAGAGAGGTCCAATTGGCGTTCTTTTATGTGGCTTTCATTCCGTATTCTTTTGGCCCTCTCCCTACCAAGTGGGCTATGGTACCCTCATTGGCATGAGAAGTTAAGGAATGTGGATTTGTTACATATCAGGTAAGCTCTCTCTACCTCCCTCAATTATGAGAAATTTTTCAAGTATATAATGAATGCTTTAGAATGTTGACTATATTCTGTTATGGTTTGCTCATGCGTCACCTAAAAGTGGCACTGTGCATGTACATCTTGATAACAAAAATGAAAAAGTACTTCTTCAAGGTGAATCTACCACAATCATGGAAGGGACTCTTTCTGTTTAATATTCGGGTGTATTTGTATTAAATGCTCGATTCAATATTCCCTTGGGACATAAATGAAAATAAAGCTTAGATGCTTTTATAAACATAAATTTGATTTTGTATTATACAGCTGAGCTTTTGCTATACGACTGATTTATGAACCTGTTATTCTTCGGTGATCATTTATAAAATGGTTAGGTTCAAATTAATTAAAACTTTCTAAAAGATGAGCTTCGAACATTGATTTTTCTTTCTATTTATGATCCTCTTTCTGAATTAGTTGCTATTTGCTACTTTACTTTTGCTACTTTTCCCTCTTCTTTTATAAAATTATATTAAACTGACCATGATAGAATTTATTTAAGATCATTAGTTTGAGTAAGAATGTATGAAAATGATTGCTATATATAATAAGTTTTATATATAATAACCCGTGTACTCAGGTGCCTGATGATTTGAACACACTTGATAAAATCAACAATCAATGATTATGTGGATGGCTTGATGGTGTGTGGATTTTGCTGATTTGATCTTTGGGTGGTTTGGGTGGTCTTTCGAACGTATCAGTTATGGCATGTGTATGGCAACATGATCATTCAGGCATGCAACTCATTGTGCCACAAAGTGGGCAAAAGCATAGCGTACTTGGTCTCTCTTCAATACAGCAGTGATGTCCCATTACACACTCATAGGCCTTCCTAATTTCACTGCACAATTTGTGGTAGCCGCTGTCACTAGATATCCTCAATCTATTGCTTGTGTAGCACATGCCAAGGGGTAGATGATAGCCTGCAGGTAAAGGGGGTTTCTTGAAGACTTTGTATCATATTTCTCAAACTTATTTCATATATGGTCTATCTATATCTATTTCTAACCAATCACCTTTTTTAGGCATAGTAAAAAAAAATATATTAAGCTTTGAGTTTAATTCGCATTTGAGTTTTTTGGTTTGTATAATTTGTTCTTGTGTACAACTTTATAATTCTTTTCTCTCATACTCGATTAACGTTTATTTCTTACCGAATATGAGAGAATGAGTTAAATTATCAGCAGCATGTTATTTCAGGACACTACACAAACTAAATTACTAATGTGTTTTGAATGTACTAGATTTACTTTATTTTGTTTTTGCTACAAATAATACTAAACTTTCTCTTAAAATTTCTCAATCATAAACTAATAGCCTAAAAAATAAAATAAAACAAACATCCTAAAACATAATTATCCGTTAACTAAAACCATCCAAACTATAATTACAAGTCATGCCCGCCCATCGGGCGGGCTTTGAAAGCTAGTATATATATATATATATATATATATATATATATATATATATATATATATATATATATATATATATATATATATATATATATATATATATATATATATATATACACTTATACATACTATTATTATACATACTATATGCCTTTATAACCTAGAAAACTCATTAGTTGATTTTCTAGAACTAGAAATTGTCCGTTTACGAACCTTTTCTTTTCCCCTCTTTTGGCCTTCTTGAACTTTAAACGTTCAAACATACTCATGTTGATGTAGAGAAATGAGTTGAAGAGCCTATGGATGAAACAAACTCCCGTCACATTTTGCATCCGTCTCCCTCTCTTTTTCTCGTCTTATAAACCCATACTATTTATATATAAATACATATATACATACTTATATACCTTCCACAACCCTCTCGTCCACTGGACAACTTGATTAATTTTATCCGAAATGATCAAGAAATTTTAATTGACGAAATGTCAAGTAAAAGTGTCGAGTAATTCCTTTCGTGCGAATACTCACCAACGTATTTTTGATTAAATATATATATATATATATATATATATATATATATATATATATATATATATATATATATATATATATATATATATATATATATATATATTCTTGTTCTTTCCAGAAACAAAAACCGCGAAAAAATAATTTTTGGAGGGCGGCCCCCTTAAAATTAAGGGGACCGGCTGCCAAAATAAGGGCGGCCCCTTTAATATTTAAGAGGGCCGGCCATCTGATTGTTCCAATACGTTTTCCCTCTTATTTCTTTTGCCAAACACTCCTCTTTCTCATCACCCCCATTTTCTGCTGCTGCTATGACGAAAATCCAAACCCCAAAACATCTAAAACCACTTCCAAATCACATAATTCGGGTTATTTCGCAAAGGGAAAATTCATCTAAAACGATTACCATCACTTGTTGTAAGATTTTCATAACACATTTCGTTTAATTTCATCAAATTTGGTCATAATCATGATTTAGCATTTTATTTCAATTTCATCTTTTCTTTCAAATTGAGTCTAGGAATTCAATAACTAAATGCTTCCCTTAGGATTAGAAAGTATGATTAACACTAGAAACCAACAATTACAAACACTGCTTGTCGAAAAAATTTTGAAAAAGTTCATACACTCGTTTTCAAAATTTTGCTTGTACATTGTTGAATAACGCTACAAAAACTTGCTAAAACATATCACATTATGATTTTCTAACCTATTTATCACAAAAACAAAATTTTCGGTGAAGTAAATTTTTTTTTTTTTTTTTTTTTTGATAAGAGGGTGTTTGGATCATGTCCAAATAGTGTCGATTATTATCCAATATAACCTTTACAATACATCATCATTAATATAGGTATAAAACTAGCATTTTAGAGTTGTCAAGATATATAATTCATATATATATTGACATTTTGGTAGTAAATTTTCTAGATAAGGAAGCGTTTGGTTTAACAAGAAAAATAGTATTTTTGAGTCAAAATATAAACTATTCTTTTCGAAACAAATCATTTGCATAAGAAACTTGTTGGAAATAGCTAGTTATACAATCTAACGTATATCAAGCAAATTTTCATGATATATTAAGATGTTTAAATGGGCGTTTGGATTATCTCATGACGACTTGATAAACATCGTAAAATATATCTAACACAAGTTAAAAATAAAATAAGGAACATGGTAAACTACTTCTTAAGTTAAAGGTCTTTAGAGTCGAAGTACGTTTACGTTCCACATATGTCATAAAAATATAAGTATCATGTTTTAACGTTAACTTTATTTTTGTTATTGTGTTTAGGTGAAAATGCCCAAAGTTATTACCGACGGTATTTCCTTAACCAAAAACTATATTCCCAAAGTTTCACAACTTCCCACCACCTCTCCTTCCATTGCTCATTTCTATCGTCAAATAGAAGATAGAAATATTCATGAAGGTCGTATTGTATATCCCACTTACTATCAATCCGATTTCATTGATCGTATGTTCACAAATATCCGTTTTGAATGTCTTTTCCAAATAAATGAACCCATTATTTCTCGCTTCATTCTCGACTTCTATAGCCAAGTCAAGGTCCAAACCGATGATTTTGGTTCTATTCTCATCTCATTCATGATCCAACATGAATTCATCACTTTAACTCTTGCACAATTCGGTCAAATCCTCCAAATTCCTTTCAACGGTCAATCCGTTTTCTCAAACGAATGGGATCTTGGTTCTCTTCAATATTCTCGTCCAACTTTTGGTCCTTATTTCTCCGAAATTCCTTCTCCACAAGAAATTTGTCAAATGCTCGGGTTAACCCGTGAAACCACCACTCGAAAAATCAAATCCAAAAATGTCGATATCACCGAAAACCAAATTCTACTCAAAGAATTAAGCCCCGACATGAAGCGTTGGGAAGAACTCATTCGTGAGAATGCGTTTGGTACCGGAGGCCACCGTGGCCATCTCCCGGCTAGCCTAGCTCACATGTTGTATTGTATTGTTGCCGAACAACATTACAATTTCGCTTATTTCTTTATCAAGTGCATTGAACGTGCAAGATCTACTCCTAAAGCCAATCTTCCGTATGGAATGTTCCTCACTCGTCTCTATCGTCATGTTATCCAACACTATCCCGATCTTGATGGTAGCATCTATGAGTCCATCTATTCGACCTTACATCCTCTCGTTCTTAAACAAACCCGTAAACCTCGTAGTGATAAGGGTAAATCTCGTCGTCACAGTTTCCATGGCTCATCATCTCGTCAAGAGGATGACGAAGAGGTTGAATTTATTCATCGTGCTCCCTCTCCCGATACGTTTCTTGAAGACTTGGAAGAACTTGAAGAAGACGACTACCTTGTGCCATCTCCTTCGTCTCAAACTAACCAAGTGCTATTTAAACGACAAACCGATTTGCTCAATCAAAATCGAAGGATACGCGAGGAGATGCGAGGAGGCTTCAAATCTATTGCTAAGACGATTGGAGGATTGTTCAAGAAGAAGAAGTGATGGGGTCTTTTTATTTGCTTTGGATGATCATGTTTGTTGAACTATTAGTTTGTTTCTTTTGTTGAATAATTGTTTCTTGCGTGCCTTATTTCTGACATATATTCGGAAATTAATATTTGTTGCCATGATTTTAGATATATTTAAACTATGTTATTAGTTAACTTATTATTATTAGATGCTCTACATGCATGCTTGTTTTTATACTTGTCTTTAATCTATGCTTGCATGATTTATTTATGATTATATATATGTTTCTCTAATAGACCAAAACTAAAATAAAATTTTCCAATAGAGCTTGCTGTAAACACAAAACCAAAATAAACCACTTTTAAAATTTTTTTGAAATTTGGTCATCTGGGAATTCACCAGATGGGTGGCCCCCATAATTCACACGGGCGGCCCCTTTAATTTTAAGGGGGCCGGCCATGAATTAAGGGGACCGGCCATCTGAAATAGTTTTTACACTGTTTTCTTTTGCAACTTATGACTTCTTTTGCTAGTCCCAACTACCATTTCCCTTAAAAACTAAACTGATTTTGGAATCTAACAATGCAATTTCAAATTAATACCATTTCTAATCATGATTCCATGCTATATAACCCTTTCCACCTTCATCCACACTTCATTATCATCATCAACCTCAACAAATTCATCATGCCATCACCAAAAACCACCACCTCCAACAAAGCCAAGAAACAAAAACTTGTTATCATCCCACCAAAACAACTCTTTATTGATCTCACTATTGAAGACAATACCACTCCATCACCACCACCTCAAAGCTCATCTCCTAGTGCTCCAAATGCACCATCCAAAACACCATCAACACATGGAACCTCCACCTCTTCCATACCATCATCATCATCCATCAATGACTACATCAACACTCACCTATCACCTCCATCAAGAATTCCACCACCACCACCTCTTGAAAATGCAACCTTAGACATAACACTTTCATTGTCACCCATCACACCTCTTGATGCACAATTTTCACCATCACCACTTAATCCACCAAATTACAATCCCATCCCATGGAGCTTACTTGAAGCCCATGGTGATACATGCTTTTGTTGCATCCATAACCGAACCATCATCTTTGGATTAAGAGATGAAATCCACTACATGTTTTCATACCTTGAAAGCTTGTTCCCTCAACCTCAACCAACAACATCCACACCTCCACCACCAACATCAACCACACCTCCACCTCCATAAAACACATCTCCATCAACTCCATCATCTCCACCTACAACTTTGCTCCTCCCAAACTAAGCATGGATCATGGTTGGAAAATAAAATTGTTTTTAACCATTTTGATGAACAAGCTCTAGGAAAAACATTTCTATTAGAGTTTTGGTTGATTGTAAGCCCTTATGGATTTAGTTTATTAGTTGAATTATTCATGCATCTTGGATGCATGTTGCTTGTATTTTATTCATACTAATGAAATGTTTCCTTCCATGCTTAGATTGCTTGTTCTTTTCTTTTCATGTATATAATTGTTGCATGCATATATATATATATATATATATATATATATATATATATATATATATATATATATATATATATATATATATATGTTCTAAATATTTTTGCAAGCATTCCATATCTCGACTTGTCTTGTAACCTTAAAACGAGGGGGAGTACACATCAAGGGGGAGCTCATCCAACATCGGGATAACCTTTTTGATGTTTACAAAAAGGGGGAGAAGTGATATAAACTCACTAAATACTTGCATATATAATAATTTTTGATTTAATGAGTTTAGATTTTGTAATCATCAAAAAGGGGGAGATTGTTGATATAAATAATGCGCAAAAACGTTATTAATATTTTTCGATATCCCTATGTTTTGACGATCACAAAATATAAACTCATTAAACGTAAAATCATTACGTAAATAAGTATATAGTGACAAAATATCATTACATCAAACTAATTCACTTAAGGTATGAATAAACAAGTGTCTAATACATTTTATGATTAAAGGAAGGTTTATTTACTAATTACAAATTATATAAAATGGTATAAACATTTTATATATTTAAGAAAAACACTTTTGGTAATTAAAGGAAAATGTTTATTTCATAATAAATATATGAATTCAAATTTTTAACCAAATTCAGTTAAATTTTCACCAAATAAACTTCCCCCAGAAAAAGACAAAGATTCTGGCCGTTTCACATGGGCGGCCCCCTTAATTTTAAGGGGGCCGGCATACGCTCCTGTGTCAGAATCTTTTGCCTATAAATATTGGTTCAAATCTGAAATTTTTCCTTACCTTTTGCATTAAAACTTTCTGTTCTAATTCACTCAAATCATCTTCCTAAATCCTTTGATCATAAACACATTAGTTCTTGTTTTCAAGTGATTCCATCCATCCTCATTCAAAGTGCAAGAGAAGAATACTCCTTTCATCTCAAACCAAGAAGTGTTGAAGATTAGTAGTGTAGCTTGTATTTATAGTATAGTTATGTAGTGATTGTAATTGATAGATCTACGAGGGTTAGTAGTTGTGAATAGAAGTAGTGAAGAAATAGTTGTGGTGTGAAGAAGAAGTAGTGAAGGTGTGAGAAGTAGTGTTGTGTATAAGTTGTGAAGAAGGCGTGTAGTGGTGTGAGATTGGTTCTAGCTACTATTAGGACTCGACATTTAGCTTAGTGTCGTTAATTGGTGTAAGCGAAAGTTGTGTAAGGTTTCTCCGCCAAAAAGGGAGTTTGTTGACATAGTGAAGAAAACTCTCGAGTAGGTGACTCGAGGAGTGGAGTAGGGAGAAGAGGTGCTTCGTAGCCGAACCACTATAAATATCGCGTGTTGTGGTTTGATCTCTCTATCTCTATCTTTTCATTACTTTCATATTTACGTTATCATTATTTAGTTAGTTAGATTAAAATTGTTTGAGTTGTGCAAGTGTTGAAATTCACATAAATAAGAATCGAAGTTTTTATCAAACAAAGTTTTTAAAATACAAATTGACGTAAAACTATTCAACCCCCCCCTTTCAGTTTTCCACAAAGTTAACGCTAACATTGGATCCACTCTAGCTAATCCTTGCTTCTTATACCCTATGCACATTCCATTATCATAAAATTTTATGATAAAGTTAAACGCGACATGTTATAACCAATTTACTTACCTCAAAACGCGACTATTCTATCTCAAGAGTGATGCGTAGGGATTACACCAGGCTTTACCTCTCGATGGATCTCGAGAAGCTTACAACCCCCACCAGGCAGTGTACCTGATCGATGTAATATAGTATAATGACAAGTACCGGGGGATTGATCGTTCAGCCAGGAATAGTGTCGCTAGGATTAGAAAACCTAAAGACTAGGTTTAGAGATGATGGATGATTCTTTTTGTATTTTTATATTTTTATGAAAGCAAGTAAAAATCTCGGGTTTGAAGGAGTTGGGCGGAATTAGTTGCTAGACAACTAACCCAATGCTAAGATGCAATCAAAATAAAATACTAGAAATGAAAATAAAACTAAATTAAACTATTGATGTGAGCAATATATGGGAGAATTGTGTTTACTTAGATTTCACTACTCCCTAGATATCTTTTACAGGTTAATTACTTGTTATAGTTGCGTGGATGACGGGTTGTATTCCTTAATACCATTCATGGGGTGGCGTACTTACTTCCCCAATCCTATAAGTGCCTACTTCACTCCTATGTCGAGCCGGCTAAGAAGCTCCTAACATGGGATCACTAGAATTTGCTCATGCATTAAATACAACCAATAAAACCTAGTACACATCGGTTCCTGTTTCTTAAGACGTTCAAGCATGTTACACAATGGAGATCTGCCAATTTTCTTAAGCCTAACATTGAAATCATTCATCCAATACAACTATAAACAAGTAATCATCATATAATTAACATCTAGGTTTCATTACATCTAAGCAAACACAAGATAGATCTAGCCTAGCATGTTGAAATCAAGACAAGCATAAGATATATTCAAACAACACATAGACATATTGAATGAATTAAGACAAGACTTATCTCAATTGACCATGAAAGGATTCAAGGGGTGAAAACCCTTGAAAATACTGTAAAATACGACCTAGGGTTTACAAAGTTCGGCCCTAGTATTCTCCACACAAGTTCCTCCTTAATGAATGAAAAATAGAAAAGTATATATAGATTCTGATAGGTGACGGCGTCAAGAACAAACTTCTGACGCCGTCATCTCGCCGCCAAATAATTTCTCGGACTGCCTAGATCTGGGTCTGACGCCGTCATGTGTACTCCTTATGCAGGCCGTCACCAAAAATACTCTTGACGCCCTTCTCTTGATGCCTTCAGGTTTTCACTGGGTCGTCACGGATTTTACTCTTGACGCCGTCATGATTTTCTTCTTGACGCCGTCAGGTACTGTTTTCAGCATGGAAAATTAAGTCTTTGCCGTTTTCTTCACTTTTATGCTCCAAAAACGTCCGAATTGCTTCCTTTTCCAGAATTCACTCCCAAAGTACCTAAAATCACAAAAAGAACGATTTAGGGCAATATTTGATCAAAAAAATTCAATTCCGGGCTAAAATGACCCCCTAAAAGTGGTTCATTTTTCACCTCATCATATACCCTTACACTTGAGATTTGCTTGTTCTCAAACAAATGCGCTTTTCTTCTAGTCAAAATACAAGTTAGGGGTCATTTAACACTAATATAAAAGTAATTACAACAAATAATAGTTCCACTAAAGACCAAAGACAAGCACGGAGGTCATATACTAGCACCTCACAAATAATGTTTAGATACTCACATCTCTCGGGTGCAATAAAGTATATATCACAATATGAAACTCACTACCTGTCATAACAAAATAGATTACCATAGGCTTGGGAAAGGATCAAACCTCCACCACATGGCGTAAGCACCTAGGATAAACTATCAAAGAGGTCTTTTAAAGGGTTGTAACGTTAGGTGTAGGGATATGGAATACACGGTTTTGTTGGATATAGGCAGTCTTTACTGGTGGCGAGTTAACAATCTTGGTTAATTACATGTACAATATGGCATTGCTAAGGCAAGACTAGACTCGACTTAAGCTAATAAACGAAAAATAACAAAAAACATAAAATGAACATAGAATGAAACGGGATGGTAGTCCGTATGTTTTTTTTTCTTTTTTTTTTTTCTTTTTTTTTTTTTTTTTTTTTTTTTTTTTTTTTTTTTTTGCATACACTCTTACCCTACCATCCAAAATAATACATCATAGGGAATGAATATTCCCCTTACACTTGAATTTTTACATACTTTACAATAAACTAATCTAATGACTCAAATTATGAAAATCAAAACACTTTGAGTACTTTTAAGATTAACGTACATATGGGGGTAATAATATGATGTTCTTCCCCATTACTCCATAAAATAAGTACTTTACCCATGAGTCTCAATCGTCCCAAAACAATATGTACAAGGATATGACTCGACTTAGCAACCATGTAATCAATTAGATAATTAACTTAGGGTTTAACACATAACAATAATGCACGAAAAATGAGTGCATACACGGAAGGCTAAGGCGATTTGGGTGTACATTTAAGTGGGGTGTAACAACTTCTTCCTTTAAGTAAAATGCTTAAAGTTAGAAACAAAAAGATAGGCTCGGAGGGGTGTACTAGGGGTTTCGTATACTAAAAATGAGTACAACGCTAAGGGTGTGGGAAAAATTAATTGACTTAACTAGCCAAGTAATATGACTTAAATGGTCAAGTAATTATAATACGGGTTTAACACAAGGGTGATCCTAATGCCTCTTATCATGTAGTAAATCCTACTACACGAATGTAGTCTCACTAGCGGTCTTGGGATGCATCACTAACGCAAGTTCTAGAATTCAAATGCTACCGGTACACTCATAAGCACTAATAGTAAATGTTTTTCCTATCAAATCTAAAGGCGAACCTCACATATTTGGGTGGAAAATTTTTCTGAATGGTACGGTTTTGTGCTAGTCATACAATCTCCTATCCATGAGACGCTTGCTATGGCTAAAGTTTCACTCCTAAATGTTGTAAAAATTTTTAAATTTGGCGCTAAAATTGCACTAACAAGTATTTCTCATAGTTTTATTACACATCTACTATCAAACAAACAAACTCAAGCGAAAGTGTATCTGTAAGGTATCATCATTTTACCCACCCCTTACACTTAGGATGAACATTGTCCCCAATGTTCAAGTAAAGAATGTAAAAGTGAAATAAGTAAAACAAATGAAATCAAATACTCCCTTGATTCACTCAGTATGTATAATAAGGTGGCCAGGTTAGATCTTCCTCCAAGAGAATGAACAATCAAAGCTTCCCTTCCAGAATAATAATCATCTTCTTATCATACATAACCTGTAAAACCTGAGAAAACAGACAAGGCAACCTCGCATAAAATCGGCGGCAATCTACATATGCTAATAAATCCTAGAAAACAAAATAAGATATAATGCTTGTGGAATGATGTTTGCAGATTTCCGGGAGATTATAAAACTAATAATTCAACAAAAACTTTAAGACTCCGTTAGAAAAACAAAACTGGTAAAATTTCCAGAATTTTACACCTGACGCCGTCAAGAGTAAAACTCGTGACGCCGTCAGAATTGACCTGCAGAAATTCTTATGTTAAGTTTCCGGAAATTTTCTGGAAAAACTTCGTCCTACTTCCTGGAAATCCTGCAAAACATCATTATGACTCGATACAAGCATTTGACTCTAACAAATACGAATATACATGTTCACCTAATATTGTGGAGAATCATGATCAGTTTTATTTCTTAAAAACATATTTGGGGTTTCCCCTTACACTTATCTTTTGCAAAAATACCTTTGGATGAAGTTAAGACTAGGCCAAACAACAAAATAAAGTATTTTCACTATTTTAGTTTTGAAACATGATCTACCAACAATAAAAATAAAGTATGCATACAGAAGCAAATAACAAACAAACAAAATAAAAATCACACAAAACATGGGTTGCCTCCCAAGAAGCGCTTTTCTTTATTTACGAGTCTTGTAGCTAGACTCAAGGTCATGGGTTACTACGTGACCTCATCCCTTGAGATGATGTACCCCATGTAGTTGCGGTCATTATTATCGTGGTGGTGGTGTCTCAACCTGTCGATACTTGCAATCACCTTTCCTCCTACCTTACTTCTCAAGTTAGCCATCCCATCTTGGCTTATGCTTTCAATTGTGAAAGGCCCATACCACCAAGGACTCGGTTTATCGGGAGGTATCGTCATCTCCAAGTGTCTTAAGAGTATTGAGTTCCCTTCCTCGAATGGTACATGGCTCCTTGTTGGTTGACTGTGTTCGAACTCGACATGAACTTCATTGTTTTCGCTTCTTTCATGTTTAGCCTCCTTGTAGCTTTTGATTCTTGCCTCCCATGCAAGTATTTTCTCCTGAACATGAATAGGTGACGAGTCGATGTTGTTTTTGAGCTTTCTCCCCCTCAAACTCTCTTGCCCATATTGTGGGGTCATGGGGAAGTTGATCTTTCTTTTTCCTGATTTAAGCTCAATATTCCTACTTTCATACTTGATGACAGCTCTTGTGGTGGTAAGGAATGGTGCCCCAAGGATTATTGGCATGCATCCATCTCCCTTATCATCAATGATCATAAAATCAACGGGATACATGAATCCTGCGACGTTGACCAACACATCTTCTGCGATTCCTAGGGGGTATACGTAAGAGTGTCCAGCGAAGGACAGCCTAACACGAGTGGGTGCTGGCATTTTTTACGTTAATTGGGTGTAGATAATTAAGGGCATAAGATTTACTTCCGATCCTTGGTCGGCGAAAGCACTTAGATATTTCAAATTCCCGATGATGGTAGGTATCTCAAAGTTCCCACACACTATCTGTTTAGTAGCCACTTTTTGTACCAACAGTTTCTCGAATATCGATCCTCCAGGTAATGTATCATACTCATCTTTTCCCTCTTCCTTCTTCTCAGAACCCTGTTTGGAAGATTGGTTACGCCCGTCACCCTTTATCCAATTTGTTATAGTGTTTTCGTTTATATCATGTTTCAGGTAGTAACTTAAGGATTGGGATTTTGGTGGCTCTTCTATGGTTTGTTCAGTAGGGGTTTCTACCTTCTCATTATCCCTACGGAAGATTACCTTCTTGATGTCATTGGTGAATAATGCACTACCATCCTTCTCATCAAGGATTACTCCCGATTCATTGACAAATGGTTTCCCGAGAACAAGATCAGTTAATCTCAAATTAGTGATGGAGTCTATGTCATCGACCACAGTGAGGTCGATGTTGTAGACAAGTTCTCCAATCATAACTGACACGTCTTTCATTACCCCTGTGTTGTTGATTCTTTTATACATTGTGCGTTCAGGGAAGGCTTCATGGTAAAGGGACAGGGGAATTATGTTGACAGGGAGGCTAGGATCTATATGAGTATTAGTAAACAGTCTTTTCCTAAGAGTGCAGGAAATCTTGAAAGCTCTAGAGTTGCTTCCCTCAGTTTTATCACTACTCCTATTAGCCATACCCACCAAATCTTTCTCGGGTTCCTCTATAATAAATTTACCCGAGATTGCTGGATTTCTCGTATGCTCTTCCGACCTCTCTTTTACATCATCCAAATTGCTAGACTCTTGAGTGACGGAATCCCCGAATGAGTTGGTAGGGCTCTTGGCCAATTCGTGGTCTACCCTTGAGGTCTCATCCTTAGCTTTATGACCCATATATTCAGCTAGTTGTTGGCTCTGGTTAGGTGTGGGAGTGGATATTGTGGTGATGGTATTTACAAAATGGATTGGTACTAGGAGGTTAACAAGATCTTTCCCTTTTGGTGATAGATGTTTAAATAGCTTACTAGGACTTTTTATTTTCACAGGAGAAGTTGGCTGATTCATGATGGTAACAGATTTGACCTCTTCAGGTTGAATTGGTTTATTAACAGCGTGCTCTTTAATAACAGTTAACAGATTACAAATCTTATTATTCATATCAGCTTGTTGTTGTCTTAACCTAGCCTCGAGCGTAGAGAGCTGTAGTTCTTGAGATAGAATGAACTTTCGCAAGGCATCTTCATAGCTTTGCCTAGGAGTGCTCTGTGATGGAAAATGCTCGGACCATTCGAGTGGGGAGGAGTCATTGAAGGATACGCTCCGCGTTTGGTACCCTCTGAAATTAGGTTTATCCTTCCATGCCACATAGGCCTTGTCAAAGTTTCGAGGACCTCGAACAACGTGAGACGATGTGAATTTGTTATAAGCGCGTTTTGGAAGCTCCATACAGTTATGAGTTTCGTAAGGGCCATTACACATTTTACATGAAGAAGCGATTTTGTTCACTTGGCTTGAAGGCTTAGGAGCTTCGTAAGATTTCATGAGAAACTTGACTCGACCTTCAAGTTCCATGATCCTACAGTCGGGAGTGCTAGAATTGTTCGAAGGCAAAGATATTGCCTTGACCGTTTTGTTCAAATCACGGGGATCATTCCAACTTTCGTTGTCATAGAGAGCAAGATCTTCTATGAGTTCCCATGATTGTTCCGCACTTAGATCACGTAGCTTACCACCGGCCGATTGGTCAATGGCTCGCCTTGTGGAGAGATCGATATGGTCATAGAAGATTTGGACTTGGAGCCAAAGATGTATGCCATGATGAGGGACTTTTTGGAGTAAGTCCTTGAATCGAGTCCATGCTTCATATAGAGTTTCACCTTGACGTTGTTGGAACATCGAGATATCATTTCTAAGCTTGGTAGTTCTCCCCGGTGGGAAAAATTGAGCAAGGAAACGAGTGGTGAGATCATCCCATGAGGTGAAGGATCCCGCAGGTAAACGTTCAAGCTATTGGCTAGCTTGATCACGTAGAGAGAATTGGAATAGGCGTAATCGGGTTGACTCTCTAGTTGTAACATCAAGGTCTATAGAATCTATGATTTTAAGGAAGTCCTTGAGATGTTGGTTTGGATCTTCGGAACGAAGTCCATGGAATGCACATCCGCTTTGCACCAACCGGATGGTGTCGGATCGCAAAGGGTCACATTGGCTCCTTGGGTGAGCTCAATGGTGTTTCGATAGCCTTGGTGGCTAGGTCGGGAATACTCTCCTAGGGTTCGGGGCCTAAGAGGTTGGTTATCTAGTGGTGGGTTTTGTTGTGGTGGGATGACGGGTTCAAAGATGTTACCATCGTCCATGATGTCGGATGGCGAAGAGTTACGAACAAAAACACTAAGAAATAAGATAGACTAAAGAGAACCTAAAAATAAAAATAAAATCTTACTAGAAAGGAATCTAGCAAGTAGACCTAATAAAAAGAGATTCTAACCTAGACAATAACTTTTCCCCGGGCTGCGGCGCCAAAAACTTGATGCGTAGGGATTGCACCAGGCTTTACCTCTCGAGGGATCTCGAGAAGCTTACAACCCCCACCAGGCAGTGTACCTGATCGATGTAATATAGTATAATGACAAGTACCGGGGGATTGATCGTTCAGCTAGGAATAGTGTCGCTAGGATTAGAAAACCTAAAGACTAGGTCTAGAGATGAGGGATGATTCTTTTAGTATTTTTATATTTTTATGAAAGCAAGTAAAAATCTCGGGTTTGAAGGAGTTGGGCGGAATTAGTTGCTAGTCAACTAACCCAATGCTAAGATGCAATCAAAATAAAATACTAGAAATGAAAATAAAACTAAATTAAACTATTGATGTGAGCAATATATGGGAGAATTGTGTTTACTTAGATTTCACTACTCCCTAGATATCTTTTACAGGTTAATTACTTGTTATAGTTGCGTGGATGACGGGTTGTATTCCTTAATACCATTCATGGGGTGGCGTACTTACTTCCCCAATCCTATAAGCTCCTACTTCACTCCTATGTCGAGCCGGCTAAGAAGCTCCTAACATGGGATCACTAGAATTTGCTCATGCATTAAATACAACCAATAAAACCTAGTACACATCGGTTCATGTTTCTTAAGACGTTCAAGCATGTTACACAATGGAGATCTGCCAGTTTTCTTAAGCCTAACATTGAAATCATTCATCCAATACAACTATAAACAAGTAATCAACATATAATTAACATCTAGGTTTCATTACATCTAAGCAAACACAAGATAGATCTAGCCTAGCATGTTGAAATCAAGACAAGCATAAGATATATTCAAACAACACATAGACATATTGAATGAATTAAGACAAGACTTATCTCAATTGACCATGAAAGGATTCAAGGGGTGAAAACCCTTGAAAATACTGTAAAATACGACCTAGGGTTTACAAAGTTCGGCCCTAGTATTCTCCACACAAGTTCCTCCTTAATGAATGAAAAATAGAAAAGTATATATAGATTCTGATAGGTGACGGCGTCAAGAACAAACTTCTGACGCCGTCATCTCGCCGCCAAATAATTTCTCGGACTGCCTAGATCTGGGTCTGACGCCGTCATGTGTACTCCTTATGCAGGCCGTCACCAAAAATACTCTTGACGCCCTTCTCTTGACGCCTTCAGGTTTTCACTGGGTCGTCACGGATTTTACTCTTGACGCCGTCATGATTTTCTTCTTGAAGCCGTCAGGTACTGTTCTCAGCATGGAAAATTAAGTCTTTGTCGTTTTCTTCACTTTTATGCTCCAAAAATGTCCGAATTACTTCCTTTTCCAGAATTCACTCCCAAAGTACCTAAAATCACAAAAGGAACGATTTAGGGCAATATTTGATCAAATAAATTCAATTCCAGGCTTAAATGACCCCCTAAAAGTGGTTCATTTTTCGTCTCATCAAAGAGCCAATCACAAAATCATTTGATTACTAAACAAAAATCACTAACAACACTTCATTTCTCATATAACAAAGGGGTAATATTCTATATACTAAACATCCTCTAAACATAGGCGGAACTTGAATATCTTATTATTATTATTATTATTTTTTTTTTGGGGGGGGGGGGGGCATTGGAGATTTGTTTGTAACCTCAACTAAATTACCCCTAAAACCTATAATACTTACACTAGGTATCGTAAATTTTGGGGGGGGGGGGGGGCAGGACCCTCCCCTGCCCCTACGTAGTTCCGTCCCTGCCTCTAAACATGATTATGATCATTTATCTTGATCATATAGAAAAACCTCCAAATCATCTACTTTACCATAAACATTCAAGGAGCTAAATGCTTTAACAACTTCATAAATTAAACTCATAAACCTCTTTTCCCAAAATCCCTAATTTGACTTACATGAACCCTAACTCTTAATTATGTAATTCAACAAGATTTATGCATACTTAACTTATGGGGATTGATCGGTGCATTTCACATACACATCATAGCATGTTAATTACGCATTGTTGCATTGTTATTCGTTGTTATACAGCTACTTTGAGGTGTTTTATGATTATGCAGGATATACATAAAAAGGAGTTAAGATTGTGATATTACTAGAAAAGAATGATGAACAAAAGATGGAGTTTAAATGGATGATACACGGTCTAACCAAGAATAGTACCGATACTAAGTTATTTAGTAGAGGTACTATATTTTTCCAGAGAGAATACTTAAAAGGGACGTGTAAAAGACTCATAAGTATTGGTACTAAATTTAGACGTATGAATACTATATTTCTCCACTTAAGGCTAAAACCAACAATAGTACCACTACTAAATTATTTAGTAGTGCTACTATACTTTTAAAGGGAATGAAAAAAGCTAGACACAAAACCCACGCCCCAATCTAGGAGTAACCTCAGTGGAGACAAGTTAAAGAAAAGTAGAGCTACTACCATTATGTTTACTTCCTACCAAAAAGCCACAAGTAATCTCAGTAGACTACAAGAGCAAAGAGAAGTAGAGTTACTATCCTTACTCCTACTTCTCCTACATAAAACCCACGGCCCATTATT
Organism: Artemisia argyi; assembly: GCA_030686995.1. Lineage (NCBI taxonomy): Eukaryota > Viridiplantae > Streptophyta > Magnoliopsida > Asterales > Asteraceae > Artemisia > Artemisia argyi. The sequence continues at coordinate 176,203,939 of CM060707.1, read as the reverse complement.
TATTCCAGGAATTCTCTTTGTAACCCTGCTCCTCTTCTTGTAAATTGATCCATCGATCATTTACAAAAAAGAGGGAGCCACCACAAAACTATTCCACCATCTCCATTAAAAACCTTAAAACCCTTGTTCATCACCATTGATTGTGTTAGATCCTGATACAAGAAGATGACTCCATACTGACCTTTGTTGCACTTTTTATCACCATATCCGGCTAAACATCCTGCGATCACAACCGGGATTAGGATTTGATCTTTTGTACTTTTAATGATTTATTTGTTTGAACGATTTTAGAGTTGTGAACACTTTGATGTTGATTTTGATCTTAATGAATATGTTATGTCTTTCATCATTGTGTTGTAAAATAAATTTGATAGTTACTTATAAGACGGCGTAATATTGTGGTTCGACCAACCATGCCGAATTCAACTATGATCGTGGATCTTGGACGGATGTTGCAGATACACATATTCCATACCCAGAATTAATTACTAAATTAGTACTAGTTTTTGTCTATGAAAACTTGAGCAATCGCAATCTCTAGTAAAACAAATACTTTAGTAATTAATTGTAATCAAACCTGAAACCGGAAGTGGTTGTATTTTATATTCATAAGTTTTACAATCTCAATTTTATTGCTTGCGTTAATTTAAGTTTATTAGTTTTTATTATTTTAGTTTTTGTTAAGTTTTAATTAGTAGTTAAACTCTGATGAGACGAAAAGTGTATCGCTTTTAAGGGGTCATTTAAGCCCGAATTCGATATTATTTGATCAAATATTGCCCTAAATCGTTCTTTTTGTCATTTTAGGTACTTTTGAGGAGAAATCTGGAAAAGGAAGCATTTTGGACGTTTTTGGAGCATAAAAGTGAAGAAAATGGCAAAGTCTCAAATTTCCTTGCTGGAACAGTACCTGACGACGTCAAGCTTCTACACGTGACGGCGTCAAGAGTTGCAAAAGAGGTGGATTTGGAACTTATAACGTGACGGCCCAGAAATTTTTCAAGCATATTGGCCTGAAGGCGTCGCCAAGGCCGTCAGGGTCCAAACACACGTGACGACCCAGAGTGATTTTCTACATGATGGCGTCAGCAGTGGATCTAGGCAATACGATTTTTATCATGGCGGCGAGTTGATGGCGTCACAAGTTAATACATGACGCCGTCAAGGTGTAAAATCTATATATAGTTTTCCAATTTTCATTCATTAGTGTGCAACTTTGAGGGAATAAACCCTAGACGAATTTTAACAGCTTTTCAAGGGTTTCAACCCCTTGATTCTTCCATGTTCAATTGAAGATAAGTACTTATTCAAATCATTCAATATGTCTATGTGTTGTGTGATTATATCTTACGCTTGTCTTCTCTTTAACATGCTAGGCTAAATCTTTATTGTGTTTGCTTAGATGTAGTGAAACCTAGATGTTAATTATGGGTTGATTGTTTGTTTATAATTGTTACAGATGATTGTATTCGATGTTAGGCTTAAGAAAACTGGCAGACTTCCATTGGTAACTTGCTTGAATGTCTTAAGAAACATGATCGGAGGTGTACTACGATTTTTGGTTGTATTTAATGCGTAAGAGAATTCTAATGATCCCATGTTAGGAGCTTCTAACGGCTCGACATAGGAGTGAAGTAGGATCTTATAGAGTTAGGGAATATTGTACACGGCCCTACGACTAGTATTAAGGAATATGACCCGTCATCCATGCAATTGTAACAAGCTAATCAACCTATAAAAGATATCTAGGGAGTAATGAAATCTAAGAAAACACAACTTTCCTCATTATTGTTTCCACCACATTAGTATAATAGTTTTATTTTCATTTCTTTTATTTTTATTTTGATTGCATCTTTAGATTTATTGGGTTAGTTGGCTAGCAACTAATTCCGCCCACTCCTTCAAAACCCAAGATTTTAATTGCTTTCTATAAAATATAAAAATATAAAAAGAATCATCCCTCACCTCTAGACCTAGTTTAGTAGGCTTTCTAATCCTAGCAACACTATTCCTGAGTTGAACGATCAATCCCCCGGTACTTATCACTATACTATACTACAACGATCAGGTACACTGCCTGGTGGGTGTTGTAAGCTTCTCAAGATCCCTTGAGAGGTAAAACCTGTTGCGAGGGCGCAATTCCCACGTATCAAGTTTTTGGCGCCTCAGCCCGGGGAATAGTTATTGTCTAGGTTAGGATTTCTTTTTATTAGGTCTACTTACTAGATTCCTTTCTAGTAAGGTTTTATTTTTATTTTTAGGTTTTCTTTAGTCTATCTTATTTCTTTGTGTCTTTGTTCGTATAAGGTTTGTCTTTATTGATTTTGCGAGTCGCCGATTAGAAGTTAGCAAGAGGCTTATAGCACGTAAAATAAGAAAGAGGGAAGTTAACACATTTAAGGAGTTTAATAAACCCCTCCAGATGAAAATTGAGTTTACAGATTTCTCTCCAACCCCTGAGGAATTGAGTTACCATAGATTCCTTTTACAACACCCCTGCCCCTCAAAATATAGGAAAATGCCATGGATTAGGAAGCATAACTACAAGAACATAAAAATTCCTTGCATGATTGGGTACATGTTTAGAGAGCATACATACATTGATTTAAAAGCACCCATGAATATTATGTCTCGGCTCTACTACAACTGGATTATGAATGAAAGGTTAGGCCCCAGAAAAGACCCCTACAACCCTAATCGACTGTGTAATTTTGTCAGGAGAGTGAAAGGGGTACACATTTTTGTAGAAAATTTTACTTATCAATGCGACTTTGTAATCCTAAAAGATGTTAGAGGCATTATAGATCCACACTTAGGAGAAATGGTCATAGGGCAACCTTTCGTTGAGACGACTAAGATGTATTGTAATCATGGGGAGGGAATAGTTCAGTATACTGATGGGATAGAAAAGATCACTTTTACGATGCTTCACATGAGGGATGAATTAAAGGACATTAAGAATTTACCAATTGATGAGATTCGACCTTATGAGATTAAGGATAACGGAATTGATGATAATGTTTATTATGAGAGGAGGCGAACATACTATTCGGGTTGCATGAATCTAGGCACTGAGTACAAGCGTGATGAGAATTGGGTTAGATGTTTTGAATTAGCACAAAAGTGGGAAAGAAAAACGTAGCCCATGACCTTGAGTCTAGCTACAAGACTCGTAAATAAAGAAAAGCGCTTCTTGGGAGGCAACCCATGTTTTATGTGTTTTTATTTTTATTTGTTTGATTTTTATTTGTTTCCGTATGCATGTTTTATTTTTATTGTTGGTAGATCATGTTTCAAAATTAAATTGTGAAAATGCTTTATTTTGTTGTTTAACTTCGTCTTAACTTCATATAAAGGTATTTTGCAAAAGCTAAGTGTAAGGGGAACCCCCAAATTTATTTCTAAGAACGAAAAGGATCTTCGCCACAATATTAAATGAACATGTATATTAGTAATTGTTAGAGTCAAATGCTTGTATCGAGTCATAATGATGTTTTGCAGGATTTTCCAGGAAGTAGGACATGAGTTTTTCCAGAAATTTTCTGGAAACTTAATATAAGTTTTCTGCAGGTCACTTCTGACGGCATCAGGATTTAACCCCTGACGACGTCACGTGTAAAATTCTGGAAATTTTGCGAGTTTTGTTTTTCTAACGGAGTCTTAAAAGTTTTTGTTGATTCTTTAGTTTTATAAACTCCAGAAAATCTGCAAACATTCATTCCACAAACATTATATCTTAAATTGCTTTCTAGGATTTGTTAGTATATATAGATTGTCGCCGATTTTACGCGAGGTTGCCTTGATTGTTTTCTCAGGTTTAACAGATTATGTATGACAAGAAGATGATTTATATTTCTGGAAGGGAAGCTTTGAACGTTCATTTTATTGTAGGAATATCTAACTTTGTTAACACACTATCCACACCGAACGAATCAGGGGAGTATTTGTTTTCATTCTTTTACCTATTTTACTTTTACATTCTTTAATTGAACATTGGGGACAATGTTCATCCTAAGTGTAAGGGGAGGGTAAATGATGATACCTTATAGGATACAATTGCACTTAAGTTTTTTTGTTCGATGGTAGATGTGTAATAAAACTAAGAGAAATACTTGTTAGTGTAATTTTAGCGCCAAATTTAAAATTTTTTACAACATTTAGGAGTGAAACTTTAGCCTTAACAAGCGACTCATGGATAGGAGTTGTATGACTAGCACAAAACCGTAACATTCAGAAAAATTTTCCACCCAAATATGTGAGGTTCGCCTTTAGATTTGATAGGAAAAGCATTCACTATTAGTGCTTATGAGTGTACCGGTAGCATTTAGATTCTAGAACTTGCGTTAGTGATGCATCCCGAGACCGCTAGTGAGACTACATTCGTGTAGTAGGATTTACTACATGATAAGAGGCATTAGGATCACCCTTGTGTTAAACCCGTATCATAATTACTTGACCATTTAAGTCATATTACTTGACTAGTAAAGTCAATTAATTTTCCCACACCTTAGCGTTGTACTCATTTTTAGTACACGAAACCCCTAGTACACCCCTCCGAGGCTATCTTTTCGTTTCTAACTTTACGCATGTTACTTAAGGGAAGAATTTGTTATAACCCACCCAAATGTACACCCAAATCGCCTTAGCCTTCCGTGTATGCACTCATCCTTAGTGCATTATTGTTACATGTTTAAACCTTTAGTTAATTGTCTAATTGATTACATGATTGCTAAGTCGAGTCATATCTTGTACATATTGTTTTGGGACGATTGGGACTCATGGGTAAAGTACTTGTGTTTTGGAGTAATGGGAAAGAACATCATATATTACCCCTATATGTGCATTAATCTTAAAAGGTACTCCAAGTGTTTTGATTATCTTGATTCGAGTCATTAGATTAGTTTATTGTAAAGTATGTAAAAATTCAAGTGTATGGGGAATGTAAATTCCCTATAAAGTATTATTTTGGATGGTAGGGTAAGAGTGTATGAAAATAAATAAATAAATAAATAAAAATAAAGAAAAATAGAAAAAAAAAAGAAAAAAAAACATACGGACTACCATCCCGTTTCATTCTATGTTTGTTTTATGTTTTTGTTATTTTTGATTTATTAGCTTAAGTCGAGTCGAGTCTTGGCTTAGCAACTCCATATTGTACATGTAATTAACCAAGATGATTAACTCACCACAAGTAAATATTGCCTTTATCCAACAAAACCGTGTATTCCATATCCCCACACCTAACGTTATAACCCTTTAAAAGACCTCTTTGATAGTTTATCCTAGGTGCTTACGCCAAGTGGTGGAGGTTTGATCCTTTCCCAAGCCTATGGTAATCTATTTGCTATGACAGGTAGTGAGAGCTGTTTTTCATTTCCATATTGTGATATATACTTTATTACACCCGAGAGATGTGAGTATCTAAACACTATTTGTGAGGTGCTAGTGTATGACCTCCGTGCTTGTTTTTGGTTTTTAGTGGAATGATTATTTGTTGTAATTACTTTTATATTAGTGTTAAATGACCCCTAACTTGTATTTTGATTAGAATAAAAGCGCATTTGCTTGAGGACAAGCAAATCTCAAGTGTAAGGGTATTTGATGAGGTGAAAAGTGTACCACTTTTAAGGGGTCATTTAAGCCCGAATTCGATATTATTTGATCAAATATTGTCCTAAATCGTTTCTTTTGTCATTTTAGGTACTTTTGATGAGAAATCTGAAAAAGAAAGCATTTTGGACATTTTTGGAGTATAAAAGTAAAGAAAACGGCAAAGTCTCAAATTTTCTTGCTGGAACAGTACCTGACGACGCCAAGCTTCTACACGTGACGACGTCCAGAGTTATAAAAGAGGTGGATTTGGAACTTATAATGTGACGGCCCAGAAAGTTTTCAAGCATATTGGCCTGACGACGTCACCAAGGCCGTCCGGGTCCAAACATACGTGACGGCCCAGAGTGATTTTCTACATGACGGTGTCAGAAGTGGATCTAGGCAATACGATTTTTATCATGGCGACGAGTTGACGGCGTCACAAGTTAATACATGACGCCGTCAAGGTGTAAAATCTATATATAGTTTTCCAATTTTCATTCATTAGTGTGCAACTTTGAGGGAATAAACCCTAGACGAATTTTAACAGCTTTTCAAGGGTTTCAACCCCTTGATTCTTCCATGTTCAATTGAAGATAAGTACTTATTCAAATCATTCTATATGTCTATGTGTTGTGTGATTATATCTTACACTTGTCTTCTCTTTAACATGCTAGGCTAGATCTTTATTGTGTTTGCTTAGATGTAGTGAAACCTAGATGTTAATTATGGGTTGATTGTTTGTTTATAATTGTTACAGATGATTGTATTCGATGTTAGGCTTAAGAAAACTGGCAGACTTCCATTGGTAACTTGCTTGAACGTCTTAAGAAACATGATTGGAGGTGTACTACGATTTTTGGTTGTATTTAATGCTTAAGAGAATTCTAATGATCCCATGTTAGGAGCTTCAAACGGCTCGACATAGGAGTGAAGTAGGATCTTATAGAGTTAGGGAATATTGTACACGACCCTACGACTAGTATTAAGGAATATGACCCGTCATCCATGCAATTGTAACAAGCTAATCAACCTGTAAAAGATATCTAGGGAGTAATGAAATCTAAGTAAACACAACTTTCCTCATTATTGTTTCCACCACATTAGTATAATAGTTTTATTTTCATTTCTTTTATTTTTATTGCATCTTTAGATTAATTGGGTTAGTTGGCTAGCAACTAATTCCGCCCACTTCTTCAAAACCTGAGATTTTAATTACTTTCTATAAAATATAAAAATACAAAAAGAATCATCCCTCACCTCTAGACCTAGTTTAGTAGGCTTTCTAATCCAAGCGACACTATTCCTGAGTTGAACGATCAATCCCCCGGTACTTGTCACTATACTATACTACAACGATCAGGTACACTGCCTGGTGGGGGTTGTAAGCTTCTCAAGATCCCTTGAGAGGTAAAACCTGTTGCGAGGGCGCAATTCCCACGTATCAAACTCCATATCTCTTAATCAAAAGAAGTCATTGATTTTCATCTAATCAAATAGGAATCATAGTGTTAACCACATACTCCTCGTGGATACGATCATTTACTTACGCTATTATAAAAGTAGGTTAATTAAGGTTATTTTTGGTAAAGTTAACGACCTCGATCAGGGGGATGATGGTTATGTATTAATCTCTTGTAAAAAAACCCAATTTCACAAGCACTTGATCACCAAGAAATGTTCTCTTCTTCCCTCTTTTGCTATCTCATGTATCATACACACTCTACAGTCTACACCTTTCTACACACTTTTAGAAAGTGTTAGAAAGTAAAAGGATACTTGACTTAACTAAAAATCTGGTACAAGTTTGAAAACGTGACATTTTTGGTCCCTCAAGTCTCATTTTTATTATATTGGCCACATATAATTTTTTACATTTATACACTTATACACTTAACACTTTGACTTTCAGTTTGACTTTCAACTTGTTTTCCAATGACTAACCAATTATAATAAGTTTTCTAACACATATTTTTGTGGTCAAACTAATATAATTGCAATAAAATAAATAAAGTACATCATCGGGTTTTGGGGTATAACGTCGCATGTGTGACGAGATTGACGTGACTGATGTGATAGTTTACTTAATCACCATAGCAAATGGATGGGAAAAAATGGTAAGTATTATCATATCGTAACAATCACGCAATGTCGCCAAGGTATCGTAGAAGTTCGTGTGTTATCGATTTCAATTTGACTTTTTGATATACAACTCGAAACCATGTCGAAATCAATATCAAATTAAAGTGGAAACTATTATGTATTGAATGTTTAATTTTTAGAAAAAACATAACATAATTAGAGACGTCGAAGCTTTAATCGGTTATGAGATATGAAAAATAAGAAAAGAATTAAAAAAAAAAGTATAAAGAAAAACACTTTTATCAATATATATATATATATATATATATATATATATATATATATATTTGTGTGTGGGGAAAATATAGCTACATTACAATGTAACCAATTGGCTACATTTCCTTTAAAAAAAAGGGTGGGGACAGGGGGAAAATATGTGTCAGGGACTTACCGCATGGACTGAACTGTACATTATTAAAACTTTTTTCAAAAGAAATGTAGCAAATTGGCTACATTTGTAATGTAGCTATGTTTTCCCATATATATATATATATATATATATATATATATATATATATATATATATATATATATATAGGGGAAGGTTAATGTGAGAACTTTCTTAAAGTTGTAAAAATGAGAACTATTCTAAAATACCATTAAAACATTAATACATAACCATTTTAGTAAAGATGCACCAAAATATTATATATTAATACAAGTTAACATTAAATCGACTAATAACCAACTCATACATGAGAAACGGATTACTGATACACAATTAAATATTTGATACATATACATTAAAATCTCGAAAAACTAATTTCTTATACATAAATTGATACATCTAATACACAACAACCACTAAAAACTTGATACATAATACTAAACCTTGATACATATTACGCGTTGAATCAAAATGTATCACTTAGTTTAAGTCAATTTTCATAAGAAAACTAATCAAATCTTTAATAACTTTAGTTGTAATTAATTATGTTTTTGTTTTCTTTTAAGTTGAGTGTCATTTGTAAGATTTTGATTGGTTCTCATTTTTACAACTTTAAAAAAGTTCTCAGTTGATCTCAATTATATATATATATATATATATATATATATATATATATATATATATATATATATATATATATATATATTCTTTTGAAACAATTAAGTGAGAGTGTACAAAGTTAAACACTTTTTTTATCAAATTTCTCATTATAAATGAGTCCCGATATTACATGCATAAAAACCAATAATAAACATAACTTACAATAATAATTAAAAAATAATAAATAAATATTAATAATAATAAAGTCTATATTAGTATTTAATAATACTAGGAGATGTTACAGGTAAGGCGACATGCACGATCATCATATATCCATCAAACGGACCCTACTTTACCGATGGGAGATGATTTGCACACATTTGGATTTGATTTGCACACTCTAATGTACAACTAGTTAAAGCATAATTTATAAACTGTACAACTGTTTAAAGCACAAGTTGAAGTGTGCCAATCAAAAAGTGAAGTGTGCAAATCATTTCCCTTTACCGATTGTCAATCAATAAATCTTGTCAGATAAATTAATTATGGTTAGAAGTTAGAAATGTGATAGCAAATTGTTTTGTGGTGTCAATGCATGGAAGCACGTTCCCACAAAACATGCTTATTTTCACACACTTTGTATAGTTAATAGTTTAATACGAATGTGTGTCTTATGGTAGGCTTATTCTCTTTTGCATGCGTTCGCATTTTGGAAGATCGCATTTGTTCTAAAAGGACATAACGTTAGGTAAAAGGATTACGTCCGGTAAAATATTAGAGAAATGATTCGCATGCTTAAAAGTTGTCTAATTTTGTGCCTAAACATATGTGGCAACAATTCATTGGTTGTATCAAAGTAACTCATTTATTCACAATCAAATGAGATAATGACACATAAGTTAAGCACAAAATTAGTCATATGTTTTAGATCTCTCAATCTTTTTCTAAAATATTATTACTCTAAGTATAACGGATGTGCATGAGTCTCACACCTCAGCCCAAAAAAGCAAACCAAAAGCGCATAAAAAAAAAAAAAAAAAAAAAAAAAAAAAAAAAAAAAAAGACGTTACATTGTGTCATAGATAATAACTGCTCCATTTTAAGTAGTATGGTAGTACTTGTTAGCATATATGTTGGTTTCAATAAGTGTCGTGAAACTACTGGTCGTTGTATGATACACTATTTAAAAGGTAAGTTGAAATCTGTTTATCAGATTCTTTACGTAAAACGAGAGATAACACCATTTTTTCTGAATAAAATTTCACTTAATGACCGGATCGATAAATAAAAAATGAAATGATCACATGGGTGATCGAGCGATAAACGCTTGAAATTCCTAAACAATGTCCTTCAACTAGTTGGTAACCGCGCGTTGCCGCGAGGTGTTTTCTGAATAGGGAAAGTGTAATAACGGCTGGTAGCTACTTAACGTCAATTTAGTGACTAAGGACTAACTTTGCAATTGATGTATAACATGAAGGACCAATCATGTAAATTATGCGAGGACTAAATATGCAACGAACTTTTGAGATGAAGGACCAATTTCATATGGATTTTTAAAGAAAATGTTAAAGATAACAACTGTTAGCTAACAGCCGTTAAATATCTAACGGCCGTTAGTTATTAACTCACAGTCGTTAGTCCCGACCCGCCCCGCCCAAACCCGACCCGGCCTCCTAAATGGTTTCTACAGTGCTCGCATGTGAGGTGTTGAGGCAAAGAGCCCAACAAATGTATATATGTTATAATTATAATGTATATATGGATTCCCCATAAGGTTAGGGGCCGTTTGGTTTGTTGCTAGGAATCACAATGGGTATCGAATTTGGTATAGATTGAAAGAAATAAAAATTGAATGATAGTATTAATGTTGTTTGTTTTATAAAATGTAATTGGGAATCGGTTTTTATTTAATTTTATTATATAATAAAGGGGACCCACTTAGTTATATTATAAAATTTGATTTAATAGTTTAATATTCAATTAATATATAATAATATTATTTTTATTGTTTAAAAATCATGTGGTACTTTCGATTGTGGAAAATTGTCAGGAGATTGTCAGGAAAAGAAGGTAGAACCATGACTTTTGCTCAAACCTTCGATTGAAGGTATCAAGTACTGTTTGGTAACCCACCAACTCAAACCAAACACTTTATTTTTCTTTGAAACCATTCCCCAAATCCAAAAAACATGAACCAAACGCACCCTAAGATTATTGGATACACTTAAATGCAGAATATAATATATACAAAAACGGAAACCATCCATTCAAATTCAAAGATATAACAAGATTTTTAATCAATATGATATTACAAATACTATAAAACAATATACATGCTAATATAATAAGAATGCGTGATCCACATTGGCCAACCAATGTCTCCGGCCATATCCTACCTTTCTTTAAACATTCACACACATTTCCTTTTCATTTTCTTCTCTACAAAACCACAGTAACATGACCTAACTTCCTTCACACATTTATCTCCGAAATGGGTTCTAGTTTTTCAACGAGCAACGACGAAGGATCCGGTCCAACTGGTCTTGGAGACTTACCTGAGAATTGTCTAGCTATTATTATAGCAAACTTGGACCCTCCGGATATATGTAACTTGGCAAGAACCAATAAGGCTTTTCACCGAGCCTCATCGGCTGATTTTATATGGGAACCAAAGTTGCCTGAAAACTATAGGACTCTAGCCGATAAACTAATGTTTTATGAAGGGTGTTGTTCCGAGGCATCTTTGGTTAAGAAAGATATTTATGCTGGATTGTGTTCTCCTGTTCGATTTTCGAGTGGTACAAAGGTAGGACAAGTTTTCACTATATATTTTCTTGTCTAGACTGTCACACACACTTAGAAATATACACATATGTAAGCTATTATGCTAATGGATATATGTCTTATGACATGATGATGTAGGAAGTGTGGATGGATAAAGAAAGAGGAGGGATCTGCATGTTATGTTCATGGAAAGGAATGAAGATTACAGGCATTGATGATCGAAGATATTGGAGTCATATCCCCAGTCTCCAATCAAGGTTTGATCATTTATTCTATATCTAGTTTCTTACAGAAAAATTGCCATTTCATGATATCTTGTGAACGAATATATAATATATCTGGCTATAGCAACTTCCATTTTTAGCTTTGAAAACCCAGTCACTACTATATACGAGAATTTAGAACTGTGGTTTGATAACTTTTATATGATCGATACAATATATCGTTTAAGTTGATCCATATACTCTTCGATCAAAAGCTAGGGACTATTGACCTAGCTAGTCAAGACCTTAATTTCTGATCACTCTTGGATTATTCGTAGGCTAAAAAAGCAGTATCCCGAATGGATCAGTTGGATCAAGATCCAAAATGAGGTTGTATGAACTTGTCGTAACATGTTCTAATCGTTTCCTCGATCTAGCAACTTGCAAATGTTCTATCGATATAATGTCGTGTTTTAAAAAGAAGAAGTGTCTGTTAACGTCGCTAATGTCTTTTTCCTCTCGTTCAATATTCAATAACGTATGGTTTATATCAGAATTTGATCAGATATTTATTTCATTTATTTGAAGCACGTTCATTTAATTTTGACATTCAACATCCATATCACAATATCAGTCTAGTAATGATTAACCAATATTATTAGCTGTTACTTTGACATTTTCAAACTAGTACTGTATATGGTTTACGTAAAATTGTTTGTTTACCACTCAATTATAGTATCAATATTATTATATATTATCTTAGCTTTAAATGTAACAAAACTTTGAACCACAACTTTATGGAACAAGAAAGACGAACAATTATGGATCATGGACCAAATTTTAGATTTTTCTTTATTTTTATTTTATATTTTTTCTTTCTAAAATATGCTTATTAGAAAATTTCAATGAGCTTACATTTATTCCCACGTTTCATACGGCATTTATCCCAATCTATACTTAATGAATCATTCCAAATTGATACCTACACTCAACACTTTCACTTCTCATCTAAAATGTCGTGTTGCTCAAAATGTCGTGATCTCTCCTAGTTAAGTTTCTTATTAGTATAATATATATATGTTTACAATGTTGTCAACATGTGATTAACGAAACTTTATATTTTATGTATAATGTAGATTTCACACGATTGCGTATCTCCAACAAATGTGGTGGTTAGAAGTTGATGGAGACTTGGAGTTTTCATTTCCAGCAGGGAGTTATAGCCTTTTCTTTCGACTACGACTTGGGAAACCATCCGAAGGACAAAACAGCAAAAGCTCATCGACCACTCAACAAGTTCATGGTTGGAACATCAAGCCAGTTAGGTTTCAATTTTCAGTATCCAATGGTGAACATGTCACATCAGAACATTTTCTAACTAAACAAGATAAATGGCTACAGTATCGTGTTGGAGAATTTGTCATCGAGGACTCGTTTAAACCCACAAAAATTAAGTTCTCGATGACACAAATCGATTGTACACATCAGAAAGGTGGTTTAGCCTTAGATTCGGTGTTCATATGTCGCAATAAACTAGAACTAGGACGGTAACGTACAAAAAAATAATTTGTATAAATTTGTGAAAATTATTTGACACGTTGTTTGATTAAATTATTGTTGATAGTGAGATGATAACGAAAGCTTTCAAATGATTCACGTTGTATGCAAAACTCGTTATTTTTAAGAACAAAAAAGTCAAAAAGTTTGGTGAAATGGTGAAACATATTAATGAACACAAACTATATACACATATGTAAAACATATATAGTAGCTATTAATAAGAGTTCACAACAAATTACAGAAATTCGAATACAACTATATAGGGATGAGCATGGGTACCGGAACCGTACCGGTACCGGTTCTCTTTACCCGGTACAGTACCGGTACCACAAAATTCGCTCAAAAAAATTCGGTACCACGAAAATACAGTACGGTACCACGACGGGAAATCCCGTTTTTGGTACCGGAATTCGAATGGTTATGTTTTTAAACTAATCTATCGATCGAAACACCCTGATCGGTTGTCCCATGCACGTACTCCTATGGTTTTTAACAGTGCAAATATATATAACATGAATTTGGAGTTCAACTACTTAATATGATTCAATACAGTAACTATATGGAGACATAGCAAGGTGCAAAATAATAACTATATGGATTCAATACAGTAACATGAATTTGTAGTTCAACTACTCGTAGAAGGCAACATCAACAACAGTATGGTGCAAAAATTAATGTCTAGTATATATGTTGTTAATCTAAGTGAGCTTCTCATATAATCACACTTACATATTTTAAGCGATTTAGTTGAGTGAATTTAACTCGTCGTATTTGGCTGTGGTGTGGGAATCATCTAGAAGAAATACAAATTTATAGATTGCAAGAATGATACTCGCAAAATAAGGGTGCATTTGGTTTGTAAACATGAATCACAATCGGTATCGGTTTCGTAATAAAATGGAATGGAAATGAGTATCATTAACTAAACGAAGATGTTTGGATTGTATATATTAAGGTCTATGAATCTTGAATGCAAATAAATAAGATAGGCTCACATAATATTTAAAATAGAATAAGAAGTGAATGATTATGAGTGGTGGAAATAAAATATTATTAGGGGCCCACATGAATAGCTTGTAAAAGTCACCATATTTGAGTGGAATGGTTCTATGATTATTGAATGATAGATTAACTATCATGTTCTTAACCAAACAATGAGAATCACTATCATAGTCATTAATTCATTCCCATATACCTAAACCAAACGTACCCTAATAGATGATGTTATTAAACCAATAAGATTTTTTTTATAATAAAGTAGCTTCATTCATCTTAACTTACGGGGTGCTTGGTGGAGGGGTTAAGGGAGTGGGGAATAGGTAAGATATTTAAAAGGGTCCACATCACTCAATATATCGTGTTTGGTTAGGGAGTGCAAATGTATTGATTACACGTAATGGGTAATCAACCATTATAGGGTAAATTGGGGGGGGGGGGGGGGTGTAAGGTATTGATTGCATACCTCACTCATTCCTTTGTATTCCCATTCCCTTTCCCCACTTTAAACCAAGCGGACCCTTAGTTAAACACTTAAACTTCATTGGAATAGATTCATGACAAGGGTTTATACTTTATAGATCAAACGGTACCCAAACCGGTACGGTACCGGTTTACCCAAACCCGGTACCGGTACCGGACATACTCTCGGTTCCGGGAATGTTACGTCATTTTTGGCCGGGAAAAAAACCGGTACCACCAAAACGGTGCCGGTTCAGTACCATTTTGATACCGTGCTCATCCCTACAACTATAGAAACAAACTAAAACAAAGCTTTCTCTCCAAATTCATTCAACAAGATGCATTTCACCAAAATCAAAATGCAGTCTTCATCTACACATCTCAACTTTAGCCAACATCCAAAAGAAAGGCATCATCCACTCAAATTCAAGCCAACCAATCCCCCTATATATATAGGATTGACAATATATATATATAGTGCATCTTTATTTTCAGAACCCTATTAAGTGCGGGAATTACGAGAACTCCAATTTTGCATTAGAAAACATGCATATTCATATAAAACATGTATGTTTTCTTACATACACTTTAATACACATACCTGCGTAACATACATGTTCATATAAAACTCTGTTAAGTGCAACATATCAATGCAAAATGGTTTTATATGAACATGTATGTTACGCAGATGTTTGTATTAAGGTGTATGTAAGAAAACATACATGTTTTATATGAACATGCATGTTTTCTAATGCAAAATTGAGTTCTCGCAGTTCCCGCACTTAATAGGGTTCTGAAAATAAAGCCCCCTATATATATATATATATATATATATATATATATATATATATATATATATATATATATATATATAGTGTGAGGTTATTTTCAGAACCATTTTAATTGCGAGAACTGCGAGAACCAATCTGATCCATTCATTTCTTGATCAATGGTTACAAATGTTGGTGGCATAATTGTAATTAAATAGAAGATCTTGTAACTTTTCATAAATGGCAGAGGGGTAGTAATGAAATTTTGCATTCAATTTATCAATAACTGCTATTACAAATTTATGTCAAATTGATAGAAGAAAAAAAATACAGATCCACTCAATTCATTTATAAAAACCCTAGCACTCTCCTACCTCCTCCCTTCTCTCTAGCAGCCGCCGGCCATCACCAGCGCCGCCACCACATCCGGCCACTGCTACTGTTACTCCGCCGCAAGCCGCCATCACCGTCACCGTTTGAAGACAAGAAGACCAAAAGTTCGCTTTTTTATGATCAAAGATGGATCTGATTTTTTTTCGATGATCAAAAACATTGTCTTCCGATTCTTCCGAAATCAATCAATGGCTTCTTCCAATCAGGTTTTTTTTTTTTTTTCTTTTTTTTCCCAATATGATCTAAAAAAAATATAGTTTTCGCTGATCAAAGATTGGATCCGATCTTCTTTTTTTCTTTTTTTTTTTTATATATTTCGATATGATTTTTTTTAATACTTTCGATCTGGTTTTTTTTTTCTTTTGTGAAAATGGTGTTGCATAAAATCAGTTGAATAAAATATGTTCAAGTCCATCAAGTCTCAGCGTTTGTAAAATATGACCAAAACGACATAAGGCTCAATGTTTGTAAAATAGAAAGTACATTAGAACAAAGTTTCTGTCTCATTCGTTATTTTTTTGAAGGGTCTCTTGCATTTTATATAGTTGTACAGTAATGGAAATGATCAAGTTTACATTAAGTTTAAAAGTTCATTGTTGACAGATCTATGTATCTACCAAAATAATAGTGGAAATAGATGTGCTTATTTGTTTTATGGTTGATATAAAATTAATAAAAATGTGTGCATATTTATTTCAAGGTTAATATAAAATCAATCAAATGATGCATATGTGTTTTGGTGTTGTATACAATCAATGAAAATGGTGTGCATATGTGTTTTAGCCTTGATATAAAATTAAGGAAAGAGATATGCACATGTGTTTAGATTGTGCATATGTGTTTAGATTGTGCATAAAATCAATGAAAATGGTGTGCATATCAAATGATGCATATGTGTTTTGGTGTTGTATACAATCAATGAAAATGGTGTGCATATGTGTTTTAGCCTTGATATAAAATTAAGGAAAGAGATATGCACATGTGTTTAGATTGTGCATATGTGTTTAGATTGTGCATAAAATCAATGAAAATGGTGTGCATATATGTTTTATTTAATCGAAAATAAAAGGTTTAAAAGAAATATAAATTTTCATAAACTATAAAAAGATTCAGTCACCCTCAATTCTCTTAAAGAATGGCCTATTTAGTTTTCGTCCGTTTTTTTTTTTTAATCTCTCGAAAGATGTTGTAGGTTAATGTTTAGATACTGACCAAACCTCTATAAATCAATTTTGCAGGTTTTTTAAATATATTTGTCAACAAATGCACATGTGCAAAGAAATCCCATGAGTCTGTTCAAGACAATAAAGAGGTGAATGCGCATGATTCATGAAGTCGAAGAACAAAAATATATTTATGCATAAAGTTCTTTCTTTGTGTTCAAGATTACGAAGATGGTGAATGCACATATATATGCCTGGACTATGTATAGATTATAAAGATGCAACACATGTGCATGAATTATTCAGTTTTGTTTACTTTCACATTTTTCGCTTTTGTAAGAAGTAAATGGCATCATAATGCATATTTTTGTTATTTATTTTCTAAGTATTTATGTAATCAAAGTGTTTTCATCGTACTTTTGTATATAATTTTTTGACGAGGTGTATGCACATGTATATACATCATTTGTTATAAGCATGCACATGTGTTTTTGAACATAACTGGAAAAAGTGTTTGATAAAAAAGAAAATTACAATATAGAAAAAATTTAATAAAAAAAATGAATGCATAATAGTGGTATAAAAAAATGTCAACGTAAATAAAAATGAAATTCCTATAATCTTGGAACTTCCCAAAATATAAAGGTAGTTAACTATTTGGAAAACTAAATATTATACTGCATCAATTTTACCAATGTACCCTTTTTAATTAAATTTAATTGTTTAATAATTGAAAATAGATGAGTGGTTAAGATTGGTTCTCGCAGTTCTCGCAATTTATTTGGTTCTGTAAATAACCTCTCCCTATATATATATATATATATATATATATATATATATATATATATATATATATATAGTGTGAGGTTATTTTCAGAACCAAATAAATTGCGAGAACTGCGAGAACCATTTTAAACCATTGGATTAGTTGATCAATGGGTAGGATGACTTGTGGCATAATTGAAATTATGTGTAACATTATGTTATTTTACATAAAGGTTGGAGGGGTAGTAATGGAATTTTGCATTATAGCCATTCAATAACTGATCCTAAATTAAAGGGAGTTATTAGGTCAAAATAAAGAAAAAAAAAATGGATCTCTTGATCTTCTCTCATAGACGTCACAGTATTCTTTCCCTAGAACTTTGTCTTCTTCATCTTGTCGACGGATTAAAACATGAAGACTGTTTATCAACAAGTAACAACCGATCTAATGTTCGAGATTCGTATAGAAATTCATAAGGTATATTGTTTTTTTTCTTAGCCACCATTAATTATTTTTGTTAATTTTCGAGATTCAAATTCAAAAAAGAATAAATTAGAAGAAACCCACTTTCGTTGTTTATTGCAAGGAATTATATATATCAAATGGCTTTAATTTAATATATATATTTTTTATGCTTCATGTTAAGAACTCTTTTTTCAGTATAGATGATTATTTGTTGAAGATCTTTATTAATTCATGACATAAAATTTTTGTATAGACTTCTTAACTTTTTTAAAAACATGTGATTCATTTATTGGTTCATATTTCTATTTCGGAGGTGTTGAGTAAATAATTAGATTATTTAATCCATTCATAAATTTGCCACTGTGCAAGATATTAGATATCTAAGACAATAAAGGACGTCTACATGATATGTTTGAAGTAGGAAGCCAGTGGTCAATGATATACTTTTTTTCGATGGCCTATGTATTTGGCTAAGAAAATGTACCAGTACTTAAACGTTTTAGATACTAGTCTCATATAGACAATCATTATTTAATGAATCTATTTGATCATTTAGGTCTTGTGTTTCATTCATTCCAAAATGAATCACCTAATATTGTGTATTTGTTTTACATTGTTAATGTGATTTTTATTTTTAATCAGTGGTAGCCAACACATATATACTTTATTTTCATTAATCTATCAGGAAAGGCGTGTGCATAAGCGCATTTGCTTGTAGTATGCATGTTTATGTATAATTGTTATTGCTATTTGATTAAATAAGCCTATATACTGACTAGAGCTTATAAATTTTATTTTTACGAATTGTGTACGAGATTTGTTGTGTTTTGAGGTTAATATAGAAAGAGTGCATATGTGTTTTTTGTTGGTATAAAATTAATGACAAGGGTGTGTATATGTGTTTTTAAGGTTATTCATATAAAGATATTGTTCTTTATTTTTGTTTGAAACATTTTTTTTTTTTTATCGATATGCACATGTATTTCGGTTGATATGCACATGTATTTTGAAACATGCACATGTGCACATATGTGTTCGGAACTGAGCATTTCCAAATGTACATCTTCCAAATATGTACACGTGCAAATCTTCAAAAACATGTACATTCGAAAACATGTACAGGTGCACATCTGTGTTTTTTTTTTAAACAAAAATCTGCCTTTTTTTTTTTTTTTTTTTTTTTTTTTTTATCGATATGCACATGTATTTCGGTTGATATGCACATGTATTTTGAAACATGCACATGTGCACATATGTGTTCGGAACTGAGCATTTCCAAATGTACATCTTCGAAACATGTACACGTGCAAATCTTCAAAAACATGTACATTCGAAAACATGTACAGGTGCACATCTGTGCTCTTTTATTACAGAGATGTCATAGAGAGCGGAGCATGTACAAATGGAAATTTTTGAAGAATATTGAAACATGTACATGTTCGGTTCAATTGAGAGGGAAAAAAACGAGTCCAATTAAGTGACATCCTTACAATTGCACACGTATGCACTTTTGGAAAAATGGGCTAGCGACAAAATAAGTTTGAATGCACATGTACACACCTCATCAACTTTCACATTTTTCTTTTAGTTCTTTGTAACTGAATTAAAGTTCATCTTGTGATAATGTTTTAGATTAGTAAGTTGCAACATTTCATTAAATTTTAAGTTAATGTTTACGATTACGATTACAAGTAATGTTTATTTTCAGGTTTATCACCACGACTTCTTGTGCCGCAAAATTATAAACACGATGAAACCAAATGGGCATACTACAACAGCACTTGTGAGGGACGAAGATCATGAACGTGATAAAATTATGTGTGCATACATGTATACTCATGAACACACATGCACACGAGTATAGGTTGATTAGACGATGATGCATGCACATGTAATATTCATTTGACGAAGACACACATGTCACGTAGATACAGTTCAATACGAATGCACATGAGCTTATGTGCTTCACTTGTGTGATATAAAGCCGACGAGTATGATTGCCCATGTACATACGTAAAATTTTTAGTATACACATGTAATGCACATATGCACGATAACTGCACATGTAATGCTTCGATATATTTCGCTAATTAAGCCCTTGTAATTGGCTTGAAATTAATGCTATGATGATAATGTTAGATTGGCAGTTTAAAATATTTAACTAGAATAATGTCATTGTTTATACTATTTTTTGAAATTTGAAATCTGGAATTCTGAAAAGATGGGAGTACATGTACGCAAATAAAACTGATACATGTAGTTTCGTATGAGAAAAAATGAAATGCAACATAATAATGAAACTAAAATAAAATAACAATGAAAAATCATGATATGAAATGATACGCTAAGTGTCATACACACAAAGAAAAGAAGAAAAAAAAATCCTATATATACTAGTCTCGATTTAAATGAATTCATCCGGAATATTAGGAATGTCAAAATTGATGTGTAACTCCCAAACATGTAAAGTACCATAATACCCTTTTGATTAATTAAAACTATTTTAAATACTGAAATTAAATGATTGGTTCACAGTGGTTCTCGCAGTTCTCACAATTTATTTGGTTCTGAAAATAACCCTACCCTATATATATATATATATATATATATATATATATATATATATATATATATATATATGACTACATTTCCTTTTCATTTTAGTCCCAACTACTAGCAAAGATCAGGCATCATCATACATGTGTCAATCCTCACCTTCAAGATAAATACACAACTCAATCAACTACATTTCCCCAACCATTACTTCCATCCAACAACCATATTATAGTTCCCCTCACAACAGTTAAGGCATCATCAATATAAAGTATACTCCTCCTGAGCATCAAACTGAGACCCTTCTTAAGCATGAGCAAAGCTAGAACTAAGAAGTCTCA
This sequence comes from Artemisia argyi, assembly GCA_030686995.1. NCBI lineage: Eukaryota > Viridiplantae > Streptophyta > Magnoliopsida > Asterales > Asteraceae > Artemisia > Artemisia argyi. The sequence continues at coordinate 176,182,758 of CM060707.1, read as the reverse complement.
TATTTCATGACTCTCTACTCCTATCTACTTGCTCATGCTTACACCAATGGTTCATAAAGCTTAGAACCATTTACAGATATTCAGCCCACACTGAACTTCAGTTCGAGAAACTCACTTTACATAAATTACTAACCAACTAAAAAAGCATAAACAATTCAAATAGCTACCTCAACCATGGTACACTAATGACTAATATTATACCCAACACCCCTTTATCAACTCCTATATAACTAGATATACTCAACAAGCATGATAATTCCATGATAGTCAGCCATCACTGCTATAATTCCAAATCAAAGAATTCTCATATCCAACCAAGATTCATGATGTCTAAATCTTTAATTTCACACTAGTAGAATTTATCTCCATTTAAGCACGAAACTTACTTTGTGAATCAGTCCTATTTTTAAACTACACTATCTATGTTAAACTACAAAGTTGTTCCCGATGCGGATCGTAATGGGCGTACAACATACGAATTAAAAGAACAATTGGATCGATAATTCTAGTAGGAAACTCGATTAAAGCAATATATCTTTAAACCCTAAACAAATGAAAGTATTTAAACTAATTAATTAACTTAGAAAGAAAGCTAATTAAACTTAAAAATATGACTCAAACCTTGCAGAACTAAAAATGACAAAATAAACCCTAAAACTTAAAATAATAAAATTCAACTTGAGCATGGATATTAAGATCTATGGCGAAGGCAGAAAATTTATGAGTTGACATTGTGGCTTGAGCATAGGTCTTAAGATCTATGCCCAGAGCAGAATTTTAGGCTGGAACTACATCATTCTCCTTCACATGAATAAAACTCGTCCTCGAGTTTGCTTCGCATGTCCCTTGTACTCGTAGTATCCAAGTTTGTATCCACTGCATGAAATTCCCTTTCTTTATAGTGACTCGACCTTGAACCTTGATCGTCTTCAAACTCAACTTATCGACAATGGGTGCAGCTTTCAAATACCCTTCTTGAAATGTTTTGCCAATCAAGATAATAACCTCAATCAAATTACCTTTTTGCAACCAAATCAACTCATGAGGGCTTGTATCTACGGTTTTTGAAAAATCAACACTTAAAGTAGTTTCGATCATTGAAGAGCAAAGATCATTGGCAGCAACTAAAATGTATTCGATGTTGTCTTCTTCCCCAGTAAATCCTTCTTCCTCCTTAAAGACATATTCATTATCGGTATCGTAAACAGGACACGATTCCTCTTCCATCAACATGTCCCAGATAGGTTCATTTTGGTTCTCTTCCTCTTCTTGAAAACTTGGATGATCTTTAACAAAATGATACTCCTCCTCTTCCCCTACATCCAAGAAAATATTCAAATTTGGTTTCCTTTGCCAACAAAGCATTATCATAGTGGTCACCATGAAACCCGGGATAGTATGGAGTCTTACCGAGCACTTAGGACTCGAAACTCTCATCCCAAGAATACATAAGGAACCATGATAGTTTGAAGGGACCTTACTGACGCACTCAGGGATCTCAACTCGTAACCCGAGCCTACATAAGGTTTCCTTTCGAACGTCTCCACGGTGATGTCCACGACCACAAACATACGTAAATGGATTTTACCAGTTTAGGGTTTCCCATGCCCTTTTAGATCTGGTGTTCTCCTGTCGTCGTTCAAGTTCTTGCATTTGTTGCTTGAGGCTTGCAATCTTCACGTCACGTAGATCCGGTTCGTTGTCTCGTCCGACGAATCTATGAACTGGATTTCCTCCACGATTCCGTTTGTCCATTAGTACCATAGCTCTGATACCAAATGATGCAGATCGTAACAGCCGAACAACATATGAATTAAAAGAACAATTGGGTCGATAATTCTAGTAGGGAACTCGATTAAATCAAAGCTTTTATTATCGATATCATAACTAATATATATCCGTAAACCCTAAACAAATGAAACTATTTAAACTAATTAATTAGCTTGGAAAGAAAGCTAATTAAACTTAAAAATATGACTCAAACCTTGCAGAACTAAAAATGACAAAATAAACCCTAAAAGTTAAAAATAATAAAATTTGGACTTGAGCATAGATAATAAGATCTATGGCAAAGGCAGAAAATTTATGAGTTGACATTCTTGCTTGAGCATAGGTCTTAAGATCTATGTCCAGGGCAGAATTTTAGGCTAGAACTGCATCAGTTCCCCCTGAACATACTTCTAAACAGCTAATGTACATTTAGTAAACTTAAAGTAGACATCCCATTCTTTAACAACATTCAGTACCTGGTTTGTTTTTAATACTTTCAAACTCAATAATAATCCCAAGCAGATCCTCAACATTCCTCTTTTCTTTAGTAAATAACCTTTTATTTCTTTTTTGCCAAATATAATACACTCCAGCGCCAAGAACAAGTCTGCAAACCACACTTTTAATTGATTCATTTTTTAAATGATTGGCCATGTACTAAAACAATATCATTCCATTCTTTTGGAATATCAACTACATACATTTTCTTTTTTAGAGCATTCCAAATTTTTTCTGAATAGTCACATTGAAAGAAGAGATGACTATAAGAATCCATACAATTGGAGCATAAAGAACATCTCATAATGGCATCCTTATTCCACCTCATAATCCTTATCTTGGGTCATTAACCCTCCATGTATAGCCATCCGGAGCAAAAACATATGACTTGGACACGTTGAGAGAACTAGACTGTTTTAATCCAACTAACATCTATATTAATTCCCCTGAAATCTTCCCACGCACTTCTGATAGAGAAAGCTTTTGTTTCACCATTATTACATTTCCACACAACTCTATCCTTACAATTATTTAACGTGGGAACTGCAATATTAAGAAGTTTAGGAAATATACTTGTCCACTCCTCATGCCATATCCACTGCCCTTCCTTAATCATGTCAGCAATACAAGCATTATTAGGTAACCTTGATGCATATATATCTCTTTTACTAATAATTTGACTTAAAGAACTAGTTTAATGCCATTAATCATACCACATAGAGGTTGTATGCCTATTTCCAATCTTATGAAAAACATGAGGTCTTACTTTTTCTCTGATCTCAAGAAGAACTCTTCACGTCCAACTATTAGTTTCACTTTTTATATCACAAATACTTTGCTTTTCAGTTTCACTACATTCACCCATTGGACCCAAAGACTTTCTTTATTTGCAGCTATATTCCAAACATGTTTAGAAAGTAAAGTTTCATTCTAATATCCTAAATCCTTGAACTCCAATCCAGCTTGAGCTTTTGGTTTGCATAAAGTTTTCCAAGCAAAAAGTCAAAAAGTTTGTCATTAAGTTTCTGCTTTTCTTTTAGTTGACTATAAGGTTGATAAATTGTAAATTCGTTTTAAAATAAATAAATAAATAAATAAAATGTGCCTATTATTTTCATAAATGACATATAAGCGTTGTGCAAATAGGAAAACGACTTTGTGCTATTGTCCTGTTGAGCTTATTACTACTTTTATACTGTGTTTATGAGTTTTTGTTTAAAGAAAAGAAAGTGATAAGGAAGTAACGAAAGTGGAGAGTAAAAAACGTTTGTGTTCTTGTATTGAAAAATAAAGAGAGGAAAAGGAAGAAAATATTAGTAAGACGTTGTGTTCTTGAGTTGAAAATAAAGATGAGAAATGAAAATAGTTGTTGTATTTACAATTATATCATGTTTAAAATTTGTAAAGTATAACAAAGTAAGGATAGTTTTGTTATTTGACATGTTAAACTTTAGTTTTCTTTCATTATCTCACATTTTTTGAGGAAAGTTTTAGCCAAGGTTCTCTCAAATTTCATTTATTTCCTTCATTTTCCTGTCATAAAAAAATTGGAGAACACACGTTATTTGTAGTTTCATTTTCTTTTCTTTCATTTCTTCCCATGATTAAACTCGAGAACGCAGTGTTACTTTCTATTGATGATTATCTTCTAGCTTAAATCTCAAATTAGCAACTTTTGAGAGAGACACAATTGACGGGATGAGTGTTTATGTCATATCTATCTATCTATCTATCTATATATCTTAGTCGTTAACTTCGGGTTCGGGTGTCCTTGACAAAAATAACAGTAGCAGTGAGCAGTAGTTGTGAGCATGTATTTTTCTGTAAAAACATTTGTTAACGTAACTATAGTTGTGATTATGATATGTAAAACAATTCTAAATGCTCAATGCCCTTAAATGCTATTTCATGAAGTGTTGAAAATAGTGCATTCCGAAAAAATAGATAAGTTACTTACTGTTTGCCAAACGAGTATTAAAAATCACAACGCTCAACGCTTACCGCTCCTAAATGCTTGTAAACACTTTGCGCCAAACACATCCATATTACTACTGGTGAGCATAAGATTAACATTATATATATATATATATATATATATATATATATATATATATATATATATATATTAATTTCTGGTGCGAAACGACGTCGTTTCCACCACAAGTTTTCCCGCCTTTTGCTTTGGGCTAATGTGGCCCATTGGACTGTTTTGGGTTTTGGTTTGTTTTTGGCCCATGTGGATGTATTGTTTGGTGGCCCATGTGTGTTACAAAAAATTAACAGCTTTTTTTTTTTTTTTTTTTTTTTAATTAGATACTTTATTTCAAAAAAAAATAAAAATAAAATAACAATACACAGTAAACAACCCAGAATGAGCATGTTGAAAGCAAATTTGAATTATGAAATGACTAGCATTCATACCTTATTAAAATTTTGGCAAAACCAAAAAAAAAATATCTCTATTTGACTATTTGCGAATACTTTTTATGTACGTCCGATTTTATAAAAAATGTTGAAGTTTAATATATATTTATATAGTTTGTAAATAAAAGAACTTTCAAAATGCACCCTTAACCTATCAAATAACTTTAAAATTATCCTAAAATTTTTTTAAACTATAAAGGTCAAAATTAGGTCCGCTACAATACACTCGACAACTACAAATATAGCTTGACACAACATTTTTTCCAAACAAATACAACACGTGTCGTCAAAAAAAATATCACGATGTCACAAGGAGAAGGCCCGCACAAACATTATTCGTAAATAGTTATCGAAAAAAATCCTCAAAAATACCTTCTTAATGGGGTACGTGTTGAATTACACTCATTCTAGACAACCAAAAAAAACAGTAAAAAAAAATGTATATTATAACAAAAAAAATTAATAACAGGTAAAAAAATAAGAGACAAAAATTATACATCATAAAAAAGAAGCATACAAAATACATTTTTTCACACATATTGAAGAAAATGCTTATAAAATATTTACCACGATATTTAGAACAGCCAAAATACTCATATATATTTTTACGACATAACCTCTGCTTAAAAACAGGCCCGCCCGCAACGCGGCGGGTCATCGCCTTTCTAGTTTTAACAAAATTAAGAGAAATGTTCATCAGTGGGCTGTGGAAAGAAAAATGGCTTTTAACAAATAAAGGCCTGCTAGAAATAAGGCTATAGATTTGGGCCAAAGGATGACTATACTATACTTTACTGCATTTAACCATGACCGAGTTATGACTTGTGAGTTGTGACAAAGACTAGTTATCGAGATTTTTAAAGAACGAGGTACACTTTACCTAAAATATCATTAGAAGAACAAGATAGGGTGAGGTCACATTTTATTTTAATAGCTTATTGGATTGGACAGATTCAACCATTTTTGTTGACGATAAGGAAGAAACAGAAAGGACATGAGTGAAAATGGAATAAAGAGGACGTTTACGTGTTGGAATATTATCGTATAGAAAACGATAGGAAAAATTACCACCAACTTATGAAAACGATTAACCCATAGTTTTAGTACCAAGTCTATCTATAACTGATTTTATAAACTATGTAATACGTTCTCTATCTCTCTTTTTATCATAACAAACCGTTTTAGGGTTGTTTGGAATTAGTTTTGAAATGGATTGTATGATCGCAAAACTAGCCAGTGGTAAGATGCTTTTAAAGTCTTCGAAAAGACGAGTATTCAAACTTGGTGACCATCTTGAATAAAATTCCGGAACAATCAAAGAATAATTTACCTTTTATCTACATGACCAACTAGTCCACCTGTGTCGTACTTGGTTCTTCACGCGTGGAACACCATTACGTAACCTTTTATTTCACGCGTTGTGAATTTATGTTGGAGGTGGTTTGGTTATAAACTTGACCAAACTAAACTTCTTTGCTTATGTGCGTAACGTGTATTATGGGACATGTTCGGTGATCACTACACGAAGGTTTGATAGTTAATTTGATGACTAGACGTAATGTTGCTATCATATATCCATTCGTACATATTTTCAGCTTTGTACTTTTAAATTAGTCAAATGGATATGGATAGGATAAACTAAAAGAAAGAAAATGAATTATACTAAGAGGGCTAGTCATAGTCTTGTGCCAAAGATGGTCTAGTGGGAAAAAGTAGTGCCTAACAATTTTTAGTTATGGCATCAGTTTTGGTTATGATATCAAAACCCTTCTATCTAGTATAAAAGTGATGTTATGGATCCACAAATACCCTACTAGAAAAAATAAAAATAAATAAAAAAAGTTTGACATGAGCCAGTAACCACGACGTTAAGACCTACCAGCCCACTTGCGGTGAGGCTTTAGTTTGAGCCAACAACCCTTGTACTGAACTCTCTAAAGATATTGTTATCATACTCTTGGTCACATTTTACTCGTTTTATTAACGATATAAGATGTTTCTTTTAATCAGTTTCTGTTTTATATTTTTTGTTTTTTATGTCTCGCACTTTTTGTTTCTCATTGTTTCCTAGTTTACTACTCCTTTTGTTTTAAACTAATAGTCCGTATCGTTAATAGAGATTATAAATTAATTAAAGTAAAGTAACTCTCAATACCGTCTTTCACGGGTTATGGGTTGTTCTACCACAGGTAGAAAAAGATCTTCGGCCTTGCAAAAGGTGAGAATTGAACGGTTGATCTTTGTCTCCAGAAGAAAGGGTATTAACCACTTGATCCAACATTGCTTTTTTTAAATTATAAATTAATTAGTTAATAGTAAAATGATTATTTTATACTCCTTCGTTCCAAAATAATTGTTCTCCGAAAAAAAACACACACTTTAAGAAAAGTGCATTTATTACAGCTTTCTCTTTCTTACTTTTTAACAAAATGACAGTTTAACCCTTAACTAATTAATTAAGTTATTCTTTAAAGTTTGTAATAATAATTTCAAGCAAAAGCAATATAGTAAACTCGACCAAACTTTCCTATCTATATTTAGTAGTGGATAATTAAATTGAGACATCTAAAAAAAAACATGGACTATTAATTTGGGACTGAGAGAGCAGAAAGTAAGAAAAAGATAGCAATAATTTTTGTTTCAATAAAAGGAAATAAAAATAGGCTTCACTCTCCTTCCTTCCTTCATTTGATAAAAACATAACATCATCCATCCTTAATTCATTCATCATTATAATCACCAACCAACCAACAATAAAAAGGTATGCCCTTCATTTCATTTAATAATAATTTAATATTAATTTTATCCAATTATATGTATAATGATCCACCCCACAATTGTTCATTAATTTATATTTTGTGTAATTGAATTAATAGATGGAAGAAGAAGAAGATAGGTGTTATGATTTTATAGAATGGGTTGGAGCTGATATGTCTGTCAAGATTTTCATGCTTTTGGACAATCCCACTCATCTTGTCCGTGCTAGTGCCGTTTCGACTTCTTGGCGTCGCTTTGGTTTGTTTTTTTTTTTTTTTTTTTTTTTTTATCATTTTTCTACATTGTACTATTTCATTGCTATTTATGTGATACGAACCTATAAGTCCAAGTGTAGAACTCACTCAAAAAGATAGCTCGTAAGATAGGGGACACCTAGACTTATAAACCACCGCCCAATCCCATACTTGGGCGATGTGGGATCTTAACAATATGTTTTGTCTAGAGCTTGCCCGTTTTGCGCGTAGACTTAGGTGGTGTTTGTTTCGCCTTATATAGCCCGCTTATGGCTTCTTTGGTTTTCGTCTTATGTTTTATTAGTTTATTAGGTGATAGTGATAATAAACTTATATAAGACGAAAAGTTTCAAAATAAGCCACAAAAAGTGAGCTTATAAAGCATAAGACGAAAACCAAATAAGCCATAAGAGGTATATATAAGCCGAAACAAATACCCCTTTAGTACAATTGTTTTTATAAATCGCATTGGATAAGTAGCCTTTTAGGTACTAGCTGGAAAAGTGAACCGTAGGAGGTTATGTTAAATTAGATTATTTAGTTAGCAGTTTGAGTGGTTAATAAGATATGTGTATTCGCTCCAATCAAATATCTACAACCAAAGTTTTACACTTTAGTTAACCTTGAATCCCGGAAATGATGCTTGTCATTGAGAAAAATGATCTTCTATGGCAAATCAACGAGTACTCCATTATGGTATGCAATTCTTGTTTTTCATAAATTCAGAGAGGTAAGCTCGTACTATAACTACATATGACCAATTGGCTATTTGTAAGTGTTTTAGAGAAAGGCTAAAACTTTTTACCAACTATTATAATTCTTTGAGATGCGATACTATATGTCGTGTCTACTCCTTCCATGGATACATAATGAAGTAGAATCTTGCTTCATATGTGTTTTGTCATCAACATAATGGAGACATTTCTTACATGGTAGTGTTTCTGATGCAGTTGTTGCAAATGGCCTATCTAAGCAGCTTTGCATAAGAGCTTTTCCTGAAGTCTCGAGTATTGCTCATGTTATCGAAGTGAATGACATGATAGAGCCTCTACAAATTAGGCATGAAAGTTCTCTAGATTGGTCACGTTTGGAAAGGGAACACAAAGTATATGCATTTTTAGCTAGAGGTTTTACTTCTTTTATGAGAAAAGATTGCATATTGGAAGCGATAGTTGCATCAAGCACCGATAATTATCCTCAAGAAAGCATCCATCACACATTGGAACTAGGCGACAGGGTCGATCATAGAGCTTCTTACTGGTCAAGTGAAGGCGATTTTAATCCTGAAGCTCCTGAAACGCTAGTATATAAGCTGATTGCCAATTTGTGTGTGATTACTGAGATCCACATACACCCTTTTCAAGGTTGTAACTTGAATTTTTCAATAATCAAATTTTATATTGTGACGTTCTGACATTATTTTGGTTTGTCTATCAGCGTATTTTCAATTTGGATTTCCCATTTACTCCGCAAAAGCCGTGAGATTTCGGTTGGGGCATCTCAAGCCTGCCTACAAATTTGAAAATGACATTAAAGACGAGCCTTCACCTGCCTTGAGGTTTATCTCCGAGAATGTTGTTTGGACATATACATCGCCATCATTTCCGATGGCACAGGTAAGTTGCATCCGTTTCACTCGTTATTGTCGTTTCTTTTTCTAGTTTTTTTACTTTTAGAAATATATGTACAGGAGAGCCGTCTGCAAAAGTTTAAGCTACCAGAACCTGCTTTATGTATCGGAGGGATCTTGCAGATAGAGTTGCTAGGTAGAGTTCAGAAACAAGAAATGGATGAAAAATACTATATATGGTAGGTTATGTCACCTTGTTAGAACCTGAACTTGTGTGAGATTCGATAAATTATTGTTAGATTTTTGTAACGTTTTTATGTTGATCCAGTGTGTCTCATGTTCAAGTTGTCGGACGACCTCTGTCACCTGCATTTGATGTGGATATCATTGATCCCAGTGGAAAGTGTACTCTGAAATATTACCCTGATGCAGAGTATTGCTGTTCACCCATACCATCTGAAGGTGAGGCGAGTAGCAGCCCCTCTCGTTTTCGTTCATTCACTGCAAGCATACGAGGTTGGGAACAAATGATTCTCAACACATTACTTGGCGGTGGGGTGGTGGTGGGTAACGATGATTCAGACGATGACATCGTTGGTATAGCCTAAATGGAGTAGCAAATGATTGATGCCTGAGAAGGAATCCGAGTAAATTCCCACTTTTTTATTTGTTCTTTGGTACCTTGTTTTTTGTTGGTGTAAGATCGTTTTGGTTAACTTTAGTAGAATGTTTGCATTAGATATTAACAATATAGACAAATAATTGAGATCGGGATGTTGTAAAAGGTTTTTCTTTTGCTGCTGGATCTATTCACCTCTACTATAATTTGTCATTGCTGTTGTAGTTCTAATGTTCTATGCACTTTGTCAATAACTATAGTCTTCTACTACATGACAATACCGGCAACAAAGTCGGTTAGCAGTTTTCGTAATGCACTTTTGATTTGTAAAATCAGCATATCAGATGGCTATTGGTTTATCAGATTCTTAGTCACAATACAGAGAGAGTGTAATCTCAATATTCTTCAGCAATATTGTAAATTGAACTGTTTTTATGTTCCTTTTGAATAAAAATGACGCAACGACAATGTTAAAAACCGATTTGGTCAAAACTTGGCACCTTTGTGTTTTCTCAACAACTTCATGGAACAGAGCACTTTCTTATGACATTGCTAATGATGCAATTCAACTCCGCTGTGGTAAAAAAATTTCGAGCAAATGCTAAAGTCATTCAGGGAGCAAAGTAATGCTTAAATGGTCATAAAATTAGCCAATCTGGTATTAAAAATACCTAAAACTGTTCATGGATCATTATACGCATAGGTTGCATTTGCATTAACTAAAACAGAAAATATAACCCACAAAGCCACTAAACTCCATAGCCAAACAAAAAAAAAGTAAGAAATCCGACTATACAACCATGTATTCTCAGAATTAAGTTCTCTTCCACCGCTCATACCTTCCAGCTAGGTTCATCACTGTCAAAGAACCCATTCTCAGTGAAGTCACTAACTATATCCTGGAAAATGTCAGACACATGAGGCAAATCACCCGCTTTTTCACCACCTGCGCATGAGTCACTGTGTGAGCCACCTTTAAAACTGTCACTTCTTGTCAACCCGCCACCACTCTGCCCTGAAATAGATGGTTTCGCCCCTCCATTGTTGTTATCGTTCATACCCTTAAGCACTTGCTGAATCATGTGCTGCTGTATTGTCTGATCACCACCTTGAGACGACGACTGCTGGTTCTGGTTCATGTTCTGGCTCTGATTCTGTTGAACTTGGACTATACCACTCGGAAATTGCTGATAGCCAACAGGGATATTACTGTTGTTACTCTGTGAGGTCTGACCTTGAAATGGAGATCTGTTAATAAAAGAAGATGACGCGTCCTGTCGGGAGTTTATATTCATCAAGCTTTGTCTCATGATGTTACTTTGGTAATTTGAGAGTGCCGGAGAACCTCGGTTGCCCACATGAAAATTACTGTTCATCGATCTGTTAAGTCCAGACTCTAAAGCAACTAGACCACTGAGGCCATTTCTGTTGTTTGCGACACCTTGTGTAGCAGACATCTGTTCCATTCTCTGCGCCTTTTGCAATCTTGCCATACTAGCCTGCTGGTGGAACCTTTTCATGGCCTCTGTAAAACAGAACGCAATGGATCAATTTTACGCAATGGATCAATTTTCATGGCCTCTGTTTCCATATAACAAAGTTTATTGAATCATTACCAATAGGGCCAATGTTAGCTTCTCCAGTTACGTCTATCAAGTCTTTCATGCTATTGACAACTTCAGCTATCTAGAAGAAGAATAGGAATCAAAAAACCAGTTTACATTATCAAACAAGACAGAGTATGTAAAAAGTTTTTGATAGATACGTGGTTTTGACTATTAACATAAGAAAGTGGCCATTTAATTTACCTGTAAGCTCCTGACATATCTTTTAGTAAATCCCAAGTCATTTAAAGACTGTAAATCCAAGCTCCTAGCAAGCTGCCGCCCAGCTGTTACAAGCCTGAGCAACGAGAAACAACCAACCATGAAAAACGAAAAAAAATTAAGAAACTTTGAACACAATCAATCTTATGCCAAATATCGTCTAACACTCACATATTGCTGCTTGTCTGTATATCTTGCTGAGAAACCCCATCAGATCCACTTTCAGCAACCGTAGACTGCCATTTCTGGGCAACTTCTAACATCTGACTCACCTGAAAATCACACAAAAAAACTGCCGTTTAATCAACAAAAATAATAATTCATATATTGTTCAATACAAAAAGAAGGGTATTTACCTGAGGAACAATCAATCGCCGAGGAAGAAGCTCCTCGTGGCGCCGTGAGCAGAATTCCCAACTTAGTATCTAAAAAACATTTTTAAAATTAGCACCAAAATCGTAAAATATCAAAATCAAGAGACAGAATATCATATCAAAACAAATAATAAACCTTTAAATCACGGGTGAAGAAAACTTTAAGTCGACCCTCATGAACCACATGAAGCTGCTCATAAACACTCTGTTGAACTGCCTTTTCATACTCCACCATCATAATTCCAGAATCAAACCTACATTCCCGAGGCAAACCCAGACACCAACGCTCATCAATAACACCACTGCTGAATTTGATTTCATTAAGCCTAGGTAGTACTTCAAAGGTTGCCTCTGCCAAAAACAAACAATTAACAATTTAAAACGGCAATACCTTCTAAAACAATGATTAGTACAGTATAATGATTATAGATTACAAACCAAATCCTCTCCCAGACTTCGACCCACAGATGCTACATTGCCATACATCCTAAAAATAGAACACCGTGAGATGATTTTATCATAAAAAAGAAGCTAACAAATGCATACAAAATAAATAAATAAATAAAAAATGCCAGTGATCAAAAGAAGCACAAGGAGAGACGTGACCTTTAGAGATAATCCTGCATCTCTGATAACTAATATGAAGGCTTTCGTACCATTGAGTTTAGAAGATAAAAAACGAAAGCACTTACTGAGTTTGCAGGGGGGAATACACCTGACGGGTGATGCCCAACGTTGTTATGTACGGAAAGGCACCACCTCTGCTTGGCACGCGGAGAATAGTATTCCGCCACAAACGTCCTCCAGTAGTTAATATCCTATAAGAAAACGTTAACTCAATTACATTCAGAAACGATATAAACATATATATATTAAACTTCTAGTTATCAACTCACAGCTGGGCGTTGCCTCAGATGATACAAGTATTGCGTCATTCTTCGAGCACACACTCCGCCATCAACAGATCGATTTGCTGGCGTAGCAGGTTGCTGCATCTGTTGCTGAATAGTTTGCCTCGAATGCAGCTGTTGCTGCAGCTGAACAAACTGTGCTCGTTGCGCCGGTGATAACGACTGGAGAACCTGTTGTCGTTGTGCCAGGGGTAACGACTGCAGAAACTGGTGTTGCTTATACAATTGTTGCAACTGAACATTCTGATTTTGAAAATTCGTCAAATCATGTCTTTGCAACATCTGTCTCATCACTTGCTGTTGCACGACATCTTCCTGCTTGATCTCAAACCGAGGTTTCTTTTGCACATGCGACAGATTATCATGAAACATTGAACCATGATTAGGTAACGACGTAGCAGTAGAAGCACCTTGATAAATACCCTGACCCTGTCCCTGACCCTGACCCTGACCCTGCTGCTGATGCACCGGAGGCGACTGACCATCAATAACAGACGACCCCGAGATACTAATATTATTGGAATTAAACGACAACGGCGAAGCAGGCAGCCGCATATACGAATCCGTATTAATACTAGCACTTCGCTTAAGCGAAGGAGTACCTCCCGAGTTAGCTTCAGTAACCAACGACCCCGCACCAGGACTAGTCATACTCTCCATTAAAACATTCGTCAAATCCATGTTGGAGTACAAATTGTTTTGAACTAGATTCGAGTTTCTAAACGCTTGAGGCTGCTCGTCTCCGTCAAAGAAAACACCCGAACTAGACGACATCTTAGCCAACCTACCACAATTAAACAGACTTCTAAATAACAACCTTTTTATATCACTGAATAAAAAAAAAAAAAAAAAAAAAAAAAAAAAAAAAAAAAATCACAATAAAAATTAGGAATTAAGGGGGTGTTTGTTTGGGCTTATATAGCTGCCTTATGGCTTATTTGGTTTTGGGCTTATGTTTAATAAGCTCACTTTTTGTGGCTTATTTTAAAACTTTTTGGCTTATGGCTTATTTGGTTTATTTGGTTTTGAGCATAAGCTCAAAACCAAATAAGCCATAAGCCAAAAAGTTTTAAAATAAGCCGCAAAAAGTGAGCTTATGAAACATAAGCTCACAAAACGAAATAAGCCATAAGGCAGGTATATAATAAGCCGAAACAAACACCCCCTAAATCCCTAACCCTAGATAATTACTAATTTCTAAACAAAAGACAAAATTAATTGATGCTTAAAACAAATTAAACACAAAATTATGTAATTAATCGATAAAATGAAAAAAAATGGTATATAATAATTAAAAAAAACGTAAGAAAACCCCTAAAACATAAACTGAGAAATTATAAAACATAAATGTAAATACAATGTAAGATAATTGAAGTAGTGATCATATGATATACTATTTATTAGTTAAGATTGTTAAAATAAAAAATTATTAAAATGAAAATAGGTTGTTATTATTTTTATTACCAGTGGGTGAATTGGTCGGAAAAGATCTCGGAGGTAGAAAAAATAAAAAAAAAAATAGGAATGAGAGAGTGGTGTTGTTATATACTTTTAGCGGCATCACTCACTGCCACGTCACGGTTGTCTCACCTTACTTCACCGGTTAGTAATTAGGTGTCACCCGACCCGAATCCGATTAAAATGTTATTTCCAAGGTTTTCAAGATCGAGATCTAGGATCGTTTTCGTCTTTGCAAGATCGTGATCGTAAGATCGGATCGAGATCGTAAGATCCTACTCCAATGTTATTTCTTAATAGTTTTTATAATATTATACAAATATACAAATTATTATACATTATAGAAACAAAATATTATGAATGTTTAATAGAAATATTGTCCTAAATTATGATTACGAAAGTGTTTAAAAAGATTAATATGTTGTTTTTTGAATTTTATTTAAAAAAACAACCCATAAATTTATAGTTTTTTAATTTGTAATCCGAGAAAAGTAAGATCGGATCAGATTAGATCTTAAGATCGTATGGTCAAGATCAGGATCCTATAAGATCTTAAGCTTGCAAAGATACTATGTAGGATCCGGATCGTTTTTGTTTTGCAGTATCGTAAAATCGTAAGATCAGGATCGGGATCCTATCAACTATGGTTATTTCCTCCTACAAATTCTTCCTATTTATCTCCTACGTGACAAGTGTTAAAATTGACGGTTTAGATACAGAGAAAGAATGATTAGAAAAAAAATATATAATATTCTTATGTGTAGGAGGATATTGTAAGAGGTTTTAGCAAAGCTCTTTTAAAATTTGTGGACAGCCTTAGGTAATAACTTCGGACAGTACCATGTTATTACCCTAAAGGTGTCGAGAAATTTAAAAATTTACAATCAGGTGTCGGGTTGATATGTTAACTCGAATAAAATTATTTCCTTTATACAATTTTATATTTTTTTTTTATGAAAATCTATCATATTAAAAGAATTTGTTTATCATTTTACGCATAAGCAGTGTTGCAAAAAAAAATCTTACGAGGCTGTTTAATTGTTACTTAAGTACTAATTGGCTGCTAAGCTTTTTAATTTGTGTAAATCGGTCAAACGTGATCAACGACAGTCAGCCGTGAGCAAACTTGCCGAAAACCTACAAATATTACCGGAAATACTCAAAATTCGACGTAAATTTGTTTTAATCACTTATAGTCACCGTTTATATCTATTACAAATTGTTTTTTAAAGAAAAACTTGCCGGAAATACCCAAAATTAGCCGAAAAATATTCAAAAGTTGCCAGAAATGCCAATCCGATTAATTATCGATTAATTCGGCCTAGACCGATTAAAGGCTACAAAGAGATCGACCGACTGAATATTCACAATTGCTCATATGACAGTAACCCGAATCTGATGGGACATGGCCCAAATCATAAATCATAGTCCTCAAAAATTTATAACCACAAGTACAATTTTAACCTTTATATTTTGTAAGGCTAGTCATTATTACTACAAAATGTCAAAAGATTATGTAATTCGGTCCCTACAACAAATACGTTATAGTTTGAACCCTCTATTAAAACTTGTTAAGTTCCGTCTTTGGCCGAATGGACTTGAATCCAATCAACCAGATGTGTAATAAAGTGAGGTTTAGATGTATTTTCCTTAATATATCCGAAACTGACTAGCAAACTTATTAAGGAAACGAAGTTGCAAGGAAAATAAAATGACTTGTAAAGTTGTAGTAGTAGTAGTTGGTCGATTGGCTTGAACAAAAAGAAACCAAAATGACTTGTAAAGTTGTAGTAGTAGTAGTTGGTCGATTGGCTTGAACAAAGAAGTTTACGTAATTATTAATTTATCAATCTTTGATGCAAGAATATTAGTGTGTTTTACTTTTACATGGTGAAGATTCTAAGCTACGATTGAAGAAAATTTCTAGTAAAAACAAACTAAAAATGAAAATTCATATTTTTTGTGTATATGATAGTATCACAATATTATTACTACGAAGATTACTATGTGCACGGTGCACTACGGCCATAAAAGCATGGATGGAGCTTGGTTTATGGATTGCGGCCCTCCAAGTTTCGGACCTTCTTAGTTTTTTTAGTTTTGTATATTACTCCTTCCGTTCTAAAATTCTTATCCACGTTTGACTTTTTTGTCTATCTTTTTCACCTTTAATTTTAAGTATTTTTGTTTGTGTTAAATAATACTTGATTCAAAATATATAAATGTATCATGTTTTATATGTATTTTTATTGGTATAAATTTCTAACAAGTGTTATACAACACAAACACAAATATTTATGATCAAAGTTAAAAAAGAAATACTTAAAAAGTCAAAATTCACAATAATTTTGAAACGGGGATAGTATTTTTATAAAGTCAAAATAAATGTAAAATAATTATAACCTCTCAAAATTATTACAATTACATTTCGGCCTTTTTAATAATATTGCTCAAGCTCCGTCCTTACATAAAAGTCCATGATGTATTTGTGTTATTTCATGACGGGCATCAAACTGATGGAGCTTTGTGCTTTTAACTATGAAATTTTAGGATCCAATTTTCGTTACATATCTTTGGCATTTTTATTCCTTCAATGATAATATCATAGGTTGGTTACTTGCTTCTTTCATCATTTAAAAAGTAAATAAATGCGTCGGTTACTTTGTTCGTATTTAATGTGTAACTTATTATGTGTATCTTTATTTTCAGAACCCTGTTAAGTGCGAAAACTGCGAGAACTCCAATTTTGTATTAGAAAACATGCATGTTCATATAAAACATGTATGTTTTCTTACATACACCTTAATACACATATATGCATAACATACATGTTCATATAAAAACATGTTAAGTGCAACAGATCAATGCAAAATAGTTTTATTTTTAGAACACTGTTAAGTGCGGGAACTGCAAGAACTCCAGTTATGCATTAGAAAACATGCATGTTCATATAAAACATGTATGTTTTCTTACATACACCTTAATACGTAGGCATGTGTATTAAGATGTATGTAAAAAAACATACATGTTTTCTAATGCAAAATTGAAGTTCTCGCAGTTTCTGTACTTAACAGGGTTCTGAAAATAAAGCCCCCCAACTTATTATAGCCCCCCAAATATAAAAGTACGAAGTAGGTATTTCGCTAATGTTGCGGATGAATTTTATATATGTCGGTAACTTGCTTCTTTTACGTCATTTTCAATCACATATTTTCTAAATTTTTCAAATTAAAAATAGGGAAAATGTTGCCTAATCTAACAAAGTTTTGTGACTGTTCAAATTAAGTCACTTAAAACAAAAATCATCAAAGTTTCAATATTGTTCTATTATTATGTAAATTCTTAAAAACTATCTTTAAGATATTTATATGTGCATTGTTTGGTTGTCCCATAACAATATATATTCACTGTCTGAATTTTACTAACACCAACCAACTTAATGTATAACCAATTTAGGCATACTGGTGAAAAGAGATATATGTTATAAAATAATAACCAATTTTGAAAAGTATTTAGTTTTAGTCAATCAAACATAAAAATTACATAATAATAGAACACTATTGAAACTTTGAGTGACTAAAATAAAACACTTTTCAAGCTTGGTCATTATTTTATGATTACAAAAAAACAAAATTTAAAAATGAAGCTACAGTGACTAAATTAAATGAAAATTAAAAGGTTAGTTATCATTTCATGATTTTCACCAAAAATATATATTACTTTCATTCTTTAAACAAAAATTAGTCTTCTCCAAGACTCCAACTACATCTTTCAAAATTCTAACTTCCAAAATATTTATACCAACCTATTTTCAATCCATAACTTAATTTCTGCATCACTTAGGGGATGTTTGGTAGAGGGAAATTTAAAGAAATGAAATAAGTAAAAGAATTGAAATCCAGATAATTGAAATCAGCAGAGAATTTAGATTAATTCACTGTTTGGTAACAACATAAACTTGAACTAAGAAATGAACAAAATTTACATTATTATTATTATTATTATTATTATTATTATTATTATTGTTGTTGTTGTTGTTTTTTTTTTTTTTTTTTTTTTAATTATAAACATCACTATTATTAAAAACTTATAGGATTTACAAGAAAACATCACTATTATTATTATTATTATTATTATTATTATTATTATTATTATTATTATTATTATTATAATAAACCTCACTTTCATTAGAAACAAAACCATAGGATTACAAGAAATTAGTGGGGAGCCTCGAAACAAAACAATATTATTATTATTATTATTATTATTATTATTATTATTATTATTATTATTAGTTTATATTATTCTTATTATTGTTATTATTTATATTTATTATTATTTTTCTTATTTATTATTATTATTATTATTATTATTATTATTATTATCATTATTTATATAATTATTATTTATTATATTATTATTATTATTATTTTATTGTTTAATAATAATAATTTATTATTATTATTATTATTATTATTATTATTATTATTATTATTATTATTATCTATAATAAGGATTCTTCATTGAAACCAAAAGGAATTACATGAAATTGGAGGGGAGTCTAGATACAATTTGTGCTCCCACTCTTTTTTGAATACACAAACTAAATCGATGAAAAATAAAAGCACCGCTTTTAACGTTGTTAGAGTGGCTGCTGACAATAGTATTATTTTATTATTATCCATTCAAAATTGTTTTCCAATGCAAAGAATTGATTTCCGCTCATAAACTATAATAGTATTATTTTATATTTTGGAGAATGAATAGTTATACTCCAAATATGAAAGATATTGATCAATGCTTCAAAATGATTTTCAAATAAAGAATTGTTAAAGATATTTTCATGTGTTTCATTCTTCAAATATGAAACAGAAAGTGTTTTATAAGAAAAGGTTGGAAATGGCCTTATTTAAGTGTCGAGTAAAAGCTTGTTAGAATGTGTAGTTAAAGGGGTGGCAATTCGGGTGGGGTTTGGGTTGGCGGGTCAGAAAATCCTAACCCGAACTTGACCCATTTAAATAATTAGGTCAGTTATGTCAACCCTAAACTGCTTATGCATAACCCCGAACTAACCCATTTAACCCGTATATATACTTGGGTTGGCGGGTTAAATAGGTTACATGGAATAGGTTAAACGGGTTTCGGGTTGACCCATTTAACTTATTTTATATATAAAATTTGGCACATTACATAAGTTAAACAGGTTAAACGGGTTTGTGGGTCGACCCGTTTAACCCATTTAACCCGTATAATAAAATATAATTAATTTTTAATTAGAAAAAAATCTTAAACTGGTTGGCGGGTCGACCCACTTAAATAATTTCCAACCTGAACCTGACCCGTTTAATAAACGGGTTAGATGGGTCGACCCAAATCCGACCCGAAATATATTTAAACTCAACCCGAACCTATTAATTTTCGTATCGGTTTCAGATCAGATTTATTGTCGGGTCAAAAATTGCCACCTCATTTTTGTTTGATGCAATTTGGTTTTCTCTGTCTTTGTTTTCCGAACGCTTTTTAAACTCTTAATAAATGAACTACTTTTTATGTATCATAATTTATTTCAAAAAATTACTTTTCTTTTTTCACTTATGTCTAAACGACTAAACGTGAATTAATTTTGTTAAAACGTAAGAGCAAATAGGACTTTGTTTATATAGTGATTGTTAAACCTTGTAATTTAATTCGAAGAGCATCAAATACCATTTCAGAAATTACTCATGAGTGATGACATATCATAGTTGTAGTTTTATTGTTTTCTTCTATAACCACTTTCAAACAAACAAAACCATGTTATATTTTAGTCATTGCCTCAATGTCACTCACCTATACAAGGTATATAACTTCATTTTTTTTTTCTTTTTTGAAACGGCTAACTTCAATTAGAAAAGAAAACACTTGCCAGAAGTTAGAAAATACAACCCATTAAGCGAGATTCAAAAGCAAGTTAGTCCAACAGCTAACTAACTTTTTACTACGATTACAAATCCATAAGAAATATAACTCTTTAATGGAATCTACTATACCATCTTTCAGAGTCGACTCATTTTTAAAAATTTTATCGTTCCTGAACCGCCAAATACTCCAACAGGAAATGAGACAAACAACTTCAATAATTTTTTTCTTCTTAGCCACCAAGTTGCTGTTATCAATCCAAAGAAGAAGATCACCAATTGAGTTGGTTCCTGTAGGAGTAATACTAGGCCAAACAAAAATAGCATTCCAAATATCTACTGCAACATTGCATGTGCTGAACAAGTGGGAAGAGTCTTCAAGCTCGTTACTACAAATTGGACACAAAATATCAAGGGCATCGATACCTCGAGCTGCAAGATTTGTCCAAGTAGGGAGTTTATCAAGAAGCGCACGCCAAACGAATATGTTAACTTTTCTTGGAACAAGAGAGTTCCACCGAGTTACCATATGGTTGTTTGGAAGAATATTAGCATCTATCCATTGTCGAGTGACGTTTACTGAAAATATGTCGTGTGTATCCAGATTCCAATGCCATGAATCTGTCGTATCTGTTGGTGGTTACGAGCCCAGAACAGGGTAGAGATAATCAATAGCCTAACTACGTACCAATTAAGGTTACCGGATATCACTTGGAATCGTGTTATCACTTTCCAAAGTAAACTATTCGACCCTATTGCCTGGGTATCACGAATATCTACTTGGGATAAGACCAAATGTTTGTTAATGATTTAGGCACAAATCAATAACCCTTCGTGTATAAGTGTTGTGTGTTTTCTGTGTATCTCCATGCATCAATTGATTTACCTATTTATAGGTAATATTACTCAACCCTAGTCAATGGAATTAAGAGTGATTAACGGCCCATTAATCCCACTTAATTGCCTCCATAATAATAGGTATTAGTGGTTACATGACCAATTAAACGTGGTCATTAATGCAGTTAAAACTGCCACTTGAATAGGTCAAAGCCGTTACAAGTTAGTTATGATTCAGTCCAGTGAGTTCTTTATACTCACTGATGAGCTAGTCCCTGAGGACATGACAACTTCCTGATGAGATCCTTTAGTCAGAGCTGAACTCATCATCCTGATGAATACCATTCAGTCCAGAGTATCACTCCCTGAAAGAGTGAACTCACTGAACTTCATCAGATACTGAATAACACTTAACCACTATATGAGTCAGGGGGTTCAGGGACCTGATGGGTGTACACTCCGTACCTCCTGACCCATTGCCAGGTTTGAACTAAACCCTCAAGTGCACTAAATTTTCCAACAATCCTCCCCAAATTTAGTTCACTTCCTTTGCATGAAAAATAAACTTTATACAAAACAAGTGCATAAACGAAAATATCCTGAGGATTGAATTTCCATATTAGTAAATTACACGTTCAAATATTCGAGAATCAGGGTGTTCTAAGAATTGAACCCTTCAACCCATTTGAATACCTGAAGATAAAATACACACAAGTTTTCCAACACTTAAACACTCCTGACACTATACAAGCCATGTGTTCATATCCAATTCATAAATGTTGTAGAAGCTAAAAGTCCATAGCTTCCTGAAGCGGCAAAACTTCAACATTCGCATAGGTGGTTCCTCTTTATTCATGCTCCTGCCAAGCATTTTTTCAAAGAAAATTAACCATTAAGAAGTAGAGACTTCATCCTCTTTTCCAGCAGGTTCCAAGCACAAACCTTGGGATGTTTGTAAAACATGTGCTTCAGTACACTGAATGTTCAGCTTTCCACATTGAACTCAGCTCCCAAGTTTCCTCAGGAGGGAGTTGGGTATCCTAGCATTCAGTGACCAAGTTGGACTTTAAACCCATCCCTTTAGCAGACTTTATAACCAAGTCTCTAGCAAGACCCTTCGTCAAGTGATCAGCTAAATTCTGTTGAGATCTAACAAACTCTGTAGAAATCACCCCATTCATGATAAGTTCACGAATCATGCTATGCCTGACACCTAAGTGTCTAGACTTCCCATTGTACATCTGGCTATAAGCCTTTGCCAATGTAGCAGCACTATCACACCGGATAGAAATAGGTGCTGATGAGTGCTCAAACACTCATCGTTTTTGATATATTTAAACTGCCAAAACGCACAAAAACAATCAAAAAGATATCAAAATACTTAAATTATCCCAGGGATTGTGTTTTATGTGTTTTAAAAGCAAAATGTGCAAAAACAAAGGAAAAACGTACAAAGTTTGCAGTATTGGCAGTTTCAGTCCCCTAAGTTTCAAAACTTGTCAATTTTAGTCCCTATGCATTTATTTTTAAGGAAAAGTCAACCCAAGGTTTTAAAAGTAAAATAATCACAAAATACTATAATTGGGTTGCAAGTTTTCAAAAATTACATAATTAGTCCCTGAAAATCCAAAAATGGCAAAAGTAGTCCCTGGGATTTTTGAAATTTTGAAAAATGTGGAAAAGTGCAAAATTGGTCCTTGAATTATTGGCATTTGGAAACTTTGGTCTTCATGGTTACTTTGGGAGTATGGCAATTTCAGTCCTTGGGTTTTGCAAAAATTACAAATTTGGTCCTTGATAACTTTACACCAACCGGACCCCATTTTATCCAAAACCAAACCCAAACAAACTCCCCATCCAATCCAGTCCACCACACCCATTGACCTGATCCAGTAACAACCCAAGCCCAATCCCACTTAGCCCAAACCTTTAAAACCGTTTTAAATAAACACCCCGGTCAAACTTGCGTTGACCCGTCCTTTCTTCCCCAACAGACAAGCGCAAAACCAGGGCAACATTCCCCCCCCCCCTCCTCACCTTTTCACCCACTTTACCCCCCACAATTAATAACCCTACCAAACATCTCCACCACCATAAATGCATCCCCAAATCCCTCACCAACACCACTTAATTTTTCCCGTATAAAAATTGGCGCCAAAATGCCAATCAATGGCTAGGATGCATTGAAGATCAAATTGATGGTTGGGATTTGGTCAGAGGGTCAAGGCAAAGGCTTTGGGAGTGTCAGATTTCAAAAAGGTCCCATGTGGAAGGCTTAGTTAGTTTTTTTAGCTCGTTATATATAGAAAAAGCTTATAGAAGCTCAAGTGTGTAATTTTTCTAGTTTTAAATGTTTTTTTAGCTTAATTTCAATGTAATGCAACTTTAATTATCAATGAAAATTCTGTTTTGAAGTTTAACTCTCGTTTTCACTTTTCAAGTTCCAATTTCAAATCTGCAAGTTTTAATTTTGGTTTCTAATGTGAGTACAAACAATTCAGATGCTATTGTGAACTAAAGAAACAAGGTAGAAAGCTTTATAAGATTGGGTGAACTTACTAAAACTCAGTTTTCAATATTTACTAAAAATCAAGAAAAAATCAAAAATAAATAAAAAAATTGTGAAAAAGGGAGAAGACAAGCATGGAGCACTGTGTATCAAGGATGGCAGTGGTTTAGGGACTTGTGGAAGTCATTAGGATTGGTATTGGTCCTTTGGTTCTTGGTCTGCCAAGCTTGGATGGCTTATGTAAGATTAATATTTTGATTTTTGTTTTTGGTGTTCTAAGTGTGTTAATTATTGTTCTTCAGTATCTATATTGCATGATTATTGATTATTAGTGTAGTAGCAGTCATTAGATTATGATTTAGATAATTGTAAATCTAGTTTCATTGTTGATTGTTAGATAAAAGGGTGTTTGGATTGAACTATTTCTAGCATTGTGGTTGTTCTCAGCTGCTACTTGTTGTTCATACAGCTCATTTAAGTCCTATATACACTAAACCAACCTTTTACTTGGTCTCAAACTCATTCAAGAGTCAAAACAACAAAAAAATCCACCACCACAGTTAACTGTGGTGGTTTTTGGTCCTAGAGATCCATAATCTAATGGCATAAGTTGTTGTTTCCACATCTTTTAGTCTCACCTTAACTTAAAAACATGTTTTCAGTTAGTTAGATTAAGCCAAAGTTCACAAAAGTCAAAGTGTTTAGTTTTCTTTAAAAGTCAAATCTGTCTCATTGGATTTTGACCAAACTTTTGAGGTCTGTAACTTTTTTAGTTTAAGGTTTTAAGGTCTGAAATTTTACAAGCTTAATCTTTGCCACTTTGTTGATTTTTAAGATTTATTTCAGATTTTATGGATTTTATTTAGTGGGTCCCACCAGGCCTTGAAGTTGGTTGCAGGGCAAAGGTATGCCCTGTTCTCAGCAAACCATCCTCACACCACCACCTTTTGTGGTGGTTTGTGACCACTACAGTGACCCTAAGTCTTTGTTTTTGGTTCCATTCAACCCCCCTCCTACCAGGGAGTAAGGTTGAACCCTTTGTTTGATCCCAAGCATTGTGGACCCCACCTAATTTGGCCCCTAGACTCTGTCCCAGAACTGCCTTAGAACACAATTAAGCAAAGTGCTTATTTTGGCTTTTTAGCTTATTGAAGCTTGTTTGTTGCTTGTTACTTGCTTATTATTGTTCATTAGACTCAGAGAAACCAGATTCAAGCTTTGTGGACCCCACATCTCACCATTTGAGCTAAAAACACTCCACAGTCAACAAAAGTCAACTGTGGGTGTAATAAGCATTTCAAGTGCTTATTCCTTGGGTTAAAACAAAAGTGTTTTTTTTTAAAATAGTTATTTTTAGCTTTTTATTAGTTTAGAAAAAGAAAAATCCAAAAAAAAAAGTTAATTTAAAATTTAGTGATAGCTTCTATTTAATAGGAGTTATCAATTTATTTTTCTTTTTAATTTATTTCTAAGTAATATATCACTTTTATATTTTTAGAAATTAAATTTTAGGTTAAAATAATTTTATAAATTTTTCCAGATTTTTATTTTGTCTTTTAGTGGTTTTTCTAATTAATTTTAGTTTAATTTAGTTTTAATTAATATTAATCAATTAAATAGCATAATTAGTTTTTATATAGTATAACCTAGTTTTTATAATTTTTATAGCTTTTATTTTAGTTAAAACATTTTTATAAATTTTTCTAGAATTTTTACTGTTCATTTTCTATTTTTTATAATATAATTAGTTTAATTAGTAATTAATAAGTAATTAGAATAATAATTAATTAATTAGCTTAAAAATACTTAGAATTAACTTTTTATAATTTTTTAGGATTCCTGTAATGGTTAATTAGATTTATAAATTTTTTCTTAATTTTCTAAGTCTTTTCAGTATTTTTAATAATTCTAATCAATTTAATTAGTATTAAATAGTTAATTAGTAATTAATTAATATTAAATAATTATATAGTGTAATAATAATTTTTAATTTTCTTAAAATTTTCTTTAATTTATAGGATTGTAAAAATACCAATTTTACACTTTTAACCCTCCCAGTCCTCCAGTTGTACTTTTTGTTTTATTCGTCCGATTACGTTTTTTAATTAAAACGTACGTTTTTAGGTTTAGCTCAAATCTTCGTACTCCAAATTCCCGTAACCATTCACATAGCTTTCCTAAGCTATATTTGTTAATAATTTCCACATAATTTTCACAACAAACCCTTTTCTGTGAATAACACCCGATTACGAACACGCTAAAGTTACATTTCACACCTCAACGGGATTTAACGACCCGGTGATACATTATATTACCCGGAGCATTGATCTAGGCTATTTGACTTAGTTGACCATTCTTTGGTTAATTTAAGTTAGGTGGTTTAGCATCAATCAGTGCTATAGGTTTAGGCCACAATGAAATCTCAAGAAGCAAGTTTCTCAACCATTCAGCTTCTTTACCAGCAGCTGCTAGAGCCACAAATTCAGATTCCATTGTTGAACTGGTGATGCAAGTTTGCTTCTTGGATGCCCAAGAAATTGCACCTCCACCAAGTAGGAATACCCAGCCACTGGTAGACGAATTGTCTTCAGTGTTACTGATCCAACTTGCATCAGTGTATCCTTCCAACACTGAAGGATAACCAGTATATGAGAGACTATAGTCCATAGTTCTCTTCAAATACTTCAGTACCCTCTGAATTGCTTGCCAGTGCTGAGCACTAGGATTACTAGTATACCTGCTCAGTTTACCCACAGCAAAAGCAATGTCAGGCCTTGTACAAGTCATGGCATACATCAGGCAGCCAATCACCCTGGAATACTCAAGTTGAGATACAGCTTTGCCAGTATTAAGCATAAGCTTCTCAGTGGTATCCATGGGAGTACTCACTGGAGTACAATCAAATTAAATTTCTTCAGTACCTTCCCAATGTAATGAGACTGAGAAATTGATATACCATTGCTTTCATGTTTAATCCTTATACCAAGGATAACATCAGCCTCCCCCATGTCCTTCATGGAGAACCTTGATGACAAAAATTCCTTTGTCAGGTCAACTTGATTTTGGTCAGTGCCAAAGATCAACATGTCATCAACATATAGACAAATGATGACTCCTTTACCAGATTCATCAAATTTGCTATATACACATTTGTCAGCCTGGTTAAGAACATAACCATTAGACAAAACCACTTCATCAAATTTTTGATGCCATTGCTTAGGTGCCTGTTTCAGTCCATATAAAGACTTAATCAGTTTGCACACCTTGTTTTCATTGCCAGGCAAGATGAAGCCCTGAGGTTGGTTCATATAAACCTCCTCATCCAATTCACCATTCAAGAAAGCTGTCTTCACATCCATCTGATGAATAATCAGATTGTGAATTGATGCCAAAGCAATCAGCAGCCTGATGGTACTGATACGTGCCACAGGGGCATAAGTATCAAAGTAGTCTATCCCTGACTTTTGTTTAAAGCCCTGAATGACTAGTCTAGCCTTGAACTTTTCAATAGTTCCATCTACCTTCATTTTCCTTTTGAAAATCCATTTGCAACCAAGAGGTTTGCAACCTGGTGGTAGATCAACCAACACCCAAGTGTTGTTGCCCATGATGGAGTCAATCTCATCACTTATTGCCTCTTTCCAGAAAGCAACATCCTGGGACTTCATTGCTTCTTCAAATGTTTTGGGATCATCCTCAACAATGAAACTATAGGAATATTGGTCAGAGACCTCATTCCTTGTACCTTCAATTAAGTATAATTGAAACTCAGGTCCAAATGACTTTGGAGTCCTGACCCTTTTGCTCTTCCTGAGCTCAAGTTCAGGTTGTTGAACCACAACCTCATCAAAGGCCTGAGATGATAATTCATCAGGGACCTCTGATACACCAATGTCATCAGTTCCATTTGGAATCCTGTGAATTGGTCTAGGGACTGATGAGAATCTATTCTCATCAAATAGTGCATCCCTTGATTCAATTATTGAGTTAATTGAAACATATTCATTAGGTTCAATAACATAGAACCTATATGCCTTGGAATGTCAGCATATCCAACAAAGATGCAATCAATGCCTCTTTCACCCAGAGTTTTTAACTTTGGATCAGGGAGTCTTACAACTGCCCTACAACCCCAAACCCTGAGATAATTCAGGTTGAGTTTCTTTTTAGTCCAGAGTTCATAAGGGGTAACTTTGTTCCTTTTATTTGGAACCCTATTTAATAAATAGCAAGCTGTTAACATAGCTTCACCCCAGAACCCTTGACTCAATCCTGAGTAGGACAACATATAATTAACCATCTCCTTCAGTACCCTGTTCTTTCTTTCAGAGATACCATTTTGTTGAGGAGTATAGGGAGCAGTCGTTTCATGGATTATACCAACAGACTGAAAGTACTGAGTATCCATGTACTCACCTCCCCTATCAGTCCTGAATCTTTTGATCAGGGACCCAAGTTGCAACTCAACTTCTGTTTTAAATACCTTGAATTTATCTAATGCTTCATCCTTGGTATGTAATAGATAGACATAACAAAACCTAGAAGCATCATCAATAAACGTCACAAAGTACTTCTTGTTCCCCAAAGAGGGAGTGGCATGCAAATCACACAGGTCACTGTGTATAAGCTCCAAGAGCTCAGTCTCACGTTTTACACCCTGAAAAGGTTTCTTAGTAATTTTGGTCAACATGCAAGTCTTACACTTTTCAGTGTCCATGTCAAATGCTGGGATTAACCCATCCTTAGACATGTCTTGCATCCTTTTAAAATGTACATGGCCAAGTCTAGCATGCCACAGGGTAGAGTCATTCAGTTTAGAGGTTGACATAAAGGCTGAATTAACAGTGTCAGTGACAACATTAAGCCTGAACATTTGATTACACAAATAGCCAAAACCAATAAACACACCATGTTTAGACAAAATAAATTTATCAGATTCAATAACTTGTTTATATCCATGATTATTCAAAACACTACTTGAAACCAAGTTCTTCCTTATATCAGGAACATGAATAACATTAAACAAAGTTACAATCTTTCCAGAACTGAAATTAAGATCTACACAACCACGACCATGCACCAAAGCTGTTGACTCATTTCCCATGTGAAGAATAGATCCATCATTCAGTGACTCATAAGTCTTGAACCAACATCTATCTTTGCACACATGAACAGTTGCTCCAGAGTCAACCCACCACGCAACATCATCATCCTGCACAAAGTTAGATTCAGATACATATGTAACATAATAAATCTGAAGAGATTCATTAAACATATTCTGACCTTTCAGTGAGTTGGCTGAACCACCACTCCCTGAACCACTAGTGCCTGAACCATTGGATTTACCTCAAATCTTAACACCTTTGCAATCCCTTTTAATGTGACCAGATTTGCCACATTTCCAACAAGTAGGTGTAGCCTTCTTGTTAGGATCAGCCCTTGTGTTATCCTGATGTTTACGTTTGCCTTTGTTGTCATTGTACCTGGTGGAATTGTTATGTTCCACCATATTTACAACATGTGCACCAGTAGCATTGCTACTCTTTGGCTTGTCATTATCCTGTGCCCTGAGGGAATCCTCAATACGCAAATGACTACCCAACTGAACAAGTGTCAGTTCTTCCTTCTTATGTTTCAAGGCATGCTTGAAATCTTTCCAAGAAGGAGGGAGTTTGTCAATGATACAAGAGACTGAAATAGCCTCATCCATGTTCATTTTATGTTGTGTAAACCTTCCAAGTATTCCAAGAAGTTCATTGTATTGTTCCATGACTGGTCTTGAATCAGTCATTTTGTAATTTGTGAAATTACTTACAAGAAACTTCTTACTTGAAGCATCCTCAGCCATATATTTGGCATCCAAGGAATCCCAAAGTTCTTTGGAAGATTCATCATTCTGATAAATGTCAAAGAGAGAATCAGACATACCATTGAGAATCAAACCTCTGCATACATAGTCATCATTCTCCCATTTGCTTCTTTTCCTTATCTGTTCCACAGTAGCATCATCCCCATGATCCTTAGGAATGGCAGTACTAAGAACATACACCACATTCATGCTTGAAAGCAAGAAGTGCATCTTCTTTTGCCATCTTCTGAAATCAACACCTTCAAACTTATCCAATTTGGAAAAGTTGGCAGCCATATGCCTCATAGCAGCAGCCATTGATTATCACAAAATAGTTTACTTTGATTGTTGGTGGTTACGAGCCCAGAACAGGGTAGAGATAATCAATAGCCTAACTACGTACCAATTAAGGTTACCGGATATCACTTGGAATCGTGTTATCACTTTCCAAAGTAAACTATTCGACCCTATTGCCTGGGTATCACGAATATCTACTTGGGATAAGATCAAATGTTTGTTAATGATTTAGGCACAAATCAATAACCCTTCGTGTATAAGTGTTGTGTGTTTTCTGTGTATCTCCATGCATCAATTGATTTACCTATTTATAGGTAATATTACTCAACCCTAGTCAATGGAATTAAGAGTGATTAACGACCCATTAATCCCACTTAATTGCCTCCATAATAATAGGTATTAGTGGTTACATGACCAATTAAACGTGGTCATTAATGCAGTTAAAACTGCCACTTGAATAGGTCAAAGCCGTTACAAGTTAGTTATGATTCAGTCCAGTGAGTTCTTTATACTCACTGATGAGCTAGTCCCTGAGGACATGACAACTTCCTGATGAGATCCTTTAGTCAGAGCTGAACTCATCATCCTGATGAATACCATTCAGTCCAGAGTATCACTCCCTGAAAGAGTGAACTCACTGAACTTCATCAGATACTGAATAACACTTAACCACTATATGAGTCAGGGGGTTCAGGGACCTGATGGGTGTACACTCCGTACCTCCTGACCCATTGCCAGGTTTGAACTAAACCCTCAAGTGCACTAAATTTTCCAACAGTATCCGAGCATGTGAATCTTTGTAACCGGTTCATTAGATAATCTAATTAGGCTTGTTCATATCCTCCTTTTATCTGACGTCTCCAACTCCAAAACCAATCCCCGTTATTCCTTTTTTTTAAGTAGAAGATGTGGTCGACATGTAAACGCCGAAAAGAAAAGCCGCTAATGGCCTCCATATTAAGCTTGGCCATAAGACCATGGGGGCGTGTGACGCTTGGTCATGCATAACCCAATATTCATGAAAAATAACACATATTCAACTTTTTCCAACATCTATTGTCAAATTTAAAGGTTTTAAGATATGTAATCACTATGCATTGTTACATATTCAACTTTTTCCACCATATAT
Organism: Artemisia argyi; assembly: GCA_030686995.1. Taxonomy (NCBI): domain Eukaryota; kingdom Viridiplantae; phylum Streptophyta; class Magnoliopsida; order Asterales; family Asteraceae; genus Artemisia; species Artemisia argyi. Next base: position 176,151,780 of record CM060707.1, on the reverse strand, counting down.
TGTCAACTTTTTCCACGGGTACTCGTCTATTCTACCCTTAGAACCTTGAAAGCCAAAAGGGCATTTAGGGTGAATAAAGGAAATATTGATCTGGAATGGAACATGCGTAAAATTTTGAATTGATGACTTATTAAGTAAATAAGACTTTTTCTTAAATCTTCTCATGTAAGCCTCATGATACCAGTTGTAACACACCCCAATTACGCAGTAAGAAACGCACCAGGATTTTATTCATGCACAAAGTATCAAACCATCATTCAGAAAACCCTTCATCATCATCATCCAAAAATCGCCACTATTAAGCTTACCCAGGAAGTTTAAAGGAATGTGTTCACTTATTTCTTTGTTTCTACTTTCATGATTTTAATTGCATATTTTTTATTGCAGGCACTTTATAAAATGTAAAAAACCACATTGAATTCAAGCCCTTCAACAATTAGGTAACTTTTTTAGTTAATTTTTATATCACAATTGATTTGAATCATCTGCAATTTTAAGAAATTCCACAACGATTATTTTTTCTAATTGATCACATGTTAGGGTAATGTGTAATCAAGACACACAAGATATTCTTGATAATGTCTGAATGAGTTTGGCATGGTGTGTTTCATTCAGGTGGACTGTTCATTTGTTATGAAAAGGTTTTTGCATTATCGGGAACCAGAACCATTAAAACTATAACCCTGTAAAGACTCAATCTTCTAATTTCATTCACTTTAACACTTTGAGCACTTTCTTTATTATGAAAAGGTTTTTGCACTTTTGAATCTACCATAAGTCCATAAATATACATCATGGCTAGAATTCTAGGCAAAACCCATCAAGAAATGTCAAGTGAGTTTAGTTACCTGCTCCATGAGATTTCACATTTAGTCAAGATCTTCTGTGGTTAATAGTCTTTATCAGTGATCACAGTTGGTCCAGCTCTTCTGTGGGTAATAGTCTATTAAGAGGCCTAAGGTCTTATTTATGTTAAGGATACATCATTTCCACATTCATTATTCACTCATTCATTAAACTGTTGGTCTATTTGTTGTGTTAAAATTCAAGCGTAAATTTGTGAATATTGATTGTTGATATAAACTATTTGTGAATATTAATTTGAATTTTACCACTAATTAAGGAAATAAGACTTTGTAACAAAACTTCTCATGTAAGCTTCATAAAATTCGGGCCAGCCTCAAGATATACGGCCCATCCTTATCAAGTGTTTGTACCAAACTTTTTGGAAAGCTTTCAAAGTTTATTCATGCCAACATAAGAATATATGACACAATATCATTAAAAAAAAAACCCCTTCATCAACATCATAAAATCGCCACATATTTTCAGCTTCGATTCTTCAGGATTTTAATCATAGATATGATTTTATTTTTTCATCTTTTCCGTGTGATTCTCGAATTCTTGTGAATGTATCAACTCAATTATGAATTGTTTGGTGCATGTTTGTCAGCTTTATGCCATTTTTTATTTGATTTTGAATGTGATATCAACATTTTAATATCGTTTATGTCAATTCTTATAGTGCAGTTATGATCAAGTATTCGGTGGTATTGAAATTCTGATTCACAGGTTCCAGATTCGCCATTTCCTTTACTCCACTCTTTTGTGTTTTGTTTTTTCAATTGTGCTTGTTTAATGCTGAGACTGATTAATTATTTGTTTTTTCAATTGCGTTTTTTTTTTCATTGCAGGCATGGTATGTGGGAAACTAGAACAAGTTAAAATCTCTAAAATCAGTTAATTGTGTGCCCATAACATGTTTCAGGATTCATTAGCATCTGAACTCTTGACATTTATCATTGGTAGTAAACATATATGGCTATCTTGAATCATATTTTATCGTGCTTATCATGTACGATTGTACCCTTGGTTGTATCTTTTCCTTAGATGTGTATCATATGTTTCTTTCTTATCCACTTTTTCTTTCTGGTTCAGATATTAAGAACCTGGCTGCTTGTGACGAAGGTGCACTTTTATTGTGAACGTTGTTCGACCAAGTTAATCAGAACGATTCGGTAGGTTCTTTTGAGATTAGCACCTTAGCTTCTGGATTCTTTCAAACTTAAATGTTTTGATGCACCCAAATCGTTTAATAACATGGCATTTTTTAAAAGCGATATTGTCTAAAAGAAAGCCTGATTCTAAATCATATATGCATAATTTTTTTGGGAAATGCCATAAGTCAAATACTACCTGCACTACTCACTAATCTTATTGGTAAAAAAATGTTGTTGACCATCTCTTCCAGGATGTGGTAACACGTGCTTCATCAATACCCATTGCAACAACTTATAATACAACACCCCCTTCTGAATCTATGGAACAACCATCAGTTTCATCTTCTCGATCAGCTAAAAGAGAACTTTCCACACATCATTTTTATTGTTTTATGTTTTATGTATAAACGTTACATAAAATACTTAACCATAATATGATACCTATAACTATTTACCGTTAGAAAATCTGTTGCTACGCACGGGTACTCGTCTAGTTTTTTTTTAAAAGAAAGAAAAAGTCAATTATGTACTTATGTTAACTTACAAGTAGGGGTGATCATTTCCGACCGAAAACCGAATTCCGACCGAATCCCGACACCGACCGACAAGCCCGACACCGAACCGATCATAATCGGGTCGGGACTCGGTTTGGATTTTCAGCTTATTCGGTAATCGGGTCGGGACGGGTCGGGACGGGACGGGCCAAAACCGAAGAAATAACAAACGATACCGACATCCCGACCGAATCCCGATCCCGACCAAACCGATACCGACATCCCGACTGGTAATCGGTTCGGGACTCGGTTTGGATTTTCAGCTTATTCGGTAATCGGGCTTGTCGGGTCGGGTCGGGTCGGGGTCGGGACCGGCCCGATGCTCACCCCTACTTACAAGTGTGTACACAAAACACAATCTTTTGAATGGTCTATCTTCTTCTTCAACACCAAATGCGCTCAGAATGAGCCATACCACCTTCTTCCTCACTCCCTTCACCATTTCTCCCAACTTCCCACCAAAACTCATAAACACCCATTACAAAGCTCCCAAAAACCCAAGAAAACCATACAAAATAAGTTGCTCTAATGTCAACGACTCTCAAAACCAACAACAACAACTAAACTTATCAGTTCTTCGTTTCACTTTAGGCATACCTGGACTAGATGAATCTTACTTACCCAGATGGATTGGTTACACTTTTGGTTCCTTACTTGTTTTGAACCACTTTGTGGCCTCAAATGGAGCTACAGTGACTTCTGCACAGCTTGTGAGTAGCTTTTTAAGTTCGTTGAGGCATTTCGTCAAACAGTTTGTGTGCATTGTAAAATAGTGGTTTGGAAAGATGATGCTTTTGTTGGTTTTGTTTGTTTTTGTGATGGGTTTTCAGAGAACTGAAGTTCTTGGTTTTTGTTTGGCGGGGTTTTCGGTTGTGCTTCCGTACATTGGACAGTTTCTCAAGGTAAAAAAGACATACATTTTGTGTTTCATGATTGCGATATATAGTGATAATAATTTAGACACTAGCTTTTTTCGATAATGTTACTAAAAGTCTAAAACCATATGGCTAAGGTTACAAGCTTATCCAAATGCAGGGTGCTAGTCAGGTGCGTGAGGCAAGTATACCTGAAGGTTCTGAGCAAATATTTGCCATGTCACCAAATATATCAGATGCTCTTAAAGAGGATTTAGCATGGGGGTCGTACACTTTATTGCGTAACACAAACAGCATCTCTGTGGTATGCGTGATCTTTGTGTTTCACTTGTTTGGTATGGTTGTTATTTCTTGACATGCTAATTGTTGATATAGCTTATATCTGTCGATGACGTGTTGTGTGTACGTGGCTATTGGAACACACCCAAAAACATGGATTTATCAAAAGATAAGGCAGTTGAATGGTTTAAGGAACAAATGCAACGGATTGGCCTATTCGATTTGACAGACACCCTTTATTTTCCTCAGAGATCAGGTGAATATCATTTCGTAACCTTCAAAGAAAAGAAAATACTTTATTTCATTATTCAATTTAGACGTTGATGTTACAGCGGAAGCTACTTGAAATCTAAACTTTAACATAAACCATACAATTGTCAATAACTCATATCTCGTCATTGTGGTTCTGCGTTGGCTTACTCTGCCTTTCTCCTTGAACATATCTATTCTGTCATAACCCGAGATATATGCATAAATGCGTAAGTCACAACACTTAGCGAGCTCATGCATTTGTACGTTATATACCATATATGACGATGCTGTGAATAATCTAACATACTTGAAAGAAAATGATACTCATGAAATGTATCGGTAATGTCTTAACGAGCCATGAACATAAATGGATCCAAATCTTATAGAAAGGGCCCCCATAAACTGAGCATTGAGTAGCCCTTTTGCTAACCCGTGCTAACTCTGAATGGATCTGTAAACTGCATCCAATGCTCGTTATAAAATTAACAACACATACATGAAATTGTATGCATATAGAAATGGCCCCCATATGACCATAAACATATGCATATAACATTTGTGAACTCATATGTACTTGACTGTAGATGAATGCATATGATTATCTTAACATGTCAAACATGATGCTAGCATGTATCCCAGACTCTCAGTTTTAGAGATCAACACGAGAACTCACGTCGAGTATATTGGCTACTTTCATGAATCTACTTACATTCTGATGTGCCCAACAGGCCAACATGAATAACCGTTTTCTCATTAGATTTGTACAAGTTTGATAACAAGGAAGTGAGCCTGAGAACTTCCGTATATATTCATATCATCTCTTATTTATCACGTAATTCTAGTTTTAGATTTGCCACATATGTATCAATGTATTATAGCTAAGCTAAGTGTACAACAGTTATTGTAAGTGTCACGACATTAGAAGGTATTTGGTAATTAAGATCATCACCATGCAAAACATCAACACGTGTTCATACAAAGTGTGACACACTGATTCAACTAATTAAAACTATATTCATATAAACATTTGCAAGTGCCTTGTTATATTCATATAAACATTTGCTTGTTCCTTGTGGATTAACAACTGTATATCTATACTATTATATAATGTATTTAGGACTATTCTATAATTAGAAAGGCTTAAAAATTCAAACTTTTGCTTACTAATTATGGAAACAACCATTCATAACAATCACCCCCAACAATTTATAACCACTTCAACAACCACCCTCAACAATTTATAACCACCTCAACAACCACTCCCAACAATTTATAACCACCTCAACAACCACCCCAACAACCACTTTCCACCACCCCACCTCCCTCCTCTTCACCCCAAACAATCCGCCCCGCATCGCGCGGGCACCTTTCTAGTACTACATAATTTCTTATGGTGACAGTCATAAATAATCAAGTGTACCCCACAAAGAAAATAATAAAACGACACAATTTTAAGGAGTCAAGAACTGGACGTTACTGAAAATGTATGATTAGTTATGAAATCGTTGTTGATTGTATCTGCAAGAGCTGATATCTACCTGTTGCAAACCTGGATTAGTGGTACAATGCTCGATAAAAGAAATTCGACTGTCCTTTTTAATAATTTTAACTTGCAATTACCAGCTATTGTGCAATGACTTTAGGAATATATATATATATATATATATATATATATATATATATTTTTTTTATTTGTAGTAATGATATTTCTGGAGTCTGGTATTCTATGTTATTGAAAATATCTGTTACTCTTTATCTGCTGAGAAAAATAATCGAGTTTGGTTAACTGTTCAGATTCTGAGATCTGGGAGATGCTACCTGAGGGCACACGTTCCCTCCTGGTTTTGCCTATCCGTGAAAGTGCCGATGAAGATGGGAGCTCCGAGAACAAGATTGCGGGTTATGTCCTGTTGGCATCAAGCATCAGTTATGCATATAGCAGTAAAGACAGAGCCTGGATAGCAGCCATTGCTAAAAAGTTTTGAGGTAAAAGCCATTGCATCAAGTTTTTGGGGGTTAAAGGGGACAGGACCATAAAAACTTATGCCATGTAACATGAGTCACTTGGAAATACCAAGTTACTAAAGACAGAATCAAACCAACATATCAGAATATGGAAGTCATAAACAACCGTTATCATATTTCTGTTACCACATATCACAACCAGCACAGAATCTGTAACCTTAAAATAAGCCAAACATAAAAAATCCACTTGCAATCTCATTACAGAAATAGCTTGAATCCTTGAGACCAAGAAACTTAGTGTTGTGTTGAAACTGGTATTTACCAATTTTTCTAGTAAATTTAGATGTAACTATGACTGCATATACATACTTTGACCCGGTGACACAAAATACTAAAAAAAAAAAAAGAAAACCGTCAAGCTGGTACATCACATTCTTCCGGTTTCTTCTGACCCAAGATATCAACTTTAATCATTAGGAGCAGAATATTGAGCCAAAACCTTGATTGAATTTGTCAAGTAGTAATTTCGTTAGCTAATATTGAGCAATAATACTCAGCTCCATAGACTGCGTTAAGAATTGGCGATCATGTACAAAATACAATTTTTAAGCTCCATGTCAGCTGCATCCAATTAAAACAACTACTCCATAAGCCACATTAATGCTGTATACACATCCAAAGTAGGATATACACAACGTTATCCACATCACCATTACACTCACAAGGACTTGTATAACTGTTTTCTTCTCAAAATAGTGTTATTGGGTCTCTTTAGAACATAGCTTATAAGCCCAGTCTGCACAGCTCCAAGTAACCTATACGGCTATACTAAAGTTTTTGTATTCAAATACACGGTATTCTACAATCTCCCGAAAAATCAGTTGATTTCATTGGTTAGATTGTTAATGTGTTCACAATATGGTTTACCCTTTTCAGCTTTTGAACTTCATTAAAAAATTTGATCATATTTTATCTCTCGAGTGCATTTTACAAAACCATTGGTGCAATACAATAATATTTGCAGGTCTCTTCCATGGTGGGCGAGGTTGTTGATGATGTATAGAGAACCTTACGACTCAAACCCTTGTGGACCCACTGTTGTCATCAGTTTTACTTGCTTGAAAGGTATTGTTGCATATATCTATGTCATACTTACATAAAATGCTATAGGATTCAGCTGTTAGTATAGTCTGCTCCTAAAGATCGTCTAAACCCGCTCTACTGTGATTTTATATTTGTGGCTGCTATGTTATGTACATATATGACTCTCAAGATGATAAAAGCTGGTTTCAACTCACCAAAAGATTGTTTGGTCTCATGCCAACTCATTAGTTTGGCTACAACTAATGAGTGGATTATGTTCTGACTACAACTACTAGTTTGGCTGTCAAAGAGCGGGTTGATATCCAGAAACTTAACACAGAACACTTGAAGAGTGTGGATCTGTTTATGTTTGATTCTTAGGTTAGTCTTGGTCTTTTGTATCTAGGGGTCTCGCCCCAATTTACCCAAAATATAATCGACAGAAGGAATAGTACGTCAAAACTTTTTAGCAATGGCTGCTTCCACGCTCTGTCTTTACTGCTATACGCATAACTAATGCTTGATGCCAACAAGACAAAAGCCGTAAAACTTGTCTATTGAGTATTTCCTTATTACTGTATTATTTAGTTTACTTTTCTAGTAATTTCCTTTTATTGTATTATCTTGGTAAACAAGATATAGTATTATGGCAAGTCTAGGATTTACTTAGTATTTAAGGATCATTAGGGCTGTAAAACGATTATGCAGAATATTTATTAATGGTTTAGTAATTTCCTAGACTTGCCATAATACTATATCTTGTTTACCAAGATAATACAATAAAAGGAAATTACTAGAAAAGTAAACTAAATAATAATAAGGAAATACTCAATAGACAAGTTTTACGGCTTTTGTCTTGTTGGCGTCAAGCATTAGTTATGCATATAGCAGTAAAGACAGAGCGTGGAAGCAGCCATTGCTAAAAAGTTTTGAGGTACTATTCCTTCTGTCGATTATATTTTGGGTAAATTGGGGCGAGACCCCTAGATACAAAAGACCAAGACCAACCTAAGAATCAAACATAAACAGATCCACACTCTTCAAGTGTTCTGTGTTAAGTTTCTGGATATCAACCCGCTCTTTGACAGCCAAAAACTAGTAGTTGTAGTCAGAACATAATCCACTCATTAGTTGTAGCCAAACTAATGAGTTGGCATGAGACCAAACAATCTTTTGGCGAGTTGAAACCAGCTTTTATCATCTTCATAGTCATATATGTACATAACATAGCAGCCACAAATATACTATGACAGTAGAGCTGGTTTAGACGATCTTTAGGAGCAGACTACATTAACAGCTGAAATTAGCTTAGACCTTGATTGAATTTTTCAAGCAGTAATTCTGTAACCTAATATCAGAGATAATAACATAGCTCCGTAGAGGCATAGACTGCGTTAAGAATTGACAACCATGTACGGAATCTGACTATAAGCTTCATATCAGCTGCACCCACTTGAAAGTATCACTACATAAGCCACAACTATATATACATCCAAGGTAGCATATACACTCACAATGACTGGTACCCAACTGTTTTCCTCTCAAATTAGTGTGTGCCTCATTAAAACATAGCTTAGAAGCCCAGTCTGCACATCACACATGAACCTAAACTGAAGTTTTTGTATCCAAATACACAGTATTCTACTCCTGAAAAATCAGTTGATTTCATTGATTAGATCGTTGTGTTCATAATATGGTTTACCTTTTTCAGTATTTAAAGTTTATATATATTTTTTACCGTGCTACATGTCTTGAGCGCATTTATAAAACCATTGGTGCAATATAATAACTATAGAGAACCTTACGACTATTTGCAGATCTCTTCATGGTGGGTGAGGTGGTTGGTGATTTATAGAGAACCTTACGACTCAAAATCTTGCGGACCACCATTGGTATGATCAGTTTACTTGCTTGTAAGGTATTGTTGCAGAAATGTCACTCTCACTTAAAAAATGTTATAGTTACTATCATGTATTCGTGTTGATAAGATACATTTGTACATATTACATATCATTTAAAAACCAAATCATGATTCAGTAGTTTCCTCGATTTCCGAAGGTTGAGACTTGAGAAGAGAAGTTGTTGACACTTGTACTTGTGTTTGGATGCCCATTTTGAAAGTGTTTGCATATGTTGAATGATCATAATTAAAAAAACATCTATGTTATTTGCTATGCCATGTCTGTCTGCGTATAAATACATATACCTATACAATGTATGTGTTTGTGTGTCACACATTCATACAAAAGGACTACTAAATCACAAAGATTTGTTGCCATTTAATTCAAAGCTGACTCCTTCAAGTTCAAACAATGGTCCAAGCAGACTGGCTAATTTTTCCATCCAGACTGGATACAGGTCTAAAATGGGCCCAATTAGAAATATTATTTGGAAGACCTTTCTCCATTATTTTTCTTTACAGGTGACAATGCTATAGATTGCATCATAAACACTGGACATGATATTTTTTGGCCTTTTCCATCATCTTTAAATTACTATAACAACAAATCATTCTCCCTATTAAATTATCTATGGTTGGGACTACTAATAGAGTTCAGCTCGCGATACGCAAAAATATATCACAAAGTAGAGTCGCAAAAATTAATATTGTGAGAAACATTTACAGATTTGTCACAGCTTCATTCCTATTGGTGAAAATGTATGCAAACATCGAGTTTAAAAGAGTTTAAAAGTATATGCAGTTTTTGGTAACTTATGTGCACTGCCATATTGGTTTTGTAAGATAGGGCTTTTTTTGTTGTCTTTTGGTAGTATGTGATATAGGGACAAAATTAAGGACAATGGAATGGTTATATGTCTTTGGGGTTTGTGTTTCTTTGTTGAAAATCATGGAATCATTGGTTAGTAAATTATATATACAGGCTGTTTTGGTTGGGTGTGGGATTTTGGAAACATGGCACATGGCTATTGCTTTAGTTTTGGAATCTTTTGCAGTCATGTGCTTTTGGTTTTAGACAAGGCATCTGTTGAAGCAATTGTGAATGTGCATTCTGTAAGTGTAATAAGAGAGTCTAGCCCCATGACTGTCGTTTCTAATTTTACATCAACGGCAACTCAGCTTTCTCTCTACAATTAACTTAGTATAATAAGACAACTGCAGTAACACAAAAAATATACTCCACTTAAACACAAATATACCAAAGAAAAAAAAAAAAACCATTTTATAAAAACACTCACATACACAACAAGTCACACATCTCGGTCGGGCAGAGGACCGAGTCTTGCTTTTTTTCCATGCAAGACGCGTCTTGATGAGGAAAGTGTAGTACGGGTGACCAAGGGTGACCGCGGTTATGGTGAGGGAGGACTCATGGTCTAACAAATTTAAGAATGGAAAGAGATGGAACTTATAAAAAAACAAATGATCCTTGTACTTCGGCAAATTTTTAGGCGGAGAGCTATGTAACTATGTTTTAGATGTGGAGCCAAGATTTTATTTTTATTTTTATTTATTTATTTATTTTTTAATACTTTCATGTTAAATGGGGCTATGTTCTTCAATGTCTATTTATATATATACTAAAAACCGTGTTGGTTACTGTAGCTACAATACACACGCAAGTTTCATGTTTGCCCCATTTTAGTCCCTGAGGTTAGTGATCAATTGTGAAGTTAGTCCTTAACGGCCGTTATCTAACAAGCGTAGGGACTAACTGTGCAACAGGACGCCACGTTAAGGGGCTAAAATTGAAAATTCACTTGCTACAGTGTGAAACAGTGCAGTACAGTGCTGCTACAGTGCAACACAGTGCCAAATAGTACCGTGCACTGTTACTAACAAATTTATGATTTCAGTCCCTCAGTTAGCTGTAAATTCCATGGTTAGTCCCCCGTTAGCGATCTTTTGCAAATTTAGTCCTTACTAACAAAAAAAAATCGATCGTTTTATTTCGAGTTTATATTAAACACAACAATCCCGCAGCAACGCGCGGGTACCCCAGCTCGTTCCAAATAAAGATGGTATCATTTGTGTTCTAGACTGCATAATAAAAAATATTCAAAAACTTACCATTTTCAAATGCTAATCTTATCTTTAAAAATGGCTTAGGTTATAATAACCCCATGTATGGTTAGATTAACCCTCTCTACATATAGAGGTACTTTCTTTTGCTTATTTTATTTGTGGTGTGTCTCACCTTTGGTCCCTCTAAAACTTATAAAACAAAAATTTTATTCATTTTATTTATTTCATTCTCTCACCAAACACCCACACACCACTATCCTTTCTCTCACTAAACCTTTCACCGGATCTTCATATTTTTCCGGCACACTAGCAGATTCCGGCCGTCGAAATATTTTCCGGTGACTCCTTTTTCTTTGCTGAATCAATAAATCGGCCCACCCTCGTCTTATCTGGAGCTTTTGAGCTCGCGTGAACCACCACAACCCCCTCACGCGCCACCCCACTTTCTGCCGCCACCACCGAAGACCACCACCACCACCATTTTTAACAAACCCTAATTTTTATTTTCTATTAAGACCGGAAATAAATTAATAAAACTTTATAAAACCTTTTGTTTTTAAATAAAACTGTGTGGATCTAAATGATTTGGACATGACTCGCTTGGACTCGGTCCGAGTTGGGTGACTCACCGAGTCAACTCGTGTTGACTCGGGGTGAGTCGTGAATGTTTTGATGTTTTGAGCTTGGTTTGGTTATGATTTCATTTGTTTGAGGCTCGGTTAGGATTTCTGGGTTGGATTTGGAGTCGCGTCTGGATTTGTTTCGGCGAGGAGTAGATTAGGTTAAGGACAAAACTTGGACAAAAAAAAAAAAAAAAAAAAAAAAAAAAAAAAAAAAAAAACTAGAAGAAAAAAAAGTACAAAAGGTGTAAAAAAAAAAGTACCTCCCACTAGGGAGGGTTTGGCAGTATAGGGTCATAGACCCCGTTCCTATAACATAACCCTTAAAAATATTGGTTCATCATTTAAGATGATTTCGTACATCACATGTAAAATAGTAAAGGAAAATGATTTGGAGACCTAAGTTATATGCCTAAATTCATGCCTAACATATGTGGCATGATCTTGATGGTTTGTAGAAAAGTGGGTCGCCTGGCTGCAACCATCAGGATGATGCCACGTAGGCTTAGGCATGAATTTAGGCACATATTTTAGGCCTCTCAATAGTAAATTTATTTCCTGACATGGGTTTTTAATAAAGCTTCACCCGTACAAAATAATTCGTTCTAAGAAATCGTCATTGTCTTTATCAGATACAAACTTTTAAAAAGTTATTTGGGTATGTTTGGCAAAAATAGGTTAGGCCGTGACTTATATTATAAGCAGAAATTAAAATTTGCATTTTTATAAACTTTTTGACAAATGGGTTGGGGCTGGAGTTTATTATTGCAAAATTACTAAAAATGACATAACTAAATGAGTTTGTGTATATTTTAGATATTTTTGTGGGTAAATAAATAATTTATTCTTCAAAAGCCCCGGACTAAAGTTTTTAGCCGACTTATTTTATAAGCCCATAAGCCCCATGACAAACGAGACTTATTTTATTAGCCGACTTATTTTAAAAGCTCAAGCCCTTATAAATCATTTATAAGCCCCTTATAAGCCGTTGCCAAACACAGCCTTTACATGAGTTTTAATTGTTACTACATTGTTAACTAGTCAATTTAAAAAAAAAAAAAAAAAGAAAAAAAATGTTCATTAGAGCATTTTCAATCATAACTCAGGTTAAAACTTAACAAAGCGCCACATCAGCTTTAACACTTTCACCTTAACTTACAAAAAAACACCTCCAATCATAACTCAGCTTTAACTCAACTTTTCAAATATTTTCAAATTCAAACCTAAACTAAAACTAACACTTCATTTATTAAAAACCATAACATTCATTCTTAAACGAGATTACGATACGCACTAAAAAAAGTTACAATGAAAAAAAAACAGTACGAAATTATAAAACAAAAATAAACCACAACATAACACACTTATTCATTCTTGACGAGGAGGTAGCCCATATTTCTTGATGATTCGGTCATTTTCCATATTGACTAACGCCACATAATGTGAATCTTTGTCTTTCGTATCGAGCAACAAAAATTCAAACTCCTTTAACCTCATTTGGGTGGCTTGGTTTTCTGCGGTCGCTTGATACGCTCTGGCCAAATCTTCACATTTTGCCCGAAACTCTTAGTGCATAGTCTCCCCGAATTGAGCCGATGAAACAGACCCTCCGGTACTCGTGCCCCCGGTGCTTGTCGTTGTCTCGGATTTTTGTTTCTTCGAAGCCCGCTTTTTTCCTATCGGACATGCTTCTGCATCATGTCCAAACAACGCCTCGTTTGTTTGGCTTGTGACATCACCGGTTAAATCAATCGGATCCAGCGTGTCTCATTTTTTATGAGCACGCAAAACACTCCAAGCCGCCTCATTATTAAACGGGGTCGATTTGTGCTCTGCACGATAATATTCTTTCGCCCGTGTGAGGATATCCATATCATTTTTCTCACTTTTGTGATCGCGTTGAGCACGTTTGAAACACGTGTTGAACATTGTGCAATCACGGTTCAACGTTCGCCACTTCCCTTGTATCATATCTTTGCCGCGTTTCTGAAAATTGGTTTTATTGAACTCATTTTGAACCCGTTGCCAAAATGTATCTTTCGATTGGGAAAGACCGACTTGTGAATCCTCGCTAGCGGCGACCCAACACTTTGCAAGTAATTTTTCTTCAATTGATTGCCAACGTGTATTGAAGCCTTCTTCGTTTCCTTCATCATCGTCGACTGGTTCGGGTTCTTTGTTTTTTTTGGACTTTAGTTTACCACGAGATTTGAATTTCTTTGGTGGAGAGGTAGGTGTTTCGGGAACTTCGTTTGTTTCCGTTTGGGAATGTTGGGATTGTTGAGTGAATTGGAGATTTTGAAAATCGGTATTTAGGGAGTTTCGTTGTTGGCTTTCTTGCCAAAACCTTAACGCTTGATATTGTTGGAAAACTTCTTCACTCGAGAAACCGAATTGGTTTGGGTTATCCCAATTCGGATTTGACGATGAACCCGCGTAGGGTTCCCCCACCCACGAAAGAGGTTCGTTAACGAGTCGTTGTCGTTGTTGTTGTCTTGTGACATTTTTTTTTTTTTTTGGCTATTAGAAGTGTAGTAGAGAATAAAATGAGTTGTGAAAGTGTGAAGAAAAGAAGTATGTTGAATGGGTATTTATATTAGTTGGAAAAAGGTTTTGATTTTTTTAAAAAACAAACTAACCGTTATTTAACGTTGGGGGGTGGAAAAGATAAATTTTTTTGAATTACAACGGCTACTAAAGTTAACGTTAGGGGGTTGAATGCAATTTTTTTTTTTTACACTTGGTGCATGTTAACGTGGAGTTAAGCAATTCACGCCCAAAGTTAACGCCAACTTAACGCAGGACCATGCAACGTTAACGCGAGTCAAAAGCCATTTAACGCGAGGTATACGTGATGAATTACGTCACCCTAAATTTCTTTTATCATGTGATAAAATATACAGTATACACTTTCCAATAAAAAAACAAAATAGCAAATAAAAGAAAAACACTTGTTGTGACTATAAATAAGTGGCATTATCTATTTTTCAGTTGTCACAAAACACATAACATGATTTTTCTGTCATTTCCAGTATCTGACAATTGCGAAAGATGTGGTCGAGAAACTATATTAGACATGTGCTTCGTTTTAAAACGATAACCTTATTGCTCAGTTCATTAAACAAATCCTTTTTAAAATAGACATATATATAATCAAATTAATGTTATTACTGTAACATTTATAAATGTTCATGTAATGGGCGAGAAAAAACCTATAACCCGCGGGTACCCGCCATAAATAGGTAGGTAAACACGTCCATTTTCACCCACGGGTGGGTCATGGGTGAAAATCTATACCCATCAGTGTGTGGGGGTGGGTGATGGGTGAGGCATATCCATCGCGGGTAAACTCATGAGTCATGACACCCATTTAAAATACCCATGCATAAACCTGTCAAAATATTCGTGGGTGTACCCAGAAACTCATATTAAAATTTATTATAATAATTAAAATACTTATGATGTTGCGGGTATACATTTAATAGTTTTCACAAAGTCTAAAGAAAACACATTAACATAAAAGTTTGTTTGAGTTTTAAGACTAAAAAGTGAACATGAAAGATCAAATAATCAAAGTTGTATTTTGCAAATTGATTGGTATCTATTACGCAATTTCGTCATTAGTTTTTATATCATCGTTTTGTAATTTTTTTGCATAACACTAACTCATGGGTTTACCCATGAGCAACAAATACCCGCGGGCAAGAGCATAGGTAGAAAATTGTACCTATTAGTGGGTGACGGGTGAAAAAAAACTACATAAACTAGTGACGGGTTAGAAATACCCGTGCCTATTACCCACAGGTGCCATCCCTATGTATCTCATACCCATAATAAATTCAGAACCAAGACGTGCTAAAACATTTTGTTCGATTTGATAAAATACTTGCAGAACCAAACATCAATGCGACAAATTAAATAACTTAAAATATGATTAAATCTTTTTGTTTCTCTTTTCAAAAAAATAAATAAATAAATAAATAAATAAAATGATGTATGGTATTTCATCACAGCTTAAAATAACTAATGCACTTTGTCTTAAAATAGAAAGTACAATTGGCTTACACCATATATAGTTGTATTTTACATTTTTAGTTTTTTTCATTTTTCATTGTTCATAAAGGCATTTATTAGGGTATTTGGGGTAGTGAGATCTATATTCTTTTTTTAGAAAAGAAAAGAAAAAAAAAATCATATTAACTCTAGATCTTTTAGCAAGGTAAGGATATAATAAAATAATAGTTGGGTAGAAAGAAGGTTCGTTCGAGGGCAGGTGAAATTGAAACATCTAATTGGTTTGACTTGTACACAAATAAATTCTACGAGTTTAATTGTTTGTTGGGTCCGACGTTCAGCAGTCGGTTTTCTAACTCATACGACCTCTCACCAATTTTGACTTAACCAAAGAAATTACTTTTCAAAAGGCTTCTCATATGTTTAGATTGGTCGTGACCATGTCTATCTCTTTTGATGCCGGCTATAATTTAGTTTTTCTTGTGATTAAAAATATGACCTATTTCACCAAAACTTATTTGCGATTAAAATACGACCTCTCACCGATGTTTTGAAAACCGGGTTCGAAATCGACTCGGTCGAGTCACCGGGCACCGGGTCAACCGGTTTGACCGCCAGGTCAACCCGGGTTTTTATTAAAAAATTTTGTAAAAACGAAACCCGATCGGGTTTTGAAAACTGAGTTGACCCAGGTCACTCAAAACCTGACAATTCTAACCGATTAACCAGGTTTTAGAAACCCGGGTTTTTTTTACCCGTTTTTTTGCCAGAACCGGTCGGGTCGATTCGGGTTTCAAAACACTGAAACTAATCATGTTTACGTAAACAAGTGATATCATTCATCATACTTCAATGGTACTGTTAAATTACTCACTTTATCTTAAAATAATTGTCATATTTTTACTTTTTGAAACTTTAACTTCAAGTATTTTTTATGTTATATATAATACTTAATAAAAGTTACATTAATGAAAATATATTTAAAACTCAATTCATTCGTATATTTTGAAAAGTATTATATACTACAAAAGAAAATAATTAAGATAAAAAAAATACTTTAAAAAATCAAAACATGACAATTATTTTTGGGCGAATGGAGTTATTTTAAATTTTTAATTTTAACACAAGTTACACAAAACAGAAAATAATAAATAGATAATTTTAGTATATAGTTTTTTTCTGAAAGAATACTTTTATTCTTTTAATTTGTGTTTTGGCCTTTGTTCATATAAATTATAAAATCTACTATTCTAAGGCTAGTGACAGTAAAGGGCTTCGATCGACTTACTCGATTGATTTCAGTCGATCGAGCTTATTGTGGCTATTCGGTCGAGTGATGAAAAAAGAGGAAATAGGTCGCATGCTTGATCGAGTTAAGTTTTCATTTGCTTTGCATTTTTGATCCATGTGACCATTGTGGAAGTGGACGTTAGAGAAAAAAAAAAAAAAAAAAAAAAAAAAAAAAAAAAAAAAAAAAACTTTTAAATTACCTTATAAATACACAACATAAACACACTTCAATTCACAAATCTCATTTCAAACATTCTCTATATTTAATCATACCATGAATTCTTTCGAGATATTTTTTGCCGATTCGTCTTCGGATGATGAAAATGAAGCTAGTACCGAGTTTTTGATATTTACGGAAGATTGCTGGGAGGCTTATCAAGCGCCACAACCTAAAGAAACACGAAACCAAATTAGTAGGGATCGTTTGGGTGCTCATAACCGTTTAGTGAGTGTTTACTTCTGCGCTCAACCAAGATACGGCGATGAACAATTCCATGATCGTTTCCGAATGAGCCGAAGACTATTCACACGAATTGTTCGAGAGATAACCGATCATTCACCTTATTTCCAACAAACTCCTAATTGTGCGGGCATACTTGGTATTTATCTAATGATGAAGTGTAATTCGTCAATTCGTCAATTGGCATACGAAGTCAATCCTGATATGCCAGATGAATATGTGCAAATGGGTGTGTCAACAATTCGTGAGTGTCTCCATAATTTTTGTGAGGCCATCATAGAGTTATATGGTCCAGAGTATTTGCGAATGCCGATGGTTACTGACATTGACAGACTCTATGAGCATCACTATCGAGTTCATGAGTTTCCTGGGCTGATAGGAAGCATTGATTGTACAAATTGGCCATGGGAGAATTGCCCACATGGTTTAAAAGGTCAATTTTGTAGGGGTGATCACGGGAAACCTCCTTTCATTTTATTGGAAGCGATCACCTCCCAAGATTTATGGATTTGGCATGCGTTTTTTGGTGGTGTCGGGATGAATAATGACATAAATATTTTACGTGCATCACCTCTTTTCAATGATCTCAAAACGGGAAGCGCACCGAATGTGGAATTCTTTGCTAACGACGTGCCTTATAAACGGGTATATTATCTTGCTGATGGGATATATCCGAAATACTCTGTTATTGTGAAGTCCATTAAAAATCCAGGGACGCATGATCACAAGCGTCAATTGTATAAGAGGATGCACGAAGCAGCAAAAAAAGATGTGGAACGTGCTTTTGGTGTAATAAAGAGGAATTTCCTAATGATTAAACATCCGGCTAAAGGATTTGACAAAGAGCGTCTTGGACATATAATGTACACATGCATCATATTACATAATATGATAATTCAAGACGAAGGGCGTGCGATATCTCCCTATTTTTTTCCAGCGAAGCAGCACCGCTCTTATGATCCCTTAAGAACGCATGAGGAATCATTGGAATTTAGTAGGGAGATATGCAACAAAACAACTCATCTTAACCTCAAAGCCGATTTGGTGGAAGACATTTGGCAACATCATAATTCAAAATAGTTTGGTCGTTTATTATTGTAATGTTTTTAATGTTATTTAAATTCTATTGTAATGTTTTTATTTATTTGAATTATTATGTAACGTTTTAATTATTAATGAAATTAGAGTTTGTGTTAAAAATGTTTTAAAAAAATGAACTTGGTCGCCCTTACTAGGGCACCCAATCGCCTGCAAGTCGCTGAAGAAAGAAAACTGACGTGCCAAGAAAAAAGAGGGGGATTGAATCCCCTTACTGTGGTCAGCCTAATGCATTTAATTGAAAATTTTAGAACATATACACTACAATGGCAGTCCAAGCAGGGAAAATGTATTTAGTCAACATTGCATAAGCATCTAGATAAAATATTTGATTAACCGGAAATGCATTCTTTAATCTGCTTTTCTAATAAAAAACTACATATACTTATTAACTAAAGCCTGAAATATTATTTAAGTGGTTTGGATTTTCAAGGTATAAGTTGATTAAATTTTGGATTTGTTTTCGTGGGTGGTCGCTAAGTTTAAAGTGTCGGTACATTCATCACCTTGTTTTTTTCACAAAAATATATAAAAAGGTCGGTTCTTTTGTTAACCACTTATTGACTTAAATTAAATATTCCATTACACAATACTGTCGGTGACACATTTCTATTACATAAAATTATAAATTTAATGACCTACCGTCTCATTAAAAGCCACCCAACCAATTGTATTTGTAGCACATAGTTTTATATTTTTGTAGAAATTTGATTATAATCATAAATTAAATAAGATTAGTACAAAACTAAAACCATTACAAAGTCAAGATATATATATATATATATATATATATATATATATATATATATATATATATATATATATATATATATATATATATATATATTTTAAACTAAGCCGAAGCTAATATAATTAGTTTAATACGTTAATCATAATTTGTAGCCACGCCATTCATAGTTCTATAGATGCTCAAGAAAGGTGTCTATTTTCAACGTGACGAATTTTTGAATCATATCATAAAAAACATGAAAATTGATTCCAAAATTCAATCACTTTTCCTATGAAAATAAGCAAGGTCTCTTTCACTAAACCAATAAATTAAATCGAAAGTGATAAGTTTTAATGTTATAATAATAATCCAAAATTGATATATACGACGATAAATTCAAGTGTTTCGATATGTCCTTGATCATCTTTATGCGCTAAAGTTCGCAAATGTTTAACGTCACATAACATATGATCGATAATAGCAGGTACTAAACTACTAATCTAGGTCACATTTCAACCAACTAGACTAGTTCAGTTGGCCACCAAGATTCCTTAAGGGCTTGGGGAGGAGAGGTTTTTTTAGGGGAGGTCTCAAGTTCGAGTCTCACACGAGACTTTTACCTCTTCAGGCGGAATCGGAGAAAGTACAGACGGAGTTCAAGGTCAGCATACTGCCTAATTGGATGTCACTGCTACCTGAACAATTAACACCCAACACGCCGTTCTAAGAAAAAAAATCTTAGTCACATTTGAATGCCACATATTTGTTTGATAACCATGTTCATCCACTAGTAAATTTTATAAGAAAAACATTTTAGTATAATCTTTCGATCTCGATCTGATCTTACGATTCTATCTTGCAAAAACAAAAATAATCCATAGTAAGATATCGATGTTAACGGTTTTGAGTTAATGAGTTGTAGTTTGAAAAATGTTAAAAAAAAAAACGTAACGTAAAAAAATAGTAGTGGAGCAAAAAAGTTAAAAAATGGGGTCGAGTAGGGTAAAGTAGGAGAAACTTGGAGTGGATAAAAGGCAATAATTAGGAGAAAGAGTAGGACAGGAATTGTTAACTAACACACACCCTCTTTTTAACCAATTGACACCTACGCACCAACTTTTTATTATTTTACTTTTCAAACTCATAAAACATCATTCGCCTCTCTAAAACAAACGTTGCTATTATTAACTAACTACCCTACACCTAGCTAATCACGTAGCTTGTCCCATTTTATCGTACTTTCATACCAAGCTTTGCAAAAGAATATTAAAAGCTAAATCAATACTGTTATTATTTTCCCTTTAATAAACCATATGATTTATATAACCAATTGGGCTTAGCTCAGTTGGCCATCTGAGATCTTTTAAAAAGTTTTGAAGGAGGTTATTTTCATAATGTCTCAAGTTCGAGCCACATTGGATTTTCCTTTTAGGTAAGAATCTTTGTCTTGCTATTAGAAAATAATGATTTATCATGTAATTCAAATGCCCAAGTTATAAAATACTGTTTTATAATTTAAATCATAAAAATGATGTTTATCTATAATTGTTCAATTATGTTTATAATATCATAAAATAATATCTTTTTGACTTGCATCATTGAATTACATGATAAATCAAGTGTTTAAGTTGCGGTTCTGCTATTGATGAGCTTAGAATTTTCTTTTGTTTGAAGGTTGGTAATGGTGAGGAAATATTGTTTTTGAAAGATGAATGGTGCGAAGTTGGTCTTCGTTTGATGGAAAAATATCCTCACTTATATGCTTTAGAAGTTGACCAAAACTGTTTTCCTAGTGCTCGATGGAGGCTGGTGGATGAAAATGGGTGCGTTTATTGGAATTTGAAGGTAAATCCTCGATGTAGGTCTCTTTTTGACGTTTTTAATTTAATCAATCTGGTCAACAATTTAACCATTCGTGAAGGTTCTTTTGAAGGATGGTTATGGCAACTAGACTCAAATAACCTATTTTCAATGAAGAAGCTCTCTAATATTATTGACCCTTGATTGTCCGTGGGTCATTGTCTTGGTCAAAAAACGCACTCGTGGAACCCTCTTGTACCAAGCAAAGTCAACATATTTGTTTGGAGAGCGCTTTTAGATAGGCTCCCATTTTTGAAAAAGATTGACACACGCAGATTCGACATTCCTACTGTTTTATGTTCTTTATGCGAAGATGTTCCCGAATCTTCAGATCATATTTTAATTGTTTGTCTTAAGGTAAATCTCATTTGGCGTAGATCTTTAAGTTGGGGGGGGGGGGGGGGGTTAAATTTCCTAATGGTGAAATGGATTTCACTAATCTAATAAACAGGTCGTTATGTCAACATATCATCTCTTCTTTATAAAGTATTTCACAGCGTTTGCTTCATTACAATGTAGGCTGTTTAGATGTAGAGAAACAAAATGGTTCACTCTAAAGCTGAGGATAAACTGGTTGAGGTTAATGAAGAAATTTTCACGCTCATTCAGTAAAGTAGTCTTTTATGGATCTCCATCTGGTTCTTTAGGGGTCAATTAAATTTGAAAGCTTGGATTGCAAATACTTCTAGTCTTCAATTTGTGCACTTTAAAATCATGACTATATAATTGTTATACACTAACAAATTTTGGGGGTATGAAACAGGGATTGATGGAGGTAGTCAAAAACATGTTGCCCCATGCAGAACACAGGCTATGTGCCAAGCACATTTATGCCAACTTTAAGAAGAAGTCGAACAACCTACATTTCAAAAGCTTGTTTTGAGGAGCTGCATCAACAACTTTGCAGAAACAGTTCTACTCAAAGATGAATTTAATTGGGAACATTGATCCAGAGGCAAAACAATGGCTTGTAGATAGGAATCCCAACAGCTGGTGTAGGGCTTTCTTCAAGATGGACAGAGGATGTGCAGCCTATGAGAATGAAATTTCAAAGTCATATCACAATGCCATAAGGAATACTAGAGGTAATCCCATAATTACAATGCTAGAAGAAATAAGAGTTTATTTGATGCAAAGGTTGTATAGCATGCATAACTTAGCCTTTAATCTAGTAGACATCATTACACCATCAGTTGGGAAAGAAATAGAGCATTTGAAAGATATTATGAGATTCTAGGCAATCTATCCCTGTGGTGATAATCAATATGAGGTTAGGAAGGGTGATAAGTCATTTGCTGTTAACATAGAGAAAAAGGAGTGTACCTGTAAATGGTGGGTTTTGAGTGGTGTTCCATGTTTTCATGTTGTAGCAGCATTTGGTTTTCTGAAAACAAATCCAGTCTTAGGGTTTAGTGCTTGGTACTCTAAAAGAATGTGACTAAATGATTACAACTATTTCATTAAGCCTGTTGGTGGCTCAGCTATGTGGCCTTGTGCTTCTGATGAGGCTCCTTTGCCACCAATCCTTAGAAAGATGCTAGAAAGGCCTAGAAAACTAAGAATCAAGCATGTCACAGAAAGGGTAAATGAAATTAGTAGAAGTGGTATAATGATGACATGTCAGAACTGTTAGGAAAAAGGACATAAAAAAAAAAAAAAAAAAAAAAAAAAAAAAAAAAAAAAAAACACTTGTAAAAAAGAAAAACAACCTAAACCAGTTAAAGAGAAGAGAAAACCAGGAAGAAAGAAGGCTGGATCTAGCTTTGTGTTCCCAGATGTTTCTCAGAAGGGTGGGTTTGATGAAGTAGATGGTGAAGAGAGTATTGCAGACCCAAAGGATGCAGATCCAGTTAGTGCAGACCCAATGGTTGCAGATCCAAGTAGTGCAGGCACTAGTGAAGCTGGTTTTATGCATGAGGTATGTACAAGTTACTTAAACAGTGGCATTAGTGAAATTGGTTTTATACTCACCCCTTATGTATTTACAGGGTGATGACATTCCAACCCAAGAAAAGGAAGAAACAATCACTGAAGATCAAGAATACCACGGTGATGACATCCCCAACCAACAAAGTACAACAAACAATAATACTGCAAATGAGATTGATGATGCAATTGCATCTGGTGTGTTTAAGACTTTCAGCATATGAGAAGAAGAGCTAAATCTGAGAGAATTGCAAGAAGAGCAAAACCATACAAGTTTTGAGCAAATGGTGCAGGTTCAACTCCTGATAAGGCATGGGATGTGGATGATGTTTTGAGAGAACCTTAGAAGTTTGAATGTGTTGGGTTTACTTGATAAAGCATGGGTCTTTATAAACAATGTCTTGGGTCTTGTAATTTCAGTAAACAAAGTCCTAGTATTAGCTATATTTGCACTAGACATTTGCTACTTTACGACTTTATCTTGGGTAGTGGACTTTATGTCCACAAATTTTGAATTGCAGTAATGAATCCAAGATTTTAAATCTAGTTTATTGTGTTTCTTTCATGTGTCTATTTTCTGTATTGCGGTCCATGTATGATACGTGGGATTGCGCCCTCACAAAAGGTTTTACCTATCAAGGGATCTTGAGAAGCTTACAACCCCCACCAGGCTGTGTACCTGATCGTTATAGTATAGTATAATGACAAGTACCGGGGGATTGATCGTTCAACTCAGGAATAGTGTTGCTATGATTAGAAAGCCTAATAAACTAGGTCTAGAGGTGAGGGATGATTCTTTTTGTATTTTTATATTTTTATGAAGGCAAGTAAAATTTTGGGTTTTGAAGGAGTGGGTGGAATTAGTTGCTAGCAAACTAACCCAATTAATCTAAAGATGCAATCAAAATAAAATGACAGAAATGAAAACAAACTAATTATACTAAGGTGGTGTAAACAATGATGAGGAAAGTTGTGTTTACTTAGATTTCATTACTCCCTAGATATCTTTTACAAGTTGATAGCTTGTTACAATTTCATGAATGACGGGTCATATTCCTTAATACTAGTCGTAGGGCCGTGTACAATATTCCCTAACTCAATAGGATCCTACTTCACTCCTACGTCGAGCCGTTAGAAGCTCCTAACATGGGATCATTAGAATTTTCCTACGCATTAAATACAACCAAAAATCGTAGTACACCTCCGATCATGTTTCTTAAGACGTTCAAGCAAGTTACCAATGGAAGTCTGCCAGTTTTCTTAAGCCTAACATCAAATACAATCATCCGTAACAATTATAAACAAACAATCAACCCATAATTAACATCTAGGTTTCACTACATCTAAACAAACACAAAGAAATCTAGCCTAGCATGTTAAATAAAAGACAAGCGTAAGATATAATCAAACAACACATAGACATATTAAATGATTTGGAAGAATACTTATCTTTAATTGAACATGAAAGATTCAAGGGGTTGGAACCCTTGAAAAAGCTGTAAAATTCGGCCTAGGGTTTTTCCCTCAAAGTTGCACACTAATGAATGAAATTTGGAAAACTATATATAGATTTTACAGGGTGACGGCGTCATGTATTAAGTTGTGACGCTGTCTACTCGCCGCCATAATGAAATCGTATTGCCTAGATCTACTTGTGACGCCGTCATGTAGGATTCTCTTCTGGGCCCTCACTAATGCTTGGTCCATGACGGTCTTGGGTGACGCCGTCATCTCCTATGCACAAAAACTCTCTGGATCGTCACGTGTATTTTCCACATCCACCTCTTTTGTAACTCTTGACGCCGTCAGGTACTGTTCCAGCAAGGAAAATTGAGACTTTGCCGTTTTCTTCACTTTTATGCTCCAAAAACGTCCAAAATGCTTCCTTTTTCCAGATTTCTCTCCAAAAGTACCTAAAATGACAAAAGGAACGATTTAGGGCAATATTTGATCAAATAATCACGAATTCGGGCTTAAATGACCTCTTAAAAGCCGTTCACTTTTCGCCTCATCAATGTACAATGAGTCATTTAATGCCTTTTACTGTCTTTATTGTCTGTGTGGTCCATGTACAGGAAAAGAGTGTTTAAAACACCAATAATGTATTGTTTGTGTGGTCAATGTTCAGTAAAATACTTAATGAAACACAAAATGCAAAAAATAAACAAAGCTTTTCATTACAGTCACCATTACAAACATTACTTAACTAGCAACAAGATAACAATAATCATACACATAAACACAAAAAGCTTCCTATAATAATCTACACTTGGTTTCATTTCTTTCAACTCCATTTGCAGACCCAAAACTTGTTTCTGCATTGTTGACTTTTGAAAGTCAAAAGTCCGTTGTAACACCCCCTAATTCGTGATGTGGCAGCGGAATAGTAATTAGGGTGTTACGGTGAGGATCGAAGTCATAATGATAGAAAACGGCTCGAAAAAGACGTTTTGAAAACATAAGTTCATTAATAAAGATTCAAATACAAGATGTCACATCAAAGTATTATAATACTAGAAGTCTTGATGTTTTAAACTGAATTAAACATCTTTATTTTACACCATTATTTAAAGAAAGTAGATAAATTTTGATGTTTTCGCCCGTTCCATGCTTGCTTCCTCTGCTAAATACCTGAGATAACATGTTTAAAAGTCAACAAAAATGTTGAGTGATATCATAGAGTTTGAATTTGGTAATCATTTTGATACACAAGTAAGATTGTATTAGGAATACAATCAGTTAAAAATTGATATTGCAGTATATATTGCTCTAAGTCTCATGACACGCAAAACGTTAACAAATACCGTAAATACGAAGGTGTTATCAAATCAATGATAATATTGCCCTCATGTAATAGGTGATTTGCCAATTCCTATTTTTACTCAAATATAATATATCACCACTAATACGACTAACCACATGCATAATGGCATTCCGTCAAGTATTAATGGGATAGGCTGTCAAACCTTAAATAGATCTATTCATTATATTCACGCTCACATAACGGTGATTAGTGGCTCATGATCAAGAGTCTTTTGGAAATAGGTAACTTAGGCATATATCAAGTCAGGTAGCATACAAAAAATTACTTGTGATCTGTTTATAACATGTATCCCCCTCACGGAGTTTGAAAATAAGTAAATGTGAGGCTATGACTCACCTTGATTGATACTGAAATAAAAAAAAGTAAAGTCGGACGAAATTATGAATACGGCTCCAAAATACAACCTGATAAATAGAT
This sequence comes from Artemisia argyi, assembly GCA_030686995.1. NCBI lineage: Eukaryota > Viridiplantae > Streptophyta > Magnoliopsida > Asterales > Asteraceae > Artemisia > Artemisia argyi. The sequence continues at coordinate 176,125,548 of CM060707.1, read as the reverse complement.
TTATCTGGGATTTTGACCAAATACCATTTGATAAATACGAACGAATAACGAATAATAATTATTCGTCATGATGAATAGATGATATGCAAATGAAATTCTTTTGTTTATGAATGATAATATGACAAAATACGTTATTTAAATTATCCACCGAAGTTTTACCTTTTTAACAATAAGTAATAATATTTAATTCGAAATATCGTTATATATATTATTAATGTTACGTTATATAATATATAAATAAAAAATGAAAGTCTAAATGCATATGACGAGATAAATTTATGAAAATTAGAATATAACTAAGAATGTTAAATAGAATAGGTTTAGTCCTTGTCCTTTTCCAATTTTACCATTTTTACTCTAACGACGTTAGCGTTACACCGTTAGTCCTTTTTATATATAAATTACAATTATAGTCCTCTAATTGTCCAATAGTCAAACCTAGGCTTAGAATATTAAATATTATCAATTTTTACCCTTATGAATCTGTTTTTACTGTTTCAGTCCTCATTTTTCAATATTGACAGTTTTAGTCCTTCTAGGTGTCGTCGCGTTACATTTTTAGTCCAAAGTTACAAAAATCATGAGAAAAATTATATTAATTTTTCCGAGGCTTATTCAATAAATAATAAGCTTATTTCAACAGCTTATTTGGTAAAGAGAGCTTATTTTCAATAAGTGGGCTTTTAGCGAGTTGAAAAAGTGGCCCATTAACGTTTTAAAATCCGTACTTCGTGAGACGAGTTGAGCTCATCAAAAATATCATTTTTAATGTTCTATTTTCATATCAAAAAGATTTAGATAAGCTAGCTTATCAGAAATGCTTATTTTCAGCTTATTGGGCTTTTAGGCCCAACACGTTAAAAGATTAGTTTTCAAAGGGGTGTTTATGCGATTCACTTTGGTGAATTTTAAGTGTCGAGAGTAACTTATTTTCACAAGTTTTATACACGAAATTGTTAGCTAGCTGGGTGGTCTAATAGATCGTGTAAAAATATGGTACTCTCGTTAAGTAAAATTTAAAGATATACGATGGTTCCTTGGGTCACATGGGACGTCTTTATATGTATGTAAAGACTTAGTGTATTTTTTCTAAGTGTTTATAGTTTTCATACGATTAAGCATGGTTCCAAAATGAGTTGATATGATGCATGTAAAGTAAAACTAATGTGAAACCTAGGCCTTCCAAGATAGAGGCTAGTCACGTTGGGTGTTCTATATATATGTATGTACGTAGAAATATATACGAAACTTATATACGTTCGACATAACATAAACATGATGCATGGAACTTTTTAAACGTATAACTTGAATTCAAAGGAGGTCAAAACAACTTACTAAACCTCTAAGGTGGTAGAGAAACGAGAATGGAAGAAGGAAACACAAGAAATGATAGATCTGAACACCTTGATCTGTGTTATAATGATACTTTGAGTTATATCACTAAGTATGCGGAATCTACTTAGTAATACTTAGAAGTTTGATTGTGAATGAAAACTGTTGTATATGAATAAGAACAATGTATATATCAAACGGTTAGCTCAAATATTAATAATAATAATAATAATAATAATAATAATAATAATACGAGTGATCTTTGTATCACTAGGGTTATACATTGAAGCTCTAGAAAAACGTATATTTAACCTTAACTTAGGACCTCTTTTTATAGCACAAGGAGTCCTCTTCTACAAGATAAGAATAACTCTAATATAATAAGATATACACAAGATCTATTCTATATTTATCTTTACACGTTTCCTAACAGTTATCCATAATAGCAGTGGTAATAATATGTACTAGCAGTGGTAATGAGTTTCCACTGCTAGTGCATTCTTCAGCAGTTGTAACATCCTTACTAGCCGTGGTAACTGTTAGTATAATTCCCAGTAAGAAACGATTAGGTTCGACTATGAACGTGTAACAAAACTCGAATGCTTCTCTTTTGCTTCCAAACGATCATGCAACAACTCCTGGTCTTTCAGAGATGATTTTTAGGAAGAATAGAGAGGTATTATGAGTATGGTGAATGATAGAAACGAGTGAATGAGGATGGAGTACATATAGTGACTTTTTATGACTCGTATGGTGAAATAATTTGCAAGAAAACTATTGAACTATTCATTGTCAGTAACTATAGAGTCCTAGGTTGAATTTCTAACTTATAATATCATTTGTGAGAGCTTGAAATGAGGTGAATGTCTTGGTGATTCATTTAGATGTCGACCACTATATTATTTCATACACGATTTGTGAAATCGTGTATTCCTTGGTCAAATCTGATCATACTTGTCATTTAAACATGAATTCTTGTTAGAAATGTTATTGGAACTTTTAGAAACAAACGGGAAACAAAACGGTTAAGAAATGAATTTATTATATGTCGATTGGGCTTGATTTTGGTCAATCACTTCGCCTTTTAAAAACGTATCAACACTCGACTTATGGAGCTGAGATTCGACACACTAATAGTTGGCTAGGTGAGAAACGAGGTGGTGAAATAATATACATGAGTCGTGTGTAAAAATCAAGAATACGCGAGTCGTTTTGGAGCATGTAGCTTAGCGACATATGTGAAATATCAAGGATTTAAGTTGGGCTTGTATTTGGGCTGATGAATAGTAATCGGGGTGTTGGGCTGGAAATTAATTATGGCTCCGTTTGGTATTAATGTGTAATTAGGAATTTTAATTTAGGATTAGTGAAATGTTTAGATTTCGAGTAACGTGTCGAGAACTGGTTCCGTCATTTCGTGAATTATATTATAGTGATAACGACTAATTAATATAATAAGAAAAATTTTAAATTTTTCTGAAATAATGGGAATCAGTACGGTAACGAAAGATTATTTATTTATTAACGATATAATTACAAGGAATTTTTACAAGGTTCTACATCCGTTCCATTTCTCTTATTGCGCACTTGTTTGCATCAATCTTGTTTGAATAAGTTTAACCTTTTTTAGCAACTTGAAAACTTCTTGTTTGTAGTACTCATTTGGTAAATCAGGATCCACCCAATAAAAGGTTTTACACTTTGAACCCTACAAAATCAACAAAACAAAACAAATACCTGTACCATTAAAAAAATAATTGTAACTTACTTGATAGTAATTTCTACATTCAAGAAAACGTCTCAGTGGAAAATTAATGGTTTTTGAGGTTTGTAGTATCACTGGTTCTTCACATTCGCAATGGGTAGGTGGTGGATCACGACGGAATCGATAAGATGATGAGGAAGTCATTTTATGTTTACAAGATAGGTGATAAGGGCTCAATTAGATGGTTAGGGTTAGAGTTTTTCGAATTTGTTGTGTTTAAGATTTTGGGAAGAATGGTAAATGAATATAAAAACAGATTTATTGTAAGTGGAATGCCTACGTAGCATGTCCAGGTACGATAAATAACTTTGTATCCGGTAACACAAAATAGCACGTACAAAGGTAGCACAAAACATGAAAGCACGTTACATTAAGTGGAACAAAAAATAGTACACGTACTAAAATGGAACAAAGCTGAAAGTACATTGCTATTGTACGGCTAAAACCCAAAAGTAAACTACTAAATTACCCATAGCATTTTCATATTTGGATACAAAAATATAAGTAGAACAAAAAAGATACTTGTAAATAGATATTGCAATGCTTTAAAATGGTTGCCGTATTAATATATATATATATATATATATAGGGCTGAGCAAACGGACCGGCCGGACCGGACCGACCGACAAAACCGACCGGACCGAGACCGACCGGACCGGACCGACCACATTCGGTCCGGTCCTCGGTCTAAGCTTTTTGCCAAATTCGGTCTCGGTCCGGTCGGTCCGGTCCGGTCCGGTCCGGACCGACCAAAAACCCGAAAAAACTTGCCTAATTGGACCGGACCGACCGAAGACCGACCGGACCGAGACCGGACCGAGACCGGACCGACCATATTCGGTCCGGTCTCGGTCTATGGTTTTCCGGTTCTCGGTCTTCGGTCCGGTCCGGTCTTGGCCGGTCCGGTCCGGTTTCCGACCGATGATCACCCCTATATATATATATATATATATATATATATATATATATATATATATATATATATATATTATAGATGGAATGATACGACGTCGTGTATGGTGCCTGGACTCTCGCTCTTTTTTGGGCTTATTTTGGCCCGTCATCTTTGTGCTACTTTGGCCCTCCACACCTGTCAGTTATGCCAACAGTTTCCCGCCGCCATTGCTTTGATATTAATAATCTCAAAGTTTCTAGATTTTTCTCACACACATCTGAGATCGTCAAAATAGAAGAGCGAGGGCTTTCATTTTGGAGTTATGGTTGTTTCTTGAGGTGTGGGTTGTTGTTAACCCGAAGATAAGATAAACGACCGATTATACCCTGCATTGTAATCATCAAAGCTGTATGAAAAAAATTAGGGTTTATACTTTTTGTTAGGGGTGTTCAGTATTTGGTTTGACACCAAACAAACCGAAATATAAACCGGACCGAAACTAAATAAAACCGGACCGAAAATTTTAATTGGTGTATGGTTTGGTTTAAAACCAAACTGAAGTATTTAATTGGTGTTTGGTTTGGTTTTGGGTTTGACAAATACATAACCAAACCAAACCGAAAAAAACCGAATATATACCTATCCATACAAAAAAGTTTAAATATATACAGATTTTATATGTTTATCTTCCTAACAAAAAATCCTAAAAATTTAAAATATCTCATAAACTAACCACTCAGAATGCTTGAAGATGGAATATTCAAGCATAAGACTTCTGTAGACCTTTGTTGAAGAACTTTTTATTTTATTTTGCTTTTATTTATTTCCGTTAAGTTATGAAACCTTTTGGTTTCTTGAACTTTTATTTTGTTGATTTACTTAAACACTTTGTGAGACCTTTTTATTTGGTAATTTATTTGAACTTTTAGGTTTTTATTTGTGACTTTTATATTACATTTAGAAGTTTACTTGAATTTGGTTTTCTTGGTTTTAACCGAAACCAAACCGAATTCTAAATTGGTGTACGGTTTGGTTTTATCCGTTCTATAATTGGTTTGGTTTGGTTTTGGTTTTAACATTTAAAATTTTCAAACCGATTAACCCGAACCATGCAACCCATGAAACCGAAAACCGAACCGATGAACACCCCTACTTTTTGTCTTTAGATTAGATGGATTCTGGGGTTTATGTGTCGTATTTTGATTTTGAAGGTTTTCAAGAGAGGATTTTCACAAATCTCAGTGCGCTGTTATGGGCTTGTGTTTCTTTCATAAAGGTTTCTAAAGAATCTTACAAACGGGGAGATTTGTACTGTGTTAGGTCTATATTTTAGTTATTGTAGCTTTTCAATTTTTTATGTAATTCTTTTCCGGTTTGATAGGATTGATATGGGTTTCTGATTATTTCTTAGGCAAGTAGTTGATTTACAGATTGTTGCATAGAGACCCAGTGTGCAACGTTTGGACTCACATGAACGGGCAACTGAAGTGAAAGTACATATTTTCTTTAGAGGTATCAATTTGGCTTTATTTCGTCGGGAGGTAACGCTTTAAAGAAACTTTTTTCATAGCTGTTTTCTGCAAACACTGGCTACGGTTCAGGGGTATGGTTCAGGGGTGTGGGGTTTGTGGTTCAGCGCGCGTAGTTCAGGGAGTTGTGGTTCAGCAGGTTTACAGAAAGTAAAAAATAATGTATATCTAACTTGAGCCTCACGTATGTAATTTTAAGTATTTTATGTTAGACATCAAGAAAACTAATTACTAAGGTGGTTGTTGGTATTTATATATATGTTAGTGAAATAAGCTTCTTCAAATAAGCAATTTGCCGCGGAATTTAAAATATACAAACTAGCTTATATAAACGCATAAGCAATTCAAGAACAACCTAAACAACCCCTTAATCTATTGGAGAAAACTTTAAAAAAATAAATGTAAACTGGATTTTTTTGCTTTCTAATTATGGTGTATGACACGATTTGTAGGAAACACTCCTTCGGGTCAAGGACAGAGCTGGTGCATACCAAAGAATAGAGCATCACAGGCAGCACTTCAGCCGACTCTTGATTATGCGAATCCAAGAGACTGAAACGGGAAGCAGCAAAGACTTCCAAGATATTATTTTAGTAATGTTACAAAGGGGTGTTTGGAATTGCATTTATATCAATTAATAAGAATTAAAACCTGTTATTTTATCAAATTGCTGCTGCATATTGACCCAAACACCCCTTAAACTGCTGTAGAAATTCATTAGGAGGGTAATTTAATGAAATTCATTACATCTTGGTTATTGTAAAAATGCTTACCTTATGTTGCTATCGTATTCAGCCTATTGTTGCTTTGAAGAGAGGGCCATGCTTGCTGAAATATGGACGTAGAGGAAATGCCAAGTTCTGTCCCTTTCGCCTTTCAACATAAGTTACATTGCTACATCTATAACGATTTGAATATTTCTCCGTAACGAGTATATTTTTTCTAAAATTTCAGTGACATTAAAGACATACGTACGCTTGACTGGGAAAGAAGAGAAGCCTATTGGTGACGTGCCCTGGAAGCTTATCTTGGATTACATTGTTATCTCAAAAGGTCATGGTTGGTTGGTTATTATTTGAACAAACTCTTAACTGTCTAATAAAGGTTTTTTTTTTTTTTTTTTTTTTTTTTTTTTTTTTTTTTTTTTTTTTTTTTTTTTTTCAATTGTTGAATCCAAAAAGAAAGTGGTGTTTGGATTTGTAAAGAATCAATGGTTTCATCTGAATTTATCTGTTTGCTAACGCCCGTATCTTGGCAAGAATCCTGAATCACAAGGAAAGTCAAGCCAAGCTTTTATTTACTTCTACGAAAAGCTTCAGTATGTAAACAACTGCAGGTGAAAATAGCTTCTTTTAGTTTAGCATTGAGATCTTTGTCTGCAAATGTAACTGAATTTGTTGTTGCCTTACATCCAACTACGGCATATTAGAAAGGTTAATGTTTCCCAGTATGTCAATAACAACCGCAATTCGAGGTAAACGTCGTCCCGAGTTTTTTCGTAAGTAGATCATTGGAAGCAGGAAATACTTGCTGTTTTAGATTTTATTGATCCTTTCTGAACTGCTGGTGTTATGGGTGTCGGCCAACGGCCAAATGTTGGTGCTATTTGTTTGCATTGAAATGTTGATTTGTGAAAAGGTTTTTGATCTTTTCAAGGTTTGTCTCTGGTACCCGTCTGTTATTTGTTGGCTTTTAATCTTCCAATTTGAGGATTTACAAAACAGCTAAGCGCTAACCAATCTATATATAAGATTATAAATTTAGAGTCAACATTCTTTTCGTTTTGTGGATCTTTGTATAGGAACCTTGGAACAAAGTTTTCTTCCTCTAATAGCCGTCATGGAGACTGTATGCCTGTGTTTTAGCCTTTATCTCATAACCAACAAGTTGTCATGGAACAAAGCTTTGCTAATAATGGTAAGCCAATCAGAAATCCAGTGCCTTAAGCTTTACTAACAATGTTCAGCCCATCAGAAATCAATGTGACTTGGGTCTCATCAGGTACTTTAAGTTAGCAATACCAAACATCCTTTATCTCATAACCAACAAGTTGTCATCATAGATTTATCTAGAATAAATGTGTTTAGTACGTTTATCGTCTCCCAGAAGTTGTACCAAAACATGAATTCTGTAATTTGCCACTTAGTATCTAATTCGTGAACTTTTACATTGTTAAGCAGAACAAACCTTACTAATTCGTGAACTTTTGCAGTTTTCATGGTATAAAGAAAGAGCAGTTTCAAGCCACCTGATGTACGGAGCGGGAGAGCGGGACGAATGACGCGTTGGGGGAGTGAAACAGTCGGGTACACCGTACGTGGCTCAAAACAAGTAATGGTAGTTTAGCTTCAGTTCCTTCTAAATACATGACGGATTAAGTATTTAATCAAATAAATTTTCATTGCCTCATTTTTTGGCCTTAGCCGATATGGTTAAAATATACATGTAGAGATTTTTGGCACTCATTTTTGCCATTCACCACTAGTATGGTTGAAATATGTGTAACTTTTATATAGGCAAACTGTTTTGCAAAATACAAAGCACAAAGATCGTCCTACTTTCTACTTTAAAAAAATACCGTGTAACAATCAACGTCATGAAATAACGCGGCGGGCCGATACCGATCAATTTTTTTTTTTTTTTTTTTATCAAAGAAATACTACAATTAAAACATTTGGATAATGACCACTTCATTTTTAGTAATAACGTGTGATTTCAAAAAATGCAAAACGGATATTCGTAAATTTCAAACCATTGATCTCATTTAATCGTCTAATCATTTATTATTCTATTTATAGTATTTATTACTAGTACATTTTATTAGGAAGTGATTCATCACATTTGAAAAAGAAAAACAAGAAGTCAAACGACAGCCCCAAAGTAAAAACTCACAGTTGGTAATTATAAAGTTGGCTCCAATTCCACACGCCTTCTCTTTCTTCCCATTATATTTTTCTAGATTTTCTTCGTATATTTTACTCCTATTTTTCATATATTATAAACACAAGTATATATTCGTGTTATAGTATTCACATCTCTTCACCGTCCATTCATATTTATTTAGTTTTCCTTCATATCTCTCTCTAAAAACACTTTCCTTCCATTTTATTTTCATATAAAATTTCCTAGTATTTATTTATACATCTATATTATTCAACATTGATTCCTTCCGTTAAATATATCACATCCTTAAATATATCTTGGTCATGTTTTTTCTTGTCCTGTAACAAAAGTTTTCCATTTTGTTGCTAAAGTCAATGCTTTGATCTAAGTTTTCTTGTATGTATATTTTTTAAACTGTGACAAAAATATTTTAGAGATGATGCCAATGAGTAACACCAAACCAACAAGTGGTGGTGGTGAAAATGAATGGGAGGTTCGACCCGGTGGAATGTTGGTCCAGAAACGAGATCCGAATGATGAAGTTACTCGTGTACCTCCTCCAACTATTCGAGTTCGGGTCAAGTATAATTCGATATATCATGAAATTAACATTAGTTCACAAGCTACATTTGGTAAGTTGTATCATTTTTTTTTTTATAAAAAAAAGTTGTGTTATAAAAAAAAGCTACATTTGATAACAAGCAAGGCTGACATGTTATAGGTGAATTAAAGAAGATGTTATCAGGGCCAACAGGATTACACCATGAAGATCAAAAGCTAACGTACAAAGGTAAAGATCGAAGCAACAAAACATATCTAGATTTTGTGGGTGTTAAGGATCGGTCGAAAATGGTGTTGGTTGAAGACCCGCTTAGTCAAGAAAAAAGGTATATCGAGATGAGAAATAATGCTAAGATGGAAAAAGCCGCTAAGTTGATATCTGAGATTAGCTTAGAAGTCGATAGACTGGCTGGCCAGGTATATATATATATATATATACATATACATACATATTTCACAAGCCATAACAAAATTTAAGTATGTTGGTAAAAAATAATAAAATTTGTTACCGAGCAGGTGTCGGCTCTCGAGTCGGTTATTTCGAAAGGAGGAAAAGTGGCGGAGAAGACAATGCTGAATTTGATTGAGTTATTAATGAACCAACTACTTAAATTGGATGGAATTATGGCTGAAGGTGATGTTAAATTGCAAAGGAAAATGCAGGTATATATATTTATTTATTTTGTTACTTGCACTTGTTAGACTTATTGAATTTACAATACATAATTACTTTAATTATTTGATGATCAATTTTGTAGGTGAAACGGGTTCAAAAGTACGTCGAAACTCTTGATGTATTGAAGGTTAAAAACTCGGCGATTGGAAGCGATGGGAATGTGAGTCAAGTTCAACAGCAGCCCGCGAAACCAAATGTACAAAATCACGAGCAGAGACATTCCAACAGGAATGGTGGTGCAGCTATGCCAAATCAACACCAGCCGCCATTTCCAAATTCGAGACGGTCAGTTGGGAATTTTTCACCGGTTCCCGTTGCGGCTAAACAGCAACAACCATCGAGGAACTCGACATCAGGGGAAGTTGTGGTGACTACACAATGGGAGACTTTTGATTCCAACCCGACAGCTTTACCGGCACCACCATCAAGCAGTACCAATACAATTCATCCCAAGTTCAGCTGGGATTTACTTTAAATTACTACTAGTTATAAAAAAATATATACATATATCTGGTCTAGTGTGTTAAGGTGTTACTTTTGGATTGGCATATTATGGTCTATTCTTTGCTGTAACTAGAGTTTTTCTGTCTATCATTTTACTTTTTTTGGGTCATTCCCTTTACAAATAAACTGGATCACTACTATACTAATAATATACATTTCAATTCATCTTATTTTTTCATTCATTTCCCTTGTGAAATTGTAAATTTCGAATGTATAAAGCTATATGAAATCGTATATGATAAGTTTATGTGCACTATTTTTAGTTAATGAAGTGGTTGCGTTGTTAATTTCCTTTACGGAACTTGGATGATAAGAAATTTCCACAATAAGGCCACGCAGCGACATGTGTTATGCAAAATTAGAAGCTAGCTCATTGCGTAACCTCGCAGTGGAGAAAAAGATTCACCTTGGACCATTTAATTTACCGCACATATAAGTCTTTATCAGTGCTCTGCAAACTTTCCTTCAAGAGTAAGATGCAACATCTTTATCATGGCTAACATGTCCTAGTCAGAAAGTATTATGATAACTTAGCTAAGAAATCAGATAGGTGTTACATCATTGTATTGTATGGTTGCATAAACTCAAAGTCTACATGTATTTATGTATGTATATACGTATGCGCAAGTTACTTAACTTCTGGATATCGGTTCCACCTTCAATTTACTTCATTTGGTAATCAATATGAAGGCATATGTTCATAGGTGGTACCCGAATGATGCAATGTAATTTACTACTAGCATATATTGAAGACTTTTCGAAATAATAAAGGGTGTTGTGGTCCAACTAATCATAATTCAGGCCGAGGCGTCTACCACGTATGGGAGAAGACAATTACACTTTCTTCACTAGACTAAAGTCACAAGTATGGGATGCTATCCTCAAGAGGCAACATATACAATTGAGTTATTCTGCGACACGGGTGCCCTTAAGTTTAATCAAAGGCATGTGGTCTCTGCAGTCATTTCATTCTACAAGGATGGTAGAAAACTTTACGGGTTTGGATTGATTCCTTCCAATCTTCTAAGCCAAAAAAATAACATAACTTGCAAGTAAATCTTTAGGTGAAGTTACTTGCACTTTAGCATCTTGCACATGTAAAGCTGCTATGGAGTAATATGTAGTTGCCAAAGGATATCTCTCTGCCAAGGAACTAATGATTTCAAGAACCGCTACAAATCAAATGCTTTCTTAATTCTTAGGCTCCGTGTTTGAAATCTAATAGCAGACAGAACTAACAAGAGCGACCTATTTGGCATATCGTCCTATTGGAAGTATTTGTGAAAGAAACTTTTTCGGCTCACTAGTTGATATGAAACAGCCAAGTTTACTGGTCCACAAAACTTTCATACAATGTCTAGATGCAAACATCATACTTTAGGAACCATAGAAGTGTGTTTCACATTAAAGTGACTCGTATAATATACACATATAAACTAATAAACATGATTATTGAAGACTTGGTACAAAGTTGAATAGTTGATAGCGAGAGGCTGTTTCTAGCTTTCACCGATTTGTCATTGTGAACATGAATGTAGGCATGATCCCACATGCATCTTAGTGGTTAGTACCACAAGGTTAAATAATTGGTCCAAAACTTGTCCACTATAATCAATAACTTCTTTCCAAAACAAGAGATTTCACTATCACATTTACATATCAATGTGGATACTAAATTTGGATGGATGTTCTTGTTAGATAATGAACGTGTTCATACATCCCAAACGGAGAGCCTTGATATTTTTGGTGAATTTCATAACATGTGTAACCAAAACATGATTTATGACCATTGTATATTAGGCATAAAAACCTTTTACTTTGGGCAAAGAGAACTGAAAAATGTTGATTTGTTTTTAAGGCTTAAGAGAAAAGCAGCCCAGCCCACTAGAAGTCATTGCTACCACATATTTATATCATACATACAACCAAATATTACATAGCCCATTGAACATCAAATAACGCATCTCTATTCATGATGGTTTAGATACTTTTGTGAGATTAGACTTTTTGAACATCAAAATATATAAAACAAAAGCCGAAACCAAACATTACAAAGCATCACTCTTCGCTATAGATGTAATTTCACAAGGAAAGTTATCAAGCCAAATGAAATTTGCACAAGAAACATAAGCAACTTTTGCAACATGGTGAGCCGCAAATTTACATGCATGAGAAGTCCAACACTATTCAAAATTCATTTGAGATTTCCAAAATTGAATATCTGAAATCAAAGCCGCTAAAGCCCAGGGTGGCACACCTTTTGTAGAAGCAAGCGACATTGCCGGCTGAGAATCAGATTCAATAATAGCATGGTTCCATCCATTAGTAGCAGCAAGAACTAATTCAGTACAACACTTACTACCTAAACATTGAAACAAAGAGCCATCACAATTACGAGCAACAATCACAATGGCGACAAATGAGTCTTTAAAGGAAGCATCGCAATTAAGCTTCACGAGGTTTGATGTGGGGGGGGGGGGGTCCTCTTACGTGAACTTTCATGCGAGATGCAATTTGTACCCGACATAGTAGTGGTATCAGAAGAAACAATTGACTGAAAAACATCATCAATGATATAAGCTTCCAAAATAGCACTAGTAGGAAAAATTTTAACTTGTTAAAAAATTTAGCGATTTCTTGCTTTCCAAATAGACCACGCAAGTGTAGCAAAAGAATATAAGAATTTTGTGGAAGCATTTTTAGATTGGAAAGGCTATAACAAAGACATTACACAAGAAGCAATAGTACCTGAGAAACCGTCTAAACGTAGTCCCAAGTTCGAGCCAAAACCAAACAGGCTTTGTCCATTTGCATTCGAATAACAAGTGTTCTACAGTCTCAGGGGAGGAGTGGCATATGAGGCACGTCTGGGAGATCGCACAGTTGCGTCGAAATAAAGCTTCACACGTAGGAAGAGCATTTGAACAAGCCTTCCACCAAAAGTTCTTAATTTTGGGAAATGTTTTTAAGCACCAAATTTGTTTCCAAAATTCACTTGTTGGATGTCCGGATGAAGATGCATAACATGTGTCACTATTTTTCCAAATAAGCGCTTGACGATATCCAGATCGTACTGTATAAACACCTTTGGAATCATAATGCCAAACCAGCTTATCTTTACCCCACGTGGATGACGAATGTAAAAGTCTTCCTCGTATGGAACCGACTTTTGGGTCCAAAAAGATATATTCCCCCCCCCTGCAACCTGCCACCTAACTCCTTGAAGAAGAAGATCACGACCATGAAGAATGCTTTGCCAAAACTAAGAGGGGCGAGAACCTTTACGATATTAGTAGTAATTTTCCAGCCTTATATCCGCGCCAAGTGACCGTAATAAATAGTTTTTTAAAAATTACCAATCTCAACAAGTACATATTAAAATAACCAAAATCGACACTAATTCTTCTAATTACCAAAATCTACACTATGCGCATGTGTGCAAATCCATATGTGCATACAGTGATCTCAAAAAAAGTAGCAAGCCTTTACTTTTGTTAGTGGTCCTTTTAGTTTCTAATTTTTTACACTAATTATTACATAAAAAAAAAAAAGAAAAGAAAAAAAAAAGATAGAGTTGACGGTATTTTGGATTGCAATATTTTTTACTGAAAAGTTGAACTTTTAGATAAAAATGGTGGATTTCGGATTGCAAACACTTAATAATAATAATAATAATAATAATAATAATAATAATAATAATAATAACATTGTGGGGTGCACAAAGGAGAGGGATGCACACGACTTTTTTGCTTGCACTGTTGTGTCACTATGTTAAACATTTAAAAGTGGATGCGCAAATGAAGGGGATGCACAAGTAAATTTGCGCGCAGTGATGACGTGTTACTTTGTGGGGATGCGTAAAGGAAGGGACGCCTAAGACTTTTTGTTTGCACTTGTTTCCGTGTCACTATATCAACCATTCAGAAGTAGATGCAAAGTAGGGGATGCGCAAGTTAATTCGCGCTATGTAGTTTTTGGTAAGAGACTCTCAGAAAGTCGTATTTGGTAACACGGTTATCAAAGGGTCAAGTATGGAAATTTTCACATAGTTTTTGGTTTTTTCCAAATTATAATGGTTATGAATGTCGGTTTTAGTTAGTTTCGTAGTTTTGAGGAGAAGAGTATGTATGTTAAATATGAGTAAATGAGAGGTTAAGATTAAAAAAAAAAAAAAAAAAAAAAAAAAAAAAAAAAATTAAAGGTTATGAGATCTATTGTCTGAATCTAAAAGTGAAAATTTGAAATGAGAGTTGAATTTTGGTTAGGGATATACATCAATACATGCAGTGGCGGAAGTTGAACATTTTTTTAGGGGGGAGGGAAGGGGGAGGGGGGACAAATTTATTTTTGGGGGCCGAATCGGAAATTTGTTTGTAACCTCAACTAAATCACATCTAAACCTATAATATTTACACTAGGTGCTACAAAATTTGGGGGAGGGGGTGGGAGGCGGGTCCCTCCCTTGCCCCTACATAGTTCTGGCCTTGTATGCATGATTTGTAAAAGGTTATAGACATAACTCGTAGGGGTGTTCACAAATCGGGTAATGTCCATAGGAATCGAAAATCAAAACCGAACTGAACCGATATGAATTTAATTTGTCAAACTAAATTGAAGTAAATATTCGGTTCTTGATTTGAATATAGTTTTAGCAAAATGTAAGCCGAATCAAACCAAAAACCGAATTCATATAAATATATATTTTTTATATATTCATATAATAAAAAAAATCATTAAAACTCTTTCCTATTATAAATATAATATTTCTTTAAGCATGAAAACATTATTTTGCTAAAAAAACTATATAATTAAATTTTATTAAATGAAAAGAAATATATAAATTATGTAATTAGAAAATTAGAAAATTGAACCGAATTAAAATTCGATTTTTTGTTAGGTGTAATCCAATTTTGAATTCGATTTGGTTCAAATTTCAGTTTAATTTGAAATTCTTTTTACCGAACTAATCGAACCGAACAAAACAAACAACACAATAACCGAATCGATGAAGACCCCTAATAACTCGACACTTTTATCATATGGTTCTGGCTTTGTTTGTCATCTATTGGAGAACTTTGGGCCTTGTTCATGGACCCGTTTCTCTTATAACTACGTTGGACTTTGTTACAACTTCAAAATAGAAATCCTATTTCCTTAGTTAGAAAAAGACGCATTTTTTTCCCCCGCATGCTACATGTGGCAATTTATCAAAATCTTTTCCGTTCTATTTCATTTCCAACATGTTAAACAAGTAAATAGAAAGAAAGAAAAAATAATAATAATAACAATAATAATAAGTGAAATAAAATGATCAAATGCTTACAAGTATGTAATTGCTTTAATTGAACAATACATATTATTATTTGAATAACATAATAGTAGCAGTGTATTCGTGCGTTGCTGTAGTGGGTACCCTGTAATCAAAATTTTTGGCGAACAATATTTTTTTATTACATGTTTTTCGTGATAATGACTTTACGCATAGCAAGAATTTTGGGAATAACTTTATTGCACACTATTTCGTATTAAGATGTTCAAGTATCTATGTATCACGATGCAATGACGTTACGAAAACGGTAGTCAGTAATATTACAAGGCTGTGATGATTGGTGATAAAAGGTACTTGTTAATCAGTAAAGTATAGCCGTCTAATAAAATATACTACGTACCAATAAAAAATATAAGTATGCATGAATTTAAGATCATAATACACGCTAAATGATTTCATAAGTTTATTGAAATAATGCCCACGATTTACTGGGTCAATGTCAATCCCAAAAAGATATAAAATTCAAGTCAAAGTCACATAAAGCTGATTTGAGGGAGTCAACATTAAACAACGAAAAGTATTGTTTGTATGTAGCACAATATGAACATTTCTGGTATACAAATGTGACCCTCAACTGACTTCAAATCCAACTTGTGTATTGGCAACGAGTCGACACGAAGTGTGATTCATCCTCCTCCTCAAACATGACCTGTGTGATAAAGTACTTTTAGTTCTCGTGAAACAACTTGCAACTTTAAAAAGTGCATCAATTACATTTTTTTATTTAAGACTTTGAATTTAATTAGCTAGCTAGTCAAAAGGAACTTTAAGTAAACTACTCAAATCCAATTTTAACTAATCCGACGCCATGCACTTCAAGTTAAAGATTTGCAACATGCGACTTTGTTGATTCTATCGATCGACGTGGTTCTTAGTCAAAGACTTGCAACATGCCTCATCATGGACAAGTTGTGCGACGTGACGATGTGGATGATAGATTTTAAGTACATGTCCAAGAGGTATCGTAAATGTTAAGCAGACAATGCTTACATGTTGGATCAAATTTAATGAAGGCCAAAAATGACATGAAACAATTTGAACAACCTTTCGTAAAGTGAAGAAGACCATATATATTTTGGATTTCTTTTCACTTCACCTTCTTAGGCTCCAAGGCTTCATTTTATAAACAGCGGAAATCATGCAAACTACATATTAAATTAGATTACAAATCATATATGAGTTGATATTTAATTATGTAGAGTTAATAACTTAAAGTAAAATTATTTTAACGGCATCTATTATAATGGGTTGATGAAAATGTTTAAAGATGATGAAAATGTTTATATTTTATGACTAAGGATCAAATGAGAAGAATCCTTAAAATAAGAAGAATGAGAAATAATTATAACTACACATTAGAGATGTATCAATTTGAATTAGATGCATCGCTAATCTTTTAGATGCATCATAAAATATTTTCTAACTAAAAATTAGATGCATATACATATATTAGATGCATTTCATCAAGTAAGACGAATCCTATGTATTTTTCGTCCTCTGCGGGTCAAATTTGTTGCTAGTACTACTTTGCATCATTTTTACTTCAAAATCACTTTCGAAACTAATTGTGATGCATCTAAATAAATAGAGATGAATCTAATTTAAGTCGATGCATCTCAAATATGTTGTTATAGTTATTTCTCATTCTTCTCATTTTAAGGTTTCTTCTCACTTGATCCTTACCCTATATTTTATTTCAAACATAGTGGATACATATGTTTTATTTCAAACATAGTGGATACATAACACTTATTCCAACCTCTTTACAGTTTTCATTAAGGGTGCTCATCGGGTGAAAATCAGACCGGATCGACACCGAATCCAACAAAAAACTTAGACCTAGACCGGACCGAATGTGGTTAGTCCAGTCTCGGTCCAAATAGGCTAAATGTCCGGTTTTTAAGCCGGACCGGACCGGACCAAGATCGAAATTATAAAAAAACTTAGACCGAGACCGGACCGAATGTGGTCGGTCCGGTTCGGTCAGGTCCGTTTGCTCACCCCTTGTTTTCATACATATAAATATAATGCATGTGTTATATTGAGTAAGCTACACCGTTTGTCTCTATGGTTATATCAAAATCACTAGTTTCATCACTCGATATTATTTTTTGTATGAACCGTCCTTATCTTGAAAACTTGTAACACCAACGGTCCTTATCGATATCGATAAGGACCGTTGGTGTTACAAGTTTTCAATGGAGCACACTAACGTAAGTTATCGATAAGGACCATCGGTGTTACAAGTTTTCAAGATAAGGACGGGTCAAGAAAAAAATAAAGTCAAGGGACGAAACTAGTGATTTTGATATAACCACAAGGACGAACAGTGTAATTTACTCTAAAATATTTTATGAAGTTACGTTTATATCATAGTGAATATAGGGTTTAAAATATCAAAAAGTATAAAAATATTTTATGTGTCATTTTTATAAACATTTTCAAAAGATTTATCATAATAGATGCTTAAAGAATCAAACATGCTCTAATTAAACCTCGTATTTCATGTTGTCGAGTCACGAACTTTAATTTTTGGATCATAAATTACGTCTTCTCATGAATTCAAGACGTACTCAATTCGTACTTATTGCTTGATGACGATATTCAAGCCCATGTTTATCTTGCTTAACTAAAAGTTAATTATCTCACCTGAACTGAAGATACATTTGTGTTTTGCTTTCCTTTATATTTTTCTAATCTTGTTTACAAGAAATCTAGTCATAAAAGCTAGTTGTGGTTCTTAAAATATATAATCAAGATACACACTTGAGTTTTTTTAATAACAAAAAGTGGTTATGGATGCTAATTTGAAATCTTAGTGAGAATGAGTTTAAAGTTCGATACGTGTCAGAGAATAAAAGGTATACGAAATTTGGATTAAATAATAACTACTTATAATAACTGTACACGCACAGGATTTTTAAAATTTCTTTTTAGTTATATATTATTATTAATTAAAAAATAAATCACTTAAAATGTTTTAAATGATTTTACTTGGTAGCAAAATCACATGATGATACGTGACTTGCATAAGATATTAGTGAAATATGCTTTTAGTTTTGCTAACCCATATTATCAATTTACGATGTGTTTTGTAATTGTGGTATTTCTCTTACTTATATTATCGTTAAAATATGTAGCATATTTAGATAGCTTTGAAATTGATTCATTTCGTTGATTATGAATAACCATCATAACATGTTTACCAATGTACTTTTTTGTTTGAAAAATTGTATTTGCATAAGTTTGTGTTATTTACCTCTCATGTTTGATCATAAAATCATAAAATTAACATGGATGCTTACATTATAGCTTCTTTATTACATAAAGAGAAACAAAAAAAGATGTAATAGTAGAATATGTTTATGTATAAGGTATAAGAATAAATTTTCTTTGAGACCGAAATATATAAGGAAATTATTATTACTTGCATAAGTAAATTATCAATGCATGAAAGAAAATGACAAAGAATACATTCGTAAGTCTTTTAGGATTGTTTGAATCCTTACCGACATTTCACTTTAGTGCAACTTTCTTCACAATTAGCCTAAATCATCAAGGTAAAAGACACCCATATTTTAGTCCGTTGATTGACACCCATAATGTTATCAATGACAACAAATACCTGCTAAGTTTCATTACTCATTTAAAGGCACCAACTAAGAATTCTTACCATAAAATTCCCCATATAGGCACTAAAACACATATTTGGTATATTAAAATATATTCATGTATTATCTAAATCAACAACTAAACTTAATTATATATTCATACCTTGAGCTGGCCTAGAAAATCATTCCACGACAATCATGTGTTGATACTTAATCCTCCACTAAAAAATGCACACAACAAATTGCGTTACATTTTAGTGTGTGCGATAAGATCATAAAACTGCAAACACCACTAACATGTTGCATTATAGTGAGGATAACAACAAAGTTATTTCTAAGATCAAATAAGAAAACTTCATATTAGAACTAATGGGGTGTTTAGTTATGGTTATTAAAGGTGCTTATTGGCTTATTCAATTACTATAACACAATAAGTTTATGATAAAACTTTAAGCTTTTTTGAGAAGCTTATAAAAAACCCCTGAACTCACAACTAATTACATCATAGCTTAGTGTATTTGCAGTAAAAATACAAATATTAAGTGTATAAGTTTTCAATAAAACATTAAAAAGGTTACTAAACGTTGGTGTGTATAAAAAAAGTTAAACTATAAAAAAAAGTTACTAAAAACTATCAGCTAGATAAGGCATAAGTCAAAGTTCTGTTGAGGTCTCTTTCAGATTCTATTCATAAGAAAAAGAGGCTAAAACATTAACAATAAGTATAGAAGAATGGTTGTATCTCACATCCGTGAATACCAACTCAATAAAATTATTGCAGTTTAGTAACGTAATAACTTTATTAAAAATTATATATACTTGCTTAATAATTCTAATTTACATCTTTTTAATTCCTTTACAACAGGCAACTATTTTTTTTGGATGAAACATCACGTCAAAGAATAAAGTTAGGTTATCACCTACGTAATTTTTCTTTTTTTTGATTTAGGAGGTGATTATTATCAAATAAGTATTGTAATGCGTGCATTTTTTTTTTTTTTTTATAATTTAAGGATAACACCTTTTAAATTAAACAATGACTATCTAACCCATGTTTTTTTCCCAATAATTAGCTTTGTATAACGGTTTTAACTGACAGACATGTTGAGGTTGAGGTTGCTATTATTGTTTAACTTTAACTATTGATATCATGTTGTACAAAATGTCTGAGTTTAGCAGCACATAATGAGCGTTGATAAAGTTTAAATATGCTCCATAAAGTTTTTAAACTGTTTTTATGGATATCCATATATTCAAATAACAATTTCATGAGTCATTGTTATAAGTTGAATCGCGTATATTTATTTTCATATCACACTTACTCGTACTTACTATTTGATATTTATATTCTCATTTTTAATAATTTAGCCGTATTTAATATTCAAACACGTGTACGCATAAATTAAACTTTTAAATAAAATAAGATGGGCCCTTATTTAAAAAAATATTATAGAAAAGTCTAAAACTAACATTAGTTTAAAAATATTTAACGTGTATTAAAAATAATTCGCATATTTACCAAATTTTATAATTTTAATGATGAAAGTCTAAAAACTAATACTAACACTTATGTAATTTTAAACAAAGATAATACTATAAAGTATAGGGGGTATAAAGTGTAAGAGGTTATTTGTTTTTTTTCCCCTAAAGTTATTAAAAAAAACATGAAAACATGTAATTTTACACTTAGTTCTATATAATTTATTTAAAATTCAACCACCAAAGTTTTATTAATTACTTCATTTTTTTAAGTTTTTATTTTCATAAATTTGACACCTATATTTTTATGCATTTTTTTTCTTAACCAAATTTCTCCACCAAATTTATTAAGTTTGACAAAAATCAATTTAATTTTGACTTTCTATTGACAAATCATATTGCTTAATTTTGCATGTGTGGCAAAATCGAGCTCTCCTATTGGTCTAATTTTTTTCAATAAATAGAGATTTACAAAAACACTCCGAAATGATGTAATTCTTTTATATAAAAGATTCACGTAAGTGAATAGTTCTATGATGTATGCACTAAATTTGAACGGTAAGCAATTTTAAAGTAGCGATAAACATCGCAGCTCAAAACCGACTGGGACCGAGATGACCGATCAAAAACCGATCGAACCAAAAGACCAACGGGTTCGGTTTCAATCTTGATATTTTCTTTATTTCGTTCTCTGTCCAAACTAGTGTACAAACCGACCATTTTCCTTTTTGGACCGGACCAACCGAAGAACCAGACCGGACCGAACACATTCGTTTCGGTCCTCAATCTAGGTTTTTAGGCTATTTTGGTCTCGGTCTTGGTAGTTCCAATCTGGTCCGGTCTTAGACCGATGCTTATCCATACTTTAAAGTGGATTAAGTCATCACTAGCAACTTGTTAATGTATAAAGTGACAAAATAATATGCATATTTTTTATTAGTTTTTTCTCACCTTTTTAATTTGATCAAAATTGTGTTTTAGGATAATAAGATGTGATTACTACCTGATTTATGTCACTTTACCTTCTCCTTGCACGACTCTATAGTTAATAGTTAATTTCTGAGTTAGATACAAATGACTAAAACTTGAAATTAGGTATGAAGCATAAAGCGGATAAACATATCATATTTTTCCTATTCGGATTACTCTAGAGAGCATACCTTTTTGAATTACTTGTACGCAGCCTCATTTAGTTATCTTCGGGAACTTTTCCAACCTTTCTTTAGGTTTCCTCAAATGTACCACATAAAAAAATTAATGTAACTCCCAATACCGACCTTGCAAGGGGTGCGGATCGAAACCTTGACCTCTATCTCCAGAGACAAGAGTGTTAACCACTTGATCCAAACTTGCTCTTTAATTGTACCCACATAGCTATGTTTAAATCCTTAAGCTCTTCTAATTAAACCAAGGACTTTATCGCTTGGCCGTGTTTTATGTATAAAAACATAATTTTTAATTGTTAATTCGACATTTTTTTTATTAATATTTTCTTTTAACGAAAAGTATAACTTGAATATCAGGCATCCCTATCTATGCAATCAAAAATTTAAACTGTTTCATTGTAAATTGTAATTCTATACAGTAATTTTTTTTATCACAGTTTTATAGCATGTCACCATATCATCACTTACACAACGTGAAACATACATGCTGATTATTTTTATATCTTTTTACACTTCTTTAGCATGTAAAATCACTTTACACTTTAATACATATGCAAACTTATACTTACTTGACACGTTAAAATTTTTATATATTTAAAGGCTCTTAAAAATCGATTGTATTCAACGGCTAAATAGTATACACGTTTAGAAAACACTCCCTTTAGCTAATTAGTAATTACTTCACACTAGGGCTGAGCAAATTGACCGAACTGAAAGACAAGCGGTCCGGTCTCGGTTCTAACATTTTTTTGTTAATTTACTCACCTTAACAACCATTTTCTAATGTAGTTTTTAAAAATTATCAAAATGTGCACGCTCGAATAAAAATTTCTGGCTCCGCCCAACCGACCTTGGTCCTCGGTCTAAGTTTTTGGCCTATTTCAATCTCGATCTTAACCGGTCCGTCCTGATCTAGTCCGGTCTTAGACCGATGCTCACCCTTACTGTTCACACTTATAATCACTAGATTTATCCAAATTGAAGCAATTAAAAGCATGAACTCAACATGACGTGTTTCTTGGCATAAAGTTAAATAAAGGATTAACACAAAATGATTATTAAAATAAAATAATTTAATTCATGACAACTAATATTAGTGACCGGTAAAAGAGTGAGTATACGTGGTGAGCGCATCCATCCGTACGCGTGACTGCCTCCAAAAAGGGTTCTTGTTACCTTTTTTCCCGCAATTAAATCCATCCATCCATCATCAACTTTCTTCAATTATTGACACCCCAAATATCACAAGCTAGCTAGGACCACATCATTATCATACATGTCCCCAATTCAATTCATTGTCACATAAAAATTTCTACTATCAACTTATATATGCACATTTATATAATTGTACTTGTTTTAAATTTGATCGATTGTTCTTGATACACGACTTTAAAGTTGTCGCTTGTAAGGTTTGAACTACTTAGCCGGATTTTTGTTTGCGAAATAAAATTAATTTCTTCGTCAAAGTAGCAATAATGTGAAAACCAATAAATCGGTTTGTTTTGTTTTCTAATAGAATGAAATAATTCTACATATACATGCATCTGAACTCGTGTATTTCGTTGAAGTTTGAATTTAAATGTGAGCGAGTTGATATTTTTGGATTTTGTTAATGTAAGCTAGCTTGTTTCTTATTTCATGAAAATAATGTGAAATATATAATATTGATATATAGTTGAATTAATGGTTATGTTTTGTTAGTCCAAGTCAATTTTTATTGCTACTCTGGCACATGAATGTGTTGCTTGGTCAATTTTCTCGCTCAAGTTAGTATTACTAGAATTTTCTTGTACTTGGTAAAAACATCTTGACATAAGGGTCATGGATGTTTGATTAGATGATTCGGTCATTTAGATATAACACATATTATACAAAGTTCATAATCTATGTAATAATCGAAATGTTCAAAACTACGCAACGAATTGAATTGAAGTGAACCAACCAAATATTCATTCTATATTTTTTTTGAGAAACTAGTGTTTTAAAACCAACCATATTGGACAAAGCTACTCGTTGCGTGTGTATGCATGTATGTATGCATGAAGGTGTGTATTTCGATACCCACAAATAGTTATATACCAGCTTATTTAAGGTTGTAATCAGGGTTCTAAAATGCTCGTTATTTCGCCGTTAAAGTGCGACACATGACCTATATGTTACGAAATATATCAAGGCCAAACGAAGTATATTACATGCAAAAATAGTTTCTGGACTTTATTCCTTATATATAAACACTTTTTGAAAATTCGATATATATGAAAAGTGATATATAAATGTATAAATCTATAAATATTTTTATATTTTGTGCTTCTTTAAGTCACTAATTAAAAAATGTTATGGCTTTGCCATGGCTCTTAAAGCGTGAGTCTTAGTTATGCTAACACGTCACAACTTTGTTTTAATGATATGAATAGGAAATTAGGGATGGTGTCATTGTCAAATGATAAATACAGATCATTCCTCTTACACAGACTTAGCAAAAGTCAGATGCTCTACAGTTTTTATATTGTCGTATCTTGGCCTTGTAAATATCAGATGCGTATTCAATAAGCTTATAGTTACTATTTGTTGGTCTACTATACCAACTTTAAAACAGTGATAGCCTAATTTTGGAAAATTTTCTTTAGGGTTACAAATTTCAATATTCTTTTCATTGAATGTATTTCATTTTTTTGAGCAAACATTGAATGTATTTCAAATGAGCAATTATAAGTTTTAACCAATTATAATTACTCAAAAAAGACACAAAATAAGGTGCATTTTGATTTGATTATACATCAACATTTTTTGCAAAATGCTCAAATTCCCGGGGCTTCGAGATGGCCATTGTGACAACAATAACATTGTTAGGACTGAAAAAAAAAAAAAACTATAGAGAATGTAAATGAAGAATAAATCTACAATGTGTAAGACATGTATATATGCTTGCCTTATTCGTAAAGAACAAGCGATGAGATTAAGTGGCCAAGAGCAAACGTATCGATACCACATAAATCGTCTGTCAGAGGGTCATGCACCGGAATCTTTCTAAATGAACAACTGTTGTAGTGTTGACATTTTGAGCCAAATTTTCACTTAGCAACAAAACTAGATGGCATGGTAACCAAAGGTGAAGCTAGCTTTAAGGGATATGGCCCTTATCTCTTTTACATGGTGCATCTATGATCTGTGTCACTCATTTCTTCTACTTGATAAGTCTTCAAAGGGGGGGCCTTTAATTTCTTCATGCACCTTATCTTCAATGCATAAACTCTAGGGCTAGGGTTTGTTAAAAGGCAATAATTATATGCATGCCCTTATCCATGAGTTATAAAAAGGTTTTGTTATTTGACTGATTCTTGGATGCAAAATCTTCCATATTTGTGGATGGTTATCATGTACTTGGATTAGTATTCGTCACATGCCTTTTTTCCGACATGCACTATTTTTCATTATATAGTGTTCAATCATCACTTGCATATAAGATTTTGAGTATCGCGATTGAGATTGATAGATTCACAAGAAGAAATTTAAATGATTTGGTATATATTCCCTCCATCTTAAAAAAATTATCCACCTTACTATTTATATTTATTCTAAAATAAGTGTTTAATTTTTATACATAGACAATAACTAGTTATAATGTCTGCGTACACGCAAGTTTTTTTTCAATTTTTTTTAAAATAATATATTTTTATTTATTAAAAAACAAATAATTTAATCATTGTTTTGTTTTGTTTGATTTATGATTTTTAATTATAGTCTTTTATTATTAAAGATAATCATTTAAAAAGTTTAATCTTATTGTTAGTTGTTTCTTATTTATATTTGTTGTATTTATATTCTACTTGTGTAGTATATCAACAAAATGAATTTATAACTTTATAAATTAATAATTAACAATTAAAATATTACCTAACAAGAATATATATATATATATATATATATATATATATATATATATATATATATATATATATTTAAATACGAAAGTTCCCATTTGGGGTTTTCTTTTATTATATAGATAAAAGATTATTACTAATTTTTCTATTTTACCATTCTAATCAAAACTTGTATTAATTACTAATTTTTTTTATTTCTATATTAACTGTGAGGGTAAAAATGATTTTTTATCAATCTAAACAAGCATTAATTACACATATTATAATTTATTCACTTTTTGTTTGTTGACTCTCTAGTAATAAAGTGACCAAATATTAATGCTTTTCTGTTTGTAATTTTTGGGCAAAAGACCCGAAAATGTAATAACCAGTCACTTTTTTACTCTATTGTGTAGCTATATTTTATTTTTCTCTTTGTGCA
Source organism: Artemisia argyi (assembly GCA_030686995.1). NCBI lineage: Eukaryota > Viridiplantae > Streptophyta > Magnoliopsida > Asterales > Asteraceae > Artemisia > Artemisia argyi. The sequence goes on along the minus strand of CM060707.1, from coordinate 176,099,516 downwards.
CATCGTATTTTTTAATTACTTCTATTTTAGTTATTTTGTGAAAATTTTCCCTTCTCGTTTATCAACATTCCTATTAATAGGTAGGGGTAAAACGCTTATAAAATATATACACATAATAGATGAAATTCAAAAGTATAATATATATAATAGGAGAAAATAAAAATGACTACACAACAAAGCAAAAAGTGATAATTTAGTTAAATTTTTGTGTTTTGCCTTTTATTTTTTCAATAGTTATTATTTATGTACATTCTGTAATAGTAAAAACATATGATGTTATTTTTCAAAGTTTTTTATCCGTTGACCTTTATAAAATCCACACACTCATAAGAATCCAACAATATTCACACATTTCACATTTATATACGATTACATGCACATAGCAGCGATAATGTATAGTAATGTTAATTTATTTGTGCATTTGTTTTACATATATATGGGTGTGGAGTAAGTGAGAGCAAAGAAAATTAGTAATTTAAACTGTAATTATGTATTTAAATATTGGTTTGCATAACGGGTGCCCTGATAGCAATGGTTAACGTGCATTTATTATTCCCAAACTTTTCTTTTAAATTAAATATGTGTTTTTGTATCTTCTGTCATAGGGGTACAGGATAAGAAGACAAATAAGACACAAAAAAAAAAAAAAAAAAAAAAAAAAAAAAAATACATTTTTCATGGGTCTCTAAGTTTTTTTTTTTTTTTTTTTTTTTTTTTTTTTTTTTTTTTTTCTTCCTTGAGTCGTTGAATCATATTTATGTCCTTTTTTTTTTTTCCTTCTCATCATAAGATAGAAAAAAATTCATTAAATATATCATTTAAACCACATTAATTAGACTTATAAATAACCTTGAAGGAATATAATTTAAAATTAAATATTTAATAGATTACTCTCAAAGCACTCGTTAGACAATCTATTTAAATATTTAATATATTGCATTGTCTTTTATAAATAAAAATATACTATTGTTACTCATTTTGTTAAGATTTAAACAATATGTTTTCTCCTTTATCGATGAGCATTACATTTTATGCTTTTTATAGATTTTTAAAACAATTGTATTATTTTTCTTCTTCATATTGTTAATAATTCGCAATTTTATTTAGTTAACCAATATCAGAATTTGGGTGATTGACTACTCAAAAGGTCATGGATACAAGTCTCATTTCGAAATAAATAGTATTCCTTCTGTCTCAAAAGTCCATTTTGACTTTTTCAAATTCTTTTTACTCCGACTTTAACCTTAATTATTTTTTTCGTGTTATATAATACTTAATGCAAAATATATAAATGGATTTGTGTTTTATATGCATTTTTATTGATATAATTTTCATCAAGTATTATATAATACGAAAAATAAATAACAAATGTCAAAGTTGGGAAAAAAGCTTTGAAAAATAAAAAAGTAACTTATATTTTCGGATGGGAGGGAGTATTTTACAAGATGTTAATGAGTGTTTTGTAATAATTTGTATTCAAAAAAAATTCCAATCTATTCTCCAACTATAGGATAAAAAAATGTTTGATTTTAAAATTTACTATGGACCATGAGAACACATACTATAATTATAAGTATTAACAATTGCCAGGATGTAGTTACTGATCACCAAACACTAAGGGTGTGTTTGGTATCTGACTATGGAATGAAACTATGACTATGAAAGTGATTAAAAATGTTTGTTTAAAATGAGAGGGCCCAACACTATGGTAATGAATGATAGAAATGCTCCATACTCCATATACCTCAAAAGGGTAAGGTATGGATCTTTCAAACCGAGGGGCCCACCACTACTATCAAAATCATTCTCATTGTGATTGATGGCGGCATACCAAACACACCCTAATTTGCCGTGGAATAATAAGATTTACCTGCGTTGAAAACATAAATATGGCAATAATAGTCCTAGTCGTTTGGGGGTTGTCATAAATAGCTCCAGGATTTTATATGCTTTGCGAAAACAGTCCTTAAAGACTGGCAAAAATGGTCCCTAAACATTCTTAAAAAAACAAAATGGTCTTTTCGGTTTTGTTTTTGGCAAAAAAATTCGTGTGTTTTATTCACTTTGCGAAAACAATCCCTGAAAAATCACAAAAAGGTCCATGACTTTAAAATGCGGCTCTAAAACCATTCCCTTTGTTAAATCTATGGACCATTGTGCAACAAATAATACAAAAATATCCCTCTGGTTTACTAATATTGAAAATAGTCCCTGAGAAATTGAAAAAAACGTTATAGACGTTACTTCCAAAACCATTCCCTGTGTTCTAGACCCCGCACTCGCACCCGCAACTGAGTGCGGGTAAAAAAATCCTCGTTAAAAAAACATTCGTGACTAAGAATGTGTGGTTTATTTTATTTTTAACATCATGTTGTACATGGAAATTGAACTGAACTTTAACGTTCTGTTCTTTATTATTTGTTTATTTATTTTTTGAAGTAGAAATGATTGGTAAAGAAGAGTAAAGAGAAGAAGAGGAAAAAAAAAAGAAAGAAAGGTGCACTTTTAAACAAAGTTGTGTTTTCGTGTTGAAAAAAAAAAAAAAATAAAATAAAAAACCTATATTTATGCCTTTTTAAACATAAAAGTCATCATATGAAATAATGAGGGTTATAGAAGTTTTTTTTATATGGAGTAACAAATAGTTTAGCCGTAAATTTATTTCTATTTAAATCCGCTGATATTTTGACGAAAATTTTTGGAGGAGAAAACCTTATATAATTTCCTATCAAATCAATTCTAGCTCTTTCCTTTCTTTACTGTCTGACAAAAACTCGAGAACAAAATAATTTTTCTATTTCCTTTCATTCTTTTTTTCCTAAAAAGAAACTTGAAAACTCAATGTAAAACAAGTAAGAAGTCGAAAAGGGTATGAGAATCCAAGATGGTGTAGTGAAGGGGTAGAAACTGAAAACTCGTTAAACTTGCCAAAAGCGGAAAGCTTTGCTTGGCCAATCAACAAACAACTCCAAAAATAAAAGAGATTTGTTACATGTGCATTACCGATATCTCTCCTTTTTGTTTATTTCCTTCTGAGTTTTTTCTGTCTGCTTACTTTTTGATACATGATGTTTAGTAAGCTAGGAAAAAAAAAGAAAAAGAAAAGTACGAGCTAAAAAGAAAAGAACAAAACTCTGAACATATAGTTTATATTAGGAGTCAAAAAAACCTATTGATTGAAGGCCGATTTTGAATTAATCCAAGGTTAATTCCATATTTCTCCATCATCTTGGAATTCTCGTGTTGTTTTATCTTCAGTTGAATAATTCAAATATGTTTTTGGTCGTTTACGTTAATGTTCAGCATAACTAATTGTAGAATATTCATAATTCAAGTGTCGATTGTTGATATAATATGATTTTTTCTATCTTCTTGCTAGCCTTTAATAAAAATCGCGTTCTAAAAAAGATATTATATAGCGGTGAGTATTACTACTCCTAGCTAATATACTTGCTTTATGCTAGTGTTATGCAACATTTATCAAAACTCCTTTTTACATCAACATTGACAATCCAAGATCTCGAATGAAATCTATCAGTCGAAGATGATCATGTGAAATGGTTGAATATAACATAAAAATATCACCAAGGCCATGAAAAGAGATTGATTGATATCGAATATTGATTCTGGAGTTTAATTATCCACTCATTTAAGTTTAGGTTTTGATTTGATTCCATATAGTGTCATTGTGGTGTTTCCACCTTTCTATATTTTTTGGTGCTTTCTATATTCCATGTCATATCATATGATTATAAGTGTAACAATATATTAGTACATGCTTCAACATTTGTTAATTTAATGCCATGTATCTCAAGAGTTGCGATCAAAGCATGTACAATAACGAAAATCAAATGGGAATATAAATGTAAAAGACGGAAATCAAATGAGAATTGATTCATATTGTTGGGATCGCACATCCACAACGCATATTATACAGTAAATATCCGGATAATACAAAAATGAAATGCAAACTACTATCTCCGTCCCATAATTATAGTTCACTGTTGACTTTTTAAGTCTACATTTGGCAATTTTGACTTTATATATTTTTATTTGTGTTATATAATACTTGATAAAAATTATACCAATAGAAAATACATTCAAAAATCAATTCATTCATATATTTTGCATCAATTAATATATAACACAAATAAAAATATTTAAGGTCAAAGTTGAAAACTAAAGACTTCAAAAGTCAACAGTGGACTATAATTATGGGACGGAGGGAGTAACACACAACGATTTAAAGTTATTCAGCACCTCTTTACTGATTTTACCAACCACACTATTATTATTTAGGATTACAAAAGTTGACAATATAGTCAATAATTCTTTAATCACCCCAAAAGTACAAGTCCACTCACCCTATGTGCCTCAAAAAATTTCAACTTCTCCAAATACCCCATGAGCGACTGTCGCCTATAAATTCTTAGGCAACTATTATATATTTGTGACACGTGTCCCCATTTGTACTTGTGCAAGTACTACCCTTGTAAGCTAGTACAATAGGTATTTCTTGAGCGACTGGACCCACTATTTTTGGGCGACTTGTTTTTTTATCTTTTAATTAATTACATTTTTTGTCCTTGTAGTTTGCTTGATATTTATTGTTGATTTAATCTTTTAAAATCTTATAACCACTATCTCTATCTACACAAATAATACCAAAACCCATTTCTTCATCCAAAAACATTATCCACACACAAACACCATTTTTTATATTCTGTTGCAAAGAACCCGAAAACAAAGGTCTCTCTATACACTCACATGTTTCTGTTTTATGTTACATAAATAGTTTCCAAATAACAAACTGACTCATTACAATTTTATGCTATTTATTCCCCAGTTATTTGGCCGCCCCGTTGCTGTAACTGTTCATGTATCACGTAATGTTCTACTGGAGGAAACATCAGATCTACTTATTCTTAAGGTTATCTCGTGACATTATTTGGAGTTTGGTTCTGATTGATCGGATGAACATGGGCGAATAGATCTACACACCCACGCACATAAACACCCTCTAAACCCTGGTCGGAGAAGAAAGAAAACAGGTGGTGGCGGCGGTGAGGTGGTGGTGCCGCAGATCTGGGGTGTGATGAAGATGGGTGGTGGTGGCGGCTGTTAATAGTGAGTTTATATTTTGTTGGTCATCGCATTAGAATTCCTGTATATCGAATTGGATTTAAATACTAGTTTTGGATTTGTTTGTGCAATGGGGTTGTTAAAAAGGTTTTTAGTTACATCTGCGAATGTTGTTCTCAAACAGACTCTATGTTCATGACCAACTGTTTTTGGTTTGAATATCAAAAATTACAAGACTCTATGTTCAATTATGGTGTTGTAACACAAGGACCAAAATTAAATATCAAGCAAACTACAAGGACAAAAAATGCAATTAACTAAAAGATAAAAAAAAACAAGTCGCCCAAAAATAGTGGGTCCAGTCGCCCAAGAAGTACCTATTGTACTAGCTTACAAGGGTAGTACTTGCACAAGTACAAAGGGGGACACGTGTCACAAATATATAATAGTTGCCCAAGAATTTATAGGCGACAGTCGCTCATGGGGTATTTGGAGAAGTTGAAATTTTTTGGAGCACATGGGGTGAGTGGACTTGTACTTTTGGGGTGATTAAAGAATTACCTCCCTTGAATACACTCATCACAAACTCTAAGCAGAAAGATGCAACAACACAGCCGCACTTGAAATTTACTCACACGTAAGGACAACATGCAGACGCAGAGACATGAGGGGGGCAGGGTGGGCACATGTCCCCTAACAAAAAAATTATAGTGTAAATTTTTTACAATATCTGGCTATTTTTATAATTTGACCATAACGAACCGATTTTTAGTGTAGTTTTTAAAAATTATAAAAGTTTACCCAACAAACATAACTTTCTGGCTCTGCCTCTGATACGAACCTTACTGGTAGGATTAAGGTTACTCCTAAACCAAAGTAAGGGTACTGGAAATCACAATATCCAACTGAGGTTACTAGTATTTTTTTTGGGTCATGACTTTACCCCAACTAAGGTTATTGGTAGTGGTAGTAGGAGTAAAGTTACATTATTATTTTTTCTTTTGGTCGTGAGTTACTGGTCGGACTTTTATTTACTTGTTTTGTTTGTTCCAGAATATTTTGGTTTAGCTTTTTCCCCATGTTATACTACACTAAATATAGGGCTTATTATCATTGTAATAAATTTTGGAAATCATTAATAAAATTGTCTTTAGAGTCTTTATTCTTGTTATGGTTTTATTCCATTGAGGTGTGCCTCGTATATCACCCTTGTATTAGGGTTATCTAAATTCGCTTCCGCGCATCCTGCGTCAGTTGGCATCAGAGGTTCTTAGCATCCTGGTGGTAATTGGTGTAGAAGGTTCTACGTCAAATAAATATCAAGGGCTTGTTAGTATCCTAGATGGTGAACGGTGTAGAAGATCCAAAAACCCGTACCATTAGTGGGGTGCGGTCGACCGAAGTCATGGATTGTCAAAGGTACCGTATTAAGGCTGAGATTCCTAACTTTCTTGGGAATCTTGATCTTGAAGATGTGTTGGATTGGTTGTATGAGGTTGATAAGTTCTTTAACATCATGGATGTTCCTGAAGAAGAGCAAGTCAAGATTGTAGCTTATAAGTTACGTGGAGGAGCTGGTGCTTGGTGCAAAACGAGCAAGACAACCGTAGGAGACAAGGCAAGTATCCAATCAACGCGTGGACAAGGATGAAGAGAATGATAAAAGGTAGGTTTTTATCCCCTAATGTTGAACAAATTTTATATCAACAATATCATACTTGTGTTCAAGGGAAAAGAACCGTGGTGGAGTATATGGGTGAATTCTTGAGGTTAAAAGCTAGGTGTAACTTTAACGAATCTGAAGAACAAGTGGCTGCTAGGTATTTGAGTGGGTTGAATCAGTTAATTCAGGAGGAGTTAAGCCTGTTATTAATTTGGACCGTTGATCAAGCTCAAACTTTAGCTATGAAGGTCGAGAGGTCAATGATTAAACGAGTTTCGAACTTTGAAGACATTTTGGAAGAAAATTCATATTCTACTCAGGTAAATCAATCATATCAAACTCAATTGACCATTGGAACAAATAAATCTTCTAGTTTGACTTCTCCCGTTATGGCTAGTGGAAGTGGTGGGCAAAACAGGTTATGGTTAAAAAGGCGGATTCCAATGCGTATGACAAGCCTATGCCCTCTAAATGTTTTAGGTGTGGTTTACCGGGTCACAGGTCGAACGCTTTTCTTAATAGGAAGATGAGTGCTTATGTTAAGGAAGTTCATGAAGATGGCATGGGAATTGATTTTGGTGATGACTTGAATTATATTGATGAATTTGCTCAAGTTGAAGGTGAAGTTGTGAATTTGATGGTACAAAGTACTTTGTGTGCAACAAAGATTGAAGATTCTACACAAAGGAACAAGATTTTTGAAACTAAGTGTCTGGTTGAAGACAACGTTTGCTCATTAATTATTGATGGTGGAAGTTGTGAAAACCTAGTTTCCAAGAACTTGTGAAGGCATTAAAGTTACCAACCGAGCAACATCCTAATCCATATAAGTTAGGTTGGATAAAGAAAGGTCCCGAAGTGAAGGTGAATGAGGTTTGCAAGGTTCCAATTGCTATTGGAAATTCTTATCGTGATGAAGTGTCTTGTGATGTCGTGGACTTGGGTGCTAGTCATGTTTTGCTAAGAAGATTGTGACAACATGATGTAGATGCAATACATAGAGGTAAGAATAATTTTTATGTGTTTAAGTGGTATGAAAAGAAGATAGCTATTCTTTCCAATGGTACGCGACCACCGGATTTGAATAAATTGGCGGTTGAAGAATGCAAGAACTCGAGGATGAGTGATCTTCTAAAGTGAGGGGGAATGATACGAACCTTGCTGGTAGGAGTAAGGTTACTCCTAAACCAAAGTAAGGGTACTGGAAATCACAATATTTTATTGAGGTTACTGGTAATTTTTTTTGGGTCGTGACTTTACCCCAACTAAGGTTACTGGTAGTAGGAGTAGAGTTAATTTCTTTTTCTTTTGGTCGTGAGTTACTTGTCGGACTTTTATTTACTTGTTTTGTGTGTTCCAGAATATTTTGGTTTAGCTATTTCCCCAAGTTTTACTACCCTATAAATATAGGGCTTATTATCATTGTAATTCATTATGAAAATCATTAATAAAATTGTCTTTAGAGTCTTTACTCTTATTATGGTTTTATTCTTTTGATGTGCGCCTCGTATATCACCATTAGATTAATGTTTATTTAAATTCGCTTTCGCGCGTCCTACGTCAACCTCTACAACATGGATATAAGATATGAAAATCATTAACTTGGTCGGCAAGCTACTTTTATTGAAGTAGACAATAAACATCATTCCTTAATTTTGATAATTACTAAATTAAATAGATTTGCATTTGTAATATGAATCAATTGTCATCATATTTAAATCTCTTGAAGTGATCTTTATGAAGTCTGAAAGGAAGTGGTTTATGGTGATTTTTTATTTTTATTTTTATTATTAGTATTTTTTTTTTCACATCGGTAAATCTTGATTATGACAAGTAATGGTCATTGAGATTATTAAGATTGAGGTTGATAGCAACACAAAAAGAGCAGAAGGTGTTGCTCCTCATTTCATCTCGTCGTTCCTACGTGGATGCTCCTCAAGCTCGTCGTGTCTCGCCACGACACCAGGAGCCCTCGTTGTAGCTCGCCGTGGAAGGGTTACTCGCGCAGACGACGAGCATGTTTACACTGACACACACTGCTCTTTTTGTTTATTTATTTCGAACGGTAATATTACCGTTTCAAATTATTTTATTTTTTATTTATTTACTTATTTTTCCTTACTACATCCCTTTATAAATAGAACATACACATTCTATCATTTCACTACAATTTTACACAACATATAAACACTTACACATATTAAAATAGGGATAATTAATTTCGTATCATTCATTTTTTTTTCTTTTCGTATCGCTTTTTTTTTTTTTTTTTTTTTTTTTTTTTTTTTCGTATTGTAACTTTTTTAATTTGATTAAATAAATTTAGTTTGGTGTGATATTTTTAATTTTTGTGAAATGAATTTAATCTATTTAGTGAAATGAATAAAAAAATAAAGTTGTAAGTAGTGGGCCCCAAATGAGTAAGTTGAGGTTAGTTATAAGTGAGGAGGGGGTTTAATTGTGAAGAGGTGTTAGGGTGATGTGGCACCCGTGAGTCCCAAATAAGAAGTTTTTGCTCTTCATGACACCTTCCACTCTTAGCAACATCGTTTCGGTTCCAAAAAGTAACCTTGTCGTCTTCTATTTTATGCTAGTCAAGGCTGTCAAGATCGCGATCCTACGCAGGATCGTTTTTGTCTTTGCAAGATTGAGATCGTAAGATCAGATCGCGATCCTACGATCCTACCAATTTATCATATTTTGTAAACAAATGATATACGAGTCAAACTGTTTTACATTTTTACTCAACGTCAAAGATAAGTTCATATAATATCCTTTTGAAAATGACAAAGTTTAAATTTCAAATACTAAAGTAATAGTAAAATACAAAAAAGTCAAGTTTCAATCGTTACATTAACGATTTAGTGCAATAATATTACATAACATAGGTCCTAAATGTCTCAAAACATACGAGCAATCAACATGATTTCAAGAAAACAAACGTTTCATAAGTGGCATTACAAAACATACCCTTTGATTAGTTTAATCACAGTGAAGTAAAGTAATTAAACTATTGAACACTTTTTAGACTATAATCTATTCAGAAAAGTAGAAAACTATGTATAAACTATAATCTATTTAGAAAATGAAACAATAGTGATTTACTCATTAGACATTAGTAAAACACACATTTGACACGATCCTACTTACGATCCTATCTCAGATGCGATTCTACCACGATCTTACACGATTTTGACTGGTGTGCACGTAAGATCGTACGATCTTACATGTAAACTCGCGAGTTTGACAGCTTTGATGCTAGTAGTTTTTGTATCTATGTTATTATGTGTCTATGGTTTTTCATGGAGTTTCAATATCTGAGTTTACTACACCACTAATATCATCACCATAAAAGTAAATGGACAATTGCGAATTTGCCACTATAGTTAATTAGCTTGTGTCTACGACTCTTGGTGGTTTTTATACGCTAAATAACTTTTGGTAATTCTTTATTCGTTAGATATATCCTTTTAGCCGCTCAAAGTGTTATAGATTCCTTTTAAGTCGCCGCGTGATGGTAAGAATATATAGAATCTTTAGTTCACTTAAGAAATTGTTGATTTTGATGTGTTAGCTCTTTTTCGGGATCTCAAAACAATTACGGAGTATATAAAAACGTAAAAAAATTATATGTATGACATGATCAGCCGGATTTCTTTTTTGAAGTAGTCATTTTACTCTCGAATATGTGTATGATTTTCTACATATCACTTCTCACATGTCTCGTTTCAGCGTGATTGAGTATGTTGTTGTTCTAACACGTATGTAAATTATATCAAATATTACGTCAGATTGTCGGAACGTCTCGTGTTCTCGATCAATGGTATTATTCACTAATGATTCACAGAACATGTACCATTATGAGTGATATTATATATTTCCTTAAGAGAATAAAAACTACACATGTCTTGTAACCTTGTATTATATGAATTAAATATAATTGTTCTATTATTAATCCTGGATGGGATCAACCTTAAAAAGATGTCCGACTCTTGTAACAAGTGAAGGGCACAAACTTGGGGTGTGCCAAGGGACGTTGGTTATTAACTAAGAGTAAATAATAATTAAACATAGACTCCAAAGATTTCAATGAATTATGGATGTGCATGTTATTGACAAACAACTAATGCTAATATAAATTAAACTCAACCTCATCCAATTAGTAGACAAGCTTCATTTGCAATTAAGAATATGGATAGAACAAACATTATAAACTACAAGAACATTTAATTAATTAGTTATTTATTGTTTTATCTTTGAACCCACATGATCTCTATCTCATTTTAGATCATGATCTTTCATTTTATTTGTATTTTTTGGTGTTGTTGAGACGTCTATAATATGGATATGGGATATTATTGAAACAAAAAGACTAGAAGGATCGGATATGGATTGATATTACAAGAAACAAGCTATATATTTTGTAATTTCTCAAAATGTGGCAAGCACAAAGGATATATAGACTCTCAATGTTAATTCCATAGAATGTTGTGAGTTATAGATTGTTCTTATATGTAAGCCGATGTTATAATCTTAGGTTTTAAAGTAGTTATACTAATTATTATGCTTTTACAACATCTTCAAGTTTTAATCTTTTTCCATGAATTATTCCGAGATAGCTTCGGTCATCTTAATGCGCGCATGTATCAATGACATTTGAGTTTAACGTCGTTTAAATTGTTAGATTATCAGAGTTATTTCCTTAATTAACTCTATTGCTTCTGACCCGACGCCACCCTCTTTCATATGTTCATATATGGTCATGCCTTATGTATGCAAACATTAATGTTACTATAATTGTTATCCTTTATCCAATGGTTGAAGCAATAGAAAATTGTCAAACTATTATAAAATAGCAAGAACCCTGAAGTTAGTGAACGTCCAAGATCTCGTATATCTATTTTCTATTATCTAATCATGATATATCTTGAGTACGATCGCATATGCATATATTTTGAGCGTGAGAGGGCAACTAATGCATTGTTAATTGTGCATGCAGGGACAACATTTGAATCACGCTGTTTTTTCCCCATATTTTTGGGACGCCGAAGGGACAAATGAATGCTAGCAAGGAACAAGAGTTTAAAATAATTGAATAAACATGATGACGATAAAGGAAACATGATACGGGTTCTGCATACATACAACCTTTCAAATATGTCAGGCGTTATCCAGTAGCAAGTTCGATCAGTCAAAATGTAGATGAAATAATATTGTAAAGATAAAATCTATTTTTCAAATCTTCATTATTCATTCTTGTAAATATTGTTCAATTTTTATCTCTTATAATGTTCAAAACTGGTTTTCTGATAAGAAGTACAGTCTCAAAATAAATACTTGTTAAGATAGCTTTGGTTTTGATTTAATCCGATGCCTGTTTGTGGCGACGACATAGAGACGGAAAAGCATGCACGGGCTAGTCAAAAGTTGTTGCTAAAAATACATGGATGGAGGTCCTACGTAACTTTTTTCTTCTTTTTTTTTTCTTTTTTTCTTTCTTTTTTTTTTTTGGTAATTATGATTTCCGACTTTTTGTCCGACTAATCCACGGGGCTTGAACCCACCGCCACACAGACTCAAACAAGGTAAAGTTCTACGTAACATTCAACCAAACCACAGCCATAATACTGATTAACGACGTCCTCAACCTTGTAAACCGATCAAACCTTTTCTCCACAAGTGCCATTTATGACGTCGTTCAGTCAATTTTATGGATTCCTATATATGGTGTTTCCGAAACGAATCAACTTAGCTCTAAACGTAAAAGAAAGAACTCATTCTCAAATAGATTCAAGAAAGCTTCAATTAGTTGATTCAGTGCTTTAGCAAAATCACAAATGTTATTTTCTACAGGTACTTCTCTCTAGCTCCTCAGTATTGTTATTTTTGTTGTGGCTTTTTATACTTGTTTCATAATTTTGAACTAGCTATAAGTCTCGTGCATTTACGGGGTTTACATATGAATCAAAGTTATTTTAAATTTCAATTTAGTATATATAGACATATAAGAATTTACTCGTGAAAATTGTGATATAAGTATAACCAATACCTTGTCCAAGGATTTTTTATAATGTATTAATATCTATTATAATAATATTTTGTAAAAAAATTTGTTGATTGAAGATTTAACTTTGTTTAACTGGCATAGATGTTGAGGTTGAAATTGATATTATTGTTTAACTTTAATTATTCATATCGTGTTATACAAAATGTGCGAGTTTAGTAGCATATAATCAGCACGAATATGAGATATATCAATATGCCATCCATGTGACACCTTTCGTAGTGAGGGAAATCATTTTGATGAAGTTAAAATATGCTCCGTAAAGTGTTTCAGAAATGGTTTTTTGGATATCCATATATAAACTTTAAATAAGAATTTCATGGGTCGTTATAAGTAAAATAGCGTATATTTATTTTTATATCACAGTAATCCGCGCTTACACTTGATATTCATATTCCCGTTAACTATAGTTTAGCCGTATTTAATATTCAAGCCCGTGTACGCATAAATTAAACTTTTCAAATAAAATAACATGAGTCCTTATTTAACGTATATAGTAAAAAAATATTTTAATAGATGAAAGTTTAAAATGAATATTAGTTTTAAAAAATATTTAACGTATATTAAAACTAATTCGTAATATTTACTAAATTTTGTAATTTTAATAGATGAAAGTCTGAAAATAATACTAATACTTATGTAATTTTAAACAAAGTTCATCTTATAAAGTATAGGAGTATATACTGTAAGAGGTTATTTGTTATTTTTTTTTAAGTTATTAAAAAATTTAAAAACTTACAATTTTACACTTAGCTTTATATAATTTTTGTAAAATTCAACCACTAAAGTTTTATTAATTACTTCATTTTTTTAAGATTTTGTTTTTACAAATTTGACACAAATATTTTTATATGTTTTTTCTTAACAAAATTTCTCTACTAAATTTATTAAAGTTTGACCAAAATCAATTTAATTTTGACTTTTTATTAATCAATCATGTTGCTTGATTTTGTCTACGTGAAAAAATCGAGCTCTCCTATTGATCTAATTTTTTTTCGATGAGAAGTGTTTTACAAAACACTCGAAAATGATGTAATTCTTTTATTATATAAAAGATTAATAAACCCAGGATAAATTAAAACTAAAAAAACTGGATATTGAAATTACATATTCAAGATTTACAAAAGGGAAATTCGAGGGAAACTGTTCGTTTTGTTGGGTGACCGCATTGCCAACATACAATTGCAAACATGAAAAAAAAAAAAAAAAAAAAAAAAAAAAAAAAAAAAAAAAAAAAAGCATTCAAAGTTTTGACTTTGACATTCTGTATTAGATATATAATTTTTTTCCCCATTTTTAAGCAAATCATGTACCCTGGTGTGTATACTTACAAATGTTATGATAACGATCAGAGATAAAGTTGTTTTAGATATCAGAAAAACATGAAAATTGAGGGAAAATAATACTCGTTACAATTTATTTTTAACTATAATAAAATATCACTTCCACCCTTGCGACTTTTTATTTTTTTAATTAAAACTGATTTATTTTTTTTCAATTTGTTTTTTTATTTTTAAATAATATATCTAAAAACCCATTAATCATTTGGCAGGACAAATTACACGATTACTACAAGCATTTAGTTATTTTTCAATAGAGAGGCACTTTCAAATGTTTTCGACAAATTTATTTTTTGGGGGTTTTTCTCGGTACAAGAGTTTGTATGATATATCATGTGTGATATAACACTAATCTCTAAATTCGAACACTCAACATGCTAACTAACATAAGTATTTGTATAGAACTCCAGATGACTAATCGTTTTTTGCATTTGAAAATTCAAATATTAAATGCGTTTAGTTAGAGAAAAAAATTCTTAATTTTCTATTTTGAGATTTGTAAAAAAAGGAGAGGATTTAATTTTTCACTAAATATAGAAAATGCGTTCATATACTATTGTTTTTTATTCTTAAGAAAACAAGAGGTAAAAAAAAAAAAAAAAAAATTGTAGTTTTCCTTGTAAAAGTAAGAAATGCAAATTTGTTGTTTTATAGAGAATTTAATAGAAAACATTTGCTTTGAACGAAATCTTTATTTTCCTTGTTTTGTATAAAATATTTTGTAGAAACAAGGTTGTTCTCGTTTAACTAGACGCACCCTTAGCTCATTAACTATGTATCACACATAATTTTTGTACTTTCAAATAATTGCATTTTATTCATAAAAGTTTGAGAAAGTATATATATATATATATATATATATATATATATATATTTGATAATCAAACACGCATGATATATCACATCTGATATCATTCGAACTTTTAGATTTGAATACAGAAAATAATGTCGTAAAATAGATACAAGTATTATTTTTCGCTGAAAACACTGAATCTTTTATGGTTGTATACAAATACTTATGGCTATTTTAAAACAATATGTTGAGTAATCGAACTTACAAATTAATGTTATGTCACATGTGATATATCAAACGAGTTTGAATATAATTTTTTGACAGACTTCTATGAATAAACAATATTTTTTAGAGGCTCAAATATTATATGTGATATATGATTGATAAGCATAGGATGTGTGTTTTTTAATGAAAAAAATAATAGATCTTTTGGAGCTCTAATAAAAATATTTATGCTCATTGTATGACAGTATGTTGAGTGTCGAAATTACACGGTAGTGTTATATCACATGTGATACATCAAGCAAGTTCGACTTTCAAAAAAAAAAAATCTTCTATTTTCTCCAAATTCTATGAATAGACTGTAATTATATGTGATATATGGTTGAAAAGTTAAGGATGTATATTTTTTTAATGCCAATAACGATGAACCATTACTTATGTTCATTTTATGACCGAATGTTAACTGTTCGAACTTACAGATAAGTGTTATTTTATATGTGATACACCAAATGAGTTTGACTTTCAAAAAAAATTTCTAATATTTTCTCCAACTGTATTGATTTGAAGATTTATAAATTATGTATACTATATAGTTGGAAAGCTAAGGGCGTCCACTATTATGAAGATTTATAAAGGTAAATAATAATGTCTAGTCATCAAAAATAATAAATTCACAAACTTTTATTTTTTTTAAACATATCTTCATTATGCATAAACTATATAAAGCTTTATCAAGCCTCATTAAATACACAAAACATTAAATTTTGAAGAGGTTTCAAGATGTTACACTTTTTCATTCAATAAGTATGAAACACATTTTCACTATAGTTAATAAGATGATAGATATCTTGATATTTTCTTAGACCTTTTTATAAACCAAAATAGTGGATGCTCTAATGATGCATTGTTTTTACAATGCTAAAAATGATAAATCGTTTGGCGTTTTACACAAGTACTTGCGTATTTTACAATAGTATGTTGAGCGTTCGAACGTGCAGTTTAGTGTTATATCACATTTGATATATCAAGCAAATAGTGTACCCATAAAAGCCAAAAAACTAAAATAAAATGTCGAAAGTATATGAAAGTATCAATCTATTGAAAGATAATTAAATGCTTGTTACTATGGTGCAATTTATGTAGGTTAACGATTTACGATTTCTTAAGATATGCATTTTTTTTTTAAATTGTTGAAGTCGTTTTAATTGAAATTATCAACATCTTTTTTATTTTTATTTTAAAATGAGTGACTTAGATTAGTTTCTCTATATGCAAGAATTGTTAGTACTTAATTGAACTTTCTCATAAAGATTAAATATTAACGAAAAAAAAACCCGAAATCATATTTTCTTTTTTTTTGGGTAAAAGGTCAACGACCCGGTAAATATATTACTCCAAAAAACGTTTAAGTACAACGGATATGGGTGAATCCCATATCACAGCCCGTTACATAGGCGAAAAGCTTACATAACAAGATACTTCCTATTTTCTAGACAAGAAAACAAAACCACTACCACATAATATTGAAAGACTCGGACAAAAATATAAACTACTTCCTACGACCTTGGAGATTAAAGCCATAAATGGCATTAAGAGCATCCAAATTCCCTGGAAGATCATAAATTTGCTTCGAGTAATCATCATAGTCATCAAACTCATCTTCACGCTCATGACCTCCACCAAAAAGATTAGCTGATTCGTCGAACGTGTTAAGAACTTCATCCTCATCACTATCCGAAACCACAACCTCACCCACCTTAGAGAATGGGTTAGCCCTCTTAGTAACAGAGGTAGACGGAATAGGATGACCTTCATCATCTACAAGAGTAGCTTTCCCATCGATAAGTAGCTTTTCAAGCTTACTAATTTTCTCAACTATAGGAGTAGAACTAACTTCCTTAGTTCCCATTGAATCACTCACAAGC
Organism: Artemisia argyi; assembly: GCA_030686995.1. Taxonomy (NCBI): domain Eukaryota; kingdom Viridiplantae; phylum Streptophyta; class Magnoliopsida; order Asterales; family Asteraceae; genus Artemisia; species Artemisia argyi. Next base: position 176,082,427 of record CM060707.1, on the reverse strand, counting down.
GGTTCTTGTGATGTATTACAGTCTTAACCGACTCATCCTCATTAACTTTCATCGTACGGCCAGCATCCACATCCGTGTTGGTGTCATCAGTAGGGATACCAAACGCATCCGTATCATCCATATTAAGAGCATCAAATTGGTTAGATGTAGAAATCTTAGTACCACTAGAACTAGCCACATCAGAGGTCTTCTTCTTAGTGCCACCAACTTTCTTAGGTTCAGGAGGAGTCTTTTTGGGTTGATACTGAAACTGCTTACCCACAACAGGTTTAGAAAACCCCCTTGACCCGGAATTGTAGGACCACCTTGCTTTCTTTTCTTTCTATTATTGACAGTCTTGAAACTATCATTAACAAGCTTAGTAGGCTGAACAGGAGTTATAACAACTTTAGGACAGTCAGTCAGAGTATGACCAAATATCTTACACTTGTCGCAACGAGGAGGTTGCCACTCATATTCAACCCGTATCTTCTCAATAGTCGAACCCAAACCATCAAGTAATGGTATGTCAACAGTGAGGCTGTCCCGAAGCACCTCATCCGACTTCACTTCTATCATGCATCTAGCAAAACTACTACGGCCCCATGATTCCTTGCACATTTAGCTTGTAAAAGCACCTAACCTTTTGGGCGTGCCAATCAGTGTGGCAAGAAGACTAAGGCCATCATCAGAAAACATAGCAAGGGGAACATCATAGAATTTAACCCACACCGGGATGTTAGTCAAATCCTCTTTAAGTAGGTTTGTGTTCAAAGTCCATGGTTTAAGAATGATAGGAACATTTCTGATCAACCAAGGACCGTTTTCAAGCACATTATCAACACCTTTCTTCGAGTTGAATTTAAAGAAGAAGAACCACTTAGCATTCATCATTACCTTTTGCACACCAAACTTAGCCCATGCATTGCGGACAAAGTAATCAACAACAGGAAAAGCAAGGCGTTGGCCAAGAAAATAACCGTAGAGAGTATTCTCAAACCGTGTGTTCACCTCTTCCACTACTTTCATTGGAACTGAAAGGTCAACATCAACCTTCTTATTGCTACATTCCAACCTCCGAAAATTAGACACATGTTTCTGCTGTTCATTAGAAGTAGCACCCGCGTAAGAAACCAACTTCACTCCAGTACCATTAGTAGTACCAACCTTAGGACGACTAGAAATTGCACTCGACAAAGGGTTACTTGTAAAATTAGCTTCAGAGGCACCAATTTCACATTGAATTTTGTTCATGGCAACATCAAAGTTCTGATTCGCATTAGCAATCAATTGTTCTACATTAGGCTATTTAGAGCCTTTAGAAGACGAGTTAGAATCATATGTACCATGAAGCTGCTCCACATCATCCAAAACAACAAGAGGTATCTTTAGCATGTATAGAAACAATGCATTTTTTAGTCAAGTTTGAATTACTCCGTAGCATATGTTTCATTATTACTTTTTGGTAATCATGGTTTTTGGGCGACTAATGTGGGATATTTTAGTGTAATTAGATTAACTTGTTTGACCAATTTAGTCATAATAAGACATCATTTAGGCTTGGAGGTGCGGAGTACACGCCTATTTGAATTTATTATGATCTTAAAGGTGAAGCACTTAAGGGACGGGGGTCCGGGGGCAGTGCCCCTGGGAGTAGGGTCCAAGGGGCGGCAGCCCCTGGCAGGGTCCAAGTTGTTATGGTAAAAGTTCCTCAGAAAATTAAATATTCATAAATTAAGGGACTAGTTTTGACAACTTTGAAACCCTTGGAAAAAACTGCATAAAAGACCTAATCCTTGATTTTTTTAGATATACGCTTTTCTTTTTGGTTATGAATTTTCTCTTGTTCATCAATCTCAAACACAAGCATTCAAAACGTTCTCAATCTCTGAATTGTATCCGATTGAATAATTCGGGAGAACCACTGAATTGATTCGATCTTTGTAGGGAATAAACAGAATAAACGAACACCACCGAATTGATTCGATCTGAAAGTGTTCACACGCCTTTCAGAGATTCAAACAATATCCGGTTGTCTTTGTTTATTCTATTTATTCCCTACAACTAATTTCACTATTTCATAAAGAAAAAAAGTATCGAGGATAATACCTTGGTGAAAATATTAATTATCTGATGACACATAGTATTTAACCCAATTTTTTATTTTTTTTACCTCTTAATCACTATTAGGGTTATATAATACATTAATACTATTATTATTTTTTTATTTGGGCTTACCAATTCTCTTGCATCATCTTAGTCCATGTGAGTGTGAAAATACTACTCTTCCTCAATAAGTAGTTGTAATAAAAGTGGGAACCACTACCCTTTATAAGCCTCTTAATTCAAACGAAAAAAGAATCATCCCTCGATAAAGCTCGCTTGCAAAAGTTTTCAACCAAGTAGGAGGTTAACTTCTCTCCTTTTCAAAATTATTATCCATAATTATTTATTTTTTATTTCAATTAATTATAAGAGATTTTAGTGGATGAGGTTGATATTTGATTAGTTGAAAAATAAATTAATATCATTTTTCTTGCTTTGTATTTTGGGACAATAATTTTAAAACAGATATAATATTATTTTAGAACTATTGTAAACTAAATATTTATATTGTCAAAAGAAGTATATTTCTTCAAAAATATAAATTTTTAAATAACGATGCTAAATAAGAACAATAATTTTTTAATTAGTTTATATAAATAATTGCACGCTAGGACAACGCATAAATACTAGCTAATCATGAGCGGATGAAAGGTTTGTTGCCAAGTCCCAATATTGCAGCACGAGCTAAATATAATTGGGGAATATGCTATTTAAAAAAGAAATGAGTAGAATAATTGGAAATACATCTGAAAATCACTCTCAAAGATTGCTTATTGATTTTTATTATATATATAAAAAAGAGTCATGAATCTGACTTTCAACAGAATGTCAACTCTTGTTTATTGAAAGTAATCGTGATTATGTAAAAGAAATAGAACTCAAGAAGTAGGTAGAAATGTTACCATGATAAAAATATAAAACAAAAATGATTTTTAAACCAAACAATATGTCTAAGTTTATGTGTAAACTTACTTTGTTGGCTAGAGACACATATATTTACACAAACAAATATTATTTTTCATTTATTTAATCTATTTTTCTAGTGAATAAACTATTCATTTGACTTGTCATATTTGTTTATATCATGCCATCTTTGTATTGACATTTTCCATATTTAGACTTTCGATCACTACCATGTATGTTACGTATACGTCGTATGTCATTTGTATGGCATGTATTTTTTTAAGAACAATTCTCATGTGACTTCTAGTTATCCAAAGATAAAAGAAGAAAAAAAAAAAAAAAAAAAAAAAAAATCCAAAAATTTGTTTATATTCGTTAAGCCTTAAAACTATGAAAATATGAAAGGAAAATTGTCCCACCCACCCTCTATATACTTTACTTACCAAAATTACCAAAATAAAAAAATAAAAAATAAAAATCTGAATCCATGAAGTCATTAAACTAAATCAGCCCCATGACCCAAAGATTCTTCTTCCTTAGTTTCAGGTTTTATTAACTTATACTCTTGTTCCTTAATTTCTTCGTTGTCACCAACATGTTTTGTAACAACCACATCGTCGTCGCCGCCGAGCGTTAGCTCCTTTGCTCTCTCGGCTTCGAACTCCCAATCGGTACGACCCAAAACAACCAACATGGTCACAACACACGACATTTGGGCAGCCAACATACCCAGCCATAAACCTTCGAAATCTAATCCCAAAAAGAATGCTAACGCGACCGCCACGGGCATACCCACTAGGTAAAAACATCCTAGATTAATATTTGCTCCTATTTTTGGGCGTGCGGTGCCTCTTAAGACACCGCACCCTGTGGTCTGGGGACAGTTCCCTAGCTCACACAACCCAATTATAGGAAGGACCATTGAAGTCAAAGCTATTATTTCTTTGTCTTGAGTGAACATTGTGGCCCATAAATTTCTTACACTTGCTGCGAAAAATAAGGCCGAAAATCCCAAGAAAAAGCTACACCCGAGACCAACAATTGCAGCCCGTTTCGCCTTCTCTGGTCTACCCGCACCCAACTCGTTTCCAACACGAGTTGAGACGCTGAAACTTAGTGATGAAGGGAATATGTAGATCAACGCGGTTGTTTGAATTAGTATTCCCATGGATGCAACTGTAGCTCGTGGGTTAACCAATAACCCGCATAGCAAAATCATGATTTCGTACCACCACCATTCGAGACAAACCGATACACAGCTCGGAATTGCTAAATTTAGCAATGACTTCCATCCTTTAAGACATTCTTTCGATATACCTCCCCATGTCTTCTTGTAAACACCCGAAATGAGGATGTATATCACCAATGAAGCTACTAGATTAAAATTTGTCCATACACTACTAATCGCGATACCTTTGATGCCTAAATTTAGGCAATTTACGAGATAATAGTTAATGGGAATGTGAAGAATTATCGAAAGAGATGCACAAAATGTGAGTGGTAATGTTATAGATTGCGAACGAAGGTAAATCCTTAACGGGTGTAATAAAGATTGTGCTAAAAGGTCGGGTAACGAATATAAAAGATAAGTTTGTGCTTGTGTCGCGATTTCTTCATCTTGGCCACAAAAAAGCAAGATGCTTTTCATGTTAAGCCATAAAATGGATATAGGTAAAGAAACGAGTAACAACAAAAGAATAGTTCTTTGTAAACAAAGACCAAGAAGTGTATGTCTTTTAGCACCAAAAGCTTGTCCACAAATGGGTTCCATACCCATAGCTAAACCGGATAAAACCGAGTATCCTGTGATGTTAGCAAACCCAATTGCTAACGAGCCACCCGCGAGTGCCAGCTCACCAAGGTGGCCCAAAAACAACATGGAAATCATTGACCGTGAATATAACAAGAGACCCGTGAGGATCATTGGGATAGCGATTTTCGCTATCGAAATGGCTTCATTCACAACTAATGAAAGATGTGTTTTCTTTTTCTTGTTATGTAGTTTCTGATATTGCTGTTGTTGATGCTGATCAACAACAACAATAACACAAACAGCTGCTGTAACAACCTTTTGAGCTTGTTTAGGAAGGTCGAAAAAATCCTTAGCAAGTTGTGTTGTTGTACTAGAATCGCAGCGAGAAGATGGTGAAGTTTGTTGGCACATTTTTGAATCCTCTGTGTTTGTTTTCTTAAATTGTAGAGAGAGAGAGAAAAGGTGTATTTTTAGAAAGAGAGAAGAGAGAGGGTTTAAGAGTTTTAGATTCGTGGTGGGTATTTAAAGATTTTGAAGGCCTGCCTTTTTTCTTTTTTCTTTTTTTTACGTCTATTTTTTATTTTTCAAAATAAAAAATGATACTACCTCCGTCCCATTTTAATTGTCCGCGGGCCCGAATTTGAACATAAATATTTTTGTTTGTATTATATAACACTTGATGAAATTTATATCATTAAAAAGTTAACGAACTTTTCAATGATATAAATTTCATCAAGTGTTATATAATACAAACAAAAATATTTACGGTCAAATTCGGGCCCGCGGACAATTAAAATGGAACGGAGGGAGTAGTATTTTTATTAGGCAATTTAGATTTTGCATTTATTTGACAAAAAGTGTCGTTTTTTGACCGGCTTTCAACAGTAAACTGCCACCTCTACTCGTGTGTTTCTACGCATATTTCCTATTTTAATTTGGTGTTTTTCAAAATAAAAATTAAGACTGCAAAGAATATTTTATTTGTTGGACTTTTGAAAGAATTTGGTTAATGCAGATCTAACGAGAATATTAACGTTTATGGTGTTTTATGTTAGGAACTACTAGTATCATTAAGAAGTATTGACCATAGTTAAGCCGTATTATGTTTTAATTTTTTATTATATGTATTTATTTTTACTCTCAACACCATACATATGTGAACGAAGAGGACCAATAGTGCTTTCCTATGAACGACAACATTTCATTCTCGGACATATTTTATCTTGACAACTGCCACTTGCTTGCTTGTTAGAACTTTTCATACATAAGAATATGGAAAATTGAACTACAAGTTGGTATTAATTGCAAATGAACCACATATGTTGCATACTTATGAATAGATTTTTCTACACGTGACTACTCTCAAAAGAATATTCAATGTAAAAATCACGTAAGATAATATCTTAAAGCACCACTAAAAAAGCAAAAAATTCAAATGAAATATGTTATGGGTGAGCTAAAGATTTAACATTAATTATTTAAGTGTGTGCGGCAAATTTTACCCCGTTGGATTACGTAGACAAGGAGAAAACTGATTTCATTAGGATAAAGTTGGACTTTGAAGTTTATAAAATGTGAAAAATAGAAGACATGGATTAGAACAAAATTAAAATAAGGTTTAGAGATAGTTGGTGAATGAAATTAAAAACCTTTGTTCAAAAAAGAATGAAGTTAAAAACCATGTGACGACAACTAAAGTGTTAACATAATATCTAGAGTGGTTATGGGTAACTCAAAAGCTTATTGGCCCAATTACATGTTTCTTCATTAGATACAAAAACTAACATCGTGTGTTTTTTGCCGACATAACTTTTAGCAAGTTTCGACCGGAAGGACGGCCGCTAAAAAAAACCGCCGTGTGTTAATACAAACTAGTCGGATACCCGCTCACAGCTGCGGCGAAAAATATAGTAATATGGTTAGTAAATGAATTGCTAGCTCAACTCTCCCCGCAATTTCCTACCCGTTTAGTGAATTCGTTTCACAACACTCCGAACGTATATGTGTTTGTTTGGGTTTTCCGTAACTTTCTCATGACATCATTATTACCGTATATAGAAAGATCCTCACAATCTCTTTCCCGTCAAACACTCACCCAAAAGTATATGATTTTAACGAATCAAGATTGTATTGATTGAAATAAAGGTTAAAGTTAAAACTTGTAAAAATATATCAAAATGGATGTTGAATTAAATTGCACAAAATTTTAGAAAATATAGTGAAATTAGATAAAAAAAAAAAAAAAAAAAAAAAAAAAAAAAAAAGATATTTCAATTTGAAAATAAAGGTGAATTTTAAGTTGTGAAGTTACACATGTCACCTTATTATTAGAGCTCCTTATCTTAATTTTTGGTTAGGAGTTAGTTGAGAAGTGACATATGTCACCTCATGATTGGAGCTCCTTATTTTAATTTTTGGTTAGAAGTTAGGCTTGATTTATCCATGCATTATATAGTAGTATAGATAATCGCATAAAAACGTTAATAGTTAACGATTTTCTATGTTTAATTAATAACAAATATTAAAAAAAAAATGTATTACAAAAAGTTTACGTAAACATGTTTTAAACATAAATATCATTTGCCGCAAATCAATTATGGTATGAATATGAATTATTAAAACTAGCTTAATGATCAAATATGTCTTTATCATACATAATGCATCAAAACACTTGCATATTTTTATAAACTCTTGCATCATTTTATAAATATTCATATCAATTTTATTTAACTCCAATCAAAATGAAAGGTTTTATAATATACATTTTACAACTAGCTAAAATCTTCCATTTAGAGTGTGTTTTGTGGCAAGCATTTAGGAGCAATGAGCGGTAAGCTTTGAGTGTTGTGATTTTTAATACTCGTTTGGCAAGGAGCACGTAGCTTTATCTATATTTTTGGAATTCTCATTTTCTAACGGTCTGTAGAGTAGCATTTAGGAGCGTTGAGCATTTATGAGTTGTTTTACACATTATGATTATACATGCATATATATATTACCAAACGTTTTTATAGAAAACAACCTCTACTGCTTACAGCGACTACTTACTAGTACTCTTACTGTCACTGCTACCTTTGCCAAACACAACCTTAATGAAGTCATTCAAACCTCATCCTTTATTGAAATAAAGATTTACAATTCTTGTGATAATCCAAAACAAATGATGAATGCATAATACGTGTTTTTGCATAAAAAGACACTCATTTACCATTTTTAGCCTTTGAGTGTTTAACAATTTAGGAAAGCATCATACATGTTTTGCTACAACTCTTCCCTAAGCAATCAATCTATAATGGAAACAATACAAACAAAAGTTGAAAGATATTTCAAAACGGATTTAGTTTTGAAACCTGCAAACCCACGGATCTTGCAACAAGCCGATAAAATTGAGCTTATGAAACATAAGCAAAAAACATATAAGCTAATAAGTCCATAAATAAGCTTTAATAAACACCCCTAAATACACGTTCGGTTTCAGTTAAGTTCATGACTAGTAGTTGAGTCTTTTGCGAACCTTAGTATATCAGGTTTAACATATGCATGCCCCGTGCACAAATAGGCAGTATCCACAAACTCCATAGATAAACTCTCATTGGACACAATCTCATCCTTAAACACCCTTTTTTACAGCAAATTTGCCAATATTCGGTATAAACTCGATAAGTTCAACCACCGGGTGTGAAGGCAAACATAACTATTCTGTTCTAATGTGTTATTACTGGTTTGGGGTCGTGAGAGATAATTTGTGAGGTTTTGATTTGGAAAAGTGAGATTGGAGGGAAGGAGGATAACTATTCATACCTTAAGTGATGTGCAACAAATTATCGCTATGCCTAAAACGTATTTACGTGAACTTTTTGTAACACATTTTTATATTTGTCATTCACAAAACGTAGAGAAATCGTTAACTAAAAATAATGTTTTTATTTGATTATTTGTATTAACAATCTCCTTTTTCTATTATAACAAAATATAAACTCAAATTAACCTAAAAGTCAAAGGAATAATGTTTTAAAGTTATGTTTAAACCTTTCTCCCCTTTTTGTCAAAGCAAAACGAAGGTTTGTAGCGGACAGACAAGCCGTTTAATATGGACCCCCTTTGGTCCATGCTCTCCTTTGATGTGAGCATCGAAAGGAATAGAGCGATGGTGTCGAGCTATAAGAAGGGTTAGCGCAAAAGCAAATACAGTGTAGTTAGCAAGTATGATAAATACACAAACAATAAAATATAGCAAACATAAAAATGGTTCAAATATTCACCATAATATAAATTTCCTAAGTAAAAGTGTTCTACAACCAAATCGAAAGAAAGAAAAATTAAGGGTTGTCTCGGCGAACGGAAGTGGCAAGGTTTGTGATGTTGGTACGAGTGCTTGTAAGCATGCAGTGGACTTCTTCTTTGAAGTACTATAGCTCATCCCGAGCATTATGAGTGTTTTTGCAACACTGGCATGTAGAGATATGAGACTCACTCATTGGTGAAATTGGAAAGGGAGGAAAAGAGGTGTGGAACCATTTAGATGGTTCTGGTGTGAGAGAAGGTACAAATGATTAAGAGTTGGTTTGCGGTGGGAAATCACTGTGGTTGGATGATTCTAGGTTGATAAATGAGGGTTTGAGAACATGTATTCTTGGTTTGGTGCTTCTTGGCTTGCTAATGGAATTTTGGGATTCTTGTGGATCCATTTGTTGAAAAAAGGATGTGTTTAAGAATGTAGGAGGGGTGGATGCAAGTTTAAAGATGAAGGATTCATGAGTATATAAAGGAAAAGAAGAAAATGGTATGATTCAATGGATTGTAGCATGAAGAGCATGAGGATCTTGGAAAAGAAGGGAATGCGTTTATCTAAGGGATTTGAGTGTGACTTTCATAGATATACGGGAAAAGATTTAAAAGAGAAATAGGTAACGTAGTTGGTTGGTATGAGGATGATTAATGACGCCAGTAACTAGCTGATGTGGCGGTTGCAAACACCACAGTTTTACAACCCCGTAATCAGTGTACCTAACCATTGTAGTGTAATAAAGGTAAGACCAGGGGATTGATCGCTATTTAAAGGAATAGTGAGGTAGACTCGTAAAGTATGATGGAATGATCTAAAAGACTGGAGAAGATTATTTTTTTTGGGTAAAAGTTCAAAAGACCCGGTAAATATATTACTCCAAAAAACGTTTATGTACAAAGGATATGGGTGAATCCCATACCTCAGCTCGTTACATAGGCGGAAAAACTTACATAACAAGATACTTCGAATTCTCTAAATAAGAAAAACCACTACTTAAAAGATACCATTAGACTCCTATGAAAACAAAATTACTTTCTACCAAGACCTTGGAGCTTGATACCATACGTGTCATATAAAGCATCTAAATTCCCAGGAAGATCGTAGACTTGATCCACATAGTCATCATAATCATCTTCATAATCATGACCACCACCAAATAGGTTCATGGACTCATCGAAAGTATTCACAACCTCCTCTTCATCACTGTCTGAAACAACAATCTCTCCCACCTTAGAGAATGGGCAACCCTCTTAGTACAAGAATTAGACCCCGCATAATCAACCTTTTTAATAGGATGACCATCATCATCCACAAGAGTACCTTTCCCATCAACAATTAGCTTTTCAATCTCCCCAATTTTCTCAACTATAGGAGTAGAACCAAACTTCTTTGTTCCCATTGAATCACTCACAATGGTTCTTGTGATGCATTACCAGTCTCTAAAGACCTATACTCCTTAACTTCCTTTGTAATACCAGAATTCAAATCCTTAGTCACTTCATTGGTAGGAATACCAAAGTCATCAGTATCATCCATATGAAGAGCATCAAACAGATTTGATGTAGCAATCTTCGTACCACTCGTACTAGCCACATTAATGGCCTCCTTCTTTGTAGTATCCACTTTCTTGGGTTCAGGAGAAGGTGCTTTAGGTTGGTACCTAAACTTAGGACCCATAACAGGTTTAGTAAAACCTCCTTTACCTGGAGCACTGTAACCACCATTCTTACCCTTATTCTTGTTATTGACCATTTGAAAACAATCATTAACAATTTGTTTAAGCTGAGTAGGAGGTGGAACAGATTCGGGACAATCAAGCAGCGTATGACCAAAAAGCTTACACGTATCACCCTGAGGCAGTTTCCACTCGTATTCAATCCGAATCTTTTCAGCAGTAGAACCAGTCCCATCAAGTAATGGTATCTCAACAGTGAGGTACTCCCTAAGTACCTGATCCACATTGACTTCAATCAAGCACCTAGCAAAAACTACTTCGACCCCATGATTCCAAGCACATTTGACTAGTATAAGCACCTAACATTTTCTGCGTACCAATCAATGTGGCTAGGAGACAAAGACTATCATAGAACATAGCAAGAGGAACATCATGGAATTTAACCCACACCAGAATGTTGGTCAAATCCTCTTTGAGGAGATTAGTGTTTAAAGTCTAATTTTTAAGGACTATAGGCACATTCCTAATCATCCACGGGCCGTTCTCAAGTACATCTTCAACATCTTTATGAGACGTAAACTTAAAGAAGAAGAAGCTCTTCGCATTCATCATAATCTTTTGAATGCCATACTTAGCCCACACATTACGCACATAATAATCAACAACCAGAAAAGCAATACGTTTACCATGAAAATAACCATATAACATATTCTCAAATATGGAATTTACCTCTTCTACCACTTTCATAGGTACAAACAAATCCACATCATTCGATTTCTTGCTACACTCCAACGTACGAAAGTTAGACGATTTTTTCTCAGGTACATTGGAAGTCGCACCAGCATATGATGTAGGCGATTGTTTCGAAGCATTCTCGACATTCTCCAATTGGACCTTATGCATAGCATTATCAAAATCCTTACAAGCATCCTCGACAACCTTATCAATACTATTCGGTTGGCTAACAGCCCCAAGTGTACCAAACTTTTGTAAATCCATAGCGACATCAAAACTCGACAAGGGAGAAACAATTTGTGGTGAAGGAGTAGAAGTAGCTTTAGGACCTTTATCATCATTAGTAATAGGCGATGCAAGTGAAATCGGCTCCACTTGCTTTGTAGCAACAGGCTCAGAACCTGATTATGTCCCCGTTTTTATCACATTCGTATCACTGGTACTAGGACCAGACATACCATCACTATGAGACTCAATGTTTTGCATCAACACAGTCTCACTATCATCAGAATTTCCAACGGATTCCATACCATTACTCGCGCTTTTATTAGTTACAACATGCGAAGCATCTGAATGCGTATCTTTTTTCTTTTTTTTATTCCCTCCTCCTCCCGAATCCAAGAACCCACTCTTCATAGTTAACCGACACTCATATAAACAACAACCAAGTTCCAAACACCCCACGAAGTATCAATCAATCTCTTGCTTCAAAGTAGACAAAAGTCAAAACACTAAACAGGTATTGACTACAATAGCGCACAAACCACATCAATATCGAACTTCAGTAACAAGAAACCCTAAATAAATAGGGTTTAAACTATATGGGACAAGAGTTCAATCACCAACCATAATATTAATAAATTAAAGAATTAGACAATATTGAAACCTTATTAAGACAATCAAATAAACAATTGAGCGAACAAATTAAATACTGAGAATGAATTGAGAGGTCAACAATATCATGCTAACCTACATCAATTAATACCCAAGCCAAAAAGATTCACGTGCCCAATTTATTCAGTAATAGCTCAAGACAAATTGACAAAAATATGATTTAGAGTTGTTTTTTTATCTCATGTAATTGAAAGCAATTAAAATAATAGGGTTTTAGGTATTTGATTTTAGAACTAATACCAACCTAAATTGCAAGAGAAATAAATCACAAGAAAGTAAATTTGGTGAGAACTATATGATGAGAAAACGTATTACTTAAGATGCACTACTCTTTAATATCGCCTAGTTGTCTCTACTGAATCTGTCACGCCTTGAATGGTAGTTATGCTAAATATGACAATAATAGTGTAGTGTCTTGGTCTAGCTCCTACACCCTATAATAACTAGCCTATTGCCTTTGTCCTACTCCTATAACTAAATATTATGCAGGTATTTTTCTAGCCCATTAATGTCTCGCAACCAACACTACCTCTCCGCGTTGGCACAAAAATCTACAAGGAACCCTAGGCGACTCAGCTAGGCCCATAATCTAAGCAAATTCTAAGGTTTATGTGCTTCCTAGTCCAACTATAAACGATTACCGCATGTTATTACTATTGAAGATCTATTCAATTCGCAAGCAATAGGTAAGCACAATCACCAACAAGAAAGCAATAGAAAACAACTATACAATACAAGATTTTATGCAATCCTAAGTAAACACGATAAAATATAGCCTAGCATAGCATACGAAGAACAAGAAATCAACATTATCAAAAAAGTAATGTAAACACAATTTAATGATTAATTGAATAACTTATCTTGTTGACACATGACCGCCTTAAACTATAGACTAACACTTATAGGCAGCGTATCCGATCAATCCTAACTAGTATGGCAAGCATAGGCTGTTCACAAGGAGTAGTTGAACTAAAAGCTAAACCTAGTGGACTTTATACAGCTTTTAGGGGGTTTTCAATCTGAGAGACTGGCACATTTTTGATTGATTAAACTATTTAAAACAAATAAAATTAACTAAAGGGCTATTAAAATATGAGTGTGATCAAAATGGTAAAAAAGTGCTAGCCAAGTTAATCCTACAATGTCTTAATGATCCGCCTATAAGTGCAATGATCTAATTAACTTACGTTGGTGAAAAGGAAATGTACACTACGCCAGATGGTCACGGATACTTAGTTCTGTGAAAATCAATCGTTAACCCTTGAGCAACTTACGAGGCTAACAATCTCAATCACGCATTAAGTGGTACCAACTTATCTATACGATTTATCTATGATAACCTATGGTCATAACATTACCTACTCTCTCGTAGTGGACACCTCTGAGAGAACACTATGTTACTTACTTGTTTCAGTTATTTTCTGTATAACCTAGGGCTTTGTACACCTCTAGTCCTAATGGCGAAGCCGATAACAGTCATCGTCATTACCAACCCCTAACTACTATGATAAGGATCATAAACGCATGTTGTCAATAAAATAATCTATGATCGAGAAATAGACATCGAATAATAAAAAGTAAACGAACATTTACTTGAGCGATAAACATGTAGACTATCCAACATAAATTCATTAAATTGAAATAAACTGAATTAAATCAACAAAGTATTCATAACTTGGCTAACGCCTATGGGTGTTAGCCCATAATCTTAGTATCAAACATGAAAGAAATAACAAACGAGATACAAAGGAATAACATGATGAAATCGACTTGCAAACCAAATAATTATACTTCGTGTCACACCCCCAAAATCGGGTCCAGCGGAAGCATACGTGTAGCTGGGGTGTAACTCAATTGGTATTACAACACTAGTTCAAAATGGTTTTCATTTCAATCATTTAGAACAAAATAGTTAAGTCAAAATATTGTATTTACATTGTTTAAAGTAGTGCGGAAGTAGGCCCTTAAAATAGTTTGATATGGTCCCCATATAAATAATCAGAGTCTTCTATGACCATGCCATGCCCTGCCAAAACCTCCTGTAGCGTGCCATAGGTTAAAACCTGAAAATACATGCTAAAGTGTCAACACGAGGTTGGTGAGTTCATAGAGTTTGTTTAACAAATAAAGTATATAGAAAAGTGATCACACAGCAAAGGCATCGTAAATCCACTCAGTTACAAGTCCCGCCATAAGAGCCTTGTAACCTGTGTGTTCACAACCCACTGCTAAAATAGTTTAGGTCTAGTAGTCAAGTACCCGAGGTCAATAATAAGTCACAATATAAGCACCACCTATATAATAATGTATGCCATGCAAAGCCCCTAATTAAATAATATGCGTCCCGTAACATGGTGGACGAGAGGTTGGCCGACCTCTAATAGCGCTATCCATACTACTAATAGGCGTCGAACAATGCGAATGTACGAACAGTACATCATACAACTATTATATAAGATTAAGAACGCTCCGAACATGGGAGACTTAGCACGCTCCACCAATAAGGCGAGACTTTAGGGTTAAGAACGCTCCACCAATAATGGCGAGACTTTAGGTCATAGTACGTACGGTACATTAGGGTCAAAAGTTTAAGTCAAGTTCAAAAGTCAAGTCAAGTTCAATAGTTCAAAACAAGTTATAAGGTCAAATGAGTTCATAATAGTTCAAGGTTCAAAACAATGTTCAAAGAGTCAAGTAGTAATTCATGTAAAAACGAGCATGTATTCTCCCCCAAAAAGTTAACAAAACAATTTAAAAGAGTAGGGGCTATGACTCACCTGGTGCGATAGCTACGAAGACAAAAGTGGTTACACAGAAATGAGGTTCGATCTCTAACCGCGACCTATAATGAACGAACGATACGATCTACTTAAATTATGAGGGGATGCGATGAATGTACATGCACATGAAGCCTATACCACTCGTAGTTTGAAAATAATCGTTGGCGTTGATTTATAGTGTTTCCATAACTTAAGAGAATATGTGCTATTAGAAGTTGTCAAATATATATATAGTTCACTTAGTTTCAAAAGTGTATATCTTGGTCGTTTTAAGCTCGTTTTCTACGTTCTTTATATCCACGGATTCGTTTTAGTATATACTAATATATTTTCAATAGCTCGGCTCCTCTAGGTTACGTTTAACGCCTCTATTTGTCCGTCTAAAAATGCCAAACAGCATGCAGTTTTCAGAAAATATAGCTTTCGTCGTTAATATTGAAAAATTCATATCTCCTTCGTTATAAACTCGTTTTAATCCGTTCTTTCGCCAAAAGTTTCGTTTTTAAAAGTATTTTCTAAATCTTTGGTCAAAAATTACCCCAAACCCACTGAGTTGGCCACGTTTTCATTTTAAGGACAGTAGGTTAATATGTAGTTTCAAAAATCATTTCTAGTGTTCCAATCTAGTTTCTAATCCAACCAAACCACTTTCAATCACCACAAATCTAGTCTAATCTTACCATACACCTTCTTAGGGTGTCATGGGTTCCTAAACATCACAAATCAAGTGGATCTAACTATAATCCATTTCTAGAGTTTCAAAGTTATAAAAAGTATAAATAGAGTGGTATAAACTAACATATGCATATGGATCTTGAATAAACAACATGAAACTAGAAAAATGAAAGTATGGAAAGATCAACAAGTGATCTTGAAGCTTACTTGATGATTGGATGAGAAAATGTATAATAACCTAGGGTTTTACCACAAAACCCCAACAAGGAACACTAACTAAGCTTGAATAAGACTTGATCTCCAAAAATAAATGGTTTCTTCTTGTTGGTTCATCCTTGGACGATCCACACAAAAGAGAGAAAGAGAAGAGAGTATTTTGCTAGTTTTTGGTATAAGTGATAATATGAAAAATGAAGTATAGATATTTTATGGCAAGTAATCACATGCTTTAGGACCTAGTGGGGGGCATTGGGAGGATTTTAGGGAGGGGAAGGTGAGGTTTGTGTGCTAATTAATAAAGTTGTCTTATAGTTGTAAGGTTTAGGTAGGAGTTGAGGAATATTAGGTGTTATCGGGTACCGAGTTAACTAAAAATAAATATTACCGAGGTGAAATAAAATACGACGAAGTTGTAAAAGTTATAAAATAATATTCCTGATGAGAATCGGGTGTTAAAATGATGATCGGGTTGAAATATCGCAAACCGACGAAGTTATAAGCTTCGACCGGAAAACGTAACAGTTGATTTGAAAACACCGGGTAAATTAATAATATAATTTTTATATTATTATTATGAGTATAAAAATGTGTTAGGACCATAGTTGGGATTATCGGATCAATTATTCAAAATAATAGCCCATAAGATAACGTTTCTTAGTTTAATAATCGTACGTTTACAAAAATGACGCAACCCACGTATAAATGACAAATTTTCTCCGGAGATGAATAGTGTTTTATGAATAGTAAAATTTTAAAACGCTTCTCAGAATATCAAACTGACCTCAAAAATGATGAATAGTAAAATGATGAATAGTGATCGATGAATAGTAACCGATGAATAGTAAATGTGAAAGTTCGGGAAAAGGCCAGAATTTACGAGTTGTGACAGTCTCTACCCCTTAAGGAACTTCGTCCCGAAGTTCAGTTAACGTTGGTCTCCGAAGTGTTATAAAGGTGAAGATTCATGAGATGAAACGACCAGTTGACGTGTTTCCCAGGCGGCGGTTGACGAGGTGAGGAAAAGTATAAGCGTTCTGACAACGAGGGTATACACACACATAAATGAAGCATTCGGAAATTGAGTAGAGGATTCAATCCAGACAAAATTTTATTATAACCATTCTCAGTGTTGCAAAATTCATTTCTGAGTCGGATATAGGTAGTCAGCCTATGTCCCACTATCCCGGGTTGAATATAGGTGACTAGTCTATATTCCACCGAGGTTCCATGAATTTTGAAATACTCAGCTCAGTTACAAATACCAAGACGTACAGAAAGACTAAGGCAGGTGACCAAACTCGAGGTCAAATGATGAAACTATGCAAGAAGAAACATAACAGGGTGACATATATGATACGTGAACATGCTTATATGAACGACAATGATAGAAATCAATTAGAATAAATGAACATAATGTACCAGATAATGAGACACAAATCTCATCACCTAAGTCAGCAACAAACCACAATGAGGCTTCAGCTTGGCAGGCAGGCACGTGACGGTCATAGGGTTAAATTTTTCGTAAAAGTAGCTATAGTCTAGGTTTTAAAAACACTTAGTTCGCTATAGCCGAAGCTCTGATACCAATCTGTCACACCCCCAAAATCGGGTCCAGCGGAAGCATACGTGTAGCTGGGGTGTAACTCAATTGGTATTACAACACTAGTTCAAAATAGTTTTCATTTCAATCATTTAGAACAAAATAGTTAAGTCAAAATATTGTATTTACATTGTTTAAAGTAGTGCGGAAGTAGGCCCTTAAAATAGTTTGATATGGTCCCCATATAAATAATCAGAGTCTTCTATGACCATGCCATGCCCTGCCAAAACCTCCTGTAGCGTGCCATAGGTTAAAACCTGAAAATACATGCTAAAGTGTCAACACGAGGTTGGTGAGTTCATAGAGTTTGTTTAACAAATAAAGTATATAGAAAAGTGATCACACAGCAAAGGCATCGTAAATCCACTCAGTTACAAGTCCCGCCATAAGAGCCTTGTAACCTGTGTGTTCACAACCCACTGCTAAAATAGTTTAGGTCTAGTAGTCAAGTACCCGAGGTCAATAATAAGTCACAATATAAGCACCACCTATATAATAATGTATGCCATGCAAAGCCCCTAATTAAATAATATGCGTCCCGTAACATGGTGGACGAGAGGTTGGCCGACCTCTAATAGCGCTATCCATACTACTAATAGGCGTCGAACAATGCGAATGTACGAACAGTACATCATACAACTATTATATAAGATTAAGAACGCTCCGAACATGGGAGACTTAGCACGCTCCACCAATAAGGCGAGACTTTAGGGTTAAGAACGCTCCACCAATAATGGCGAGACTTTAGGTCATAGTACGTACGGTACATTAGGGTCAAAAGTTTAAGTCAAGTTCAAAAGTCAAGTCAAGTTCAATAGTTCAAAACAAGTTATAAGGTCAAATGAGTTCATAATAGTTCAAGGTTCAAAACAATGTTCAAAGAGTCAAGTAGTAATTCATGTAAAAACGAGCATGTATTCTCCCCCAAAAAGTTAACAAAACAATTTAAAAGAGTAGGGGCTATGACTCACCTGGTGCGATAGCTACGAAGACAAAAGTGGTTACACAGAAATGAGGTTCGATCTCTAACCGCGACCTATAATGAACGAACGATACGATCTACTTAAATTATGAGGGGATGCGATGAATGTACATGCACATGAAGCCTATACCACTCGTAGTTTGAAAATAATCGTTGGCGTTGATTTATAGTGTTTCCATAACTTAAGAGAATATGTGCTATTAGAAGTTGTCAAATATATATATAGTTCGCTTAGTTTCAAAAGTGTATATCTTGGTCGTTTTAAGCTCGTTTTCTACGTTCTTTATATCCACGGATTCGTTTTAGTATATACTAATATATTTTCAATAGCTCGGCTCCTCTAGGTTACGTTTAACGCCTCTATTTGTCCGTCTAAAAATGCCAAACAGCATGCAGTTTTCAGAAAATATAGCTTTCGTCGTTAATATTGAAAAATTCATATCTCCTTCGTTATAAACTCGTTTTAATCCGTTCTTTCGCCAAAAGTTTCGTTTTTAAAAGTATTTTCTAAATCTTTGGTCAAAAATTACCCCAAACCCACTGAGTTGGCCACGTTTTCATTTTAAGGACAGTAGGTTAATATGTAGTTTCAAAAATCATTTCTAGTGTTCCAATCTAGTTTCTAATCCAACCAAACCACTTTCAATCACCACAAATCTAGTCTAATCTTACCATACACCTTCTTAGGGTGTCATGGGTTCCTAAACATCACAAATCAAGTGGATCTAACTATAATCCATTTCTAGAGTTTCAAAGTTATAAAAAGTATAAATAGAGTGGTATAAACTAACATATGCATATGGATCTTGAATAAACAACATGAAACTAGAAAAATGAAAGTATGGAAAGATCAACAAGTGATCTTGAAGCTTACTTGATGATTGGATGAGAAAATGTATAATAACCTAGGGTTTTACCACAAAACCCCAACAAGGAACACTAACTAAGCTTGAATAAGACTTGATCTCCAAAAATAAATGGTTTCTTCTTGTTGGTTCATCCTTGGACGATCCACACAAAAGAGAGAAAGAGAAGAGAGTATTTTGCTAGTTTTTGGTATAAGTGATAATATGAAAAATGAAGTATAGATATTTTATGGCAAGTAATCACATGCTTTAGGACCTAGTGGGGGGCATTGGGAGGATTTTAGGGAGGGGAAGGTGAGGTTTGTGTGCTAATTAATAAAGTTGTCTTATAGTTGTAAGGTTTAGGTAGGAGTTGAGGAATATTAGGTGTTATCGGGTACCGAGTTAACTAAAAATAAATATTACCGAGGTGAAATAAAATACGACGAAGTTGTAAAAGTTATAAAATAATATTCCTGATGAGAATCGGGTGTTAAAATGATGATCGGGTTGAAATATCGCAAACCGACGAAGTTATAAGCTTCGACCGGAAAACGTAACAGTTGATTTGAAAACACCGGGTAAATTAATAATATAATTTTTATATTATTATTATGAGTATAAAAATGTGTTAGGACCATAGTTGGGATTATCGGATCAATTATTCAAAATAATAGCCCATAAGATAACGTTTCTTAGTTTAATAATCGTACGTTTACAAAAATGACGCAACCCACGTATAAATGACAAATTTTCTCCGGAGATGAATAGTGTTTTATGAATAGTAAAATTTTAAAACGCTTCTCAGAATATCAAACTGACCTAAAAAATGATGAATAGTAAAATGATGAATAGTGATCAATGAATAGTAACCGATGAATAGTAAATGTGAAAGTTCGGGAAAAGGCCAGAATTTACGAGTTGTGACATTCGTGTGATGATACGAGGCCTTCGTCTCTTGATCTCTTGGTTCTCTTCTGCTCTCCTGGTGTTAAAAGCTTCCTCGAGTCATCTGGTGTTGAGGAGTGTAGCCCTAAAACATAATTAGGACTCGTACTTATAGTTTTTTGTGACAAGTATTGATACGTCATATTGGGGGGTCAATACACCATATTCAAGATCTCTTGCGTAGGCTCCACGAATAGAATATTCAGATATATGCATCTGTCATCCCTTAATACGACGTATCACTATAGAATATGGAAAAGGGTAACAAAAATAAAATGAGAGTCAAAAGTGTTACCACTTTGTGTAGTAGATTCCACGTGAGCACGTAGACTTGCTTTTTCCACCTACAGACTCATAGCTTTCATATTCTTCAATTTTTTCCTTGCTCACAACCTTTAATCAATTAGGAAATGGAATCGGTGGCATATACGGTTGCACCACCGATTTTAGTTTACGTAAAACTTGCATGGTAGGTATTAGAAACCGTTTAAACTTTTATAAGCCCTCGAATACGGTATTGCTTATCATTTTTATATTATACCATAACTTATTCCCATGAATAATTTCTCAAGCTCCTCTACTTTCCTTGTTGGGTTTAAATCAAGTTTCTCTTCAACCAAGGTAGTGTCCAAGAGCTCATCATTGAATTCTTTTGAAAGCTTAACCAAAACCGGGTTGATATAAATTTCTTCACATGCACCATTAGGTGGTGTGATATATATGGTAAATTATAAGGTCGAATGCTCAACTACGTCATTTTGTGGTCTTTTGAATCAACTAAATTGGTGTCCGGATGAAAGAGCTATGGCCAAAATACTAAAACATCCTCTACGGTCATGACATAATCTTGATTTTGTCTTTTGGATTCGTTTCTTCACTTGATTTTCATCTAAGACATGTATACAACGTATCCTTATAAGTGTATAAGCCATATTTCTTTAAATCACATCTAGGATATACAACGTATCCTTATAAGTGTATAAGCCATATTTCTTTAAATCACATCTAGGATCTTCTCTGGCTACGGTATCTATGCGGCGTATCTCCAGGTTTGGATACGCCGTATTCTTTATATGTCTTGAAATTCTTCAAAAGGACCAAATCTAATATACGACAAATACCCATAGATAGATACGCCTTTTTCTTCAAAGTTAGGTAACTTCTTGAAATCTTTTAAGTATGGGGACACGCAGTATCTAGTTATCAGTGATATTCCGTAATTGGATGTTTGATTAGCATTATTCTTTATTTTCTTCATTTTAGCTTCAAATAACGTCGTTTTTGTGTCTTTTCCATTTTTGCTCCAGAATTACTAAGAATCACGAAAGCAAATGATTAAGTAACGATTCTTATATAAAATAATAGCAAATGAGAAAAATATACGGGATAAATGAAGAATAAATATAGTACTTATTTTGCCACATCACAATCCAAAAACTAGTGTAATTAACTTTCTTAGAATACGCTTGATGAATATCATGGTGTCTTGAAAAGCTGAGCAATCGCGTAGGCGATGTATTTCTATTCGAGAGAGATTTATATTTATAGATTGTGTCTGTAATCACTTCTGTTGACAAATGGTCTATTTAATAACCAT
This sequence comes from Artemisia argyi, assembly GCA_030686995.1. Lineage (NCBI taxonomy): Eukaryota > Viridiplantae > Streptophyta > Magnoliopsida > Asterales > Asteraceae > Artemisia > Artemisia argyi. Next base: position 176,060,448 of record CM060707.1, on the reverse strand, counting down.
TAAAGTTAATTAATTATGCAAAGGTGCATAATGTTGGTTGAAGTGATTTAGAATGCACTTAACTGAAGTTATTGAAGCAAGTTTATCGAGAAGTGCAGCTCTGTAGAAGGATGGCACCAAGAGGCGTGCATCTAGTTAACAATTTGCAATTTTCCGGAAAGAGCGCTTCTGGGAATGTGCAATAGTTAACTACCTTTTTGGGATATAGGTTTTATAAAACACTTTTTTTGTCTTAAAAACTATTTTTGCTCGTTGGATCATATCCTTTAGATGATGTTTTTTAAGAGTCGTCAGAAAATGTAAAGGATATTATAACTTCAAAATAAAATATTTCTTCTTTTCTAAAATTGTTTTTGAACATTATATTTAGGATGGTTATTTTAAAATCTATGATTTGAAGTTTTTGATAAAACTTAGGGGAATCCTAAAGAGCATCTGCGAACAATGAACGATCTATCTGGTAGGATCCTTGAGGATCATACTTAATGGGTTCAAAAAGAACTAGTGAAATAAAAGAAATATTTACATGAATGTCAAAGCTCAATATGATAGACTTTGATGTAATTTATGTGGAATAGAAATTCAAAGATAATCATGAACTATGATGAAATCTATCTGGGATGGAAGTTCCAAGAAACAAGAAACTTTAGTTAAGATCTATATGGGATAGATAAATCAAAGGAAATAAAGTTATAGAAGGACACTTATGGTGAAGACCCGTACGATGATGATTGTCTTGATCCTGGTTTGACTGATGCTAAAATGCAATTTCTTATGCTTTTGATATTAGTCTTCGTGGTCAACTTAGATAGCACTTGTAGTTGGTCTCATATGTGTGGCATGTTATTCTTATGATAGTTTTGGTTTACAGCATAGTTAGTGCGTTTGTTTTTGCCTAGTTTTGGGTTGAGATGTGGAATTCACCCACATTCATTGTACTTAATTATTTTTTGAAGTAATAAATTACCGGGGAACCTTTTACCAAAAAAAGTATAGACTTCTTAATACTTAATTTTTTTCCCCTATATTGAGTCTTGATGGAATCAAGGTGTATAATGCATGTGCAATACAATTGAATATCATGGATATTTGATAAAATAAAATTATTTGTGAAAGTGAAATACTCAGGTGATAGTATTTTTAGAAATCTAGAGATTGAGTAAATCTCATATGCTATAAGGGTTGGCATTTTTGATTTGTAAATCAAACTTGAAAGAAAATGAGTTTGTAGATTCTGATTAAAATATCGTGTTGCTTTTGGAATGTTCAGTTAAATTTGGAAGATACTTTATATGAGGGATACTTGTTAAAGAAAGATCAAATTAATGTGCTTAAACTAAAACTCATCAACATGACCTAATGAGAGGAACTCGGAGTAGAGCAACGGAAGCGAGAGTATGAGAAGTTAATTTAGATCATTTAAATAAAGTGTACAAAGCATGACAGGAATTATAAATCCAAAGTGATCTATGGAAAGGAGAATTCCTAATGTTGCAATATCAAGTGGGAGGAATCAAGATCTGGTACAAATGTACATTGCCTTAGGGGAAATATAGTCTATCACATGGAATTTTTAGATCTTGTTGTATACAAATAAAGAAGCAATGTGACTTAAAGATTTGAAACAATGGGATTTCAAATTAGAAAACATGCATCTACATCGCGGTTTCAAGCGCTTGTACTTAAGTTCTCATGGACTTTAGAAAATCAATAACAGGGGGTCACGGAGTCACAATTCTTATTTGTTAGATAATTACATTTTACTTAAGTGTAAAATTAAGTGCATCGTTGAATACTAAGTTCGAGTTTGTCATGATTTAGACGAGTTTATAAATAATCCAGTATGACTAAATCACTAGTAACGACTCATTTAGATTCACTGTCAGGAAGACAATAATGAAAGAATTGAGAAATGAGGCTCAAAGGTCCTAGGAAAGGATTAGTCAGAAAGGTTAAGTTGAGCTTAATCAATCGCCAGGAGTCCTTATGCAAATCGGACGAGACATTAATATGAGTTTGCCATTTAGCATTTTGAACCTGTTAATGAAAGACATTTCATTCCAAAAGGGTCCATAGTTGCTAATAATGGTGGGACACCGAGATAAGTTGAGCAACTATTGTGAAAGCTATGATACTCCAGGGTGTGTATCAAGTTTCACATGCATTGTTCGGGGAAAATATTGGACGTGACCAAGATCAAGAAATAACTATGTTGATTAATAAGTTAACCATATTCTCAGATCGTCGTGTACTATCCCAACGACCTGATATGTTGGGTCATCTAGTTTTATCTTTCATTGGGTTTTGGCTTAGTTTCCAGTTACTGCGATAAAGCATAATGTTGTGTGCTAATGTTGGATTCAGTAGGAGGTAAGGATGAATGAAGAAGGCCATTTGCAATTCCAAGTTGAAATAGACAAGAGAGGGTATTTTTCAGGGCCTTTTGTGGTGAGATGATTTTTGAGAGAATGGCCATGCGACAAGTGTCTAGTAACACTTTGGGAGACAAATCATTCGGCAGTAACAAGAAAGAGCAAAAGCATTGCTAGATTAACATATCCATGTCTGGTACTTTAAATATCGCAAAGTTCAAAGTGATATAGTCATATACCTATACTCAACTAAAGTGTTGCTGGAGTTTTTTTAATCACTACGTGGGCATTGAATCGGTTTTTGCGAATCAGATACTTCAATGTTTTGCTAGTAACCTCTTGGTGCTATGAGAGTGGTTCTCGTGTTATTGCTTTATGTAAGTGGGAGTCTCAAAGGATTAGTGTGCAAAGAACAACGTCACAACTAGTACTAATGGAAATGCCGGTGAGTCACAACTGTGCACACTAAATGGAACACGCAAGCGAAAATAAAAAAAAGAGTGACAAAATGAAACGTAAATGGAGATGAGAATATGGCAATATTCTTAGAGTGGGGTAAAACAGCAATTAACCATGGTATATATTTATCAGGGATAAATAAACTTAAAGCATAAAAGGTAAAACCACAAACCCTTAGGGTTATGGCCGATGCCTCTAGGAGGAATTAAGTTTGACATCTTTTCAAACTTATGTACTTATGGTTAATTAAGGGTTTTCCTAATTGTATTTGGAATATCATTTGAAATCTTATATAAATATAAAGGCACTCTAAAGAATTCATACTCAATCAAATCAATCTTCTAAACCCTAAACACTCCATCCACTCTCCTCTTTAGTTGATCGGTCCATCAAGAAATCAAAATGGGTCGAAACACATTTTGTCTAATCGCTTAATCAACTACAAGTCGTCTCAAAGTCGACTTGGTTACCCATGTTTCATACTCTTCTAACTTGCATAGGTTCGTAGCCCTAGTTCTACCTATGCAGTACCGATGGATACCTGACACAACCCAAATGGGGATTCTCTACAAGAAATCCTAAGAAGTCAACTGAAGTATCAAAATAGATTAAGAAGGTGATTGCATGCTGATTAAGAAGGTTTTGGAGCTTACGTAACTAAATCAACGAGTAATCAATCCTAAACACCCTTTATATCTATTAGTAGGTTATATCAATGATTAGGATATATTAAGGTTTGGTCTGCATGACCTTTACTTGTTTACTTTTCGCTATGCATGTTTTATAGGTCATGTGAGTGACTCAATACCATACATAGTTTTGTTGTAAATATACAAGTAGTGTTTAACTAATGAGGAGTAATATAAGTTTGTATGATTGAATCTTAATCTTAATCCTAAAACTTGTTAGAATAAAATTAGATTTAAAATTCTAAAATTTGATTTTGTGCAAAATAGAAACCCTAGATTCACAACTGAGGAAATTAATAGAAATTACTTACTATTGATGTTCGGAAGAGATGAGAAAAGATGATTCTTGAAGAACTTAAAGGATTGGAGTGGTATACACAATCGAGATTTTGAGATTTGGGAGAATTGAGTCGAATTTTATCAGTTGTAAATGGGATAGAATGGTTTGGTAAAAGTGTGAAGAGGGATTACTTGTCTTTAAAAAAACATCACTTTTCTGATTGAAAAATATTTTAGCTTTTGATTACTTTGTTTTTAGTGACAAATGTGTTGCATACTTAAACTTAATGCAAGAATATATTGTTCTACACGTGAGTAGGTGACTACTCTCAAATGATTGAAAAGCTTAAAGCATGATTGATTTAGATCAAGGAGTTTCAATTAACGAATAGACTATTTAATGTAAAATCACGTAAGGTTATAGCTTAAAGCACAACTAAAAAAACAAAAAAGTATTCAAATGAAATATGTTATGCGTGAGCTAAAGATTAAACATTATTTAAGTGCGTGCGGCAAATCACCCCGTTCGATTACTTAGACAAGGAGAAAATTTTGATAAAGTTGGACTTCGAACTTTATAAAATGTGAAAAATAGAAGACATGGATTAGGACAAAAATAAAGGTTAAGTTAAGAGATAGTAGGTGTGAATGAAGTTAAAAACCGTGTGACGACAACTAAATGTTAACATAATATGTGGAGTGGTTATGGATAACTCAAATGCTTATTGGCCCAATTGCATGTTTCTTCATAAGATAACAAAAACTAAGATCGTGCGTATTTTGGCCGACATATGTTTTAGCACGTTTTGACCGGAAGGACGGCCGCTCCAAAACAAATCGCCGCCTAATTCCTGTTTAAAAAACCGTCACTACTTCTAGCTCCTCTTGTTTACTTTGTCACAACACCTTTTTGCTTTATTCGTTTTCCTTTTGGTATTTTCTTATTTCATTGTTGCTGGCTTGCTGCATTGCCACTTCAACATCTCTATCCATCATTGTTCGACCGCTTTTCACATGTCCTATCTCTATTACGGCGATTGAACAATACTTTTTCACCAAAATACGTAAAACTTGTCCGTGATTGGAAACACGGCGTGTTTGATAAATGACTATGAATGGCTGAGTAATATGTTCAATCATTAGTGAAAACGAAGGGCGTGTATCGCTGTCTAGTCTAATGTCTATATACATATGTTCAAAAAAAAAAAAAAAAAAAAAAAAAATTAGAAGAGTTGGAAAGGGATGAAATTGTATTTATGTCACTATATCTATACTATCTATAATAGAAAAATTGTCAAAAGTGAAATGTTGAGTTTTCAACAATTGTCAAATGAGAGAGAAAGTGAAATGTAATTAATACTCTTACTAAAACACCCCAATACTTAAAAGTACAATTATTTATTCACATTGTACAACCAAATTAAAGCATATCTACCAAATTAAATACAACAAATTCAAACACAAATCGGGTTGACCCGGGACGCTTCAAACCCAGCGGGTTGACCCAGTTTAAATTAACCCGTTTTTGACTCAACCTAGCAAGTTGATCCGGTTTAAATACAACCAATTAAAACACAAATCGGGTTGACCCGGGACGCTTCAAACCTGGCGGGTTGACCCAGTTTAATTTGACCCGTTTTTGACCCAACCTAGCAAGTTGACCCGGTTTAAATCGACCCATTTATCGACCGGATCGGTTCAACCGGTTGAACCACCCGGGTCGAACCGGGTTTCAAAACATTATCCATTACTTAAAAGTACAATGATTTATTCACATTGTACAACCAATTAAAAACATATCTACCAAATTAAATACAACCAATTAAAACACAAACCGGGTTAACCCGGGACGCTTCAAACCCGTTTTTCGACCAGAACGGTTCAACCAGTTAAACCACCCGGGTCGAACCGGGTTTCAAAACATTATGTTTAATTCCCAAGTCTTCAAACTTTTATTATTTTTCGTTTATAACCTATAAATTTTTTTTATCAATAAACTATCTGTCGCTATAAAATCTCGTTGCTATGCATGAGTACTCGTCTAGTTTAAATAATAATTGGAATGGAATGAATAAATGCAGCCTAATGTCACTATGACAACTAGTATTCGGTAGGTTTGCACTGAATATAAGATGTGATGGCATGGAAAAAATTATATATATACAATTAATCACCCGATCGATAAACTTTAACACTTTGATGATAAAAACACAATTTATTGCTTCCAGTTGGAACTTAGGAAACACACCGTGCTAATATTGTATAGGATATTCAGCCCAATAAGATAAGATCCATACATTCGAATTAAGCATAACAGCGGCTACAACTCATCATGTTACGTCTGGGAAGCGGACTCCCAGACCAAGCTTATACTCCCGCCAAGCACTCCCAGGCAAAGACAATCCTGGGAACCCTCCCCAGGGCCGTTGCAACCATGAGACACATGCCTGCTCGGAGAATTTCTTCGACTTCGTATGAACCTCGTAAAACGCAAAAACATTGTCGAAACTCATCCGAAAATCACCGTTTTTGCTTTGTTTTCAAACCCTTGTACCTGCAATACATAAGAACGTATACAAAGCATATTTGCAATATAATTTAGCATATTTCAAGGTTATCAGTCCATTTTAGCATGTTTCTGGCAAGAAAAATGATGTGTGTTTAAGCACACATCCATGCCACTACCTCATTCGCTATAAGGAAAAACTGCAATCGTGCATGGATAATTCAATGCATCTAGTGAGATCAAAGGAGGCACGCCACGTGTAATCTCCTGTCTCCCCCGTTAGATGTCCATCACGTGGACCATCCTAGAAACTTGATGGACTCCTAGGCAGGGTACGAAACCCTAGGGTCATGCCTATAAATAAAAGGTTCATTATCTTGAATGAACCAACTCAGCTTTACCACACACACCAAGTGAATTCTCACAATTCACTCCAGCTACTCTTATAAGTGTTACCCTAGCTCGTGACTCCGGTCACACCTCGGGGTCCTTACCGAACGAAGGAAACCAAACCCGATAGCCGCCTCAACCCTTTAATACGTACCTTACGTAAACATAACACCATCCGTGCTATATGTAACAATATAGCCACAAAACCACCCCTCCGATTCATCGAAAAACTTTTTCAATTAACCGAAAAAAAATTTTGACCACAAAAAAACCTTATTTCGTCAAAAACTCACACAATTTTTGACCAAAACTCACAAAAACCTCCTCAAAACAAAAAACTCATGATGCGTCATCGAAAAACTCCATATCTAAAACTCACATCCGTTCTAGAAAACATAAAATCTATCATTTCACATCAACAAAAACTTAACCTCCAAACTTCATATAACAAAAAAATACATCATAAATTCCACCACCACCACCTCTGCCCGATGTAACTAGTCCTAAGGACATCACTTACACGGACGAAGGTCATGAAATTTTAACATAAAACGATCACAACATCATATCTCAACCAACTCTGATGAACATAACATCATTACTAGATAGTCCACCACAAGACACAATCAACATTTTAGGAAAAAATGACAATTTCATCACACGACACACAATGAGGTCGACTTCTAGGATGGCACCTGAAGCTGATAATAACAACACTCAACTAATTAAACCAGGAACGCCTAGCTTTCCTAGATATGCTAATGCGCGAAAACCAACAATCTGGTTAGGAAAGACCATAACGACACACTATAAACTCAAACTTACAACAACTTAACAACCACATGATGCCTCAAACAACACAACCACACAGTTACAACACCGCTCCATCACAAAACGTTCCACAATCAACTTTCCAAGCACCTCAAAACATACAAATTCAATACCACCACCAAGACCTATACCCAGGCGGGACTACACGTCATATGCATGGATTTCAACACACTAAGACAACCATATCATTGATGTCCATCCAGACACAACAACAAGCTTCATCCATAGACCTCTTTAACACATTAATGACCATGGTTCTAGACAGAAACAGACATCGCAACTACAAGATAGTTGGCGATAACGTGCCTGAGCACCTTCGTGCCTTAGAGAAAGAGAGACAACAATTCGTGAAATGGATTGCGGACTATCAGATACCAGTAGGCCTAAAGCTTCCAGCTAACCTACACATGTATGATGGAGTCACAGATCTCGAATTGCAAATCTGGCAATTCGAATGTGCGGCAAAAACAAAAGCCTGGGATAGTCCGATGGTCTGTCACCTGTTTCTACGAACCTTAAAAGGGTGAGCAGTTGTTTGGTTCAAAGGCCTAGGAAAGGGCATTATAAAGGGATCGGAAGATCTTAGGAAAAATTCATCAAAAATTGTTAGTAAAAATATTGCATTAAAACATTATCTCTGTTTTACGGTCTCTAAACGTTTTAATAATGCCAATTATAAAATTATACGATGTAAAAGTTTACGTAACCAAGTTATTAGTCGTAAGTTTCCATCTAGATTTGACAATCACTTAAGGCATGAACAATGAGATTATAAAGCTCGTCGAATGATCAAAGAACCCAATTGCATATACATAGGATTAAACATTTGTTAAAACTTGCTTACATATAACCAAACTAATGTTTTTTAAGTTAATAACAAGTCACTTGCTAATCACATAAGATAAAAAATTAACTAAATAAGACAAAGTAATTAAGCTATTTTAAGAAAGAAATCTAACACCTTTAAGCCTAATCTAGTAAAGTTTCCAAAATAATTAAACTTCTAGAAATATACTCTTTTGAAAAGATTTTTGGTTAAACACATTAGACAAAATAGTGTCTTTAGACGTTTCGTGGATCCTCATTTAACACCGGGGGGGGGGGGGGGGGGGGGGTCTCCTTAGTTAAGGATCCGCGGATCCGCCGAAAGCTGAAAAATAGGCCCAAAAAAAAAATCCTATATATAGAGTCCATTTCTCATACTTTTGGCTCATCGTTTTTACATTCTCATTTAATATCTTTTCACATACTAATTTTCAAACATTCATTATACACTCTTTGATCATTTCACTTCTTATATAATTCATTACACGTGATCCACCAATTACCACTTTGTCTACACAAATGAAGAACATAAGAAGATGTCTAAGCTTCTAAGTGTTATAGTTGTTAGTATGCACTTGTATACATAGTCACTTAACTTTGTATTTTCTTGTTGTGTCATTATACTTGACTATCATACACCAAAGTTGTTAGTTATCATCATACACCAACGTAGAAGGATCGGGTAGTATTTTAGGCCACATAGAGAGAAAAGGTTGGTCTTGTCTTGGCAAAGAATCGATATCTAGCTTAGTATCGGTAAAGGAGTTAAGCGACGTTGTAAGGTTTTCTCCGTCGAAAGGGAGCTTGTTGATATAGTGCTTACGAACTATCAAGTTGGGTACTTGGGGAGTGGAGTAGGACCTTCATCCCAATAAGCTAAGGTCCACAGACTCGAACTAAGCCCAAAAACGGCTACAACTCATTATGTTACGCCTGGGAAGCGGACTCCCAGGCCAGGCTCATACTCCTACCAAGCACTCTTAGGAAATGACTGTCCTAGGAACCCTCCCCAGGCCCGTTGCTACCATTAGACACATGCCACTACCTCAGTCGCTATGAGGAAGAACTTCAATCATGCATGGATCATTACATGCATCTAGTGAGACCAAAGGAGGCACGTCACGTGTCATCCCTGTCTCCCCCGTTGGATGTCCATTACGTGGACCATCCTGGAAACTTTGATGGACTCCTAGGCAATGTATGAAACCCTAGTGCCATCCCTGTAAATAGAAGGTTCATTCTCTCGAATGAACCAACTCAGCTTCACCACACACACTGAGTGAATTCTTACAATTCACTCCAGCTACTCCGATAAGTGTTACCGCAGCTCGTGACTCCGGTCAAACCCCAGGGTCCATACCGAACGAGGAAAATCAAACCGGATAACCGCCTCAACCCTCTAATACGTACCTTACGTAAACACATATACTAACGGTCAAACTTTGGGTGCCCTAAAAGCAAAGTTAAGATAAATATAAAAGCAAACTTCAACTTTTTTAAATTGAAAATCACTCATATTGGAAGTAATTTGTATGTTCATCTATTATGTATTAAATACATTTTTTGATATAAAAATGAAAGTTTTTTAACAATAAATATTTTTTATCTAATGACTTTAGAACACAATGGCTAAACAAACCCTTAATAATAGATATTTTCCTTATATTTTTTCGAGTTTCATTAAATTGCTTATGCTTTGTAAGACTCTATTTGCACCTAAATGTGTAAGAGTGAGAATTAGATTGCAGTAAATCATTCCTAGTGAAGGCATAAATAACTGGATCGATTACAATTTAATTTGAGAAAAAAGTTTGTCATTTTCGGCAACTTAATATAGGTGCCCTACGAAATAAAGAGAAATTTAATGTGACTGGAATTTTGATTGACAACAATGTTGATCGGATTTTTGGGGAAAAAGACCTTCTTAATGAAGAAAATAGATACCAAAAACTATAACCAAATTCATTGAAAACTCTTAAAGATAGAAAGTCTTTTACATTAGAACCTTTAATGCCAAATATTCCAGATAAATAAGAGCATCTAAAATGCTAAAACTTCAAAAGACTTTTATTGAATTATCTTTTTCATTAATGTCTGAACACTAAAAAGTCATCTTTGTTAACCTTTTCAATAGCAAAAGCTTTTTATAATTCTGAAAGCAAAACAATCTCCAGCAATAAGGCTGGTGACACTAGTTACCCATATTGCATTATCTTTTCGGCTGCCAACTCAGCTTTCTCTCTTCTCAACCCATATTCACCTCTCTCTTTACAGTGGTGACCCATATTGCATCATTTAAAAAAAAAAAAAAAAAAACCATTTTTAACACAAACTTTAATTTTATTAATAAAAACATAAACGTTACATAAACATAAATGCAAAACGATGTGAAATTAAAACATTACAATACTAAATTTCAAACTTAAACTTCAATGATCCGGGTGATCTCAGGTTTGAGAGTTGTTGGAGTCGTAACCGTCGTCGTAAGGATCAAAGCTCGCAAACCTCTCTTCGTCTATCTGAGCTTCCAACCTGCTCAGCTCCCGCTCATCCTCAGAGTTCCAGAATCCAGACATCATCAGCAGCTTGCACATTTTCCTCAAAACTTAGCTGAAAGCGATCCAGATGAGGTTGTTGTTTTTATGGGTCAACAACTCTTGGTGCAGATGAACTTGATGCACCTTGCACAAATTGTTGTTGTTGTTGTGGTGCATCAGCAGCTGCCACATTTTCCTCAAAACTCCAACGTATCTTGTTGGATTTTTCGTTCTCTATCTTCTGCACACAACCCCACAATATTTCAACAACATCAGCGTCTTTGCGAAACTCATCGTACAAAAACTGGTCGATCACAAATTTTCTGTCGACAGAGATATCTTTGCACTCTGTGTATCGTGTTCTCAGGCGTTGTTTGCGTAACTTTTCCAGTTCAAACTTCTTAATAACTTCGATAATTGCATCTTGGCGTTCCTTGTCGTCTATGTCGACTTGTTTTTTGACATAGTTTTGAACTTGTTTGTCAGTGTGGGAATTATGTTTGAAAGTGTGTGTTTGAAAGTGGGTTTGATTTGGGTATTTATATGATGAAAAGTGGGAAAATTTAAATAAAAAAGTTTTATTTTATTTTATTTATTTATTTATTTATTTATTTCTTTAAAAATTAAATATAGTGCAAACGTTCAAGTGTCAATATGGGCCGAAAATGCAACCGATCTCCTCAAAAAGCTTCCGGCGACCGATCTCCAATCAAAGCCCCACAATGGCCATAACCGATTTGTAAATCGGTCGACCTATTTGGCCAACCCATTTTTTCGGTTCCACTGTCACCAGCCTAACAAACTTGCTCAAACACTTGACAAACTCTAAGCTTTTGTAAAAGCTTTGCAAAAAGTCTTTAACTACAATGCCAAAAAGTCTTTAGGAAGCTAGCTTTTGCAATTAGTGAAAAGATTTTCAAAACCATGCATCAGAGATGCTCTAAACTTTTCAAAAACCTTTCTATTTTATTCATTTTCCTTTTGGTATTTTCTTACGGAGTATTTCATTGTTGATGCATTGCCACTTTAACATCTTTTTCCATCATTGTTCAACGGCTTTTCACATGTCCTATTTCTGTTAACTATTATTATTATTATTATTATTATTATTATTATTATTATTATTATTATTATTATTATTATCAACCATCACTTTTATTAATAATAAATAGGATTTTTACAAGAAATTGGTGGGGAGCCGAGAAACCAACTGGGCCCTCACACCTCTAGCATAAAACTTGTCCGTGATTAGAACCACGACGTGTTTGATGAATGACTACGAATGGCCGAGTAATATGTTCAATTATTAGTGAAAACGAAGGGCGTATACTGCTATATAGTCTAATGTCTATATGCCGTATGCTCATAAAATACATATGTTCAAAGAAATGATAAGAAAAGTTAGAGGGGATGAAAATGAAATTATATCTAAGTCACTGAATATATACTACGTAGTGTTATATAAAGTATTTAAGATGTATGCCTCAATAAAAATTAAGATAAAGAGGTGTGATCTTGAGCGTATATCTCATTCTTTACAAATGGTAAGAAACCACATCCTAGAGTAACATGTGTAGCTATCAATTAAAATCCACTTTTATTTTCAAATTGAAATATCTTAACTATTTTTTAATCTAACTTTACTATATTTTTAAATTTTTTTCTCTTTAATTAAATATCTATTTTGATACTTTAATGAATTTTTAGTTTGTTACCATTTTAGTGGGTTTATTTTATTTTGATTTAATTTTTTTTACATCTTTAACCTCAATTTGAATCGATCAAACTTGATTTGTCGAAATTATATACTTCTAGGACGATTAAGTGAGTGTGAGGGTATCCGTAAATGTGAAAAGTGTGAGGGTCTTTGTACATACGAGAACAATGATGTCAATATGACGTTGCAGGAAAGTTACGAGAAACCTAAACATACACTTACAACAAACACATAGACATTCGGAGTATTGTGTAACGACTTTAATAAGTGGGTAAAAAATTACAGAAAGAGTTGAGTTAGCAATTCATTCACTATATTTATAATATAACTATATTTATCGTCATTGTTATGCACGAGCATTCAACTAGGTTAAATAATAGTAGTAGGTAACTAGAATGGAATGAATGATGCCGCCCGATATAAAATGTCACTGTAAATGACAACTAACTTTGTGGGCAGTATTCGGTGGGTTTGCACTAAACAAAAAATATATATGTCGGTAGGGACAAAGGAAGGTCACAATTAATCACCTAAGAAACTTTAACACGTACAATTTATTATATCCAGTTGGAAGTTAGGAAACACGCCATAACAGTCAAACTATTTGCATGCCGATATGTGACCTTCCTTTGGTACTGGTACTGTAGGATATATCTTTGTCATCGTTAGATCGTAAACAAAAATCATTTTCTGGCCATTTGGGTATGCATGATAATTATCATTTCTGTTACAGTTTTGGAACCAATTTTCTTTATTTTTAGGCCATTTGGGTTTTCATTGGTTACGGGGTTAGAGAATTAAGTGGCACTTTTGAATTTGTATATGATGTTTAAAGTGGTTTCTTAGACGTATATATAAAAGGTATATATGTGATTTATTTGAGGCTTATACTTTTTTTTTTTTAAAACTAAATATGAACCTTGTATTCAGGTTTTGGCACTATCTGGGATTCAAATCCGGCCTGCTTCGGTCCTCATATGTATTAGTATTAGCATTATATATACGAAAAATACTAGATCCACCTACACTTTACAAAAATTTTCCCACACGCTGACGTGGCGGAGTGTTGATTGGTTGGTTTTCTGTGGCCCACAGAAAACCAACCAATCAACACTCCGCCACGTCAGCGTGTGAGAAAATTTTTGTAAAGTGTAGGTGGGTGTAGCACACCTCTATATATACGGCTTTATCCCTTTAGTAAACATAATAAGACATCAAAACATTTGACTCTAAATAACAAATATTACATTGTCTTTGTAGATATTGAACAAATTCTTGTTGATCGAAAACAATTAACTTTGAGAAAAAGTTTCCAGTCATTTTCGGCAACTAAATATATGTGCCCTACGAAATAAACAGAAATTTAATGTGACGGAATTTTGATTGACCACAATGTTGATTGGATTTTTGGGGAAAGAGACCTTAATGAAGCAAAATGATACCAACACCTGTAACCCAATTCATTTAAAACTCTTAAAGATAGAAAGTCTTATACGTTAGAACCTTCAATTCAAAAAAATATTCCAGATAAATAATAATTCCTCAACTTGCAACGTAAAATGAAAAGATATATTCCATGTCTTTTGGGTACATTGGCACATACTTTGATTTCACATTTCCACAGAATACATACACAAATACGGCTTTACTTTCCAATCTTCTAACACATTCTTTTTTTAGATAACCATGGTTTCTGACTGATTCACGGGGTTTGAAACCACCATCGCCCATATTCAAACCATGTAAAGTTTTTTTTGAACACTTTAGGATTGCCTAAACTTAGCAAGAATTCAATCTGAGATCACACACGTTTTTTTAAACAATTTCTTTGACATTTATGTAACGTATTTATACCTTCACTGTAGTTGGTTAATCATGATCATGATGAAGATTGATTATTGCGATCCAAGAAATGTTTGTTGCTTAATAATTAGTTACATATAGAATGTGTATTAAATTTAGAGCATTGATTGGCATGCCTAATCTATGTGGCAGCATACTATTGGTCATCGGAGAGGGACCCGCTTTCATACAAACTAATAAACAATTGCCACATCAATTTAGTCATATTTTTAGGCATCCAAATCATTTCTCTTAAGTTTAATAAAATCACACAAGCAATACATGTTAACCAAAATTTAGGCGTGTCTAGACAGGGTTTCCAACATTTATGAAATCAGCTAAAGACTGAACTAATAAGGAAGCAGCTCGCACACATATTCCCGGTTAAAGGCATGTAATGCATAACCATTCGAGTTTCATGTATATGTTTGCGGACTAACAACATATTTTTTTGTAAAAACCTTCATCATGACTCACATTTGCAATGGTCAATAAACGAATCCGAAAAATCGTTGCACGAACCAACGCGAAGGTTACCACAATAGCTTGATCGAAGAAACGGTCAGAAACATAGCTAATCATCTAGATGACATAAACGTGTGTCTCTTCATGCGCAACCCCACTAGAGCAATTAAAAGTCTGTATTCCACATATCAAACCAAAAAGTACTCGCTATCAAAGTCAATAAGCGAAGAAATTGATAACCGACTTCAATTCTACGTCCCAAATTTTCAGTTAATTGTTTTAGACGCGTACCATTAGTGGGTTTTGGACTTTTTGGTCAAAGTATTTACGAGTCAAATTGTAGACACTTTGGGGTCTTATATCACATATTGCAAGTCAATGTCATATCGAGAAGGGAATGTCTACTTCTAGTCACTACGAACAAGCACATACCTAGAAACAACTTGGTTCATTCTAGACTCTTATTGTCAATGTAAGAAACGAGGTATATAGAACACATATGTTCAAAGATTTTATTTTTTATGTTTCATTTGTAGCAAGTCAACGGTACTATAGAGAATAAATTATGAAGTCCTGGTATGAGAGTGGGACGGCGGCAAAAATAAAAACTCGTAATTATTTTTAGGTAAACTGAACTAGTAGTAGTGAATTGTTGCATATGAACCCACGTCATAACCCATGCATGTACCCCTATGCTATATGTATTTGGTTTGGTCAAGTCGCACATTCCATAAGTGGACTAGTATATACTATTTTACCCTTTCCATACACGGAAAGATATGCGTTCAAATTCAAAAACAATTTCAGTTTGTATCACGTTTCAAGTAGATAAACAATTTCAGTTTAGTACGGCAATTAACTATCTTATAATATACAACCACAAACTATTTCACATGTTTTATGTATGACTTGAATCCATAACTTTTTATAACCATTTGATCGTAGGACTCTAACCGATATGTCCTCTTAGTATAGCGGGACACCTCCAAAGGCCTTCGATAACTAGTTCTTTCTTAATTAGTTATTAATAAACCTTTTACTTTCATTTGATATTTAAAAATGAATTAGTTAAAACCGTTCATCATTTCGACATTTGTTATTAAAATTCAAGAATTAAAGTAAATAGATGTGTATTTAGTGCCAAAAAAAAAAAAGTTTTGACTTTAGTATCTTATAATAATAATCATGTGGCGTATACTACAAGCGACTCATCATCATTTATAGACATATAAGTCGTAGGTCATGCTTCAAATGTAAAGCTCTTATGTTGCTAATTTGAAAGAGGTCGGTTCTTATCATGATAATGGAGAGTTTGGGATAAGATCGAGATCTATCATGCTTGAGTTTGGCATGCTATATGCAATCCTGAGAAAAAATAGGCATGGGATTTACGTAACTTATGTTAAAAATGTTGACGCATGGCATGGGATTCACCTCGTGGTATTTATAATTTTCATATTCAAAGTATTAATTCTATATTGAAAAGTTCATTACATAAAAGTATCTAATACGTCAACATAACATCTAGTCATCTAGATGAACGTGCTATGTCAAATGCGAAACGGCGACTAAAGTTGTTACACAAATGCTCCATGGTCTTTTAGATACGAAAAAAAATCCATTTCTTTGGTAGGAAGACACAAGTGCTCTTTTATGGTTGGGTCATGGGTGTGAACTCGAATAAATCCGTTCATACAAATAATCGAATAAAAACAATATTTTTTGTTAAATTTTTTTATACATTTTGTTAATAATAAATATAAAAACATATTACGTAAAAGTTTTTATATATATATATATATATATATATATATATATATATAGTTACCTTTGCCCCACTTCACTAAATGTATTTTTTTAGGTAAAAGGGTCTTACACCGAGTAAATTTGCTACTTAAAAAAAAGTAAAAAGCTTCTAATTACGTAGGATGTGAGTAAATCTCATACCTTAGCCCGTTACGTAGACGAAAAAAAAAATGCACCATTCGTGCTTCAAACCAAATCTATTATAAGAATGTCAAACCAAACTTATGAAAAACTACTTACGTTCAGTATAACCATGAACCTTTAAACCATAAGCATCACAGAATGTTAACAACTCTTCTGTTAAATCTTCAAAGTCATCATCATCATATGGGTTATCATCATAATCATCTTTCCAACGCTCGTATAAGCTATTCCTCACAGTTTCACCTACACTCTTAGATGCCATAAAGCGTGCTATTTCATCATACACCTCCCCACTTCACTGTCACTATCCTCATCAGCCACATCACTTATATTGTTTTTTTCAATATTCAAACCAGCCACATCTTTGTTCTCCCCAAGAGGCCATGTCTTCACGTTTGTATCCATATTTTCAACCCATTTTGAACTACCCCCATTTTCACCTAACTCATCATGGTTTTCAACCATCCTAAGAGCATCAAATGGGTTTGAATTACTTGTCTCGTAGTTTCAAGATTTTTCTTAGTCCCACTTGTACTAGCACCATTCTTTTTAGAAATAGGCTTATATACCTGTTTTGTTAACTTAAACTAAAATTTGGAACCCATATTAACACCACGTACGACTCTTTTAGGAGTATGTCGAAAGCCACCATTATTCTTCAAATAAGCAACAACACGTTTAGGACATCAATCAATGCACACCTAAGCGGTTCCCACTCGTATTCTACTTTAACTGTATGCATAACATCCCCATTACCCTTCAAACTAGGAATAGTAATCACCATCGTCTCTTTTAAGCTCTAATCATACCTAATATCAATTAATGCACACGCGTAATTGAACCGATTCCATGATTGAATACACATAGAGCTATTGTACGAATCAAGCATAATACGAGTACCTAGTCTAGTAGCCATAACACTCAATTCGTCTTCAGTAAAAGCAGCAATAGGAATATCATGGATCTTAACCCGGACTGGAATAGAGCACAAATCTCCTTTCAATAAATTGGCTTTCGAAATCCACTTCTGCAAAATAATAGGAATAGTGTGTATAAACCAAGGTCCATTTTTTTAAAACTCCATTCATTCCATTAGCCATTGAAAACTTAAAGAAGAAAAAACCCTTGGCATTCATCATAGCACAAACAATGCCATATTTCAGCCACGCATTCCTAAATAGTTCTCAACAACAGAACCACAACTATGCTTCCTATAAAGTACCCGAATAAACCATTATTGAACCTTGAGTTAACTTCTAAAACCAAAGTTACGGGAATTTGGACTTCAGTCATCTCATTAGATGATTTACTAGTGTTTAGAGTTCTGACATTCACCTTTCGTTTAGTTGACTTAGCACCCGACAAACTAGCAAAAGCGATCAGGACAGGTTGCGGTTCCTCAACTTCTTTTACGACTTCGTTATCCACAAACAAAACTTGACGAGCAGCACCATCTATCACATAAGTATTACCAGCTCCTTCCACATTTTTGTCCTCTAAAGGCACATGATCGTACGTTCTTTTAATCTTAGTGCCACCTGTATTACCACTAGCAAAGATAGGGATGTTCGCAGAACCCCATCACTCTATTTAGTACACCCACCTGGTCTTAGGACCTGTTTAGGTTTTGAAATTTTCCTATAATCTCTCAATAACATAAGTTTTCCTTCTAGAATTAGACTTTCGAAGTCAAGAATCTTAGTTGCTAAATCATTACCTATTTTACCGGGGTAATGTACCCTTTCACCCCCGAAAAAATCATTACCTATTATATCTCAAAAACCCTAAGGCCCTCACCATCTCTCTTGTCCCCCATCAACATTAGATGTTAATCGAGCCTAAATGACCCTAAAAAAAGAAACCAATTAGTACACAATTGAAAACCCACAATTGTAAAAAAAAAAAAAAAAAAAAAAAAAACCCTAATTCGAAACCAGCAACACAAATAAAAATTGTTCTGCACGAGCCCTTAATCACAGTATATGTACAGGTCATGTTTAATGTATACTAATATCAATATTATATCAGCAATAATCAATAAAACACACGAATGATTGGAGCAATAAAGTAAATCAAATGAAGGAAACCCTAAAATCAAGAAAATTGCACTGATTTTCCCCTTTTTATCTTAAGACATTATAACAATCATGTACATGGTTACTTAATCTATGATTTTGTTGCTGTTACTGGTTTTTATTTTGTTCACAATTTATTAGGGTTTTTCGGAATCGATCTTCTAGGGTTTGTTGTTTGTTTGTTACTGGGAATCGGTTAAACATCATTATTACCTACTCATTAATTAACCGACTGTAATCATGGCCGGAGGTTAGGTGTTGGATGTTCTTGATTAAAACCCTAACTTTTTGTTAGGGTTTTCTGGGTCGATTACTTGGTTTTTGCTGCATGCTGTTTTCTTCTTGTCGTGGTCTACATCTAGTGTTAGCTTTTTTGTTCATGGGTTAGAGAAATGGAAAAAGGTTTTTTTAAACAATACTAGTGCATCCAAGGGGGTAAATCCGATGGTAAATTATCGGGTGTGAATTCGACTCTAACTAGTGTGACGGCTCCTAATGGTAATATTCCAACTCCAGTTTCAGTTTCTTGTACTCCCTTGAATGAAAAGGTGGTTACAAGTTTAAATCAGGGTCATATCATTACCGAGTGGACCTCTGATGATGGTGATGTTAACTTGAATACACTTGTGGATAATGCTACCTCTAAAACACATAGTGCTAATACAACTAATGTAGATGGTAGTGTGAAATCTAATAAGCATGTGGGTTCGGGATTGGTACCAAAGGTAGATTCTCCTACTTCTTTTTCCAATGTCATTAATGCTACTCGTATGGTTCTGAAAGTGAATTTTAGAGCATTGGTTAATGATGATCGAGTGGCTAATCCCGACACAATGTTGCATATGGCCACTATGAAGAAGATTTGAAGTCGGTATGATAACATACTGGTTGCTTACTTTCTTGGTAAGACCATTGCTTTTCCTTTAGTTCAGAATTATGTTACTAATACGTGGGGAAATTTGGCTTGCAAAAGCTGATGAAGAATGGTGATGGTATGTTTCTTTTTAAGTTTGCTATTAAGGAGGGTGTGGATTGTGTTCTGGAATTAGGTCCTTGGATTATATGTAACTTACCCATTATTATTAACAAATGGACTCCCACTTTATCTCTTAATAGGAACGAGATAAACAAGGTACCAATTTAGATTAAAATGCATAAGGTTCCTTTGGTTGCTTATTCTGAGGATGGTTTGAGCTTGATTGCTACGCAAGTAGGGAAACCTAATATGTTAGATACTTTTACAAGCTCTATGTGTGTCGAGTCTTGGGGATGTTTTAGTTTTGCTCGTGCTGTAGTTGAATTAAGCGCGGATTCCGAATTAAAATGCCGGGGTACAATGGCAATTCCAATTGAAGAAGGTAATGGTTTTACTACTGAAATTATTAATATCAAATATGAATGGAAACCTTATCATTGTGGTAAATGTAAAAATTTTGGACATGCCTTGATTGAATGGCTAAATCGTGTTAAGGAGGTTGTTCGTAGAAATACTAATGTGGCTGCAAAGGCTTTTGAAGCTTCTGCTACTTTGAAAAAGACGGATGATGGTTTTATTAAGGCAATGAATCGTAAAGAGTAAGGGGAAGAATGTGGCTGCTCCTTCTCGGCCTATTGGGAGTGTTCAGCTTAATAAGCCTAAACCAAAATTTTGGAGACCTGTCTCGAAGAAGCCAAGTGGTACAAAGGAGAAAGTTACTAATGAAGCAAGTACGAGTGGAAAGATTATTGCTGCATCGAACCCATTTGATGCTCTTGATATGGTCGATACTAATGATAATGGTATTCCTTGTGCAACAAGTGTTTCTCCTAAGGATGGGGCTGATTTAGAGGTTGGAACTACGAAGAACGCTAAAGTGGCTGAAGAAGTTGCTACTTTTTCTAAGGGTGGAAATGGAAGTACAACTTATATTAAAGGGAAAGCTACTCTTGTGGATGATGATGGTAAACCTCTTAAAAAGGTTGATTCTTCAAATAAGGTGGCTAACCCATTCTCTAAGGTGGGCAATGTGGTAGTTTCTGATAGTGATGATGATGAAGTTTTTGATGATCACATTAGGAAGTTGTATTCTGGAAGTGGAGGTAAGGAGCAGAGTCTTTATGAGCAATGGAAAGCGGATACGGGTGACGACAACAATTATAATGATGATGATTTTGGCCTCTCACCTGCACAATTAAATACTGTTGGAATTCAGATTTTTGTCTTAACTAGTTTATTTTATATTTTTTGCATAAAATTTCTGGTCTATCTTATTTTATGCTGGTTTTGGTTTGGTGGTCTTGTTGGTTGTAGTTAGTTGTCATTTATGGCGTGTCATAAATGATTTAGTTGTTGTGTCAAGCAATTGCTTGCTGTTAATGTGGTACTTTAACCACATTCCATTATACTTAAATATTTTTTTGGAGTATTATATATTTTACCGGGTGGAATACCCTTTACAAAAAAAAAAAAAAAAAAAAAAAAAAAAAAAAAACCCTAATCGAACATCAAGGTGAAACGATTAAGATGGAAATGATTTGGGGCAACAACAAATAACTATAAGCAATCCACACATTTTACTTGATGATCTTCAAAGGAAGTATTGTTATGGATTGAACCGGTTAGGGTTTATGATGTATCTCCAAAATCGCCTAGTCCTAGAGAGAAAACGAAGGGTTCAACAACCAGCTCCAAAAAAATAGATTAAAAAAGGGATAATTCCCTAAAGGCCCCAGTTGTCTAATGTTTTTGCTTTTCTGGATGAAATATTTTGATTTTTTTTTCTAAACTAGTTGCCCTGGGCAACTTACATTAGCCAATCATATGTCACAACTTGTCCGACATGAAGTACAGCAGTTGCCCAAAAAGTACACCAGTTGCTCATAAATACACAAGTTTCCCTACCTTATTATCCATAAAGTCACACTTGTCACTTGCAGATTTTAGTTGCCCAAAAAGTACAGGTTGCTCTGGTCTAGTTGCGGAAGGAGTAAAGATTCCGTCTAAAAAAGTAAAAGTAATGAGAAACTGGAGCATTTTTGGAATTATCCCATTAAAAAATCACTTAGAGTTTGAATGTGAATTTCTAAAACTAGCATAATGATCAAAGATATTTTTATAATACATAATGCATCAAAATACATGCATCATTTATAAATTCTTGCATAATTTTGTAAACTCTTGCGTAATTTAATAAATATTCATATAAATTTTATTTAACTCTATTATCTAATAAAATGTTCTATAAAATACGAATAGACAACTAGCAACAATCTTCCAATTTGGGAAATTATTCAAATCTCATATTTTATTGAAAGATACATTAACCATTCTTGTAATAATCCAAAATAAAGGAGGAAGGCACACATGTGTTTTTGCATAAAAACAATCATTAATCATTTTACGGTAAAATATATTACTTCAAAAAATAATTAAGTACATAGGACGAAGGTGAATCCCACATATCAGACCATTGCAGGTAAACAAACACACCTATTGTGCTTCAAACAAAAACTTATAATAAGTGAGACATTGATGAGGTAAAAAATGATCCATTTTTAGGGGGTCATTTAAGCCCGAAATTGAATTTATTTGATCAAATATTGCCCTAAATCGTTCCGTTTATGATTTTAGGTACTTTTGGAGTGAATTCTAGAAAAGGAAGCATTTTGGACGTTTTTGGAGCATAAAAGTGAAGAAAACGGCAAAGTCTTAATTTTCCTTGTTGGGAACAGTACCTGACGCCGTCACGATGGAAAATCTATATATAGTTTTGCAATTTTCATTCATTAGGGTGAGGATATTAGAGGGATAACATGGAGAAACCCTAGCACGATTTTTACTGTTCTTTCAAGGGTTTTTACCCTTTGAAACCTTTCATGTTCAATTAAGATAAGTATCATTTCAATTCATTCAATATGTCTATGTGTTGTTTGAATATATCTTACGCTTGTCTTGATTTTAACATGCTAGGCTAGATCTCTTGTGTGTTTGCTTAGATGTAGTGAAACCTAGATGTTGATTATGGGTTGATTGCTTGTTTATAGTTGTTATGGATGAATGATTTCGATGTTAGGCTTAAGAAAACTGGCAGACTTCCATAGGGTAACATGCTTGAACGTCTTAAGAAACATGAACCAATGCGTACTAGGTTTTTATGGTTGTATTTAATGCATGAGCGAATTCTAATGATCCCATGTTAGGAGCTTCTTGCAGGCTCGACATAGGAGTGAAGTAGGAGCTTATAGAGTTGGGGAAGTACGTACGCCACCCCACGAATGGTATTAAGAAATATAACCCATCATCCATGCAATTGTAACAAACTATCAACCTGTGAAATATATCTAGGGAGTAATGAAATCTAAGTAAACACAATTTTCCTCATTATTGTTCACACCACTAGTTTAATTAGTTTTATTTTCATTTTTGTTATTTTATTTTGATTGCATCTTAGTTATTGGGTTAGTTGACTAGCAACTAATTCCGCCCACTTTTCCAAAACCCGAGATTTTAATTGCTTTCATAAAAATATAAAAATAGAAAAAGAATCATCCCTCACCTCTAGACCTAGGTTTTATGCTTTCTAATCCTAGCGACACTATTCCTGAGTTGAACGATCAATCCCCCGGTACTTGTCACTATACTATACTACAACGATCAGGTACTGATGAGGCGAAAAATGATCCGTTTTTAGGGGGTCATTTAAGCCCGAATTCGAATTTATTTGATCAAATATTGCCCTAAATCGTTCCTTTTGTGATTTTAGGTACTTTGGGAGTGAAATCTGGAAAAGGAAGCAATTCAGACATTTTTGGAGCATAAAAGTGAAGAAAACGCCAAAGTCTTAATTTTCCATGCTGGGAACAGTAGGTGACGGCGTCAAGAGTAACACCCTGACGGCGTCAAGAGCAAAATTCCATGACGATCTAGTACAGATTTGAAGGCGTCACGAAGGTAGGGCGCCAAGAGTAAAAGTCATGACGGCCTGGAAATGATTAAGTCTTGACGGCGTCAAATGTAGATCAAGGCAGTCCGAGAATAGTTTTGGCGGCGAGGTGACGGCGTCACAATGTTTGTCTTGACGCCGTCAGACCCCTTTTCCTATATATAGTTTTCTAATTTTTACACATAAAAAGAGAAGTTTTGGAGAAACCCTAAGTACGATTTTGGTACGAATTTTACAGGTTTTTCAAGGGTTCCAAGCCCTTGATACCTTTCATGTGTAATTAAGATAAGTGTTCTTTTAATTCAATCAATATGTCTACGTGTTGGTTGTCTATATCTTGTTCTTGTCTTAATTCCATCATGCTAGGCTAGATCTATCTTGTGTTTGCTTAGATCTAATGAAACCTAGATGTTAATTATGTGTTGATTACTTGTTTATATTTGTCTTGGATGAATGATTTATATGTTAGGCTTAAGAAAACTGGCAGATCTCCAATTGGTAACATGCTTGAACGTCTGAAGAAACATGAACCGACGCGCACTAGGTCTTTATTGGTTGTATTTAATGCATGAGCCACTGTTTACAATCCCTATAGTTGTGCTGGGCATGGTGTAGGAGGAGATAAGAGCTCATAGAATTGGGGAGTTAAGTGTGCCACCCCATGAATGGTATTAAGGAATACGATCCGTCATCCATGCAATTATAACAAGTAATTAACATGTAAAAGATGTCTAGGGAGTAGTGAAATCTAAGTAAACACATTTTCTCCACTTATTGCTCACAACTTTAGTATAATTTAGTTTATTTTCATTTCTAGTATTTTATTTTGATTGCATCTTAGTATTGGGTTAGTTGATTAGCAACTAATTCCGCCCAAATCCTTCAAACCCGAGATTTTTAATTGCTTTCATAAAATATAAAAATACAAAAATAATCATCCCTCACCTTTAGAACTAGTATTTAGGTTTTCTAATCCTAGCGACACTATTCCTAGCTGAACGATCAATCCCCCGGTACTTGTCACTATACTATACTACAACGATCAGGTACACTGCCTGGTGGGGGTTGTAAGCTTCTCAAGATCCCTTGAGAGGTAAAGCCTGGTGCGATTCCCACGTATCAAGTTTTTGGCGCCGCAGCCCGGGGAATATTTATTGTCTAGGTTAGAATTTCTTTTTATTAGGTCTACTTGCTAGATTCCTTTCTAGTAAGATTTTATTTTTATTTTTAGGTTCTCTTTAGTCTATCTTATTTCTTTGTGCCTTTGTTCGTAACCACCTGACATCATGGACAACGGGAACATCTTTGAACCCGTCATCCCACCACAACAAAACCCACCATTAGAACCCCTTAGGCCCCGAACCTTAGGAGAGTATTCCCAACCTAGCCACCAAGGCTACCGAAACACCATTGAGCTCACTGGAGCCAATGTGACCCTCTTGCGATCCGACACCATCCAGTTGGTGCAAAGCGGATGTGCATTCCATGGACTTCGTTCCGAAGATCCAAACCAACATCTTAAGGACTTCCTCAAAATCGTAGATTCCATAGACCTAGATGTTGAAACTAGAGAGACAACCTGATTACGCCTATTCCAATTCTCTCTACGGGATCAAGCTAGTCAATGGCTTGAGCGTTTACCCGCGGGATCCATCACCACATGGGATGATCTCACCACTCGTTTCCTTGCTCAATTTTTCCCACCGGGGAGAACTACTAAGCTTAGAAATGACATCTTGATGTTCCAACAACGTCAAAATGAATCTCTTTATGAAGCATGGACTCGTTTCAAGGACTTACTCCAAAAAGTCCCTCATCATGGCATAGATCTTTGGCTCCAAGTCCAAATTTTTTATGACCATATCGATATCTCCACGAGGCGAGCCATTGACCAATCGGCCGGTGGTAAGCTACATGATCTTAGTACGGAACAATCATGGGAACTCATAGAAGATCTTGCTCTCTATGACAACGAAAGTTGGAATGATCCCCGTGATTTGAACAAAACGGTCAAGGCAATATCTTTGCCTTCGAACAACTCTAGCACTCCCGACCGTAGGATCATGGAACTTGAAGGTCGAGTCAAGTCTCTCATGAAAACTTACGAAACTCCAAAATCCTTAAGCCAAGTTAGCATAATCGCTTCTACATGTAAATTATGTAGTGGCCCTCACGAGACTCATAACTGCATGGAGCTTCCAAAACGTGCTTATAACGAATTCACGTCATCACACGTAGGTCAAGGTCCTCGAACTTCTGGCGAGGCCTATGAGGCATGGAAGGATAAACCTAACTTCAAAGGGTACCAAATGCGGAGCGTATCTTTCAATGACTCCTCACCACTCACTTGGTCCGAGCATTTTCCGTCACAAGGCATTTCCAGGCAAAGCTGTGAAGATACCCTGAAAAAATTCATTCTATCTCAAGAATTACAGCTCTCTACGCTCGAGGCTAATTTTAGACAACAACAGGCTGATGTGAACAACAAGATTTGTAATCTGTTAACTGCTATCAAAGAGCATGTTGTTAGTAAGCCCATTCACGTTGATGAGGTTAAATCTGCTACCGTCATGAGTCCACCAACCTCCCTTGTGAAAATAAAAACTCCTAGCAAGTTATTCAAACATCTATCCCCTAAAGGAAAAGAACCTGTCAACCCCCTAGGACCAGTCCATTTCGTAAACACCATCACCACGATATATGCTTTTACACCCAACCCAACCCAGCAACAAACTAACCAATCTGGTCATACAGCTAAAGATGAGACCTTAAGAGTAGACCACGATTCTGCCAGAAAACTTACCAACTCATCCGAGTAGTACACCGCGCGAGAATCTGGCAAACCGGATGAAGGAAAAGAGAAATCGGAAGAGCATGAGAGAAATCCAACCATTTTGGGTAAATCTATTATAGAAGAACCCGAGAGAAAAATGGAGGATGTTATTAGTGGGAGTAGCGATAAGACTAAGGAAAGTAACCCTAAAGTTTTCAAGATCCCCTGTACCATTAAGAAAAAGCTCTTAACCGATAGTCATATAGATCCTAGCTTCCCAGTCAACATAATCCCCCTTTCCCTATACCACGAAACCCTCCCAGAACGCATTGCGTGCGAGAGAGTAATGGAAAATTTATCAATTAGGATTGGAGAGCTTGTTTACAATACTGACCTCACCGTGGTTGATGACGTGGACCCTCTCACCAATCAAACGTTAACCAACCTTGTTCTTGGGACACCATTTATCAATGAATCGGGAGCAATCCTTGATGAGAAAGATGGTAGTGTATTACTCACCAATGGTGTTTGGAAGGTAATTTTTCGTAAGGGTAATGAGGAGGTGTACGAGTATCGTCCTTCCCTCGAAGGGAATCTATATGGGTCAAAGGATGGAGAGTGGAGGAAGATAAGACGGCGTGATCTGAATAATCTCAAGATTCCCTGCATGATCGGCCATAAGTACTTCGATAACGTCTACATTTACATATTCATGCCTAAGAATTTTATGTCTCTATTCCATTACAACAATATCTGCAGATGGGGAATGATTTACAAAGGGGAGAAAGTGGTTGGTAAGGATCATGAAATCCAGGTGTTCGTAGGAAATATGGAATTCACTATGGAATTCACAATTGTGGACAACATAGAAGACTATGTCGACCCTAGGTTATCACAAGTCGTTTTTGGAGCACCCTTTTGTGAAATCACTAATTTGATAGTGGATGATTGGAACGGAATCATGACCTTCACTGATGGAATTAGGAGGGTTTCATACCAAACGCCATACAAGAGAAAAGACCTTAAGGAAGTCGATTGTGACGGGCTTGATAAGATAAGTTCCCAACTTATTTTGTGTGATGAAGATGTTAGGAGAGGATGTAAAAACATTTCTGATTTATCAGGTGGATTCTTTAAGAATGTTAGTAAGCTTGGTTCTAAGTATCGACAAGATGTTTTCAAGTTCGAAGACCCGAAGTACTTGCACTATGAAATCAATACTGGTTTAGAAGATGACCTAGAGAGTGAAACCAACGATGAGGTCACGTAGTAACCCATGACCTTGAGTCTAGCTACAAGACTCGTAAATAAAGAAAAGCGCTTCTTGGGAGGCAACCCATGTTTTGTTAGATTGTTTATTTTGTTTGTTTGCTATTTGCTTCCGTATGCATGCTTAGTTTTTATTGTTGGTTGATCATGTTTCTAAATTAAAAAGTGGAAATACTTTACTTTGTTGTTTTGGTCTAATCTTAACTCCACCTAAAAGTATTTTTGCAAAAGATAAGTGTAAGGGGAAACCCCAAATATGTTTTTAAGAAACAAACCGATCATGATTCTCCACAATATTAAATGAACATGTATATTCGTATTTGTTAGAGTCAAGTGCTTGTATTGAGTCATAATGAAGTTTTGCAAGATTTTCCAGGAAGTAGGACCAAGTTTTTCCAGAAATTTTCCGGAAACTTAACATAAGGATTTCTGCAGGTCACTTCTGACGGCGTCAAGAGTTTACTCTTGACGGCGTCAAGTGTAAAAATCTGGAAATTTTACCAGTTTTGTTTTTCTAACGGAGTCTTATGGTTTTTGTGAATTATTAAGTTTTATAATCTCCAGGAGATCTGCAAACTTCATTCCACAAGCATTATATCTTATCTTGTTTTCTAGGATTTAGTAACTTATATAGGATGCCACCGATTTTACGCGAGGTTGTCTTGTCTATTTTATCAGGATTTACAGGTTATGTATGACAAGAAGATGATTTATATTCTGGAAGGGAAGCTTTGATTGTTCATTTTCTTGGAGGAAGATTTAACCTGGCCACCTTATTATCCATACCGAGCGAATCAGGGGAGTATTTGATTTCATTCTATTTACTTTTTCACTTTTACATTCTTTACTTGCACATTGGGGACAATGTTCATCTTAAGTGTAAGGGGAGAGTAAAAAGATGATACCTTACATATGCACTTTTGCTTGAGTTTGTTTTGTTTAATGGTAGATGTGTAATAAAACTATGATAAAGACTTGTTAGTGCAATTTTAGCGCCAAATTTAAAATTTTTTACAACATTTAGGAGTGAAACTTTAGCCATAGCAAGCGTCTCATGGATAGGAGATTGTATGACTAGCACATAACCGTATATTCAGAAAAATTTTCCACCCAAATATGTGAGGTTCGCCTTTAGATTTGATAGGAAAAGCATTTACTATTAGTGCTTATGAGTGTACCGGTAGCATTTAGATTCTAGAACTTGCGTTAGTGATGCATCCCGAGACCGCTAGTGAGACTACATTCGTGTAGTAGGATTTACTACATGATAAGAGGCATTAGGATCACCCTTGTGTTAAACCCGTATTATAATTACTTGACCATTTAAGTCATATTACTTGGCTAGTTAAGTCAACTAATTTTTCCCACACCCTTAGCGTTGTACTCACTTTTTAGTACACGATACCCCTAGTACACCCCTCCGAGCCTATCTTTTCGTTTCTAACTTTAAGCATTTTACTTAAAGGAAGAATTTGTTACACCCCACTTAAATGTACACCCAAATCGCCTTAGCCTTCCGTGTATGCGATCATTTTTAGTGCATTATTGTTATTTGTTAAACCCTAAGTTAACTTTCTAATTGATTACATGGTTGCTAAGTCGAGTCATATCCTTGTACATATTGTTTTGGGACGATTGGGACTCATGGGTAAGTACTTATTTTATGGAGTAATGGGGAAGAACATCATTTATTACCCCCATATGTACGTTAATCTTAAAAGTGCTCCAAGTGTTTTGATTTTCTTAATTCGAGTCATTAGATTAGTTTAATGTAAAGTATGTAAAGATTCAAGTGTAAGGGAAATGTTCACTCCCTATGATGTATTATTTTGGATGGTAGGGTAAGAGTGTATGCAAAAAAAAAAAAAAAAAAAAAAAAAAAAAACAGAGAAAAACATACTGACTACCATCCCTTTTCATTCTATGTTTATTTTATGTTTTTGTTATTTTTCATTTATTAGCTTAAGTCGAGTCTAGTCTTGGCTTAGCAACGCCATATTGTACATGTAATTAACCAAGATTGTTAACTCGCCACCAGTAAAACTTCCTTTATCCAACAAAACCGTGTATTTCATATCCCTACACCTAACATTACAACCCTTTAAAAGACCTCTTTGATAGTTTATCCTAGGTGCTTACGCCATGTGGTGGAGGTTTGATCCTTTCCCAAGCCTATGGTAATCTATTTTGCTATGACAGGTAGTGAGAGATATCTTCCGTTTCCATATTGTAATTTATACTTTATTACACCCGAGAGATGTGAGTATCTAAACACTATTTGTGAGGTGCTTGTGTATGACCTCCGTGCTTGTCTATTGGTCTTTAGTGGAACGATTATTTGTTGTAATTACTTTTATATTAGTGTTAAATGACCCCTAACTTGTATTTTGAGTAGAATAAAAGCGCATTTGCTTGAGGACAAGCAAATCTCAAGTGTAAGGGTATATGATGAGGCGAAAAATGATCCGTTTTTAGGGGGTCATTTAAGCCCGAATTCAAATTTATTTGATCAAATATTGCCCTAAATCGTTCCTTTTGTGATTTTAGGTACTTTGGGAGTGAAATCTAGAAAAGGAAGCAATTCGGACGTTTTTGGAGCATAAAAGTGAAGAAAACGCCAAAGTCTTAATTTTCCATGCTGGGAACAGTAGGTGACGGCGTCAAGAGTAACACCCTGATGGCGTCAAGAGCAAAATTCCATGACGATCCAGTACAGATTTGAAGGCGTCACGAAGGTAGGGCGTCAAGAGTAAAAGTCATGACGGCCTGGAAATGATTAAGTCTTGACGGCGTCAAATGTAGATCAAGGCAGTCCGAGAATAGTTTTGGCGGCGAGGTGACGGCGTCACAATGTTTGTCTTGACGCCGTCAGACCCCTTTTCCTATATATAGTTTTCTAATTTTTACACATAAAAGGAGAAGTTTTGGAGAAACCCTAAGTACGATTTTGGTACGAATTTTACAGGTTTTTCAAGGGTTCCAAGCCCTTGATACCTTTCATGTGTAATTAAGATAAGTGTTTTTTTTAATTCAATCAATATGTCTATGTGTTGGTTGTCTATATCTTGTTCTTGTTTTAATTCCATCATGCTAGGCTAGATCTATCTTGTGTTTGCTTAGATCTAATGAAACCTAGATGTTAATTATGTGTTGATTACTTGTTTATATTTGTCTTGGATGAATGATTTATATGCTAGGCTTAAGAAAACTGGCAGATCTCCAATTGGTAACATGCTTGAACGTCTTAAGAAACATGAACCGACGCGCACTAGGTCTTTATTGGTTGTATTTAATGCATGAGCCACTGTTTACAATCCCTATAGTTGTGCTGGGCATGATGTAGGAGGAGATAAGAGCTCATAGAATTGGGGAGTTAAGTGTGCCACCCAATGAATGGTATTAAGGAATACGATCCGTCATCCATGCAATTATAACAAGTAATTAACATGTAAAAGATGTCTAGGGAGTAGTGAAATCTAAGTAAACACATTTTCTCCACTTATTGCTCACAACTTTAGTATAATTTAGTTTATTTTCATTTCTAGTATTTTATTTTGATTGCATCTTAGTATTGGGTTAGTTGATTAGCAACTAATTCCGCCCAAATCCTTCAAACCCGAGATTTTTAATTGCTTTCATAAAATATAAAAATACAAAAATAATCATCCCTCACCTTTAGAACTAGTATTTAGGTTTTCTAATCCTAGCGACACTATTCCTAGCTGAACGATCAATCCCCCGGTACTTGTCACTATACTATACTACAACGATCAGGTACACTGCCTGGTGGGGGTTGTAAGCTTCTCAAGATCCCTTGAGAGGTAAAGCCTGGTGCGATTCCCACATATCAGGTACACTGCCTGGTGGGGGTTGTAAGCTTCTCGAGATCCCTCGAGAGGTAAAGCCTGGTGCAATTCCACACATCAAGTTTTTGGCGCCGCAGCCCGGGGAATAGTTATTGTCTAGGTTAGGATTTCTTTTTATTAGGTCTACTTGATAGATTCCTTTCTAGTAAGATTTTATTTTATTTTTAGGTTTTCTTTAGTCTATCTTATTTCTTCGTGTCTTTGTTCGTAACTTTTACCATCCGACATCATGGAAGGTGGTAACATCCTTGAACCCATCGACCCGCCACAACAAAACCACCCACAAAACCTACCACAACCAATCCATCCACCTATAAGGTCCATCCGCTTGCAATCCAGCACCATTCGATTGGTGCAAGTCGGGTGTGCATTCTATGAATTCTTTTTCGAAAACCCGACCCAACACCTCGAGAACTACCTAAAAATTACCAATTCTGTAGGATTAGGTGTTGATACTCAAGAAGGGGAACTCTTAGTCCTCTTTCAATTCTCTTTACATGGTCGGGCTCTTCAATGGTTATGCCAATTCCCTGAAAGATCCATCTCCTCTTGGGACGATCTTGCTTCCTACTTCTAAACTAGATTCACCTTGCCCAAGGAAGTTATTTTGCGACATAACCAAGTTAGAATAGAAAATGATGAAGTAAGAAAGGTCAATGAGATGAATAAAGGTGAAACCGAGCTAGGGAGTAACACTTGTAGGAAAGGGCCATGAAATGATTATAGAATATTTAGGAGTTCCTCACCAACCCTTGAGGAATTAAGGTATCGTAAGTTCCTTCTAAAATGCCCTTGCCCCGCAAAGCATCGAAAAAACCCATGGATTAGGAAACATAATTCTATGAATCTTAAGGTCTGTTGGGTTTTGAAGTATGCTGCTAAGTTAAACTGCTGCTTGGTGAAACTGCTGCTAAGGTGAGAATGCTGCTAAGGATAAAGATTCTGCTGCTGACATTGAAAGTGCTGCTGTTGAAGAATACTGCTAGTGGAATCTACTGCTGAAGGGATATGCATGTATACGTATTAGATAAGTATGGAATAGATTGAGTGTATATCGTATGTATCTAGAATATTCTTATCTTGCATAGAAAGATATTGTAAACCTAGTAGGACTCCTTGGTCTATAAAAGGAAGATCCTAGGGTTAGTTTTGTGTACATATTGTTTTAGTTTCGTTTACACTTCAAGGATGTAAAACCCTAGCATTGTCGAGTGCTCGTATTAATAATATATTGAAGTGTTGATAGTTAATTGTTCTTCTTAAGTTAAGCTTTTATATTCCGCGTTTTAGCTTAAGTGTTAAATTCAAGTCGACTTCTATAAAAGATCGTTTGCTCAACTGGGATCTACAAGTGGTATCAGAGCTTGTGATCTAGAAGTTGTAATCAAGAAGAAACTGTTCCTTGCAAGTTTGCTGTTCCAAATCAATTGCTGAAGATGGGTGATGACACACATATGGTGACTGCTTCAAAGGTTCCCATGCTCAACCCTGGAGAATATGAACTGTGGAAGATGAGAATAAGACAGTACATTCGCATGATTGACTTTAACATGTGGAATGTAATCATCAATGGTGACTCTTTACCAAAGAAGGGTACTGATGGCAAAGAGATACCAATCAAGACTGCTAAAGATTACTCTGTGAGGAAGATGGAGATCAAGGCACACAGTATTCTCTTAATGGGAATACCTAATGAATTTCAATTGGATTTTGATGGCTGTGAGACTGCATAAGACTTGATGGATGCAGTTGAATTTAGGTTTGGAGGGAATGATGCTACTAAGAAGTCAAGGAAAATCATGTTGAAGCATCAGTTTGAGAACTTTACTACTGAAAGTTGAAAAAAGATTAATGGCACATACAACAGGCTTAATCAACTTGTCAGTCATTTAAAGCTTGTTGGCTATGTGGTTCCACAAGAAGATGTAAACCTCAAGTTCCTTAGAAGTCTTGCACCTGAATGGAATATGCACATAGTTGTTTGGAGGAATAAGCCTGACTTTGAAACTATGAAGTTGGAAAGCCTCTACAACAACTTAAGGGTGTATGAACCAGAATTGACTTCGTCATCTACTTCATCTTCTGGTACATAAAATCTTGCCTTTGTATCTTCAAAGTCAAAAGGGTCTAAAGAATCTCACTCTACTGCTTATGGAGTATCTACTGCTGATGGATCTGCTGCTAGTTCAAATGATAAGAATTCCACCAGTGATATTGCTTGTATGCATTCTTGGCTTATCTAACTACAAGTATAAGGTCATAGGTTATCAATCAAGATTTGGATCATATTGATCCTAATGATCTTGAAGAAATTGATCTTAAATGGCAAATGGCCCTGTTGACCTTAAGGGCAAGAAAATTCTTGAAGAGAACTGGAAGAGAAGTCAAGTACAGGGCTAAAGAAAATGTTGGCTTTGACAAGTCAAAGATAGAGTGCTATAACTGCAGCAGGAAGGGTCACTTTGCCAGGGAATTTAGAGCTCCAAAGAAGAATGCTGAAGCTCCAAAGAAGACCACTGAAGAAACAAAGAATACCACTACTGCATTGGTATCTTGTGATGGATTGGGAGAGTATGATTGGAGTGATTTGGCTGATGAAGAACCAAACTATTCTCTGGTGGCTCAAGTCAAGCCTAAAGTGCATAACTTTGCACTTATGGCCTATGCATCATCATCTTCTGGATCTGACTCTGAGGTATCTAATGATTCTAATTTATCTGTGTGTTCTTTTAAGTCATGTGCTGACACTGTAGAAGAACTTAAGTCTAGGAATGAGAGTCTAATTAGAGAAATTGAAAACCTAAAACTTGATAACTTAGGTTACAAAGTAGGTATTCAAAATGTTGAAAGAAGACTAGAGTATCTAAAAGAGTGTGAGCTAGAATATGTAGATAGAATTAACCAACAAGATGTTGAGATTTTTAAGAAAAACAGTGAAATTGAGTTTCTTAAGAATAAATTAGAAGAAGCAGAAAGAGATAGAGATGCAGCTCTTGCTGATAAAGAAAAACATATATTATGAGTAAATAAACAACAATATACTTCTGATTTGGTTAATAAATCTATTGAGAGTACCATAATGAGGAAAGGAAGTGGAATAGGTTACAATGAGGTTGCTCCTCCTGTTAAGAGTGCCTATGCTCCACCAGGAAAAGAATTGTCCTTCATTAGTGAGCTAGACATTGCAAAACCTGTTGGTGAATCTAGTACAAGTGTCTTAGAAACACCTAAGGTAGAGGGTAGAAAATTTCTTGATGCTCCTATTATTGAAGATTGGCATTCAGATAGTGATGAGGAACAGGAACAGGTTGAACTAGAACAAAGGGTAGAAAAGGAAGAAATTCCTACCAAAGTTGAACCTAAAATTGAACAGGTGAAGTTTGTGAGACCTGTGTTAGGTAAGGGCATCTCTAGGAAAATGGTAGAATATAATGAGATTTCTAGAGACAGATTGAATGGTTTCTGTAATAAGCCTAGGGGAAATCAGAGAAACTTTAATAACCTAGTTTCTAACAAATTAGGTAGTAAGTTTCAACTAAAGAAAAAGGCTTGTTATAAGTGTGGTAGCTTTGAACATTTGATTAATAGTTGTCCTGACCACAAAAAGCCTGTCTGGAATCAATACTCTAGGGTGAATCATAAATATGTTACTAAGAATACTCACCCTCATCCTAACAGAAACATGATTCCTAGGGCCGTGTTGTTGAGATCTGGTGCAACTAGATCTATTTATGCTGCTAAATCAAATGGTGCTTTTAAAACCACAACTGGTTCTGTTACTGGCTCTACTGCTAGTAAGCACTCTGCTGCTAGTAAGCATTCTGCTGCTAGTAAGCAATTTGCTGCTAGTACAAAACTTTCTACTTCTGGGCCAAAAGTTTTATCAAATACAGTTGTTGGAAATCATTTTTATGCTGTTAAGGCCTCAGCTTGTTGGGTTTGGAAACCAAAATCAACTGTTTCAAACAATGTTTCCAAAAACAGCAGTGCATCAAGTGATTTAAAGAAATTTAACTATGTTGATGCACAAGGCAGATCCAAGTCAGTAATGGCTTGGGTCCCCAAGAGAAACTAATTTCTCTACTTTCATGTGCAGGGTAATCTACTGGATGATCTAAAAGATATGGTTATAGTTGATAGTGGATGCCCTTGACATATGACAGGAGATGAGTCTCAACTTGAAGACTTTGAGGCTTTTGAAGGTGGTTATGTTGCTTTTGGGAATGATCCAAAAGTGTTGGGAATTACAATTAAGTTGATAAGACAAAACATGTGAAACATGAGGGACTTATGGAGACAAAGGAAGAAACTTGCAAAGAAAGAAAAAGATTACTGCATATCTTTTTATTATTCTAGAATATCCTTTGTAACCCTAGTATCTCTATTATATAAAGAGATACAGGGAATTGATATTAGGTGTACGTACACAAGATGTAAAGTCTATAAAAAGTGTGTGTGTGTGTCTAGGGCGTATAGTTATTGTAAACGCCTAGACTTGTTGATTTGTGGTTAAGCCTCAACGATCTTAGATCGCTGTTAGAGTGTAACCGTGCTACACTTGATCACGTAGCATTGGGGCTTTGGTGTATGTTAGAGTAGAGATGATGACGAGAAACCTTGTTAGCAATAATAATGATGTGTTTGTTTATTCCGCTGCGTATCGTGTTCATTCATTATTATTGTGCAATCCCTAGATGAGGTCTAAACAACCTCAATCTATAAACAATCTTATCAATTGGTATCAGAGCCATGGGGCTCGTGATCGTGGGATTAAACAAGGTTTGGTTTGTCGAAGATGGAAGAAAATTCGAATCTGGTTCGTATCTTCAAAACTCACTGCAGGTCAGTTTTCAAACATCGATATCTCCTTCGTTAACCGTTGGATCGGGCTGAAATTTTTATTGGAGCTTCTCTACATGTCAGAGAAGAGTTTCACCGGAGGGATCTTCAATCTGAGCTTCCAATAAAAAGATAAAAATTCTTGAAAACTGCTGCAGAGAGGTATATTATTTCGAATTTTTAGGGTTTCTAGTGACTCTAAAAAGTGTCACTAAAGGCTAAAAAGTGTCGTCTTTATGAATTGGTGCTATCGTTGTTTTAGGGTTTTGGTTTTGCATTTATTACTCACTGCTGCTATTCATGGTGAATTTATTGGTGCTGCTGTTGCTATATTAAACCCTAATTGGTTGAAACCCTAACATTAGTTCAAGCTTGGTTCTGACCTGAATCTGATGTGACAATGATAACAACTACTGTAAATGTTCAAGTTTATAGTTGCTGTGATTGTTGTGATCGCTTTCAAGGTTTAGGGTTTCTGACATTGGTGATGAGTCTTTCATGAAGCTGCTATTACTGATTTTTGTTCGTGGTAAAGCTGCTATTAGAGGTGCTGTTTCAAGATGATATTGATTGATCAAGTGTTATTTAATTATCTTATATTGATTGATCATGGATCGTGAACATGGATCAGTTGTATTGGAATATTTTACTTGGTCACATGTTGGTTCTCCTCATTGATTGGGTATTCTTTATTAGTGGGACGATGACATAGTAAAGTATGGAAGAGCAGCAAACATGTTAATGATTTCTTTTCAAAACGTGAGGTTACTGGTATGTATGCTACCACTGCTCGCTACCTTTATGGTTTCCACTGCACGCTTATCAGTTACCACTGCAAGTTGATAGTTACCACTGCTCGACTTCGTGGTTACCACTGGTAGTACAACTTTTACCACTGTTAAGCTTATATTACCACTGCTGCGTTATACGCTTCCACTGCAGTTTCAATCATTACCACTGCTGTCAAGATTGTTACCACTGTTCGTTTCCACTGCTTATACATGTTACCACTGATGCCTTAATTGTTTCCGCTGCTGTTCATATTTCTTAAAGGGCATGTGGTTGGTACTTATTCATGTTGCTATATTTCACGTGGAGACTTTGATTATTTCATTGGCAATCATGAGTTACAAGCAGTGAGGGGAAATATATATTATTTTGGAAGAGTTGGTTCCAACACACACACAGGAGAAGAAATACATACACAAGAAAGATTTTTGGAGTTTCGATTTATTGGTTCTTAACAGATTCAAAGGCTCGTTCTTATTGCTCAATTGGTTACGAAGAAAGGTTTTTATCACCTATTTGAAGTTGAAGTGGAGGTTCTTGGATGCGTGTTCTTATCATATCTCAAAGTGAGTATGGCACTTTGAAGATAACTTGTTCGTTCGTTCAGGTGACTACGAATTGACAAACACTTGAAGGAGTTACGTTATTGTGCTCAGTGTTTATTGTCAAGAGATTGCGATCTCCCTATACGTTTAGTATACGTTCGAAGTCAATTTTAGTACAAGATATAAGGCACACGTTTGGATGGTTCTACTTTAGCATCAAGTTGGTTATACTTAGTTTTCTTTAACAGTGATCATTACATAGAGTCTACCTTCTATACATGGTTAACATATGGGTTTCAAGGGAAGCTTATTGTTAAAATGATTAACCATTTATGTGCTACATCAAGGTGAAGGTTTTCATGATTATTCGTTGGTATTCTTACTGAAGATTTGGGATTTTTTATGTCTTGAGTTCATTTAATAAGTAAGCGTTTTGGTGTTCTTAATGGTGGGTAATTCATGACATTAAAGGACTAAATTGGATGTATGGTACTGGTTGGTGGTTGTGAAGATCAAGGTTGCTTACATTTGTCCCCTATTTGATGATGACAAAAAGGGGAAGAAGAATATTTTGAAGGTTGCAGCTTGAAGATCCTTGGTGGTATAGCATGGTTTAAGGGGAAGTCACATGTTTCATGACATACTAACTTCAGGGGAAGTTTGTCACAACTCGTAATTTCCGGTCATTTTCCAAACCTCGACAATTTACTATTCACAAGTTACTATTCACCATTTACTATTCATCGATCACTATTCATCGTTTTTGAGGTCAATTTGACATTTCGAGAAACGTTCAGAAATTTTACTATTCACTTGACACTATTCATTCCCGGAAGAAAACCACTATTCACGTGCATTACTCATGTCATCGTAAACTTAGTTTACGGGTATTCAAAATTCGCGTAACCGTATTGGTTCAGGAGCGAATTCATGCATTATCATTGAGACATTTCATATGGACTAGAAATAGTCTGCGTACCATCATTATGTCACTTGCATACTATTCCACTCGTAGGATAATTAAATTACTACTTTTAGTATAATTAACTTTTTACGTATGTTTATTTTTAAATAAACGTTAACACACGAGCTATAAACAGGTCGGACATATCCGACAATCCCCACAAAGGTCCCGACATGTTTTTATATCTCTTACAATGCTACAATAATTATAAAACTCATTTACCCGGTATTTTGGAAATTTAACTAATTAATATCGTACGTCAAATTTAATTACGACGGTTTTCGTGGAAACTAAACAATAATCACCCAAACACCTAATACTTGTGCCCAACATATTTTTATCATTTTTATGACATTATTAAGTCCCGATTAACTTTATTAAAATTTATTTCTAGCAAACCCGGTACCCGATTATACTTAAACTACCTAAAAACAACACTAATACTACACTTATACTCCTAAATAAATCACAAAACATATTTCCCTCTTTTCCTCCTTTCCATGGCCGGCCAACCCCCCCTCCCCATGGTCTTCATGCATTAAAACTACACCAACCAACTTAAATGCCAACCTAACAATTGTCTCCAAGTATAAATTAAACTTTTTCATCCATTTTAATCACAAAATCATTTTCTAGTTCAAGTAAACTTTATTTTCTCTCATTCTCTTAAGTGTGGATCGACCTAGGTGAGTCAAGGAGCAAGGAGAACAAATTTTACAAGATCTTGGTGTAAACTAGTTCATATAGTCATCCTTGTTGGAGTTTTGAAATAAAAACTCAAGGATTAGTAGGTTTTTATCATCCAAACTTCCTAAACCTTCAAGTAAGTTAACAAACTCATTTTTATGATTTTTACAAGTTATTACCATGTTTATATATATTTCTTACAAGAACTCATGCATATAATGGCTTATACCACTTTATTTTGTACATATTTAACTTTGAAGCCCTAGAAATGGACACATAAGAAACCCTTGTTAGACCTAGTGGATTGATGATGTTTAAGGACCCATGACACCCTAAGAAGGTGTATGGTAGGTTTAGACTAGCTTTGTGGTGTTTGAAAGTCGTTTGATTGAGGTTAGAACTAGTTTGGAGACTTGAAAATGGTTTTTGAAACATTTGGAATACCAACTGTCCCTATTTTAATTTCGTGGGAAAATCAGTAGATGGTGACTAAGTTTTGACCAAATATTTAGAAAATACATTCAAAAACGAAACTTTGGGCGAAAGAACGGATTAAAACGAGTTAATAACGAAGGAGATATGATTTTTCCGAATTTAACGACGAAAACTATTTCTGAAAAACTGCTTGCTGATGAACAGTACTCACGGGCAAATTCGAGGCGTAAAACTAAATCTAGCCATCCCGACTTATCAAAAATATGTTAGTATTTTGTCCCATGATTCCGGGGATATAAAGAACGAGTAAAATGAACTTAAAACGACCAAGTTATACGCGTTTTAACATCGTCAAAACTATATATATATTTTGTCACTACTAGAAAATAATAACTTACGTACTAAATGGTATATTTTCTAGAAATGTTACTAAGGACTATATTCTTAACAAATGAAATACATATGACCCAAAGGAATATTTATACGATTTAACGACGTTATTTTAAGGTTTTCGATACGAGGAATATAACACTAACATTTTTATACTATATATTACGACAAGTTTTTATAACTCCTATTGGACTTATTTTTCCTAAGTATGGAAACTATTTTACTTTGACAATAACTAGTGTTTCCAAGTTACGAGTGGTATAGGCATCATGTGCACGTGCATTCATTTCATTATGTCATGATCTAAGGTAGATCGTTATTACTCATATTAGGTTGCGGTTAGAGATCGTGCCTCATTTCAGTGTATCCATTCTTGTCATCGTAGCTATCGCTCCAGGTGAGTCATAGCCCCTACTTTTTCAATTGTTTTGGTAAACTCTTTGGGGGAGAATACATGCTCGTTTTACTTAAAACGCATTACTTGTTTTACCTGGTTGATTACTCAAATATTTCCAGCTTTATCTATATATATGGTTGATTTCCTACATTTCATTGGTATGCTTGATTACTTGTGTTTCATGTGACTTGTCTCTTAAACTTTAGTACTTATTAGATCTCTGGCGACATTGTCAGTATTAGATCTCTGGCGACATTGTCAGTATTATTTTACCTGGCGACATTGTCAGCTTTGTTTATATGACCTCATTGTCCCCAATTGTTCTTATATGCTCATTGTAATACTGTGGTATTCCCCACTTGGCTGTGATGTCAAACGTAATACTGTGGTATTCCCCACTTGGCTGTGATGTCAAACGTATTGTGGTATTCCCCACTTGGCTGTGATGTCAAACGTAGTATTGTGGTATTCCCCACTTGGCTGTGATGTCAAACGTAGTATTGCTGTTTCCCTACTTGATTGACCTATATGTCCATTGTAATATTGTGGTATTCCCCACTTGGCTGTGATGTCAAACGTATTGTGGTATTCCCCACTTGGCTGTGATGTCAAACGTAATATTACTGTTCCCTTACTTGACTGAATTGAGATGCCTTTGCATCAACCTTATTACGGGTTTTCCCGCTTGACTGATTTATCATATGGCCTTATTGACTGAATTATTTATATAGCCGTTTTGCTATATTTGTCTGGGAATTTAAATTCAAGTATTACTTTTGTTCACGTAAACTTATTACTTTTGGCAGTGGGTTGTAAACACACAGGTTACAAGTCTCTTATGGCGGGACTTGTAACTGAGTGGATTTACGATGCCTTTGCTGGGCGATCTTTTCTCTATAGGCTTTATTTGTTAATCAAACTCTATGAACTCACCAACCTCGTGTTGACACTTTAGCATGTATTTTCAGGCTTTAACCAATGGCACGCTACAGGAGGTTTTGGCAGGGCATGGCATGGTCATAGAAGACTCTGATTATTTATATGGGGACCGTTTTAAACTACTTTTAAGGGCCTACTTCCGCACTACTTTTAACAATGTAAATTTAACATTTTTGACTTAACTATTTTATTCTAAATGATTGAAGTGAAAACCATTTTTGAACTTGTGTTGTAATACCAATTGAGTTACACCCCAGCTACTTGTATGCTTCCGCTGGACCCGATTCTGGGGGTGTGACAGATTGGTATCAGAGCTTTGGCTATAGCGAACTAAGTGTTTTTAAAACCTAGACTATAGCTACTTTTACGAAAAACTTAACCCTATGACCGTCACGTGCCTGCCTGCCAAGATGATGCCTCACTTGTGGTTTGTTGCTGACTTAGGTGATGAGATTTGTGTCTCATTATCTGGTATATTATACTCACTTATTCTAGTTGATTTCTATCATTGTCTTTCATATAAGCATGTTCACGTATCATATATGTCACCCTGTTATGTTCCTCCCTGCATAGTTTCATCATTCGACCTCGAGTTTGGTCACCTGCCTTAGTCTTTCTGAACGTCTTGGTATTGGGAAGGACATGGTATTAGTATAACTGAACTGAGTATTTCAAAATTCATGGAACCTCGGTGGAATATAGACTGGTCATCTATATTCAACCCGGGATAGTGAGATATAGGCTGACCACCTATGTCTGACTCAGAGATGAATTTTGCAACACTGAGAATTGTTATAATAAGATTATGTCTGGATTGAATTCTCAACTCATTTTCCAAATGCTTCATTTACGTGTGTGTATACTCTCGTTGTCATAACATTCCTACTTTTCATCACTTCGTGAACCACCGATTGGAAGCTTGTCAACTAGTCATTTTATTTCATGAACTTTCATATTTATGCACAATACACTTGCATCACAGTATTTTCTTATATCACGATCTCATTATGCTGCAGTTGTCATAGTCTCTTCCCTTCTCACCATCACTCACTACTATCAATATTGATAAGTGGATATTATCAATGACCTCCCTAGGAAAGACTTTCCATACCATCTATGAGGAGGATCCCTCGGTACAGTAAGACCATTCAAAACTCAACAGAAATCCCAAGATATCACAAAACCATTCGAACCACTATCACTGGCCTAATCACCAAAAATTCCATCATCTGGAAAGTATTTGGCTTAACTAAATTATAAGGATTAGTTTCGATACGAGTGCTCACTAAGCAATGCCATGGAGATAAATCCAACCTTTTAACCGAGACTATAAATTGAACATGTCCTCACCAATAGACTTTATTCGAACGTGTTAGACACCTATGCCTTTGTGCAGACATACATACCTGACTATTTTATCCTCTTAATATTTTCACTTTTAAATGGATTTTTCTTCAAACTATAGTTATGCAAAACATATATCTTGTAAGAAATACTTTTCTAAGGCACTTATTTTGACAAGCTAATTTCTTTTAGTTAATCTTTTACAAAACTACTAGATGCTAAGAAATTTTAAACATCGATCTTTGGTAAACCATATTATCCACCTTATGTTGAAAATTGTCCTATCTTGCATAACTATTAAACTTTGAAACATCAAGTAAAATGTTACTTGGAAAGCCGTTTGCTTAAATTTGTAAATTCGTTATTCAAGGAAGGTTTATGAACAAAACACACAATCTCAAAACAAACTTTGAAAATCAATCACTATAATGCATCACTTATACCTTTAGGAGTTTGTAATTTGATGACCTATAACTTGGGGAAAATCTTAGTAATGGAGACTAAGCACCGTAGGTGGAGAAAGACCCAATTCATGACATTCCTGCGGAGGAATCACAACCTTATCCTAATCTATTATTTTCAACAACACCCTTGACGGACCTAACCTTGTAAGCCTTTCAAAACAAGATTCATGATACCCATTTCAATTATTCCTAATAAAGGAATTTAATTCACCTCAACTCCTAGCGGTTTCATTAAGATCTCTTTGGAACCACACCACCTATCATTTGTAGACCAATGGTCAGAATTTGAGATTGATTTAAACATAGGGAGATATGCCCAAATCGGGTGTGATTGACTCTAGAAATGGTTGGACTAACCATTTTCCATAAATCATATTCCTTTATAACCATAGTTACCACACGAGCCTAGAGACTATACCATTTAAAGCACTCTATGGTCGAAGTGCCCCTATCCATTGACGAATTGAAATTGGAAAATCCTAACTCACTAGTCTAGTAGGCATTCATGAAATAACCAGAAATTTTCTACAAGTCAAGAATCAATTACAAATTCTATAAGTTGTAAACCATTAAAACTTCAAGTTGGTAGCCAGATCATGTTGAAAGTTCTGCCTAGGAAAGGCATGATATCATTCAGAAAACTGGGAAAGTTGAACCCGATATACACTGGACCACGTAATATTTCAGACAGAGTAGGCCTGGTGGCCGTCAGACTTGAGCCTTGTTAGAGAACCACCGGATTACACAACCATGTTTCACCTATTCAAATCTCGGGAAATGACTTTCAGATTAGTCACTCGTGATCCCATTTGGAAAGGAACCCAACCCAAGAACAAACGTAGACTTGGTAATAACCAATAGAAATCATGGACCGTTAGGTCAAACGGTTGAAGCGGAGTCGAATTCCTATCGTGAAAGTTCGCTGGAATTCTCAATTATTATCATCTTTTTACCAATATACTTCAGAGACCAACCAAAACTGAACTTCGGGACGAAGTTCCTGTTAGAAGGGAAGACTGTCACAACTCGTAATTTCCGGTCATTTTCCAAACCTCGACAATTTACTATTCACAAGTTACTATTCACCATTTACTATTCATCGATCAC
The DNA here is from genome assembly GCA_030686995.1 of Artemisia argyi. NCBI lineage: Eukaryota > Viridiplantae > Streptophyta > Magnoliopsida > Asterales > Asteraceae > Artemisia > Artemisia argyi. The sequence continues at coordinate 176,015,781 of CM060707.1, read as the reverse complement.
TATTCATCGTTTTTGAAGTCAATTTGACATTTCGAGAAACGTTCAGAAATTTTACTATTCACTTGACACTATTCATTCCCGGAAGAAAACCACTATTCACGTGCATTACTCATGTCATCGTAAACTTAGTTTACGGGTATTCAAAATTCGCGTAACCGTATTGGTTCAGGAGCGAATTCATGCATTATCATTGAGACATTTCATACGGACTAGAAATAGTCTGCGTACCATCATTATGTCACTTGCATACTATTCCACTCGTAGGATAATTAAATTACTACTTTTAGTATAATTAACTTTTTACGTATGTTTATTTTTAAATAAACGTTAACACACGAGCTATAAACAGGTCGGACATATCCGACAATCCCCACAAAGGTCCCGACATGTTTTTATATCTCTTACAATGCTACAATAATTATAAAACTCATTTACCCGGTATTTTGGAAATTTAACTAATTAATATCGTACGTCAAATTTAATTACGACGGTTTTCGTGGAAACTAAACAATAATCACCCAAACACCCAATACTTGTGCCCAACATATTTTTATCATTTTTATGACATTATTAAGTCCCGATTAACTTTATTAAAATTTATTTCTAGCAAACCCGGTACCCGATTATACTTAAACTACCTAAAAACAACACTAATACTACACTTATACTCCTAAATAAATCACAAAACATATTTCCCTCTTTTCCTCCTTTCCATGGCCGGCCAACCCCCCCTCCCCATGGTCTTCATGCATTAAAACTACACCAACCAACTTAAATGCCAACCTAACAATTGTCTCCAAGTATAAATTAAACTTTTTCATCCATTTTAATCACAAAATCATTTTCTAGTTCAAGTAAACTTTATTTTCTCTCATTCTCTTAAGTGTGGATCGACCTAGGTGAGTCAAGGAGCAAGGAGAACAAATTTTACAAGATCTTGGTGTAAACTAGTTCATATAGTCATCCTTGTTGGAGTTTTGAAATAAAAACTCAAGGATTAGTAGGTTTTTATCATCCAAACTTCCTAAACCTTCAAGTAAGTTAACAAACTCATTTTTATGATTTTTACAAGTTATTACCATGTTTATATATATTTCTTACAAGAACTCATGCATATAATGGCTTATACCACTTTATTTTGTACATATTTAACTTTGAAGCCCTAGAAATGGACACATAAGAAACCCTTGTTAGACCTAGTGGATTGATGATGTTTAAGGACCCATGACACCCTAAGAAGGTGTATGGTAGGTTTAGACTAGCTTTGTGGTGTTTGAAAGTCGTTTGATTGAGGTTAGAACTAGTTTGGAGACTTGAAAATGGTTTTTGAAACATTTGGAATACCAACTGTCCCTATTTTAATTTCGTGGGAAAATCAGTAGATGGTGACTAAGTTTTGACCAAAGATTTAGAAAATACATTCAAAAACGAAACTTTGGGCGAAAGAACGGATTAAAACGAGTTAATAACGAAGGAGATATGATTTTTCCGAATTTAACGACGAAAACTATTTCTGAAAAACTGCTTGCTGATGAACAGTACTCACGGGCAAATTCAAGGCGTAAAACTAAATCTAGCCATCCCGACTTATCAAAAATATGTTAGTATTTTGTCCCATGATTCCGGGGATATAAAGAACGAGTAAAATGAACTTAAAACGACCAAGTTATACGCGTTTTAACATCGTCAAAACTATATATATATTTTGTCACTACTAGAAAATAATAACTTACGTACTAAATGGTATATTTTCTAGAAATGTTACTAAGGACTATATTCTTAACAAATGAAATACATATGACCCAAAGGAATATTTATACGATTTAACGACGTTATTTTAAGGTTTTCGATACGAGGAATACAACACTAACATTTTTATACTATATATTACGACAAGTTTTTATAACTCCTATTGGACTTATTTTTCCTAAGTATGGAAACTATTTTACTTTGAAAATAACTAGTGTTTCCAAGTTACGAGTGGTATAGGCATCATGTGCACGTGCATTCATTTCATTATGTCATGATCTAAGGTAGATCGTTATTACTCATATTAGGTTGCGGTTAGAGATCGTGCCTCATTTCAGTGTATCCATTCTTGTCATCGTAGCTATCGCTCCAGGTGAGTCATAGCCCCTACTTTTTCAATTGTTTTGGTAAACTCTTTGGGGGAGAATACATGCTCGTTTTACTTAAAACGCATTACTTGTTTTACCTGGTTGATTACTCAAATATTTCCAGCTTTATCTATATATATGGTTGATTTCCTACATTTCATTGGTATGCTTGATTACGTGTGTTTCATGTGACTTGTCTCTTAAACTTTAGTACTTATTAGGTCTCTGGCGACATTGTCAGTATTAGATCTCTGGCGACATTGTCAGTATTATTTTACCTGGCGACATTGTCAGCTTTGTTTATATGACCTCATTGTCCCCAATTGTTCTTATATGCTCATTGTAATACTGTGGTATTCCCCACTTGGCTGTGATGTCAAACGTAATACTGTGGTATTCCCCACTTGGCTGTGATGTCAAACGTATTGTGGTATTCCCCACTTGGCTGTGATGTCAAACGTAGTATTGTGGTATTCCCCACTTGGCTGTGATGTCAAACGTAGTATTGTTGTTTCCCTACTTGATTGACCTATATGTCCATTGTAATATTGTGGTATTCCCCACTTGGCTGTGATGTCAAACGTATTGTGGTATTCCCCACTTGGCTGTGATGTCAAACGTAATATTACTGTTCCCTTACTTGACTGAATTGAGATGCCTTTGCATCAACCTTATTACGGGTTTTCCCGCTTGACTGATTTATCATATGGCCTTATTGACTGAATTATTTATATAGCCGTTTTGCTATATTTGTCTGGGAATTTAAATTCAAGTATTACTTTTGTTCACGTAAACTTATTACTTTTGGCAGTGGGTTGTAAACACACAGGTTACAAGTCTCTTATGGCGGGACTTGTAACTGAGTGGATTTACGATGCCTTTGCTGGGCGATCTTTTCTCTATAGGCTTTATTTGTTAATCAAACTCAATGAACTCACCAACCTCGTGTTGACACTTTAGCATGTATTTTCAGGCTTTAACCAATGGCACGCTACAGGAGGTTTTGGCAGGGCATGGCATGGTCATAGAAGACTCTGATTATTTATATGGGGACCGTTTTAAACTACTTTTAAGGGCCTACTTCCGCACTACTTTTAACAATGTAAATTTAACATTTTTGACTTAACTATTTTATTCTAAATGATTGAAGTGAAAACCATTTTTGAACTTGTGTTGTAATACCAATTGAGTTACACCCCAGCTACTTGTATGCTTCCGCTGGACCCGATTCTGGGGGTGTGACAAAGTTCATGCTTATTGGTTTTGTCATTATCAACTAGGGGAAGATTGTTGGGAATTACAATTAAGTTGATAAGACAAAACATGTGAAACATGAGAGACTTATGGAGACAAAGGAAGAAACTTGCAAAGAAAGAAAAAGATTACTGCATATCTTTTTATTATTCTAGAATATCCTTTGTAACCCTAGTATCTCTATTATATAAAGAGATACAGGGAATTGATATTAGGTGTACGTACACAAGATGTAAAGTCCATAAAAAGTGTGTGTGTGTGTCTAGGGCGTATAGTTATTGTAAACGCCTAGACTTGTTGATTTGTGGTTAAGCCTCAACGATCTTAGATCGCTGTTAGAGTGTAACCGTGCTACACTTGATCACGTAACATTGGGGCTTTGGTGTATGTTAGAGTAGAGATGATGATGAGAAACCTTGTTAGCAATAATAATGATGTGTTTGTTTATTCCGCTGCGTATCGTGTTCATTCATTATTATTGTGCAATCCCTAGATGAGGTCTAAACAACCTCGAGCTATAAACGATCTTATCAAAAAGGTGGAAAGATTATTGGTAGAGGAACTTTAAGAGCAGGAAATTTGGACTTTGAGAAGGTGTTTCTTGTGAAAGGGCTTAAGTTTAACCTCTTTAGTGTCTCACAAATGTGTGACAAAAGGAATTTTATTCTTTTTACAGACACTTAATGTATGATCCTTTCTCCTGATTTTCAGTTGCCAGATGATAAATTTGTGCTATTGAAGGTCCCTAGAAATGAAAATATATACAGTGACCATATTAAGAACATTGTTCCCAAAAGAGCTTTAACTTGTCTAATTGCAAAAGCCACTATTGATGAGTCCAAATTATGGCATAGAAGACTTGGGCACCTAAACTACAAGACAATGAACAAGTTGGTAAAAGGAAATCTTGTGAGAGGCATGCCCACAAAGCTGTTAAAAAATTGTAGGACTTGTGTTGCTTGTCAAAAGGGTAAACAACACAGAGTTTCATTCAAGTCTAAGACAGTGAACACAAATACAGAGCCCTTGCATTTACTACACATGGATTTATTTGGGCCTGTTTTTGTGAAAAGCTTGAACAAGAAGTCATATTGCCTAGTTGTCACAGATGACTTTAGCAGGTTTACTTGGGTGTTCTTCTTAGCCACTAAAGATGAAACCCCATAGATTCTTAAGGAATTCATTACAAGAGTTGAAAACCTGCACAATCACAAAGTGAAAATTATCAGATGTGACAATGGTACTGAGTTCAAGAATAGTGTGATGAATCAATTCTGTGTGGGAAAAGGAATTCTAAGACAGTATAGTGTTGCAAGAACTCCACAACAGAATGGTGTTGCAGAGAGAAGAAGCAGGACACTTATTGAGGCTGCAAGAACAATGTTATCTGATTCTAAACTGCCTATACCTTTTTGGGCTGAAGCTGTAAATATTGCATGTTTTGTGCAAAACAGGAGTAAGGTAGTGAAGCCTCACAACAAAACTCCATATGAGCTATTTCATGGAAAGAAACCATTGATTGATTTTCTCAAGCCATTTGGATGTCCTGTCACTATTTTGAATACTAAGGATCAGTTAGGCAAGTTTGAAGAGAAAGCTGATGAAGGTTACTTGGTTGGTTACTTAGTACATAGTAAAGCTTTCAGGGTATATAATAAGAGAACCAAACATGTAGAGGAGAATTTGCATATCAAGTTTAGTGAAAACGCATCTAATGTTGAAGGAAAAGGACCTGAATGGATGTTTAATGTTGATATTCTTACCAAAACAATGAATTATGTACCAGTTATTGCTATTGTTGACACTAACAAACCACATGAAGACATTGTTTTGATTGAGAAACTGAAGGTTAGTCCAACTTTCTTACCCCTACAGAAAGATCAAGATATACAAGAAGATGTTGTTACTCAAGAGAAACCTAAGGAAACTGAAGCAGATATTAAAATTCCAATTGATGCAGAAAAGATAACAAATGAAGCTCCAAAAGTGGTTGTTGATGTCTCTCTTACAAGGCCAGAAGACTTTACTGCTACACCGAAACAAGCAACTACTGCTTCAATCAATTCTGCTGCCAAGCCTATTAACTCTGCTTCTACATCAAAGTTTCCTTCTTTGGACACTCAGGGTAGATCTTTTGATGATCCAAACTATCCTGATGATCCTAATATGCCTCCTCTAGAGAATATTTATGATGACACAGATGATGAAGCTCTTGATGGTAAGCTATTTGGAGCTGATGCAGATTTTACTAATTTAGAAGTCAACATTCCTGTTAGTCCCACTACTACTACAAGAGTTCACAAGGATCATCCAAAAGAACAAATTCTCAGTGATCCAACATCATTTGTTCAAACAAGAAAAATGACTAAAGAGTTCAAAGATCTTCAACATCAAAGTTTCTTTGCAAGATCTCTGCATCAAAGAAACAGTCACAAAGATCTACAAAATTGCTTGTTTGCCTGTTTTCTGTCTCAAATTGAACCCAAGAACACTTACAAAGCCTTACAAGAAGCAAGTTGGGTAGAAGCAATGCAAGATGCGCTTCTGCAATTTAAACTACAAGAAGTATGGACTTTGGTGGATTTGCCAAATGGAAAAAGAGTGATTGGCACTAAATGGGTTTTCAGATGTAAAAGAGATGAAAGGGGAATAGTCATCAGAAATAAAGCAAGGTTAGTAGCACAAGGATACACACAACAAGAGGGCCTTGACTATGATGAAGTATTTGCACCAGTGGCAAGAATAGAAGCTATTTGACTATTATTGGCTTATGCTTCATACAAAGATTTTGTGGTGTATCAGATGGATATAAAGAGTGCTTTTCTATATGGGACCATTACAGAAGAAGTTTATGTGTCTCAACCACCTGGTTTTGAAGTCCCTGATTATCCTGACAAAGTTTACAAGGTGAATAGAGCAATGTATGGTTTACATCAAGCTCCTAGAGCTTGGTATGATACCTTGTCAACATATTTGTTAGATTCTGGGTTCAGTAGAGGAAAGATTGACAAGACTTTGTTTCTCAAAAGACAAAAAGATGATATTATGCTGGTTCAAATTTATGTAGATGACATCATCTTTAGTTCTACAAACAGAGCTATGTGTGTTGATTTTGAGAAGCTTATTGACTCATCCTAAACCAACCAGTCAACCGGGTGCAGTTGATAGGCCCACCTAGGAGAAAGTGCAAGGTATATTAACTGTGGAAGTACAGGGAAATCCCCGGGTCGTTAAGTCCCAACGAGGTGTGAAATTGTATTTTGAAAGTTTAGGGGAATAAGTGGCACTGAGGACAGTACCAAAATGATTGGGGAATGATTATACTACTGATTGCTTGGTATTTGGACAATATGAAATGATATAAACAATAACAGAGATACAGATATAATCACAAAAGCATAAATTAGAAAATCAGATAACAGACAGATAAAAGTGGGTTTTAACAAATTACAAACTACAGAGGGTGTAAGTGAAACTTTTTAAAACTTAAAATAAAAAGAAAATTTAAAATGAAAATAAAATTATGAAAATGATTATTTTAATATTTAATTACTATTTAATTAATTAAAACTACTTAAAAAGTAAACTAAACCTAATTTAAATAAAACTAAAAATGATAAATGCTCCAAATTAAACTAAAAACTTGCAAAAATAATTTCTAAAACTTAAAATGAACTTGAAGAAAGTATAAAAAATAAAAATAAATATTTTTGTCTTTTTATGAGTTTTTATTAATTAAAAATTATTTATCTTAATTAAACTAATTAAACTATTTTAAATTACTATTAATACCTAAATGACTTAGAAAATTATGGAAAATTTTATGAAACTAATTAACCATCACAAGAATCCTAAAAAATTATAAAAAGTTACTAAAAATTATATTTAGGTTAATTTACTAATTAATTACTTATTAATTAATTTAAATCTAATTTAATTAAATTAAATAAGAAAATTAGGAAATGAATAGTGGAATTTATAAATATATTTTCTAAAAGTCTTAAATAATTTATAAAGCCTAGGAAAAATATAAAATTCTATTGTTGTTAATTAAAATTAAAGAAAACTATTTAATTACTAATATTACTTATTTAATTATTTAAACTATTTTTAAATCTAATAAATAGTAAACTGATTAAGAAAAATCTAAGAAAAATATTATAAATACTTAAAGGTAAAAGGAATTTAAGAAAATTATAAAAATGATAAAGTGCTTATTAATAAGCTGAAAAGAAAATTGATAAATATAGATTCTATTAAATAGAAGCTATCACTAATTTTATGTTTGGTTTTTCTTGGATTTTCTTTTTGACAGATGTAAATAAGACTAAAATAAGAAACTTTCATGAAATGACTTTTTGATTAGCTTAAAAATAAGCTATGTGCACCCCCAAGTGCTTAACAGGTTGAATTTTAAGCTTATTAGGACTTGTGGTTTTGTAAAAAGCTATTCAAATGAGCAAATAAGCTATCACAGATGTCTAACAACTTGAAATAAGACAAATGGGGACAAATAAGCACTCAGGATAAGCTGTGGTAATCAAATAAGCACTTATCACTCTACAAGGCCAAAACAGGCCAAACTAATGAACTTTGGACCTCTGTGGGGTCCACAAAAGCTAAGGGGGGTCCAAATAAAGTCCTGAACCTTGAAGGTGGACTGGAAGGCTTCAAAATAAGCCAATAAGCAGAGCTTATGGCTTATTATTGAGGTCTGTGTAAGGCTTGGAAGTTGGGGGTTTATACTGAGTCCTGAGTATGGACTCAGATAATGACCAACTTTGATGAAGTGTGCAGCCCTATCAAATAAGTTCACAATGATGTAATAAGCTCATAAACTTAAAGCTGAGCTTATGGGGATTCTAAAAAGCTAAAAATCTAGGGGTGGGTCCCACTGGTTGAGTCACAAAGTTATTGGGAAACTTGGTCAAAAACTTGTGCACAGGGCAAGTGTTTGCCCTGCATGTTATTTAAGCTATTGCATAAGCTTGTAGAAAATTCCTAAAAATAAGCTGACTATGGGCTTTTGTAGACTAGGTGGTACACTTTAACTTCTGAAAAGGGCAAGGCCTCAAAGCTAATAAAAAAATCACAATAAATCTCCTAAATTTGGGTTTTCTGAAACAAAACTACTTTTGACTTTTTGTAAATATGAACTCAGTTTGACTTTCGGGAGATTTGATCCTTCTTAACTGATTGATTGTGGTTACTTAAGCTATATGAAGACCAATTTAATCTAGGACTAACACTTGTGAGCTAAAATTAGGCTTATGCTACTTGTATTCCAACACAGACATGTGATTAACTCAAATGATTTGTGATTTTGACTTTTTATCAAATAGGACTTGAATATTTTTGTTGTTCTGATCTAATATTACCCTAGATGACTTGTATAAACCAGAAACAACCACAATAATACACCACAAATTCTAAGAATTCCTTGATCCAAACACACCTTATATGTTGACTGTTTTGAGTTTTGGGAAGCAAATGGCTACTAGGGCTATTGTAACTGATCCACAATGACTTTTTATGATATATTAAGTATAAATAAGCACTTAGAAACAGATCACAACCACAATTTATAAAGAGTACTAAATATGCTACTTAGATGTGAAAATAGGATTTTAAAGCAACTATGAAAATTAACAAGCAAGCTGTTGATTTAATGTTGTATTATCACTACTTAGGACTAAATAAGCACAAAGAAACTGAATAAGCAAGGGAATAAGCAAAGCTACAGTAAAAAGACAGAAATGAGATTTTAAGGGCTTACAATATGCTTTCCTGCTTAAACCAATGAACCAAGGACCTCAAATCAATCCCTATAGAATCTCCACAGATTCACTAACCCAAGGCAATCCAGAATTCACCCTGCTCCAAGTATGAACACCATGAACCTGCTACTTTGACTTTCATTGACTGTTTTTGTGTTTTTGAGTTATTTATAACTAGATCATGTTTTAAGGTTTCTAAAAGCTTCAATGAGCTTCCTGGGAGCTTATATGTGCTTGAGAGTCCTTATAGTCTAATAATAACAGTAACACAGCTTATCAAGAAATTTGAAATGAAAATGAAAATTGCATAAACTGAGATATCAAACCAAACTTGATTCTTATTATCTTAAAAGCTTAAGAGTACACTGAAAATGATAACTTGAAAGTTTGAAAGCTTGAATTACACTGGAAATTTAGATTCACTAAGTACGAAATAAGAAAATTACAATTAAAACTAGATAGGCTACTCCTTGCATCTTCTTCCTTTTATAGGCTCACATTAGGGTTTGGAGATATCTTCTGAGCAAATCCCATCTATAAATTTGGCCGTTGGATGATTGAAATCCATCCTATCCGTTTAAACTACTTTTGGCGCCAAAAGTCGTTTAGGTTGCTTAGGGCCGAATTTTCTCAATTAATGTATCTTGGGATGTTGTGGTGGAGTGGGGGACAGGTTTGGAAAGTTTTAGGCCAAGTTGGGGTGGTTTAGTAGCAAAACCAGTAGTATGAGTGCTATAGTGGTGGTTTTATGGTGGGGAAGCATTTATGTGGGATGTGAGCTAAGGATGAGGTGGAAGGGATGTGAGGAGGAGTAGGTGATGAGCTGGGGATGGACAGGTGGTGGTGAAACCACCATGGTTTCTGGTTTGCAGGTTGGGGTGAGGGGGATGAACAGTGGTGGCGGGTTTGGGAGGTCAAACGGGGTTTGACCCCGTTTTAAATATTAAGGGTGTGGGCTGGGTATGTTTTTGAGCTAGGGAAGGGATTGGGCTTGGTGTGTTGTTTGGATTTTATTTGGTTTTGGGTTTAATAATAAAAAGGGGTCCGGTTGGTTTGTATAATTCACAAGGACCAAATATGTAAATTCTGGATTTTTGAGGGTGGGTTTTGACAACTTTCCAAAAGTACTTGCAAGGGTAAAACTTGCCAAGTTTCAATAATGTAAGGACCGTAGTTGACTTTTCCACTTTTTGAACTTCCAGGGACCTTTTCTGCCAAATGTGAAACTTCAGGGACCAAACATGTAACTTTTCCAAACTTTCCAATCAAGGACCATTCCTGCCATAGAAGATTAATACAAGGACAAAAATTGATTTTCTCAAAGTTTTTAACATCCCAAGGACCATTTATGTCAATTTTGCAAAGTACAGGGACTAAACTTGTAATTTTGTGAAACTTTACACCAAAGGACTAAATATGTAATTTGTGATTAAAAAGGACCTTTGGTGACTTTTTCATGTTTTTAGAATAACCAGGGACTAGTTTTGATAACTTTTGAGACTTGAGGGACTGAAACTGCCAATTATGCAAACTTTGTTCGTTTTTTATCTGTTTTTGATTATTTTGCATCTGAAACATATTGTAACACCCCCAATTCATGGTTGCAGCGGAATTCGAACTGGGTGTTACTCGACGGCACAATAGTCACAATAATAGAAAACGAACTCTAATGGAGTCGTTTTAAAAGATTTATCATTCAAATTATATAAATATCAGAGGTTACAAAATGAGGTCCCAATTGGTTCCATGTTTACACATCACATTAAGTGAGTTTTTGAATGATAATAAAATTTATAGCCCTCTTGAACATCCGTACCCTTCCGTGCCATCCTTGATCGTCATGAACCTGAAATACATGCTTGAGAGGCCAACACAAAGGTTGAGTGATATTCATAGAGTTTGTTTAATCGTTTGAACACAATATGTTGGTAGTGTGAGCTGTAGACTCACACCAATGTTTGGAAAACAAAACAGGTAGGCTACGTTATTATACGCCCGGAACATGTATTATACACTAAGCTTATGACACCATAACGTTAACGTGTACCAATATCGATCGGCAGATTTATCCCGGTAGGTACTTTGCTAACATACCTAAATCTCAAATATTATTGCATTTGTTTGAACTTAGTCAATACAAATGGGATTCGTCAATCCCAATAGGCCTATTAATAATATTCGCGCTCACTATTGCTAGTGACTAAATGGTTCATAATAAAGGATCTCGGTTTAGCAAGGTTGGTACTTAGTGATAATAAAACAATCAGGTAAGCATACAATTTAAAAACATTGTGCTCGGTTATAAATAGCATGTATTCCCCCCAAGGGTTTGTAAAACAATTAAGTAATCGAAAGTGGGGCTATGAACTCACCTTAAGTAAGATAGCAAGTAATGAAGGTGATGGTTGAATCGTGTAGGTTTCTATGAGCAACCTATAATAGAATGTTGCGACTTAGGATCGGAGTAAAGAATACGAAGTAGTGCCTATATATATATCCTGCATTTAGTCCATGATGTGGTATGATGTATAGTATAAGTCTTTGAAAGAAAGTTTCATGAAACATGTATGTTTTGGTATATCGTTTACTACCGTTCGGGCCGACATAATTCAAAAGTCATGTTAGTAAGCGTTCGAGGAGCCAGGACACTTTAACTCGTAAATCCACAACTCAACTCGACGGCTTACTTAATGAACTCCTCACATGAGGCTCCCTACTATTGTAGTAGTTGATGAAATATATATAGATATAAGTTTTGATCCGAAAAGTTACATGTCCGATATTTGGATAAACTTAGGAAAGTTTATTAGTACATGAAGATTGTTATTAGGGGTAGTTTCATAAGTCTTGAATGACCATTTTCTTTGTAATATCTCATGGTTCCTTTTAAGTGAAGTAGATCCAAATTGCTTGTTCAAGTTATCGCCTAATTCATTGTTTCATGTTTACGCCTATGTAAGTTGGTATGGTCATTTCGTCATGGCCTAGCCATGACCTTTGGTCCTTGTTCCAAGGTCATGAGACACAACCTTGGCTCTAGCCATGGTGGTGGTCTTGATTATAGGTCATAAGTACAAGACATAATATAGCAAGAATAACATGTAAATAACATGAACATGATTATTTAACAAGAATCATGTTAGGGTTTGGCTTACAACTTTTGGCTTTCAAAGATGAAAGGAAGTTAACATGTAAGGATAGGACTTTGATAGACTTGCTTCAACCCTTTTTCACTTCATGCAATCTTTCTACCCTTGGTATTCTTGAAAGATGGATGATGAAGGTTTAGGTGACTTGAGTGGATTCAAACTCAAGAGAAATCACCAAGTATATTAGGGATTGGAAGAGTTTTGGTAAATGATAATCTAGCTAGGGTTTCTATCTTGAAGAATCACTTGAACCATGCATGAAACTAGAAGGAAATGAGCAAAGGATGGTGTGGTTTGTGTGTGTGATATCCACGGCAAAGGGAAGGGGAGGAAGGGAGTATTTATAGTCCCAAAATGAGGAGGTTAGGAAAGTGCTAGGAAATTACTAAAACTTGGTGACCAAGTTGTAAATAAGTGTTGATTTAAGGGTAAATTCATGAAATTGAGCCACATAGTGTGAATCCCCCCTCCTAGGGCGGTTCACATGGATAAGGGGGGGGGGGGGGGGTGAGGTGTGCCTTGGATGATATTATCCAAGTTACTAGATGAGTTTTGACTCCGGGAAATGCCAATCGTAAATGATTAAGCCTCAAAACGTAAAACCGGGTGTCGTAAAATTATGGAACTTGAAAGTTTTGATAAACATGTCCATATGTTCCATAATAAAATATAAAATGAGTGGTAGGTTCCATTTGGGTGTAAAACCCTGCTAAAAGCTGAAAACACGGGTCTAAAACGCGTAATACGTAAAACGTACGAATATTGCGTAAAATTGAGAAAAGTAAAATGTTACTTTTCTAATGTGATAAAAATGATTTAAAATGACTTATAATGTCTAGACTGGGCTTAGTCTAGTGTCGGTTGGTATTAAATGTCTTTTAGACATCAAACCGTAAGCCTAAAAATCACGAAATGACTTATAACATCAAGGGATGATTTTTGGTCAAAGGAGGAGGGAAAAATATGTTGACTTTTTCTAATAAGTTGAAAACTCAAATCGTCTTAGAAACGCGTTTTGTGGTCTAACGGTTAATCGCCCATACGGTTAAGCGTGCTCATGCGAGAGTAGTACTGGCTTGGGTGACCTGCCGGGAAGTCTTTGGTCATGTTTTTCTCAGTCACGATTAATTCTCAAATAAATCATGAGCGTGTCAAACATTTTTCCGATGTGGGGTCACCTGACGGGATCGAATTTCGTTGTGCGTAGAATTTCTGAATGACGTTTTACCCTAAAACGTGTAATTCCTTAATAACTTTCACGAAAATGATCTGACGAATGTCAAACATTTAATTTGTCATGGAAATGATTTATCACTCGAGAATATCAAATAAAAATCAACTTTCAGGAAAATTTCGGAAAGAAATAAATAGTAAAAATGAATAGTAACATGAATAGTAAAAGTGAACAGTGAATTTTCCGGGAATAGTAATTAACCTGAAATTGCGAATTGTTACACATATAAAACACATTTCTAAGATATTTTCAGTATTATGATGCATATTTGAGTGTTTTTGGATGTTTTGGCAGTTCAGATTGGTATAAAATGATGAGTATTTACACACTCATCAATCCCCCACACTAAACTATTGCTAGTCCCTAGCAATCTTTTGAGAAAATTTTAATGGATTTTTACTCTTTACCAAAAGCCATCACTTCTGGAGTAGCCAGATGTATCGATTCAAGTAAGAAATATGGTCCACCTGATAACCATGTGATTTTTAGCAAACCACCAGCTGTCAACGGATTTGTTTTGTCTTTACCAAAAGCCGTTTGCTTCTGGACTAGCCAACTCTTGATGGAATAGTCAACATCTTGGTGAGCTGATTACCAATTATGGTTTTTCCACTACCTTTACCACAAGCCATAATCTTGCGGGCTAGCCAACTCATTCGCTTTTTAGGATATGGCGAGTTGAGGTACCTTACAATTTTGGGCAAATTGCAAGCCATCAACGGTTTTGAGATATCTTTACTAAGAGCCGTTTGCTCCTGGATTAGCCACTCCTTATGTGGCTTAGACATGGCGGACTGATAACCATTTATTGCATTTCTAAGTGTGAAAAAACTTTAAATTTTGATCAAATGAGGGTGCTTGATGGAACATGTGTTTGAATTCGTGAGAATCCCCCCCCCCCCCCCCCCCCCACACTTAGAAATGAATATTGCCCTCAATATTCAAAACACCGGGTGTTAAACCGACATTTAGAACGTAAGAAGGAAATATTAATAACCTTTATTTTAGGCTATTTACATGTTTTTTTTTTTTTTTTAAAAGATATATACATATATACAACATGTGGGGCATCTCCCCCACACTAGGGTGGTACACACGGGTGAAAACCCATGTTTCGAATTGATTTGTTCATGAGGAAGCTACTGTTTTTGTTTACCGAGTCGCTAGCTTGACTCGACCCCGAATTTATGGGTTCATGGGGAAAGTTTGGAGATCCGGGACAACTATTGGTTGTATGTCCCCTCCAAAATAGTGTTTTAACCGATGACCATTAACTTTGAAATTGGGACCGTCGGGTTGCAATAACTCAATAGTTCCATATGGGTATACTTTTGCTACAGTAAATGGTCCAGACCAACGGTTTTTAGTTTACCCGATAAAACTTTTAATCTTGAATTGAAAAGAAGAACTCTGTCACCAACGTTGAAAACGCGGTTCTTTATTTTAGAGTCATGTATCTTCTTAGTCTTTTCTTTATAGATTAAAGAATTTTCGTAAGCTTGATCACGTAATTCATTTAATTCGTTTAGTTGAACTTTACGGTGATCACCCGCTGTCTGAAGGTCGAAATTTTCATGTTTTAAGGCCCAATAGGCCTTATGTTCTAATTCGATCGGAAGATGACATGCTTTCCCGTACACTAGCTTATATGGAGTACACCCGATGGGTGTTTTGTAAGCAGTGCGGAAAGCCCATAATGCATCATCCAGCTTATCCGACCAAGAGGCACGGTTTTCTCCCACCGTCCTCTCCAGAATTCTCTTAATACCCCGATTTGAGACCTGCACTTGCCCACTTGTTTGTGGGTGGTATGCTGTAGAAAGACGGTGAGTTACACCATATTTCAACATCACTCTTGCAAATTGTTCATTGCAGAAGTGTGTGCCATGATCACTGATAATGGCACGAGGAGTCCCGAATCAGGCAAAGAGAGACTTCAAAAATTTCACAACAACTCGGGCGTCATTGGTGGGTAAAGCTTTCGCCTCAACCCATTTAGACAAATAATCGACAGCCAAGAGTATGTATTTATTCCCTCTTGAAGACGGGAATGGCCCCATAAAATCAATGCCCCACATATCAAATATTTCACAGACTTGGATGGCGTTTTGCGGCATCTCATTCTTTTTGGAAATATTCCCGTGACGCTGGCAGGCCTCACAGGTTTTGATAAGTTCATGGGCGTCTTTATAGATTGTGGGCCAAAAGAATCCTGAATCAAACACCTTTTTGGCGGTGTAGTTTGGGTTATGATGTCCCCCCGTGGGTCCATCATGACAAGCTTTAAGAATTTCCATGGCTTCTTGGCCATGGACACACCGTCGGATGACTTGATCCACACATATTTTGAACAAGTAGGGGTCGTCCCAGAAGTAATGTTTTACATCTTTAAAGAATTTTCTTTTCTGTTGGGACGACATCCCTTTCACAACGAAATTTCCCGCATGGTAATTTGCAAAGTCGGCAAACCATGGGGTAGTGGCATCATCCCGGGTAGAGATTAGATTTAGAGTCTCCAGAGGAAAAGTTTCATTAATTTCTTTTCTCTCAAGAATATCCTGAAGAGGATTTTCTAACCGGGACAAGTGATCAGCAGCAAGGTTCTCTGCTCCTTTTTTATCTCTTATGAGTATATCGAATTCCTGAAGGAGCAGGACCCAACGGAGTAGTCTTGGCTTTGCGTCCTGTTTAGTGAACAGGTATTTCAGAGCCGAATGGTCCGTATACACCACGCATTTGGTTAAGATTAAGTAAGACCGAAATTTCTCAAAGGCATATACCACAGCTAATAATTCTTTTTCTGTGGTGGTATAGTGCGTTTGAGCTTCACTCATGGTCTTACTTGCGTAGTGTATTGGCTGAAAATGTTTGGTTTTGCGTTGCCCCAGAACTGCACCAATAGCGAAATCGCTAGCATCCCACATAAGTTCAAAGGGTAAGTCCCAGTCGGGGGCAACAAGGATTGGTGCCTCGGTGAGCCTTTTCTTTAAAGTAGAAAAAGCTTCGATGCACTCGGGGGAAAGGATGAAAGGAGCATCCTTTTCAAGAAGATGAGTCATGGGCCGGGCTATTTTGGAGAAATCCTGAATGAATCTCCGATAGAACCCGGCATGGCCAAGGAAACTCCTTATTCCTTTAACATTGGTGGGATGAGGCAGTTTAGCAATAACATCGATTTTGGCCTTGTCGACCTCAATCCCACTTTTTGAAATTTTATGGCCGAGGACAATGCCCTGCTTAACCATAAAATGGCTCTTCTCCCAGTTTAGAAAAAGATTAATGTTTTCACAATGTTGAAGCATCTTTTCTAAATGGGAGAGGCATGAGTCGAAAGAATTCCCGATGACTGAGAAGTCATCCATGAATAACTCGATAGTTTTTCCGATCATGTCATGAAAAATAGCCATCATGCACCTCTGGAAAGTGCCCGGAGCATTGCATAACCCGAAAGGCATGCGACGATAGGCAAATGTTCCGTAAGGGCATGTGAAGGTAGTCTTCTCTTGATCCTATGGATCAATGGGAATCTGGAAGTAACCCGAGAAGCCGTCAAGGAAGCAATAATACTCATTCCCCGCTAGTCTCTCGAGCATCTGATCCATAAAGGGCAGAGGGAATCATTAAGCTTTCTGTAATCGATACATACTCGCCACCCTGTAACCAAACGAGTTGGTATCAACTCGTTATCCTCATTTGTGACAACCTTGATGCCACCCTTTTTTGGAACATAATGTATTGGGGTAACCCAAGGACTATCTGATATAGGGTAAATCAATCCCGCATCGAGAAGTTTGATAACTTCTTCCTTGATAACTTCGTGGATTTTTGGATTTACCCTTCTTTGATGCTGCATGGCAGGTTTAAAGTCCTCTTCCATTAGGATCTTGTGTGTACAAAAATCCGGGTTAATACCCTTTATGTCTGAGAGCTTCCAAGCAATTGCTTGCTTGTGGGACTTTAAAACCTTAAGCAGCGCGGTTTTCTCCTCATCCTTTAAGTATTTCGCAATAATGACTAGTAACCTATCGTTACCTTCCAAGAATGCATATTCTAGATGAGGAGGCAGGTCCTTAAGTTCGACCTCGGGGAAATCATCATTTTTCTCAACATATTTGACTTCCGCCTTATGAAGTTGGGGAGGTAGAACAGGAATGGGAGAAGGATCTTTGTTCAATAACTTCTCAAGGAGAAGTATATCCCTCTCCGGGTCAATCTCTTGGTTATCAATTCCTTTGGGAACTGAATCACTTTTGAGAAAGGCCTCTAATTCCTCGAGGACGAAATCACTTCCCTCAAACGGAGTGAGGGAAGGAGAAGAATTAGCGATTATGGGGTGAGAAGAGGGAGTGGGATTGCCACTCGGAGAATTATCAGCGAATCCAAGGATTTCCTGAGCATACTCCTCGGATGCAATGTCAATGACATCAATTCGGTTGGCCGATTCAGCATCATAATTCGAGGAGTATCTCGAGGTTTGATCAAGGTTGAACGTTATCGCTTCAGTGCCAACTCGTAACGTGATTTCCTCATCGAAAACATTGATTAATGCGCGACCCGTTCTTAAGAATCCCCTCCCAAGAATGAGAGGAACTCTTGGATCCGCATCGAAATCAACAACGACAAAGTCTGCCGGAAAATGGAACTTTCCCACTCTTACAAATACGTCCTCGGCAATACCAAGGGGACATGAAATTGAACGGTCTGCAAGCTCGAGAGTCATGCATGTGGGACTAAGTGCCTGAAGAGAAAGCTTTTTCCAGACTGAGTGGGGCATTAAGTTGAAGCTTGCACGAAGATCGGCCAAGGCAAAACACTCAACCATCCCCGGGAAAATACATGGTATTAGAAATCTCCCGGGGTCTCCTAGCTTCTCGGGAAGCTGTTTGAACAGAACTACGGAGCAGTTTTCATTGAGTGGAGTTCGTGCCATCTCAAACAGTTTTTCTTTATTGCTCAACAGGTTTTTGATTGTCGATGCGAATTTGGGCATTAAAAGAAGAGCATCCGAAAAACTAATATCAAAGTGTAGTTCTTGGAAAATTTGAATTTTTTTTTCCATCTGATGATTAGCTTTGTCACGGAGCTTCTGATCTTGCAATCGTGAGGGATATGGAATTGATGATTTTGGGTTGGCTTTTGGGATTTCAACAGGACCTTCAGGAGTTTCAAATATGACTCTTTTAGGGGGAGTTGGGACTGGGACAATTGGAGGAGGGATGTCAGTGGTACCTCCGTTATTAGTAGGAAGTACCGTATCCGTAGTATCCTCAGTATCACATTCCTGTACCTGGATAGGAGAAGTGGTAGAAGGAGCTGTGGGTCCTTTATAAGAAACTCCACTTCTTGTGGTGATCGCCTTTACATCGCCCCTCGGATTAGCGATCGTGTTGCTAGGTAAAGTAGTACCTGAGCCCGAGGGTCGATCATTTAAAGACTTCTTCAATTCAGAGATTTGACTAACCAGCACTTTGTTCAGTTCATCTTGGGATTTCATAAACTGTTTTAATAACTCATCAGATGATGGTCCAGTTGGAACAATGGCTTGATTTTGGTTTGAAAAATTTTGAGCCCGATTGTTCTGGAAATTCCCATGTTGCTGGTTGTTGTTACCCTGGAAGTGGTTTTGTTGTTAAAAATTACCCTGAGGGTAATTGTTCTGACCTTGATTTCGGTTATAATCCCCTTGGTTCTGATTTTGATGAACCTGGTTTTGACCAGGGTTGAAATTCCCTTGGTTGTTAAAACCTTGGTTCATTCGGTTCTGGTCCTGATTCTGGTTAAAGTTCTGGTTTCTATTTTGACCATTTTGGTTCTGGGACTGATTAAATCCCGGTGGTCCAATGTAGTTATTAGATCGGTAGCTCAAAAGGTTTCGATCCCCTTGCGGTTGGTAAGAATTACCTCCCGTATTATTGGAACCTTGAGCTGCGTACACATTTTCACGAGCAGTGCCACCGGAGGCTGGGCACTCTGTGTACGGATGTGGACCACCGCAAGTTTCGCAACTTGGGTTAACAACTTTGACCATATTATGATTTGTCTGATGGATACGCAAAACTGCTGCAGACAAATCATCGAGCTTTTTAGCTAGGATGGAGATCTCATTGCTTGCTGGAGTGACTGACTTAAATGAGTCGTTCCTCTCAGCAGAGGAGTCCCAAAAATTATGATGGGCAGTCATGTTTTCGATTAAGTCATAGCACTCTTCAGGGGTTCTTTTCATAAAGGTGCCCCCAGCAGCAGCATTGATGGTGTCACGATGACGAAGTGTCAAACCATTATAAAAGGTATCAATAATGGTGACAAGAAGCATGTTATGATTGGGACACCGATCAATAGCAAGTTTGTAGCATTCCCATGCCTCAAATAAGGACTCTTCGGGAAGCTGTCTGAAGTTGCTGATATCATTCCTCAGCTTTGTGACCATAGATGGTGGAAAGTATTTGGCCAGAAATTTAGTGATCATCTCATCAAAAGTGTGGATCGAATTCTTAGGAAGTCGATCGAACCAGGAAGTCGCATGATGAGTGAGGGAATAGGGAAAAAGGTACAAACATAGGCCGTCGTCGGTGACGTTATTTTGTTTCATGCTCTGGTGACAGTTAAAAATTTGTCGAGATGTTTGTTAGCATCATCACCCGGCAATCCGTGGAACTGGCACGAATTCTGGATCTGTTGTATCATGTGGTGTTTTAATCCAAAGTCCGTGGCTCCAATAATGAGTGGTGCAATAGGTCCACCCCTCCCGTGCATGGTTGGTTGACACAGTTCTTCCATTGTTCGGGTGTTAGGAACTGGTTCCTCATTGGGAGGGATTGGGGGCTCGTCGTTCATTTTTTATGGTTGCTTTTCTTCAACAGTACGTAACTTAGTTACATTTTTTCCTTTATTACGCTTTGTTTGCGAACGAGTACGCATGCACTAAAAACGGTATCAATCAAAACAAGACAGAGTCAAAACGACAGTGAACTTGAATCCAATAATCACAGATGAACAACTCCTTTAAAAAAGTACACTATTCACAAGGTTACAATGGTAAGTTTTAAATCTTAAGTTTGGGAACTTATTATGTTCACACCCCCAGTTGGTAGGTGTTCTGCCTTGGTTTGCGGTGGTAAACTTTTATGTAATTATATTCACAGTAAAATGTTTTTGGCTTTTCGTGTATGGGTGAAAAACTTGGAAAATATTTTTGGAACTGATTCGTTAACCGAAATATCGTTCCTTTAAGATTACTCGCAGGCTGGCAGGAGGAAATAAATGGATCCCTCTTCAGTTCGCAATTTAATGTCAGAACTTACCTTAAACCAACTGTGTAGGTTGTAATCTTAAAGATAACGAAGTAATTTAACTTCACAGTTTGTTTTGTTGTTTTTGAATTTTGGTGTTTTTTAACACTTAAGGAGAAGTGTTAATGAACTTTTTCAGTTTTGATTTTGATTTTCACAAAAATTTACAAAGTGGTGATATTTGTACAGGAGGGTTTTTTGAAAACCACTAAACCTAAACCGTTTTGAAATACGCAACAACCTCCCCGGCAGCGGCGCCAAATTTTGACTCCTCCTAAACCAACCAGTCAACCGGGTGCAGTTGATAGGCCCACCTAGGAGAAAGTGCAAGGTATATTAACCGTGGAAGTACAGGGAAATCCCTGGGTCGTTAAGTCCCAACGAGGTGTGAAATTGTATTTTGAACATTTAGGAGAATAAGTGGCACTGAGGACAGTAACCAAAATGATTGGGGAATGATTATACTACTGATTGCTTGGTATTTGGACAATATGAAATGATATAAACAATAATAGAGATACAGATATAATCACAAAAGCATAAATTAGAAAATCAGATAACAGACAGAGAAAAGTGGGTTTTAACAAATTACAAACTACAGGGGGTGTAAGTGAAACTTTTTAAAACTTAAAATAAAAAGAAAATTTAAAATGAAAATAAAATTATGAAAATGATTATTTTAATATTTAATTACTATTTAATTAATTAAAACTACTTAAAAAGTAAATTAAACCTAATTTAAATAAAACTAAAAATGATAAATGCTACAAATTAAACTAAAAACTTGCAAAAATAATTTTTAAAACTTAAAATGAACTTGAAGAAAGTATAAAAAATAAAAATAAATATTTTTGTCTTTTTATGAGTTTTTTATTAATTAAAAATTATTTATCTTAATTAAACTAATTAAAATATTTTAAATTACTATTAATACCTAAATGACTTAGAAAATTATGGAAAAATTTGTAAAACTAATTAACCATCACAGGAATCCTAAAAAATTATAAAACGTTACTAAAAATTATATTTAGGCTAATTTACTAATTAATTACTTATTAATTAATTTAAATCTAATTTAATTAAATTAAATAAGAAAATTAGGAAATGAATAGTGGAATTTATAAATATATTTTCTAAAAGTCTTAACTAATTTATAAAGCCTAGGAAAAATATAAAATTCTACTGTTGTTAATTAAAATTAAAGAAAACTATTTAATTACTAATATTACTTATTTAATTATTTAAACTATTTTTAAATCTAATAAATAGTAAACTGATTAAGAAAAATCTAAGAAAATTATTATAAATACTTAAAGGTAAAAGGAATTTAAGAAAATTATAAAAATGATAAAGTGCTTATTAATAAGCTGAAAAGAAAATTGAAAAAGATAGATTCTATTAAATAGAAGCTATCACTAATTTTATGTTTGGTTTTTCTTGGATTTTCTTTTTGACAGATGTAAATAAGACTAAAATAAGAAACTTTTGTGAAATGACTTTTTGATAAGCTTAAAAATAAGCTATGTGCACCCCCAAGTGCTTAACAGGCTGAATTTTAAGCTTATTAGGACTTGTGGTTTTGTAAAAAGCTATTCAAATGAGCAAATAAGCTATCACAGATGTCTAACAACTTGAAATAAGACAAATGGGGATAAATAAGCACTCAGGATAAGCTGTGGTAATCAAATAAGCACTTATCACTCTACAAGGCCAAAACAGGCCAAACCAATGAACTTTGGACCTCTGTGGGGTCCACAAAAGCTAAGGGGGGTCCAAATAAAGACCTGAACCTTGAAGGTGGACTGGAAGGCTTCAAAATAAGCCAATAAGCAGAGCTTATGGCTTATTATTGAGGTCTGTGTAAGGCTTGGAAGTTGGGGGTTTATACTGAGTCCTGAGTATGGACTCAGATAATGACCAACTTTGATGAAGTGTGCAGCCCTATCAAATAAGTTCACAATGATGTAATACGCTCATAAATTTAAAGCTGAGCTTATGGGGATTCTAAAAAGCTAAAAATCTAGGGGTGGGTCCCACTGGTTGAGTCACAAAGTTATTGGGAAACTTGGTCAAAAACCTGTGCACAGGGCAAGTGTTTGCCCTGCAGGTTACTTTAAGCTATTGCACAAGCTTGTAGAAAATTCCTAAAAATAAGCTGACTATGGGCTTTTGTAGACTAGGTGGTACACTTTAACTTCTGAAAAGGGCAAGGTCTCAAAGCTAATACAAAAATCACAATAAATCTCCTAAATTTGGGTTTTCTGAAACAAAACTACTTTTGACTTTTTGTAAATATGAACTCAGTTTGACTTTTGTGAGATTTGATCCTTCTTAACAGATTGATTGTGGTTACTTAAGCTATATGAAGACCAATTTAAGCTAGGACTAACACTTGTGAGCTAAAATTAGGCTTATGCTACTTGTATTCCAACACAGACATGTAATTAACTCAAATGATTTGTGATTTTGACTTTTTATCAAATAGGACTTGAATATTTTTGTTGTTCTGAGCTAATATTACCCTAGATGACTTGTATAAACCAGAAACAACCACAATAATACACCACAACTTCTAAGAATTCCTTGATCCAAACACACCTTATATGTTGACTGTTTTGAGTTTTGGGAAGCAAATGGCTACTAGGGCTATTGTAACTGATCCACAGTGACTTTTTATGATATATTAAGTATAAATAAGCACTTAGAAACAGATCACAACCACAATTTATAAAGAGTACTAATTATGCTACTTAGATGTGAAAATAGGATTTTAAAGCAACTATGAAAATTAACAAGCAAGCTGCTGATTTAATGTTGTATTATCACTACTTAGGACTAAATAAGCACAAAGAAAATGAAGAAGCAAGGGAATAAGCAAAGCTATAGTAAAAAGACAGAAATGAGATTTCAAGGGCTTACAATATGCTTTCCTGCTTAAACCAATGAACCAAGGACCTCAAATCAATCCCTATAGAATCTCCACAGATTCACTAACCCAGGGCAATCCAGAATTCACCCTGCTCCAAGTATGAACACCATGAACCTGCTACTTTGACTTTCATTGACTGTTTTTGTGTTTTTGAGTTATTTATAGCTAGATCATGTTTTAAGGTTTCTAAAAGCTTCAATGAGCTTCCTGGGAGCTTATATGTGCTTGAGAGTCCTTATAGTCTAATAATAACAGCAACACAGCTTATCAAGAAATTTGAAATGAAAATGAAAATTGCATAAACTGAGATATCAAACCAAACTTGATTCTTATTATCTTAAAAGCTTAAGAGTACACTGAAAATGATACCTTGAAAGTTTGAAAGCTTGAATTACACTGGAAATTTAGATTCACTAAGTACGAAATAAGAAAATTACAATTAAAACTAGATAGGCTACTCCTTGCATCTTCTTCCTTTTATAGGCTCACATTAGGGTTTGGAGATATCTTTTGAGCAAATCCCATCAATAAATTTGGCCGTTGGATGATTGAAATCCATCCTATCCGTTTAAACTACTTTTGGCGCCAAAAGTCGTTTAGGTTGCTTGGGGCCGAATTTTCTCAATTAATGTGTCTTGGGATGTTGTGGTGGAGTGGGGGACAGGTTTGGAAAGTTTTAGGCCAAGTTGGTGTGGTTTAGTAGCAAAACCAGTAGTATGAGTGCTATAGTGGTGGTTTTATGGTGGGGAAGCATTTATGTGGGATGTGAGCTAAGGACGAGGTAGAAGGGATGTGAGGAGGAGTAGGTGATGAGCTGGGGATGGACAGGTGGTGGTGAAACCACCATGGTTTCTGGTTTGCAGGTTGGGGTGAGGGGGATGAACAGTGGTGGCGGGTTTGGGAGGTCAAACGGGGTTTGACCCCGTTTTAAATATTAAGGGTGTGGGCTGGGTATGTTTTTGGGCTAGGGAAGGGATTGGGCTTGGTGTGTTGTTTGGATTGTATTTGGTTTTGGGTTTAATAATAAAAAGGGGTCCGGTTGGTTTGTATAATTCCCAAGGACCAAATATGTAAATTCTAGATTTTTGAGGGTGGGTTTTGACAACTTTCCAAAAGTACTTGCAAGGGTAAAACTTGCCAAGTTTCAATAATGTAAGGACCGTAGTTGACTTTTCCACTTTTTGAACTTCCAGGGACCTTTTCTGCCAAATGTGAAACTTCAGGGACCAAACATGTAACTTTTCCAAACTTTCCAATGAAGGACCATTCCTGCCATAGAAGATTAGTACAAGGACAAAAATTGATTTTCTCAAAGTTTTTAACATCCCAGGGACCATTTATGTCAATTTTTCAAAGTACAGGGACTAAACTTGTAATTTTGTGAAACTTTACACCAAAGGACTAAATATGTAATTTGTGATTAAAAAGGACCTTTGGTGACTTTTTGATGTTTTTAGAATAACCAGGGACTAGTTTTGATAACTTTTGAGACTTGAGGGACTGAAACTGCCAATTATGCAAACTTTGTTCATTTTTTATCTGTTTTTGATTATTTTGCATCTGAAGCATATAAAACACATTTCTAAGATATTTTCAGTATTATGATGCATATTTGAGTGTTTTTGGATGTTTTGACAGTTCAGATTGGTATAAAATGATGAGTATTTACACACTCATCACTTATGAAGGATAAGTTTGCTATGAGTTCAATGGGAGAACTCAACTTCTTCTTGGGTCTACAAGTTGTACAAAAGACAGCTGGCATATTTATTAGTTAGGATAAGTATGTTAATGACATTTTGAAGAAGTTTGGATTTGAAGATGCTATGCCTGCTAAGACAACCATGAACACCAACAAACCTTTGTTGAAGGATGAAAATAGAAAAGAAGTAGATGTTCACTTGTACAGATCTATGATTGGTTCATTAATGTACCTTACAGCATCAAGGCCTGATATTATGTTTGCTGTATGTGCCTGTGCAAGATTCCAAGTATGTCCCAAAGAATCACATCTCAATGCAGTGAAGAGGATTTTTAGGTATCTAAGGCATCAACCCAAATTGGGCCTATGGTATCCTAAGGATTCACCTTTTGATTTGGTGGGATATTTAGATAGTGACTATGTTGGTGCTTACTTGGATAGAAAGTCTACAACTGGAGGTTGTCAATTTCTAGGAAACAGATTGGTGTCATGGCAATGCAAGAAACAGACAGTGGTTGCAAATTCTACAACTGAAGTTGAGTATGTGGCTACTTCAAGTTGTTGTGGACAAGTGCTTTGGATGCAAAATCAACTGCTGGATTATGGGTATAATTTCATGAATACCAAAATTCATATTGATAACAACAACACACTTTGCAAAATTAAAAATGCTGTTTTTCATTCTAAAACAAAACATATTGAGATAAGACATCACTTCATAAGGGATTGCTATGAAAAGAAGTTCATTCAAATTGTTAAAATTCATACTGATAATAATGTTGCTGATCTTCTCACTAAACTCTTTGATGTGGGGAGGTTTCAAATTCTAATTGCAAATATTGGTATGATAAATCTTTGAAAAACCTTATCTCTTTTTGTTTTTGTAAAGTTTGTAAAGGTACTGTGCTATTTGTTACTCTGTTTCTGCTGCTTCTCAAGAAGCATATAGTTATGTTGGGATGTACTCTGCTGCTATATTAACTCTACTGCTAGTATATATGTTTGTATGCTGTAGGATCGAAACCTTGATAGATCTCGAGCCAATAGATCGTTAGCCTACTAATGTAATCACCAGTAAGACTAAATAGATAATCTCTGTGAGCTTGTAGTTATTGCGGAATATAAAAACAAACCGTATACTAAACTTTGATCTTCTATAGATCAATATTCTTTTACTAAAAGTGTTATAAAACTCGTACATAATACAATGACCTAGGGTTCCTTATATACTAGTGGAAACCCTAACCTTTCTTACAAGAAACAAATAACATTAAACTAATAAAAGATATTCTACATATCTTGTCCTAAAATAAACAATTTCTATCCATGGATTAACTATATCCGCAGGATCACTATGCGTCAGCAGGAACTAGTAGTCAGCAGAAACAACTCAAAGCTTTCGTAGGAACCTGTCAGCAGTATTAATTCTGACTTCAATAATTCCTTACAATCCTCCCCTAATCTTGAAGTTGACATGGTTAACTCCAAGATTTCTTGATAGATCTTTAATAGTACAAATAAGAGGATTGAGAATGAACTTCAGTAGCAAAGAATCTTCATAAGTAGAATCTCTATGATCAGCAAACACTTGAAAAACACCATCCTTTGCAGCAACACATGACCAAATGTACATCAAAACATATTAGTTTCATACTATTCTCATCACATCCAGGTTTGTTAACTCCTGTGAGAGGTGAATCATTGAAAATAATGGATTTGATGTCTCTTTACCAATAGCCATCACTACTGGAGTAGCCAAGTGTTTTCAGTTAACTAACTATGTTACACTGATGACCAAATAATATGATTTTTAGCAAATCATCAGCTATAAACGGATTTGAGATGTCTTTACCTGTAGCCGTTTGCTCAGGACTAGTCAATTATTTGATGAAAAATCATCTTGGTCAACTGAATACCAAATATGGTTTTCCACTGCCTTTACCACAAGCCATACTCTTGTGGGCTAGCCAATTATTTGGAATCCAGAAAGGAAAAATCCATGGTCAATTGACAACCATTTCAACACTCAGCTGTGAAGCATGGGTGAGTTGAGTACCCAATAGTTTTAAGCAAACTATTACAGCTATCAACAGATTTGATGTGTCTTTACCAAAGCTGTACGCTTTGGACTAGCCAACTTTTTGATGGAATAGTCAACATCAGGTAAGTTGATAACCAGAGAAGGTGTGATAAAAATCAACACCAAACCTGCAAACAACATACACAAAACTATACAAATCTGTTAATTTTTCTTTTTTTTTTTCTTTTTTTTTATACTAAATAAAAGAAAAGAAAGAAAATATACAACAAAATACATATCATTGCAGATATGTATCCATTTGAATACCATGCTTAGTTTTCAGTTCCTGCTTAACCAATATACTTCTTATGATAAACCTAATCAATTGTTCAGCAAGATGCATATCATTCTCAGTCATATCCAGAGGAACAGTGAGTTTTGCCTCTAGCATGAGATTCATCACTTCAATGGTAATTGGATATAGTACATCTGCCCAGCAATATAAGGTCTTGCCGGTGGTGGTGACAATCATATAAACATTAGGAAGAGGAAAGAATTTCCTATAATCAACTACCCATGTCTTCTGTCCTTTCCACACTTGAAACTTAACACCAGTATCACCAAGATGAGAATCACAAAGAATTTGTAAATCTCCCAGCAAATACATTCCAATCCCATCAGGTTGATGAGTTTGATAATAAGATACAACCCAGCCATAGAGAGAAAGAATGTCTTGCCTATCCACCATGTGTAATATTTGGCTAAGAAAAGTAAATGATTTGGTAGAACCATCTTGTCTATGAATGACATTTACTTGTCCTTGACCAAGTGAAGAATCAACAAGTTCCCATTTAACAACTTTTTCCCAAACAACAGGATCCAACCCATCATCAGAATCGTAGTCAATGAATGTACTGTCCTCTAATGATTCATCCTTAGAAGCCTTCCCCTTTTTAGCTTTAGTTTTTCTCCTAGGGCCAGAAGTAGAAGGAAGGGAAGGACCATCAGCAGGTTCTTCTTTAGGAACTTGTCTCGAAGCATCAAGAGGAACTTGTTCTGAAGCTTCAGTAGGAACAGCTGCTGATACATCAGCAGTTTCGTCTATAGGAGCATCTGCTGAAGCATCATGAGAGACATCAGGGTGAGCTTTAGTAGAAGCAGGGTGAGAAGCTTCAGGATGAACAGATTCTGGAACAACATCTGAAGGATCAGCATCAGTAGTATCATCCTCCTGAGTTAACACTGAAGGAGAATGTACTTTCTCCTGATCACGAAAAGATGACTCAGTGGGTTTAGTATACTGGTCAGCAGAATCATCAAGCCTAGTTCTCTTAGCAACAGGCCTATCCAAAAGTCTGCCACGCTTCTCTAATACATCTTGGACATTAATACCAGAGGAATGAAGATTAGAAATTATTTTGTCATAGTAGTAAGTGAGCTGAGAATCTGAAAAGCCCCAAACTTTCTTTTGAGTCGATCCTGACCTAAACATAGAACACCCTTGATTCTTGACAAAATTCCTCATATATTTCTTGATTTCTGCTTTTGTCCAAGGTCTTTCCCTTAGCTCTTTAGCTTTTCTCTCTTCCTCTTGTTGTCTCTGCAACTTACCTCTTTCAACCATCATCTTGGCAAAACCAGTGGCCTGATAATTAACTCCAAGCACAGATTCAGCCAAAGCAGGCTTAGTAGTAGCTTGTTTAGCAAAATTTTCCCATTGCTCTGAAGATAGACTCTTAGCAATTTCATCTAGCTCCCTTTTGTCTTTTAGCAGGTAGAGTACTGATAATTGGAGGTCCCATTCTATCCAAATCAGCCTGTATTTTCTTAGCAAGTTCTTCTGATGCTTTCATATCTAACTGAATCTTTGTTGCTGCAGCATCCTCTTTTGCTTGCCAGTGTGCAGCAACAACCTCACTAAGCTTCTCATTAGCAAGTTCCTCTTTTGACTTCTCTCTTGAAGGAATGTCCTGTTCAACCATAATGGACTTTCCTTTATCTTTCTGAGTTGAAGCAGCCTCAGGAGGAACAGAATGCTTATCAGTAGAAACAGCAGGACACTCAACTTGTATATCTGCTGATGTATCATGAGTAACCACCTCTGGCATAGGATCAGGAAATACTTCCTTCCTAGAAGCATCAGCAGAAGTCTTATCAGCAGAATGCTTTCTCCTGACATAAAGTACTCTTGGATCTTTTTGAACACTTTTATCAGCAGAATGAGAGGGTGGTGCAGACATAGTATCAGTAGCATCCTTCTGAACACTATCTAGTGTGGTAGTAGCAAGAAGTTCAAGTCCTTCCAAATCAATTATGTCAGATGCTTTTGTAGACTCATCATCTGAGGCACACACATCACCTTTTCTCTTCCTGTTCTTGAGCTTAACCTCCAACTTCTTGACTCTTGTAATGAGAGTCAGAACAGCTCCTCCAAGATTCTTCTTGGTGAGATTCAGATCCTTTTCCAACTTGTCCACTTTATTCACATACCTGTTCAATAAAAGAGACAAAGAAGTAAGAGTAACAGGACCTTCAGTTCCACCAACAGGGATATCTGTGCCAACATGCAACATAGCAGGGAGTAAGGGTCTGTGTTCTCCTGTATATTTGATTTTCATTTGAGCAAAAAGCTTTCTTGATAAACCCTTAACAGGCAAATGGGTAGGATCAGTGGTCTGAATATATAAAATAATTTGAAGAAACATAGGATACATTAAATATTTAAGTTTGGTATCATTAACATTACCAAGCATTTCATCAAATATATACTTAGAAAAGTTAAAAGTTCTTCCCTGAGAAAGACACACAATGGCAAGAGCTATGTCTGTTGAAAATTGGTCCCATCCACCAGACTTAGAACTCATACACTGAAGCAAAGTGTGTGTCAAAAATCTCCATTTAGGGCAAAACAAATTCTTGTACCACACTTTCCCATCACCATTATATCCGATAGCCTGAAGACCTGCAAGTATTTCTTCCTTAGCTAATTCGCTCACCCCACCTTCATCATCCAATTGTAGTTGAGTTCTGACCAATGACTCAGTGACAACACATTCTTCCCCATCTACCATAGCAACAATCTCTGTTGGTCCATCATCAACAGGCCTCGTCCTTGCCGTTTGCCAAAATTGGGTAACCAGAGATTCATGAATAATATTAGGATAATGGGTTAAGGCATAATGAATCTTGGATCTTTGGAGAAATTCCATCATTCCCACATAGTCATCATCACCCTTACCACGACCTAGAAAAGCATGCTTATTATGATCACCTTTGAAAAGTAGTGCAGCCATTGATTGATAAGAAGAAATTAGGGTTGGGAGTGCTGAATAATGTTGAAATGGTTTTTAAAAGTTATAGCGAGAGGGAATCAGTTTATTAGGAGTGGGATTTGCACGTCGAGGTTAATTATGGTAAGTTACCAAACGTGGAGTGTAATTGGTATAAATTATGGAAACCAATCTTTGACCAATAATCGACTTAAGAATATCCCAATTAAACTGACTCTTCAGCAGAAACCAAGTCAAACGGCAGAAACCAGATGGTCAATCCGCAGAAATCAATCAATTGTTGACTACGGTCAACCATTCATTAAACAGCAACATCCGCAGAATCAATCAGCAAAATTACAACTTCAGTGGTAACCAAATATCTTTGAAAATCTCTTGATTCAAATTTTGATTCACTCTTAATTATCTATAAACCACCTCGCATTTATGGTAATAAATACACACGATTTGGATGGTCTTATAAATATAGGGTAATGATTCCCAAATATCACCACACAACTTGAACAACACAAATCCCTAATTAGAAATCCACCAAGCAATTAAGAACCATGGCATCCAATCCGAGTATCATCAACCTTGCTTCTGACTCATCTGATTCATCAGAGTCACTAACATCTCCATCACTACTCAGAATGCCAACCCTCCCACGGGGTCTTACAAAAGAGCAAGCTAAAAAGAAGCGACATGATGTACCTGATCCAAGTTCATCATCATCAGAGGATCTTCCACCATATCCATCTGAAATTGATGATCCTGAATACCAGAGAGAGATGGAGAGACAGTGGAATGCATTGGAGAGGGCAAACAGAGTCCCCAATCCTAATGAGTCTCCCTTCATCTTCATTTCTTCTGATGAAGATGATGATCAGAGTGATGCACACTACAACCCTACAACACCTAAGAAGCCCCAATCCTCTCGTCCAAAGCGACCATCAAGATTAAGAAGGTCAAATCCACCATTGCCAAAGACAAGGAAAGTGGTGATTGGGTTGCCTTGTCCTCAGCAGCAAGGAATCTTCAACAACAACAAAGGCAAGGAGAAAATAGCTGAAGGCAAGGACAAGGGCAAAGTAGAATAGGAAGTGTAGGATTGATAGGCTTGATTTGCTTGTATGAATCTTTCAATGTTATTCCTGTTTGTACTTCTGAAGATTCAATAAACATGTTGCCTTGTTTATCTTTATTTGATTGTTATTCTTCTGAAAAATTTGCATTCCCCTGAACAAAATATTCTATTATAAATCATCAGCAGGAACAAACTTGGTGTTATCCGCAGCAATTGGTCAAACCCTTGTGACCTTCATCCATATAATCCATATAAAGGACAACTTGCACAATTAGTAACTGCTACTGACTCAACTACCTTCCATTAACTTGCATTTACTCATATTAATCCCAAATCAAGTCTATATAACGAAGTCTTCAAAGCATAAGCTACTCACAACTCAAAAGTACACTAATACCAACACACCAAAGTCTTTCTAAACACACCAATCATGAAATCAAACCCCAAAATTATTGATATTTCCTCTAATTCTTCTTCTGATTCCACCTTTGATATTCCCCAAATACAAAGAGCATACTACTATCTTGGTGAAGGACCTTCAAAGTTTTGTCCATCTCCATCCTCATCAGAGGAAACAGAGGAAGCTCCAACTCCTCTTGCTGTTGTTGTCCTTGATTTTACTCCTGCCACAACATTCTTTACGAGTGAAATGGAAAGGGTGTGTGCAGACATGAGAAAAATCTCTGTCCCAGTGGAGCCACAATCTTCATAGAGAACCAAGGGTCCACTCAAGCTTGTTCTTGGACTTGCTGCTCCCAAGCTCTGGAACAAAGACATGCAATCCAGAGGGATTCACAAAACAATGCTAGACCCCAAGGACATGGGACAAGGGAAGAGAAAGATGGAGTAGAGGTTTGGGCTGTGGGAGGTGGTGGTGTTTTGGTTTAGAAGGTGGTTTGTTGTTGGTTGTTAAGTTGTTAGGTTGTGTCTTTTGTAATCCTGATGTTTGGTAGTTTTGATGAAGTACTTCCAGTATCTCAATAATAAAAGAACTTTTTATTTTGTCTTTTACATCATGTTCCACAGATATAAGTTGTGTAGATCTTTGTCCATCAGCAGGAACATAACCTGCAAACCAAACATTCAAACAGAACACAAAATGCAAACATAATGATATACAGAGTTAGTAAGAAACCTTCAAAACAAAGTTAGTAAACATAATAATATACATAATATACAACATGTACAATCCTCCCCTGAGGCATATGCCTCCCCTAAGGCTTATGCCTCCCCTCAAACATAGCATTCAAGGGTTAACCATCCCAATGTTGACAACTAGGTGATTAAACCTAGGTCCATCAAAAGCCTTTGTTAATAAATCAGCCACATTATCATCAGTATGAATTTTAAGCACTTGAATTAGATGCTTCTCATTTGCATCTCTTATAAAATGGTGCCTAATTTCAATATGTTTAGTTCTTTGATGAAAAACTGGATTTTTAACAATAGAAATAGTACTTTGATTATCAATGTAGATTTTAGTGTTCATGAAGTTAAACCCATAATCCAAAATTTGATTCTGAATCCAAAGTACCTGACCACAACAGTTGGCAGCAACAACATATTCTGCTTCTATAGTAGAAGTAGCCACAATGGTTTGTTTCTTGCACTGCTAAGAGATAAGTCTTCTACCAAGAAATTGACAACCTCCTGTTGTGGATATCCTGTCCAAATTAGCTCCTGCATAATCACTATCACTGTATGCTTCCAACACAAATGGTGATTCCCTTGGGTACCAATGGCCAAACATGGGTTGGCCTTTGATGTACTTGAAAATCTTCTTCACTGCATTTAGGTGGGAAGTCAAAGGAGTGACTTGATGTCTTGAGCAAGCAGTGACAGCAAAGGTAATGTCAGGCCTAGAAGCTGTGAGATACATGAGTGATCCAATCATGGATCTATAGAGGTGAACATTCACAGCCTCATCTTGTTCATTTGGATTTTTAAGCTTGGGTGGTTCATATGGAGTAGTGGCAGTCCTTAAATGTTCAAAGTCAAACTTCTTCAAGATGTCTTTAACATATTTTTCCTGATGGATAAAAATCCCTTCAGATTGTTGTTTGACTTGTAGCCCTAAGAAAAAGGTTAATTCCCCCATTGCACTCATCTGAAATTCACCTTTTATCAAATCTTCAAATTCCCTGCACCATGCTTCCTTTGTGGAGCCAAAAATAATATCATCCACATAGACCTGTACTAGAATGATGTCCCTGGAGTTCTTCTTAATAAAGAGGGTCTTGTTAATTGCTCCTCTTCTGTAGCCATGCTCCAAAAGAAATGTAGACAATCTAGCATACCATGCTCTTGGTGCTTGGTGAAGTCCATAAAGTGCCTTGACAACTTTGTACACCTTCTTAAGATGTTGGGGGTCTTCAAAGCATTGTGGTTGACTGACATAGACCTCCTCTTCAATTTTGCCATAGAGGAAGGCACTCTTGACATCCATCTGATATACCTTAAACCCCATGTATGAGGCGAAAGCTAAAAATAATCTAATTGCCTCAACCCTAGCAACTGGTGCAAAGACTTCAGTATAGTCAATCCCTTCTTCTTGTCTGAAACCTTGAGCCACCAATCTTGCTTTATTCCTTACCACAATACCTCTTGCATCCCTCTTGCATTTTAATATCCACTTGGTTCCAATAGCAATTTTCCCTGCAGGAAGATCAACAAGGATCCACACATCTTGATTCTTGAATTGTAGCATCTCTTCCTGCATAGCTTCAACCCAACTAGGTTCACTCAAAGCCTGTTTAATGCTTGTTGGTTCAACTTGGGACAAGAAACAAGCAAATAGACAATGCTTCTGATCTGTGTGATTGTCTCTCTTCTGAGTAGATACATATGTTAGAAATGCACATTGTCCAAACTTGGTATTCTTAATGGCACTCCTGGTGAGAACCATAGCATTTGGATCACCAAGTATATTTTCTTGTGGATGAATGGTGTTGATCCTTTTAGTGGTAACAGGATTAACATCAATGGAGGTATCAAGATTGGTTAATGTAGGAGCATGGTCTTCAGCATAAAAAGCTGATTGAAAAATACCAGCACTTTGTTCAACATTAGCAAGATCTGAGGGAATGGGAAACCTGCCATAAGGTTCATCTAAGCTTGTGGATGTTTAAGTGGAAACAGGTACTGCAGCAGAATGGCCTTCAGCAGAATTGCCTTCAGCAGAATTGCCTTCAGTAGAATTGGCAGCAGCTTCATCAGCAGATTCATCAGCAGAAATGGATTGACTGCTGATATCAATAGCAGCTTGTTTCAAGAGTGCTTCAGTGTCTTGAGCAAATTCAAGACCAAGTCTTTTAGCTTCTTCAGCAGCTGCATGTTCTTGCTTTTTGAGTCTAGCAAGATCTTCTGCATAGGTTGAGTTTTCCACATCATCAGCAGTTTTGGCATCAGAGGCTTCTTTGTTAGGAGGACCTGCTATATGAATAGGTAGAGAAGATACAACAATACTGGGTTCATCACATTCTGAATCACTGTCTGAGTCATCTTTTAGGGTACCTGCACTGTTAGAAGATGACACTTGTATACCTGCAAAGGGGTTAGTTTTATGTCTTGCATACCCCAAATAATCTGTTAAGTAATCAAGGTCAAAATACCATTCATGACCTTTTCCCTGAACATTTTCATTATCCTCCAGAAATTTCAGGTTAAGAGTCTCTTCAATCGTCTTTGCAGCCAAGTTATATACCCTGTAGGCCTTGCTATGAGCTGAGTAACCAACAATATACCCTTCAGCAGCTTTTGCTTCAAATTTGCCTAAGTGATCACTTGTGTTCAGAATAGTCACTTGACATCCAAAAGGTTTCAAGTGTTCAATGGTAGGTTTCTTCCCTGTTAAAAGCTCATAGGGTGTCTTATTATGAGGTTTAGTAATCAACACCCTATTCAACACATAACAAGCAGTGCCAACTGCTTCAGTCCAAAACATGGTGGGAAGTTTAGAGTCAGCAAGCATAGATCTTGCAGCCTCTATAAGGGTTATATTCTTCCTTTCTGCAACTCCATTCTGTTGTGGAGTCCTAGGAGTGCTATAGTCTCTTTTAATACCCTTTAATCCACAGAGTTCAATAAGATTAGCATTTTTGAACTCTGTCCCATTGTCACACCTTATACCTTTAATCTTCTTGTTTAGTTGGTTTTCAATGAGAGCCATAAATTCTTTAAGTGCCTGAAAGGTTTGATCTTTAGTCACCAAAAAGAATGTCCAACTAAATCTACTGAAAGCATCAGTGATTACCAAACAGAAGTACTTATGATCAATACTCCTGATGGATGTTGGACCAAAAAGATCCATATGAAGTAGCCGCAATGGTTCTGAGATTGTGCTCACAGCAGTAATGGCCTTATAGGAAGCTTTGTGTTGCTTACCCTTGTTACATGCAACACAATTGTGTTCATTAGTGAATATCTTGGAAGGAAGTCCATGAAAAAGTCCATCTTTAGCAAGCTTGTTGATAACTTTGAAATTAACAAGTGCCATTTAGTAGATTCATCCAAGGATGCTTTAGCCACCAAGCATGCTAGATCACCTTCTGGCTTGACAACATTCAAGTCGAATGTGTAAAGATTATGATTTCTTGGAACCTTTAGCAACACATGACTGTCATCAGGTATTTTGAAGTCAGGTGAAAGAATGAGACAACCCTCTTCAATGAAAAGCACAGGAAGCTTTTTGTCACAGATTTGTGAGACTGAGAACAAATTGAATCCTTGAAGTTCCTTCACATAGTAGACATTCTCAAAATCCACCTTTGGAGTTCTAATGTTTCCTTTACCAGTGATCCTTCCTACCCCACTTCCAAATCTCACTATTCCTCCATTAAAAGGCACAAAATCATGTAGCTTCTCTTGATTCCCAGACATGCTTCTTGAACAACCACTATCAACAATACCTAAGTCTTTATTAAGAAGAGGATGTTCCTACAACAAAAAAAAGTTAATATACAACAACATTAATGTATGGAAAGACTTAAGTCATGAAAGACTTGAGCCTGCCCTGTGAATCATTTTTATGTAGCCAAGAAGATGAGTTAGATCCACAATTGTTCCTGGAATCCCTGTAGTTATATGGCCTTTTATATATCCAAGAGCAATCTGCTAAGGACTTTTCAGCAGAATTCCAATTAGCCCTTCCCAAAAACATTGGGTCATTATATCCATACCAATGATTAAATCCATAAAATGGTCTTGACACATATCTATTTCTATTGGTACTCATATATCTATTAGCAGAAACAGACCTATCTGAAGGAACAGTCGAATCAGCAGGAATGGAGTTCATTCTGCTGATGGTATAATGTGCCTGTGGAACTACTGAGGATTTTGAACAAGTATTGGTCCACTTTTGTCTAGGTCTATTATTGATATTGACAACAGAAACACCCATCCTCTTATCATGAAAATCACAATCCTTAATCAAATGCACTTTGCTACCACAAACAAAACACTTCTTCTTCTTAGAAGATTTATTAAATCCAAAAGATGTTTTATTAAACACAGAATTATTCAAAGAAACACCAGAAATAGAATTGTTTTGCAAATACTGAAAGGAATTGTTTTCAAAAGAAGTAAATAACAAGTCTTCAGAAGAGGCTATCTTAGAAAGAACTTCATCAGCAACAACTTCAGAGTCCACAGACTTGTAAGATGACTTGACAGAAAGCTTTATTAAGGACTTGGGTGAGTCTGACTTGTTCTTGGAATCACAGCTGGCATAACTAGAGGTCTCTGAGGCCTTGTCCCTGAAAGAACAAGAGACATATGTATTATAATCATTACTAGATTTACTTCTAGAGTCAGGGGAGTCATTGATCCTAATACCAGTGTGTTCCTTTGATTCTGGTACGTCCAACTTATGGGATGTAGGCTTAGGGGTTCCTATGGTTGGAGAGTCAGAGTTAGATTTACAAGAAAGGTTTGGCAAGTCTTCAGACTTTTTGCCAAACAAATGGTGTGAACCATCAAAGTCAGAGGTTTTAGTGGTAGGCATAAATACACCCCTAATAGGTCCTGGTACAGCATGTATCTCACCTTCCTTTAAATATTTTACAGGTACAGAGTAATTGTTACTTTTCTTATCTAAGTAGTGGTTTGCTTCTGGACCAACGTATTTCTTAAACCCTAGACCTATCTCAGATGTTACAGACTTACTACCATAGAGCAAACTAGATAATTTATCACCTGAAACTAGCCACTCTTTATGCCTAGCTACTTCTTTATCCAATTTCTCATGCAAAACATCTTTCTCAGACTCGATTCTAGCTTTTTCTTTTTCAGAAAACTTTAATTCATTGCTAGTATTATCTAAATCTCTATTTAAAACTCTAATCTTTTCCTCATAAGCCAGTTGATTATGTTGAAACCACACCTTCTGTTGTTTTAAAGTTTTAAGAGCTTCTTTGTATGTTTAAGCTTCAACAAAACAAGTATTATATTTTGGTTTCATCTCATCATAAGCTTCTTTAAGAGTTTTATATTTAGAATCACAATCACAAACACAAGTAGATACCTGAGGAGATATTCCCATGAAAGCAAAGTCAGCATCACAACTAGCCATGCAGGAGACTTGAGGAGAACTGCTTGTAGCATCTTCAGATTCATGCTCATTCCAGTCAACACAAACATCTATAGCAGTTATCAATGCTTTTGATTCTCCAGCCTCCACCTCTTTCTTCTTGTATGCTGAATATCTGGTATTAGCTACACCTTCTTGGTTGTGCACTCTCTTGCAAAATGGCCAATTTCTCCACAAGCATAGCACTTCACTTTTCTCCTGTCAAAACGAGCTGCATCTCTACCATTAACATTCAGCTTTTTACCAACCTTTTGCTCAAATCTTCTGACCTTGAGTGAGAGCATAGCCATTTTCCACTTTAAGTCCAACTCTTCTAAAGCAAGTTCATCAATCTGCTCAAAATCTTCATAAGCTAATTGTTGCTGTTTATCAACTTCAGCAACAAACGAATGAAGTACATCTTCCATCACATTACTAATCTTTGGATGAGTTATTGGATTAGCATTTGAAAAAGACAATGTGGTAATGGGAAGACTTTGACTGGGAGTGGATGGACTTGAGTAGGTATGTGGCATGTAGTTTGAGTTAGAGCTGATAAATGCAGATTGTGAAGGAGTTGCTGCATATGGAGAGTGTCCCTTGATGTCGCCTTCCAAAGCTCTGAGTTTGTTGTACAAGTCATTAAAAGTGAGGTAGTCCAGTCCTCCTTTGGTTTTCAAGGATATACTAACCTGAGACCATGAGGGAGGTAAGGCTCTTAGAAACCTGGAATTCACCTGCTCATTGTCAGGTCTGGCTAGAAGCTGATTCAACTGACTCAGTATCTTCTGAAACCTATCATAGCCTTTGTGGAGACCCTCTTCTTCAGTTATTCTGAATTCTTGGAATTCTTGTTTCAACATACTCTTTCTCATCCTTTTAGATTCTTCATTGCCCCCAAATCTAGTTTTTATAGCCCACAAGATTTCTCTAGGATCAGTCATGGAATGAAAATCTCCCATGTGGTCGTCAGGGATTGCTTGAAGCAAAATAGTTCTTGCTTTGTTCTCCCTTTGTACAGCAAGGATTTATTCAGTAGAAACAGGTTCCACAATCTTAATGTTGCCATCAGCATCTTTTGTTTGCTTTTTAGGACGGCAGCCATTGAGAATCACATTCCAGAGGTTATAGTCAACACTTGCAATCCAGTTTTGCATCTTCATAGCCCAGATCTCATAATCGTCCTTCCTGAGAAAGGGTAGCTTGGCATTGCTGTTTGAGAAAGCAACCTGTTGTAGTTGCTGAGTGAGAGAGCTGGTTTCTGTGAGAGTGACATCATTGGATGGTTTGTCTCCCATTGGTGATAAGTTATTTGACTGTGTTTAGGTTACAGAGAGTATCTCGTGGCTCTGATACCACTTGTAGGATCGAAACCTTGATAGATCTTGAGCCAATAGATCGTTAGCCTACTAATGTAATCACCAGTAAGACTAAATAGATAATCTCTGTGAGCTTGTAGTTATTGCGGAATATAAAAACAAACTGTATACTAAACTTTGATCTTCTATAGATCAATATTCTTTTACTAAAAGTGTTATAAAACACGTACATAATACAATGACCTAGGGTTCCTTACATACTAGTGGAAACCCTAACCTTTCTTACAAGAAACAAATAACATTAAACTAATAAAGATATTCTACATATCTTGTCCTAAAATAAACAATTTCTATCCACGGATTAACTATATCCGCAGGATCACTATGCGTCAGCAGGAACCAGTAGTCAGCAGAAACAACTCTAAGCTTCCGCAGGAACCTGTCAGCAGTATCCGTCAGCAGTATTAATTCTGACTTCAATAATTCCTTACATATGCTTTGTGGTGTGTGGACTAACATTTTGCAGGCAAAAAGCTTTAAATGATGATAGTTGATGATTTGCAAGTATTCAAAACCGAAATTGATCATTCATCCTTCATTATCACCAAAAGAATACAACTGATAAGGGTACATTCACATATCATATCAAGAAAAACAAAAGACTGCTACATGACAAGATGAAATCAAGAGACTACAACCTATTACATCACTGTCTAGGGCATGGAAGCCCAAGCACAACTTTTCTCTCCTTGGGAAGAGGAAGGTTTGCCTTTCTTGTCCTAGATGATGGCTTGGGTTTTGACCTTGAAGATTGTGGTCTTTCTGGAGTGGAAGGTGGATTGTTTTGAGGCTCATCCTCATCAGAAGAAGTACAAATAAAGGGGGAAACAAGTTCCATTGGAGATGGAGGTCTGTTAGGGATCCAGGCTGGGTCTTCTGATGATTCTGAAGACGTTGGAGATTTAGGGGACATCACCTCTTTACCCCTGGATGTGCTTGGGGTCTGATTCAAGTTCAACAGATCTTTGAACACAAGGAGGTCGTGTTTTCTGTTGCAGGCTTGTTCCTTAGTCCTACATCCGTTGTGGGGAGGACAGAATGGTGGTACATATGTTGGGAGTGGTGCTTCATCATCAGAAGATGAATCCGAAGATATGTTGATTATTTCGGGAATGGATTTCATTATGCTTGAGATTTGATTTGGGTGATTGGCGTTTTTGATTGCGATTAGGGTTTGATTGTGTTGAATTAGGGAAAGATTTAGTCCGTTTTTGTAGGGATCACGGCGTATCAAATGCATTTATTGTTGAGGATTCTTTGACTTTTTGACCAAGTTTGATTAGTAAACTCTGCTGCTGGCTAAAATCACTCTGTTGCTTGTTGTTTCATTATGCTGCTAGTGTTGTGGATGATATGGTTGTACTGCTACGATTGTAAGTATGAGGGTGGAATGTGTAACTTCTCCAAATCAGATTAAAACCTAATTAACATTCACAATTGGTTTTTACACGCTCCAAATTGAAGTTCTCTCAAACCCTAACACTTCATTACTCTCAATGTCAATTATCCCCAATCTCTCAAAACCCTAATTCATGGATCGTACACGTACCTGGGCAGAGCATCACAATA
The DNA here is from genome assembly GCA_030686995.1 of Artemisia argyi. NCBI lineage: Eukaryota > Viridiplantae > Streptophyta > Magnoliopsida > Asterales > Asteraceae > Artemisia > Artemisia argyi. The sequence goes on along the minus strand of CM060707.1, from coordinate 175,974,438 downwards.
ATGTTGCTATTTTGGATGAAGAGTTGGTTCCTGAAGGGTTCACAGATATGGTAAAATTCTTGAATGCTACTTCTCTTAGGTATGCATTAACTGTGAATCCTACAATATTTGTTTCCTACATCAAACAGTTTTAGCTTACTGCTAAAGCTAAAACTACGAATGGGGAAAAATATGTTAGTGCTATAGTAGATGGTCAACAAGTTCGTGTAACTGAATCTTCTATAAGGGAAACTCTTCTCTTAGATGATGAAACAGAGACCACGTATCTTGTAAATTCTGCTATTTTTCAGGGTTTAAATGATTTGGGATATGAGGGAAGACATACAAATTTAAAATTTCAAAAAGCTCTCCTCTGTCCTCAATACAAATTTTTGGTTCACAATCTCCTTCATTGTTTGAGTCCTAAAACTTCTGGATGGCATGAGTTTAGTGCTACTATTGCTTCTGCTATGGTATGCCTAAGCAAAGGACATCCATTTAATTTTTCAAATATGATTTTGGAGGGGATTGTAAAAAGTGTTAAAGAGTCTGGTTCTTATTTACTTTATCCAAGATTTATCCAGCTCTTTATAGAAAACCAACTTACATATTTCAGATCACATACTGCCACTTATGATGCTCCTAAATTGGTTTCCAAAATGTTTACTTTCTTGATTAAACATGGCAAAGGTTTTTCAGGCCCATATACAGCTCTTACACCTTATATGGTGCAAATTGTACAAAATATTCAGGGTGAAGAATCAGGAAATCCCACTGATTCCCATCACACACCTAATTTTTCTGCGTCTGCTACACAACCCAAAATACACTATACCCATAGGAAAACCAATAAGAACACTGATCTACCTTAGGATAGTGTTAGTATGGCTGTACCAAATGAGGCTGTCCTAGGTGATGAAGGGGACATGTTGGCAGGGGCTGTCACTACAGCTTCTAGCTTAGCAGCAGAGCAGGACAATGATAACATCATTAAGACCCAAACCAAGGCAACATCTAGAGAAGAGGATTCTGATGAATCTAATTCCAATGATGGTAACCCTAGCCAAATGGAAAATATAGGGGGCTCAGATGATCAAACTAGGTTTGATACTGAGTTTATGTCCAAAGATTCACCTCTCGGACCAGGTCACACAGGTCGAAGTGATGAGGACAGGACAGAGACAAATGAATTGATGGAAAATCTTGTACATGATGACAATGTCAATGATTCACCTCTCGGACCAGCTTACACAGGTCGAAGTGATGAGACTAGTATGGAACTCATTAAGGAATTGACGGTTACTTGTACCAATTTGGAGTTGAAGTGTAATACATTGGAGGATAAAGTTCTTGGTCTTTCTACTATTGTTGATGGACAAACCAAACTCATTACCAAATTGCAAAAGAAGATCAAGAACTTAAGGAAATCAAGATCTTCAACCTCCTTAAAAAGATTGAAGAAAGTGGGCACTTCTCAAGTTGTAAGTTCACCTGAACACTCTGTTTATTTGGAAGAGGATGCTTCCAAACAGGGGAGGAATGAAGAACAGAATAAAGAAATGGGTTCAGGGGAGGCAAATTTGATGAAAGTTGATAGTGCTCAAGATGTGGATGCTGGAATAGTTTTAGGGGAGGTTCCAGAAGTTGATGATATGTAGGTGGAAAGTCCTCAGGATGTGGATGGTTTTGTGATTGCTGACAAATCAGGGAATGAGTTTGTAATGGAAGAAGTGGTTGCTACTCAAGAAAAAGTGGTGGAAAAACTTAAGACTTTGGAGCCTGAGCAATTAGTAAAGGCAACAGGGTTGATGGGTGAAGCATTGATGACTTTGGGTGACTCTGTGGCAAAAGAACTTAATGATGCTGCTATTACTAACAAGATTGATGACTCTACTGCTGCTCAAGACTCTACTGCTAAGGATTTTGCTGATCCTGCTGCTAGTGAAAAGGTCAATTCTGCTGATGCACAAGACTCTGCTGTTGGGTCTAGTGACAATGCTACTGCTGAGGCTATGGTTTTGTTAAGTAAGAAGACAATAGAGGTTCCTTCTGAATCATCTTCACAACATACATCACAACCAATTCAATCACTACCACAACAACCAACAACCACAATCACATAATCTACACCAAGAATACCTCAAAAAGGAGTAGTAATCAGAGAACCTGCTGCTCAACAAAAGAAGATTGTTTCATCATCTTCTACTGATAAAGGAAAGGGCAAGCTAGTAGGAGAACCAAAGATAAGGGTTTGATTACTCTCAGATACCTTTTCATCTATGGCCCAAGGAATTACAAATTGAACATGATTCAATTGTTGCAATGAAAGAGCAAGAGTTGATTGATCAAGAAGAGCAACAGTTGGTTCAGGAAGAAAAGGAAAGGGTTGAAAAAGAAACTGAAGATTTAAAGAGGTATGAGGAGTGGGTTGAGGAAAAGATAAGAATAGATGCTGATATAGAACTCTCCAAGATGGTTAAGATTGAAGAACAAGAAACTCCAACTTTTGATGTTCAAGCTTGGATAAGAGAGTTCACAGCAAAGAAAAGGAAAGAAGATGCTGCTGCTAGAAGAAAGAAAAAGATTCTCAGGGGTCCAACACCATTGCAACAAAGAAGAAAGCAAGAAAGATACCTAAAGAATATGAAGGGATGGAAATTGGTACAGTTAAAACCTAAGTCTAATCAAGAGGTTTTTGACTTGTATCAACAAGCTAAGAAAGAAATGGATACCTTCTATCCTATGGGTTGTGCTGAAGACTTAGAACATATTGCTCAATGAATAAAAAGTTGGTACCTGACAGAGTTCTTGAAGCAGAGCATATACATGTGATAGAAGCAGAAATTACTCCTAGTCAAAAGGTCAACAGAAAAGGTATTGGTCACAAGACTTTTACTAGGAAGAAGCAAAAGATTTATGGAGAAAGCAGTAGTGAAATGGATAAAGAAAAAGAAGTTAAACAAGAACAAGAGACAACTTTAGCTGTGATAGAAGAATCCGAAAAACCTTTAGCTGAAAAATATCCTATCATTTCATATACTTTCAAGATAAAAGATGGAAGTGCAGGATATTGAGATTTTATGAGATCAAATTATGAAGTTCAAAGTTTTAAGGAAATTTCATAGATTTTTAATAAGATGGATAGAGATGATATTATTGCCATATGGGGATTATTCAAAGAGAAATATGATGGAAAGAAGATGGATACTGTTCTTGATATTAATCTTACATTTGAAAATGTACTGTATCATTTCTTGAAGAATATATTTGATCCTGTGCCTGGTGATAAAGAATGGAATGACATTATATGCAGCAAGGTACATAAATGGTTTCTGTATCAATCTTGTGGAGTTCATGAATTAAGGAATGGCTCAGTTACATTGTTTTTGTTGGTAGAGAAAGACTATCCTAGTCTAAATAAGTGCTCTAGGGTACAAGACAGATGTTGAGACCTGGATTTCCCAAGTGTCAAAAATAGCCTGTGTCAGATAATCAAGCTTATACATTGATACAGAAGTATGAAAAGATTTTGAATTCAACTGTTTGAAGAAGCTTTCAAAGAAATTTGAAGATATAAGTGTTTGGAAGCATCCTCCTGGTGTTTAACTGAGCTTTGAAGAAACTTAATGATTTAGAAATAAATATTAAGTTTAGGGGAGGATTGTTGGGTTTTGAAGTATGCTGCTAAGTTAAACTGCTGCTTGGTGAAACTGCTGCTAAGGTGAGAATGCTGCTAAGGATAAAGATTCTGCTGCTGACATTGAAAGTGCTGCTGTTGAAGAATACTGCTAGTGGTATCTACTGCTGAAGGGATATGCATGTATACGTATTAGATAAGTATGGAATAGATTGAGTGTATATCGTATGTATCTAGAATATTCTTATCTTGCATATAAAGATATTGTAAACCTAGTAGGACTCCTTGGTCTATAAAAGGAAGATCCTAGGGTTAGTTTTGTGTACGTATTGTTTTAGTTTCGTTTACACTTATAGGTTGTAAAACCCTAGCATTGTCGAGTGCTCATATTAATAATATATTGAAGTGTTGATAGTTAATTGTTCTTCTTAAGTTAAGCTTTTATATTCCGCGTTTTAGTTTAAGTGTTAAATTCATGTCAACTTCTATAAAAGATCGTTTGCTCAACTGGGATCTACAAGGTCCCATGCATGATTGGTCATATGTATAGAGAACACACCTATATCGATTTAAAAGCACCAATGAACATAATGTCTAGGCTTTATTATAATTGGATTATGAACGAGAAGTTGAAACCTAGACGGGACCCTTACAACCCTAATCGCATGAGTAATTTTGTTGAGAGGGCTAGGGGGTTACATGTTTTCGTTGGGGATTTTGTTTATAGGTGCGACTTCATGATCTTAGAAGATGTTAGGGGAATTATTGATCAGTCTTTGTGTCAGATTGTTTTAGGAGAACCTTTTGTCAAAACCTCTAAAATGACTTACAACCATGATGAGGGCACTATGACATTCGCAACCAAAGAGAAAAACATTAGATATAGGATGCCCCATAAAGAAGAGAGGTTTAGAGAAGTTGAGGATCTCGATGTTGACAACATCCCCGTGACTAAGGTTGAGAGTGATGAAGAGAGAAACATTAGTGGTTACAAAAAGAAAGAGATTTATTATTCGAAATGTTTAGCTTTAGGCCCCGGATACAGGAAGGATGAGAAATTGATTAATATGTTTGAAACCGCATTCATGTTGTGGGATAGGAAAACGTAATTGCCCATGACCTTGAGTCTAGCTACAAGACTCGTAAATAAAGAAAAGCGCTTCTTGGGAGGCAACCCATGCTTTGTGTGATTTTTAATAGTTTGAGTGTTATTTGTTTCCATATGCATGCTTTATTTGTATTGTTGGTAGATCATGTTTCAAAAATAAAATAGTGAAAATACTTTATTTTGTCGTTTGACTTCGTCCTAACTTCATACAAAGGTATTTCGCAAAAGATAAGTGTAAGGGGAAACCCCAAATATGTTTTTAAGAAACAAAATTGATCATGATTCTCCACAATATTTAATGGACATGTATATTCGTATGTGTTAGAGTCAAATGCTTGTATCGAGTCATAATGATGTTTTGCAGGATTTTCCAGGAAGTAGGACATAAGTTTTTCCAGAAATTTTCTGGAAACTTAATGTAAAGATTTCTACAGGCCACTTCTGACTGCGTCATGAGTTTACTCTTGACGACGTCATGTGTAAAATTCTGGAAATTTTGCTAGTTTGTTTTTCTAACAGAGTCTTAAAGTTTTTGTTAATTCTTTAGTTTTATAAACTCCAGGAAATCTGCAAACATTCATTCTACAAGCATTATATCTTAATTTGTTTTCTAGGATTTATTAGTATATATAGACTGCCACCGATTTTACGCGAGGTTGCCTTGTTTGTTTTCTCAGGTTTAACAGGTTATGTATGATAAGAAGATGATTTATATTTCTGGAAGGGAAGCTTTGATTGTTCATTTTCTTGGAGGAAGATCTAACCTTGTTGACACACTATCCACACCGAACGAATCAGTGGAGTATTTGATTTCATTCTTTTACCTATCTCACTTTTACATTCTTTAATTGAACATTGGGGACAATGTTCATCCTAAGTGTAAGGGGAGGGTAAATGATGATACCTTATAGGATACTATTGCACTTGAGTTTGTTTGTTTGATGGTAGGTGTGTAATAAAACTATGAGAAATACTTGTTAGTGGAATTTTAGCGCCAAATTCAAAATTTTTTACAACATTTAGGAGTGAAACTTTAGCCTTAGCAAGCGTCTCATGGATAGGAGATTGTATGACTAGCACAAAACCGTACCATTCAGAAAAAATTTTCACCTAAATACGTGAGGTTCGCCTTTAGATTTGATAGGAAAAGCATTTACTATTAGTGCTTATGAGTGCACCGGTAGCATTTAGATTCTAGAACTTGCGTTAGTGATGCATCCCGAGACCGCTAGTGAGACTACATTCGTGTAGTAAGATTTACTACATGATAAGAGGCATTAGGATCACCCTTGTGTTAAACCCGTATCATAATTACTTGACCATTTAAGTCATATTACTTGGCTAGTAAAGTCAACTAATTTTTTCCCATACCATTAGCGTTGTACTCATTTTTAGTACACGAAACCCCTAGTACACCCCTCCGAGCCTATCTTTTCGTTTCTAACTTTAAGCATCTTACTTAAAGGAAGAATTTGTTACAACCCACTTAAATGTACACCCAAATCGCCTTAGCCTTCCGTGTATGCACTCATCTTTAGTGCATTATTGTTACATGTTTAAACCTTTAGTTAATTATCTAATTGGTTACATGGTTGCTAAGTCGAGTCATATCTTGTACATATTGTTTTGGGACGATTGGGACTCATGGGTAAAGTACTTATGTTATGGAGTAATGGGGAAGAACATCATATTATTACCCCCATATGTGCGTTAATTTTAAAAGTACTCTAAGTGTTTTGATTATCTTAATTCGAGTCATTAGAATAGTTTATTGTAAAGTATGTAAAAATTCAAGTGTAAGGGGAATGCTCATTCCCTATGATGTATTAGTTTGGATGGTAGGGTAAGAGTGTATGCACACAAAAAAAAAAAAAAAAAAAAAAAAAAAAAAAAAAAAAAAACGGACTACCATCCCGTTTCATTCTATGTTTATTTTATGTTTTTGTTATTTTTCATTTATTAGCTTAAGTCGAGTCTAGTCTTGGCTTAGCAACGCCTTATTGTACATGTAATTAACCAAGATGATTAACTCACCACCAGTAAAGATTGCCTTTATCCAACAAAATCGTGTATTCCATATCCCTACACCTAACGTTATAACCCTTTAAAAGACCTCTTTGATAGTTTATCCTATGTGCTTACGCCATGTGGTGGAGGTTTGATCATTTCCCAAGCCTATGGTAATCTATTTTGCTATGACAGGTAGTGAGAGATGTTTTCCATTTCCATATTGTGATATATACTTTATTACACCCGAGAGATGTGAGTATCTAAACACTATTTGTGAGGTGCTAGTATATGACCTCCGTGCTTGTCTTTGGTCTTTAGTGGAACGATTATTTGTTGTAATTACTTTTATATTAGTGGAACGATTATTTGTTATATTTTGATTAGAATAAAAGCGCATTTGCTTGAGGACAAGCAAATCTCAAGTGTAAGGGTATATGATGAGGCGAAAAATGATCCGTTTTTAGGGGGTCATTTATGCCCGGAATTGAATTTATTTGATCAAATATTGCCCTAAATCGTTCCTTTTGTGATTTTAGGTACTTTTGGAGTGAATTCTGGAAAAGAAATCATTTTGGACATTTTTGGAGCATAAAAGTGAAGAAAACGGTAAAGTCTTAATTTTCCTTGCTGGGAACAGTACCTGAAGCCGTCACGATGAAAAATCTATATATAGTTTTGCAATTTTCATTCATTAGGGAGAGGAAATTAGAGGGATAACTTGGAGAAACCCTAGCACGATTTTTACTGGTCTTTCAAGGGTTTTTACCCTTTGAAACCTTTCATGTTCAATTAAGATAAGTATCCTTTCAATTCATTGAATATGTCTATGTGTTGTTTGAATATATCTTACGCTTGTCTTGATTTTAACATGCTAGGCTAGATCTCTTGTGTGTTTGCTTAGATGTAGTGAAACCTAGATGTTGATTATGGGTTGATTGCTTGTTTATAGTTGTTACGGGTGAATGATTTCGATGTTAGGCTTAAGAAAACTGGCAGACTTCCATAGGGTAACATGCCTGAACGTCTTAAGAAACATGAACCAATGCGTACTAGGTTTTTATGGTTGTATTTAATGCATGAGCGAATTCTAATGATCCCATGTTAGGAGCTTCTTGCAGGCTCGACATAGGAGTGAAGTAGGAGCTTATAGAGTTGGGGAAGTACGTACGCCACCCCACGAATGGTATTAAGGAATATAACCCGTCATCCACGCAATTGTAACAAACTATCAACCTGTAAAAGATATCTAGGGAGTAATAAAATCTAAGTAAACACAATTTTCCTCATTATTCTTCACACCACTAGTTTAATTAGTTTTATTTTCATTTTTGTTATTTTATTTTGATTGCATCTTAGTTATTGGGTTAGTTGATTAGCAACTAATTCCGCCCACTTTTCTAAAACCCGAGATTTTAATTGCTTTCATAAAAATATAAAAGTACAAAAAGAATCATCCCTCACCTCTAGACCTAGTTTTTAGCCTTTCTAATCCTAGCGACACTATTCCTGAGTTGAACGATCAATCCCCCGGTACTTGTCACTATACTATACTACAACGATCAGGTACACTGCCTGGTGGGGGTTGTAAGCTTCTCGAGATCCCTCGAGAGGTAAAGCCTGGTGCAATTCCCATGCATCAGACATTTACCAAAATAAAACGCAAACAACAAAACTATAACTACTTCCTAACTCTATCATGGATATAGATGTCTCATGCGTCACAGAAAGCAAGTTATCCCTTAGTTAAGTCATTAATATCATACTAGCAACTATCATAACCATCATGATCTTCATATTCAAGGAAACTTGCATCGTTAGCTCCTTTGCCAGCACGATTCGTATTAGCCACTTTTAGGCTTTGATTGTTTAACCTTTAATTGTTCAAAACTTTAACATGCTTTGCCTCAACTTTTCCTTAAGCAATCTTGAATGGTAACAATGTAAATAAAAGTTGAAAGACATTTCAAAACGGATTTATTTTTGTGATCGGAAGACCCACGAATCCTACATGGATCCGTGGATCCATGGTAGCATGTGGTTGATCCTGTTTAAATAAATCATTTTGCTACCATTTGACTCACTCCTTGTAAACACATCTCAAGCGTTGCTAAAACCTTTCATTCATATTAATCTTTCATCATTATCTTGTTTTAATTCATTCATAGTGATCTAGTTTTATCAAGGGAATAAGACAAGAAAAGTCCAAGTCATTTGTGTGATTGTTGTTTGTATTTGCAACTTTATTGCTTTATCATATTCCACTACTACCACCGTCTCAAATTTATTGTCCACTATTGACTTTTTTAGTTTTTCTTCTTCAACTTTGATCTTAAATATTTTTGTTGGTGTTATATAATATTTGATGCAAAATATATAAATAGATTGTATTTTAAGTGTACTTTTCAATGGTATAATTTTTTTATCAAGTATTATATAATAATAAAAAAAAATTATGGTCAAAGTTGAACTAGTTTGACTTTGAAACTTCAAACTGGACAATAATTTTGGGACGGAGGGATTATTATAGTCTAAAGTTATATTCACTATTATACACCAAACTAAAGTGAGTTCGGTTGGTGTTTTAGTCCTCAATATACACCAAACTAGAGTGAGTTCGGTTGGTGTTTTAGTCCTCAAAACACCTCTAGAGAAAGGTTGTTCTACCTAGTTAGGACTTGATATTTATCTCAGTATCGGCAAAAGTGTATGCGACGTTGTACGGTTTTTTCCGCCAAGAAATGAGCTTGTTAAATTAGTAAAGTAACTCTCGAGTCGAAAACTCGGGAGTAAAGTAAGCCGAAGATAAGTTTCATTGCCGAACCACTATAAATACTCGCGCGTGTTTTGTTTGATCTCTCATTTACTTATTGTGTTGCATTTATTATTTATACACATTGTTAATCTTCGTTTATAATAAGTTTCAAAAATAAATTTTAAAGAGCAAAATTATTCAACCTCTCGTAATTTTCCACAAAACCGGTTGGTCCAAATGAGGCAAAAAGAAAAATTTTGGTGTTTTTGTCATTGCAACCATGTCAAAAAATAAAATCGTGTATGCAGCATAATGTAAACTTATTCAACACCTAAGATAGCTAGGGATTTTGTAGAATAGGCAAAATAAGACATTATTAATCAATGCCAAATGTTAAACCACAAACAACAAAAATTAAGATACAGAAGATCATTCATATCATTTCGTACATAATAGCATAGCAATAAGTCAATAATCATGCCTTTTTTCTTTTTCAAAACTTGAGGATTAAGGTGAATATATACGAAGTGAGACTGAATATAATAATAATCAGAATCTATAGTAGTAGAGTTTTTTCTGAAAACTTTCTTTATAAATCTTTGGAAGCGTGTTAACATTTCCATTCAAGTCTTTTTTCTAGATGTAAAGTATTAAGAGCACATTGATAGGTCGTAAAACCATTAACAATAATATAATGTGATGATGGATACAACAAAGTACGCGAAACTAAAGAGAAAAGCAAGATTCATATATTGACTGCTAATGTGAATATGCAAGTTCGTTAAGCATCGTGCGACTTTGATCATGCTTCAAGTTTTAAAAAACATGATTAATCCACTATTTCAACTATGAGAGATTTGTAAAAAAAGTAACACACCTTCTTTTCAACTCATAATCGTCTTTACAAGATTCTCATGCTACTAGAATGCGAATCACACTGAGTTTGTTTATTACCATCGATTCTAAATTGATACGTAATTCCTTTTTCATTTGCTTTGAGTGATGATTCGTTTTATCTTATTTGATGTTAGTTTATCGATTAAGGGTAAATTTCGAGCACAACATGGCTGCAGTACGTTCAGAAATTGAGAAAGCTGTTTTTTTCTTTTTATTCTGCAATTGATTGATTTTATTAACACAAAATTTAGTTCAAATATATTGTCGAGCTCTTCCTTTAACCTCAGCGAACTTATTGTTCTATGTTGTCCAATACACCAATGCCTAGTGTGAATTTAAGGATTCTATTATAACTGAAAAGATTACCTTAGTCAAGTGATTCATGGTCCAAAAGAAAAAGTTGTTTTCAAAGACAACTTTTGTTGGTGTATACTATTTAATACTCCGTATGTATTAAAGACCGTTAACATCTCGATATAGCTTTTAAGATATTCCGATTTTACAATCTCGCTATGTAAAAACGAGTAATTTTTTCATAAAATATTAAAAGGCATGGGATCTTAAGTAAGATCCGTATCTTACCATAAGATCGTAAGATCGATCTCGATCTTACTTCCCTTTAATTAACTAACTAACAAATTATAAATGAAGGAATTTTGTTAATGTAAAATAATAAAGTAGATGTAGATAATTATAAATTTATAAGAGTAAAATATATAGATATCTATATTAAAAGATTCAGCGTCCTTAATCACCGATTATATATTTTAGTATTTTAAATCATTACATGTTGCATTTTCACAGTGTTATAGCTTTGAGAATTCTTCTTTCTTTATGAATTTGCTATACAATCAACTTTAAATAAGAATTACCAGACATATAAGATATTTGAACATATTTCGATCTCGATCCAATCTTACGAGTTACGTAGTACGATTCTAATCTTACAAAGACAAAATTGATCTCGATCTTAACGGTCTTTGAATTCTGGATTTTGAAATATTGACATTTTAGCATGTGAGTTGTCCATTTCAACAAAGCCAATTGCTTTGTCTTCTTTATACACTACAAATGCAGCATTCCATATTCAAATCTTAGATTTCATGATTGATAAAGATGAGCTTAATTAGTGCAAAGATTATTATCGTAACCCCTCGAAAAAAAAAAAAAAAAAAAAAAAAAAAAACGTCTAAATTTTTGACGTATCCCACATTCGCTTATACCGAAAACGTCAATCTTATTATCGTACTCCATTTGTCACATATTATTATGGGTTTCGTTTTTTTTATTATATACACATGCTGTAAATTCAAGCAAAACATATCATGTACAAGAGGTTGTACATGCATAAGCATATTCGTACTTTTTTGGTTGCTGTTAAAATAGAAATGTGGAATCTTTTCACCATGTTAGCAGGGGTTAATTATATTATTTAGAGCATTGGTAACCCTTGAGCCGTTGAACTCGTGCCATGGGGTTTTTTTGGTGCCACGTTAGCAAAAATTTCTATGGCACCAGAAATCTGACGGCACCACATTCTGGCCGTATCCGTTGGCACCAGAAATTCTGGTGCCGTCGGCTTACTTTTTTTTTTTTTTTTTTTTTTTTTTTTTTTTTTTCACTTAAAATAAAACATACATAATTTTAACTAAAATAAACTTCATTAATTTAAAAAACACACATTACATAATTAAAAGCACACAATACATTTAAAAATGCATAAAATTAAAATCCTAATACATAAATAGAAATAAAAGCTTAATCCTCTTCGGGATATTTTGCCCGGATTCGAGCTTGTTGTGCTGCCACGATCCTTGCATTGACCGGATTCATCTTGCTTGTGTCCATTTCGAGCACCCGCATCTCCTCGGCAATCTTTTGAGATTCATATAAATTAACTCGTGCGATTGACTCTCGCTCGAGTACATCCATTTTTGCCCTACGGTCTAACTCGATTTGCATTGACAACATTTCTTGAAACAATGCCGGGTTTGAACCGGAACTAGCGGTCGAGTTAGACGAACGTTGACTCTTCGAAACCCGATACATGCCGTCGGGCCGTGGCACCTCGTCGGGTCCAAAATGCTCGGGCTCCTCTTGATTGTGCCGAATACGATTACGTCTTGCCAAAGTCGAGTCGGGGTTTTTCCACTTGTGCTTGTCTTTCAAAAACTCCCAAGCACTCAAGTGTTTAAAATCACTACCCTTGTTTTTTTAAACAATATGTGACAACGGGTCATAAAATCCATATCATTCTCCCCACTCATCACGGCCGTTTCATCCACCACCGTATTCCACTTCTTCACATCTCTATTCATTGGAGTCCACTTTTCCGTCAACATGTTTTTGGTACGAGGTGCATAGTTGAGCCGCTTGGCTTCGTTGTTGTATACATCGAGCACTTTGTACCAAAACGTATCTTATTTTTTATCCGCCCCTACCTTTGGATCCTCGGAAATTTGAATGAAACACTCCGCCAATAGATACTCCTCGCCTTGGGTCCAAAAAGTGCGAGCTCGGGACGGGACACCATCTTCATCAACTTCTTTTTCTTTGTTGTTTTTCTTTGTCTTTGCCTTTGCCTTTGGCTTCTTCGCCATTGTTTTTGCCCTCGACTTTTTTGATGTCGGTGTTGGCTCCGCTTCTTCTTCTTCTTCTTCTTCATCATCTTCTATGTCTTCGTCAACTAGATGGAAGGATGCATGGTCCGAATTTGGTTGGGAATGGGTTGTTTGAGGTTGAGTAAATTGAGTAAATTGAGTAAATGGTTATTGTTGTTGTTGTTGTTGTTGTTGTTGTTGTTGTTGTTGTTGTTGTTGTATTTTTCATTGACTAAATAATGCCAAATCTTCGGGATTCATATATGGCGTTTGGAAGTTTGGAAGGTAACCCGATTGAGAAGACGAACCCGGCGTTTGGGTGGGATTCATTTGGTTGCTCGGGTCGTTTAGCATTTGGTTGATCCATTTTTGGTTGGGGTTCATTTTGGATGCAAAAGAAATAATAGAGATAAGTTTTATAGAAGTGTATGAGTTTTTAGAATTGATTTGGGGAGTATTTATAATTTTTTGGGGTGTTAAATTTTTTTTAAAAAAAAAAAACGAGTATATACCCGTTGTAAAAGTGCCCAACGTTCAAAAAAATATTAAAACACTCCCAACGTTCAAATTGAATTCAAAAGAAAAAGAAAAAAAGAAAAAGAAAAATACTCACCGCGTGGGCTGGCCACCACGGCGCAACAGCCGACGACGCCACCCACGGTGTCGTGCGCCAAAGGATTTTTTGGGCTGGTGCATGGCGCCACCCTAGCAGCCCATACAATTTAGCAATAAGATCCAAAAATAGTAAGACAATTTTACGTTAATTAATACAGATTATACACTATAATGCAAACTATATTTAGCAATAAGATCCAAAAATAGTAAGACAATAATTATAGTGGGATCTAGTAGAAGAGGTGGTGTACCCAATTACCATGCCGTATACGACGCATGATTTAACTGAGACAATAATTAATGACAACTTTTTTAGACACAAAATGCATCATGTGTTTGTACCAGTTACATTTATAGAATCCAAACATTATACGAGTAACACCATGTATAGCCATACCTACTTTCTCATTCTCTAGTACTAAAAGGTTTCGACTTTCTGAGTTGATAATGAGGTTTTGTGGTCCAACATTACGGGGAGATGAACATGATCGCTACAGCTGCTTCGTCGTTTTGACCATCGATCATATAACAAGTTGCTGATGAATTCATCTTTCCAATTTGAGCTCGAAACGTGTCTTAAAATGACAAAAATGCAGATTGTACGTACAATCATATGAGCATCTCTAAGATCTTATGTTCCATCAGCTTCAATCTGTTTTTGTAGGAACCACCTGGAGTTAATGGACTGTGTCATGCTCCTATTGCTCAGATTTCGGACCAAAATCAACCAATGAATTGCTAGTCGCTATCATATATTTTTCATACCCACTTCGGTTTAGGATCTTTTCCTTTTGCCATTAATCGAAAGGAACTCTCCACCAACGTACATCACTACATCAGCATTGCCTCATTTTTATTGTGGTTGTCACTCTCATGTACAATATTATGGAAGCCAAAAATATTAACCTTGACTCAAATATTATGTAAATTGGCGTAAACATTTACTAGAACTATTAAATGAAGAGTGGCAGTTCAATTCTACCGTACTATATTGTGGATATTCATAGTTATGCAGCAAAATGTCTTTTTGATAATGAACAAAAATCAGTAGTATGTGCTACCACACTTACAACAAAAGAGACCACATGAATAGGTTCAAGGACAAAAAAATAATAATAATAATAATAAAAAAAAAAAAAAAAAAAAAAAAAAAAAAAAAAAAAAAAAATTCTTGCATCATTTGTGAAATGAGATTCTCGCTTCGTATAGCTGATTAGGGTAAAAAAAGTGTCTAGACTTAAGTGTCATAATGGATAGTGTGTCAAATAGATTAAAAAGAGGAGATCATAGTCTCATCGATTGTTCACATGATCAACGTCGGAGAGCTAACGTGCATAACATCGTGATTAAAATGACACGAGGGGAGAGGATTTGTCCGCGAAGACTAGGGTTTCATGTCAAACTGAAACCGAATAAATATTTATTATTATTCTTTTTACATACGAGGGAGCTGAGGGCAGGTGTGGTCGATACATTCACATTCTTTTTAAAGAAAAAACTACTGTAAAATGTTAAACTAGGAAAACAGTAACATACCTTTTGATAGACCCAATTTAGAAGGTTGTAACCGTATCTATAAACTTAGAAGTATATAATCTGGCTATCTCATGTTAAATTCAATATCTGGAACTCAGAACGAGGATGTATATAAACTGTGAAATTGTCAAGGTATTATTAAGAACCATTTAGCACAATTACTGATTTACCTTTTTCAATTCATGTACAACCTACAAATGAACAAATCTCTTTCATAATTAACTACGTACTTAGCTAGCATTTCAACTTTAAGCTGGAGTGTCCCACAGCTATGGGCTAACTTGATTTGATGCTGAGCAGTATTGGGCTTGAGCTCAGGCTCACATGATCTTGTATCAAATCCAATGGGCAGGTCTTTTGCTTTTTTTGTTAGATGTGATCTTCATCTTCCTTTCATTCAAAACAAAGAGTAACATTTCACCCTAGAGCATTAATCAACCGTTGTATATTAAAGGGGCCATGAAATATCAAGTGGCAATTTAGGGGTGTTTTTCGTTTGGGTTTTCGGGTTATTCGGTTTGGTTAGTTCGGTTAAAAGTTTTTTCAGGGTCAAATCGTGAACGAAACCAAACCGAACTCAAATTCTATTTTCGGTTCGGTTTGGTTGAATTATAGTTCGATTTGGTTCGGTTCAGTTTTCGGTTTAATCCGAATTACACACTTTATTACTACATCCGTCTCTAAATAAATGTCCAGTTCGACTTTTCAGAGTCAAACTAGTTCAACTTTTACCTTAACTATTTTTGTGAGTGTTATATAATATTTGATGCAAAATATATGAATGAATTAGGTTTAAGTGTATTTTTCAATGGTATAATTTTTTATCATGTATTGTATAACACAAAAAATATATATTTAAGGTCATAGTTGAACTAGTTTGACTCTGAAAAGTCAAATTGGACATTTATTTAAGAACGGAGGGAGTAAAAAAAAGAAAAATATACAAATATATTTAGCCAAAAAAGTTATTTCAAACATAAAAAGTATTTTTTTAATATTATGATAAAATTTTATTGTTATATATATATATATATATATATATATATATATATATATATATATATATATATATATACAACATTTTATTGATCTTTTTATATATATAAATATAAAAAAATATATGTAAGTTTACATGAATTCGGTTTTCGGTTTTGATTATCAAAATCATATCCAAACCGAGAACCGAATTAAAAATTCGGTTTGGTTCGGTTTTTGCAAATTCAGTTCGGTTATTAGTTGGGTTTGGTTCGGTTTCGGTTTTGGTTTTCGGTTATCGAATTTTTCGTTTTTTCTGCTCACCCCTATGGCAATTGGACATCCATATATTGAACTATTGGGATGGAACATGGAAGAAGCTCAAACTAATTCCTTTAATTAATTAATAGATGTGAAACTTGAATAGGGGTGAATAAAACAACCATAATAGATGAAAAGCATGCTGAAACTTTCTTATTGGTTGATAACATGAAGTCATCGTTCTCGCACTTTTGCCATACAAAAAGGTTCGTGGTGATGACGAGTTCTATCAAAACTCATCACTCTCCATCTATTGCTTGTAATGGAGTAGTGAAGCTATTAATGTGAAAGAAACTAGATGTCATATGAAGAGTTTGATGATGAAAATACATTTTGAAGACAACAAAACCCTTCATATGACATCTAGTTTCTTTCATATATTCATTAATGTGAAAGAAACTATTGCTTGTAATGGAGTAGTGAAGCTATTAATGTTTTTGTTATCTTGCTCATCTTGTTCTATATATTCATTAAATCCCACCATAACCCTCAAATCAGTTTCAAAATTTAAGTTTTCATCAAAACACAAAAACAAACATCATCGAAGATGACGATGTTGAACACTCAAATATCTCAACTCAGGCTTTAACCAACAACCTATTCATCAGTGGATCACTCATACACCGCTAGGCCAAACAATATCAAAAGATTGATGATGTCTCACCATCAAACAAAATCATTGTTCTTATGCTTCTTCAAATTATGTTTTGTGAGCTTATCGGTGATTTTGTCAAGACGACACCACAACGCATTTCAACAATATGTTTAATCAAATAAAAAATTATATGAATCATAAACAACAAATCAACAAACCTTGTTATTAGACCAAACCATTGTTAGTTGTATGTATTAGCCTAAATAGCATATTGTCATGGGCTTAACGCATTCTTATAGTTTCTAGACTAATCTATTGTAACTATATATTGGTTTAATTGTTTAATGAGAATCATGGTTGATTTTCCAACTATTAGATATGAAGCTACTTGAGCGAGCACACTTGAGTAAATGTAACTCAGCAGGGACTCCAATTGATACCGATTTTAAACTCGGCCCTGATGGTTTTATTGAACCTACTCTTTATCAAAATCTTAAAGGTGGTCTATAGTATCTTAGTTTTACTCGTCCAGATATTTCATACGCTGTTCAGCACGTTTGTTTATATATGCATGATCCTTGAGAGCCCCATCTAGCGGCTCTCAAACGCATATTGCGGGATGTACGAGGTACGTTAGGCTTCAGGTTCCAACTTTATGCTTCCACCCGCTCATCTTTAATTGTTTATTCTAACGCTGAGCATCGGGGTGTTGCGAATGCAGTGGCTGAAACCTCATGGCTTTGGAACCTTCTTGGGGAGTTACATACACCAATATTGACAGCCACACTCGTCCATTGTGACAATGTTAGTGTAAGCATACACTTTCTCGTTCCAGTGCCGAGGCCAAGTATCGAGGTGTTGCGAACATGGCTGAAATTGCATGGTTTCGCAACCTTCTTTGGGAGTTACATACACCACTATTGGAAGCCACACTCGACCATTGTGACACCATTATCGCCATTTACCACTCTGCTAACCCGGTTCAACATCTACGGATGAAGCACATTGAGATACACATTCATTTTGTTCATGACATGGTTACCAAAGGACAGGTTCGTATGTTGCATGTGCCACCCTAATATCAGTATGTCGACATCTTAACCAAAGGATTACCTTCGCTTCTGTTCAAAGAATTTTGCAACAGTTTGTGCATTCGCTTACCTCCTACTCAAATTGTGTGGAGTGTTATTTGTATGCTATGTACTTAATCTCGGCGAGATCTCGCCGATATCTTGGATCTCGACCCAAGAAATAATCTCGGTTCAAAATCTCACCCCCAAATATCGGAGCCGATATTCTTGGTGAGATTGGACGATATTTTGCCGAGATTTTGATATAGGAGCTGATATTGGCCGAGATTTTGCTGAACATAGGATATTTTTATTTAATTTGGATTGCAATTAAAGGGTAGGTGTGTTAGGTTACTGAAAGAAAGGGTGTATTTCGTTTATGTGTTCGAAGAAGGTTATAGAGAGAAGATAAGGTTGCGGGTGTCTCTGTATTTTTTTTGTGAGATGTGTGTGTTATTGCTGCAAGAAATATTGAGATTAGGGTCATTTATATCACACAAATATTAGGTTTAGGGTTATTAATATTTAGTTTGTTAGACTTGAACTTTATTTATTTAGTTTGGGCCTACAAATAACATCCAAAAATTAAATGTGTTGGGCTGCTAAATCAAAAAGGGACTTTATCTTGGTTTGGGCCTATTTCAAATATATATATATATATATATATATATATATATATATATATATATATATATATATATATATATATATATATATATATATATATATATTCTAGATAATATAAAAAGGGACTTTATTTTAGTTTCATCCATTGGATCGTGAAGTCTGATGAAGTTGATAAAGAATCGATAAAGAGAAAGATCGTCAACAGATGGAACTATCTCCTTAGGTGTTTCGGGTCTTAAGTCTTTTTGTGAGAATGAGACTCGTTTGTTACGTCTACGTCTTCAGTTTATGGTACGTTCGGGTTGGATAAAGGACTGGTAAGCTCTGCGTTGGAAGATCATGTGACTATCCAATACGGGGCTTTCTAAGGGTTTGTTGAACAACTGAAATTCAATTCGGATGAATTAATTTTTAGCTTCAGAGGTGATAAGTACGACGTACTATGATAGAAAGTACGACGGACTTTTGGGTTTTTACGAGGTAGAAGTTTGAAAAGTTTTGTGGTTTTAAATTTGAATTTTTCTAGAAAGCGACTTTCTTTATGAGAAAGATCGTCGTGATCGTGGTGCAAAAGCGGCGGTGTTAGGTAAAAACCGGCGGTTTTATAGAACAGAACAGATGATATTCAAGATGTAAACATATAAATGTAATCCAAATGCAACTATTATGATCAAACAATTAATAAAAGAGCAAATGCTAGTCCCCGGCAGCGGCGCCAAAAACTTTTGAATTGTCTCGAAAGCTTTAAATTTACAATAACTAATTTTACCGATTCTCTTAGTTCAAAACAAACGGGTAAAAGTATAACCCCTGTTTATAGTAAAGAGTTTTGGTAAGACCAGGTCGTTCCACTGGGATTGAGATTGCTCTTATATATCAATTAACTAATCAAGATGAATTTAGAAGGCTTATGCAAATGTTTGATGTGAAATTCAAGTATGGGTCAAATATGATTACTTGGATAGTCTCTATAACTTAGTGATGGTTTATGATGATGATCTCTGTGATGGAGTAAGTTCAACAAATGAGCAGTTGTTTTCGTCAAAATAACGTTTCATCAGTTAACAGTGATGATTCTAGACCTATGTCTACTAATCCTTAAATAAGTGGTTAACAAGTGTAAGAACTAGTTGCGATGTTCAAAACTTTATTGTTTATATCTTAACAAAAGCGATTTCTCCTTCAATTGATCAACATACATAGACATATATTGAAAATCATAAAATACTAATTGAGTCTTTCGACCCTTTCCAATTAGCAAATATAATCAAAAGAGATAAACAATGGTGATAAGTTTAGAATACAACTAGATCTTAGCATAAACAAGAAATCAACAAGAGATCATAACCACAACCAATCACTTTATTATTAACATATCCAAGCAACCATAAGGAGTTTAGCCTAACATGACTTTAGTAAACAAGCTTACAGTGGTAATTTCGTATGAAATGATCAAATACTTCTGAATTAATGTAATGAAGAAGCTACCGTCACTAGCGATCACCGCAATAATATCTAGAGAGTATTTCAACAGTTTTACTTCATTTTATCACTCTAATGATTGGATTTCGAGAGAGAGTAAGTATCAGAGCTTTGTTAGTTGTTGGGATGAGAGGTATGTGTCAAAATGAGACAGATTTAAGCTCTATTTATAGGCATTGAGAGACCTGAAGTACGCCATACTTAGATAAAGCTAGGCGGGCTTCAAACTAAATGCCGGCGAACTTAGAGATTAAAAATGACGGGATTTAGAGCTGAAGGCCGGCGCACATTTAGAATAAGGTCGCCGTGTAACACCCCCAAAATACCGCAGCGGAAGACTGTGTCACTGGGGTGCTACTTCATAATACAAAGTACAAGTTATAGAAAACAACCTCTAAATGAGACGTTTTGAAAAATTACCATTCGATTAATGAATTCAAAGTTACAAACATGAGATTCCAAAGTATGATACATAAATGTATACAAAAGTTTTGAATGGTAAATGATAAAAAACGTAAGTCTTCAGAATATGCAGCTTGACTCTAAGTTCCACGCACTAGCTATCACCTTACTAACCTGAGATAAACATGCTAAAGTGTCAACACAATGGTTGGTGAGTTCATAGAGTTTGTCTTAAAACAGTTGAAAAAGCCTCAAAAGAATGTTTACACAGCAAAGGCATTGTGAATCCACTCAGTTGCAAGTCCCGCCATAAGAGACTTGCAACCTGTGTGTTCACAACCCACTGCTAAAAATATAGTATAATAAAGACATGTATAAGTTCATCAAAATAGTTAAGAAATTAGTCGTGAGTCTACACTTCATCTCTGAAGACCTCACGTTTATGATGTATCCAACATTCGCAAATGTTAGGATGTATCAAAGCCTCAATGGTCATCCAACAACTTAATTTGGAGCCATCGAAAGTCTCAATGGTCATCCAACAACTTAATTTGGAGCTACTGGAAGTCTCACAATTAAGTATAACGCAATCATGTATATATGAAATCAAGTATAATGCGATCAAGTATAAGACAATCAAGTATAAAACAATCAAGTATAAAACAATCAAGTATAAATGTTTTGAGTATTTGTACAAGTAAGCAAGTAGTTGAGCATGTATCTCCCTCAAAGAGTTAAAACAAGTATAAAAAGAGTAGGGGCTATGACTCACCTTAAGCTTATGTAATGAGAAATGAAAGTGGTAGTCGAATCGCGAAAGTCTCTAAGAGCAGCCTATAATAGAACGTTGCGACTTAGGTTTGGAGTAACGTCTAAGAATACGAATAATTGCCTATATATGTCTTGCATATAGTTCATGATGTAGTACTTAGTATATAGTGTAAGTCTTTGAATATAAATGGTTTATGAAACATGTATAGTTTGTATATCTCTTACTACCGTTCGGGCCGACATAATTCAGAAGTCATGGAGTAAACGTTCGAGGAGCCAGGACACTTTAATTCGTAAATCCACAACTCATCTCGACGGCTTACTTAATGAACTCCTCACATGAGGCTCCCTACTATTGTAGTATTTGATAACATATATATAAGTTTTTGATCTTTAAAAGTTATATGGTCTTTAGCCGTGGCTTTGCCGCGACCTTGGTCATTGTTACCATGGTCTTGAGACTCAACCTTGGCTTTATCCATGGTTGTGGTCTTAGCTTTAGGTCATTAGACCTCTTGGTCTTAGTAAAACATAACTATTATATAGTGACTTTGGTATATATAAAATAGCTGTTAAGAAACTGAAGAAAATCTCATTCGTTATTGGTTTTCTGGGCTTGTGCTCCTGAGTTTCTGAAGAAAACGTGATTCCGGACAACTTTCGTGCTTTAACTTTTTCATGAAACGGACCAGAAGGGCCTCTTTTTGCGTGTTTTATGTTCTGTCACAGAAACTTTTGGCAGTTTTGCCGTAAAGTTTTGGTAAATTTCAAATGGTCATAACTTTTGACTCGGGTACTCGTTTTGGGTGATTCAAATTGCTATGTTTTCCTTGTTAAGTCCTCTTTAACAGTAGTAAGTGTCAAATATCATAGTTATACTATTTTGGTCGTGGTTCTCCAAGAAAGTTACTAGTTTACTTGTTTAAATATCATAAGTTAACATATATATAAATAACTTGTTTTACCAATTTTTATATATCATGAACATAATAACAAGACAATATATAGCATGAAAGAAATATAATAAGCATGAAAATGATATTGAGCAAGAAAGTATAATAGGGTTTCTTACAACTTTTGGCTTTCTAAAGAAAGGAAGTCAAGTATGAAACTAGGACACTAAACCTATGCTTGCAAACCCTTCACCACAACTCTTGAAACCCTTGCTAGCCTTGATATAGACCTTGTGAAAACCATTTAACTTCAGCCCTAGTAACCTTGTGTAGCTCCTAATTCATCAATGGAATCACCAAATAAACTTAAGAACTAGGTAGAGAATACTAAGACCTTGAACTTTGTAGTGTAACTTGTAGTTTGAAGATCAAAGGATCATGGTGCTAGGGATTTATGTGTGGCATTTTTAGTGATGAGAAAGGAAGGAAATGAGCTTGTATTTATACTATGAAGAGGAGGTTAGGAAGGTAACTAGTAAGTTTCCTAAACTTGGTGACCAAGTTTAACTTGGAGCCAAAGTTTAACACTTGTTCTAATCCTAGGGCTAGAGTCTTGAGATTAAGCCACATGGGGTGATTTCGCCCCCCCTAGAGGTGGTTCACCTTGGATAAGGAGGGATGACTTGGTGGGTTTTGGTATTATCCTACTTATGGAGCTAGTTTTGGACCCGTAAAATGCTAACCGTAAGTTGTTAAGTCACGAAACGTAAAACCGGGTATCCTAAAAATATGAAACTTATAAATATGCTAGAACTTATCAATATACTCTATAATAAAATATAAAATGAGTGGTAGGTTCTATTGGGGTGCTCAAACCCTGCTAAAACTGGAAATACGGGTCTAAAACGCGTAATACGTAAAATGTACGAAAGTTGCGTAAAATTGAGAAAAGTTAAATGTAACTTTTCTAATAGGATACTAATGACTTAAAATGGCTTATAATGTCTAGGCTGGGCTCAGTCTAGTGTCGGTTGGTATTTAATGTATTTAAACTTAAAACCGTAAGCCTAAAAATCAAGGAATGATTTTTGGTCAAAGGAGGAGGGAAAAATATGTTGACTTATTCCAAAAATGTGAAAACTCAAATTGTCTTAGAAACATGGTTCAGGTATAGGCTAAGGTTACGGCTAAGTAAAAGTGCTTAAAGACGAGAATTCCTGTTTCTCACGGCCAAGGTTTATTTGGTCATATTTTTCTTAGTCATGATTAATTCTCTAATTAATCATGAGAGTACTAAACATTTTTCTGATGCGGGGTCACTTAACGCGGTCGAGTTTCGTTGTGCGTAGAATTTTTGAATGACGTTTTACCCTAAAACGTGTAATTCCTTAAAAACTTTCACGAAAATGATCTGATGAGTGTCAAACTTTTAATTTGCCATGGAAATGATTTATCACTCGAGGCCAAGAAATAAAAATCAAATTTTGGGAAAATTTCGGGAAAAATGAATAGTAAAAGTGAATAGTGAATTTTTCCGGGAATAGTAATTAATCTGAAAATACGAATTGTTACACGCCGCACTTTGCTTTACTAACTTAGATTTGTGTAGGACTTCGTACGCCCCCTTTACCGGCGTACATTTATAATAAGATCGGCGCTCTTTTTACTTGGACATGTGACATATTGCTTTAACACGGATTTGTCTTGGATGTGAACACTTTGCCTTGATTCTTGAAGTTCTTTGTCTCTTGGACCTGAAATGTATTTCCATGCAATTAAGTATAGAAACTCCTTAAAATCATTTAGAAACTAACAAATAATGCTATATAAAATATGTGTAATTTGAGCATCATCAAACCTCCTCTTCATCATTGTCGGAATCGACAATCTCTCAGACTTTAAATAATGGGTTAACCCTCTTAATAGAAGAAGTAGACGGATAAAAAGAGAAATTAGACTTACTAGTAGCGTCCTGCACCTTCTTTTTCACAACACTCACAAGCAGTTCTTATGATACATTAACAGTCTTTTGAGACCCATCCACCTTAGCTCCTTTTTTATAACCTGGATAATCTACCTTTTTAATAAGGTGATCATCATCATCCATAATAGTAGCTTTCTCATTAATAATTAGATTTTCAAGCTCCACAATTTTCTCAACAATAGGAGTAGTACCAACCTACTTTGCTTCCATTGTACTGCCAGAATCCAACTCAGCCCCATCCTTAGTCACAACTTGAGTAGGAATGCCACAATTATCTGTATCAACCATATTAGGGACTTTAAACGTATTTGATGTAGCAACCTTCGTCCCACTCATACTGGTCACATCAGCGGCCTTCTTCTTTGTAGTATCCACCCTTTTGGGTTCAGGAGGAGGCACTTTAGGTTAATACCTAAACTTAGAACCCATAACAGGTTTAGTAAATACTTTACCCAGACCACTTTGGCTGCCATTCTTCCCCTTGTTTTTGTGATTTACCGTCTGGAAACCATCACTATCCTTATTTGTAGGTTGAACTAGAGGAGGAACAAATTTAGGACAATTATCTAGAGTATGTCCAAATAGCTTAAAAGTGTCACACCGAGGCGGTTTCCACTCGTTCTCAACACGAACCTTTTCAATAGTAGAACCCGACCCATCAAGTAGGGGTATTTCCACAGTAAGACTTTCCTTAAGCACCCCATTTGTAAAACTCTGTTATACTTTACAAATGCTAGGTCGAGGGAAAATTAAGATGGGAGCTTGGTCCAATTTTGATTCGTTATTAGGTTTGTTTGTGTCTGTGGCAAAGACTTAGACCTTCAAGTTATATAGGAGATCTGGCATTTGGCTAAGATAGACAACCGCCAGTTCAGATTTAAGCGACATTAATTGAATTTAGGTTAAGGTCGAGGGTGTATATTATATAGCAGTAGGGTATGGATCCAATGAGAAGAAAACATAAAATGAGAAGGATGAGAAGTAACTATAACCACACATTTGATATGCATAGACTTGAATAAAATGCATCTCTATTCATTTAGATGCATTCCAATTTGTTTCGAAAGTGATATAGAAGTGAACACGATGCAAAGAAGAACTAGCAACAAAATTGACCCGCATGGGACGAAAAATTCATACGATTCGCCTAAATTGATAAAATGCATCTAATTATACAAACCTACATTTACCAAGAACTTAGCTGTAGTACTACTTTAGCCCGTTTTTTTTTTTTTTTTTTTTTTTTTTTTGGCCCGTTTAGGTAAAGCCCATCTAGTTATTAAGTGTTGACATAAATAATGTATGAAAACGTTATTTATATTTTTCGATATCTCTATATTTTGACGATCACAAAATGTAAACTCGTCAATCGTTTGATTACTACGTAAACAAGTATTAAGCTAGTCTATATCATTATATCCAACTTAATCACTTAAGGTATGGATAAACAAGTGCTTAATACATCTCATGATCAAAGGGGTATTTAATTAACTAATACAAAGTTTATTTAATTATATAATCTTATTATATATTTTTGAAAAACACTTTTGGTAATAAGGAAAAATGTTTTAATCATACTAAATATATGATTTCAAATATTTAACCAAAATCAGTTAGTTTTTCACCAAATAAACTTTCCCCACTAAAAGACAAGTTTTCTGGCCGTTACAGTTGGGCGGCCTCCTTAATTATAAGGGGCGGTCCCCTTAATTTTAAGAGGGCCGGCCATGCTTTAAGGGGACCGGCCAGGCTCCCCTGTCAGAAACTGTCAGATTTCTTCCCCTATAAATACCACCTTAATTCTGGAATTTTTCCTCACCTTTTGCACGAAATTTTCAGATCTACAATCATCTAAAACTCATCAAAAACCCTTTGATCATTTGTATATTAATCCTTGTTTCAAGTGATTCAATCCCTCATCATCCATTCTCATTCTAAGTGCAAAAGAAGAACTCTCTACAACCAAGTTCAAGAAGTGTTGAAGAGTTGTTGTGTATAGTATATATATATATATATATATATATATATATATATATATATATATATATATATATATATATATATATATATTCATTTGTGAATATTGTGTTGTGCTTGTTAATATTTGTTTAGAAGATATAGAAGTTGTGTAGATAGTAGAAGTTGATTAATAGTGAAGTAGGATAGTTGTGAGGATTGGTGTGTAGAAGAAGGTGTGTAGAAGATTGGTGTGTAAAAGCTAGGTGTGAAGAAGATTGGTGTGTAGATTGGTGTGAAGATTGGTGTGTAGATTGGTATGAAGATTGGTGTGTAGATTGGTGTGTAAATTGGTGTGTATATTGGTGTGTACGGCTTTCTCCGCCATAAGGGAGTTTGTTGACATAGTGAAGAAAACTCTCGAGTAGGTGACTCGGGGAGTGGAGTAGGAACAAGGAAGGTGTCCTTGTAGCCGAACCACTATAAATCCTTGTGTTGTGGTTTGATCTTTCTAACTCTTCTCATTACTTATTTATTTATCTTTACTATATTAGTTTTGTTAGTTAGTTATTATACAATTGTTCATATAGTGCAAGTATTGAATTCACATAAACTAGAATCGAAGTTTTTAAAACAAACTTGTGCTTATAAATTTTAAAAGGACGTAAAACTATTCAACCCCCCTTCTAGTTTTCCACAATTGGTATCAGGAGCCACGTCTAGCAAGATTTTTAAAATATATTGTATTTTAAAACTTGTAACGATCTATGGAATCTGAAAAATATTTAGAAGGGCAATCTATGCAAAGACCACCACTATTTGAAAGTGATGGATTTTTATATTGGAAAAATCGATTCGAAACTTATGTGAAATCAAAAGATCTAGATCTTTGGCATATCATTACCAATGGTGATTTTTTACCTATTCAAAATAACCCTGAAACTAAGAAAGATGAAATCGTACCTTTTGAAAAACAAAATGATGATTTAAAAAGAAAACTTGCTAAAAATAATGAAGCAAAAATGGTTATTTACAATGCGCTACCACGTAAAGAGTACGAAAGGATCTTTATGTGTGAAACCGCAAAAGAAATTTGGAACTCTTTATTAATAACTCACCAAGGTAATAATCAAGTCAAAGATAATAAAATTGATCTACTTGTTCAACAATATGAACAATTCACGATTCCGGAAGAGGAATCAATTGATAATGCTTTTGCTAGATTTAACACTATCATCACAAGTTTAAAAGCACTTGATGAGAATTTTTCTAGTAAGAATTTTGTTAGGAAATTTCTTAGAGCTCTTCACCCAAAATGGCGAGCTAAAGTGACGGCTATTGAAGAATCAAAGAATTTGTCAACACTACAACTTGATGAATTAATTGGAAATCTGAAAGTCTACGAAGCAATTATAAAGAAGGACTCTGAAATGGTTAAAGGAAAACGTGAGCAAAGCAAGTCAATCGCCTTGAAAGCTAGAAAGGAATCCAACAACGAAGATAGCTCATCTTCCGAAAGCGATGACGAAGAATATGCCATGGCCGTAAGAGACTTCAAGAAATTCTTCAAAAGGCGAGGAAGATTCGTTAGACAACCACACGATGAAAGAAGAACATCTCAAAAGAATAATGATGACAAGTATAGCAAGAATGAGAGAAAGTGTTTCAAGTGTGGTGATCCGAATCACCTCATTGGAAAATGTCCAATGATGACAAGAGATCAAAATCAAAGAGCATTCGTTGGAGGTGCTTGGAGTGATAGTGATGAAGATGAGAATGAAACAACAAAGGATGAAAAGTGTCTCATGGCCAAATCATCAAGTGAGGTACGTTCCGAATCCGAATACTTTAGTGATGAAAATCTATCATTAGATGAAAAAGATTTAGATAGTGAATACAATAGATTATGTAAAATAGGACAACTAGTTATGGCTAAAAATAAATCACTAAAATACATAAACAACCAACTAGAAAATGAAGTGCTTGAACTAAAAATTAAAATACATCAACTTGAAAAAGGAAAAGAAATTGTTGAAGAATGTAAAACATGTCAAGAGCTTAAAAGTGAAAACAACATACTTAAGGATGAAATTTGCAAACTTGATAAATTTGAAAATAGTAGTAACTCACTTAGTAAAATTATAAGTATTCAAAGAATATCAGGAGATAAAACCGGACTAGGATTTAACTCAACTGAATCTTCAACAAGTGGAGCTAAAAACGTTAAATTTGAAAATGAACCAAAACCTTCAATACTTAATCCTAAACATTTACTCATAAAAAATAAAATAATACCTATCGCTAGTAATGAAGAAATAAAACCATTTTATAAACCATCTTTAAAAACCGAAGTTGGATCATCTAAATCTAAAACAAGATCTAAAACTCCACCACCTAGGAAACCAAATAATTCTTATCCTAGACCTAAAACACCTCAACCAAGAACAAACCATAATAGACGAAACTTTAACTATAATCAACAAATGTGGAACTTCAATCCGTGGGGAATGTTTCCACCTTATATGCATCCAAGTCAAATACAAAACATGTTCGGACCAAATAACTTTGGGCAAATGAAACAATGGGCACCAACGTAAATAATATTCGCCATCCAAACATGGAACTTTTCATTGTCACCTCTTGTCCGATTTACTTCTTGAAGACCTTGAAGATTAACGCATTAAAGACAAAAGGTACACATTTCCTTTTAAGTTCCTTGTCTAGAAATGCATGCTTAGTTTAGTGTGTTATATTTATGTGATTTTACTTGACTTATTAATCTCTATTTTTTTTCTATATTATATCTAAATATACATATATACATATATATATATATATATATATATATATATATATATATATATATATATATATATATATATATATATATATATATATATATATATATATATATATATATATATATATATATTTATATACTTAGCTATATTTAGGATCTTATAACCTAGGAAATTCATTTGTTGATTTTCTAGAACTAGAGATTGTTCGTTTACGAACATTTCTTTTCCCCATTTGCCTTATTGAACTTTAATGTTCAATCAACACTCATGCTGATGAAGTGAGATGAGTCGAAAAATCTATGGATGAAACAAACTCCCGGCTTCCGTTGCATACGTCTCCCTCCTATGTTCTCGTCTTATAAGCCCATACTATATAAATTATTTATATATATATATACTTATAAACCTTCCACAACTTTCTCGTTTGCTTGACAACTTGATGAATTTCATCCGAAACGATCAAGAAAATTTTATTGACAAAATGTCAAGTAAAAATGTCAAGTAATTCCTCTCGTGCGTATACTCCTCAACGTATTTTTGATTAAATATAAATCTAGTATATATATATAAATATTTTCTTGTTTGTTCCAGAAACCAAAACTTGAAATATCAAATTTTTAAGGGCGGCCCCCTTAATGTTTAAGGGGACCGGCAGCCAATACAAGGGCGGCCCCCTTAATGTTTAAGGGGACCGGCCCTCTGAGAGCTCAAGCCCGCTTTTCCCTTTCTTCCTTTTGCCAAACACTCCACTTTTTCATCCCTCTCTTTCCCTGCTTCTGCTGTGACGAAATTCAAAACCCAAAAACACCTAAAATCACTTCCAAATCACATAATTCGGGTTAATTCGCAAAGGGCAAATTCATCTAACACAATCACCACTACATATTGTAAGTTTTTCATGACACATTTCATCTAATTCCACCATATTCGATCATACTCATGATTATGCATGTTTTTATAAAATTCTTTAAATTCACAATTTCTTTCAAATTAAGCTTTAAATACTCATAACTAAATGCTTCCCATAGGATTAGAATGATTTATCAACACTAGAAACTAATATTCATAAAACTATAATGTCAAAAATTTTTTTTTTTCAAAGTTCATACACTCCTTTTCAAAATTTTTGTAAACACATTGTTGAATAATGTCTTGAAAACGTATTAAAACTAATTACATTATACTTGTGTAACTTGTAAAACTTGAAATTACATCTTTTCGACTAAGAAAAACTATGTTGGTTCACAATATAGGGGTGTTTGGATTATGTCCAAATAATATCAAAACATAGTCATTATAATTTTTATAAAACTTTGTTATAATTATAAACCTTAAAATTGTTTATCAAACTCGTCAAGATATATAATTCATATGTATATTGACGCACTTGAGTTATAAGTCACTAGTTAAGGAAGCGTTTGGTTTATTACTAAAAATGACATTTTTAAGTAAAAATACAAACCATCTTTTTCAAAAACAAATTACATGCATAAGAAACTCGCAAGAAATAGCTAGTTTTACAATCTAATGAAAATCTAGCAAATTTCATGATATATATAGATGTTTAAAGGGCGTTTGGATTTGTCCATAACCACCCATTAAACTTCGTAAAATATATCTAGAACGAGTTAAAAACAACATTAAGGAACATGGTAATCTACTTCTTAGGATTAGCAACGAAGTATGTTTACGTTCCAACATAAGCCTTAACAATAAACATATACTTTTATCTTTCTTTATATTTATTTTGGTCTTTTTGTATTGTTGATGTGTTTAGGTGAAAATGCCCAAAGCAACTACCGAAGATCTTTCTCACACTAAAAACTACATTCCCAAAGTTTCTCAACTCCCTACCACATCTCCTTCCATTGGACTTATCTATCGTCAAATTGAAGATAGAAATATTCATGAGGGACGTGTAGTAGATCTTGCTTTTGCTCAATCCGAATACATAAATCGCTTGTTTTCAAGCATCAACTTCAATTGTCTTTATGAAATTAATGAACCTATTATTCCTCGCTTCATTATGGATTTCTATAGCCAAGTCACCGTCCAAACCAATGATCTTGGTTTCATCACCATCTCTTTCATGATTCAAAATGAATTTATCACCCTAACTCTCGAACAATTTGGTCATATCCTCCAAATTCCATTTAGAGGTCAACCCGTTTTCTCAAACGAGTGGGACCTCGAATCTCTTAATCGCTATCGACCAACCTTCGGTCCATATCTCGACGAAATTCCTCATCCCGACGAAATTCGTCAAGTCCTTGGTATAGATCGTGCCACCACAAGTCGAAAAATAAAATCCAAAAACGTTCAAATCTCTCCATTCCAACTTCTCCTCAAAGAATTAAGCCCTCACATGAAGCGTTGGGAAGAACTCATTCGTGAGAATGCGTTTGGTACTGGAGGTCACCGGGACCATCTCCCGGCTAGCCTTGCTCACTGATTCGTTGTGTTTTGGTGTGTGCAAACAACAATTTTATCAAAATATCAAATATTTGTCGTGAGACAAACAATCGTGAAGTAATACGAGTAAACCGTTTAGAAAAACGATTACCTCGTAAAACTTGTGAAAGTGATATTCAAATTGTGAGACCGGGAAGTGGTTTCCCGGGTCGTACCCCAACGAGGTGTGAATGGAAAGCTTCGAATGAGATTGGGATTAAAATCTTGTTTGGTTGGAAAGGTTATTTGGTTTTGTTGTACGTAAATTACAAATTAATGAACGAAAAATGGAATTACGCAACCTAAGTGGGAAATTAAACTAAGGAATATTAATGACTAATTAAAATAACCTAAAACACTACGGGAAACAAGAAATAGGTATCGGGAATCCTAAAAATCACAAATTTCACAAAAACGCGACGTTATTTCTAAAATAACGTCAACGCGCAAATAAAAACGTGAATTTTGAGCTACGCGAGTCCTACGGGTTTCCAAATAGTTTTCTTACGCACTAAATGACAAAAGAAAATTTTGAGAAAAAGAAAATTAATTTTTCAACAAAAATTATATTTATTACGAATTAAAATCTATTTAACACTAATTAGATTATAAAAAATACTAAACTATCTTTGAAAATTACCAACTTTTTTCTGAAATTACTTAACATTAAAAGGGATGTAAGAAAATTATAAAAAGTGGAAAAGCTGTTTTTGATAAGCTAGGAATAAGCTTATCAGAATCTAAGCTTATTTATTTCAAAGGAGATCAAACTACTTTAAAAACTAAACGTTGCAAGTCTTAACTGAAAAAGACCCAAGGGCGCAGTGGTTGAGTATGTGTGGGGTGTGCTGGGTTGCCCGAGTTCGAATCCCAGCAATGCACCTTTTTACCAAGAATATATTTTTTTTTTCTTTTACAAACACATTAAATACAAACTCAACATGCTCTTTTTCTTTTAACTCAGTCAACAACAAGATCAAACTACCAATTATTAGACTAAAAACTCAAACAGTGGTAACTTAATAAGGTATGCAGCAGCAGGTCGAAGAGGGCAAAAGAGTGCTTAATTTTAAGCACTATTTAAGCACTAAAGGACAATCTATGAGGCTAAACCTAATTACTACCTAGGACATATCTCGAATCAATAATCACACCCTCAGAACCACCAAGATTCACTTACTTATTTTCTATTGAAAAACTGACCCAAACCCAAGTCTGATGGGTCAGGGGGTATTTGCACCAGACAGTCAAGTTCCACACCAATTTTCAATGAGTAAAACTTGTTCAATTCCCAAAATTCTTTTTGACTTAGATTGACAAGCTGGGTGAGTTCTCAAAACAACAAACCATTTGGATTTCCAATTAAAAACAAAGATCTGAGGCTGCTTTAAAATCTGCCCAAAACTTCAAGTATGCAATTTTGACTTTTCAAATAATTTTGAGAGTTTTGACTTTTATAAGATTTGGTTAACTTTGAATGATCAATCAATGTTTATAAACCCTAAGTTGACCTAAAGCAAGCAACCTAAACCTTTATAGAAGCCAATTTGACCTTATGCTATTCTAATGCATCAACAGTTAACTGCCAAAAGGAATTAGGAGGTGATTTGACTTTTGGCTATTAAAACAACTAATCCAAAAGTTCCTCTGAGTTAATTTAGACCTAAGTGACTAATCCGAATGAGTTTCAACCACCAATAACAACTACACTGAGGTGCAAGTAACAGAACCAAACACCCCTTTATGTAACTGTTTTCAAAAATTTTCAAAACAAACTAACAAATTGATTCATAAACTAGACTAATTAGCTGATAAAATGAGTAAGGAAACACATATAAGCAGGTAATATCAACATTTAATAACAAACACCAAGGAAAACAAGTCATAGCTAAACAATGGATTAAAACCTACTTGATTTCCAAATCTGCTAGTGGACTGAGAACAAAGAGCCAAAAGAACCACCTATTGCTCCCCTGAGCACTAAACCAACTCCATTGCTGCTACAGCTATTCCTTTTTCTTTCTTCTTATATATTTTTTTTCTCTTTTCTTTTTGTTTTGTATTTTTGAATTTTCCTTTGTAAATATATATATATTTTTTTTCTTTCTTGCTGAGATTTGCTTTTCTTCAGATTCAAATGCCTTTGACAAACTTACTTCAACATTCTAAATTAGAAGCATATAATTGAAACAACAATGGATTTGAAAATGAAAATTTGAAATTGGCATAAACTTGAATAAACTTTGATTAAATTCGAAAATTAAACTTACAATTGAAAACTAAATTGAAAACAGTAAGATACAAAGGAAAAGATGCCAAACAAGGCTTACATAGCTGCCTATTTATACTAAAACATGAGGTAGGTACGAATTGCATCTCTCTTGAGCTTCTTCCTCTGAAATTAGGGTTTCACATGTCCTTCTTGAACCTTGTGAAGAGATCCCAGTCGTTTAATTAAAGTAGAGTTCATCCTATCCATCAATTAGGTTTTGGCGGGAAATTGCTTGTGAGGCTTTTTGGATTGCCAGGGTGGAATGGGGTGTTAGGTAAGGTTTTGTGAGGAGGGGGGAGATTAGTGGGATTGGGAGATGGGATGGGGTACTTTTGAGGTGAGGTTGAGTGTTTCAGTAATGGTGGTGGTGGTGTATTCACTGGGTAAAACGGGGTGGGGAAGAAAGGTTAGCTTTGACCCTCGTTTTTATTTTTTTGACCAACGTTGACTATCTGACCTGGACTTTAATAACGCTGGGTGGGTTTTTTTGTGGTGATTGGGCTGATGGGGGAAATGGGCCTAGGGTTGTGATGGGTATTTGATTTAGAGTGGGTTTATTATTGGATTGGGTTTTAAGATCCGTTTGGTTAAATAAGTGTAAAACTCAAGGACTAATTTAGTAGATTGCTGAAAGTTTAGGGACCAAAACTGCCAATCTTCCAAACTTCTACCAAGGGTTAATTTTGTCAAGTCTTGAATTCCCAAGGTCCGTTTGAGTATTTTTCTTCAAAGTAGAATTCCCGGGGTTACTTTTGCCATATTTCCAAACTATAGGGACCAAAACCGTCAAATTCCAAACTGCAAGGACCAACTTGTAATTTTTCCAAACTTGTTCATTTTTGAAAGTGTTTTTCCCAAAGATCATTTTTGACATCTTTTTGACTTTTAAGAAACTTGGGTTGACTTTTCATTTGAAATGAACGCTTAGGGACTAGTTTTGTAAAACTTTGAAAGTCGGGGGACTAAAACTGCCAATTATGCAAACTTTGTTCGTTTTTCATTTGTTTTTCGACCATTTTGCATTTGAAACATATAAAATGCGATCTTTGGGATTTTTTCATTATTTTGATATATTCTTGAATGTTTTCGCGCGTTTTGGCAGTTAAAATACGATAAAAATGATGAGTATTTGCACACTCATCACTCACATGTTGTATTGTATAGCTGTCGAAAAGCCGTACAATTTGGCCTACTTCTTTATCAAACGGATTGAGTGTGCTAGAAAAACTCCCAAAGCCAACCTTCCATATGGAATGTTCCTTACTCGTATCTATCGTCATGTTATCGAGTACTACCCCGATCTTGACAATAGTATTTATGAGTCCATCTACCCCACTCTACGTACTCTCGCTCTAAAACAAGCTCGACGAACTCGAAGTGACAAGGGTAAACCTCGTCGTCATAGCTTTCATGGATCATCCTCAAGGCAAGATGATGATGATGACGATGAGGAGGAAAACATCCATGATGCTAGTACCCCTTCGTTTTCTGAGTTCGTTGACGATTTAGAGGATCTTGACTATCCCAACTATTCTACTCCATCTCCAAGTGATCAAACTAAAGAAGTGCTTCATGAACGAACTACCGAGATGCTTAGAAGACAAAAGAGCTTGCACGAAGAAGTTAGAGGTGGCTTCAAATCTATTGGGAAGACTTTGAAGGGTATCTTCGGGAAGAAAAAGAAATGATATGGTCGGATTATGTTTGTTTAACAATGTTTTATTTTTATGTCTTGTGTGCTATTTGTCCGAAGTTTATTCGGAAATACTTGTTATTTGAATATGTGTTTAGGATGATAACTTGATTGTCTTTGATATTTTTATGCATGTTTCTCTTGATCTATATATATGTTTGCATGATTAGTTAATGGTTATATAACTATATGACATATATGCTTTCTAATAAACCAAAACAAATGTGAAATGTCCAAATTGAGCTTGCTGCACATTCAAACCAGAACATAACATCTTTCCAGAAAATTTTTGAAAATTTTTGGTTTCTGGGTCGTTAGATGGGCGGCCCCCTTAAATCACAAAGGGCGGCCCCCTTAAAATTAAGGGACCGGCCACCATTTAAGGGGACCGGCCATCTGAAACAGTTTTTACACTGTTTTTTTTTTGCATCATGTGATCCCTTTTGCTAGTCCCAGCTATCATTACTCTTAAAAACCAAACTGATTTTGGAACATAACATTACAATTTCAAAATAATTCCACTTCTAAACATGTTTTCCCACTATATAATCCCCATGCATGTTTAATTCATAATTCATCATCCTCATCACTCATAAATCATCATCATGTCATCACCAAGAACCACCCATTCAAACAATGCCAAGAAACAAAAACTTGTCATTATACCACCCAAACAACTCTTCATTGATCTTACAAATGAAGACAACACCACCCCATCACCACAACCTCAATGTTCATCTCCTAGTGCACCAAATGCACCCTCCAAAACACCCTCAACAAATGGACATTCTACTTCCTCCATACCATCCACTTCATCCATTAATGACTACATAAACACCCACTTATCTCCTCCAACAATTGATCAACCATCACAACCTACCAATGAGAACACATCTCTTGCACTCACTCTCTCATTATCACCATTAACACCTCTTGATGCACATTTCTCATCATCTCCTATCAACCCACCAACCTATAACCTCGTCCCATGGAGCTTACTTGAAGCTCATGGAGACACTTGCCTTTGTTGCATTCACAACCGAACAATTGTGTTCGGATTAAGAGATGAGATCCAATACATGTTTTCTCATATTGAAAACATGTTGCATCAACCACCAACAACAAACACAACACCCCCACCACCATCAACAAACACACCTCCACCATCACCATCCCCATGTTCACCATCAATTCCCCCCAATTAAACATGCTTGGTATTTCACAAATAAAATTGTGTTAAACCTTTTGGATGGCAAGCTCTAGAGAGGACTCTCATGTTTGAGACTTGGTTTATTATTTTTATGATGATTGTAAGCCTTTAAAGGCTTTTGTTGGTTGTAGCATTACTTGTTTCATTTGTTGATGTAATGCTTGATGTATTATTTTCAATTGATTAATGATATGGTTATGTTTAGTCTATATTTTTGCATGCTATATACATATATATGTTGCTTGCTACTAAATATTTTTGCAAGATATCCATTTCTCGATTCTTTTTGGCCTCAAAACGAGGGGGAGCTTACATCAAGGGGGAGCTTCCATTAAAACGGGATAACCTTTTTGATGCTCACAAAAAGGGGGAGAAGTGATATAAACTCACTCTAATACTTGTATATAGACTAATTTTCGACTAATGAGTTTAAATTTTGTAATCATCAAAAAGGGGGAGATTGTTGACATAAATAATGTATGAAAACGTTATTTATATTTTTCGATATCTCTATATTTTGACGATCACAAAATGTAAACTCGTCAATCGTTTGATTACTACGTAAACAAGTATTAAGCTAGTCTATATCATTATATCCAACTTAATCACTTAAGGTATGGATAAACAAGTGCTTAATACATCTCATGATCAAAGGGGTATTTAATTAACTAATACAAAGTTTATTTAATTATATAATCTTATTATATATTTTTGAAAAACACTTTTGGTAATAAGGAAAAATGTTTTAATCATACTAAATATATGATTTCAAATATTTAACCAAAATCAGTTAGTTTTTCACCAAATAAACTTTCCCCACTAAAAGACAAGTTTTCTGGCCGTTACAGTTGGGCGGCCCCTTTAATTATAAGGGGCGGTCCCCTTAATTTTAAGGGGGCCGGCCATGCTTTAAGGGGACCGGCCAGGCTCCCCTGTCAGAAACTGTCAGATTTCTTCCCCTATAAATACCACCTTAATTCTGGAATTTTTCCTCACCTTTTGCACGAAATTTTCAGATCTACAATCATCTAAAACTCATCAAAAACCCTTTGATCATTTGTATATTAATCCTTGTTTCAAGTGATTCAATCCCTCATCATCCATTCTCATTCTAAGTGCAAAAGAAGAACTCTCTACAACCAAGTTCAAGAAGTGTTGAAGAGTTGTTGTGTATAGTATATATATATATATATATATATATATATATATATATATATATATATATATATATATATATATATATATATATATATATATTCATTTGTGAATATTGTGTTGTGCTTGTTAATATTTGTTTAGAAGATATAGAAGTTGTGTAGATAGTAGAAGTTGATTAGTAGTGAAGTAGGATAGTTGTGAGGATTGGTGTGTAGAAGAAGGTGTGTAGAAGATTGGTGTGTAAAAGCTAGGTGTGAAGAAGATTGGTGTGTAGATTGGTGTGAAGATTGGTGTGTAGATTGGTGTGTAAATTGGTGTGTATATTGGTGTGTACGGCTTTCTCCGCCATAAGGGAGTTTGTTGACATAGTGAAGAAAACTCTCGAGTAGGTGACTCGGGGAGTGGAGTAGGAACAAGGAAGGTGTCCTTGTAGCCGAACCACTATAAATCCTTGTGTTGTGGTTTGATCTTTCTAACTCTTCTCATTACTTATTTATTTATCTTTACTATATTAGTTTTGTTAGTTAGTTATTATACAATTGTTCATATAGTGCAAGTATTGAATTCACATAAACTAGAATCGAAGTTTTTAAAACAAACTTGTGCTTATAAATTTTAAAAGGACGTAAAACTATTCAACCCCCCTTCTAGTTTTCCACATTAAGGATTTAGTACCCGACCCTAGCTATTCACTATCACTCACAAACCTCTGTTATCTTTGAGATCTAATCGGGTATAGCTCCGACTAAGAATTCGGCCGATTATTACGGGTTTCCCGATCCGATTAAATGATAAAAATGCGTTTTGTGGTTGCTACAGTCATCTGTGTGGGGAGCTACAGGGAAATGTACAGTGAAATTAGTTTTTTATTCCTTTTGTGGCTGTCCAAACGCCATATGTTACCATGTACAGTACCTGCCTTCTTTTTAGCCACATATGGTTTTGGTAGATGGAACGATTGTGTCTATCTAAAAAAACACACACACACACACACACACTCATCAGGTAATTTTAGTTGTTGTTTGATTTTTTTATAATAAAATTTAGGGTTCTTTTTGTGGTTTGTATCCATTCTGATTATTTGAAAAATGATGATGGACTCTCTTTACTTTTTTGATTTTTTTTATTTTTTTTTGTTAGTAGATTACATTTGATTGCTTTGTGGGTTTTGTTTGGTTGAAGTTTCTACTTTGGCTTTGAACATGAAAGGTATGTGTATTTTCTCGAACCTGAGTTTTAATTTTTGGTTTTTAGGATACGGGTATCATGTGAAGGTTTTTATGAGGTTGAGAAGGAGGTTAGTGATAGATTTTTTATATTTAAAATAAGCACTTATAAGATGTTTTGAAGTGACCAGTTCTTTTTTAAAAAATACCTAATTAATAAGCTTATTGTGTAAAAAAAAATAGTTATACAGTTGCTTATTTTGCTGGCTTATGGCCTTATCTGCCAATTTGTGTTGTAGGGTTTATGTGTAAATATTTGTTGTTCTATAATCGCATATGAGTATATGACAATCTGATGGCAATAAGCGATTATATTTTGAATCCATCAGAAACATACTTATGCGGCATGAGGATTTGTTTTAATTTAGGTTTTTGTGAAATTAGTGACGTTTGGGATCTGAATATCGGAAGCGATTATTTGATTTATACGGGGTGTTTGCGTTAGCTTATTTGTCAGGCTTATAGCCTTATTTGGAAAGCTGACTCTTTCAACCTTATCATGCCATCAACTTCAGCTTATTCACCCACTCGAATAAAAGACTACTGACCTTATTTACTTTTTCAAAATCAAAATAAGCCCATAAGCCTGTTGAAAACAATAATTTGTAGATCATGTTGCGACCAATATCATGAGGAGCTAATGAATGTCTAATGGTCATTATTAATAATACGTTAAGTTTCAAGTATATGGATTCATATTTTTATAATCGGTTTGTGTTTGATCAATTTTTGGTGAATTATAATCGGCTTTCGATTATTACTGCTTATTTTTTATATTTATTTTATTCTTTTTAATTTGGGTTCTAAAATATGATTTCGTTATCTATAGGATTGAGGCAGCCACACTCCCAATGTGGTTGCAGCCATGGTGTGGTATAACAGATTTGCAGATGTGGCGGGGTAACCAGTTGAGTTAGCAGGCACGTGCTGAATATATGTTGTTTATTGCTTTATAGTGTTTATGGGTGGTTTGTGTATAGCGGGTTGCATTTATTGATGCTGCCTTGCTATGCACATCTGATGTAGTATGCATTGCCATGGTAGCGTGTTAGTGTTGCAGCCATTATGGCACCATTGAAACGATGTTGTTTTCTTTCTGGTATTATTTTGAGCTGATATTGTCCAGTTGGTGTTTCGCTAATTTAACGTCCAACACATACATACAGCCAATGATGATAACTATCTTTGTTTATAAATTTGATGATTGTCATTTAGCGAGATCAGTATCTTGGCGAGGCAACTTTATCTGAATGTTTGTTGCAGCCATGCCTGGTATTTGCTTTTGCTACTATACTTGCAGACCTAGGGTATTTCAACATGATAATTTAGCGCCGACGGTATCTTGGCAAGGCAGGCTTACCCAAGTGGTGGTTGCAGTTATGACCAACGCTCGCCTTTTTGAGGCATTACGTGATGATGATTGTGTTTCAGTATAGATGTGAGCGTATGCATGTATGTATGTATGTATGTATGTGTTTTAAGAATAAGAAAGGAGAATCTCATAATGATGCTAATGGTAAACGGTCTGCGTATTTGCTTTGTCTGATTGGTTTATTGTACACTGGTGAAGGCAATGATGATCATTTTTCTGCATTTGTGTTGTCTGCCACACAGTATAATTAGCCCATATCTTGGCGGGCCGGCCGTATCACAATTGTGGTTGCAGCCATGGAGGGCGTTACATGTTGTAACTACTATTACAGATCTGAGCCTAATTTTTAGCTCTTTCAAACCTTATATTCGTGAACGCAATTATGATTTTCTGCATTTGTATTTATCGAAACACACTTTACTTATGCCCCTATCTTGGCAAGGCAGCAACATCACAAATGTGTTTGCAGCCACGACGAGTGGTATGTGCTGTTTCAACTGTTGCTAATCTGACCCTCATTTTTTGGTATTTGTAAAGTTAAAGCCTTCCACATCACTAGCCACCATCACCTGTGCTCTTAGATGAGGTCAGCTCTCTTCCTTTTGTTATATTATTTCTTTTATGAGTTGAATTTTAATTGAGTTGAATGCAGAAAAAATGCACTTTTGCCCAAAATTGGTTGAAGTATGAAATATAGTTCCTATCTGAATGGTTTTTATAATAGAGTCGATATTCATAGATGGTCTATGATACGTGGGAATCGCACCAGGCTTTACCTCTCGAGGTATCTCGAGAAGCTTACAACCCCCACCAGGCAGTGTACCTGATCGTTGTAGCATAGTATAGTGACAAGTACCGGGGGATTGATCGTTCAACTCAGGAATAGTGTCGCTGGGATTAGAAAGCCTAAAAACTAGGTCTAGAGGTGAGGGATGATTATATTTGTATTTATATATTTTATAAAAGCAATTAAAATCTCGGTTTTTGGAAAAGTGTGCGGAATTAGTTGCTAGTCAACTAACCCAATAACTAAAGATGCAATCAAAATAAAATAACATAAATGAAAATATATCAAATTAAACTAGTGTGGTGTAAACAATGATAGGGAAAGTTGTGTTTACTTAGGTTTCATTACTCTCTAGATATCTTTTACAGGTTGATAATTTGTTACAATTGCATGGATGACGGGTCGTATTCCTTAATACTAGTCGTAGGGCCGTGTACAATATTCCCTAACTCTATAGGATCCTACTTCACTCCTATGTCGAGCAGTTAGAAGCTCCTAACATGGGATCATTAGAATTCTCCTACGCATTAAATACAACCAAAAATCATAGTGCACCTCTGATCATGTTTCTTAAGACGTTCAAGCATGTTACCAATGGAAGTCTGCCAGTTTTTTTAAGCCTAACATCGAATACAATCATCCATAAAAACTATAAACAAACAATCAACCCATAATTAACATCTAGGTTTCACTACATCTAAGCAAACACACAAGAGATCTAGCCAATCATGTTAAATTGAAGACAAGTGTAAGATATATTCAAGTAACACATAGACATATTGATTGAATTGAAAGAGTACTTATCTCAATTGAACATAAGAGGTTTCAAAGGGTAAAAACCCTTGAAAAAGCTGTGAAAATCGGACTAAGGTTTTTCTCCAAAGTTGTACCCTAAAAGTTACACTCTCATGAATAAAAATTGGAAAACTATATATAGATTTTACAGGGTGACCGCGTCAAGAAGAGAATTATGACGCCGTCAACTCGTCGCCCATAATGAAATCGGATTGCCTAGATCCACTTTTGACGCCGTCATGTGTAAAGCTGCTTTGGGCCGTTACTAACATTTGGACCATGACGGCCTTGGGTGATGCCGTCATGTCCTTAGTACAAAACTTTCTGGATCGTCATGTGCACCATCCACTTCCACCTGTTGTATTACTCTTGACGCCGTCATTAAAAAGCAAGTGACACCGTCAGGTACTGTTCCCAGCAAGGAAAATTAAGACTTTGCCATTTTCTTCACTTTTATGCTCCAAAAACGTCCAAAATACTTACTTTTTCAGATTTCTCTCCAAAAGTACCTAAAATGACAAAAGGAGCGATTTTGGGTAATATTTGATCAAATATTCTCGTATCCATGCTTAAATGACCCCTTAAGAACGGCTCATTTTTTGCCTCATCAAATACCCTTACACTTGAGATTTGCTTGTCCTCAAGCAAATGCGCTTTTATTCTAATCAAAATACAAGTTAGGGGTCATTTAACACTAATATAAAAGTAATTTCAACAAATAATCGTTCCACTAAAGACCAAAGACAAGCACGGAGGTCATACACTAGCACTTCATAAATAGTGTTTAGATACTCACATCTCTCGGGTGTAATGAATTATATATAACAATAAGGAAATGGAAAACATCTCTCACTACCTGTCATAACAAAATAGATTACCATAGGCTTGGGAAAGGATCAAACCTCCACCACTTGGGGTAAGCACCTAGGATAAACTATCAAAGAGGTC
This sequence comes from Artemisia argyi, assembly GCA_030686995.1. NCBI lineage: Eukaryota > Viridiplantae > Streptophyta > Magnoliopsida > Asterales > Asteraceae > Artemisia > Artemisia argyi. Next base: position 175,931,515 of record CM060707.1, on the reverse strand, counting down.
TTTCAAAGGGTTATAACGTTAGGTGTAGGGATATGGAATATACGGTTTTGTTGGATAAAGGCAATATTTACTGGTTGCGAGTTAATCATCTTGGTTAATTACATATACAATATGGCGTTGCTAAGCCAAGACTAGACTCGACTTAAGCTAATAAATCAAAAGTAATAAAAACATAAAATAAACATAGAATGAAACGGGATGGTAGTCCGTATGTTTTTTTTTTTTTTTTTTTTTTTTTTTTTTTTTTTTTTTTTTTTTGCATACACTCTTACCCTACCATACAAAATAATACATCATAGGGAATGTACATTCCCCTTAAACTTGAATTTTTACATACTCTACAATAAACTAGTCTAATGACTCGAATCAAGATAATCAAAACACTCGGAGTACTTCTAAGATTACCACACATATGGGGGTAATAAATGATGTTATTCCCCATTACTCTATAAAATAAGTACTTTACCCATGAATCCCAATCATCCCAAAACAATATGTACAAGATATGACTCTACTTAGCAACCATGTAATCAATTAGATAATTAACTAAGGGTTTAAACATGTAACAATAATGCATTAAAGATGAGTGCAGACACGGAAGGCTAAGGTGATTTGGTTGTACATTTAAGTGGGTTGTAACAAATTCTTCCTTTATGTAAGATGCTTAAAGGTAGAAACGAAAAGATAGGTTCAGAGGGGTATACAAGGGGTTTCGTGTACTAAAAATGAGTACAACGCTAAGGTGTGGGAGAAATTAGTTGACTTTACTAGCCAGGTAATATGACTTAAATGGTCAAGTAATTATGATACGGGTTTAAACACAAGGGTGATCCTAATGCCTCTTATTATGTAGTAAATCCTACTACACGAATGTAGTCTCATTAGCGATCTCGGGATGCATCACTAACGTAAGTTCTAGAATCTAAATGCTACCGGTACACTCATAAGCACTAATAATGAATGCTTTTCCTATCAAATCTAAAGGCGAACCTCACATATTTGGGTGGAAAATTTTTCTGAATAGTACGGTTTTATGCTAGTCATACAATCTCCTATCCATGAGACACTTGCTAAGGCTAAAGTTTCACTCCTAAATGTTGTAAAAAATTTTAAATTCGGCACTAAAATTACACTAACAAGTATTTCTCTTAGTTTTATTACACACCTACCATCAAACAAACAAACTCAAGTGCAATTGTATCCTATAAGCTATCATCATTTATCCTCCCCTTACACTTAGGATGAACATTGTCCCCAATGTTCAATTAAAGAATGTAAAAGTGAAATAGGTAAAAGAATGAAAGCAAATACTCCCCTGATTTGTTCGGTGTGGAAAGTGTGGTAACAAGGTTAGATCTTCCTCCTAGAAAATGAACATTCAAAACTTCCCTTCTAGAAAAATAAATCATCTTCTTGTCATACATAACCTGTTAAAGCTGAGAAAATAAACAAGGCAACCTCGCGTAAAATCGGCGGCAATCTATATATACTAACAAGTCCTAGAAAACAAATTAAGATATAATGTTTGTGGAATGAATGTTTGCAGATTTCCTGGAGTTTATAAAACTAAAGAATTAACAAAAAAGCTTTAAGACTCCGTTAGAATAACAAAACTCGCAAAATTTCCAGAATTTTACACATGACGCCGTCAAGAATTAACTCCTGACGCCGTCAGAAGTGACCTGCAGAAATCTTTACGTTAAGTTTCCTGTAAATTTCTGGAAAAACTTATGTCCTACTTCCTGGAAAATCCTGCAAAACATCATTATGACTCGATACAAGCATTTGACTCTAACAAATACTAATACACATGTTCATTTAATATTGTGGAGAATCATGATCAATTTCGTTCTTAGAAACAAATTTGGGGTTTCCCCTTACACTTATCTTTTGCAAAATACCTTTATATGAAGTTAAGACGAAGTTAAACGACAAAATAAAGCATTTTCACAATTTTAGTTTTGAAACATGATCTACCAACAATAAAAATAAAGCATGCATACGGAAACAAATAACAATCAAACAAGTAAAATTCACACAAAACATGGGTTGCCTCCCAAGAAGCGCTTTTCTTTATTTTACGAGTCTTGTAGCTAGACTCAAGGTTGTGGGTAATTACGTTTTCTTTTCCCACTTTTGTGCTAACTCAAAACATCTAACCCAATTCTCATCACGCTTGTATTCAGGGCCTAGATTCATGCAACCTGAATAGTCTGTTCGCCTCCTCTCACAATAAACATCATCATCAATTCCGTCGTCCTTAACCTCATAAGGTCGAATCTCATCAATTTGTAAATTCTTGATGCATTTTAATTCTTCCCTCATGTGAGGCATCATAAAAGTGATCTTTTCTATCCCATCAGTAAACTGAACTATTCCCTTCCCATGATCACAATACATCTTCGTCATTTCAACAAAAGGTTGCCCTAGGACCATTTCTCCTAATTGTGGATCTATAATGCCTCTAACATCTTCTAGGATTAAAAATTCGCAATGATAAGTAAAATTTCCTGCAAAGATGTGTACCCCTTTAACTCTCCTGACAAAATTACATAGTCTATTAGGGTTGTAGGGGTCTTTTCTAGGGCTTAACCTTTCATTCATTATCCAGTTGTAGTAGAGCCTAGACATAATATTCATGGGTGCTTTTAAATCAATGTATGTATGCTCTCTAGACATGTACCCAATCATGCAAGGAATTTTTATGTTCCTAAAGTTATGCCTCCTAATCCATGGTATCTTTCTATATTTTGAGGGGCAGGGGTGTTGTAAAAGAAATATGTGGTAACTCAATTCATCAGGGGTTGGACAGAAGTCTGTAAACTCAATTTTCATTTGGAAGGGCTTATTAAATTCCTTAAATGTGTTAACTTATCTCTTTCTTCTTTTACGCGCTATAAGCCTCTTGCTAACTTCTAAACGGTGATTCTCTAAATCCATAAAGACAAACCTAATACGAATAAGTTGATGCGTAGGGATTGCACCAGGCTTTACCTCTCAAGGGATCTTGAGAAGCTTACAACCCCCACCAGGCAGTGTACCTGATCGATGTAGTATAGTATAGTGACAAGTACCGGGGGATTGATTGTTCAGCTAGGAATAGTGTCGCTAGGATTAGAAAACCTAAAGACTAGGTCTAGAGATGAAGGATGATTCTTTTTGTATTTTTATATTTTTTAGAAAGCAAATTAAAATCTCGGGTTTGAAGGATTTGGGCGGAATTAGTTGCTAGTCAACTAACCCAATACTAAGATGCAATCAAAATAAAATACTAAAAATGAAAATAAACTAAATTAAACTAAATATGTGGGAGAAATGTGTTTACTTAGATTTCACTACTCCCTAGATATCTTTTACACATTAATTACTTGTTATAGTTGCGTGGATGACGGATTGTATTCCTTAATACCATTCATGGGGTGGCGTACTTACTTCCCCAATCCTATGAGTACCTACTTCACTCCTATGTCGAGCCGGCTAAGAAGCTCCTAACATGGGATCATTATAATTTACTCATGCATAAAATACAACCAATAAAACCTAGTACACATCAGTTCATGTTTCCTAAGACGTTCAAGCATGTTACACAATGGAGATCTGCCAGTTTTCTTAAGCCTAACATTGAAATCATTCATCTAATACAACCATAAACAAGTAATCAACACATAATTAACATCTAGGTTTCATTAGATCCAAGCAAACACAAGATAGATCTAGCCTAACATGTTGAAATCAAGACAAGCACAAGATATAGACAACCAACACATAGACATATTGATTGAATTATGAGAAGACTTATCTTAATAGCACATGAAAGGATTCAAGGGGTGAAAACCCTTGAAAATACTGTAAAATACGAGCTAGGGTTTACAAAGTTCGGCCCTAGGGTTTCTCCACACAAGTTCCTCTTTAATGAATGAAAAATAGAAAACTATATATAGAGTTTAGAAGGTGACGGCGTCAAGAACAAATGTCTGACGCTGTCATCTCGCCGCCAAATAGTTCCTCGGACTGCCTAGATCTGGGTCTGACGCCGTCATGTAGTCTCCTTATGCAGGCCGTCATAAAATTAACTCTTGACGCCCTTGTTGTGACGCCGTCAGGTTTGTACTGGGTCGTCACCACTTTTACTCTTGACGCCGTCATGGTTTTTCTCTTGACGCCGTCTGGTACTGTTCTCAGCATGGAAAATTAAGTCTTTGGCATTTTCTTCACTTTTATGCTCCAAAAATGTCCGAATTGCTTCCTTTTCCAGATTTCACTCCCAAAGTACCTAAAATCACAAAAGGAACGATTTAGGGTAATATTTAATCAAATAAATTCAATTCCTGGCTTAAATGACCCCCTAAAAGTGGTTCATTTTTCGCCTCATCATATACTCTTACACTTGAGATTTGCTTGTCCTCAAGCAAATGCACTTTTATTCTAATGAAAATACAAGTTAGGGGTCATTTAACACTAATATAAAAGTAATTACAACAAATAATCGTTCCACTAAAGACTAAAGACAAGCACGGAGGTCGTATACTAGCACCTCACAAATAGTGTGATGGATCTAAACACCTTGAACTTGTGTTAGATTGATACTTTGAATTATATCACTAAGTATGCGGAATCTACTTAGTTACACTTAGAAGTTTGATTGTGAGTAAGACAGTTGTATATAAACAATGTATGTAAACAAACTATTAGCTCCAATATTATTAATGATAATAATACGAGTGATCTTGATATCACTAGGGTTACACCTTGAAGCTCTAGAAAACATATATCAAACCTTTAACCTAGGATCTCCTTTTATAGCACAAGGAGTCCTCTTCTACAAGATAAGTATAAAGCTAATAGAATAAGATATATACAAGATCTATTCTATATTTATCTAAACACGTTTTCTAACAGTTATCTAATAAGCAGTGGTAATATATGTTCTTGCAGTGGTAATTAGTTTCCACTGCAAGTACAATCTTCTGCAGTTGTAACATCTTCTCTTAGCCGTAGTAACTGTTAGTATAATTCCCAACAATCATCCCCTAACTTATGATTAATAAATGAATCAATAAGTTTCTTTAAGTATTCAGCAAACATGAGGATATGGGAATTCTTCCAAACACTTATCTTCTTCTTCTTAACTCTTTGTCAGCTCTCACACTTTGATCATAAACCCTTTGCAGCAAATCTTCTATGACTTCACTTCTTTCCCAACACCTAAGCTTCACTGACATCATCACAGTCAATACTCCAGCTCTCAATGGATATTCTTTCTCTGCAAGCATAAACACATCAACTCCATCTTGAGTAGAAAGATGATGTACAACACTTGAGTCATAAAACTTCCACAAAGTATTCATGTTGTGAGCTTCAAATCTCCAATATCTGTCACTTGGGTCAGGTTCATATAATCTTCTGAAGTGAACCCATAACTCCTTAGCCTTGACATCAACAAGTTCATCCTTCTTGAACTAATCTTGAACAATTCTCCACAAAGTATCCAAGTCTTCTCTATCACAAGATCTAACAATGTCTTCAAAATCTCTGCAAATACTTGTGACACTTCCAGTTCTGATAATCTTCCAAGCAACTCCAAAATCATCAGAAGAGATTTCCCAACAAACTACTGGATATTTTGTTTGTAGAGGTTCAATATTAAGTACATCAGTCTCTATGAACATCATATTTGTAACTTGTTCTTCTGTCAACTTGCTAGGACCCTCTTCTGCTTGAGATGACTCCTGAGTCTTCAATTTCTTTGCATCTTTAGATCCAAGACTCACTCCAGACCTTTTTGTCTTCATCACTACAGGTTCTTGATCCATAGGAATGAAATTACTATCTTGTCTTTTAATCCTGTAGTAAATACCTTCAATTTGATCATGTGACATTCCTTTGAATTGAGCCATCTTCATATTGCCAACATGACAGCAAAAAGTCTTCATCTCATTAATGATCTGTGCCTTTGTAAGTTTCCTTGGCTTCTTTTGACCTTTTCTTACATCCCCAATGATATCATCAAGAGCCTGCTGATTCTTCATTTGAATAAAATCTTTTAGTTGAGCAGACCTTTGTTCTTCATTCAAGGTTGTATTTGCAACAAGTTCAATACCCTTAAACAATGATATATCACCAAGGCTCTTCAAGTTGCAGCTTCTATGTATATCTTCCCCTTTTTGTCATCATCAAATAGGGGACAAATGTAAGCAACCTTGATATTCACAACCACAAATCAATATTACACGTCCAATTAATCTTTCCAATGTTTCAAAGTTGCCCACTATTAAGTTCTCCGCATCTTTAAATGAACTTGAAATAGTAGAAATCAAAACTAGCAGTAGTAATAATAACTAGCAGTAGTAAAAACCTTCACCTCGATGTAGCATATAAATGGTTAATCATTTTAACAATAAGCTTCCCCTGAAACCCATATGTTAACCATTTGTTGGATCTTCAATTCTATAGGCTCTATGTAATGATTACTGATGAAGAAAACTAAGTATTACCAACTTGATGCTGAAGTAGAATAACCCAAACTTGTACCTTATATCTTGTACTAAAACTGACTTCGAACGTATACTTGACGTATAGGGAGATCGCAATCTCTTGACAATAATCACTGAGCACAATAACGTAACTCCTTCAAGTGTTTGTCAATTCGTAGTCACCTGAACGAACGAACAAGCTACCTCTAACTGAAAAGGTATGATAAAACACAAACCTGTGAAACTCCACTTCATCGTCAAATAGGTGATAAAAACCTTTCTTCGTAATCAATTAGAACAAATAAAACGAGCCTTTATAATCTGTTAAGAACCGAAACCAAAATCCAAAAATCCTTTTTGTGTGTGTGTCATCCGATATCTATATCAAACTCCTTGTGTGTGTATTGGAACCACCTGTTCCAAAATAATATATAAACTTCCCCTCAATTCTTGTAACTCATGCTCGCAAAACTGCCAAAACTAGTTTTATTGTATAATATCATACACATAAAATCCAGATTACAACCTTGTGTGTGTCAAGTCCATATTATACTTTATACCAAACTGCCACACTTCCTTCAATTTTTATAAACGCTTGCCACCATTCAACGCAAGGAGTACCAGTAATACACTAAACACAATCCACAAATCAGTTTTCACTTGTGCCCCATTCATCAAACCAAACAGATTGCAAATCTCATGAATCCAAAACTGATCGTAGCAGCAAACGTCATTCAGTAGATGAGCAGTGGAAACGATATATAACCGGCAGTGGAAACTTGTGAGAGCAGTGGAAACGAGCAAAAGATGGCAGTGGTAACGTCTATGAGCAGTTGTAAAATTGTACTACCAGTGGAAACCATGAAACCTAGCACTTGCGTATGTTTCTCACAAGTATGTCTACTACCTCCTGATCAACTTGTTTCTCAGGACCACAAAACTGAATAGGGACCAGCAGTAACATCAAAGGTACCAGTAGACTTACTTCGTAACAAACTGCTTGTAACCAGTAACTTCATTCAACATATCGTGAGAAATCATTGAGCTCAACAAAGTCTTTTTCAAAAAATTTATTCCTCCCCTTAAGCTCTGCATCTAATTTCCTCCCCTGTTTGGAAGAATCTCCCAAAACTTTAGTAGAACTTGTAGAAAACTCATCTGAAGGTGAAGATGATGATGATACAACCTGAGATCTTTGCTTCTTGAGATTCTCAACTTCATTCTGCAATCTTTGAATCTCATCCTTCAATTGATTCAGCTTTGTGGCATGTTGTTCTTTGGTCTGTGCCAGATCTTTCTCCAGAGCTTGAACCTGCTTGACTAATTTGGTAAAAATGTCCATCAATTCAGGTAGTTGCACACTGCCTTCATCACTTCCAACTGTGTAACCTGCTGGGAGAGGTGAATCATGAGGCATTGATTCAGGCTCTTCCCTAGTTGGACTAGGATTAAGCCTTGAACCACCACTGCTTGTTCATAAACCAAAAGGTTCAGCAACATGCAATGTTGAGATGAGAGAAGTTGGTTGTTTAGACCTTCTCTCATAAGTGTGAGTTACAGCAGGGGTATGTTGAATTTGTGGAACAATAATAGTGGGTGTGTTTAGAGATGCAGCTGGGATTGGTGCATCCTCACCCTGTACATGAGCAATTTTAGCAAGCATTTGAGGCAAAAGTGGATGAACCTCCCCATTCCAAAGATCTGAAGCCTTACACATGTTTTGAAAAACTTTTGGCTTTAGGCTGGAAGGTTCATAAATTCTATTGTGAGGTCGCAGTTGAAACTCATTTAACACTGCTTGCACAAACCTTGGATACATCAAAAATTTATATTGACTCTTTACATTGCCTTTCATATTATTGAAAATGAACTTTGAAAAATTGAAAGTCCTATCTGTTGCCAAACAAACCAAAGGATAGGCCATGGTCGATGCAAATTGTTCATAAGATATTTTCTTAGGACTTAGGCAATGTAAAAGAGTGTGAATTAAAAATCTCCAATGGGGACAAAAACATCCTTTTCTAAAAGTGACTTTTTGTTCAGATGTATCATACCCCATTAAAGCAATATTGGCAAAAATATCTGAATTGGGTAATGTGATGATACCATTGAGATCATCCAATTGGAGAATTCTCCTCAAAGATGACTCAGTAACATCAATAGTTACCCCCATCAACTGTGGCTCTTAGAGCATCCACAAATTCTTGTGTGTCTCCCTGTTCAAGAGTTATGGACTCCACAGTGTTCCAGAACTGTTCGATATGAGAGACATAGATTGTGGGATTAATAGTTAAGGCATACCTTATATGAGTTGTGTTTAGAAAATCCACAATCTGATGAAAAACAGGGCCACTCTTCTCGTTTGACTTTTGTAAGTAGGCCACTTGGTTGTGCTCCTCGACAAATTTTAGAATCGCCATGATATTTGTGAAAAAGAGAATAAAAGTGTTAGTAATCAAGATAAAAAGCAAGCCGTATGATAATCAATTTATACTATAGGGTTTGAGGAGGTTGCGCAATGTGAATTATCTTTGGAAAGAATTATCTTTGGAAAAAGAATAATTTATAATAAGTAAGTAGATAATTCACAAAAGATTTTACCCTATTAATAAGGAATGATGGTTATTTTTACAACGGCTAGTAAAAAATGGATTACTGACACAACAGTTGTAACGGCTAGTTCATCAGTGGAAAAATTACTCTTGCAGTGGTAACTAATGAACTAGCAGTGGTAAAATTTTCACAACATATCAAAGAGCAGTGATTAATAAAACATGAAAATTTGCTGCTCTTATCATAGTTTTTAGCAAACTACCAGCTATCAACGGATTTGATATGTCTTTACCATTAGCCGTTTGCTATGGACTAGCCAACTCTTGATCACATGGATGTATGGTGAGTTGATAACCTAGTTTTTGGTAAACTATCAACCATAAACGGATTTGATAAGTCTTTACCAGTAGCCGTTTGCTCTGGACTAGTTGATTCTTATGTGGATTAGACAGGGTGAATCAATAACCATTTGATGTGTGTCCATGATACACACCTTATTACTCCAATGACTCCAACAATATGGGTTGTATTCAGCAACTCAACTTAACCCAAAGTAACTTTTTAACCAAGTTACTATTCACAAAAATATCTTCCAAAAGTCAACCCGATAATAACCAAATTTACTCCTCCAACCTACCAAAACAAGTAGGAGTAAATATCCTTCATTAATTAGAATTCGACCTTGACTTTGCATATAAAAGGGGGCTCAGCATCTTTTATCTTTCATCAACAATCTTCTTTAATAACACAAACCTTATACATCATCATGAGTTGGTTTCCAATAATCTACATCTTCTCTGATGACTCTTCAGATGAGGAAATCAGTTACTACTCAGACTCTGAAGAACTTTCTGCTGGATGGAGTGGATATTTTCCACCAAGTGCTGCAACTGCTACATCTTCAAGCATGAAGCCCAATAAGAAGATATCAGCTGATCCTGCTCCATCTCTAGAGTTTTATTCAAGCTCTTCATCTGATGATGATAATGATCCAACCTTTGATCTTTCCAAGGAACTCCCAAAGGCCCTCACCACAGCACTGACAACTGCAATAAACAACATGAAGTGGCCAGCTGTAGACAAGCCTTCTCAAGCACCAAGGCCTCCCAACCAAGTTCTGGGACTTGCTTGTCCAAGGAAACAACTCTCTTTTGATGACAAGAGAAAGAAAATTTCCAAAGGCAAGCATCAGTATGAGGGAAAAGGAAAGAAACCCATGGAGTAGGTGTTAGGTTGTAGGTTCATGTCTGATGTAATGGTTTTCTGTTTTGGTGACAATATTTTGTTGATGTTTGTGATGTACTCTTCTTAATAGTCAATAAAAGTACTCTTTCTGCTTGCTATTATCACCAATCTTTCCACTGTTGTATGTTAATTACCACTGTGTTCTTGATAACTCTGCATACAAGTTAGTAGAAAACCATACATACAATACAAACAATATTAGTACCTAAAAAGTATCTTGCAACACTGAAAAGTATTTAGACATCAAGAGTTTATGGATTGAGCATTCCAATACCTGTTACCAAGTATTGAAATCTACCCACATCAAGCCCTTTTGTTAATAAATCAGCATAATTGTCATCAGTATGAATCTTGACAACATTAATAAGCTTTTTCTCAAAACAATCTATAATAAAATGATGTCTAATTTCAATATGTTTAGTTTTAGTGTGTTGCACAGGATTTTTAATAATGAATATGGTACTACTATTGTCTATATAGATAATGGTGTTCATGAAATTGTACCCATAATCCAATAATTGATTCTGAAGCCAAAGGATCTAAGCACAACAACTAGCAGCTGCAACATATTCTGCTTCAGTGGTTGAAGTAGCCACCATAGTTTGCTTCTTGCACTGCCATGACACCAATCTACATCCAAGAAATTGACATCCTCCAGTAGTTGATCTTCTATCCAAACTTGCTCCAGCATAGTCACTATCTGAGTATGTGATCAATTCCATTGGAGAATCTCTTGGATACCATAATCTTAGATTAGGATAAGTCTTCAAGTACCTAAAAATCTTTTCCACTGCTGTCATATGTGATGTCTTTGGAGTCACTTGAAATCTTGCACAAGCACATACAGCAAACATAATGTCTGGCCTTGATGAAGTAAGATACATCAGAGAACCAATCATAGATCTGTAAGTGTGAACATCAACATTAGCACCACTAGCATTCTTAAACAATAAGTGAGTGGTCTTGTCAGCAGGGGTATTTGAAGATTTTGCATCAGTAAACTTGAACTTCCTAATGATCTCAGCCACATATTTGTCTTGACTGATAAATATGCCTTCCTTACTCTGTTGTACTTGCAGCCCCAAAAAGAATGTAAGTTCTCCCATAGAACTCATTTGAAATTCATCCTTCATCAGCTTCTCAAACTCTTTGCACATCTCTTGTTTAGTAGACCCAAAGATAATATCATCAACATATACTTGCACAAGTAAAATATCACCCTTGTCTTTCTTGATGAACAAAGTTTGATCAATCTTGCCTCTATGAAACCCATTATTCAATAAATAATTAGCTAAGGTTTCATACCACTTCCTTGGAGCCTGATGTAGGCCATAAAGAGCCTTAACCACTTTATATACTTTATTTGGGTGTTGAGGATCTTCAAAGCCTGGAGGTTGAGACACATATACCTCCTCATCAATAGTACCATACAGAAAGGCACTCTTAACATTCATTTGATAGACTGTAAAGCCCATAAAGGATGCATAGGCTAAAAACAATCTAATAGCCTCAATCCTTGCAACAGGAGCAAACACTTCTTCATAATCAATACCCTCCTCTTGAGTGTATCCTTGAGCAACCAATCTAGCTTTGTTCCTGATCACAATACCTCTTTCATCTTTCTTGTTTCTGAAAACCCATTTAGTACCAATGACCTTCATACCATCAGGCAAGTCACAAAGAACCCAAACCTTTTGAAGCTTAAACTGCAGCAACTCTTCTTGCATAGCTTCAACCCAGCTAGATTCTCCTAGAGCCATATATACATTCTTAGGCTCCACCTGTGAGAGAAAACAGAAGAACAAACACTCATTCTTCTTACTATGTTTCTTGGACTCATACACTTCACTTAGGAACCCATGAATATCATCTTTCTTTGTCTGTCTTCTAGTTTTCACACCTGATTGAAGTTCACCAATAACATTATCAAGTGGATGCACTTTGTGAATTGAAGATTGTGATGTGCTAGGAATATCATATGTTGTAGGCATGTTTGAGATCTCTACATCATCACTTGGTGATTCCTGAGAAGTATTTTCCACATTTGGGCTGACAGTGGAAACTTTTGGTGTAGCAGTGGAAATGGAGTTACCACAGCTAGTAGGAATATCTTTATTTACATCAAAATTCACACCATCTGCATCACTCGTCTTTTCAGGATTATCACCAAAGTCCTAAAGTGGCATAACAATTTGATCTTCATCATTTTTACAAGCTTCATCTTCATCAATGAATTCTTCTGAATCTTCAAGATCTTTGTCTCCAGTGCTTGAAGTGAGAGGAACATAATTCATTGTAGTTGATAATGTTTCAAGATCAAATAGCCAATCTGGTCTAGAACCTGCCATGTTTGCTTTATTTTCAAGAAACTGAACATGCAAGTTCTCTTCAATCTTCTTTGTTCTTAAGTTATAGACTCTAAAAGCCTTGCTAACCATAAAGTATCCAACAAAGAAGCCTTCATCTGACTTTTCTTCAAATTTACCCAGATGATCAATGGTATTGAGAATAGTAACATGACACCCAAATGGCCTCATAAACTCCAAAGTAGGAGGTCTTTCTCTGAATAACTCATAAGGTGTCTTGTTCTTTGTTTTGACCAGTAAAACCCTATTCTGAATGTAACAAGCAGTGTTAACTGCTTCAGCCCAAAAAGTTATTGGTAGCTTTGAATCAGCTAACATGGTTTTAGCAGCCTCAATTAGTGTTCTATTTCTTCTTTCTGCAACTCCATTTTGTTGAGGAGTTCTTGCAACATTGAATTCTCTTTTAATACCTTTGTCTCTGCAGAAATCATCCATAACTTTATTCTTGAACTCTGTCCCATTGTCACACCTGAAGATCTTGATCTTCTTTTCATATTGATTTTCAACTTCAGTGATGAATGTCTTAAGGATGCCAGTGGTTTCATCCTTGGTTCTTAAAAAGAAAACCCATGTGAATCTACTAAAATCATCAGTCACAACAAGACAATACTTCTTCAAATTTATGCTGCTCACAGAAGTAGGACCAAACAAGTCCATATGCAGCATAAAGAGTGGATGATTAATAGAATTGAATGCTTTGGTCTTGCATGAAGCTCTGTGTTGCTTTCCTTTGAGACAGGCAACACAAATTTGGTCATTTTCAAATCTTTTCTCTGGTAGACCTCTGACAAGTCCATCTTTCACAATCTTGTTGATGGTCTTGAAGTTAACATGACCCAATCTTCTATGCCAAAGCATTGATTCATCCAAGGTGGCTTTAGCAAGCAAGCAAGTAACATCATTATTAGCCACTATGTTCTTCATGTCAATGCTATATAGATTTCCTTTTCTAGGGATTTTAAGCAAAACATCACTTTCATCAGGGAGCTTATAATCCTTAGATAAGATATAGCATTCATCTTCTGTGAAAAGAACTCTATGCTTCTTATCACACATCTGTGACACACTAAAGAGGTTGTACTTGAGTTCTTTCACATACTGCACATCTTCAAAATCAATGTTTCCAGCCTTGATTGTTCCTTTGCCAGAAACTTTACCACCTATTCCTCCTCCAAAGCTGACAAATTGTCCATCATAAGGTTGAAAGTCTGAAAGATAGGACTTATTGCCAGTCATGTGCCTGGAACATCCACTGTCTGAGTATCCTTGATCATTAGTAGTCTTTGAATGTCCCTGCACACAAAATAAAGGAATTAGTTCCTTTTGGGGACCCAAGCCACAAATGACTTGGATCTGCCTTGTGTATCAATATAATTATATCTATCAAAGGTCATTGATACACCATTGGGATTGTTTGAGGTAATGTTTCCTTTTGGTTTCCATTCCCAACGTGCTGAGGCCTTAACAGCATTTCCCATATTTACCCTTTTCTTGTTAACAGACCCACCAGTGGTAACCTTTGGCCTTGCAGTGGTAACTGCTGGCTTAGCAGTGGAAACTGCTGATTTTGAAACTTTAGGTACCCACTTCTGATTATTGTTAACTTTCTTTTCAAAATTGGTCTTTTTCCCTGTTTGAGTAGATTTAATAAAAGTAGTAACAGGGGACTTAGGGTAAACTCTGTTTTTATTTCTGGCAGTGGCAACTGCTGGTCTAGCAATGGAAATTGGTTTAATGCCAGAATGAAGCAAATCAGACCTAGGAATCATCTTGCTAAGTGGATTTGGGTGAGTTAAGTTATTAGCATTTTGTTCATTCACCCTTATATTCCCAAACACTTCCCTTCTTCCCAAGTGGTAGGTACAGTTATAAGCCAAATGGTCAAAGCTACCACATATATGACAGGGTTTGTTATTGAACACAAAGTCACTACCAAATTGCCTAGATTTAACTTGATTCCAACTCCTCATATTGCCTCTAGGAGTTGGTGATCTACTTCTATACATCTCTGCATATCTAGTAGTGGGCCTAGTGAAATTAGGTTGTGGCCTAGGCTTCTCTTTGACTACATCAGGAATACTTCTTTTAATCTCCACTTTAACATTCTCAGGAACACTAGGCTTAGACTCAACATTCAAATTATCATCTTTAAGAGATGAGTCACTAACACTATCAAATACATCAACCTCAACCTGAACCTTTTCAATTTCAACTGGTTTAACAAACTTTGGTCCATAGGTCATAGGTGGTTCCTGGAATTCTTCTAAACCTGTGTGAGCTAAGTCAATGCCAGGAGGTGATGGAACACCTCTTAGAGGTGGTGGAACTGTTTTGTATCCAAGTCCTAATTTGGCTTCGCTCACAACTTGGGCTTCCCAAATTTTATCAATACACTTGGATTGATGATCCAGTGTTTGCTTAGTTATCATTATATTCTCACTAGCCACTTTAACCTTTTCTAGTTCTTCTCTAAGAACCTTATTAACAGCAACTTGATAATCTAAGTCTCTTCTTAATACTGCAATATCATCATTGAACTTAGATTCATTTGCCCTATAATGCTCTAATTGAGTTTCTAAAACTCCTAGGCCTCTTTTATGATTTGCTAAGTTATAATTAGTATGAGTTAACTCTATGTGTTGCTCATTAAATTGTGCTTTAAGTTTCTCATACTCTTTTAAGGCCTTACAAGATTTAGAACAAGCATTATCAATTTGTACCTCAGAGTCAGAAAAAGCCATTAGTGCAAGCTCTGTAGCAACCATTGCAGACTCTGAATGATCATCCTCTTCCTTAGTCATAAAGCTCCAATCAAAGCTCACTCCATCAATGGCCAATAGCCCCTTTGGCTCATCAGTAGTAGGTTCCTTCTTCTTGTCCTGCTCGTACCAAGTTGACCTGTTGTCAGACTTCCTTGGCTTCCTACACTCCCTGGCAAAGTGCCCCTTCTTATGACAATTGTAGCACTCCACCTTCTTTTTGTCAAAACCTACTGTTTCATTGCCACTGATGTTGATCTTTCTTCCAGTCTTCTTCCAAAACTTCTTTGTCCTTAAGCTTAGTAATGCCACTTGCCAGTTAATGTCCATCTCCTCCATATCATCTTCATCAATTTGATCCAGATCCTCATGATTGAGAATTGAACCACCCACTTGACTTGATATAAAGGCATAAAAAGTAGTATCACTAAGCCCTGCAATCTGTCTCTTTGAGCTACCAGTGGAAACAACAATGTTAGCACTGTCATCATCACTATCACTTTCTTCATCTGAACTAACATCAAGAGAGGATGATATGAGTGCTACACTTCTGGAACTTGAGCTTATCTTGCCAGCTTTCTTCAATCTTTATTCAATAACCTTGAAGTTATTGTACAAGTCATTAAGTTTCATGGTCTCCAACTCTGGCTTATCTTCCCACACAGCAACATTGGTTCCAAACTCAGAGGGTAAGCTTCTTAAGAACTTTAGATTGAGGTCTTCCCTTTCCACCTCAATTCCAAAAACAGTGAGTTGAGTAACAATCTTTTGTAGCCTTGTGAAGATGTTATCAAGAGATTCATTACTTGTTGAACCAAAGTTTTCATAAGTCTGCTTCAGCAAGGTCTTTTGAGTCTTCTTGGTGGAATCATTACCACCAAAAACTTCACAGATCTCATCAAAAAGAGTCTTTGCAGTCTTGTACTTGCTGAATGCAAGAACTTGGTCTCTGGGAAGTATCATCAGCAACAAACCTCTGGCCTTGAGATCATTCTTCAACTGAAGTCTTTCATCATTAGTAACAGGTCCAGTGTTGACCTTAATTACTTCCTTGCCATTAACCATCTCTGATGTAGAACTTGGTTTGAAAGAATTTCCAACCATAATGATTTCCCAGAGTGTGTAGTCTTGGATCATAATGAATTGTTCGATCATTAGCCTCCACATCTCAAAGTCATTCAACTTAAGCTTTGGAAGCTTAGCAGCAATGTTTGAGTTACTGGTTTCTGTCTCCATTGATTCTTCTGAGTGAACTTGAGTCTTCTAAATCAAAGTATCAAAGCCTGGCTCTGATACCACTTGATGGATCTAAACACCTTGAACTTGTGTTAGATTGATACTTTGAATTATATCACTAAGTATGCGGAATCTACTTAGTAACACTTAGAAGTTTGATTGTGAGTAAGACAGTTGTATATAAACAATGTATGTAAACAAACTATTAGCTCCAATATTATTAATGATAATAATACGAGTGATCTTGATATCACTAGGGTTACACCTTGAAGCTCTAGAAAACATATATCAAACCTTTAACCTAGGATCTCCTTTTATAGCACAAGGAGTCCTTTTCTACAAGATAAGTATAATGTTAATAGAATAAGATATACACAAGATCTATTCTATATTTATCTAAACACGTTTTCCTAACAGTTATCTAATAAGCAGTGGTAATATATGTTCTTGCAGTGGTAATGAGTTTCCACTGCAAGTACAATCTTCAGCAGTTGTAATGTCTTCACTAGCCGTGGTAACTGTTAGTATAATTCCCAACATAGTGTTTAGATACTCACATCTCTCGGGTGTAATAAAGTATAAATTACAATATGGAAATGGAAAACATCTCTCACTACCTGTCATAGCAAAATAGAATACCATAGGCTTGGGAAAGGATCAAACCTCCACCACATGGCGTAAGCACCTAGGATAAACTATCAAAGAGGTCTTTTCAAAGGGTTGTAACGTTAGGTGTAGGGATATGAAATACACGGTTTTGTTGGATATAGGCAGTCTTTACTGGTGGCGAGTTAACAATCTTGGTTAATTACATGTACAATATGGCGTTGCTAAGCCAAGACTAGACTCGACTTAAGCTAATAAATGAAAAATATAAAATAAACATAGAATGAAAAGGGATGGTAGTCCGTATGTTTTTTCTCTTTTTCTTTTTCTATTTTTTCTTTTCTTTTTCTTGTTTTTTCGATTTTTTTTTTTTTTTTTTTTTTTTTTGCATACACTCTTACCCTACCATCCAAAATAATACATCATAGGGAATGAACATTCCCCTTACACTTGAATTTTTACATACTTTACAATAAACTAATCTAATGACTCGAATTAAAAAAATCAAAACACTTGGAGTACTTTTAAAGATTAACGTACATATGGGGGTAATAAATAATGTTCATCCCCATTACTCCATAAAATAAGTACTTTACCCATGAGTCCCAATCGTTCCAAAACAATATGTACAAGGATATGACTCGACTTAGCAACCATGTAATCAATTAGATAGTTAACTTAGGGTTTAACAAATAACAATAATGCACTAAAGATGAGTGTATACACGGAAGGCTAAGGCGATTTGGGTGTACATTTAAGTGGGGTGTAACAAATTCTTCCTTTAAGTAAGATGCTTAAAGTTAGAAACGAAAAGATAGGCTCGGAGGGGAGTACTAGGGGTTTCGTGTACTAAAAATGAGTACAACGCTAAGGTGTGGGAAAAATTAGTTGACTTAACTAGCCAAGTAATATGACTTAAATGGTCAAGTAATTATGATACGGGTTTAACACAAGGGTGATCCTAATGCCTCTTATCATGTAGTAAATCCTACTACACGAATGTAGTCTCACTAGCGGTCTCGGGATGCATCACTAACGCAAGTTCTAGAATCTAAATGCTACCGGTACACTTATAAGCACTAATAGTAAATGCTTTTCCTATCAAATCTAAAGGCGAACCTCACATATTTGGGTGGAAAATTTTTCTGAATAGTACGGTTTTGTGCTAGTCATACAATCTCCTATCCATGAGACGCTTGCTATGGCTAAAGTTTCACTCCTAAACGTTGAAAAAAATTTTAAATTTGGCGCTAAAATTACACTAACAAGTATTTCTCATAGTTTTATTACACATCTACTATCAAACAAACAAACTCAAGTGAAAGTGTATCTGTAAGGTATCATCATTTTACCCTCCCCTTACACTTAAGATGAACATTGTCCCCAATGTTCAAGTAAAGAATGTAAAAGTGAGATAAGTAAAAAGAATGAAATCAAATACTCCCCTGATTCGCTCGGTATGGATAATAAGGTGGCCAGGTTAGATCTTCCTCCAAGAAAATGAACAATCAAAGCTTCCCTTCCAGAAAAATAAATCATCTTCTTGTCATACATAACCTGTAAACCCTGAGAAAACAGACAAGGCAACCTCGCATAAAATCGGCGGCAATATACATATGTTACTAAATCCTAGAAAACAAAATAAGATATAATGCTTGTGGAATGATGTTTGCAGATTTCCTGGAGATTATAAAACTAATAATTCAACAAAAACTTTAAGACTCCGTTAGAAAAACAAAACTGGTAAAATTTCCAGATTTTTACACGTGACGCCGTCAAGAGTAAACTCATGACGCCGTCAGAAGTGACCTGCAGAAATTCTTATGTTAAGTTTCCGGAAAATTTCTGGAAAAACTTGGTTCTACTTCCTGAAAAATCCTGCAAAACTTCATTATGACTCGATACAAGCATTTGACTCTAACAAATACGAATATACATGTTCACTTAATATTGTGGAGAATCATGATCTGTTTGTTTCTTAAAAACATATTTGGGGTTTCCCATTACACTTATCTTTTGCAAAAATACCTTTGGATGAAGTTAAGCCTAGGCTAAACAACAAAATAAAGTATTTCCACTATTAAGTTTTGAAACATGATCTACCAACAATAAAAATAAAGCATGCATACGGAAGCAAATAACAAACAAACAAAAATAAAAATCACACAAAACATGGGTTGCCTCCCAAGAAGCGCTTTTCTTTATTTACGAGTCTTGTAGCTAGACTCAAGGTTATGGGTTACAACGTGACCTCATCGTTGGTTTCACTCTCTAGGTCGTCTTCTAAGCCAGTTTTGTATTCCGGACCTAGTTGCAAGCATTCTTTGTGGAAACCAAGCATCCTATTCTTCACATACTCTACTCCTCTACGTCTATCCTCATCATTCCGATAATAAGCCGCTTGTTTGTGTTCCTTTTCTATATTAAAGAGAAGGCGGTATTGCTCAATTTTGTAGGGCATTTGGTAGGGAATCTCATCATTCTCTTCCTTGAACCTAACTATCCCTAAAGTCGGATCATAACTCATCCTAGTGGCCTCAACAAATGATTTTCCGAATATTACTTGGCTTAGGCAATCATCTATCACCGGACGAGTGTCTTCTACTATCATAAAATCGATCTCATAAGTGAAATTACCTATAATCACATGCAATCCCTTCACTCTTCCTACAAAATTACTTATCAAATTCTTATTGGGCATCATCCTATAATCAAGTTGTTTCTTCATCACCCAATTGTAATAAGTCCTAGTCATGATGTTTACAGGAGATCTAGGATCGATGTAAGCTTTCCATATATGCATATGCCCGATGTTGCATGGTATGTTGATGTTAGAGGGGTCTCCCATTTTGATAAGGGGTGTGCCAAGGATATATGGTGTCTCGGGGCCATCGAATAAATCCTTATGGTATTCCCGTTCTTCCTTGGTGGGCAACTTATCAAAGTGCTTTTCTATAGTCTCTACTTCCTCTAACTCCTCTCCCTTATTAACCTCAACTTCCCTAATTCCATCCCTAGTCTCGGTTTCTATTTCAACTTCATCTTTGTCACTTTCTTCCATTTTCTTATATTTTGGCTTAATGGTGACAACATTGACAAAGTGGACATGTTTAGATGATGAGGGGTCCTTAATTTGGATTCCGTTATTGGTGTCCCTAGTGTCCTTCCTAGGTGTGGTTAACGCTTGGTTGTTGAGGGCTTTCAACAAGTTGTCTATCTTGTTGGTCATCTCCGTTTGTTGTTGGTTAAATTCGGTTTCAAACCTAGCTATGCGAGCTTCTTGAGATGCTATGAACTTAGACATCAGTCCTTCAAGATTGTTGGTAGTACCATAGTTGTTAGAAGGATTGTTGTTGAAAGTACGGTTGGAGGGTGGACCGTTTGGTTGGTAACGATTAGGCGGATTGGAAGAATTGGCTTGATTTTGTTTCCACCTAAGGTTTGGGTGATTTTTCCAAGAGGGGTTGTATGAATCACCGTAATGGTTTGGCTCGGGTTTGAAAGTGTACCACTTATCTCCCGTTTCGTCGGCACGCGAGGAGGCGTAGTCCGCAAAAGCTGTTTCGGGGAGTTCCACACAATCACGAGTGTCATGGGGACCACTACATAATTCGCATGAAGAAGTGATTTTGTTCACTTGGCTTGAAGGCTTAGGAGCTTCGTAAGATTTCATGAGAAACTTGACTTGGTCCTCAAGTTCCATGATCCTACGGTCGGGAGTGCTAGAGTTGTTCGAAGGCAAAGATATTGCCTTGACCGTTTTGTTCAAATCACGGGGATCATTCCAACTTTCGTTGTAATAGAGAGCAAGATCTTCTATGAGTTCCCATGATTGTTCCGCACTTAGATCACGTAGCTTACCACCGGCCGATTGGTCAATGGCTCGCCTTGTGGAGAGATCGATATGGTCATAGAAGATTTGGACTTGGAGCCAAAGATCTATGCCATGATGAGGGACTTTTTGGAGTAAGTCCTTGAAACGAGTCCATGCTTCATAAAGAGTTTCACCTTGACGTTGTTGGAACATCAAGATGTCATTTCTAAGCTTGGTAGTTCTCCCCGGTGGGAAAAATTGAGCAAGGAAACGAGTGGTGAGATCATCCCATGTGGTGATGGTTCCCGCGGGTAAACGCTCAAGCCATAGACTAGCTTGATCACGTAGAGAGAATTGGAATAGGTGTAATCGGGTTGTCTCTCTAGTTGCAACATCTAGGTCTATGGAATCTACGATTTTTAGGAAGTCCTTGAGATGTTGATTTGGATATTTGGAACGAAGTCCATGGAATGCACATCCGCTTTGCACCAACCGGATGGTGTCGGATCGCAAGGGGGTCACATTGGCACCGGTGAGCTCAATGGTGTTTCGATAGCCTTGGTGGCTAGGTCGGGAATACTCTCCTAAGGTTCGGGGCCTAAGAGGTTCTAGTGGTGGGTTTTGTTGTGGTGGGATGACGGGTTCAAAGATGTTCCCATCGTCCATGATGTCGGGTGGTGAAGAGTTACGAACAAAAACACAAAGAAATAAGATAGACTAAAGAGAACCTAAAAATATAATAAAATCTTACTAGAAAGGAATCTAGCAAGTAGACCTAATAAAAAGAGATTCTAACCAAGACAATAACTATTCCCCAGGCTGCGGCACCAAAAACTTGGTACGTAAGGATTGCACCAGGCTTTACCTCTCAAGGGATCTTGAGAAGCTTACAACCCCCACCAGGCAGTGTACCTGATCGATGTAGTATAGTATAGTGACAAGTACCGGGGGATTGATCGTTCAGCTAGGAATAGTGTCGCTAGGATTAGAAAACCTAAAGACTAGGTCTAGAGATGAAGGATGATTCTTTTTGTATTTTTATATTTTTTAGAAAGCAAATTAAAATCTCGGGTTTGAAGGATTTGGGCGGAATTAGTTGCTAGTCAACTAACCCAATACTAATATGCAATCAAAATAAAATACTAAAAATGAAAATAAACTAAATTAAACTAAATATGTGGGAGAAATGTGTTTACTTAGATTTCACTACTCCCTAGATATCTTTTACACGTTAATTACTTGTTATAGTTGCGTGGATAACGGATTGTATTCCTTAATACCATTCATGGGGTGGCGTACTTACTTCCCCAATCCTATGAGTGCCTACTTCACTCCTATGTCGAGCCGGCTAAGAAGCTCCTAACATGGGATCATTAGAATTTACTCATGCATTAAATACAACCAATAAAACCTAGTACACATCGGTTCATGTTTCCTAAGACGTTCAAGCATGTTACACAATGGAGATCTGCCAGTTTTCTTAAGCCTAACATTGAAATCATTTATCCAATACAACCATAAACAAGTAATCAACACATAATTAACATCTAGGTTTCATTAGATCCAAGCAAACACAAGATAGATCTAGCCAAACATGTTGAAATCAAGACAAGCACAAGATATAGACAACCAATGCATAGACATATTGATTGAATTAAGTGAAGACTTATCTTAATAGCACATGAAAGGATTCAAGGGGTGAAAACCCTTGAAAATACTGTAAAATACGAGCTAGGGTTTACAAAGTTCGGCCTTAGGGTTTCTCCACACAAGTTCCTCTTTAATGAATGAAAAATAGAAAACTATATATAGAGTTTAGAAGGTGACGGCGTCAAGAACAAATGTCTGACGCCGTCATCTCGCCGCCAAATAGTTCCTCGGACTGCCTAGATCTGGGTCTGACGCCGTCATGTAGTCTCCTTATGCAGGCCGTCATAAAATTAACTCTTGACGCCCTTGTTGTGACGCCGTCAGGTTTGTACTGGGTTGTCACCACTTTTACTCTTGACGCCGTCATGGTTTTTCTCTTGACGCCGTCAGGTACTGTTCTCAGCATGGAAAATTAAGTCTTTGGCGTTTTCTTCACTTTTATGCTCCAAAAACGTCCGAATTGCTTCCTTTTCCAGATTTCACTCCCAAAATACCTAAAATCATAAAAGGAACGATTTAGGGTAATAATTGATCAAATAAATTCAATTCCGGGCTTAAATGACCCCCTAAAAGTGGTTCATTTTTCGCCTCATCACAAGTGCACAAAGAAATAAGATAGACTAAAGAAAACCTAGAAATAAAAATAAAATCTTCCTAGAAAGGAATCTAGCAAGTAGACCTAATAAAAAGAAATCCTAACCTAGACAATAACTATTCCCCAGCAACGGCGCCAAAAACATGATACGTGGTAATCGCACCAGGCTTTACCTCTCGAGGGATCTCGAGAAGCTTACAACCTCCACTAGGCAGTGTACCTGATCGTTGTAGTATAGTATAGTGACAAGTACCGGGGGATTGATCGTTCAACTCAGGAATAGTGTCGCTAGGATTAGAAAGCCTAAAAACTAGGTCTAGAGGTGAGGGATGATTATTTTTGTATTTTTATATTTTATAAAAGCAATTAAAATCTCGGTTTTTGAAAGAGTGGACGGAATTAGTTGCTAGTCAACTGACCCAATAACTAAAGATGCAATCAAAATAAAATAACAGAAATGAAAATAAATCTAATTAAACTAATGTGGTGTAAACAATGATAGGGAAAGTTGTGTTTACTTAGGTTTCGTTACTCGCTAGATATATTTTACAGGTTGATAATTTGTTACAATTTCATGGATGATGGGTGGTATTCCTTAATACTAGTCGTAGGGCCGTGTACAATATTCCCTAACTCTATAGGATCCTACTTCACTCCTATGTCGAGCCGTTAGAAGCTCCTAACATGGGATCATTAGAATTCTCCTACGCATTAAATACAACAAAAAATTATAGTACACCTCTGATCATGTTTCTTAAGACGTTCAAGCATGTTACCAATGGAAGTCTGCCAGTTTTCTTAAGCCTAACATCGAATACAATCATCTGTAACAACTATAAACAAACAATCAACCCATAATTAACATCTAGGTTTCACTACATCTAAGCAAACACACAAGAGATCTAAACAAGCATGTTAAATTGAAGACAAGTGTAAGATATATTCAAGAAACACATAGACATACTGATTGAATTGAAATAGTACTTATCTCAATTGAACATAAGAGGTTTCAAAGGGTAAAAACCATTGAAAAAGCTGTGAAAATCGGACTAGGGTTTTTCTCCAAAGTTGTACCCTAAAAGTTACACTCTCATGAATAAAAATTGGAAAACTATATATAGATTTTACAGGGTGACGGCGTCAAGAAGAAAATTGTGATGCCGTCAACTTGCCGCCCATAATGAAATCGGATTGCCTAGATCTACTTTTGACGCCGTCATGTGTAAAGTTGCTCTGGGCCGTCACTAACATTTGGACCATGACGGCCTTGGGTGACGCTGTCATGTCCTTAGTACAAAACTTTCTGGATCGTCATGTGCGCCATCCACTTCCACCTCTTGTATTACTCTTGACGCTGTCATTAAGAAGCAAGTGACGCTGTCAGGTACTGTTCCAGCAAAGAAAATTAAGACTTTGCCGTTTTCTTCACTTTTATGCTCCAAAAACGTCCAAAATGCTTCCTTTTCCAGATTTCTCTCCAAAAGTACCTAAAATGACAAAAGGAACGATTTAGGGCAATATTTGATCAAATATTCTCGAATCCGAGCTTAACTGACCCCTTAAAAATGGTTCATTTTTCACCTCATCAGTCTAACACTTTCTTTATATTTGTGGATAATAACTACTTTTCTGTTACCTTTTTAATGTGGCCCATTAGATGTAGCTTAACCGTGTGATTTTCCGGTTTGCACGCCTGCAAAAAGACTTACACCACAGGTAATATTAAGTTATAGCCAAAATGGAATTTATGAGGTAATAATTCTGTAATGATGCTCTTTGTTCAAATTTAGGGGTGTTTGTTTTAGCTTATTTGTGCGGCTTACTGGACTTTTGAAGAGCTAATGAGCCTGGTTTTTGGGAATTATGAGCTTAACTATGTTATAGGAAAAATGTGATAACTGACATTACGTTAGTGGTACTTCACAACAGCATATGGCTGATGATTATGCAAATCAGCTTGCAATATGTCACATGGGGGTGCAAATTAGTTTTATATCTGTCATAAATTTACCTATTACTATATTCACTTTTCTACATACTACGATATAAATTCAAATTTGTTACAGGTTGGTGATGCGTAGGGATTGCACCAGGCTTTACCTCTCGAGGGATCTCGAGAAGCTTACAACCCCCACCAGGCAGTGTACCTGATCGTTGTAGTATAGTATAGTGACAAGTACCAGGGGATTGATCGTTCAGCTAGGAATAGTGTCGCTAGGATTAGAAAACCTAAATACTAGTTCTAAAGGTGAGGGATGATTATTTTTGTATTTTTATATTTTTTAGAAAGCAAGTAAAAATCTCGGGTTTGAAGGATTTGGGCGGAATTAGTTGCTAGTCAACTAACCCAATACTAAAGATGCAATCAAAATAAAATACTAAAAATAAAAATAAACTAAATTAACTAAGGTTGTGAGCAATAAGTGGAGAAAATGTGTTTACTTAGATTTCACTACTCCCTAGATATCTTTTACACGTTAATTACTTGTTATAGTTGCGTAGATGATGGATTGTATTCCTTAATACCATTCATGGGGTGGCGCACTTAATTACCCAATCCTATGAGTGCCTACTTCACTCCTATGTCGAGCCGGCTAAGAAGCTCCTAACATGGGATCATTAGAATTTACTCATGCATTAAATACAACCAATAAAACTTAGTGCACGTCAGTTCATGTTTCCTAAGACGTTCAAGCATGTTACCATTTGGAGATCTGCCAGTTTTCTTAAGCTTAACATCGAAATCATTCATCCAATACAACCATAAACAAGTAATCAACACATAATTAACATCTAGGTTTCATTAGATCCAAGCAAACACAAGATAGATCTAGCCTAGCATGATGGAATTAAGACAAGAACAAGATATAGACAACCAACACATAGACATATTGATTGAATTAAAAGAATACTTATCTCAATTACACATGAAAGGGATCAAGGGCTAAGAACCCTTGAAAAACCTGTAAAATTCGTACCAAGTTCGTACTTAGGGTTTCTCCAAAACTTCTCTCTTTTTAATGTGAAAATTAGAAAACTATATATAGGAAATAGGGTCTGACGGCGTCAAGACAAATTTTGTGACGCCGTCATCTCGCCGCCAAAATAAATCTCGGACTGCCTTGATCCAGATCTGACGCCGTCAAGTGTTATGTGTTTCCAGGCCGTCATGCATTTTCCTCTTGACGCCCTACTTCGTGACGCCTTCAAATCTGTACTGGATCGTCATGGAAATTACTCTTGACGCCGTCACCTACTGTTCCCAGCAAGGAAAATTAAGACTTTGGCGTTTTCATCACTTTTATGCTCCAAAAACGTCCGAATTGCTTCCTTTTCCAGATTTCTCTCCCAAAGTACCTAAAATCACAAAAGGAACGATTTAGGGCAATATTTGATCAAATAAATTTAATTCCGGGCTTAAATGACCCCCTAAAAATGGTTCATTTTTCGCCTCATCATATACCCTTACACTTGAGATTTGCTTGTCCTCAAGCAAATGCGCTTTTATTTTACTCAAAATACAAGTTAGGGGTCATTTAACACTAATATAAAAGTAATTACAACAAATAATCGTTCCACTAAAGACCAAAGACAAGCACGGAGGTCATATACTAGCACCTCACAAATGGTGTTTAGATACTCACATCTCTCGGGTGTAATAAAGTATAAATTACAATATGGAAACGGATGATATCTCTCACTACCTGTCATAGCAAAATAGATTACCATAGGCTTGGGAAAGGATCAAACCTCCACCACATGGCGTAAGCACCTAGGATAAACTATCAAAGAGGTCTTTTAAAGGGTTGTAACGTTAGGTGTAG
Source organism: Artemisia argyi (assembly GCA_030686995.1). Classification (NCBI taxonomy): domain Eukaryota; kingdom Viridiplantae; phylum Streptophyta; class Magnoliopsida; order Asterales; family Asteraceae; genus Artemisia; species Artemisia argyi. The sequence goes on along the minus strand of CM060707.1, from coordinate 175,904,394 downwards.
GGATATGAAATACACGGTTTAGTTGGATAAAGGAAGTTTTACTGGTGGCGAGCTAACAATCTTGGTTAATTACATGTACAATATGGCGTTGCTAAGCCAAAACTAGACTCGACTTAAGCTAATAAGTGAAAAATAAAAAACATAAAAATGAACATAGAATAAAAATGGACGGTAGTCCGTATGTTTTTTTCTTTTTCTTGATTTTTTTGATTTTTTTTTTTTTTTTTTTTTTTTTTTGATTTTTTCGATTTTTTATTTTGATTTTTATTTATTTTTTATTTTTACACTCTTACCCTACCATCCAAAATAATACATCATAGGGAATGAACATTTCCCTTACACTTGAATTTTTACATACTTTATAATAAACTAAACTAATGACTCGAATTAAGAAAATCAAAACACTTTGAGCACTTTTAAAATTAACGTACGTATGGGGGTAATAAATGATGTTCTTCCCCATTACTCCATAAAATAAGTACTTTACCCATGAGTCCCAATCGTCCCAAAACAATATGTACAAGGATATGACTCGACTTAGCAACCATATAATCAATTAGAAAGTTAACTTAGGGTTTAACAAATAACAATAATGCACAAAAAATGAGCGCATACACGGAAGGCTAAGGCGATTTGGTTGTACATTTAAGTGGGGTGTAACAAATTCTTCCTTTAAGTAAAATGCTTAAAGTTAGAAACGAAAAGATAGGCTCGGAGGGGTGTACTAGGGGTTTCGTGTACTAAAAATGAGTACAACGCTAAGGGTGTGGGAAAAATTAGTTGACTTAACTAGCCAAGTAATATGACTTAAATGGTCAAATAATTATGATACGGGTTTAACACAAGGGTGATCCTAATGCCTCTTATCATGTAGTAAATCCTACTACACGAATGTAGTCTCACTAGCGGTCTCGGGATGCATCACTAACGCAAGTTCTAGAATCTAAATGCTACCGGTACACTCATAAGCACTAATAGTAAATGCTTTTCCTATCAAATCTAAAGGCGAACCTCACATATTTGGGTGGAAAATTTTTCCGAATATACGGTTATGTGCTAGTCATACAATCTCCTATCCATGAGACGCTTGCTATGGCTAAAGTTTCACTCCTAAATGTTGTAAAAAATTTTAAATTTGGCGCTAAAATTACACTAACAAGTATTTCTCATAGTTTTATTACACATCTACCATCAAACAAAACAAACTCAAGCGAAAGTGCATATGTAAGGTATCATCTTTTTACCCTCCCCTTACACTTAAGGTGAACATTGTCCCCAATGTTCAAGTAAAGAATGTAAAAGTGATAAAGTAAAAAGAATGAAATCAAATACTCCCCTGATTCGCTCGGTATGGATAATAAGGTGGCCAGGTTAAATCTTCCTCCAAGAAAATGAACAATCAAAGCTTCCCTTTCAGAATATAAATCATCTTCTTGTGATACATAACCTGTAAATCCTGAGAAAATAGACAAGGCAGCCTCGCGTAAAATCGGCGGCATCCTATATAAGTTACTAAATCCTAGAGAACAAGATAAGATATAATGCTTGTGGATTGAAGTTTGCAGATTTTCTGGAGATTATAAAACTTAATAATTCACAAAAACCATAAGACTCCGTTAGAAAAACAAAACCGGTAAAATTTCCAGATTTTTACACGTGACGCCGTCAAGAATTAATTCTTGACACCGTCAGAAGTGACCTGCAGAAATTCTTATGTTAAGTTTCCGCAAAATTTCTGGAAAAACTTGGTCCTACTTCCTGGAAAATCCTGCAAAACTTCATTATGACTCAATACAAGCATTTGACTCTAACAAATACGAATATACATGTTCATTTAATATTGTGGAGAATCATGATCGGTTTGTTTCTTAAAAACATATTTGGGGTTTCCCCTTACACTTATCTTTTACAAAAATACTTTTAGGTGGAGTTAAGACTAGGCCAAAACAACAAAGTAAAGTATTTCCACTATTTAGTTTAGAAACATGATCAACCAACAATAAAAATAAAGCATGCATACGGAAGCAAATAACAAACAAACAAAGTAAAATAAAAATCACACAAAACATGGGTTGCCTCCCAAGAAGCGCTTTTCTTTATTTACGAGTCTTGTAGCTAGACTCAAGGTCATGGGTTACTATGTGACCTCATCCCTTGAAATGATATACCCCATGTAGTTATGATCATTATTGTTATGGTGGTAGTGCCTTAACCTATCGATACTTGCAATCACCATTCCGCCTACTTTACTTCTCAAGTTAGCCATCCCATCTTGGCTAAAGCCTTCAATTGTAAAAGGCCCATACCACCAAGGACTTGGTTTATCGGATGGTATCTTTGTTTCCCAGTGTCTCAAGAGTACCAAGTTCCCTTCCTAAAATGGTACATGATTTTCTGCGGGTTGAGTATGTTCGAATTCGACCTGAACCTTATTGCTTTTGCTTCTTTCATATTTAGTCTCCTTATAGCTTTTGATTCTTGCCTCCCATGCAAGAATTTTATTCTGAACACGAATGGGTGTCGTGTTAATGTTGTTTTTGATCTTTCTCCAACTCAAACTCTCATGCCCACTTCGCGGAGTCATGGGGAAGCTAATCTTTCTTTTTCCAGATTTGAGCTCAATTTTCCTACCTTCATACTTAATGACAGCCCTAGCGGTGGCGGGGAATGGTGCCCCAAGGATTATTGGCATGCATCCATCTCCTTTATCATCGATGATCATAAAATCAACGGGATACATGAACCCTGCGACATTAACTAATACATCTTCCGCGATTCCTAGGGGGTATACGTACGAGTGTCCAGCGAGGGACAACCTAACACGAGTAGGGACTGGCATTTTTGACGTCAGTTGGATGTAAATAGTTAGGGGCATAAGATTTACTTCCGATCCTTGGTCGGCGAAAGCACTAAGATATTTCAAGTCCCCGATGCTAGTTGGTATCTCAAAGTTCCCACATGTTATCTGCTTAGTAGCCACTTTTTGTACCAACAGCCTTTCGAATACTGATCCCCCAGGTAACGTATCATACCCATCTTTTGCCTTTTCCTCTTTCTCCGAACCCTGTTTGGAAGGTTGGTTACGCCCATCACCTTTAATCCAATTTGTTATGGTGTTTTCGTTTATATCATGTTTCAGGTAGTGACTCAAGGGTTGGGATTTTGGTGGTTTCTCTAAGGTCTGTTTAGCAGGGGTTTCTACCTTCTCGTTATCCTTGTGGGCAATTGTGATGGAATTGACAAATTGGGTAGTGGGAGTGGCGCTTTCTTTCCTTAGTAGCATTCTTTCGGGGGTTCTCTGGTTGGCATACTCCTCTAATAGACTCATCATCTCATTCATTTTCTCCTGCATCTCCTCTTTTTGCTTATAGACTGCTTCCTCGAATCTAGCAAGCCGATCTGAGTGAGCCGCCATATATTCTCTCATCCTAGCTTCAAACTTCGAGCTAAGCTCCTCGGGAGGGGAACAAGGTGCCGCATAGTTCTGAAAAGTCTCGACATTTTCTCTAGAGGGTGACTCAGATAATGGTGCCGAGGTTGGTTTCGAGACAGAATTAACAGTAGCCCGTCTAGGACTTAAAGGTCTCCTTTGCCTTTCCTCTAAATAATCAACTTTTGCCTCGAGTGTGCATAGGAGTTCATCGGGGATTTCGGTGGTTCCTCCAGATGTTGAGACCGCATTGATGGCCGTTTTTATTGTATGATTAAACTCCCACATCTCATGATTATGGGCGGCGAGCTCCTCAATAATTGCCCAGGACTCCTCGGCGTTCTTATCACGCAGTTTACCTCCCACGGCCCTATCGATTGTGCGCTTAGTGTGATAGTCAACATGGTCGTAGAAAATCTGGACTAATAACCAAAGGTTTATACCATGATGAGGGACCTTATGGAGGAGATCCTTAAAACGGGCCCAAGCTTCGTAGAAAGTTTCACCCTGATGTTGTTCAAACATCAAAATATCATTTCTAAGCATTGCAGTCTTCCCCGGTGGGAAGAATTGAGTAAGGAAGCGATTGGTGAGATTATCCCATGTGGTGATGGATCCCGCGGGTAAACGCTCAAGCCATTGACTAGCTTGATCCCGTAGAGAGAATTGGAATAGGCGTAATCGGGTTGTCTCTCTAGTTTCAACATCTAGGTCTATGGAATCTACGATTTTTAGGAAGTCCTTAAGATGTTGGTTTGGATCTTTGGAACGAAGTCCATGGAAAGCACATCCGCTTTGCACCAACCGGATGGTGTCGGATCGCAAGGGGGTCACATTGGCTCCGGTGAGCTCAATGGTGTTTCGGTAGCCTTGGTGGCTAGGTCGGGAATACTCTCCTAAGGTTCGGGGCCTAAGAGGTTCTAGTGGTGGGTTTTGTTGTGGTGGGATGACGGGTTCAAGGATGTTCCCATCGTCCATGATGTCGGGTGGTGAAGAGTTACGAACAAAAACACAAAGAAATAAGATAGACTAAAGAAAACCTAAAAATAAAAATAAAATCTTACTAGAAAGGAATCTAGCAAGTAGACCTAATAAAAAGTGATTCTAACCTAGACAATAACTATTCCCCGGCAACAGTGCCAAAAACTTGATGCGTAGGGATTGCACCAGGCTTTACCTCTCGAGGGATCTCGAGAAGCTTACAACCCCCACCAGGCAGTGTACTTGATCGTTGTAGTATAGTATAGTGACAAGTACCGGGGGATTGATCGTTCTGCTAGGAATAGTGTCGCTAGGATTAGAAAACCTAAATACTAGTTCTAAAGGTGAGAGATGATTATTTTTGTATTTTTATATTTTTTAGAAAGCAAGTAAAAATCTCGGGTTTGAAGGATTTGGGCGGAATTAGTTGCTAGTCAACTAACCCAGTACTAAAGATGCAATCAAAATAAAATACTAAAAATAAAAATAAACTAAATTAACTAAGGTTGTGAGCAATAAGTGGAGAAAATGTGTTTACTTAGATTTCACTACTCCCTATATATCTTTAACACGTTAATTACTTGTTATAGTTACGTAGATGACGGATTGTATTCCTTAATACCATTCATGGGGTGGCGCACTTAATTCCCCAATCCTGTGAGTGCCTATTTCACTCCTATGTCGAGCCGGCTAAGAAGCTCCTAACATGGGATCATTAGAATTTACTCATGCATTAAATACAACCAATAAAACTTAGTGCACGTCAGTTCATGTTTCCTAAGACGTTCAAGCATGTTACCATTTGGAGATCTGCCAGTTTTCTTAAGCCTAACATCGAAATTATTCATCCAATACAACTATAAACAAGTAATCAACACATAATTAACATCTAGGTTTCATTAGATCCAAGCAAACACAAGATAGATCTAGCCTAGCATGATGGAATTAAGACAAGAACAAGATATAGACAACCAACACATAGACATATTGATTGAATTAAAAGAATACTTATCTCAATTACACATGAAAGGGATCAAGGGCTAAGAACCCTTGAAAAACCTGTAAAATTCGTACCAAGTTCGTACTTAGGGTTTCTCCAAAACTTCTCTCTTTTTAATGTGAAAATTAGAAAACTATATATAGGAAATAGGGTCTGACGGCGTCAAGACAAATTTTGTGACGCCGTCATCTCGCCGCCAAAATAAATCTTGGACTGCCTTGATCCAGATCTGACGCCGTCAAGTGTTATGTGTTTCCAGGCCGTCATGCATTTTCCTCTTGACGCCCTACTTCGTGACGCCTTCAAATCTGTACTGGATCGTCATGGAAATTACTCTTGACGCCGTCACCTACTGTTCCCAGCATGGAAAATTAAGACTTTGGCGTTTTCTTCACTTTTATGCTCCAAAAACGTCCGAATTGCTTCCTTTTCCAGATTTCTCTCCCAAAGTACCTAAAATCACAAAAGGAACGATTTAGAGCAATATTTGATCAAATAAATTCAATTCCGGGCTTAAATGACCCCCTAAAAACGGTTCATTTTTTGCCTCATCAGTTGAGTGGTGGTCGCGAGTTGCTGTAAGATTAACGGCTCAAAACGCCGTGCAGGTGGTAATAGATCCTGATTTTACAAATTGTGTGGAATTGTCGAGGTATGGAACATTACTTTTTCATAAGCTAGGTTGTGTATTTCATGCTTGAACATTTAATAATCAGCTTAAAACCTTTTATTAAGAAACACTGAATATTTGAGAGCAATGATGGTAAGCCCCTGCCTCTTTACAAGAAAGTTTTGTGCGGGTTGAATGGTGGAGCCGTTGGAGCCTGTGTGGGAAGCCCTGCTGATATGACACTTACCGTATGCAGGCTGATGCAACCTTAGTTACTGCCCAATCTGTATGCGCTATGACCACTACCAATAGCGACATGTATACCAGGTTGCTATATGAAATATAAACTTAACATAACATTAGGTGTTGTCTTAACAGTTGTATACCAGGTTGCTCTAGAATAGAGTCATGTTAGAATAAGGATACTATAAAGTTAAGAATTAGGTGTGTTTGGATCAAACTTATGCTGAAATAATGATCGCTTGGATCAGGTCACTGAGAAAACAAGGAGTGTTTAAAAACACATGTTTTTCTGTTTGGATCAGATCAAATTTGATCTACAATTGAGATGTTAAAATTAAGACGGAACATAAGACGAAGCTAGAGAGAGATGCACGAAATGTTGACTCAACGCGTATTTCTATAGCAAGTAATAGTGGAATAGCCGGCATTTTTTTACCGATAAAATTTATACCTAATAGGTAAACTGGTCAGAGTGGTCGAAGCTGGTAAAACTTAGAAGTATTCAGTTATGCATTTAACCTCTGAAATTACAATATGATTTATGTTGATACTTTTCGTTAATCAAAATTGATGAACTGATGTAACAAAGGGAAAAATATTTTTTGGTTTCTCCGCACATTCAATCAAGTACTCAATAATATGGGGGGAGTTGGTAATTGATGCTGTAAGGAAAGGTAGTGTGTATATTAGCTTCATGTGTTTTACAGGTGTTGCTGAAACTGATAAAGTGCCGTTGTTTTAGGATTAAGTTTTTCACGTAATAATGAGTAGCTTATTAATGGTGTCAATTTGCAGATGACAGACCAAATAGTTGCACAATCATCAACTACCAGTGGATGCCTCTAACTGATCAACTGCTCCTCATGGTAAGCGTCGTTCTTACACATATTGCCAGAGTTGTGCCTGCTAACGGGACCTTTACCATTCCCGGAAAGAACAAACTGAATGCTTATGTACCTCTTCAAGGGACTCTCATTTCACATAAGCAACGTATGAGAAAAAAAATTACATTGTTTATTTAATCAACATTGTTGAATGATGTTCTCATAGCTGTTTTATTTGTTTCAAAAAATACAGTTCCATGAAGAAGGAAAAGGACACCGACTTTACCTTAGAGTTCTCATAGGATACGATGAAAGGGAAACTAACTAAATCCATAACTTATAATGAAAATGGCACCAACAACCTTCAAGATTATTTGTCATTGCATAGGGTCCTAGGTTTCGGTTAGTTCGGGCTTCTTTTCATTGAGAAAACAAATTTTGTAGATAAAAAGATTGGATTTTTAGTTTCAAGAATTCCTGTATCACTTTGTGGATACAAGCTCACTTTTTAAACCCTTATTAGCTAACTATGCTCTGTTGTTACGCCGATATAAGTTACGTATACAAACATCCCGCGACAAAGCGTGGCTAAAAACCTAGTATATATATGCATCTAATTTTTTGCTAGAAAATATATTAGGATGCATCTAAAAGATTAGAGATGCATCTAATTCAAGTCAATGCATCTCTAAAATGTAGTTATAGTTGTTTTTCATCTTTATCATTTTAAGATTTCTTCTCATTTGATTCTAAGTGAGAGATATAACTTAAATCAAGTCATTTTTACTTAGTCAAAACTATTTTATTAAGTTTTCAAAAGTACTTAATAATGTTATCATATCTCATAATAACATGTTTGGTAAATTCTTGAAATATCTGCTGAGTTATCCCATTCGTGTATTAATTAAATAGACGATTACCCACACATATCACAATGCGATTACCCGCGCATATCGCTATGATCTGTAACAGCGTTAATTAATGTGTGCAATTTTTTTTTTTTTTTTTTTTTTTTTTTTTTTTTTTTTATGTATCGGCGTGAATAAAGTTAATAGTTTAAAGTCTAACAAAATTACTTAGTTTTTAAGTTTTAAATAAATATGTTTTCTTTTTATATTTATTGATAATATAGAAACGTTATAACACTTGTACATGTGTTATTTCTAGTGGGAATGACTTCTTTTCCATGTATGTATTTTAGTACATACAAATTAATATGCAATATGTACAAATGATTAATGCTATGAATAATACATTAAACAATAATACAAAATTATTTAAAGCATTCATTAATGTAAGTTAAATGCCAAATTTTTATTTGGTTATTATAGACATTTAAAAATTGCATATTCAAAATACATTAATCACTTACGTATATATTTTAGTAAAAGTTTAGTGAAATCATAATCATTCTGCTAATAAATTTGATTGAAAAGAATTGTATATGGCAAAGTACGAAAATTTTCAAATGATTTATAAAGTATGAAAACTTGTAAACAAATAAATTATTTTTACAAACGAATATTACACAATAGTTACTGATTAACAAGTATATTTCTACGTCAATCATCATAACATCGTAATACTACTGATTACCATTTTGGTATTGTCATTGCTTCGTGATACACATGTACTTGAAATTTTAAATTTTGATTACAAAGTAACCGTATTCACAACATGCATATACCTTGCTAGTACTATATTAAAAAAAAAAAAAAAAAAAAAAAAAAAAAAAAAAAAAAAAACGAAGTAAATGTAGTTATGTTAGTAAGTATAGAACGAGTGACAAACGGGTAGAGAGCTGGGACATTTTGTATTGATGATTTGATGCTTTACTTATTTTTCAAAGACTCCTCATAATAAGAAAAGTATTACAATTTAGTCTTTTATTTTACTTATTTGTCAAAAGTCCAAAGACAAGCAAAGCTAGGCCACATTTCATACAAAGTTTAACTGCATATTGCATGATAAACAAATCGATCCAACGGATAATCAAAACCCTAGATCGTTAGTACTAAACTCAATCCATATCTAGTACACAACAAGTTATAAAACTTTGCTAGTCTATAGGTGCTATTTTCCAAGGTTCTCAAACTTTATGAATCTAAAGAGACTTACTTGTACTTGTTTAAAGTAGATGGTCCAAGATGGAAATATGTTAAAAAGAACTTTCCTATTAGGAAAATAACTTTTTCTCATCCGCGAAGTCGCCACGCTAGATAGTCTTTATGCCTAAAGGCCCACTTAATTTATTGCAATATAGGACCACAAACAGAATCTACTTGCTTATATTTTTTTTGAACATCTACTTGCTTATATAAATACCCACAAATCCAGTCATCCAACCACGATATAACATAACATTGCATGGCTAATTACAATCGACGCCGCAATTCCTCCGCTTCTCAACAGCCCGAAAATGATAACAACAACCCTCCTGTGACTGCTGGGAGCTCCTCTACCCGCCACACGGTCTATCATGGCATACGGTTGCGAGCTGGAAAATGGGTATCCGAAATTCGTGAACCAAACAAGCCAACTCGTATATGGCTAGGAACATATCCTACACCCGAAATGGCGGCTGCAGCTTATGACGTGGCTGCATTGGCACTTAAAGGTACGGATACGAAACTAAACTTTCCTGAATCTATTCTCGCTAACACGCTTCCTGAATGTCCCACTACTGATGAAATTCGAGCTGCAGCAGCAAGAGCTGCTGCAGCTCGGGATCCCACTAACCAAAGTGGTTATGGAAGCTCAAGTGGGATTGGAACCAACCCTCATGATCAATATTTGGACCACGAAGATGTATTTGGTATGCCAAATATGTTATCCGACATGGCGGAGGGAATGTTGCTAAGCCCACCAAGAATCAACTCTAGTCCACCGGACGATGGGACGGATTATAATTATTCTGGTGGTGAGAATTTATGGGATTATTGAAAAAAAGCTTGCTATGTACCAACTGGTTTGCATGAACTTTGAATCTTTCAATGTTTGTGAGGTTTTGCTTTAAGTTTGTTTTGTCGTGTGCCTTTCTTTAATGATTTCCAACTATATCTTCGGTTAAGAAAAGAACCACGAAGATATCTGAGTTTTCTGGGTGAATATAACTCACCGATTATTTTCTGTAATATTTTGCAATTCTAAGGAGGTGTACGTAACATCTTCAGCCTATGTTGGCTTTTAAGTATGTTTTTATGTCATAATAAGATCGACTGACCGTTTGATTTATGTATAATTTGGAGTGATTGTCAAGTAATGTATATATGTTAATTTTCGTACGAACTTTTTCCTATTTTATGTTAACATGATTGCATATTCTATAAGGTTAAGATTCATAGTCTTCTTTGTATATTCATCACCATAAATTTTGGTAGCAACACTATCGATAATTTATTGTCACGAAAAATGTATAACCGAAAACCATTTGTTCGTGAGAAATTAGTTACACGAATATCCAGCGCCTCAACGCGCGAATATCCGACTATTATTTTTTGATACATTGGATTTTCTTGCACTCAATAAGTCAAATAACTTTTGAATGACTTGAACTTAACTCGGAATAATTATCTTACACAAACAAAACTCGTATATAGATCTTTAAAAGAATTCTGGTCGCACCATCGAGTTGTATTGTAGTACATGCACCTTTCCACTTAGCTCCTTCTAATGCTGTAAATCTATAAGTCACAAACATTTACAAACAAGTTGTTGCTACAATCAAAAATTCCAAATTTTACCTGATGCGGTCAAAATAAAAACTGAAAACAACATTTACGAAACACGTACATATGTTTACAAATACTAAGTTTGAAATAATTTTGTCTTGTTAACCAGATTTTAATGTAAACGTTTGGATAGGTGTACATTTTGGCTTTGTATGTTCTACCAATCCCCTCTCCATTTTTAAACTTCAACTAAAGCTTTTGAACAATAATCTAACTCTGTAAATGTAAAATATAATTTAAATCGAGTCACTTTCACTTGGATTAGTGAAAAACTGGTTCTTTAAGTTCTTAAAAATTAGTACTCGTAATGTTTTCTCAGAAATATATATTTGGTAAAAAACCCTAAAGTGAAAAACCTCTCTCCCGTTTGGCGACAAAGTGAAAAACCGACTTTATTCTAGATCCAACCATTCAATCGGTTTTCTGCTTTGGATCTTTTGTCGTGTGAATCCTAACAGTTCCCAATATCCATCTTAAATATTTATTGTTAATTTAATTGGTCTCCACTAACTTCAAACTAATTTATTAGTTTTTAGCCATCGTGGGTCAGTTGAATTCATTATTTGTTTTGTTCGATATTGGCTAATTGTTTTCGTGATATTGTTCATTCGTCAAACATTAATTACTGCTTATCCTTCTTTGACTGCATTAATCACCAAGCATGACGTAGTAAACAAGGGCTGTTTGTTTTAAAAACCCTAGAACGCTAGGGTTTTTTCTCGGTGTTTTTGAAGTTCAGATGTTATACTTCTTGATTTCAGGTTGTGTTTTTTATTTTGCTGTTGCATGTTTTGATTATGAAGAGTGGCTTTTTGGGTACGGGAGGAGGTGGGAATAAGGAAAAGAACAAAGACCCAAGTTTGGCTGATCAAACTAAGGGGAGTGATATTCAAAAGGCCACTACTAGCCTTGGTGAGTTGAGTTCACCCTCAATGATGAACCCCAGTAGTGTTATTTTGAATGAGGATGATGCACCTGAATGTTCTATGTATGGTACTCAGAAAGTGGAGCCGATTCCACTTACGAAAGATACATCTCATGGTGACGACGTGGAACGGATTACAAGTGCTGATACTGTTAAGCACTTGATTGATAATGCGCATCAGAATTTTGATGATGCCATGAATAAAATTCAAAGTGAGATTGGAGCTAATAAAGTTAATATTACATGTACTCCTCCTTCACGTGGGATAAATGTGAATATGAATAGGAGTGTAACTTCTGGTCCTAATGCTCACAAGGTTGACACTACTAATGGTACGGGAGTGAAGTTGGTTTCTTACGCGGGTGCTACTTCTAATGAAACTCTGAAACATGTTTCAAACTTTCGTAGGTTGGAATGTAGCAAGAAGAAGGCTGATGTTGACCTTTCAGTTCCAATGAAAGTAGTGGAAGAGGTGAACACGCGGTTTGAGAATACTCTCTACGGTTACTTTCTTGGCCAACGCCTTGCTTTTCCGGTTGTTGATTACTATGTCCGCAATGCATGGGCTAAGTTTGGTGTGCAAAAGGTAATGATGAATGCTAAGGGGTTCTTCTTCTTTAAATTCAACTCAAAGAAAGGTGTTGATGATGTGCTAGAAAATGGTCCTTGGTTGATCAGAAATGTTCCTATTATTCTTAAACCATGGACTTTGAACACAAACCTACTTAAAGTGGATTTGACTAATATCCCGGTGTGGGTTAAATTCCATGATGTTCCCCTTGCTATGTTTTCTAATGATGGCCTTAGTCTTCTTGCCACACTGATTGGCACGCCCAAAAGGTTAGATGCTTTTACAAGTCAAATGTGCAAGGAATCGTGAGGCCGTAGTAGTTTTGCTAGGTGCATGATAGAAGTGAGATCGGATGAGGTGCTCCGGGACAGCCTCACTGTTGAGATACCATTACTTGATGGTTCGGGTTCGACTATTGAGAAGATACGGGTTGAATACGAGTGGCAACCACCTCGTTGTGACAAGTGTAAGATATTTGGTCATACTCTGACTGATTGTCCTACAGTTGTTATTCCTCATGTTCAGTCTACTAAGGCTGTTAATGATAATTTCAAGACTGTCAATCACAAGAAGAAAGGAAAGCAAGGTGGTCCTTCAATTCTGGGTCAAGGGGGTTTACTAAACCTGTTGTGGGTAAGCAGTTTCAGTATCAACCCAAAAAGACTCCTCCTGAACCTAAGAAGACGACTAAGAATGCTGGTAGCACTAAGAAGACGACTTCTGATGTGGCTAGTTCTAGTGGTACGAAGATTACTACATCTAACCAATTTGATGCTCTTAATATGGATGATACGGATGCGTTTGGTATTCCTACTTCTGACACCAACATGGATGTGGATGCTGGCCGTACAATGGAAGTTAATGAGGATGAGTCGGTTAAGACTGGTACTACATCACAAGAACCGATTGTGAGTGATTCAATGGGAACTAAAGAAGTTGGTTCTACACCAATAGTTGAGAAGATTAGTAAGCTTGAAAAGCTACTTATTGATAGGAAAGCTACTCTTGTGGATGATGAAGGTCATCCTATTCCGTCTGCCTCTGTCACTAAGAGGGCTAACCCATTTTCCAAGGTGGGTGATGTTGTGGTTTCTGATAGTGATGAGGATGAGGTTCTTAACACGTTCGAAGAATCTGCAAATCTTTTTGGTGGAGGTCATGAGCGTGAAGATGAGTTTCATGACTATGATGATTACTCGAAGCAAATTTATGATCTTCCAGGGGAATTGGATGTTCTTAATGCCATTTATGGCTTTAATCTTCAAGGTCGTAGGAAGTAGTTTATATGTTTGTCCGTGTTTTTTAATATTATGTGGTAGTGGTTTTGTTTTCTTGTCTAGAAAATAGGAAGTATCTTGTTATGTAAGTTTTTCGCCTATGTAACGGGCTAAGATATGGGATTCACTCATATCCGTTGTACTTAAATGTTTTTTGGAGTAATATATTTACCGGGTCGTTGACCTTTTACCCAAAAAAAGAAATATATATTTGGTAATTTGACAATTTCTTGAATCCGGTATATAACATGACATAGTCTATTTTTGACCCAAATAAAAAGACGTAAAAGATGTCCATAATCTGATTAGTTCTTCTCCAACAAAATACCCATGAAATATCAAGACAAACGTCTTTGAAAATTACATGATTATAAGAAAGAATGACAGAGAAGATCAAATTGAGCCTGTGTGGGGAAGAAAAAGGTAAATAGAGAGTCATATAACGCCTACGTGACAAAAATTTATGAGCTGCCTAATCTAGTGCATATGCCTAAGAATGACAGAATTAAAATCGCTAGAAAATAATGTTGCTCTAAGCTTATGTTTGTGAACAATTTTTACAGGTTTATAAGCAATAACAATTTGACAAAAACTATGCACAATGTTGCATAGTTATTGCGGGGTATATTCTAATTTTTTTTTTTTTTTTTTTTTTTTTTTTTTTTAAACAATAACTATGTCATGCCATCTTACAAATGTTAGCAAGAATTGATAAACCACAACATCTTAGTAATTGAGTTGCTTTGCAAAGTGAGAAAAATTACAAAGTGTACAAAGCAATTTATAGTGTGACACGTGTTCCCCACTCTAAATTATACATAAAATTCGCTCAGGGGTAATTTGGTCTTTTGACCCGTTTTTTCCTTTCCACCTCAATTTTCAAACGCATATATCTCTTAAACGACAAACTTTTAGAAAAAAACCGATTTCGCCATAATTTTTAAAATTTGATTATCTTTAATTTGGTATAAATCTTTTTAATTTTTTCGAAACATTTTTTTTGACAAATTCATTGGGTCATGATTTTCTTGATGTTTTTGCTATTTTCGAGCCTATTTTTTACCTTAAAAATTGCCGAATCATAATATATTTAAAACACGAAAGTTGTAGATTTTGATTCACTCTTTACCCAAAAATTTCAATCACTCAAATCCGATATGATATGAGTGAGATATCGCATGTTAAAGATGACGTTTTAGTCATATTTGTTGCACACAATGTGTTTGATGAAATGTTTAGCTTAGATTTTTTGTCTTAAAATCGAGTTAAATGCACTTATTTTTGTCCCACAACGCATTATTAATAATTTTATTAATGTAACATTCAAAAAGTGATGTTTTTTAATCATTATATTTTTAAAATATACATTTAGTTCATCAGTTAGGTTATTAGGTTCATCAGTTAGGTTATTTTTTGTTCATCAGTTAAGTTATAGGTTATAAGTTCATTAGTTAGATATTTTGTTCATCAGTTACTTTGGTTCATCAATTTTTTCAGATTAATCAATTTCAGGTTCATCAAATGTTTGGGTTCATCAGTTATTGACTAACTGATGAACCTATAATTATTGGTTCATCAGTTATTGACTAATTATAGGTTCATCAGTTAGGTTCATTGATTTTTTGGTTCATTAATTATAGGTTCATCAGTTAGTTTATCAGTTATTGACTAACTGATGAACCTATAATTATAGGTTCATCAGTTAGGTTCATTAATTTTAGGTTCATCAGTTTGTTTATCAGTTATTGACTAATTGATGAACTTATAATTATTTATCATGTGTTATGTGTTTAGGTTCATCAATTAGTCAAAAATGTCACCATAAAAACTGATGAACCAAAGTAACCTAACTGATGAACCTAATAACCTAACTGATGAACTAAATGTATATTTTAAAAATATAATGATTAAAAAACTTTACTTTTTGAGTCTTACATTAATAAAATGATTAATAATGCATTGAGAAACAAAAATTAGTGCATTTAGCTCAATTTTAACACAAAATATATAAGCTAGACATTTCATCAAACACATTGTGTACAACAAATATGAGTTAAACACCATCTTTAATGTGTGTTATCTTACTTATATGAGATCTGATTTGAGTGATTCAAAAACCTGTGTAAAGAGTGAACAAAAATCTATATCTTTTATGTTTTAAGTTTTTAACGATTCGACATTTATGAGGGTAAAAAATAGGGCCGAAAATGACAAAAAAATCAAAAAAATCAAGACCCACTTTATATATAAAAAAAAAAAAAATCGAAATATTTAACAAGATTTATACCAAATTAAAGAGGATTAAACTTTAAAAATTATGGTGAAATCGGTTTTTCGTAAAAGTTTGTCGTTTGAAAGATATTTGCGTTTGAAGTTTTAGCGTGGAGTAAAGAAACGGGATAAAATGACCAAAATGCCCCCTAACCGAATTTAAAAAGAAAAAAGGGAGGGAGTGGGTGGGTGGTGGACACTTGTCACATGGTAAGTGGCTTTCTAGCCTTTGTAGACTTTGTATTTTTAGTCCCCTTTGTAGGGGATCGCACCTCATAGATCGATGGCCTTTGTAGACTTTGTAGACTGTATATGCCAATATATAACACATAAAATAACTGGGTAGGGATCCAGTGGGAAAAAATATTAAATTGAGATGGATGAAAAATAACTATAACCACACATTTGAAATACATCGGCTTGAATTAGATGCATATCTCTATTTATTTATATGCATCCTAATTGGTTTCGAAAGTAATTTTGAAGTAAAAAAGGTAAAACGATGCAAAGTATTACTAGTAACTTATTTTGACGCTCATAGGACGCAAAATATATATTATTTGCCTAACTTGATGGGATATATCTAATATATCTATATGCGTCTAATTTTGAGCTAAAAAATTTACAATGATTCATCTAAAAGACTATGAATAAATGTACGTAATTTAAGTCGATACATCTTTAATGGATGATTATAATTATTTCTCATTATTTATATTTATAAATTTCTTCTCATTTGATTTTAATTGGTACCAATGGTCGCCTAGATATATAAATTTAATTAAATGTAGAACCATTATAACACTTGTGCAGCTGGTTTTTCTAGTAATATTGAAAAAGGCATGCCAAACATACGAAATAAGTGTAGGCATAGAACGAGTGACAAACGGGTAGAGCTCCCTGGGTTATATGGCATTGATGATTTTGTTAACGTGTCCTTTTCCATTATTATCATTACAACATAGTACTAGATTACCATGTAACACTATAAGAGCATTGGGTATGGTCGACGAATGGGGGTTCGCCGTCCGAGCTGGCGGATCCAACGGCGAGCCGTTGCTCGCCGCCACACCGGACCCCCCTCGCCGTTGTTCGCCGTTGATGAGTTCGTCGTGGCCACGACGAAGGTAAGCTTCTGACAGGCTGCAGGTGTGTGTTTGGTTTTAGTGTGTGTTTGGTTGTTTTATTTGTGAGAAAAAGAAACATGGTTGGTTTTAGTGTGTGTTTGTGTGTGTTTTGGTTGGAGAAGAAAAGGAAAAAGCAGCAGTTTGGTGTTTTTTTTTTTTTTTTTTTTTTTTTTTGTTACAAAAGGAATGGGTATGGTTTTAATGTGTTTTGGTTGTTTTTTTTGTGTGTGTGTTTTTTTTTGTTACACTGTTGAGTTTTTTTTTTTTTTTTTTTTTTTTTTTTTTTTTTTTTTTTTATTTTGATGAAATAAAATTAATGTGTTGTGTTATTTTTAAGTATTTGTGAAAAGAATTTAATTTATTTAATAAAATGAATAAAAAAATAAGTGTGTAAGAGGTGGGGCCCGAATGGGGAAGTGGAGGTTTGTTGTTTGGTGAGGGGGGGTTTGTTGTGGTTTGTTGAAGTTGGGGTGTTTTGGTGATGTGGCATGGTGGGGCCCGAATGAGGAGCTTGTGGCTTGTTGCCACACCCAATGCTCTAAGTGATCAAACTTACTTATATATTCAGGACCCCTCATAATATGAAAACTATTACACTTTTTTCCTTCATTTTAGTTATTTGTCAAAAGTCCAAAAACAAGCAAAACCAGGCCACGTTTTATACAACCTTAACTGTACATCAATCAAGTTCTATAACCTCAAGCCGTTATAAAATCACACATCTCTATTTAAATGCCGCATTATATATATGCATCTTCAGCCTGATGGTGTTGGTGATTTTAGTGTCATCGACGACCATTTAGGTAATGATAATTTACTAGAGGCTAATGAGATTTCATATTCCGTTCGAATACGAGTTAGGGAAGTGTGCAGTGCACACTCGTTGAGCTAATATGTTTTCGACCATGACAAAAATGCAGGGTCAAGGGGCAAGGTCAAGGGGCAGAGCCCCTAGCTGGGGACCAAGTAAGTTATCCGTTTTTTCCCCTCTTATTTCTCAACCATTGTGACTGTTGGAAAAACAGTTATGAAAGATGGTTTCAACCAACTTCAACTGTTTAATTGTCATCTAGAATCTATTTTGATAAACAGATTAATTAGCCTCATTTAGACATACGAAAAACACGCATACAATTCCTCTCTTGTTCCTGCTTTGTGATCTGGTGCCTAGACATAAAGTGTTTCTCTTCTAGAATTATCCTGAATGAGATTTCGCGCAACCCAAGCATATATAGGGTCGAAATACTTTACACGGAAAGTGAACTCAACACGTTTCTAGTAACATATCTAGGATCATCACATACCCTACACTATTTTCTAACAGATGGCATATTGCATGATTAACAAATGGGAAAATTATCATTGCTGTTACAGCAGTGATAATTCGCTGCTGTAAAAGCTTCATCAGGGACCATTTTTGCTGCAAAATGAACATTCAGGGACCATTTAGTAACATTAGGGAGCGGGTGTTGTGTGGGTACAGCAGGTAAACACCCTGCTGTAAACAGCAGGGATGATATCCCCTTAACAAATTGATCCAAGAGTTATACCCTAGATCATTAGTACTTAACTCAATCCAGGTATTAGCTTGTTATAAACATTTCTTTTGGTAAAGTCGTAAGTTATAAAATGTCTGATGATCCACAGGTGTTGATTTTATTTTCCTAGGTTTTCAGTTGTATGAATTTAAAGAGACTTATTTGTACGTACTTTGTTAGAATATTAGTGTGTAATTGTTAGGATATAAGCTTTGAGGGTAATTTTAGTTTAGCTCAAATTTAACATGGTTACTCATGTATTAGGAAATCTCCTAACCTCCTCAATTATAGATTCCCTGTTCAGCTAGATAGGTTTTCCCCCTCATTCTCTATACATATAGATAAAGGGGTGAGGTTTATTTGTACTTTCTTTTCTAGCTCACGTTTAATAAACGTTTGAGTGTAAATATCTCGTGTGTGAATTGGTGCCACTCGAAATTAAGAGATCATAAAACTTTGTCGAGTTCTTGTTGAAGTTGTTCTTAATTTGTGGTTCCACTCTAGAAAATGGTTTGTTGGATTTCTTTCAACAATTGGTTATATATAAAGCTTTGTTTCGTAAAGGTGGAAGCGAGGTCGATCGTGTAAAGGGTTTTTCTTGTTAGTCAATTGTTCGGTAGCAAGGCTTGAAGTTTAAGCTATCGAGCTTCAAGGATTTCGAGTTTCAAGCAAGAAGAAGATGTTTCATCTTTGTCAGGTTTTTTTCAAAAACAGAACACGACAAAGGTACATGCATGTGAAGGTTTTTTTTAAGCTCGCATGCACATTGCTTGTTACATGCACACGTAAAGGTTTTGACTAAACAAGGGGTCTTTTGCTTTCTTTATTGTTTTAATCGATTCTAAGAGAGTATTGTCTTATGTTTTTGTCGATCTAAAGCAAGGGTCTTTTACAGACCGAATACTTTGTTTAGTTCCGTGTTGTGAGGTTTATATCACAAGGGTATCAGAATAAACAAAGGGTTAAAGAATGATGTCAAGTACCAAGTTTGACGTCGTGAAATTCGACAAAACTGGGGATTTAGCACCATTGAAGAAAAAGATGAAAACTTTATTGGCTCAGCATAAATGTGAGTTTGTTGCTGTTGGCTATGAATCCTAGAGGTGTAGGAGACACGGCATAGGGTGAGGTGCTGAAGAGTGCGCATCAATGATTTTGTGTTTGGGTAACCGGGTCTTTGTGGAGGTCAAAAAAGATACGAATGCAGCGGGAATATTGGAAAAGCTTGAGACTTTATACATGAAAAAGTCTTTAGCTAATCGTTTGTACTTGAAGAAGAAGCTATACACCTTTTATATGCATCCAGTTAAGAAACAACATGAGCATATTGATGATTTTCACAAGTTGTTCGGTGACTTAGAGCGGCTATAGATACTGCAATATCAAATGAGGATTAGTCATTATTGTTACTCACATCGTTGCCATCATCTTATAGGAATTTCATGGAGACTTTGTTGTGCGATCGGGATACTTTGAAGCTGGAATACGTGTTGTCACATTTAATTCTATGGAACTTCAAAAGAATACAAAAGCAAAGTGTGATGGCGGTAAAGGATTGTATGTAAGGGATATGAATTAGGGAAGAGGTAGTGTGTGGTGAAAGTCACAAAGTTGAGGCAGTAAACTCAGGTGTTACATATGCGATTCTGAGGAGCATTTGAAGAGAGATTTTCCCAAGAAAAATTGAAAGAAATCTCAAGGTTTTTTTTTTCAAGAATGAAGATCATGCATCCAGTCTTAGAGCTAATGAGTATGACAATGGTGATTTGTTGACAGCTTTGAGCATAGGGCAATTACTGGACTGGATCATACATTTAGCGGGCTCATACCATATGACATACATGGGAGATTACTTGGTTGATTTCGTGGAGTATGACAGTGGTAGTGTACTATCGGGTAATAGCAGGGAATGTCATGTATGAGTAAGGGTGCTCAAATGGACCGGATGGACCGGACCGACCGACCGGACCGGACCGGACCGGACCGACCACATTCGGTCCGGTCCTCGGTCTAAGTTTTTTGGCTATTTCGGTCCTCGGTCCGGTCGGTCCGGTCCGGTCCGGTCCGGACCGACAAAAAACCCGAAAAATCATGCCAAAACCATGCCATTTGGACCGGACCGACCGAAGACCGACCGGACTGAGACCGGACCGAACCGGACCGAGTACACATCGGTCCGGTCTCGGTCCTCATAAATTACGGTTCTCGGTCTTCGGTCCGGTCCGGTCTTGGCCGGTCCGGTCCGGTTTCCGACCGATGATCACCCCTATGTATGAGTTTATGATATAGGAATGTGCTATGAGTTGGGAAGCTACATTGCGGCACATGATAACTTTGTTAACAACTAAAGCGGAGTATATGACACTTAGTGGATAATTGAAGGATGATACATGGCTAAAGGGACCCTCTACAGAGTCAGGATTTGAGCTAAGGTTAGTAGCGGGTATTGCTACTAGTACCTTGACGAAGATGGTCCCCGGCCGGAGGTTTCGGTACTGGTTGAAGCTGCTTCCTATTAGATAAGGCTAATGATGTGTTGTATTAAGCTTTAAATTTGTTCTATACCGACTCCTTTAGACAATCACCAACATTTACGATCAGTGTACTTTATAAGTATAGTATAGTGAGTCAGCAAGATCGGGTCGTTCATGGGGATCGAAGAGATCCTAAATGTCTAGCAGTTTTTAGGGGTTGTCACGTACGTTTTAAATATATCGATTATGCTTTTAGCATAATTAATCTAAAGAACAGAAAATAAAATAAATAAAATAAATAAACGGATAGATTGGTTATGGTTTGTGAAGATTGAGAGATAAAGGCGTGCTTGCTTAGCTAATCCCCTAATTCATTAATGATCTAGTTCTAGTGAAATGTTCATCTAGTGTGCTTTGGTGAAATCAAATATGTTGGGAGTCACTTGGTTATCAATTTCCCCTACCTTCTTCCTAAAAGTCGGGCACGCCTACCAGGTCCTACTACCCAAACTATTATTCCAAGCATTAAGTTCATTCAATTGATCTATGTAACCTACGTTTTTGTGTGTTTTGCCAAGCCATTTACATTTTCTTTGACAAATAAGAAAGCGTATGGTCTGGTCCAATAACTCCAATTTCACTACTAAATCTCAAACCTTATAGTCTACCACTTTAAACAAGGTGAGCGCCTATCGGTCCTGCATCACCACTTAAACTACATGTCAGTAGTGTTAATAATGAACCCTACTATTGTCGACCGCCCAGTTTGTACGCCAACCAACGTAAGATCGCATGTTACCATGGTAGAAACAAAGACATAAGTCTATAACAGTACATAAATCATCCAAAACACACATAGAATAAACTAAAGAACTTCAATAATTAAGTGAATAAGGTTCATAACAAGACAAGCATAAAAGGCTTAGCCTTCTATGACAAAAGATAAATAAAGATTATTCATAGTAGGCATAATAATCAAAATCATAATGAAAAGTAGATAATCTAAGGTTTATGATGTGTTAAACCTTCACTCTTGGTGCCTTCTAGAGTCTCTTAAACCTTGTGGAACTTCAAAACCATACAACTCTTCCAAAATCTGGAACCCTTCAAATGAGTAGAATAGGGTTGTATTTATAGGCCAAAATTAGAATTTGGGCCGTCCAATGATACGGCATATGCCCTTTTAGGGTGATACGGCATATCTTCTTTAATTTGCTCAATCGAATCTTCTAGAATCCTTCCATATGGTGTATCATTGGATAGGTGGATACGGCGTACAGGTCTGCATACTTGGGAAAATAAATGCATAACGAGAGCTCACATGCCGTATGACTTGGGATGTCATACGGCCTATCCATTCTTCAACTTCAATAATTTCTTTGATGAGAAGGCAAACGACATATAGCTGTAAAGGGTTATATGCCATATAAAACTGCTGAAAAGGTGCTCTCCATCATAATCTAGCATTTTAGCTCGATTTATGTTGTTTTCAGTGAGAATTCTACTTTTGCTCTAAATAATTACTAAAAAACAAATTTAGAATAATTAAGTAAGACATTCAATATGAGCAAGGCAAAAAGGAGTAATTATCGAGGGAATTTGATAGCTAAAATATGTATAAATTATGAGCTATTGGCTAACAATCACTACTAAGGTGGAAACTGCTAGAATAATAGTATGTAATAGTTAGGATATAAGTTTAGAAGGCTAGTTGTATTTTAGCTCAAACTTAAGGAGATTAGTCATGTATTAGAAAATCTCTTATATTCCTTGTTCACCAAGGATTGGGTTTCTCCCACCTTATTCTATATAAATAGAGTGAGGGGGTGAGATTTATTTGTACATTCTTTTCTAGCTCACATTTAATAAACGTTCAAGTGTAAATATCTCTTGTGTGTTGGTGTCACTCGACATTAAGGGATCATAACCCTTAATCAAGATCTTGTTGAAGTTGTTTTTCTTCATTGTTCCACTCTAGAAACCAGTTTTTTAGATTCTTTTCCAATATACCTGTTTCATAGTGCATGGTTTAGGACTAAAATATGTTAAGAAAACTTTCCTAACAAGTAAACCTCTTACAAGATTTTCCTTAACCAATTTGTTCATTGTTTTAAAATTCAAATGACCTAGCCTTCTATGCCAAAGATTAGATTCATCAGATGTGGATTTTGCAAAGAGACAAGTTAAACCTCCTTTTGGAACAATGTTCTTTAAATCAACACTGTACATATTGTTCTTTCTTGGAACTTTAAGTAAAACATGACTTTCATCAGTTAACTTAAAGTCTGGAGATAAAACAATACAGTTAGTGTCATTAAAAAGAACACTATTCTTTTTGTCACACATTTGTGAGACAGTAAAGAGATTAAACTTTAACTCTTTTACAAAATACACATTCTCAAAATCTAGTTTACCAGTTTTGATTGTACATCTGCCTGTACTTTTTCCTCTTTTGGGATTACTCCCAAAAGCTACATATCCTCCATCAATTTCTTCATAATCAGTAAGATAGGACATGTTTCCTGTCATATGCCTTGAGCATCCACTATCAATGACTCCTTGATATTATAATTCCACATATTGATTGCCTTGCACATAAATTAATAAAATTAGTTTCTTTTGGGGACCCAATCCATTACTGACTTGGATATGCCTTGTGCATCAACATAATCAAATTTCTTTAAAACTATTGATACACAGTTGTGTTTGGAAACATGGTCTAAAACTTTAATCTTTGGTCTCCAAACCCAACAAGCTGAGGCCTTAACAACATAAAAGTGATTTCCATTAACAGTATTAATGATTGTTTTTGGCCTAGCAGTATTAACTACTTCTTTTGGCTTAACAATATTTAATGTTGTATTCTTTTGAATGGGCCTTTTGACAGTTGATTGTGCTGAATTTGAAATATGTGTCATTGATTTAGCACTATTCACTATTTATTTTGGTGGAGCAGTATTAACTGGTCTAGTAGTTTTAACTGATACTGTTGTTTTTGAAAAGCTTTGTTTAGCAGTATTAAGAGATACCATGCCAGACTTCATTAACGCTGCCCTTGGAACCATGTTCGGTTTAGCACCAGGGTGAATATTCTTTCCAAAGTTTTAGTGATTCACCCTTTGAGCGTAGTTCCAAATTGGTTTTACCATCTTCTGATTTTGAAGTTGTTTTGATGGTTACCACAATCATACTGCAAATGTTCAAAACTACCGCACACATAACAAGTTTTATTGAACATCTCAAAATTATTCCCTACTCTGTGAGACATCATGTCATTCCAATTCCTCTGATTACCTCTAGGATTGTGTGGTTTTCTTAGGTTGCTCAACAGGTGTAACAGTTTTCCTAGGACTTTGAAATTTAGGTTTGACAAACTTTATCTTTTCAAAACTAATCCTAACTATTTTCCTATGCACTTTAGGTTGAGTCAGCTCCTCTTCATCATCATCTGACACCCATTCCTCAATTATTGGGGCATCATCATACTTTCTAACAACCTTATATTCTTCTGTACTAGATTTAGCATTGCTAGACTCAACAACAGACTTATTAACAACCTCATCAGTGAAGGACAAATCAGGCGTTGGAGGCATAAACTTCCAAGTAACAGGAGGTGGAACCTCATTATAGCCTAAACCACCTTTCTTACAGTTGTTAACTATCTGGCTTTCTATGAGCTTATTTACACATTTAGATGCATGTTCAAGTTTATTAACATTAAATTGAATGTTTTTTTTTTCTTTTTGAACTTCATCTCTTTCTCTTTTAGCTATATCAATCCTCTTTCTAAGCTCTTTAATAAGTTCATCTCTTACATAAAGTCCACCTTTTATTACATTAATCTTGTCTACATACTCAAACTCATTCTTCTTAAAAAATTCAAGTCTTTCCTCCACAAACTCTAAACCTTTCTTACAACCTAAAACCATTAACTCAGACTTCCTTAAATCTTATAATAATTTATCATTCTAAGATTTAATTGTTTTAACAATGTCTAGACAATATTTTGAACAACAGGAATCCTCATATACCTCAGAGTCAGAACTTGAGCTTGAAGATAAATAAGCCATGAGTGTAAAGTTTTGCCCTTCTTCTGTTTGATCACTCTAATCATAGCCACCCAAACCATCACAAGATACCAAAGCTATGGAATTAGTTGTTTCCATAGGCACAGTTCTCCTTGAGATTTCTCAATTCTTCTAGTCTTAGCTCCTAGGTGCCCTGCACTCTCTAGCAAAGTGTCCCATTTTGTGGCAGTTATAGCATTCCACTTTGGACTTGTCAAAATCAATATTATCATTCCCATTG
Organism: Artemisia argyi; assembly: GCA_030686995.1. NCBI lineage: Eukaryota > Viridiplantae > Streptophyta > Magnoliopsida > Asterales > Asteraceae > Artemisia > Artemisia argyi. Next base: position 175,879,084 of record CM060707.1, on the reverse strand, counting down.
ACTATCAGCTTCCTTCTTGTTTTCTTCAAGAATCTCCTAGCTCTCATTGTCAACATAGCCATCTGCCACTTCAAATCAATCTCTTCCACAGCATCTGGATGAATTTGTTCCAAGTCCTCATGTACCAGTTTAGGACTATTGTGTTGACTAGCCAAGAAAGCATAAATAATAGCATCACTCAAGTTGTCAACATTTGTTGAGTTAGCAACAGTAACTTGAGTGCTAGCAGTAGTAACTCTATAAGTAGTATTAACTGCTTCATTGGTACCGTAGAGTTTTTTTAAGGAGGACACAAAAGCCATGTTTTGTGTATTTGTACTTGAGCTAGTCCCTTTGACTTCTGGTTCATAAACTTTGAGATTGTTGAAAAGATAATCCATGCTCATAGTGTCTAGATCTGCCTTATTCCTTCACACAACTGCATGTGTGTTCCATTCTGGTGACAAGCTCCTTAGCAACTTCTGATTGACATCTTCTTGAGAGAGCTTTTCACCCAACAGCTCCAATTGACTTACAAGCTTTTGAAGTCTGACAAAGGTTTGATCCAACATCTCAGAACTTGGAGCAGCAAAGTTTTCATACTGCTTCATCAAGAGACTTCTATTTGTCTTCTTAGTAGCATCATTACCTCCAAATCTTTTCTTAAAAGCTTCCAGCAATGATTTAGCATCTTTAATGGTGTGAAACTTTAACTAATGTTCATTAGGAATTCCCATCAGTAAAGTACTTCTTGCTTTAACTTCAAGTCTTTGTTTAGATTTTTCTTCAGCGCGCAGTTGTAAAAGACACCACTGTAACCGCACCTTCTGCAGATGTTGTTGTTTTTGGTGGATCGATTCCATGTTCAATGACCTCCTAGAGTGCATAGTCAATAATCTGGATATACTGCTCAATTCTCATTCTCTAGATCTCAAACTCTCTAGGTTTGAGCATTGGTACCTCTGATGCAACAACCATATGTGCAGATTCTTGATCCATCTTTTCTTCCAAGATTGTATATAGCAAAACAGATTCTTCTTTATATCACAGCTTCTAGATCACAAGCTCTGATACCACTTGTTGATCCCAGTTTTGTACTTGATCAAATTCCCTTAGCTTGTAAAGGTTAAGTTATCTTAGACAAATCTAAAACAACTATATAGAAACTATATTTGAATTTACCAAACACTATGCGGAATCTAGTATTTGATATTAAGAAGATCTCTTTTGATGAAACAATAAAACATAATAACACAATTTAACAAACAAAACAGCCTCAATATTATTGACGAATAATACGAATACTCTCCTAGTATTAGGATTACAAAACCTTGAAGCTATAAACTTTATCAAAAATTACGTCTCTATCTTAATGCCCTAAGACCTTTTTTATATACCAAGGATTCCTAGTTGGCTTACAATAACTTTCTCTACAAGATAAATCTTTCAAAATCTTTTCTATATTTATCTAACCGAACATACAATGTATATCTCTTAAGCAGTAGTAATAGTAACTCTAACAGTCTTAACTTTATTCCAGCAGCATTAACTCTTCAGCAGTTGTAACTTTTTACTAGCAGTACTAAGTTTTGTTCCAGCAGTACTTATTACTTAGTGTATTTTCCTTAAAGTTCAGCAGTAGTTGTAATATTCTAAGAGAAGTCTTAACTTATACCAGCAGTCTTAACTTTTACATTAGAAGCTTTAAACACTTAGAACATTATACTTGAAGTCCAAGAGCAGTCTTAACATCATAGAGCAGCATTAGCTTCTTAGTAAACAACAGTAACAATCAACAGCATCTAGAAGACTTTAAATCCCAACATGAGACAAACTAGGTTCCTTACCATAAACAAGAGAAAAATGAGATTTTCCATTCAACACATAGGAAGGCAACATATTAATCAAATAAGTAGCAATTAACACACATTCAGACCAAAACAGAAGAGGAATCCCCCCCCCCCTCTGAAACATAAGACATCTAGCAACATTAAGTAGATGTCTATGTTTCGTTTCAACAATACCATGCTCTGGTGATATGCACAACTAGTTTGATGAATAACACCATAGTGTTAAAAAAAGAAAAAAAAAAAACTCAATTCATTTTATTATTAACAAATTCAGTGCCATTATCTGACCTGACAACTTTAACTTTCTTCTCAAACTGAGTAAAAACCATGTTATAAAAAGACACAAACATGTCATAAACTTCATCTTGTCTTTTTAACATATACACCCAAACAGACCTACTGAAATCATCTACAACAGTCAAAAAATATCTATACCTATCCCTGCTAACCACTTTATAAGGCCCCCAAACATCTAAATGAATGAGATCCCCAAAACCAGTTGATTTATGTTCACTTACAGGAAAAGGATCCCTTGTTTGCTTTGCCTTATGACAAACCTTACAAGGACCATTATGATTAACATTGTTTAAGTTTAAAGATCCTTTAAGCAGTTTTAAAACCTGGTTAGTAGGATGTCTCTATCTATTGTGCCACACTTCTTTAGACACAAAACAACAAAGAAACTCACTCTTAACAACATTAGCAGACACATCAGCAGACTTATCAAACAAGTATAAACCACCATATTCACTACTAGTCCCCAGCACATTCTGCTAATTCAAATCCTGAATGTAACACTTAGTTTCATAAAAACCAACTCTTAACTTGCTATCTTTAATCATTTTATTAACAGACACTAAACTAACACAATATTCAGGCACAACCAAGACATCAAACAACACAACATTACTATTAAGTGTTAGATTACCAACATGTGTAACTTTAGCTAAAGTCCCATTAGGGTGACCAACTTTGAGTTTTAAATCAGATATATCAATCAAATTTAACATGCTTAAAGAAGAACTGGTAAAATGTTGATTGGCCCCTAAGTCAATTATCCATCCGAGATGATAACTGACTGCATTAAGTTTTAAGTTAGCACAAAAAAACTGGTAAAAATGCTCATTAAAGAAAACACTGCCATTGAAAAAAGAACAAGATGCACTACCTGCCATGTTAGACTGAGTAGAAGTACCAGGTTTCCCATTAGTAAGACTCGTAAGCTTCAAAACCTGTTCATTACTAAAAAAAACATATTTCCAACAGCAGTCTTGGCCACATTAGTCACACCAGATGTACCTTTTAGATCATTGGTTTTGTTGAAATTATTTCCGGGTTTAAGATTAGGGTTCCTTTTAAAACCATGTGGATACCGAATGATCTCAAAGCACCTCTCAACAGTATTCCCCTTTAACCGACAATGAGTACACAACAAACTATCATAATTCTCTCTATTGTTAACCCCAGTATTGTTATTACCAGTCTTTCTTTTCCAGCTAGTGTTTTTATTATCAAAAGTCCTAGAAACAAAGGCAGAAACCTAAGCATTCTCAGTTTTCACAGAAGTGGTAGGAATCCCTCTATGGGATTCTTCCGTAGAAATCATAACAAATGCATCCTTGACCTCAGGAAGGACTTCCTTGGTCAGTAGACTACTTCTTATAGGTTGATAAATGCCATCAAGACCCATAAGGATTTGCATCAGTTTTAACAATTTACCATGATCACTAATCTCTTGTCAAGCCTCACATGTACAATCAGGCAATTTAGTAATAATACCAAATTCTCTCCACAAAGAATTCAACTTATGGTAGTATTCGAAAATAGGTAAACCACCTTGTTTAAAACTATTAATTTTCTGAAGTAAATTAAACACTACTAATCCATCAATCCGATCATAAGTTTCTTTTAATTAAACAACAAAGGCATTATCAGAAAACGCATGACCAAGATATACATCTTGTGACAAAAGTTAAAATACAATTCAGGACAACTGCATTGCACCTGTCCCATTGGGCTTCTGATAAGGGACTAGCAGCATAAGAACTTCTAACACTAGTACCATCAAGAAACTCAATCTTTTTCTTAATTTGAATAGCCAATTTGATAGCACTAGAGTACTAGACCATATCCTATAATTCTCAACCCCAGACAATTTAGTAGTCACAATAGAAGCACAATCAAAATCATTTGCATGAAGATTCAAAGGATTATTTTGATCCAAACTACTGATCATAATAGTCATACTGACAAACAAGAAAGCATATAACCAACAATAACAAATAAAGCAAACTAAACAAACTAAGTACCAAACAGATAAACCAACTAATCAATAAACCACATAAATAAAACAAACTAAGCAGATAACCAAAACAACAACAAAAATAGAGAAAAACTAAACTCGCACCCAGGACTAACTTAGCCCAAGTCTGCAGACTATGTTTGGCCAGAGCAAATTGATCAATATGTTAGCCAAGCAGTTTACACCCACAAAACTTGAAACTAGTTAACCCTAAAGTAAGGAAAAAACACTTACAATGCAATGAATGGTCACACGCAGCGGAAGACAATTCAACAACTCTAGATTCACTTAGTCTAGAATTATTGAATCATGAATCAGCCCAGAAACCACATTTCACCAGATTTTCAAGAAACCCCCAAATCCTAGGGTTTTAAGAAAAAACCCTAAAACTTAATAAACCCCTAGAAACACCAATTAAGTCACCAAAGATCAAGATTCAACTACCAAATAGTTGAATCAACCACCACCAATCAAGATCGATAAAAACCCCCAAGAAACCAATGTAATCGACTAATCATAACCTAATTCTCTAATACCGTGTTAAAATGGTACCGAAACACACTAATATCTAATCACCCAACCAACCACCCCTTGGTAATCTTTTCTTTTATTAAAACAATAAACATTAAAGGATTGTCCCCAACATGAATGCAATCCAATTACAATACAAAGAAACAAGTTGTTGTCCCTCTGGCAGGTGCAACAACAATACAAACAACTCACACTCTAAAACTTAAACTATAAACCAAACTGCTATAAACATCAAGATGATCTTGATACAAACCAAACTGCTTAAACAAACTCAGAACAACAAACTTATGAGAATCAAACTTGAGAGAGAACTTTGTATCTGAAAATATTGTGAGAATTATGATAGATGAGAAACCCTAGATCTGGCCTTAAGCTTATATAGATGCAAGTTACACTCACAACCATGCACAAAATGAAAACTTACAAAATCAAACCAAAGTTAGTGTTAGCTAAATATAACTATAATAATGTTACCAAATGAACCTCCATGTTTCATAAGTTTACCAAAGAGCTGTTACTTTTAACACTTTGTGAGGCAAAAGACCCAAGTTCGATCCCATCCCTTTTTAATTTGTTTAAAAAAACCATCGTTAGTCTTCAGGAATTGCACCGTTAATTCTGAGGACTAACGGTGCAAATATTTTCTCTCGCGTTAGAAAATAATGAAAAAATAATTTGCATCGTTAGTCCTTAAATTGACGAAGGGATGTATGGCGGTTGGGGTTTATTAATGGAGGGATTTATATGTCTCAACTTATCGGTGAGAGATGTATGGTGTGAAATGAGGTAAACCACAGTGATGTATTTTGGACTTTGCTCTAATTTTTAATAACCGATCTAGTCCAACTGATGCTAGTAATCAAATATTCTTTTGATTACCTTAAAACTATGATTTAAGATGCTAGCTTATTAATAAAAAGGGAACGTAACTCACGTTCTTGGGCCCTCGCTGGGTTGATCAATACCATATCTATCATGAGAGAGGTGGTTAAGTTGATAAGATATTCATGTACACCGACATATCTTTGATTACATCCCAAGTAAAAGTGTGACCATTCCCAATACGAACCATGTCCCTCACCGCAATGTTTTTTATAGCAGAGCCTTGATTATAATAAGTACATGTAAAGTCCCATCTTAGTTATCTAATGTATATAACTACATTTCACCTAAATCACCAATCCAAGAGATGACATCCCTAGCCTCTTACTATATTTCCAATAGATGACAGACATTCCGTAGTCTCTAAATTGCAGCAGACCCCCACATATTTAGAAACCAAATAAGATGTCATTACCAGGCATCATCATAAGCTAAAGATTACTCTTTAGAAAATCCACCAGGCAAGGCTACATTTCCAGTAAGCGCTGACATTACCCAGCCTTGAGTTCTCACCAAAAGACCATATCAACTCTAGGTATATCCCAAATTGTGATCTACATTAGACATAACATTCTATATTAATCACTATGTGGTCTAACATCCTCACACATAATCAATATGAAACCTATGACCAAACATGCATCATCACAAACTTAGGATCACAAAGAGTTGAAACATCAGCCATGTCATATCCAAAAAAGCTAGTCTCATCTTACAAGGCTCACCAAACCATTTGGAATGAATCAATACTTGTTTTATTAAAATGTTTTGGGTCTTAATCTTATTACCACATCTTACTACTAGAAGGTGTTTGAGAAGTCTGAATCTGAAGTGTATAACGTCGTTTGATTTTTGATCTGGTAAAATGTCTAAATGGTGTCAAACTTTGCAATTTAAATATGAAAAACGTTGCATTTAAAAAAAGAAAAAGAAAATAAAATGAAACTCGTTAAATGTTTCAACAATGTCAATCGTATATTTATGTTAAATCGATAAATTTGTGTTCATTTATTATACATACTAGACGAATACCCGCGCAAAGCGAGGGTGTATATCGGCAAATGATTATACGTACGAACTTGAGGTTATGATGTAACTATTGATACAACACATGCAGGTTCATTTTGTAGTTATTGCGAGAAAATAGTTTATCGGTTATAAACGAAAAATGATAAAAGTTTAAGAATTAAACAATATTTAAACTATTAATTTAGTGGTGGATTTTGTTATCATTTTTAATCAAGGGTGTAATAGGGTTTACACATTTCTCAAATTTAAGAATTTTAAGTTTAAAGAATTAAGGAATATTGATGTATGCATTATAAGTCGAATAAATATGTGTGTTGAAAACGCAAATTTGTAACACATTTTTCGTTACATTTTTGTAAAACAAGAGTAAAAAAATAAGAAAAAGTCTATGTATATCTATTACTAAGAAAAAGAAAACAATATAAATATAATTAACAGAAAAAACAAAATTAGAAAATGAAAACATAAATACAAATAAAAATATAAGTAAGAAGCAACAAGATACTCCATTCACCTCTTAACGAGTAAGACCCAATACATATTATCGCATCTTACCGAGTTAGAAGTAACAAGCAATAAGAGGTATTTTTTGAAAAACAAACACGTGATCCAATTAATTTATTACGGAGTACTTGTTATTATTTTCAACTTAAAGTAATAAAAAGACAATTGAAATTGATAATCTGGATATGAACAGTGTGCAACTTGCTGATTTATTTGAAATCAAAAAACCAAATAATTCCAGTAGTCCCAATTAAAATCAAGCAAAAGTGGTACAAAGAAATCTTAATAGATTTAACAGTAAAAGTTAGGGTTAATGTAGTAAAATAGCATTGTACTACTATTATTGTATCCAATTTAAATGAATATCGTGTTAGCTAGGGTTTTCTCTCGAACTAACCTGTTTGTGAATTTCATGACTTCTTTAAACTTAACATCATATATATTTCATCTATATATCCGCGTATCGGAGTTGTTTTAATTCAAAATGAATAGTAAATGTATACAAATTAAATCTGGTTTTCATTTTGTTTGATGAAAATCATGAATATAAAATAATAGAAAGTCAAGATGAATGAAGTAGATATTTTTTCCGTTTTAAAAGTAAAAAATCTAGTTTTAATAAAAATATAATTATTTGAGCTTTCTGGTTCTTACTTTTTACAATAGTTATGTCCATAAATAATTAAGTACTTCATCTTTTAAAGTTTGTAATAAGATATAAAATCAAATAAAGTTAATAAGATAAACTTGATTAAAATTCACTTTCGTAGTCGACAATTAATGGAGTATATGAAAAAAGCAAATTAGACATTAAATTTGGTGACATTCTACTTTTTTAAAGTGTGACAAACGAGTGGATGTGGGGGAGTCTGCCAGTCTGGCATTATTTAGCTTAGGACCACGCGCGTGAAAATCACCGCAGAATATTTTCCTCGTACCTCACTTACTAAAAAGGTTACCCTTTATATAGACCTATTTGGCCCTTAATTTACGGGAATTTATTTCGACTATTCTATTGACATACTCTAAACACTCTAATTAGAGTATATATTAAACAATTACGGAGTATATTTTAAATAGAATTTGCTTTAACTACTTGTATATTAAAATGTGACAACTAAAATTGAAATCGTGTAAATCTTTTTGCTTAATTTACCATCTATCAATTATTGAATAAATCTAGCTATATGTTAGACTACTCACAGTAAGGCGACCAATCCTCATCTTCTTCTCTGTCACGTCAGCTTTCTCTTTGCAGCCAATGCATACAATTAGGTCCCTAGTAAGGGCGACCTACACTACAAAAACATACCCACAAATATTCCTTTTTAATTAAATAAAACACATACAAAACAAATACACACTCGGTCGAGCCTGCAACCTATATCCAAAATAAACCGCCACACGACCGATTGAAAAAAAAATCCCACAATAAAGGGATCGACTTGTGATCGATTTGTGTGTCGATCGTCTATCATTATTGTGAGTAGCATTAGTACCATTGTACTACAGACAATATAACCTATTAATTTAACATGGATATTTTGTCATTTCCAATTAAAGTGCATCCGAGGACTTGCTATGGTCCATAACTTTTCTACCATATATAGCTTGGACACAGAATCCTCTCTTTTTACAACTAATCACAAATCTAATTTGAATTTTATGGCTAACCACTCCTATCTTTTTCAGCCACCACAAGATGACAACATCAACAATCCTTCCCCTACATCCGCCATAGGCACCTCGTCACCCCGCCAGCCGGCTTACTATGGTATCCGATGCCGAGCTGGCAAATGGGTGTCCGAAATTCGTGAACCAAACAAACCAACCCGTATATGGCTAGGCACATATCCTACACCCTCGATGGCTGCTGCTGCTTATGATGTGGCTGCATTGGCCCTTAAAGGCACTTATGCGGTACTCAACTTTCCTGACTCAGTTTTGCCTAGTTCGGTTCCAGAGTGTCCCACGCCTGATGATATCCGTGCCTTAGCAACGAGAGCTGCCACCGCACGAGCTCTCACTGATGAAAGTGCTCCTACTACGGGTGAGGAAATGGTGCCAAGCGACGTGGCAGATAACTCTGGTGATCCGATTAGGCAAAGGCAAGCTTAGTAGCCGCAGGTATCTGATACTGTTTATGAAGTTGTTTCAAGGTGAATCTAATTCACCAAGTTGTGTCAATGACTTCTAGTTAATGTTATGTTTCATATCTGTACGTGCTATCGTCTAATATACATAATAATAACCGTAGCATTACTTGTAACTGGCATGTTTTGTTTATTAATTGAAGGGCAAAGGCTGTTTAATTGTCTCATTTCTGTTTAGGCAAAACAACTACGCACCTAGTGTTAGCAAAACTACTTTTTTTTTTTTTTTTTTTTTTTTTTTTTCCTCCTCAATATGATTCGAAAAAAAGAAACTAGTGTTTTTATTTCTTTTCTTTTTATGTATACTAGGTTGGGTGTTTAGGAATTCGAAAAATCGATTAACAGGGACGCCCCGCTCAATCTAAAACCAGTAATAGCGCAAAAACCAGAAAACTCGTTTCTCGCAGTTCTGTATTGGTTCTGAATTTTGTATACCAGTAGGTAATATACCGAACCTTGTATATCAAAGAAGCATATTTTAGCTAAATATGCAAATAATTATAAAAGCATTCGTTGTTTTGGAGTACTACTTGTATAATACAAAGGCTCCTTAGAAAAACATTCGCCAACATATTTGTGTCCAACTTTATACGTAGAATATTTATTGTTGGCCCAGTTATTGTGTCGCACCTTTTTGAACGCAATCGTTGGGATGAGGCAACTTTACTATCTAGCTAGATGATTCTTTTCGATGGTATTACACTTTAATAAATGTATTTTACGATTTGTATCATGTTATTTTTAATTCGGTTTGACTAGACTAAATCTTTATAAAGTTTAACTACGGTACAATCAGGGGTGGACCTCTTATTTCGGATACCTGCATGTTCGATATCCGCCTAGTACGATTGGGTTTCGATCAACTAGTTAAATAATTTGCCCAGCCACCTTGTGAAAAATGGTACAAAATGTTCGATAAACCAATCCTAACCGCCCAATGAATACCTTAATACACGAACCATTCACTATAAAAAAATTGACATATACTCACTAAATGTTTTCTCACTAAAGTGGCTAAAAAAATACACACACAAAACACACACCGATTACACTCTCGATTATACGAAACCCTAGATCTGAGAACACACTCTATCAAGATCGATTACATACCTCAAACATCATATCCGGTCATTAGCATCGTTCCGATCATCTAACAATAACAAGAAATGCTTCAAGCTTGCCGAAATTGCCTTGACATCGGAATAATTGCTTCGAATTCGCCGAATTGCTTTCAGATAGCTAGAATTGCCTTGAGTTTTCCGAAATTTCTTTGAGTTCACTATATGTGCTTTGGATCTGTGTCGAGTTGCGGATTTCTAAGTTCGTGACTAGTATATATTCTGCAATATTTTCAGTTAAATTCTAAAGTGATATTAGATTTCCAATATGTGTTTAGGGTGCTTGCAGTAGAACCAAATCGATCGATCAACTTGAAGGTCGCACTCGATCATCTCTATTGTGGCATGAAATGAGGATCAATCGATCGCCCATTTTTTTCCCTAAGGGTCGTTCCAACGACCTTCTGTCTTGCAAGTATTGTGTGCTGTTTTGTACCGTTTGGAACTTGGGTTGGGATATATATATATATATATATATATATATATATATATATATATATATATATATATATATATATATATATATATATATATATATATATATATATTATACTTGTAAACTTTAAAATTTTACCTATAAATAACACACTCATTTCATTATTTTCACACATTTAAACACATTCTCTCAAATCTATATAATGAATTCTTACAAGCTATTTATTACCGATTCATCTTTAGATGATGAAAATGAAGTTAATAGCGAGTTTTTGGTGTTTGCGGAAGAGTGTTGGGAGGCTTATCAAGCGTCACAAACTAAGATATCACGAAACCAGTTAATAGGGATCGTTGGGTACTCATAATCGTTTAGTGGTGGCTTACTTCTACCAAAACCCAGTGTATGACGAAAGAGCATTCCATGATAGTTTCGAATGAGCCGAAACCTATTCACATGAATTATTCGAGAGGTAACCGACTATTCCTCTTATTTTTAAGAAACTCCTAGTTGTGTGGGCACACTTGGTATTTCTCCATTGATGATGTACTTTGTCAATTCGACAATTGGCATACGGAGTCAATGCTAATGCTCTGGACGAATATCTGCAAATGGGTGCGACAACAATTAGTGAGTGATTCAGGTTTTACCGACCAGGTTTTAATATTTATAAGTGTCTCGTTTACCTAAGGTCTACCTAATGCACTATCGGGCAGTGTAACTGGTCGTGTGAGGTATAACTAGTTGGTAAAGCTGAGGTCGTCCCAAGAGCTATGAGTGTGGAGTCTTTCGATCTAAGTCCACTGTCACTTTTAAAAGGAGGTTTATGATTATAAAGATTAATTAACTAATAAAAGTAAATGACAAAACAAGTAAATAAATAGAAGAGAATCAGTAGGGAGAAGTAGTGTCAACCTAATTACTACTCTTGTTATTATTATGATTAGTTTTCAATAAGTGCATCCTATCGTTTCGTCCGGGGGTTATATTCATTTAGGATCAGAGGGTTAAAGCACCTAAATCTATCTTGCACCTTATCCTATTCCCGACTATTGTAGAGCCGAGAGTTCATCAGGCGGCGTAAACCAACGAAGGTGCAAGAGTCATTAAGTACCTCTACTAACATGGACATGTCTAGCGGAATGCGGCATGGTCAGATCTTACACCCCCTCTAACTCCTTTAAGCATATTGCATCGGTAGGTGGTCCTAGGGTTAATACGCACATGTATGGTGATATTGCTATCACCAAGTCACATCCCCATCGGCTTGGGTCCTAGGGTTAATTCACCAAGCCTCCAAGGAACTACCAATGCACAATACTACCAGAACAAGAGTGTCCTAAGACTCGCCATGAAAGTATACAAACAAGACGATAATAAATGCATAGAAAACTAAATCATAACAATAACAATTTCATAACTAGGCTAACACCAAGAGGTGATTAGCCACTCATATTCATTGTGGAAAACTAGAAGGGGGGTTGAATAGTTTTACGTCTTCTTAATTTGTTTCAAAAGATTGTTTGAAAGTTTTCTTTGTTTTAAAAAATTTAGATTCAATACTATGTGATATCAAGTCTTGCACAATATGAACAACAAAATATATATATATATATATATATATATATATATATATATATATATATATAATAGAGTAAATTGCAAAAATCGTCCCTAAAGTTTGACCAATTTGCATGTTTCGTCCCACATATTTCGAAACTGCAAGGATCGTCCCTAAATTTTGGCCCGTGTGCATGTATCGTCCCTAAAGTTTGACCAATTTGGGACGATATATGCCCCAAAAAGGACGATATATGCCCCAAAGGTTAACTTTAAGGACGATCCTTGCAGTTTCGAAATATGTGGGACGAAACATGCAAATTGGTCAAACTTTAGGGACGATTTTTGCAATTTACTCATATATATATATGTATATATATGTATATATATATATATATATATATATATATATATATATATATATATATATATATATATATATATATATATATATGATAAAGCAATAATAATGCAAGTAAAGAAATAAATGAGAGATGGAAAGATAGAACCGCGAGACAAGAGATTTATAGTGGTTCGGCTACAAGGTCACCTTCCTTGCCCTACTCCACTCCCCGAGCACCTAACTCGAGAATTTTCTTCACTATGTCAACAAGCTCCCTTATGGCGGAGAAAACCTTATACACCAATTCACACCCCACAACTTCGTCACAACTTCTACACAACTTCTTCACACCAATACTTCTTCACACCTTTCTACTTCACACCTATTTACTTTACATCAATCTACTTTACACCTATTTACTTCACACCAATCTTCTTCACACCTTTCTACTTCCTAACTCTTCTTCTTCACAACAAACTACTAACCTATCACACTACTTATATACCTAGCTAAACTATCTTCTATCAAATATTCACAACTAATTACACAAAGAGATAGAAACAATGGATGATGTTCTAACAACTTAGATGTGGAGATCACAACAAGTTGTAATACTTCTTGTCTTGAGGGATAGAAGTATTCTTCTCTTGCACTTGAGAGGATGATGTTTGGATCACTTTGAAACAAAGATTTATGAATGTATGATCAAAGGATTAAGAGAATGGAAATGGAGATCTAGAACTGAAAGTTTAGGAGTGCAAAAGGTGGGGAAAAATTCCAGATTTAAGGTGGTATTTATAGGCAAAAAATTCTGACAACTGGAGCGTGCCGGTCCCCTTAAATCATGGTCGGTCCCCTTAAAATTAAGGGGACCACCCCTTATAATTAAGGGGGCCGCCCAGCTGAAACGGCCAGAAACTTTGTCTTTTAGTGGGGAAAGTTTATTTGGTGAAAAACTAACTGATTTTGGTTAAAAATTTGAATTCATATATTCAGTATGAATAAAACATTTTTTTTATTACCAAAAGTGTTTTTCAAAAATATATAATATGTTTATATAATTAAATAAACTTTGTAATAATTAATTAAATACCCCTTTGATCATAAATTACACTAAACACTTTGTTTATTCATACCTTAAGTGATTTGGCTGTAAAGAGAATGTTAATCACTAAATACTTGTTTATGTCATAAATTTTAGTTCAATGAGTTTATGTTTTGTAATAATCAAAACATAGAGATGTTGATAATATGTTAATAATGTTTTTAGGCATTATTTATGTCAACAATCTCCCCCTTTTTGATTATTACAAAACCTTAAACTTAATAGGTCTAAAATTTATTTTTAGACAAGTATTTTAGAGTTTACTCTTCTCTTCTCCCCCTTTTTGTAAAATCAAAAAGGTTAAGCCGAGTAAGCTTCATGGAAGAAGTTAAACGAGTAGAATGCTCCCCCTTGATGTATGCTCCCCCTCATTTGAGAGCACCAAGGGAACGAGCTATGGAAATCTCGGCTACAAAAAATATGTGAAGAGAACAAGACATATATATGCAAAGCAACAGTTATGCAAATAAAAATAGATTCATTCAAGCATCATAGAAATGATTAGCATTACATCATTCAATATGTTTGAAGCATATTGCCTAAGAGAGCACTTGGACTTGCTTGCAACCCACGTTTGAGTGTTTTATTTGCTTGAAAGTGAACATAAGCATAGAGCTTAGTTGTTGGATGGGGAGGGATATTGAGTGGGGTATGGAGCAGAAGAGGTGGATCTTACGATGTTGTATCGAGTTAAGGGTGGTATTGGATGAGGACGAGTGAGAAGATATTCAATCCAATAAATATTTTTACTCAAGTAGAGAATTTGTTTTTGAAGAAAGATGCAACAAGGCCAATAGTGAGTGTGGTTTGTAACTTGATCCAAGTTGAGAGAGTGGGGTAGGCAATTGTTATAGGGTGAGATGGAGGTTGCCCTTTGTTGCGTTGTGCATGATGCATAGCAAGGAGATCACTAAGATCATGGATTTGGGTTATTTCATCACGGAACTTTTGCTTTTCCGTGGCAATGTGGAGAGGATCATTGTGTTGATATGGATGAATTGGGTTTGTGTAGTTGGAATTGTAGTTTGATGGTTGATCAAACTTGTATGTATCATTATAAGTGGTTGGAGGATGAGATGTGTAGTTTGGCATGAAAGAAGATGTTTGGCCAATGTTGTATGGTTTGTAAAGAGGATCAAATGAATGTCCTTGTGAATTTGGTGTAAAGTTTGGGAAGTAAGTGGTTGGAGGTGTTGAGTGATTTCCAACTTCATTGGTTATGATGGATTTGTTTCGAGGGCTTTTTTTCCGCCAAATGGGTTTTTCCGTCATCCTGCTAGCTTTGAGGCTTTTGGTTTTGGTTTGTTTGGAGAAGTCATGAGGGGATGAATGGAGAGTGTTGAAGATTGGGGATATTTATAGTTTAAGATTTGTGTGTTTATGGATGGATAAAGTTTGTTTGGGAGATTAGGACAAAATATGTTGGTGAAAATTGGGAAATGTAGGTTGAAATGGGCTAAAAAGCAGAAAAGATTCTGTAAACCCGTCCAGCAGATGGCCGGTCCCCTTAATTAGGGGGCGGTCCCCTTAATAATTAAGGGGGCCGCCTTTCATAATTAAGGGGGCCGCCCATCTGGTGATTCCCAGATTGCCAGAATTAGGTTTTTGGCAGAAAATTTGCAGAAATGTTGTGTTTTTGGATTTGGATTCAAGCAAATTCAATTCCTTTAGGCAATATAGCATCTAATCTAATCAAGATATAGCATGCATGCACAAACACTTAAGCAAAAGAGCAAGCAAGCAACAAATAATAAGCTAGAGGAGACAAATAAAGGAAAGAACACTTAATTTTCCTAAGGCAACTATCTTAGATCAAAGGCAAAGGCAACTAGTGAGTCAAAAATTTAGTGATGAAACAAGATGACAACATTATGAGTGATTTTGTCCTAGTGTGTGCCTATATGCAACAAATGTGGAGTTGTGATTGTTTCGACTCCTAGATGCAAAAAAAAAAAAAAAAAAAGAAAAAAAAAAAAAAAAAAAAAAGTTCTTAAGAAACAATCCAAAATCTCTTTGATTCGATTTTTGCTCGATCATGAATGTCAAAGATATATATTAGATTATATACCTTAACAATTTATGTGAGAATTTATGCATGATTTTGGAAAAAGGTTTTTAGCATTAGTCAACAATGCAAGGAAAATGATGTTCATGTAATTCCTAGATGTGAGAATAGTTAAAAAAAATTTGATTGGGTTTTAAAAAAGAGTATATGCAAAGAAAATAATATTTCCCAATCTTTAATTTTGTGCGAAATAGATTCCTAGACTCAGAATTGGAGAAGTGGAAGAAAAGTAAATCTTATGCAAATTTTATGCAAGAAGAAAAAAAAAATGTCTAAATGCAATAGAATTTAGTCAACTTGTTCCATCATTCCTAATCCTAAACGGAAGTGATTGAACAATTCACGCTTAAGGGGTTTAGTGAATATATCCGCAATGTTATCTTCCGATGCAACTTTTTCTATAGATATGTTCCCTTTTTGTACAGTATCCCTAAGAAAGTGGTGGCGTATTTCTATATGTTTAGTCCTAGAGTGTTGCACCGGATTTTTACTTAAATCTATCGCACCTTTGTTATCGCACATAATGGGAACATTTTCTAACCTAATGTTATAGTCTATAAGAGATTGTTTCATCCATAGTGCTTGTTGACATGCCTTTCCAGCGCTTACATATTCGGCTTCGGTGGTAGAAATAGCAAGAGCGGTTTGCTTCTTCGAAAACCAAGATGTTAGACAACGTCCCATAAACGTGCAAATACCGCTAGTGCTTTTTCTATCTACGTAGTCTCTCACATGATCCAAATCCGCATAGACGATGGTTTCTATGCCGGATCCCTTAGGATACCATAATCCTAAGTGTATAGTGCCTTTAATGTGTCGGAAGATACGCTTAACCGCTTCTAGGTGATTGGTTTTGGGATCCTCTTGAAAACGGGCACAAATGCAGACACTAAACATGATATCGGGTCTACTTGCCGTCAAGTATAGTAAACTACCTATCATTCCTATATACTTGGTGTTATCTACGGACTCACCTTCATCATCCTTTGTGAGTTTCACTTCCGTAGACATGGGAGTTTTCATGGGTTTTGAGTCTTCTAGGCCAAATTTCTTAAGCATTTCCTTAATGTACTTAGATTGGTTAAAGAATATTCCATCTTCTAATTGTTTTATTTGTAATCCTAGGAAGAAGTTAAGTTCACCCATCATACTCATCTCAAACTCATCATGCATGATTTTGGCAAATTCGTCACACATGTCTTGACAAGTTGATCCAAATATAATGTCATCAACATATATTTGGACAATGATGAGATTTGGGTCTTTCCTTTTAGTGAAAAGAGTGTTATCTACCATTCCCATGGAATAATCATGTTTAATAAGGAAGGCTTTTAATCGATCATACCAAGCCTTGGGAGCTTGTTTGAGTCCATGCAAAGCTTTCTTTAACTTATAAACATAATCAGGTTTTGCGAAGTCAATGAATCCTGGAGGTTTTGCCACATATACCTCCTCATTGATAAAACCGTTAAGGAATGCACATTTCACGTCCATTTGGAATAACTTAAAATCTAGGGCGCATGCATAGGCAAGTAGTATCCTAATAGAGTCTAGTCTAGCTACGGGGGCATAAGTTTCGTCATAATCAATTCCTTCTTGTTGATTATAACCTTGGGCAACTAACCTAGCTTTATTCCTAGTAACTATTCCATTTTCATCTAACTTATTCCTATATACCCATTTAGTTCCTATGATGGTCATATTCATTGGATTTGGGACTAATTCCCAAACATCATTTACCTTAAATTGATTTAATTCTTCTTGCATAGCTATAACCCAACTTTCATCTTTTAAAGACTCATTAATATTCTTAGGTTCTATTGCTGAAAGGAAACAAAAGAAATTATTTTTATCTTGGGCTTGTGACCTAAGGGTTCTTTGGTTAAGATGTCCTATTATATTATCTAGTGGATGTGATCTAGATTCTTTAACACTTACAGTTTTGTTATTTCCTAAGTTAATGTCTTCATTATCATTTCCTATGGGTTTTGTTTTACTAACCTCAATAGCTTCGTCTTTGACTAAGTCATCATCTTCTAAAGGTAAAGTTTTAGGAGGTGGTGGTGTTTCATCAAATGTTACATTTAGTGATTCTTCTACTTTCATGGAGTGTTTGTTAAGTATTATATATGCTTTACTATTTTGTGAGTATCCTAAAAATATTCCTTCATATGATTTTGGATCAAACTTAGTGAGGTAATCCTTAGTGTTTAGAATATAACATTTACTTTCAAATACCCTAAAGTAGCTTAAGTTTGGTTTTCTACCTCTTAGTAACTCATAAGGAGTTTTTCCTAGAATTCTCCTAATTGATACCCTATTAATAATATATGTTGATGTATCTACAGCGTGACACCAAAATTTTTGTGGGATGGATTGTTCATTTAACATTGTTCTACTCATTTCTTGTAGTGACCTATTTTTTCTTTCTACTATGCAATTTGATTGAGGAGTACGAGGAGCGGAGAAATTGTAAGATATTCCATTTATATCACAATATTTTCCGAATTGTACTTCATTGTCAAATTCCCTACCATGGTCCGTCCTAATGGATACTATTGTGCGTCCTAATTTATTTTGAATCATTTTACTAAATATTTCGAATTTTTCAAAGGCTTGGGTCTTGTCACTTAAAAACCTAGTCCACGTGTATCGTGAGTAGTCATCTACTATTACTAAGGTATATTTGTTTCCACCATAGCTCCGCACAGCGGATGGACCAAAAAGATCCATATGTAATAGTTCTAGGCACCTAGTAGTAGATACTATATTATTAGCTTTGTGACTAGCATGAACTTGTTTTCAAATTTTA
Source organism: Artemisia argyi (assembly GCA_030686995.1). Lineage (NCBI taxonomy): Eukaryota > Viridiplantae > Streptophyta > Magnoliopsida > Asterales > Asteraceae > Artemisia > Artemisia argyi. Next base: position 175,860,418 of record CM060707.1, on the reverse strand, counting down.
CATGCATCACAAAAATGCTTGTCATATTTTAGATTAGGTAAGTTTCTAACTAGTTCTTTAGAAGCCAAAGATTGTATTTGTTGCAAGTTAGCATGTCCTAATCTCCTATGCCACAATGTGGAGTTTTCGTCTAGGGTCGTTAGGCATATCCTATCCTCAGGTTTGTTTCCTAGTTTCATAACATATATGCCTCCTTTCCTAATTCCTCTACCTATAATTTTTCCATTCTTAACTATTTCGCTATCCTCTTCGGTAAAGGTAACTCTACATTTATTATCGCATATTTGTCCTATACTAAGCAAGTTATATGTTAAATTATCTACATGCTCTACATTTTCAATAGTAAGTGAGTCTTGAGAAATCGTGCCTTTGCCAATGATTTTTCCACGTAAGTCACTACCGAAAATAACGTTACCTCCATTGTATGCCTTGTATGTAGAAAATAGCTTGCGGTTCCCCGTCATGTGCCTCGAACATCCGCTATCCTTGATCCATTCGTCAGGCTCCAAGTCAATTCCTAAACATATTTCGTCGGTTCCTTTTGCCATAAAACACTTTTCGTCTCTTGGTTTTTCAATTTCTTCTTTGTCACTATCACTCCACGTTCCACTAACAAAGGCGCCTTGATTTTCATAACCCGACAGCTTTAGACATTCGCCAATGAGATGATTTGGACTTCCACATCTAAAGCACTTTCTATTCCCGTAGTTATCACTTCTATTTCTTTGGAACGGTTTTCTTTCGTCTCGTGGTGATCTAGTGAATCTTCCTCGTCTCTTGAAGAATTTCTTGAATTCTCTTACGGCCATTGCATATTCTTCGTCTTCACTCTCGTCACTTGAATCATCATCGTCACTAGGTTCCTTTTTGGCTTTTAGAGCAATGGATTTGGTTTGTTCTTTCTTGACTTTGACCGTTTCTGAATCGCTTCTTATAATTTCTTCATGGACCTTCAAGTTGCCAATAAGTTCATCTAGTGATAACGTCATCAAATTCTTTGTTTCTTCAATTGCCGTGACCTTAGCTCGCCATTTCGGATGCAATGCCCTAAGAAATTTCCTAACACAATTTTTACTAGAAAATGTCTCAACAAGTGCTTTTAAACTTGTGATAATAATGTTAAATTTAGCAAAAGCATTATTAATTGATTCCTCTTCCAAAATCGTAAATTGTTCATATTGTTGTATGACTCCTCCCAAACCAACCAGTCAACCGGGTGCAGTTGATAGGCCTACCTGGGAGGGGAAAGTCAAGTGTTTATAATCCGTGGAAGTACAGGGAAATCCCCAGGTCGTTAAGTCCCAACGAGATTGAAATTGTATTTTGAACATTTAAGGGAATAAGTGGCACTGAGGACAGTAACCAAGATGATTGGGGAATGATTATACTACTGATTGCTTGGTATTTGGACAATATGGAATGACATAAACAATAACAGAGATACAGATATAATCACAAAAGCACAAATTGGGAAATCAGATAACAGACAGAGAAAAGTGGGTTTTAACAAATTACAAACTACAGGGGGTTCAAGTGAAACTTTTTAAAACTTTAAAATAAAAGAAAATTTAAAATGAAAATGAAATTATGAAAATGATTATTTTAATATTCAAATACTATTTAATTAATTAAAACTATTTAAAAAGTAAATTAAACCTAATTTAAATAAAACTAAAAATGATAAACACTACAAATTAAACTAAAAACTTGCAAAAATATTTTCTAAAACTTAAAATGAACTTGAAGAAAGTATAAAAATTAAAAATAACAATTTTTGTCTTTTTATGGATTTTCTATTAATTAAAAACTAATTATCTTAATTAAACTATTTAAACTAATTTAAATTACTAATAATACCTAAATGACTTAAAAAATTATGGAAAAAATTATAAAACTAATTAACCATCACATGAATCCAAAAAAATTGTAAAAAGTTTCTAAAAATTATTTTTAGACTATTTTACTAATTAATTACTTATTAATTCATTTAAATCTAATTAAACTAATTTAAATAAGAAAATTAGGAAATGAACAGTAGAACTTAAAAATCTATTTTCTAAAAGTTTTAAGTTATTTATGAAACCTAGGAAAAATATAAAAAACTACTGTTGTTAATTAAAATTAAAGAAAACTATTTAATTACTAATATTACTTAATTAATTAACTAAACTATTTTTAATTCTAATAATTAGTAAACTGATTAAGAAAAATCTAAGAAAATTATTACAAATACTTAAAGGTAATAGGAAATTAATAAAATTATAAAAATGATAAAGTGCTTATAAATAAGCTGAAATGAAAAATTAAAAAAATAAAATCTATTAAATAGAAGCTATCACTAATTTTATATTTGGTTTTTGTTGATTTTTCTTTTTGACAGATGAATATAAGCTAAAAACAAGAACTTTTTGTGAAATGACATTTTAATTAGCTTAAAAATAAGCTATGTGCACCCCCAAGTGCTTAACAGTGGAGTTTTAAAGCTTATTAGGACTTGTGATTATGTGAAAAGCTATTCAGTTGAGCAAATAAGCTACCACACATGTATACCAACTTAAAATAAGTCAAAAGTCACAAATAAGCACTCTAGATAAGCAGCTATGAGCAAATAAGCACTTATCACTTAACAAGGCCAAGACAGGCCAAACTAATGAAATTTGGACCTCTGTGGGGTCCACAAAAGCTAAGGGGGGTCCAAATAAAGTCCTGAACCTTGAAGGTGGACTGGAAGGCTTCAAAATAAGCCAATAAGCAGAGCTTATGGCTTATTATTGAGGTCTGTGTAAGGCTTGGAAGTTGGGGGTTCACACTGAGTCCTCAGTGTTGACTCAGACAATCACCCAACTTAATGAGGGTTGCAGCCCTATCAAATAAGCTCACAATGGTGAAATAAGCTCAGAAACTTAAACCTGAGCTTATGGGGATTCTAAAAAGCTAAAAATCTAGGGGTGGGTCCCACTGGGTGAGTCACAAAGTTATTGGGAAACTTGGTCAATACCTGTGCATAGGGCATGCACTTGCTCTACAGGTTGAAATAAGCTAATGCACAAGCTTATAGAAAAATCCTAAAAATAAGCTGTTTATGGGCTTTTGTACACTAGGTGATAGACTTTAACTTCTGAAAAGGACAAGGTCTCAAAGTAAACACAAAAATCACAAAAATTCCTCCAAAATTTGGATTTCTGAAACAAAGGCAATTTTTGACTTTTTGAGATTTTGCAAAAGGTTGTCTTAAATGAACTTTGATCCTACCCTACTGATTGAAATGGACTAATTAAGCTAGAATAAGACTAATTTAAGCTAAACCACAAGTGAATGGATTTGGGGCATATGCCACACTTAATTCAACACAGAGGGTAATCTAGGCCAAGTTATGCTTGATTTTGACTTTCTTCTGAATAAACCCTGGTTTTTGTTGTTGTTCTGAGCTAGTTATGACCTAAGTGATTTGTGTGAACCAAGAAAAGTAACAAATGAGCACTTGAACACCTAAGATCTCACTGATCCAAACACACCTTAAAACCTTATTTGTTTTGTGATTATGAAGCAAATGGGTAATAAGGTTATTGTAACTGATCCAAGTTAACTTATTATGATATATTAAGTCTAAATGAGCACTTAACCACAGAATACAACAACAATTGAACAAGATTACAAGTTATACTATTTTGACTGCCAAAATGAGAAATTTAAGTAACTATGATTTCTGATGAACAAGCTATGAATTTTAAGCAATATTATTACTACTTAATACTAAACAAACTCAGAAAAGCTAAAAGGCAATGAAATAAGCAATTCTACAGTATCAATATAGAAATAAGTTTTCAAGGGCTTACAATATGCTTTCCTGCTAACTTCATGAACCAAGAACCATAAGAACCATACCTAAAGGCTTCCACAAGCCACTAAACCCATGGCCATCCAGTATTAACCATGCTCCAGCTTTAAATCACCATTAAACCTGCAAGTTTGACCTTTGTTGACTTTTTTATGTTTTTGACTTTTTTTATTTCTAAGCTGTGATTTATGGTTTCTAAAAGCTTATTTAAGCTTTATGGGAGCTTATATGAGCCTAAGAGTCCATAAGTCTCACTAATAACAACAATACAGAAGATTAAAACTTTTGAAATAAGATTGAAACTTGCATAAACTGAGAGAGAGACTAAAACTTGAAATTTATTATGACAATGATTGAGATTACACTAGAATTGACTGATACAATGCTTAAAAGCTTAGAGATTGATTAAAATTACAAGCTACAACTATTACGACTATATTTAAACTAAAAATGGAACTAACTCCTTCTCTCTTGCTTCTCTTCTATTTATAGCAGTGGATTAGGGTTTCCCTTGTCTCTCTGATCAAATCCCAATCAATCTTGGCCTTTGAATCTTCTGAATCAATCCTAGCCTTTGATTTCGTTTTTTGCGCCAAAATTGGATAAACCAATTGGGGTCTGTTTTGCGTGGAGGGGTGGGATGCATTTATTGTGGATGTGAAAGTAGGTGCAGAGGGTGGTGGGATGGTGATGATGGGATTACAAGTGGGGGTGGTGATACCAGGGTGGTATTGGTGGTTTTGGCTACGGTGAGTGAGGGAGAGGGAAAGGGGGTGTTTGACCGGGTTTGACCCTGGTATTAATACCAGGGTGGGTTTGTTTGTATTTTGGGCTTAGGGATCACATGGGCCAGGAAATAAAGAGGGGGTGGGCTTTTGTATGGATTGGACTTGGATTTGGTGTTTGAATTTATTAAGGGTCCAGTTTGGTTTGTAAATTCACAAGGACCAATTATGTAATTTAGCCGAAAGTGAAGGGTGGGATTTGGCATTCTTCCAAAGTTTCCATAAGGGTATTTCTTGCCAAATGATGAATAGTACATGGACTTTTGATGATTTTTCCACTTTTAAATTTCCAGGGACTATTTTTGCCAATATTTCAAACTTCAGGGACCAAATCTGTAATTTCACCAAACTTTCCAATCAAGGATCAATCCTGCCATATATGAGAAGTACAAGAACAAAATTTGTTTTTCTCAATGTTTTAATATCCCAGGGACCATTTTTGCCATTTTTCAAAGTTCAGGGACTAAACTTGACATTTTATGTAACTTTTTGATTTAAAAGGACCTTTGGTGACTTTTTCAAGTTTTTAGAATAACCAGGGACTAGATTTGACAACTTTTGAAAGTTGAGGGACTGAAACTGCCAATTATGCAAACTTTATTTATTTTTCATCTGTTTGATTATTTTGCATCTGAAACATATAAAACACATTCCTGAGATATTTTCAGTATTATGATGCATATTTGAGTGTTTTTAGATGTTTTGGCAGTTCAGATTGGTATAAAATGATGAGTATTTAGACACTCATCAATCCCCCACACTAAAACATTGCTAGTCCCTAGCAATCTTTTGAGAAAAACTTAATGGATTTGAAACTCTTTACCAAAATCCATTACTTCTGGAGTAGCCATATGTATCTGTTCAAGTAAGAACTATGGTCCACCTGATAACCATGTGATTTTGAGCAAACCACCAGCTGTCAACGGATTTGATTTGTCTTTACCAAAAGCCGTTTGCTTCTGGACTAGCCAACTCTTGATGGACAAAGTCAACATCTTGGTGAGCTGATTACCAATTATGGTTTTTCCACTGCCTTTACCACAAGCCATAATCTTTCGGGCTAGCCAACTCATTCACTTTTTGGGATATGGCGAGTTGATTTACCATACAATTTTGGGCAAATTGCAAGCCATCAACGGGTTTGAGATATCTTTACCAAGAGCCGTTTGCTCCTGGATTAGCCAATCCTTTTGTCATTTAGACATGGCGGACTGATTACCACAAAAATTTTGCAATAAAGTGAAAAATTTTTGAAAATTTTGGGCCAAAACTGGGGGTACTAGAGGGTATAATATGATAAAATTCGCTAGAATTCCCCCCCCCCCCCCACACACACTTAGATTTGAATATTGTCATCAATATTCAAAGTCCCAGCTATTATGCCGACTCTTTGAACATAAATAGATAATATTATAAGCTAACTGTGGAAATATCATTTTTTTTTATTTTTCACTTTATTCATATTTACATACAATCACACATTTTTTTTTTTTTTTTGATGAGATATATACATTTCAAATAGCTGCAGGGGACGGCCACTCCCCCACACTAGGGTGTTAGAAAGTAGAAAGAAGTCAGAGACATGGGTGAAAACCATGTTGTTGCTACTGTTTTTGTTCATCGAGTCGCTAGCTTGACTCGATCCCCGAATTCATTGGTTCGTGGGGAAAGTTTGGAGATCTGGGACAACCATTTGTGGTACATCCCCTCCAAAGTAGTGCTTTAACCGATGGCCATTCACTTTAAAATTGGAACCGTTAGGTTGAAATAATTCAACAGTTCCGTATGGAAATACTTTTGTGACAGTGAATGGCCCAGACCAACGGGTTTTAAGCTTTCCTGAGAATATCTTCAATCGTGAATTGAAGAGAAGGACTCTGTCACTGATGTTGAAAACACGGTTTTTAATATTAGAGTCGTGTATCTTTTTGGTTTTTTCCTTGTAAATCAAAGAATTCTCAAAAGCTTGATCACGAAGTTCATTTAATTCATTTAGTTGAACCTTACGGTGATCACCCGCTATGTGAAGGTCGAAATTTGCATGTTTCAAGGCCTAGTAGGCCTTATGTTCTAATTCGATCGGAAGATGACATGCCTTCCCGTACACTAGCTTATATGGAGTACACCTGATGGGTGTTTTGTAAGCAGTGCGGAAAGCCCATAATGCATCATCCAGCTTATCCGACCAAGAGGCACGGTTTTCTCCAACCGTCCTCTCCAGAATTCTCTTAATACCCCAATTTGAGACCTCCACCTGCCCACTTGTTTGTGGGTGGTATGCAGTTGAAAGATGGTGAGTTACGCCATATTTCAACATCACTTTTGCAAATTGTTCATTGCAGAAGTGTGTGCCACGATCACTGATAATGGCACGAGGAGTTCCGAATCTGGCAAAGAGAGACTTCAGAAATTTAACGACTACTCGGGCATCATTGGTGGGTAAGGCTTTTGACTCAACCCATTTTGACAGATAGTCGACAGCCACGAGTATATATTTTTTCCCTCGTGAAGACGGGAACTGCCTCATAAAATCAATGCCCCACATATCAAATATTTCACAGACTTGGATGGCGTTTTGTGGCATCTCATTCTTTTTGGAAATATTCCCGTGACGCTGGCAAGCTTCACAGGTTTTGATAAGTTCATGGGCGTCTTTGTAGATTGTGGGCCAAAAGAATCCCGAATCAAACACCTTTTTGGCGGTGTAGTTTGGGTTATGATGTCCCCCGTGGGTCCATCATGACAGGCTTTAAGAATTTCCATGGCTTCTTGGCCATGGACACACCGTCGGATAACTTGATCCGCACAGATTTTGAACAAGTAGGGGTCGTCCCCAAAGTAATGTTTCACATCTTTAAAGAATTTTCTTTTCTATTGGGACGACATCCCTTTCACAACGAAATTTCCCGCATGGTAATTTGCAAAGTCGGCAAACCATGGGGTAGTGGCATCATCCCGGGTAGAGATTAGATTGAGAGTCTCCAGAGGAAAAGTTTCATTAATTTCTTTTCTCTCGAGAATATCCTGATGAGGATTCTCTAACCGGGACAAGTGATCAGCAGCAAGGTTCTATGCTCCTTTTTTGACTCGTATGAGTATATCGAATTCCTGAAGGAGCAGGACCCAACGGAGCAGTCTTGGCTTTGCGTCCTGTTTAGTGAACAGGTATTTCAAAGCCGAGTGGTCCGTATATACCACGCATTTGGTTAGGATTAAGTAAGACCCAAATTTCTCAAAGGCATATACCACAGCTAATAATTCTTTTTCTGTGGTGGTATAGTGCGTTTGAGCTTCACTCATGGTCTTACTTGCGTAGTGTATTGGCTGAAAATGTTTTGTTTTGCGTTGCCCCAGAACTGCGCCAATAGCGAAGTTGCTAGCATCGCACATAAGTTCGAAGGGTAAGTACCAGTCGGGGGCAACAAGGATCAGTGCCTCGGTGAGCCTTTTCTTTAGAGTAGAAAAAGCTTCGATGCACTCGGGGGAAAAGATGAAAGGAGCTTCCTTTTCAAGAAGATGAGTTAATGGTCGGGCTATTTTGTTGAAATCCTGAATGAATCTCCGATAAAACTCGGCATGGCCAAGGAAACTCCTTATTCCTTTAACAGTGGTGGGATGAGGCAGTTTAGCAATAACATCAATTTTGGCCTTATCTACCTCAATCCCACTTTTTGAAATTTTATGGCTGAGGACAATGCCCTCCTTAACCATAAAATGGCTCTTCTCCCAGTTTAGACAAAGATTAGTGTCTTCACAACGTTGAAGCATCTTTTCTAAATGGGAGAGGCATGAGTCGAAAGAATTCCCGATGACTGAGAAGTCATCCATGAATACCTCCATCGTTTTCCCGATCATGTCGTGGAAAATAGCCATCATGCACCTCTGGAAAGTGCCCGGAGCGTCGCATAACCCAAAAGGCATGCGACGATAGGCAAACGTCCCGTAAGGGCATGTGAAGGTAGTCTTCTCTTGATCCTTAGGATCAATGGGAATCTGGAAGTAACCCGAGAAGCTGTCGAGGAAGCAATAATACTCATTCCCCGCTAGTCTTTCGAGCATTTGATCCATAAAGGGCAGAGGAAAATGGTCCTTGCGGGTGGCTTCGTTAAGCTTTCTGTAATCGATACATACTCGCCACCCTGTAACCAACCGATTTGGTATCAACTCGTTATCCTCATTAGTGACAACCGTGATGCCACCCTTTTTTGGAACACAATGTATTGGGCTAACCCAAGGACTGTCTGATATAGGGTAAATCAATTCCGCATCGAGAAGTTTGATAATTTCTTCTTTGATAACTTAGTGGATTTTTGGATTTACCCTTCTTTGATGCTGCACAGCAGGTTTAAAGTCCTCTTCCATTAGGATTTTGTGTGTACAAAAATCCGGGTTAATACCCTTTATGTCTTAGAGTTTCCAAGCAATTGCTTGCTTGTGGGACTTTAAAACCTTAAGCAGCGCGGTTTTCTCCTCATCCTTTAAGTCTTTTGCAATAATGACTGGTAACTTATCGTTACCTTCCAAGAATGCATATTCTAGATGAGGAGGCAGGTCCTTAAGTTCGACCTCGGGGAAATCATCATTTTTCTCAACATATTTGACTTCCGCGTTATGAAGTTGTGGAGGTAGAACAGGAACGGGAGAGGGATCTTTGTTCAATAATTTCTCTAGGAGAAATATATCCCTCTCCGGGTCAATCTCTTGGTTATCAATTCCTTCGGGAACTGAATCACTTTTGAGAAAGGCCTCTAATTCCTCAAGGACGAAATCACTTCCCTCAAACGGAGTGAGGGAAGGAGAAGAATTAGCGATTATGGAATGAGAGGAGGGAGTGGGATTTCCACTCGGAGAACTATCAGCAAATCCAAGGATTTCCTGAGCATACTCCTCGGATGCAATGTCAATGACATCAATTCGGTTGACCGATTCAGCATCATAATTCGAGGAGTATCTCGAGGTTTGATCAAGGTTGAACGTTATCGCTTCATTGCCAACTCATAATGTGATTTCCTCATCGAAAACATCGATTAATGCACGACCCGTCCTTAAGAATCCCCTCCCAAGAATGAGAGGAACTCTTGGATCTGCATCGAAATCAACAACGTCAAAGTATGCCGGAAAATGGAACTTTCCCACCCTTACAAATACGTCCTCGGCAACACCGAGGGGACGTGAAATTGAACGGTCTGCAAGCTCGAGAGTCATGCATGTGGGAGTAAGTGCCTGAAGAGAAAGCTTTTTCCAAACTGAGTGGGGCATTAAGTTGATGCTTGCGCCAAGATCGGTCAAGGCAAAGCATTCAACCATCCCCGGGAAAATACATGGTATTAGAAATTTCCCGGGGTCTCCTAGCTTCTCGGTAAGCTGTTTCAACAGAACTGCAGAGCAGTTTTCGTTGAGTGGAGTTCGTGCCATTTCAAAGAGTTTCTCCTTATTTCCCAGTAAGTTTTTGATTGTCGATGCAAATTTGGGCATTAATATGAGAGCATCCGCGAAACTAATATCAAAGTGTAGTTCTTGGAAAATTTGGAAAATTTTTTCCATCTGATGATTAGCTTTTTCACGGAGCTTCTGATCTTGCAATCGTGAGGGATATGGAATCGATGGTTTTGGGTTGGCTTTTGGTATTTCAACAGGACCTTTGGGAGTTTCAAACATGACTCTTTTAGGGGGAGTCGGGACCTGGACAACTGGAAGAGGGATGTTAGTGGTACCTCCGTTATTAGTAGGAAGTACCGTATCCGTAGTATCCTCAGTATCACATTCCTCTACCTGGACAGGAGAAGTGGTAGAAGGAGCTGTGGGTCCTTTATAAGAAACTCCACTTCTTGTGGTGATCGCCTTTGCATCGCCCCTCGGATTAGCGATCGTGTTGCTAGGTAAAATACCTGAGCCCGAGGGTCGATCATTTAAAGACTTCTTCAATTCAGAGATTTGACTGACCAGCACTTTGTTTAATTCATCTTGGGATTTCATAAACTGTTTTAATAACTCATCAGATGATGGTCCAGTTGGAACAATAGCTTGATTTTGATTTGGAAAATTTTGAGCCCGATTGTTCTGGAAATTCCCATGTTGCTGGTTGTTGTTACCCTGGAAGTGGTTTTGTTGAAAATTACCCTGATGGTAATTGTTCTGACCTTGATTACGGTTATAATTTCCTTGGTTTTGATTGTTTTGAACCTGGTGTTGACCAGAGTTGAAATTCCCTTGGTTGTTAAAACCTTGGTTCATTCGGTTCTGGTTCTGATTCTGGTTAAAGTTCTGACCATTTTGGTTCTGGGGTTGATTAAACCCTGGTGGTCCAATGTAGTTATTGGAACGATAGCTCAACAGATTTTGGTCCCCTTGCGGTTGGTAGGAATTACCTCCCGTATTGTAGGAACCTTGGGCTGCGAATACGTTCTCTTGAGTGAAGCCACCGGAGGCTGGGCACTCATGATATGGGTGTGGACCACCACATGTTTCACAACTGATAGTTTTATTCTGCTGATTATGATTAGTCTGGTGAATTCGGAGAACCGCAGCAGGCAAAGCATCAAACGTTTTGGTAAGAGCAGCTATTTCATTACTTGTCGGAGTGACTGACTTACATGAGTCATTCCTCTCTGCAGAGGAGTCCCAAAAGTTATGATGGGCAGTCATGTTTTCATTTAAGCCATAACACTCTTAGGGGTCCTTTTCATAAAGGTGACCCAGCAGCAGCATTGATGGTGTCACGATGACGAAGTGTCAAACCATTATAGAATGTATCAATAATGGTGACAAGAAGCATGTTATGATTAGGACACCGATCAATAGCAAGTTTGTAGCGTTCCCATGCCTCAAATAAGGACTTTTCGGGAAGCTGTCTGAAGTTACTAATATCGTTTCTCAGCTTTGTAACCATGGATGGTGGAAAATATTTAGCCAAGAACTTAGTAACCATCTCATCAAAGGTATGGATCGAATTCTTAGGAAGTCGATCGAACCAAGCAGTCGCATGATGAGTGAGAGAATAGGGGAACAGGTATAAACGTAGGCCGTCTTCGGTGACGCCATTTTGTTTCATGCTCTGGGTGACGGTTAAAAATTTATTGAGATGCTTGTTAGCATCGTCACCCGGCAAACCGTGGAACTGACATGAATTCTGGACTTGTTGTATCATGTTGTGTTTCTGTCCAAAATCCGTGGCTCCAATTGTGAGTGGTGCAATGGGTCTACCCCTCCCGTGCATGGTAGGTTGACATAGTTCCTCCATTGTTCGGGTGTCAGGAACTACATCCTCCTTGGGAGGGATTGGGGGCTCGTCGTTCATTTTTAGTGTGTGTTCTTCTTCAACAGTACGTAACTCGGGTACGTTTTTCTTCTTTTTATTCTTTGTTTGTGAACGAGTGCGCATGCACAAAAATCAATTTTCAAAACAAGATCGAGGCAAAACCACAGTGAACTTAAATCCAATAATCACAAGTGACTGGCTTCTTAGAAAAAGGTACACCACCCACAAGGATACAATGGCAAGTTTTTATCTTAAGTTTGGGAACTTATTATGTTCACACCCCCAGTTGGTAGGTGTTCTGCCTTGGTTTGCGGTGGTAAACTTTTATGTAATTATATTCACAGTAAAATGTTTTTGGCTTTTCGTGTATGGGTGAAAAAAAAAACTTGGACAATATTTTTGGAATTGATTCGTTAACCGAAATCGTTCCTTTAAGATTACTCACAGGCTGACGGGAGGAAATAAATGGATTCCTCTTCAGTTCGCAATTTAATGTCAGAACTTACCTTATACCAACTGTTTCAGGTTTGTTTTGTTGTTTATGATTTTTTTGGTGTTTTTAACACTTCAGGAAAAGTGTTAATGAACTTTTTCAGATATGATTTTTGATTTTCACAAAAATTTACAAAGTGGTGATATTTGTATAGGAGGGGTTTTGAAAACCACTAAACCTAAAACGTTTTGAAATACGCAACAACCTCCCCGGCAGCGGCGCCAAATTTTGACTCCTCCCAAATCAACCAGTCAACCGGGTGCAGTTGATAGGCCCACCTGGGAGGGGAAAGTCAAGTGTTTATAATCCGTGGAAGTACAGGGAAATCCCCGGATCGTTAAGTCCCAACGAGATTGAAATTATATTTTGAACGTTTATAAGAATAAGTGGCACTGAGGACAGTAACCAAGACGATTGGGGAATGATTATACTACTGATTGCTTGGTATTTGGACAATATGGAATGACATAAACAATAACAGAGATACAGATATAATCACAAAAGCACAAATTGGGAAATCAGATAACAGACAGAGAAAAGTGGGTTTTAACAAATTACAAACTACAAGGGGTTCAAGTGAAACTTTTTAAAACTTTAAAATTAAAGAAAATTTAAAATGAAAATGAAATTATGAAAATGATTATTTTAATATTCAAATACTATTTAATTAATTAAAACTATTTAAAAAGTAAATTAAACCTAATTTAAATAAAACTAAAAATGATAAACACTACAAATTAAACTAAAAACTTGCAAAAATATTTTCTAAAACTTAAAATGAACTTGAAGAAAGTATAAAAATTAAAAATAACGATTTTTGTCTTTTTATGGATTTTCTATTAATTAAAAACTAATTATCTTAATTAAACTATTTAAACTAATTTAAATTACTAATAATACCTAAATGACTTAAAAAATTATGGAAAAATTTATAAAACTAATTAACCATCACAGGAATCCAAAAAAATTATAAAAAGTTACTAAAAATTATTTTAGACTATTTTACTAATTAATTACTTATTAATTAATTTAAATCTAATTAAACTAATTTAAATAAGAAAATTAGGAAATGAACAGTAGAACTTAAAAATCTATTTTCTAAAAGTTTTAAGTGATTTATGAAACCTAGGAAAAATATAAAAAACTATTGTTGTTAATTAAAATTAAAGAAAACTATTTAATTACTAATATTACTTAATTAATTAACTAAACTATTTTTAATTCTAATAATTAGTAAACTGATTAAGAAAAATCTAAGAAAATTATTACAAATACTTAAAGGTAATAGGAAATTAATAAAATGATAAAAATGATAAAGTGCTTATAAATAAGCTGAAATGAAAAATTAAAAAGATAAAATCTATTAAATAGAAGCTATCACTAATTTTATATTTGGTTTTTGTTGATTTTTCTTTTTGATAGATGAATATAAGCCAAAAACAAGAACTTTTTGTGAAATGACTTTTTAATTAGCTTAAAAATAAGCTATGTGCACCCCCAAGTGCTTAACAGTGGAGTTTTAAAGCTTATTAGGACTTGTGATTATGTGAAAAGCTATTCAGTTGAGCAAATAAGCTACCACACATGTATACCAATATAAAATAAGTCAAAAGTCACAAATAAGCACTCTGGATAAGCAGCTATGAGCAAATAAGCACTTATCACTTAACAAGGCCAAGACAGGCCAAACTAATGAACTTTGGACCTCTGTGGGGTCCACAAAAGCTAAGGGGGGTACAAATAAAGTACTGAACCTTGAAGGTGGACTGGAAGGCTTCAAAATAAGCCAATAAGCAGAGCTTATGGCTTATTATTGAGGTCTGTGTAAGGCTTGGAAGTTGGGGGTTCACACTGAGTCCTCAGTGTTGACTCAGACAATCACCTAACTTGATGAGGGTTGCAGCCCTATCAAATAAGCTCACAATGGTGAAATAAGCTCAGAAAGTTAAAGCTAGGCTTATGGGGATTCTAAAAAGCTAAAACGCTAGGGGTGGGTCCCACTGGGTGAGTCACAAAGTTATTGGGAAACTTGGTAAAAACCTGTGCACAGGGCATGCACTTGCCCTGCAAGTTGAAATAAGCTAATGCACAAGCTTATAGAAAAATCCTAAAAATAAGCTGTTTATGAGCTTTTGTACACTAGGTGATAGACTTTAACTTCTGAAAAGGACAAGCTCTCAATGTAAACACAAAAATCGTAAAAAATTCCTCCAAAATTTGGATTTCTGAAACAAAGGCAATTTTTGACTTTTTGAGATTTTGCAAAAGGTTGACTTAAATGAACTTTGATCCTACCCTACTGATTGAAATGGACTAATTAAGCTAGAATAAGACTAATTTAAGCTAAACCACTCACAAGTGAATGGATTTGGGGCATATGCCATACTTAATCCAACACAGAGGGTAATCTAGGCCAAGTTATGCTTGATTTTGACTTTCTTCTGAATAAACCCTGGTTTTTGTTGTTGTTCTGAGCTAGTTATGACCTAAGTGATTTGTGTGAACCAAGAAAAGTAATAAATGAGCACTTGAACACCTAGGATCTCACTGATCCAAACACACCTTAAAACCTTATTTGTTTTGTGATTATGAAGCAAATGGGTAATAAGGTTATTGTAACTGATCCAAGTTAACTTATTATGATATATTAAGTCTAAATGAGCACTTAACCACAGAATACAACAACAATTGAACAAGATTACAAGTTATACTATTTTAACTGCCAAAATGAGAAATTTAAGTAACTATGATTTCTGATGAACAAGCTATGAATTTTAAGCAATATTATTACTACTTAATACTAAACAAACTCAGAAAAGCTAAAAGGCAATGAAATAAGCAATGCAACAGTATCAATACAGAAATAAGTTTTCAAGGGCTTACAATATGCTTTCCTGCTAACTTCATGAACCAAGAACCATAAGAACCATACCTAAAGGCTTCCACAAGCCACTAAACCCATGGCCATCCAGTATTAACCATGCTCCAGCTTTAAATCACCATTAAACCTGCAAGTTTGACCTTTGTTGACTTTTTTATGTTTTTGAATTTTTTTATTTCTAAGCTGTGATTTAAGGTTTCTAAAAGCTTATTTAAGCTTTATGGGAGCTTATATGAGCCTAAGAGTCCATAAGTCTCACTAATAACAACAATACAGAAGATTAAAACTTTTGAAATAAGATTGAAACTTGCATAAACTGAGAGAGAGACTAAAACTTGAAATTTATTATGACAATGATTGAGATTACACTAGAATTGACTGATATAATGCTTAAAAGCTTGGAGATTGATTAAAATTACAAGCTACAACTATTACGACTATATTTAAACTAAAAATGGAACTAACTCCTTCTCTCTTGCTTCTCTTCTATTTATAGCAGTGGATTAGGGTTTCCCTTGTCTCTCTGATCAAATCCCAATCAATCTTGGCCTTTGAATCTTCTGAATCAATCCTAGCCTTTGATTTCGTTTTTGGCGCCAAAATTGGATAAACCAATTGGGGTCTGTTTTGCGTGGAGGGGTGGGGATGCATTTATTATGGATGTGAAAGTAGGTGCAGAGGGTGGTGGGATGGTGATGATGGGATTACAAGTGGGGGTGGTGATACCAGGGTGGTATTGGTGGTTTTGGCTACGGTGAGTGAGGGAGAGGGAAAGGGGGTGTTTGACCGGGTTTGACCCTGGGATTAATACCAGGGTGGGTTTGTTTGTATTTTGGGCTTAGGGATCACATAGGCCAGGAAATAAAGAGGGGGTGGGCTTTTGTATGGATTGGACTTGGATTTGGTGTTTGAATTTATTAAGGGTCCGGTTTGGTTTGTAAATTCACAAGGACCAATTATGTAATTTAGCTGAAAGTGAAGGGTGGGATTTGGCATTCTTCCAAAGTTTCCATAAGGGTATTTCTTGCCAAATGATGAATAGTACATGGACTTTTGATGATTTTTCCACTTTTAAATTTCCAGGGACTATTTTTGCCAATATTTCAAACTTCAGGGACCAAATCTGTAATTTCACCAAACTTTCCAATCAAGGATCAATCCTGCCATATATGAGAAGTACAAGAACAAAATTTGTTTTTCTCAATGTTTTAATATCCCAGGGACCATTTTTGCCATTTTTCAAAGTTCAGGGACTAAACTTGACATTTTATGTAACTTTTTGATTTAAAAGGACCTTTGGTGACTTTTTCAAGTTTTTAGAATAACCAGGGACTAGATTTGACAACTTTTGAAAGTTGAGGGACTAAAACTGCCAATTATGCAAACTTTGTTCATTTTTCATCTGTTTTTGATTATTTTGCATCTGAAACATATAAAACACATTCCTGGGATATTTTCAGTATTATGATGCATATTTGAGTGTTTTTAGATGTTTTGGCAGTTCAGATTGGTATAAAATGATGAGTATTTAGACACTCATCATTGTACAAGAAGATATATTTTGTTATCTTTAACTTGACTATTACCTTGGTGAGTAATAAGTATAGAATCCCAAATTTCTTTTGTGGTTTTACACATAAAAATTCTTTCATATTCCTTGCGTGGTAACGCATTATAAATAACCATTTTAGCCTCATTATTTTTTGCTAGTTTCTTTTTCAAATCATCATTTTGTTTTTCAAAAGATACAATTTCATCCATTTTAGTTTCAACATTATATTGAATAGAGGGGAAATCACCAAAGGTAATGACATGCCAAAGATCAATATCTTTTGATTTCACATAAGTTTTAAATCTATTTGTCCAATATAAAAATCCATCACTTTCAAATAGTGGTTATCTTTGCATAGATTGCCCTTCTAAATATTTTAAAGATTCCATAGATCGTTACAAGTTTTAAAATACAATATATTTTAAAAAATCTTGCTAGACGTGGCTCTTGATACCAATTGTGGAAAACTAGAAGGGGGGGGGGGGGGTTGAATAGTTTTACGTCTTTTTAATTTGTTACAAAAGATTGTTTGAAAGTTTTCTTTGTTTTAAAAAATTTAGATTCAATACTATGTGATATCAAGTCTTGCACAATATGAACAACAATATATATATATATATGATAAAGCAATAATAATGTAAGTAAAGAAATAAATGAGAAATGGAAAGATCGAACCGCGAGACAAGAGATTTATAGTGGTTCGGCTACAAGGTCACCTTCCTTGCCCTACTTCACTCCCCGAGCACCTAACTCGAGAGTTTTCTTCACTATGTCAACAAGCTCCCTTATGGCGGAGAAAACCTTACACACGACAACTTCGTCACAACTTCTTCACACCAATCTACTTCACACCAATACTTCTTCACACCTTTCTACTTCACACCTATTTACTTTACATCAATCTACTTTACACCGATTTACTTCACACCAATCTTCTTCACACCTTTCTACTTCTTAACTCTTCTTCTTCACAACAAACTACTAACCAATCACACTACTTATATACCTAGCTAAACTATCTTCTATCAAATATTCACAACTAATTACACAAAGAGATAGAAACAATGGATGATGCTCTAACAACTTAGATGTGGAGATCACAACAAGTTGTAATACTTCTTGTCTTGAGGGATAGAAGTATTCTTCTCTTGCACTTGAGAGGACGATGTTTGGATCACTTTGAAACAAAGATTTATGAATGTATGATCAAAGGATTAAGAGAATGGAAATGGAGATCTAGAACAGAAAGTTTAGGAGTGCAAAAGGTGGGGAAAAATTCCAGATTTAAGGTGGTATTTATAGGCAAAAGATTCTGACAAATGTAGCGTGCCGGTCCCCTTAAATCATGGCCGGTATCCTAAAAATTAAGGGGACCGCCCCTTATAATTAAGGGGGCCGCCCAGCTGAAACGGCCAGAAACTTTGTCTTTTAGTGGGGAAAGTTTATTTGGTGAAAAACTAACTGATTTTGGTTAAAAATTTGAATTCATATATTTAGTATGAATAAAACATTTTTCTTTATTACCAAAAGTGTTTTTCAAAAATATATAATATGTTTATATAATTAAATAAACTTTGTAATAATTAATTAAATACCCCTTTGATCATAAATTACACTAAACACTTTGTTTATTCATACCTTAAGTGATTTGAATGTAAAGAGAATGTTAATCACTAAATACTTGTTTATGTCATAAATTTTAGTTCAATGAGTGTATGTTTTTTAATAATCAAAACATAGAGATATTGATAATATGTTAATAATGTTTTTAGGCATTATTTATGTCAACATTCATAGTTGCAGTAAAACAAGAGTTTAATATAACAAATGTCAACATGAATCGAATACTAATCAAAGGAATTAATAAACTTATGTTGGTGTGTGAATTCTCCCTTGGAAATGACTCGTATATGGATTGAACTTCGTTCCTCCTGCTCCCTGAGTTTCTCCCAACTTCTGTGTGGTGTAGAATGTGATAATAAACTCAGAATTAGGGCTGGTATTTAAAGGTCCGACTTTGCTATGGCGTAGCTGAATGAGTGGCTACGCCGTAGCCTTTGTAAATATCAACTACGTCGTAGCTTGATCAAGTGCTACGAGCGTAGTTTCTTCCTTGGATGCTTCTACGGCATAGTTATATGGGAAACTACGCCGTAACTTCTTCTTTGGCTACGTGAGTTCTTTACTGCCTCATTTTGGGGTCTACGCCGTAGTTGGAGAGTTTCTACTCCGTAGAACCCTTTAGTCGGGTTTGACCATTATGAAACATTCGTTGACTAACCAATCACGTAAGGTCCTTAGTCCATCTCATCTAGGGTGGGGTCCAAGTACTCGGGAAACGGGTCTAACATCCTCCTTCATAATATTCGCATCCAGTGACCACTTTTTCAAAATTAATGTCACGTTTCAAATTAACCATGGTTCATTTTCAAGCATTGTGTCCATCCCGTCTTTAGAATTAAACTTGAAGAAAAATACACCTTTAGAATTCATCATCGATTTAACTATACCAAATTTATTCCAATTACTCATTACATAGTTCTCAACTACCGGGTACACCTTGCCAAAAAAGAAGCCATGGACCCTATTACTAAACTTTTCATGAAAAAAATGAACTAATTCCATCGATACTATAGAATCCGCCTTGTTACCAGCCGGTGCTAGCAATGGACGAAAGTTTGATCCTTTCCTACTCGTTTCACCCATGAACAACTTCGCATAAGACCCATGTTCCTTAATATTTCATTCCAAACATGCCCCATGCATGGGATCAGTAGTTGCATTCGGTTCATTATTATCACCTAAACCATGTTCAACATTATATCTTTTGTTAGCCACTAATTTTAACACCTTCACATAGGACTCTATATCGTTATTAAGTTATATCTTTCTTTTCTTTTGGGCTAGGTTGTCATAGTCGTTCTGTATATTTTGCAGCTCGTATGGAATATAACTCTTGGGTTGCCATTAGAGAGGCATAAAAGTGTTGCAATGGAAGAATGGCTTGAAAATATATGCAAGAAGTTCGCACAACTTTGTGAACCAACTTTGATAAATCATTATTTTTGAAAATAATATATAATACACACACTTTAGTGACACACGAATTAGACTCAAAGAAACCTCAATCAACATCATCGACTTTCCACGAAAACATGCCTAGTTGGCCCAACCAATGAACCAACTCTCATAAAATCCCAATTATATAACATTAGTGGTTGATATCCACCACTAAATGCAAAAATATATAGTTGGTTTATATTATGTACAACTCTAATAATATACAACAAAACTGAATATATTTGTTTATATAAACATACCAACAAATAATCATCGATCAAAATATAAAATCGGTTAAGTTTAGACGAACCGATTATCTTACGTTCCTCTATTTTTTGTCTCTTATATATATATTTTTTTAATTTTCATTTTTTTTCCTATTTTTATATTTTTTTTTTCTTTTTCTCTCGATTCTTTTGGCTAACTAATCACACAAAAATAAATAATAATGGTACAAAACTTTACCATTTTGCCAGTAATATTCCATCTGGAAAATAATTAATAACACTCAATTCTTGGATGTCATAAAAATAATGAAAGTAAGACACAAATGATCGCAAATATATACTTTCACATTTCCTATTGCGATGTGCAATTCCCTACCATATATACAAGAGAAAATGCACACAAACACAGGAAATACATACCAACAAACTAGTAACTAGAAACCAACCAATGACTTTAATCTACACGGTAGGCTAAGGTGTAAGGGTGTAATGAAACATAACAAATAATATAGGTTTAACAAATGAAAGGAATGGCTCAACAGGTTTTTGTAGGGGTATCTTACTCTAAAAATGAGAGCAACAAAAGGGTTTTAAACGGGGATTAACAAACCAGTGTAGCTAGTTAATATAAAAAAAATAGATGTAAACAATATAGGCCATTTGGGTGAATCCTAAAAATTTACCAAATTAGATAAGTTACTTCGATTACACAGTAATGCTCATTATGGTGGTCTCGAGTAGTATGCCAAGCCAAGTTTTAAAGTCTACTACAAATCATCGGCACACTCATATATTTGTGAAATTTATGTAAAATGGGGAAAATGAAATAGGCTCAAATCCTCACAATATGAAATATAAGAGTTATGTATGCGGGTTATGCAACTAATGTTTTATGAAAATGATGAGGCGAAAAATGAACCATTTTTAAGGGGTCATTTAAGCCCGAATTCGAATTTATTTGATCAAATATTGCCCTAAATCGTTCCTTTAGTCATTTTAGGTACTTTTGGAGTGAAATCTGGAAAAGGAAGCATTTTGGACGTTTTTGGAGCATAAAAGTGAAGAAAACGGCAAAGTCTTAATTTTCCTTGCTGGGAACAGTACCTGACGGCGTCACATATTCCTTAATGATGGCATCAAGAGTTATACAAGAGGTGGAAGTGGACAAAATCCATGATGATCCAGAAAGTTTTTTACATAGGAGATGACGGCGTCACCCAAGGCCGTCATGGTCCATGTATTAGTGACGGCCCAGAAGAAATTTACACATGACGGTGTCAAAAGTGGTTCTAGGCAATCCGATTTCATTATAGGCGGCGAGTTGACGGTGTCACAAATTCCTTCTTGACGCCGTCACCCTGTATTATCTATATATAGTTTTCCAAATTTTATTCATTAGTGTGCAACTTTGAGGGAAAAACCTTAGGTCCGATTTTCACAGCTTTTTCAAGGGTTTTAACCCTTTGAAACTTCCATGTTCTAATTGAGATAAGTACTCTTTCAATTCAATCAATACGGCTATGTGTTGTTTGAATATATCTTACACTTGCCTTCAATTTAACATGCTCGGCTAGATCTCTTTTGTGTTTGCTTAGATGTAGTGAAACCTAGATGTTAATTATGGGTTGATTGTTTGTTTATAGTTGTTACGGATGATTGTATTCGATGTTAGGCTTAAGAAAACTGGCAGACTTCCATTGGTAACATGCTTGAATGTCTTAAGAAACATGATCAGAGGTGTACTATGATTTTTGGTTGTATTTAATGCGTAGGAGAATTCTAATGATCCCATGTTAGGAGCTTCTAACGGCTCGACATAGGAGTGAAATAGGATCCTATAGAGTTAGGGAATATTGTACACAGCCCTACGACTAGTATTAAGGAATATGACCCGTCATCCATGCAATTGTAACAAATTATCAACCTGTAAAAGATATCTAGGGAGTAATGAAACCTAAGTAAACACAACTTTCCCTATCATTGTTTACACCAAATTATTATAATTAGTTTCATTTCATTTTTTGTTATTTTTTTTTTGAATGCATCTTAGTTATTTGGGTTAGTTGGCTAGCAACTAATTCCGCTCACTCTTTCAAAAACCGAGATTTTGCTGCTTTTATAAAATATAAAAAAAAATACAAAAAGAATCATCCCTCACCTCTAGACCTAGTTTTTAGGCTTTCTAATCCTAGCGACACTATTCCTAAGTTGAACGATCAATCCCCCTGTACTTGTCACTATACTATACTACAACGATTAGGTACACTGCCTGGTGGGGGTTGTAAGCTTCTTGAGACCCCTCGAGAGGTAAAACCTAGTGCGATTCCCACGTACATCAAGTTTTTGGCACCGTTGCCGGGGAATAGTTATTGTCTAGGTTAGAATTTCTTTTTATTAGGTCTACTTGCTAGATTCCTTTCTAGTAAGATTTTTATTATATATATATATATATATAGGTTTCTTTAGTCTATCTTTTCTTTGTGTCTTTGTTCGTAAAAACCTTTCCATTGACTGTTCCGTTCACCATTATGGAGAACGTTAATCCACCAAGTCCGACACTAGAGTTTTACCAGAAAAAATATAATTACACCAGTTTGGATATACCAAGATGGAGGAATGAAATGAGGAGGACATGATCTTATATTGATTTTATTGAGTACCTTGAGAAAAGAGGCCAAGTGCATAAGACTTTTAAAGAATTCACCTTAGGAGCTCCATCAACCCCTCAAAATGCCTCACTTAGTGAAACCTATGCACCATATGAGCCTTCACCTAGGATAGTTTCGTATGAGCCACCTAGCTGCATGTCATGGTTAGGCACTACCATAATACAGGATGAACACATAGGTGACCTTGATGTGATGGAGGATTTAGCCGAACATGATCACATTGAGATGCCTAGAGAAGCACTTGAGATACTTGGGAAAATGTTAGGGTTAGATTATAATAAAACACATGTTGAGAGTATAGGTGATCTTGACACAAGGAATGATGAAGTGAATAACATAAGCCCACTCAGTGCTCCACAAGTCCTACCATCATTTGAGGCATACACACCACTCGTGACTTACCCGAAAGAAGTAGATGAGACTATAGGAACCCCAATAGAGGTAGAACCCTTGGAACAAACACAACTAGAGGATATAGGTTTGAATACTTATAATGATAACCTTACTCTTAGTCATAGGGAAGTTCCTAATTTTGATGAACCGGAGCCTCAACCAAAACCGTTACCTAATCTTCCATCCTTGGATGAAAATTTAGGAATTGAAATAGGTCTCGATCCACCCATCAAACCATATAGTCCGGGTAGTCTTAGGACAAAGGTAATGGACTCTAAGCCTTGTAGAGAGGAAGCCAATATAGGAGTGGAACATGACCTTACATGCCTACATCACCCATTTATTATTGATCACAAGAAATATTATGGGTTTAAACCGGGTTTATTAGGTCAAGATGGATCCCCAACTAGGAGTCTCTCGAAGTTGATAGAAAATGATCCCTTTCTAGGAGAAAATCTTAATCTACCCATTAACCTAATTGAATTAGGTAAGGTTATCATGATAGGAACACACATCTTTGAGCATATAATCCATCCACCACACTTTCCTCACGAGGCATATTTCCACCCTAAGGGTGTGTATCGCTACTTCCACCCGCACTTAATCCTAAGTGTAGGGAAAACCTCCCCTATTTCCGTTAAATAAGAGTAGAGTCAGGCTCGTGACTCGAACAAAAACAAGCGCTTCTTGGGAGGCAACCCAAGTTTTATTTGTTTTATTATTGTTTGTGTGATTTTTATTTGTTTGATTGTTATTTGTTTCCGTATGCATGCTTTATTTTTATTGTTGGTAGATCATGTTTCAACTAAATTGTGAAAATGCTTTATTTTGTTGTTTAACTTCGTATTAACTTCATATAAAGGTATTTTGCAAAAGCTAAGTGTAAGAGGAAACCCCAAATTTGTTTTTAAGAACAAAATAGATCTTGATTCGCCACAATATTAAATGGGCATGTGTATTAGTATTTGTTAGAGTCAAATGCTTGTATCGAGTCATAATGATGTTTTGCAGGATTTTCCAGAAAGTAGGACATAAGTTTTACCAAAAATTTTCCGGAAACTTAACGTAAAGATTTCTGCAGGTCACTTCTGACGGCGTAAGGAGTTAACTCCTGACGGCGTCATGTGTAAAATTCTAGAAATTTTGTGAGTTTTGTTTTTCTAACGGAGTCTTAAAGTTTTTGTTAATTCTTTAGTTTTATAAACTCCAGAAAATCTGCAAACATTCATTCCACAAGCATTATATCTTAATTTGCTTTCTAGGACTTGTTAGTATATAAAGATATCCGCCGATTTTACGCGAGGTTGCCTTGTTTGTTTTCTCAGGTTTAACAGGATATATATGACAAGAAGACGATTTATTTTTCTGGAAGGGAAGCTTTGAATGTTTATTTTCTTGGAGGAAGATCTAACCTTGTTACCACACTATCCACACCGAACGAATCAGGGAAGTATTTGCTTTCATTCTTTTACCTATTTCACTTTTACATTCTCTAATTGAACATTGAGGATAATGCTCATCCTAAGTGTAAGAGGAGGGTAAATGATGATACCTTATAGGATACAATTGCACTTGAATTTGTTTGTTTGATGGTAGGTGTGTAAAAAAACTAAGAGAAATACTTGTTAGTGTAATTTTAGCGCCAAATTTAAAATTTTTTACAACATTTAGGAGTGAAACTTTAGCCTTAGCAAGCGTCTCATGGATAGGAGTTGTATGACTAGCACAAAACCGTACTATTCAGAAAAATTTTCCACCCAAATATGTGAGGTTCGCCTTTAGATTTGATAGGAAAAGCATTCACTATTAGTGCTTATGAGTGTACCGGTAGCATTTAGATTCTAGAACTTGCGTTAGTGATGCATCCCGAGACCGCTAGTGAGACTACATTCGTGTAGTAGGATTTACTACATGATAAGAGGCATTAGGATCACCCTTGTGTTAAACTCGTATCATAATTACTTGACCATTTAAGTCATATTATTTGGCTAATAAAGTCAATTAATTTTTCCCACACTTTAGCGTTGTACTCATTTTTAGTACACGAAACCCCTAGTACACCCCTCCGAGCCTATCTTTTTGTTTCTAACTTTAAGCATCTTACTTAAAGGAAGAATTTGTTACAACCCACCCAAATGTGCAACCAAATCACCTTAGCCTTCTGTGTATGCACTCATCTTTAGTGCATTATTGTTACATGTTTAAACCCTTAGTTAATTATCTAATTGATTACATTGTTGCTAAGTCGAGTCATATCTTGTACATATTGTTTTGGGACGATTGGGACTCATGGGTAAAGTACTTGTGTTATGGAGTAATGGGGAAGAAAATCATATATTACCCCCATATGTGCGTTAATCTTAAAAGTACTCCAAGTGTTTTGATTATCTTAATTCGAGTCATTAGACTAGTTTATGTTACTTTTGTTTGAAGTTCTTGTTACTTTTGATTCATTTTATGTTTGTTTGAAGTTCTTGTTACTTTTGATTCATTAGCTTAAGTCGAGTCTAGTCTTGGCTTAGCAACACCATATTGTACATGTAATTAACCAAGATGATTAACTCGCCACCAGTAAATATTGCCTTTATCCAACAAAACCGTGTATTCCATATCCCTACACCTAACGATACAACCCTTTAAAAGACCTCTTTGATAGTTTATCCTAGGTGCTTACGCCAAGTGGTGGAGGTTTGATCCTTTCCCAAGCCTATGGTAATCTATTTTGTTATGACAGGTAGTGAGAGATGTTTTCCATTTCCATATTGTGATATATACTTTATTACACCCGAGAGATGTGAGTATCTAAACACTATTTGTGAGGTGCTAGTGTATGACCTCCGTGCTTGTCTTTGGTCTTTAGTGGGACGATTATTTGTTGTAATTACTTTTATATTAGTGTTAAATGACCCCTAACTTGTATTTTGATTAGAATAAAAGCGCATTTGCTTGAGGACAAGCAAATCTCAAGTGTAAGGGTATTTGATGAGGCGAAAAATGAACCGTTTTTAAGGGGTCATTTAAGCCCAAATTCGAATTTATTTGATCTAATATTGCCCTAAATCGTTCCTTTTGTCATTTTAGGTACTTTTGGAGTGAAATCCGGAAAAGGAAGCATTTTGGACGTTTTTGGAGCATAAAAGTGAAGAAAATAGCAAAGTTTTAAATTTCCTTGCTGGGAACAGTACCTGACGGCGTCACATTTCCTTAATGACGGCGTCAAGAGAAGAGGTGGAAGTAGACAAAATCCGTGACGATCCAGAAAGTTTTGTACATAGGAGATGACGGCGTCACCCAAGGCCGTCATGGTCCATGTATTAGTGATGGCCCAGAAGTAATTTACATATGACGGCGTCAAAAGTGGATCTAGGCAATCCGATTTCATTATAGGTGGCGAGTTGACGGCGTCACAAATTCCTTCTTGGCGCCGTCACCCTGTATTATCTATATATAGTTTTCCAAATTTTATTCATTAGTATGCAACTTTGAGGGAAAAAACCCTAGGTCCGATTTTTACAGCTTTTTCAAGGGTTTTAACCCTTTGAAACTTCCATGTTCTAATTGAGATAAGTACTCTTTCAATTCAATCAATATGGCTATGTGTTGTTTGAATATATCTTACACTTGTCTTCAATTTAACATGCTCGGCTAGATCTCTTTTGTGTTTGCTTAGATGTAGTGAAACCTAGATGTTAATTATGGGTTGATTGTTTGTTTATAGTTGTTACGGATGATTGTATTCGATGTTAGGTTTAAGAAAACTGGCAGACTTCCATTGGTAACATGCTTGAACGTCTTAAGAAACATGATCAGAGGTTTACTATGATTTTTGGTTGTATTTAATGCGTAGGAGAATTCTAATGATCCCATGTTAGGAGCTTCTAACGGCTTGACATAGGAGTGAAGTAGGATCCTATAGAGTTAGGGAATATTGTACACGGCCCTACGACTAGTATTAAGGAATATGACCCGTCATCCATGCAATTGTAACAAATTATCAACCTGTAAAAGATATCTAGGGAGTAATGAAACCTAAGTAAACACAACTTTCCCTATCATTATTTACACCAAATTATTATAATTAGTTTCATTTCATTTTTGTTATTTTATTTTGATTGCATCTTAGTTATTTGGGTTAGTTGGCTAGCAACTAATTCCGCCCACTCTTTCAAAAACCGAGATTTTACTGCTTTTATAAAATATAAAAAATACAAAAAGAATCATCCCTCACCTCTAGACCTAGTTTTTAGGCTTTCTAATCCTAGCGACATTATTCCTGAGTTGAACGATCAATCCCCCGGTACTTGTCACTATACTATACCACAACGATCAGGTACACTGCCTGATGGGGGTTGTAAGCTTCTTGAGATCCCTCGTGAGGTAAAACCTGGTGTGATTCCCACGTATCAGAAAAACATGAAAATTTTTTAATAATTTAAGCATAAATCAAGCGTGTTTCGTAAAATCTAAGAACAAATATAAGTTCTAATTCTCCTCCCCCAACTTGATATGTATAACGCCCTCATTGTACAAATATAAATTAAAATACAGGAAGAAAAAGAATTAGAATGAGTTACTCCCCTGATTTTTGCTCGATATGATCCTCCTTGAATAGAATGCGAGCAAATGAAATGTCGAAGTTAAGCAACACCTTCTTCTATCAAAACATGTTATATATACCATAGAAGAACAAACTCAGGAATATCATAATAATCTTCGGTTAGAAAATAAAAATATGGAAAATAAAGGTCAAAGTGTCGATACGTCATATCTATGGAATATTGGATAAGTTATATCGACTACCTGTAGAAAATAACAAAGTCTGGTCAAAAGTCCAATACATCGTATCCAAAGATATGAATACGCCGTATAGACAAATCTGACACACATGTTTGAAAAAATGAAAACCGAACATACAGGTCATGGTGTCGATACGCTGTATCCATGTAATATATGTATGCCGTATCGACTACCTGTACGGGATACTAAAGTGCGGGTCAGGGGTGGAATACTTCGTATCCACAAAACAGTGAATACGTCGTATTGACCATCTAACAAAAAATACTCAATTCATTATTTATTTATTTATTTATTTATTTATTTTTCTTGTAAAATGGTTATCCCCGGTAAAATATTATTACTCTAAAAACATTTAAGTACAACGGGTGTGGGTGAATCCTACGCCTCAGCCCCAAAAGGTAAACCAAACACAACTATAGTGCTTAAGACCTAAACTAGCATAAGAAAGACAAACTAATCTTATGAACAACTACTATAAGGACAAGAAATAAATTTAATTGTTTAACTAACCATGAATTTATATATCCATCGCATCACAAACCGTGCGCTATTCCAGAGTTAAACCTTGAAGGTCATAAGTGTCATATATATCATAATCTTCATCCTCATGTAAACTAGGAGCATAAGCACCTCAACTAGTTATGAAGCGAGAAGTCTCATCATAAATATCTTCGATTTCATCATCACTATCATTATCCGAAATAATCAAATTCCCGACATTAGAAAACGGATTACCTACCTTTTTCCCTGATTAACCATCTCAGGTGTACTATTTGAAATAACACAAGGAGCAACATTGGATGAGCTAGGGATATTTTTATTGTTACCCACGTGTCCCACATTAGCCACCTTTTGTATAGGAAGTGGCTCCCCATCATCACCCAGAAGCACAAGCTTCCCGTTAATTATTTGACTTTCTAGCTTATTAATCGTTTCAACAAGAGAATCTTTACTAACATGTCATCCATCAACTGTAGTAGTAGGATTCACGTTGCTTGAAGGAATATCAACACTAGGTTCTACATGAACATTAGAATCCTCATCTAAATCACCAAGTACATCAAAGTCGAATATTGTTGATAGTGGGGTCGTTAAAACTAATAATCCATTTTCAAATCTTGAAACGGAGGAGTGTGATTTGGAGGGCAAACATGGCATAAACTCTATTGTTAAAAAATGTACCAATTAAAGAGCGTCTACATCTACTTCTACCGTAGCAGCTAACGTGGCATCTACTTCAAAGGGTGTAATGCCCAGTGTTGATACACGTGTGGACGCGGAACAATTGCCAACTGAGACGCCAAGTCCTAATTTTTCTACCTTCCCTACAGTTGTTAAACAAGTGCCTACGAGTTTGCATGTTGGTGACGACTGACAATAGTGAGAGTGATGTGGAGGATGTTTTTAATGAAACTGGGAACTTTATGGCTTCAAAACATTCAAAAAATGGAAGTAGATATGAGATCAAGAGCTTGTACGAAAAGTGGAAAGAAACATTGGATGATGATTATAATCAATACGATGATGATGAGTACAATGCAAATGGTCTATCTGAAGAACAAGAGGCTTTCTGTCATGCTTTGGACATCAAACTTCATGGTCGATAGAAATAGTAGGTTATGTGGTGTAATTTCGAGTCAAATGTAATCTATTAGTATTTGTTTCTTCATTTTTTGAAGTAGCTGTATTTTATTATGATAGCTTTACCGCCTATGTTGGGGCTGAGATATGAGATTTCACTAGCATCCATTGTATTTAAACATTTTTTGAAATAATATATTCACAAGGTGTAACAACCTTTTAATAATAATAATAATAATAATAATAATAATAATAATTGAATGATTTTATGATAAAAAGAAAGCTAAAATAGCTAAATTTAAAAAAAACAAAAAAAAAAAAAAAAAAAAAAAAAAAAAAAAAAAAACAAAACTCAAACTTTATTACTCCTTTCGTTTTATATTAATTGTCCATTTTGACTTTTTTATGTTTTTTTCAATTTTAACTTTAAATATTTTTATTTGTGTTACATAATACCTGATGCAAAATATATAAATGAATTGTATTTTAAATGTATTTTTAATTGATATAATTTTTATTAAATATTATTATAACATAAAAAAAATATTTAATGTCAAAATTGAAAAAGAAAAACTTGAAAAGTCAAAACTGGACAATTAATATGAGATGGATGTAGTACTACTTTATGCTTTTCGTCCTAGTTCAAAATTTAAAGCCTTAAGCACTTGCTTCATTTGTTTTATGATTAGTATGACCCTGTTTCAACTTAAAGAAATACTAATAAACAATTGTTGGATCTGATAATTGTAATCAAAGCGTTAATGGTCAGAATTCATATCATGCTAAATGAGGTGCGACTAATTTTGTATTTGTTTAATGTTACAAATTATCTAAACATTTACTGATATAAAGTTATCCTTTTGTTTTAGAATTATATTACTGTACTTGTTAATCCAGAAAGACCGATATAGTCTAGTGATTTGCCCATTACAATTTTTTATTTGCACACTTTAAATTGTGCATTTAATTGTTGTACATTTATTATATGTTCATTTATCAGTTTGTATATTTAAGTGTACAAATAACAAATGTGAGTGTGCCAATTAATTCTTACCAATAAATGATAAAAGCAGATGAATTATTTTTTTTAGAATTTGTGCCTACTTATTCTTCTAATTCTCCAAGTAATGAGTTGATTAGAAGGTGATTAAGTGGACTGAATAGAAGAGAATTGTTATTATGAAAGAATTTGCGATTGTTTTAAGTGTGTGTAACATTACTTAGGATGTAATCCAGTTTTAGTTTTCTTGTAATAAAGAAAAATGTAAATAAATAAAATGTCAAAATCATAAAATGAAGGTGCTAGTAGTATGGTGTGACGAACGAGTGGATATGGGACTCTGGCTGTCTCGGATCATTCAGTTTGGCCGAAACGAGTGGATCCACATTACTCTGATGTAAGGAGTAACTCACTTTTCAAATCGGGCCCTCGTATTAAACTATTAATGAATTATAACAATAAAACAATAAGCGGGCTTTGAGCCCGAATGCTTCTCTCCCGGGTTATGTTCGGGTTATTTGAGGCCCACTTTGTCAAATGTTTATTTGGTACCCGACCATTACTGTGCTTCATAACTCACATCTCCCTCTTTCCTAAAGGCTCCGACTGGGTGATAAACCCACCGGCGATTGACCCATGTCCGATCCGAAAAAAGGTGTGCTACTGTTATGCTATAGTTGTCTGTGAGGGGATGTACAGTAAAACGCACAGTAACACTAATATTTTAATCAGTTTGTGGTTATTTGGCTGCCAAATGTTGCTAGGTACAGTGCCACCCTTTCTTTTTGCCACATATTAGTTTTGGGTTGGTTTATTTTGGTCTGATGGTGGTTCTGAATTCTTCATAAACACACACACAATTTTTTTGGAGTGAGCCAAATTTAGGGTTCTTATTCTTTTTTAATTCCGTTAATTTTTTTTACAAAAAGTTGTATTTTTATTCATAGTTTTATGTTTAATTGCAGCCGCGAATGTGTGATTACGAACGTTTATCTGTTTTGTTGGGAGAATAGGTTTCAGCAACTTTGGCTTTTAACAGGTAATAGATTTTTTTTAAAGATATTGTTATGATCTTTCATAATGGGGTTTGTTGTTTAGTTAATTTAGATTAGATGGTTAAACTTCCAATTTTTTGGTAAATTGAAGTTAGGTTTTGATTGTGTTTGTGTTTTAATGAATTGGGTATTTGATGTTTTTTCGTTTCGGTAAATATTGTTTATATTTATTTGGTTTTAAAATGTTTTAACTGCAGAAATGGTGTTCCAGGATATATCTTTCAAATAATTGGTGTGGATTTCTTAATGTCGTTTGTCATGAGTTTGGATAAAGAAATTATTTGCTTGAGTTGATCATTTTTAGGGTTAAGTTGTTATTGGTGGCCTGTTTATTGAAAATATCGGAATAAAGTGATGGTAGTTTTCTTGGGTTAGTTCCGGAATTGTTGCTATATTATATAAGTAAGGAAATAGGTTTGTGAGAACGGTTGTTTCTTGGCGGGGTGTTTACACTAACGCAACCATGCCTGGTTCGTTTTGTTGTAGGTTATGCTACCGGAATTGTTGGAGGCTTGAGAGCGGCCGCATCTTGGCAGGGCATTTACACTAATGCAGCCATGGCGGTTGTTCCAGCTTTGTACACTCGGTTATTGATGGGTTATATTAGTAAAATTGGTTTTTAAGAAACTTTTTATGGCTGTGATGATTGTTGTAATTTCAGTCAGATGTTCCGACCGTAATTTGGCGACGCAATGAACGGATGGCATAGCATATATATTACCTGCTATGCAACTGTACTTCTTTGCAGCCATGGTGGAGTTCGGATACTTCTATGACCTGACCAACATATACATATCTGAGCCTAATCTTTTATTACACCAAATTTTTGGGAAACACCTACACCGATAACAGGTTTACTTAAGTCAATCTTTAAATGAAGTGCAGCATTGCATCTCTGTAAACGAAGTGCAGTTGTGACCGACTTCAGAAACAAAAGTGCAGGCAAGTAGTTGAACTTTCCAACAAAAACAAACACTATAATATTAGTTAAGTCAATCTTTATAGCCAAGTTACAAGACCCGACAATTGATACTTATGTATTTTTAAAGTGTTATTTCTGTAAACAATTTTGCCAATCAACTGTAAGATCATAGTGTTTATCTTTCTTAACCGTTTTTGATACAACTTACTTACACTATGTTTTGGTTAGGAGAGTTACAAAATGGGCTTATTTTGCTCACGTTAATGCTTATTCGCAGACGCTGAACAAAATGTGGGGTTTCATAACGGGAGAGTTACAAAACAGGTGATTGTTGTGAGTTGAAGTACGGGTATGACGTGAAAGGTGTTGGTGGATGCGTTTCATGTGGGCCGCGTTTTTTGAGGTTGAAAAGGTCTTCTGATCACAGGTTTGTTGCTTTTTGTAGAAAGTATTGTTTGGTTTGCCTTTTTTTTGAATATGTAATTACGTATACTATTAAAAATGGATAGACGGGTAGCTGCGTAAGGGATCTGTAGCATGTACCAGTTGAGGGGGTTCGATTGTTTAGAATGACTAAACTTTATATTAAAGGGTGTTTGGGACCGTTTATTTTAAAGTGACCCAAGAATAACATGGTAGACCCAAACACGTAGGGAATAATTTGACTTATATAGTTTAGAATTGCTGAGCATACATATGTCTCCGTAAAATAACCCAACTTTATATCAAGAGGTGCTTGGGAATGTTTATTTTAAAACATTCACGCATTTCCATTTCAATCAAGGCAAGGCTTAAATCCTTTTTTAACTGTACTATTTCGTTTCTTGATACGACTGTTGTCTTATGGTGTCTTCATTTATAAATCAGCAGTTGTACATACTTCACATGTTCCGGGCTGTGTGCAGCATCATCTGATGTCAGTCACCCAGACCAGTAGTGAGCCTCATGTTTTCTCGACAAACGATCCTCCCATTGTAGCTATGGTAGAAGGTATGTAGTCTTTTAACTTTTTCGAGTTCACAGTTTTTGATATTGATTTGAGATATATGAATCTCCTAAGTTATCATTTTTTTAGTTAGCGTTCTTACGCTTTATAAAGTGACGGTGTCATTTTCCGGTATGCACACCTACAAAAAGACCTACGCCACAGGTCTTCCCACTTTGTGGGGCCCGTTCTCAGGGCAAAACACAAAAAAGCTTGAGGCTAATGTTGGTTTTGAAGATGAAGGACTGGATGAGGATGGCGCGAAAGTCGGTGACAAATTTTTTATCTATCAATTGTTATTGTGTTTTGCAGTACTTATATATTGTCGAATTCGCCGACATAAATACGTAACTTTTATAGTTTTTTACGATTTTTTAACGTTGGGTTTGAAAAATGGTTGCAGCAGGTGATCACAAGAATGATTTTCCTCAACTTTTGGGGTTGAAGTAGGCGATCTCAGGAATGAAAAATGGTTGTAGAAGGTGATCACATTAATGGTTAACGATATGTTGTAATTTGATGTTTGTTTAATTAGATTATATAAAAACTAAATCTTGCATTTTTATTCTACATCCATCCTCTTTCATGGTAGGCTTTGTTTACAAAATAATGATACTCTTTTGTCCAAATTTTAGATAAATGTTGCTGCCATGGTTGTCCTTGACGAAAGATTTAATAAATTTGAATCTGCTGCTGAGGAGGCAACGTGAGGATCATCGTCACGAAGAATGATTGTCATGATTCAGCTAACGTTTTGTGGTCTCAGTATTGAACTTTGTTTGGAGCTAATTTTCAAGTTATTTATTGACAAATAGCATTTCTGAAAACAGTTTGACACATGCACAGGTATGTTAGATGTAAGTTTTACTTATTAGGCTGTATGAAATTTATGTTTTAATGTGCTAAAAGAGGTTATATCACATCCACTGACTTTGGTGAATGAGCTTCTTTATGTATACCATGTAAAGCCATAATTTGATACTAAATTTTGTTAAAAGCCCGGTATTTTTTTCTTAATATTTGGAGGTTTGCTTAAGCTGAATAGATAGGCGTTAGCTAGGGCATTTGGGTGGGCAAACATATCACTGGGGCTATAATTAGGGGTCAGGTTAAAGGGGTGCGGTTCAGGAATGTGTTGTGGTTCAGTGGGGTGTAGTTCAGGGGTGTCATTCAGACTATCGGTTGAGAGAGAGGCTGGTGTTCACAGATGTGGTTTAGAGCTGTGGTTAAGAAGGTGTGGTTTAAGGGTTGCGGCTTAGAGGATGTGGTTTAGGGAGAAGGTGTTGGAGAACACGAAAGCATTGATGCGGCACTAAAGGTTCTATACAAATATCAATTGGTAGCTGAGATTGGAAACATGCAAGGCGCTGAAACTCAAGGTGAATAGCGTTCTTTCAATTTATTTCATATCACATTGTACTTACAGCCATTATATATATTTAGATCAAGTTTTTTTCAATATTTTGTATACTACATCGTCTATGTTTTTATGATTTTTATCTCTGGATCAACCGGAAAAATAGCCAATCCCAAATACTAATAAAATGATTCATGTTAGCGTAAATCCTTTATAATCGCTTATCGAAAAAATACGCAATCCCAAACACCCCTATATTAGAGTAAATCCATTATGACTTAGCCTACTGTTGAGGCGTGAATACTTGCCCACTCAGTAATGGTGAGTACGTCAAAGTGGGGTTGACTAAAATAGAACATTGGTGTTAAAATGCAACTGATGCGGTTTTTCAAAATCGTTAATGTATTTAATATTTACTTTTTTCCCATATTCATTTGCTAAGCAAGAGGGTTGCAGTATACAGGCTCACTTTGAGCTTTGATACCTACTGTGAACTTATAACATTAGGATAAAGATTGATTTGAAAGAGTTAAAATAAATTATTTGCAACTGTAGCCAAAGATAAAACCTTTTATAATGGTGCGGTTGGCAGCATGCTATATGGATTGTAATCAGATTGTTAGTTGCTTAAATGCTGTCAGCATATGAGATTCTTATTTGCTCATTTGATCTTTCAGTTTTATGAACCCACACAGCTTTAGTATTCTGTAACAAGTGAATGGTGTTATTCTTGGCATGTCTAAAAGATTGCAGGATTTATAAACGGCAAAGACAAAGACAAAGAAAAAAACATAGCACAGGCAAAATGTTTTATATTGTAATTTTTGATATCTTACAACTTCTCCATTTGTTCATAGTATCAAGATCAACAAATTAGAAAGCTACTCAATCGCGTACAGCTTCAATCTTTAGTGTCATACTGTCATGTAACTATAGCTTCTAATGTCAATTGTATATTTGTGTTTTTCCATAATGTTTACTTTGGATTTCTGGAAATATTGGTTGCGTTTGCTTTATTTGTTTGGATTTATGTAGCGCAAAATTTAAAATTACGTGAAAGTAGTTTGAGTATTAGTTAAACTTATTGTAATAACAGATTAGTTATTTGTCTTAGTTGACTTACTCCTATTGGAAATGAGATCATTTCTTTATGACAATTTTGTCTACCTGTTTGAAGCATACATATGCCTGCAAATAGTTTTTGCTTTAGGAATTTGAATACCATATGACACAGCGTTTCCCCTTAAACAAACTAGCTTCATGAATACTTTGTATTACTAAATTGTGTTGGAATGGTTGCAAAAAAATGATGTCAATTCACCCCGCCGCAACACGCGGGTAGTCCAACTCGTTATTACTATTTGGCCGTCATGTTACATCTAGATCCAGACAGTTTTTATCATGTTTAATACTATTTGTCAATAAAAAAATACTAAAATAGCCTAGTCTAAATGCACACAGGACGTTTTCAGTATGCACTCTCGACTGATGTGAATGGTGTTAAATGATTGATAAAAATATTATAGTTAATTGCGTCTCTAAAGTTTGGCTAAATTACAGGTTTCGTCCTAATTAGTTTTAAAATGCATATATCATCCCTGTGAGAAACCTTTTTGCAAATTTTCGTCCCTGGTAAAGGACCAAAATTACAAAAATTTGCAAAAATCATTTGAAACCAAGGACAAAATTTTGCAAAAAGGTCTCCCACATGGACGATATATGCGCTTTCAAACTAATTAAGACGAAACCACCAATTTGGCCAAACTTCTGGGACAATTTATGCAATTTGCTCAAAATATTATATTCAATATATAGTCAAAATAGTCAAGTTGTTTGATGTATTATTAAACTAGGCATTTAGACCCGTGCGATGCACACGTGCTCGATCTAAATGTTCATAGTCATGAAAGCCCCCGTGCGATGCACATGGGCTATATAGAAGTTTTCAAAGTTTATATCCGTCTTTTATTTTCGTCATTTTATATTCGAGACGTATTTTTGTCATTATATATATAAGTTGTCATGGTAGCATACATTTTGTAAGCATGATACGTATTTAAAATAGTTTATTCACATGTAATCTTTTAAGATGTATTTTTTACGTAATATATTTTGTCTATTTATTTTGGTATTGACTCTGTCGTTTTTTATTGGAACTAACTAATATTAATACATCCGGCTAAGTTATAACTATTTCTTATGACTATTAATACATCCGAAAAAAACAATGCTCATGCGATGCACATGGTCTGTATAGAAGTTTTCATAGATTTAAAATACGTGCGATGCACATGGGCTGTATAGAAGTTTTTACAGCGTAATATTCGGCATTTATTTTCGTCATTTTATATTTAAGTTGTCATGGTGTCACACATTTGCTAAGCTTTATACGTATTTAAAATCCTTTATTGAGTTGCATGGGCTGTATATAAGTTTTTATAGCGTAATCTTCGGCACTTATTTTCGTCATTATATATTTAAGTTGTGATGGTATCACATTTCCAAGCATTTCACACATTTAAAATAGTTTATTGACATTAAAAGAGTATATGTGAAGAGATTTTTTTTAAGATGTTACATTGAAAAAAGTCTCTTCACATGTAATATTTTAATATGTATAAGTTACATAAATTATTTTAAATATGAAGCGGTGACATTAATGTTGGAGACCTTTTCTATTCATCCCCATGCGATGCACACAGGTTCGGACTGACTCAGGACCCACGTGATCCACACAGGTTGGATCTAATTGTTTTTTTCGTAATGTACGAGACTAATTTTCGGTTCATGTTTGAAACTCTCATTTTTTGTGAAAGACGGACTTCGTTGTTCAAATAAATTACATTATTAAAAGCGAACTATAAAACAAATTTCTTTTTTAACAAAACTATAAAAACATAAAACATTAAAGTAATTAGTATATTCAAGAGTATCAATTATAATTCGTATAATAAATTACAATTCGTATAGTAAAATATTAAATGTTTAATTTGTAACGTACTATTAATATGAATGCTAAATATTAATCTATATTGACACCGGTAGCCATGGCGTTGTTCTTGTTGTTGTTCATTGGCATTTTGCATGTTTTGTTCTTGATACAATTTTTGTGACTTCTCGATCTCTTTCTTTAATGTGAAGAAGTTTTTTGTAAAATGTTATATTTAACTGAGGCTTTTCATATGTAATCTTTTAATATGAGTAAGTTACATAAATTATTTTTTAATTAATGCATTACTACAACATTTTTCCATAAATTATAATATCGAATTTGGAGTACTCATTAGTAACTCACACTAAGTATTTACAGTATGACGACATGAATCACATGATCTCAAACTTAAATGAATAATGCTTACCTCGTAATAGGTATAGGATAACATTGGAAATACAATTTTCGTCTCCTTTGTATACTTCTTCGATTTAGAAGGTTCTTATTGTTAAGATGATAGTGTGAAGATATTTTTATTATATACTACCATTTTCAATATGTAACATCGATATAATTTACACAGTCATATCAAATATTAAAGTCATGTAATATTCCAAGACGTTTAATTAAGAAAGTGACATTAACATACCGCAAGGCAAGAAAACTACATTAAGAGCAAAAATATTGAAATGCACCAACAAAGTGTAGTAATAATTATTGACTAAAAATTGAATGCTCGTCACATTATTTTCAATAAACTTACTTGCTAACGAATCAATGGTATTAGCCCCGTTTAGCGGTATTACATGAAGTAAAATATTTCATGTTTAATTTGTAACGTACTATTAATATAAATGCTAAGTATTCATCCCACCGGTGGCCGTGTTGTTGTTGTTGTCTTTGTCGTTGTTGTTCATTGGCCTTTTGCATGTTTTGTTCTTGATACAATTTTTGTGACTTCTCGATCTTTTTCTTTAATGCATCTTGACGCGCTACAAAAAACAATAAGATATAGTTGATCATTAGTAACTTAAACACAGTTAATCAATATATTGAATTTTCGATCAAAGTAAAAATGTTTGTGCATGTTCCACTTAATTGATAAGACAACGATGTGTAGGATCTCTTAAACCATTAGAGAAGATGATGTTACTACCAAACCTCCTAAGCACAATCTTTATGTCCTACATTCTTACACACACAAAACACACATGAAATTTACATAAAATATTATAAATCAATATGCTAAATAAGTAAGACGATATTATGCTTACTTTACCACCATAATAAGTTGTAGCCCAATGTGTACATGGTATGGAGGAAGTTGTGGTTTATTGTGTGTGATTTTTGACGCACTATATAGTTGATAAAATATTTGTAACTCATAGAGGGGAATGTAAAAAGACTAACCACTAATGGGTGTGTTTAATTTATGCATTCATGGTATTTTTGATTTGTATTCTTTGAGGTTTAGAGATGGCTTGAAACATGTTGTACCATATAAACTTTTGTGCACGATTCCTCATGCAAAACATATTGTACCGTATAAACTTTTGTGCATAATGCCTCTTGCGCATTAAATTAAGCACTCCAATCTTTAGATAGTATAGAATATATTCTTTTCATTTTGCTTAAACTATCTTGTACCGTATTACAATTTGTCCACAAATCCTCTTGCACATTAAATTAAGTCACCCAATATTGTGTAATTGATATACTTTTGATGTTGCTTAAACTACCTTGTACCGTACAAAATTTTTAATTACTCGAATCACTAATCTTATGTACTTACCCTTATGCATGACTATTAAATCAATGTACTAACACATGAAACCTCCACATTTCACTTTTAATTCATGAAACATTTATTGTGAACACTTTGCATTTATAAGACAACTTAAGTTTTTAGTATACGAGGCATGCAGAACCCGTGCTACGCACAGGCTTCGAATCTAATTGTTAATCGCGTATTTTTTCTGTGTTGTCTGAAATGTTTTGACTTTCTTGTATAAAAATTTAAAAATGCTTGATGTTGTTTTGGTTTTGGGGTGTTGTATTTTATAAATAGGCTTTTAGTTATTAAGTTGTGATAGCTTTGTTTCTTTTGGCCTATTACTTATTTGCATGATAAAAAAAATGGCTTTGTTTCTTTTGGTCTATTACTTAACCTTACAATACTTGTCCATTAGATGGTTTTTGCATAGTAATATGAAGCACACGGGGTTTATCTAATTGGTCATAGTTTAATGTGCTTTAAATATTTTCTTTATTAAATTTGTAAGTTAAAGTTTGTGTAATAATGTATATATATTAATGCCACATAAACATTATAAAAATAGTTACAAACCTTTTTAGCTTCATCTCATTTTATTGTACAACTAATTTCATTAAAAATTAACATTAAAGTCTAACTAATATTAATAAATTTTATCAATAAACTCAATTATAAATAGCTAACCAAATGAATATTAATTAACACACTATTAATAATTTCTAAAACCTTTGGACACAACTATTATGTCTTAAACTTAACTTTTTTAATTTACAAATGGGTTCGAGCAAAAATTATGTACTTTTTCTTTTATATTCATTATTCAAGTTGCATGCTTACATAAACTAATCACGCTAAAAAGTATCATTTAACTATTTAAATATTGCTTTACATACATGCTCGTGCACATTTTTTTGAATCAATTCGCACATGTGAGCTACATTAATAAAAAAAACACACATAAATTACTTGTATATGAAAATGCATTAACATAATACATATATCTATATATATTGCATTAGGTTAAATCATCAATTATTCTTGCAACCTTTTCTACTTCATCTCAATCCATAACCGACTTTTAATTATATACTAATTACTAAATATCATGTGATCAATCCCGGCAAGCCTTGCACTTCCATCTCGATGTTGTATATACTTCACATTAAATGCACCGGTTTTGTTTTCCGATAAAAGTTTGAACTTTTGCTTATGTTTAAAACTCAATTTTTTTTATTTGATATTATAATTTACAAACGACTTTAAGTCAAAATTATGTATTTTTTCCTTTCTATTCATTACTCAATGTGATATTTTTAATATGTCGTATTTTGCTATTATGGCAAACTCATTTAATGGGCGTAAATATTGGTTTCTCACTAATGATTCTACATATAGAAAAAGAAAACACTTTGCGATGCGCGGACCTTCTTCTTTTCAATAATAATTCAATTACACACGATAAATTCATTCTAATATTTCTCAAATAGTGTTCGAAAGCAACTACTTACATAAACTAATCACGCTAAAAAGTATCATTTAACCATTTAAATGTTGCTTTACATACATGCTCGTGGACATTTTCTTAAATCAATTCGCACATGTAAGCTACATTAATAGAAAACGTACATAAATTACTTGTATATAAAAATGCATTAACATAATACGTATATTTATATATATGCTTATCTATAACAATCACCTAAATATGTAAGAAACAAAGAAAATAGTTGGTATCCCAATCTTTGGTTCCATTTATCTGAGCATGCATGATCTTGTATGATTTTCATGGTACCTGCGTATGATAACTAAATTAAGAAAAAAGGAAGACCAAGTTAATTACAAAGATCTAAAAGATGTGTGAATCATCTCCAAAATGTTGCAAAAGAAAAATCTACATACCGCTACCAACGATCAACGATCAAAAAGATGTGTGAATCATCTTCAAATGTACATACTAAATGTGATTTTGGCCGGTTTATATATGCATGAATTAGGTTAAAGCACTAATTATTTTTGCAACCATTCGCAACCCTTGCACTTCATCTAACCTACTTTTAATTATATACTAAATGACATGTGATCAATTCGGGCAACCCTTGCACTTCATCTAACCTACTTTTAATTATATACTAAATGACATGTGATCAATTCGGGCAACCCTTGCACTTCATCTCCTTTCATGATTGTATAGTTATTATGAGGCTGCATTGAATTCCGAGCATTAGCTATCTTGTACTCTATGCAATCTTGATGCCTATACAATAAATTATAGGACTGAATCTTATAATATTACGAGGCATGCAGAACCCGTGCTACGCACAGGCTTTTAATCTAATTGTTAATCGCGCGTATTGTTTTTGTGTATTGTCGAGTGGATTTGTATTTTTAGTTTAGTATGTTGTATGAAACGTTTTTAGTTTGTTGTTTAAAAATATAAAAATGGTTGATATTGTTTTGGTATTTTGGTCTTTATATTTTCTAAGTGGAGTTGTCGTTATTAAATTGTCATACGCTTGATGTAATTTTCTTTGATTGTTTTGGCCTATTACGTAACCCAACAATAATTTTGCATTATATGGTTTTTGCATGGTAATACGAAGCACACTGGCTTTTTCTTATTTGTTATAGTGTAATTTGCATTAATTATATTTGTTATTAGGTTCGTAAGTTGAGATTGTATTATATCTGTTGTAAGTATGCCATTAGTTGTTTGATGATTTTTTTTATTTAATCTTTTTATAACATATTAGTATTTATTTATAAAGTTTATGATTAAAAACTAAAGTTAGCTTCATCTCATTTTATTGTACAACTAATATCATTGAAAATTAAGATTGAAGTCTAACTAATAATAATAAATTATATCAATAAACTCAATTCCAAATAGCTAACCAAATGAATATTAATTAACACACTATTAATAATTCCTAAAACCTTTTGGACTCCACTATTATGTCTTAAACTTAATTCTTTTAATTTACAAATGGGTTCGAGCAAAAATTATGTACTTTTCCTTTTATATTCATTATTCAAGTTGCATGCTTACATATATTAATCACGCTAAAAAGTATCATTTAACCATTTAAATGTTGGTTTACATATATGCTCGTGCACATTTTCTTGAATCAATTCGCACATGTGAGCTACATCAATAGAAAACACACATAAATTACTTGTATATGAAAATGCATTAACATAATACATATATCTATATATATTTCATTAGGTTAAATCATCAATTATTCTTGCAACCTTTTCAACTTTATTTCAATCGATAACCGACTTTTAATTCTCTACTAATTACTAAATATAATGTGATCAATTCCGGCAAGCCTTGCAATTCCATCTCGATGTTGTATATACTTCACATTAAATGCACCGGTTTTGTTTTTTGATAAAAGTTTGAACTTTTGCTTATGTTTAAAACTCAACTTTTTTATTTGATATTATAATTTACAAATGGCTTTAAGTCAAAATTATGTATTTTTTCTTTTCTATTCGTTACTCAATGTGATATTTTTAATATGTGTATTTTGGTATTATGGCAAACTCATTTAATGGGCATAAATATTGGTTTCTTTCTAATGATTCTACATATAGAAAAAGAAAACACTTTGCGATGCGCGGACCTTCTTCTTTTCAATAATAATTCAATTGCATACAATACATTCATTCTAATATTTCTCAAAGAGCATTCGAAAGCAACTACTTACATAAACTAATCACGCTAAAAGGTATCATTTAACCATTTAAATGTTGCTTTACATACATGCTCGTGCACATTTTCTTGAATCAATTCGCACATGTGAGCTACATCAATAGAAAACACATATAAACTACTTGTATATGAAAATGCATTAACATAATACATATATATATATATATATATATATATATATATATATATATATATATATATATATATATATATATATATATATATATATATATATATATATATATATATATATGCTTATCTATAACAATCACCTAAATATGTATGAAACAAAGAAAATAGTTGGTATCCCAGTCTTTGGTTCCATTTATCTGAGCATGCATTATCTTGTGTGAGTTTCATGGTACCTGCGTATGATAACTAAATTAAGAAAAAAAGAAGACCGAGTTAATTACAAAGATCTAAAAGATGTGTGAATCATCTCCAAAATGTTGCAAAAGAGAATTTACATATTGTTGGAGTATGCTCATGTCATAATAAATAATTATATGGCTAGACATATGTGAGCCTATGGGATCACACACATATACACATAGGTACCTCTTTCTATGTCGTTTTTATTGTATTTACGACATTTAAATAAGCTTACGTAACTCGGGATTGCAATTGGGCTTCTAATGACTAAGTAAAGTACTTAATCCATTGGACTAGAAAAACATATGGGAAGCCCATATGGGCCCATGCATGGCCGGCCATAGAGGCTTGTAGGGGAAGGAGTTTAATTTGAAAATTTGGTCAAATATATGGGAGTGATTTTCTCCTAATAATAATTAACCATTTACCAAATATTCTCCTCTCTCCTCCCTCTTGAATGTACTGCACAAACCAAACCCATATTAGGGTTTTGGTTTTCTTGATCAATTATTTTGATTCTTGTTTAATCAAAGGTCATTTGATAGTTACGGGTAGAAGGACTAGCTTCCAAGGGGTATACGGTGAGGTGTAGTATGGACTATTTATAGAGGTGATCTCCTTTGATCACTTGGTTTTGTTGGTGAGTCGATGCATTGGTGATAGTCTCCATTCGATTCAACCGATCACGCTACAAAGGTATAACTATCTTGTTTTTCTTATTGATTGATCGTATGGCAATATGGATCCGTTGTTGGTGATGCTATCCGCTGCGTTTTATTGTTTAATATATGTTTATATTCAAACATCACGATTAGTGGTATCAGAGTCATCATATGTGCCATATGATTATCGGGTATGCATAAAAATGGCTAAAACGGGTGTTTTTTTTGATGATTTTTGAAGTCATGGTTAAAACAGCCCTAGGGCTCCAATTTTTTCCTCATAGGACGACCCTTTAGGGGTCTTATTATCTGCACTTTTTGGTCCCATGGCCATTTGTTATGCATACGCTAATTGGTTACTTGTCGGGTACGTGAAAAATGGCCTAAAACGCGTGTTTTTTATCGGTTTTTGAAACAGTTTTAATTCAGCCCCT
Source organism: Artemisia argyi (assembly GCA_030686995.1). Taxonomy (NCBI): domain Eukaryota; kingdom Viridiplantae; phylum Streptophyta; class Magnoliopsida; order Asterales; family Asteraceae; genus Artemisia; species Artemisia argyi. Next base: position 175,815,673 of record CM060707.1, on the reverse strand, counting down.
AAGGCCATATTTTTTGTGGTTAAATGGTATTTGGAAGGTCCTAATATCAGTGGGTTTGGACCCTTAAGTCATAGGAAACACGTACCTAACGGGGTTTTAATTCTTGTCTATTAATTTCTTCGTTTACGTTGGCTAACAATTTAATTCTTATTATTATTTTGTTTTCCATGGCAAATACATGCATGTTTGTCCATGGAGTTAGTAAACACCATGTTTCATTCATAATTTTATAGTATTATTATGTTTATATGCAAAGCCGATGAAAACCTAGACCACTTGTGCATTGAATGGTTGTGAATGTTGTTTAATTTCGTGTTTTGGGGTTTTTTGCCATTGTTTCGGCATTTATGTAATAATATTCTTTTGGTTGTAGCCATTGTTTGGGAACTTTTACAGTAGATTAAAAGTAGATTAGTTGTATTTTACTTTCAATATAATGTAATCGTGGCTTGATGGTGAAAGGCGAAAGAGTTAAAGACGTTTTTGCCGAAAATGACTGCTGGAACAGCAGTTGGTAAAACGGAGTTTCCCGGTGATTGGTAAGGTCTTTTTGGCTGAAAATTTTTTTGCGGGTACCCAAGACATGCGCCTACAACTTTTTAGTTTTGAGCTAAGCCCGGGGAAGCCTCCTTCATGGACATTTGGGCCCTCTAACACATAAATTCTGGAAGGACAGAAACTACTTTTCATGTGCATCATGGGCTTCCAACTTGCTCTTGATTGTCTTGGAGCAAGTGGGATTCCTCCGTGTGGTTGTGTGGTTGTCCCTAGTTGACTCTTGGTTCTCGTGATGGCTCACGAGACCAAGCATAGGTTTTTTCATCGGTTGAGGCTTTGCATATTGTGGTTGTGTGTTTGTTTTGCTTTTTATATATCTTGTTTCATATGTAAAATTGCAAATAGTTTTCTATAAACTTATAATGAAACACAAACCATTTTCAAAACCATGTCTTTTTATTTAGTTTTACTAAGTTTTTTGAAACTTGAAATCATTGTTTTATAATAACACCTTAAATTGTTATGTATGTTATTATATTTATGTATTGTCCAAACTTTATTATCCACGTAGGATTAATATTTAATATTAGTCATGAAAATGGACAACTTGACACACATAAATTAAAACAATGATTAGACTTAAGTTAAGAAATGTTTTTAACTTGTGCTACGAAGGATGAATGCATGCTCCTTTCGTACACCTTTTGATTCACATCAAAACTTTTACCCGTCAAAATTTAAGTCATGTCGTCCAATGTTGAGAACACTTGCAATTACCTTTTGCCTATGCGTGGGACCTAGGTTGAATTGTAACCCAAGGTGACTATTCTCTATGCGTGGGACCTAGATATATTCTCCCACGTTCTCAAATTGGATGACTTAATCGAGTTAAGCTGTGAAACTTTGACCCGAGGCAAAGATGGGACTAAACATGCCTACATGACACTAGTTGTTTGACATTAGATGCCATGAGTCCCATAAGGATCTAAGAGTTGCACTTGTAATGCAATTGGTGATCGTCGCCTACCAATTGAATCTACTATTGCTAGCAGATCAACTGATGTGATAGTAGAAGCACAATGTGGATCTTAGCCTTTTACGTAAATTAATTGTTTTAATTAGTAAACATGGGGTAATTAATTTATAAAAGGATAATTATCGAATATACTAAATATGGACTTTGTGAATTCAATTACTGTATTAATGCAACACAAAACGTAAACAAAAGTTTGTTCTTTTCTTGTTAAAAGAATCAAACTAAGTCTTCCTTTCCTTGTGAGAAAGAGACTTATTCCTATCCTTTTTCTTTATGAGGAAAAGCCATAATAGGAATATTTGAATTGTCCTAATTCTAATCAAACTCATTGCACACATACTCTAGAAATCGTGATGTCTTGTAAAAGTCAAAACGTTTAAGTATGGTTGCACATCTTATTTCATCAAGTTCGTTTTATAACCCTAGTTCCGGTTTTAAAACCTTGAAGAAATATAAGATATTTGGATAACTAGAGAACACATTTTCTATAGCTACCAAACTAAAATGAGTTCAAGTAATTATAAAACGGAAATATCAATAAACCGCAAAATGGTAAAGGCAATTACTAGCATGATTACCTAGCAATGTGTCTTAACCCGATAAACATGGAGGAACTACATGCCTATTTTCAAGTTTAAAATGATGGCTAGTCCATCATCTATATATTAGAACTTGATGCACTTCCTTGAATACCTAAGTACATGTTTACTAGTCATAGTGACTCACATTAGCAATAATGTGTAGATATTCAAAGAAAGCAAGAGAGTATCCAATCATCACTCACTCTCCACTGGTGATGTAACACTTTTAATGTTGTCTAATCTAGTGGGAGCTACGTGATTGTATTACTGGTGACGAAACACATGTAATGTTCTCTAATCCAGTGGGAGTTGTAAGCTCTTTTAACTTACAAGTTGCCCATCTTATTTCTAGATTGTCTTGAAATAATACATTACTTTCCACAAGTGAAGCATCATAGTTTTATGAGAACCATAGCATAAATTTTATTAGATAACTTGTCGCGTTCCTGATGTTGCTTCCTGAAATGTTATCAATAAAATTGTTATGCATGATTCTTTATAAAAGCGATAAAGTTCTATACATCTATATTTTGATTTTGACTAAAATCATATGTTATCTGTGACATTGTCATATTTGCTTGCATGCTGTTGTGCCATGCACAAGTGGGAGAAATCTTAATTGTGTGCAAGGTACAACATATAACAATATGACTAATGGTTTTACTTGACTGCAAGGTAAGAAAAATAAGGTTATACTAGGACTTATACACATAAAATGTATGTTGCCCTAATTAAAAAAAATGTCAAGATAACATGAAAAGCTACTTCAACATATTTGCTGAATTGTTTAGTAAATATGATTATGTCTTCTTGTAAATTCATAATCATGAAGTATGTAATTAACTTGAAATTACTATTGAGGCCAATTATCGGCACTCATAATTACTTTAGTTGAATATGTTTAGGTCTCTTGTAAAGACATAAACATCAATTCCGTTAATTGTTGAGAGACTTATAACGTAAAGTAAAGACGTTAATTTGTTATGTATTCTTGTTAAAGACATGTACACTTACGACGTATAATAAAATATTTAATGTTTATGTTTTCTAGTTAAAAGATACACATGAAGTCATTGACTTGGTCAAATACTTTAAGTATAAAGTATGCAGTAGGCTAAAAATACTATTGATGTCATCTGGTATGACTTGGTTGGCAGATACGTAAGCCAAAGAGTATAAGTTCATCTAATGAGTTGTGTGATAGTCTCACAACATCTATCCACGTGGAATACCACAACTTTATGGTATGTCCATCACGGATATCATTTGATCTTTGATAACTTAAACTCTTTTACCTCCAAAGCAATCAAGGTTAGAAAATTGGATGTGCCATGCGTACACCCAATATGGTTCCAACCCAGAAGGAATTTAAGACACCACTGTATTATGGAATGGGATGAATCCCATTATGTCTTGATTGAAGTTCTGAATTTGTTAAATACATAAGAGTAAGTAATTAACAAACTAGAATCAAGAACTAACGATGTATTTTGGATGTCCCACTTGAAAACAATTTATTGTTATCAAGATGCTGAGTACTTGGAGATTAGTCTCCACTTACAAAAGCAAGTGGGAGCACCTTTAGATCTTGAAGTCATTCAAGAGCTAAATACACAACCTACTGAGTACACTTGCTAATGTCATTATAAGGTTGAACATACATATGTTAAACCATAGATTGATATCTCTCATTCATAAATCCGCAAGGATACCCATAACACCTGAATGATATATTTTTTATATCAATGTTAAGGGACATAAGTTGGAGGATCATAGTGAACCTGCTAACTAAAGAGATGCATTATCAGATCTTGAATCTGATGAATAGCTCAAAACTATGAATGTTAAGATGCAGTCCTTTGAAGATAATCACTCATGGAGCTTGATTGATCTCTTACCAATCAGTTAGACTGTGAGGTTTAAAATGAGTTTCTTGATAAGAATACTCAGAAGGACAAACTAGTATGCACATTTAATGCACGCGTAGTATAAGGAGTTTACTCATACTCAAGTAATTGACTGTGATTAAAACTTCCTACCTACGAACATTAAATGTATAAAGACGGTTAATTGTCATACCTGTTTTCATGTAAATGAAATATGACAATGGGATCTCAAAACACTTTTCTTGTTGATTACCTTGCGAGGACGATGTGTAATCAAAAGGGTTTATGAATCCATATAATCTTTATTAATGTATACAAGATATAAGAATCCAAGTGTGGATTAAAATCATGCATCTAGGAGCAGAGATCTTAATTTAATCATTAATTTGATTTTGATTAAATAAGATTACTCCTGAGAACTCAGAGTGCAAGTAGGATAAATGAATTTATTTTCTTAAATCTCATATGTTGTTAACATATAAGAAACAGTATTCCATCTAAGCTAGACTTTAATCCTTAGCCTGGAATGAAGTTCCTCTTAAGAAATTTAGAAAATAAAACATACAACCTTGTTGCATGTATTTATTAGAATAAACACAAGCGGTTAATAATCTAAGCACGATATGACCTGTCATTGAGGGGAGTCTCAATGATCAATCTTACATGATGAGATTGAATGCATGAATGAAAACCTTAAGTTTAACTAACGGATTCATTATGTAAGTCATATTATGTATTGGATTATTTATATAATTTGCATGAATGCAAGATGAGTTGATAACAACAAATATCTAAGTGAAAGTCATTAGATAAATTGTTAAATGAACAACTTAATGGACCTGCATAGGACCAAAGATTTGTTCAAAAGTTTACGGATATTTGAGGAGCTCTGTTATATTTTCATTCATTGATGCTTATATAACTGAGATGATGCTCAACCCTAGTCGTAGTAGGATGACATCATGAATGATGACACCTCTAACTAGATGTGCTCGATTGAGAGCATTAATGCATTATACATTAAAAGAATAAGAATACTTTACAGTTTGGGAAACTGTTATTATGACTGTCTAGAGTAAGTGTTTTGCTAGCTTCAAACACACTATGAAATGTATTGTTGCAATACTCGTATTGTACTTGATTGCATACATACAAAAGGACAATCATCATTCAAAACATTTTTGAATTTTGAAATAAGTATTCTCAAAGTTTACTCAGATGACTACTTGTTGTCTTGTACAACAAAATTAATCATGGTGGAAACATCGGATTCCGATCTATAGGTAGTCTTGTGCATATCTGTTTTTAGTATTTGGATAATGGAACTGTAAGCAATCGTATTATATAATGAATTGATATACCGGGTATTATCGTCTTCATTTATACTACTGTGTTCTATATTTGCATGTTTAATCCATGAATAATTTATTTATTCTAAAATTGTCCATTGCCAGTTGACGATACGGGAGTATCATTGAATTAAGGCAAATGTGAGCGTGTTGGTGATTTATTTGCCAAACTCATATGTTGTTCATAGTGAGGAATATTGGACTGACCCAACCTTCGAGATTTCACTGCATGGATCGACGTCAATAGTGAGTCTCGCAAATGGTTATGTCTCTTATCCTTAGACTTGAGATGCAAGTAGGTCTTGCATGTGTGGAATTTCAATCTTTGATATGGTTAAACGCTGTCCTGAATAAGGTAGTTATAAAAACCATTTTCAGGAGTGATTTGAAACACATGAATGACATGTGCAGTCAAAATAGGATTTGTTCCTCCACATGTCATGGAGTTAGATACTATTGGGCCCCACGATGAATTGAACGGATGTTTGTATGGCCGTACCCAAATGAGATTAAGATGAATCTTAATTCACTTGGTAATCTTGTTCAATATCTAGATCGAGAAACATAATAGTTGAACAAATGGAATGACTTTGATCCATGTCTAGTGTTCAACATAGTATCTGTAACAAAAGGAAGGATGACATATAAACCATTTAAATGAGAAGTTTAATAAGCTACCCTCACATATTTCTAGGGGCATTGGCGTGTTGCTAGACGCTAACCTTTGTTTGTATAATTACTTGATTATTATGACGTCGCAAGTGGGAGCTTTCGGAGTATGCTCGTGTCATAATAAATAATTATATGGCTAGACATATGTGAGCCTATGGGGTCACACACATATACACTTAGGTACCTCTTTCTATGTCGTTTTTATTGTATTTACGACATTTAAATAAGCTTACGTAACTCGGGATTGCAATTGGGCTTCTAATGACTAAGTAAAGTACTTAATCCATTGGACTAGAAAAACATATGAGAAGCCCATATGGGCCCATGCATGGCCGGCCATAGAGGCTTGTAGGGGAAGGAGTTTAATTTGAAAATTTGGTCAAATATATGGGAGTGATTTTCTCCTAATAATAATTAACCATTTACCAAATATTCTCCTCTCTCCTCCCTCTTGAATGTACGACACAAACCAAACCCATATTAGGGTTTTGGTTTTCTTGATCAATTACTTTGATTCTTGTTTAATCAAAGGTCATTTGATAGTTACGGGCAGAAGGACTAGCATCCAAGGGGTATACGGTGAGGTGTAGTGTGGACTATTCATAGAGGTGATCTCCTTTGATCACTTGGTTTTGTTGGTGAGTCGATGCATTGGTGATAGTCTCCATTCGATTCAATCGATCACGCTACAAAGGTATAACTATCTTGTTTATCTTATTGATTGATCGTATGGCAATATGGATCCGTTGTTGGTGATGTTATCCGCTGCGTTTTATTGTTTAATATATGTTTTATATTCGAACATCACCATTACATACCGCTACCAACAATCAAAGATCTAAAAGTGTTGGATCGATATAATCTGACCAAACTTAACTATAACTTGTAATGGTCTTAGCAATCTTGAATAACTCAAAACTACTAACAATGAAACACTGATGTAACCTTGTAAATTATGCAGAATCTACTAACACAAAGCTAAGAAGAACTTTGAATGATTATATTAAAACCAACTTGAACCTGCTTATCTTACACAGATTCACTAACAATCCCTAACTCTCTAATATCGTATTCTCTAATCTATGAAATCGTACCACTAATACCTCCCTAAGGCTCCTTTTATAGGCACAAGGAAAACCTTAAGTCGGTTTACAATACTTGAACGAAAAGTAAACTAACTCCAAACAATTCTAGAATATTCTAATAATATTACATAACAATCCTTAAACGATATTGCATATCAGTCCTTTATCTTAGAAGTACTTTGAATATTCTTCATGCACGTGCAGTACTTTGACCATGAGCAGCACTTTGACACAAGCAGTACTTTGAACATCAGAAGTACTTTGATCTTTATATCCCAACAAAAAGATGTGTGAATCTGTACATACTAAATGTGATTTTGGCCGGTTTATATAGGCATGAATTAAGTTATATCATTAATTATTCTTGCAACCTTTCGCAACCCTTGCACTTCATCTAACCGACTTTAATTCTATACTAAATGCCATGTGATCAATTCGGGCAACCCTTGCACTTCATCTCCTTTCATGATTGTATAGTTATTATGAGGCTGCATTGAATTTTGAGCATTAGCTATCTTGTACTATATGCAATGGGACTCCATCTTGAGTATCTTGATTACTCCACATTAAAATGAATTCGACACAAAAAAAGGAGCCTAAGATTACCCCTTCCCACTAATTACGACACATTCTCACTTTCATGTCCTTACCAACATACCAAAACTCATCTTTTCAAGAATAACAACATCAAATTTTATACATATTTGTGAGATCAAAATTAAAACAAATAATTTGTGAACTTCAATTAATACCATATAGTAACCATTGGTAAAGAGACCCTCAAATCCCTATCAAAAAACATAGATTAAAATAAATTATCAAAATATTAATTTTGTTTAGTTATACTTTCCATCAATTCAACTTTGATTTTGTATTATTTCTAATGTCATGGGGTGGATACATTGCAACCTCTTAAACTGCTTAAGTGGAAGGGAAAAAAATAAAAGCAAGATTCAAGCCACCATTAATATTCATCAAAGCTTTGTCACACTAATTATAAACCTTGTTTACATATGATTTTCATTTTCTTGCATGCCTAATTTTTTGACAGTTCTTTGATTTTGTATTATTTCTAATGTCATTGGGTGGATACATTGCAACCTCTTAAACTGCTTAAGTGGAAGGAAAAAAAATAAAAGCAAGATTCAAGCCACCATTAATATTCATCAAAGCTTTGTCACACTAATTATAAACCTTGTTTACATATGATTTTCATTTTCTTGCATGCCTAATTTTTTGACGGTTCTTTCATAAATGTGGAGATATTATCCACTCCGTCTCCATCTTCCACTTTGTTTTGTTATCAACATCTTGATATACCCCGTTAGCGTCACTAACCACTTATAAATACCTGCAAGAATAACATTAATAAACTACTAACCAACCCAAAATTTTAAAATAGGTTAGCAGATCTAACCCTCGGTTCCTTCTCTGGCAACAACACATCCATTTGTCTTCCATAAACTTCAAAGTTGTACTATCAACCTACTTCACATGCAAGAAAGTTAACCATTTGCTTACCTTTGCACGTATACCCCCTTGCGTTAATCAAGTCAATATTTCTACATGAACCATTGCACGTAACATTAATATGCATAATACACTTTCATTGGACGGAGAAATTTTACATTAACCAACTAAATTCGATTCCATAGGTGAGAAGCTACACCAAAAAGAACTTTATCACACTATAAAGAAAAATATGGAAAAACTATTGACTGAAAAAAATGATCATGTCAATATCTATTTCAAAACTATTTATCTAATTAGCAAGCTTGTTAATTCACAGATCTTGAGCCATAAAAACAGATGGGTACATACCAAGGTTACGGTTATTGATGCCAATGAGTTCAATGCCATCAATTGCTAGCATGCGATCCATTTCATTCTCACCATATGCCTAGAAACAAAAAGTAGAGATCAAAAGGAAATTGGTTAGTTGGTGCTGCACTGAATTTACACACAAACAATAATAAACTAACAACAAACATGTGATTCATACAAAATCATCAAACTACACACAAATTAAAGTTTCACACACACACACACACACACATCATTAACAAAGACCAAATGATGTTATTTATAGTATTCAATGATGGTGGTTGAAGGGTTTGTATATTTATTTGAAGGCAAATGAAAGGAGCAAATGATTAAATGAAAATAAAGGCTAGCAACACTTCGTTTGGTTTCAATCATTTATATTTGAAACACTAAATATAGCTCATATGTACTTACCACTTAAGCATGAACATTAAATCAAGGTACTTATGCATGAAACCTCCGCATAATGAAACTCTATTTTCTGCATTTAATTTCGAGCATTAGGTAACTTGTACTCTATGCAATATTGACGTCTCCACATTAAATTTTAGGACTCAATCTTATATGTTTATAGATAGATAAGGTATTAGAGCATTTGGTGTAGTCATTTTTGGCCAACGCCAAACCGAGGTGGACCAACATTATGGTGGCGCCACTATATTGCCCCTTGCACGATGGAGAAAGTGAGTAAACTGGCACCGTGCAAAATGAAAGGTTTGTGTTTTTTTAACTGCATTTTGTGTTGAGTTTGTATTTTAATTGGGTATGATGTGTCACAAAAGTGAGGCTGTGGCTTGAGTGACTAAAAATGGGGATTTTAGGTGTATGAGTAGTAAAGGAAATGAAAGGTTAAAATGGAGATGTGGTATGATGGACACCACTTTTTGGCTTTGGCTTGGGCTTGGGTGACTACAAGCCTTGCTCTTCTATTCATGAATATGGTCAAGTTGGAAGGGTATTGGTAGTCACATGACATACAAAACATGCACACAACGAAAAATAAATAAGTAAAAGTCATGCAAATCAAACCCCTAATACACAGATCTCCTAATTACATATATAACCTAAAACTAACACGTATAAATGGTGTTTATAGAATACTTACTCGATTCCTGCAACTGTGTAATTTCTTGACTTTCAGAATTCGCACAAAGTCACCTTCTTCTTTGCTTGATCGGCTGTATTAAGGTTTATGGGGAAAATGACTTTGTAGATTGCGTCAAGTATCCACCTGTACTACATAGGTAGGACCAGAGCTATGAACGTATGCGAGTTAGGATAGTAAAAATGGGTAAGGATCGATTATGGTTTAGTCAATCCAAAAATCAACTAGAAGTTGATTATTGGAAGTCGACCATTAATCGTGAAAAATAGTGTTTTATTAATTTAGATGAAAAATGGATGGCTAAGATTGGTTCTTTTAATATATGATAAATATGAGATTTATATTGATCTCAACTCTTAATATGAAAATGTTTATTAGCATACGAATTTTTAAAGTACACATTTTAGGACAACTAAATATATTCATGAGATCTATATGAAAATGTTTATTATGATACAAAAGTTACAAATACATATATACCAACTAAAACTTACATATTTGCATATATACCCCAAACATGCTTAAACATCATTGTACATTGTGCATTAAAAACTTGTATTTTGAAAAAAAAAATGCAAATATTCATGTTTTAGTGGGTATATATGCAATTCCCACTATTTTTAATTTCTCCATCCGTCTCAAAATTATATGCAATATTTCCTTTTTGTGATGTCTCAAAATAATCGTCCACTTTCAATTTTAATTAAGAAAAAGAGAATTTAGTGAATGAATATTCTATTTAAGTGGTTGAGATTTATAGCGACCAAATTTTTATTAAACTTTGTGATTTCTTTCTCATAACAATAATTTTGAGACAGAGAGAGTAATAACTTTCACGCAAAGAGACAATAGTGTATAATAATTTCAATTTTTTTTTTCGTTATATTGTAATTACGTATTCGAATAAATTGCATCGACTTATATAAATTAAGATATTTTGATATAATATTATTCACTATAAGAAAATTGACTTTTTGTAACTGTGGTTATAATGACAAAAGAAAAAAAAAATCTCATTAAGTCGACTAGGGTTTAATTTATTCGAATACATAGAGTAAGTGAGAGTTGATAAAATTAATAAATTAAATTGTAATTAAGTATTCGAATAAATTGCATCGACTTTTATAAATTAAGATATTTTATCTAATGGTATTCACTACAAGAAAACTGACTTCTAGTGACTGTGGTTATAATGACGATGAAAAAAAAAAAAAAAAAAAAAAAAAAAAAAAAAAAAAAAAAAACCCTCATTAAATCTAACTTTTTAATGATACATTCTAAAAAGTGTAGGTAAAATGTCAAAATTTTGAGATTTAATAACTTTTTTTTTTTTTTTTTTTTTTTTTTTTTTTTTTATGTGTCATGAAGGTCAAAATTTATCATTACACTTTTATATTAGATTTTTACATACATTTTTTAAGTGGAGTAAAAACACCCAAAAAAATCTATTAACATCTTTTTTCTAACTTTTGTTGATATTTATTTACTTTATGCAACCTTTTTTTGGGCTTTTAATGACATTTTTATTTGTCATCATAGCCTCATAGGACAATATTCTTGTAATGATTACTCATTTTAAAAGTTTTTATCAAATACATTTTCTTTATATATAGTATGGATACACAAAAACTTTCAATACTAAACATATTTTTAAAGAAAAGAAATGTGTTTTATAATTATTCTCATAAATTTAGTACAATATTTTCTAAAAAGCAATACTTAATGTTTTATCGTATGAGCAAATTATAGGCTTGTAATAAGAAAAGATAATATTGTAATAAAAGTTAGAGTTAATTGCATTTTTGGTCCCTATGGTTTGGCCAAATTGCAGATTTGGTTCCCAAAATCTTAAAAGTGTAGCGATATGATAGTCCTTATTTTGAAGTTTGGATTGCATTTATGGTATTTGGATAAAGTTAAATGACTAAAATACCATTTGTCTTGTTCAGGAAAATACAAGGTAATTTAGTCATTTCACACCAAAAAGGACAAAAAATGCAATCCAAAATTTAAAATAGGGACTATCGTTGCATTTTTAAAGTTTTGGAGACTAAACTTGCAATTTAGCCAAACCACAAGGACAAAAAATGTAATTAACTCTAAAAGTTAAAAGTTAGACTTTAGAAAAGTAAAATATAATATAATATCTTCAAGTAGTGGGTGTTTTTCGGTTCAAAAATATCACAATCACATTTTCACGTCAAATGTCAGAGTGCCAATAGTAGGACATAGTACCACCGACAATATATCCAAGTGTACCTAAATAATGTTGGAACCTTTGTCTTTTTTTTTATTAAAAAGTGCATCCGCGAACTTGCCACGGTTCATTAAAAAGTGCTTGCTACGGTTCATAACATTTTTGGACCACCGACAGAAGAATCTTATTCTTTTTTATAACTAGCCACAAATATATCTGTGTAACATTTTTATGGCTAACAACCGGCGAGGCCGAAACTCCAATCCTTTTCAGGCACCACAAGATGACACCAACAACGACGACAGCAGCAGCAACAACAACAACAACAACAATAACAATCCTTCCCCGACATCCGCGGGTACCTCGTCTACCCGCCACCCATCTTACTATGGCATCCGATGCCGAGCTGGCAAATGGGTGTCTGAAATTCGTGAACCAAACAAACCAACTCGTATATGGCTAGGCACATATCCTACACCCTCGATGGCAGCTGCTGCTTATGATGTGGCTGCATTGGCCCTTAAAGGCACTTATGCGGTACTCAACTTTCCTGACTCGGTTTTGCCTAGTTCGGTCCCTGAGTGTCCCACGCCTGATGATATCCGCGCCTTAGCAATGAGAGCTGCCACTGCCCGAGCTCTCACTGATGAAAGTGCTGATGGAACCCAAACAATCCTTCCTGAACAAGGAGCTGATAAGCCAAAAATGGGGGATGATGCGGCGCCAGATGACGTATAAAACTCCGGTGATGGGAACTGAATCGAGGGGACTACTCAAGCCCAAGCTTAAATTAGTAGCTTCCATATTTAATAAGCATAAATGTGTGACTATACTTTTTCGAATGTATCGATCTGCCTTCTTTTTGCTGCTCGGTTAATTAGTGAAGTAATTGGTTTTTCCGTTTGCTCAAAAAAATATTGGTTTTTCCGTAGGTGAATGTAACTCAATAAGTTGTACTAAGAATTGCAAGTAATGTTTTGCTTTATAAGTGTGCTTAATAAACTTCTAAATAAATGGCAAGTGTTCTACTACTTATATATAGTTGGTATGTGTTATGTTTTAATAAGGAAGCTAGCCCAATAATTAAGTGTTTAATTACTAGTAAGTTGTTTTGTTTTGATACAAGTAAAACCTGATCCACTTATAATTACCGCACAGGTAAACTCCGGACTTTACACGCATACGACTCCGCAATAGATCCATGAAGTTTGGTAGACCACTTACCAGGAGATCTCTTACTGAGACACACAATTAGTTACCGCTAGGGTACACCCTTGAGTCTACTAGTTAGTTGTCACATATATGACATATATGGTGGTTAGTCATTGTCATGTTTTATTCATATATGACAATGTAAAAAGTATGTTAGTTTCTTGCTGGTATTATTTATTTATAGATGCCTTTATACATTTTTCTGCTGGTTTGAAGTTTAAGAGAAAAAAAATGAATTTGCTGGTGACCTTTTTAAAACGAATTTTGTTGGTTACCGTAGAAGTTGCTTAGATAAAGACAATTAGACAAGTTGCTTTTGTTACATCATTAACTTTTATTTCATCAATTTACCATTTTACCCTTTGTTTTTATGTAATTGAATCTGATGTAGTTTACATTTTTTTAAAACGTTCTAGGATGTCATTGAATCTCATGTAGTGTGGCTCATTCGTGAATTTATTCAATCGGGCTACTTTCCAAAAAGGTGTAATTCATCTTTTATTGCTTTGATCCCTAAAGTTGGTAATGCTAAATTTGTTTCTAAATTTAGACCTACTAGCTTAATACATTGCCAATATAAAATAATTGGTAAGTTATTAGGGTATTCACTATTGTAAACCTTTGTAAAGGTTTATAATTGTGTTATGACATTAATTTATAAACCATTTTGTTTTATAAACCTATTCCCACTATGTATAAATCTTTTCAAGTTTTATCAACATCTCACATAATTCAAATGTATTAAATTATGAAAATGTCTAATATCCTAGACTTTTTCATGACACATAAGCATGAATAGATGTCCACTATGGTTTACAAGTTTTTAAACCTCTTCATAATTTTATAAACCTTTTCATAAACCATCATAGTGGATGCCCTTAGCTAATAGGCTTAACAAAGGTTATTGGGAGTTTTGTTAGTGTGGAGCAATCCACTTTTATTACATGTAACACCCCCAAAATTTGATATAGCGGAAGACTCAACAAGCTTTCGGGGTGCTACGGGGATTGGTATCCATTCAAAGTCATGAAAGAACGAGATAAAGTAAACATAAGAAAAACACAACCAAAACGGGTTTTTAAGGTTTACATTTATCCCAACATTCATTCAGAGTCAGGCCTAAAAGAACTAAACGTAGGTCCACAATAGTTTATCAGAGTTTTAGAAAATAGATCCATAACCGGTGCCATTGCCAAGCATCCATAGAGCATCACTTAATTTCCTGCGAAAACGTGCTAAAAGTCAGCTTTCGCTGGTGAGATCATAGGTTTAAATTCATCTAACAATATAGTGGACATATACGCAAAACGCTTGCTAGCTAGACTAAGGATTGGCTAAAAGCCTGCGGATACCCTCCGCTCCAATCTAACACACGGATACCCTCCGTTCTAACATAGATATTCGGGTAACCCCCGCAATACCAATAAATACTCGGATAACCTCCGAAGTATTAATAACCTATAGGTGCACACTATAGTATCTAAATAAGTCAACCTTGAATAGTACACACGAAACTATGTGACTAAAGCTGACAATCCAAATAAGCCAACCTTGAATAGTACACACAAAACTATGCGACTAAAGCTGACAATCCACCAATAACCAAATAAGCCAACCTTGAATAGTACACACAAAACTATGTGACTAAAGCTGACAATCCACCAATAACCAAATAAGCCAACCTTGAATAGTACACACAAAACTATGTGACTAAAGCTGACAATCCATCAATAACCAAATAAGCCAACCTTGAATAGTACACACAAAATGTGTGACTAAAGCTGACAATATATCCTAGTCCATACGCATAGCAAGTTTTAGAAAGAATATAGAAGCGATAATAGTCCACATAAAATAATTTGCACGTTTCTCACCCCAAGTATTGAAAACATAGTTCAAGAGTAAAAGTGGGGCTATGACTCACCTCAAGTCCAGAAATCAGCAATAAGAAATCGATAGAGGTAAGACGTATAATAACTCAAAAGACGGCAACTACGGACTCGGCACGACCTAACAAAGTCAACTCATTCAGAAATCATTTCCTCAAAATCGAATATTCCCAAACCCGAACGTATTCCATTATACTTTCCGAAAATTCATTTCTCGTATTATCTCGGATTAGTTTGGAGTTTGGCGTTTGGTATCCATACGGGTGGTGGGTCGACACAACTCAAACCAAGAAGTCACAACAAAAAGGATAATAAAACAATCTATAGGTCTAATATTATCCCAATATATTATTTAAATAAATCATCGAAGTTTATCAAATCCGTCGATTTGGTAATCCTCCATATTTATTCACTTAATATACCATTTTAAGATTATACCCAAATCCTAGGTCACACATTGCACATAAAGTACTATATGGTATATATCAAAGTTTAATAAATTCTCTAATTATACCGTTAAGCTTACCAAATTCGTCAATTTGGCAATCTCACGAGATACTTAGTAACTTATTATTCCCGTACATATACCACAACCTATGGGCGTCGTAGGATAAGATGCCCATTAATATACTCAATTTAAATAACTAAATAGCTCTTATTTAACCCGTCGATTAAATAAGTTACCTAGTCATCGAAATCGAGTGTATTAATTGTCATATATCCGTGACAACACAAACGTCACAAACAATAAACCACTTGGACTCAAGTGACCACGACCCCGTATAACTCGATAGTTTTCCTCGTTAATTTGAAAGAAATTATATTATTTAATTATTTATTCAACGTCAATATTTCATCGTTATTTATAGCGTTTAATTATAATAACGCTCCCAATAGTATTACACTACTTTCATAGCATAATATTTATAGTCACGTTATCGTTATAATATTACTCGTGATCTTTTTATTTTTTTAATATACGCATTTATATATTTACATATACGTTATTCACGTCTATATATTTATATAAACGTTTATATTACCAATAATATTATTACGAGTTTAATTATTTACGTTTGATTATAAATATTTATCGAGTAATACGAAATGGTCACATGTCCGAGTCATCACTCTCGGCTCATTGTCCAAGTCCAAAATAGAAATAATAATCAAGTCAAAATCAAGTAATCAATCTCCGTCCAACAATACCCAAAACACGTGCTACAACAATAGGGTCCGACTACGGCACCCGACTAACCTATCTCCGTCATCTAATTTGACCGTCTCACAATCGGTTCCCAATACCACTTTCGTCAACAGCTCCTCAATTATCATATTATACCCATTGTCAAGACCACAATGGTCTCGACCCAACCAAAAGTATTCGGCCAATCAAAATATCACCACAATAATACCAATGACATATATAAACCATATCAAGGAAAACATAAAAAATAGGCTAGTTCCGGGTTGGTTTACCAAGCCAAACCCGAGCCTTGCAACCCACTTGGGTCTCGGCTAAACACATGAGTCACAAAAGACTCGAAACCAAGACCACAAGGTCTCCCAATAAGCTCGAATGAGCCACTAAAATTCTGCCAAAAAGCCTTCCTGGGTCGCGACATAGATCTGCAACAACCAGGCCAAAAACACGGCTCAATCGAGTCAAAACCAAACATCATAGCATCCACACTTGCTAACCAAGACACATGGTCAATCACCAAGAAAATAACGAGCCATAGGGCTCGTATCCACATCAAGCCGTGAGCCTAGGCTCACGGTTCCTTTGACCCAAACGGTAAGTAGTAAACCCGGATACCAAACGATGATTTCATTATATTTTAGTCAAAAACCCACTTGAATAACATGTTTTATTTCGAAATAACCAAGAAAACTTCAAAACCCATCAATATATACATCCATAGATCACGGATTGATGCTCTCCAAAACAAGTTTACACTTGTTTTGGCGTGTACTCACCTTCTTAGACCTTGAATCTCACGGATCTAGTGAAAACAACAAGATTGGGGTCGGATTTGATATGATTCGTGGTGTTAGAGGGGGTTATATGGCGCGTGTTATATACCAAATGAAAGGGAAAAAGAAGATGAACAAGATGGTGGTGGTGGTTTTGTTGTGGAGCCGGCGGTGTGATGGTGGTGGTGAGATGAGGGTGGCGGCTAGGTTAAGAAAGAAGAAGAAGATGAGAGATGGAGTTGTGTTATTGTTTTTGTGGTGTGAGAATGCAGTAACCACAAGGACGATTTGTATCCTTATCTCACAAAAAAAAAAAATATTTTTAATAATAATAATAATACTATTATTAGTATTATGGGTAATATGAGTGAGTGTAAAATACACGGTCCAAAACCCGAACTCATTTCAAACTTTAATATCTCCCGAAAAATGTCTCGTAATTACTTAAATATTGTCGGACTCGTAAAACGAATCATAAAAATCTTTCGTTAGGTAAACCTAGTGCCAGAGTCAACGTAGTACCAGTGAGAATTTAAGAATACATCACCGAGCATAATATCAAGAATGAATTATGAAAATAATTCACGAATTCCATAACATCAATAATTATAAATATCCATAAAATAGGTCTTACAAGTTCGTTGTGAAATAAAATTTCAAATAAGAATTATAATCGAACTTTAATCGTAATGCGGGGTTTTAAAATAACTCCCTAAACTGCCGGTTGTCACATCCTCCCAGTCTCAGAAGAAACCCGTCCCGGGTTTCACTCGGAAAAATTCATCTACGAAGTGAAAAGCTTCGGATATCTCTTCCGGAACTCGTCCTCACGTTCCCGTGTAAATTTCGGTCCATGTCGTGAATTCCAACGAACCTTGACGAGCGGAATGCGACTTCTCTTGAGTCGTTTAACTTCACGATCTAAAATCTCAATTGGCCCTTCCACGAAATTCAATTTCTCATCGACACGAATATCCTTCATTGGAATGACGGGCATCTCATCGGAAAGACATTTCTTCAAGTTACTGACGTGGAACACGTCGTGAACTTTACTCAGTTCATGTGGTAATTCCAACCTATAAGCCACGGGCCCAATTCTTTCTAAGATCAGGAATGGTCCAATGTAGCGTGGGTTGAGTTTACCACGTTTCCCGAAACGTATCACACCCTTCCAAGGCGAGACTTTCAGCATTACTTTGTCTCCAACCTGGAACTCTAAGGGTTTACGTCTCTGATCGGCGTAGCTCTTCTGCCTATCTCTGGCTGCTTGCAATCGATCACGAATCTGAGCTACTTTCTCAGTAGTTTCCAAAATCAGTTCAGGGCCTGTGAGTTGGCTATCTCCAACTTCTGCCCAACCAATAGGCGAACGACACTTTCTGCCATACAAAGCTTCGAATGGTGCAGCCTTAAGACTTGTGTGGTAGCTATTATTATAGGAGATTTCTGCAAGGGGTAAATACTTCTCCCAGCCTTTACCAAAGTCTATGATGCATGCACGAAGCATATCCTCTATTGTCTGAATGGTCCTCTCACTTTGACCATCGGTTTGGGGATGATATGCAGTACTCATATCAAGCCTCGTCCCCAAAGCCGTTTGAAGTGATCGCCACAAAGCTGACGTAAAACGACTATCACGATCCGAAATAATAGATATCGGGACTCCATGACGAGAAATAATTTCCTTCACGTACAACCTCGCAAGTTTATCCACACTATCATCTTCACTTATTGCTAAGAAATGAGCAGACTTTGTCAGACGATCCACAATTACCCAGATAGCGTCACAACCGCTAGCTGTCCTCGGTAATTTGGTAATGAAGTCCATAGTAATCCGCTCCCATTTCCAGACTGGAAGTTCTGGTTGCGTTAGTAATCCTGACGGTCTCTGGTGTTCAGCTTTAACCTTAGCACATGTCAAGCATTTACTAACATATGATGCTATATCTGCCTTCATATTTGGCCACCAATAGAACTTCTTAAGATCCTGGTACATTTTATCGGACCCGGGATGAATAGAGTACCTTGACTTATGCGACTCATGCATAATCAAATCCCGAATTCCTCCATACAAAGGTACCCAAATCCGATCTCCAAAACATAATAATCCATCAGAACGCTTAACAAATCCTTTCTCATTCTCAGCCATCCCAAATATATTCTCGGCAGATCTATTTTCTGCTTTCAACGCTTCCGTTTGAACTTCGAATATTTGAGACGGTAATGGCGATACGATAGTCATTCCCAATGACCTAACTCGTAACGGTGGTATTCTCTCCTTTCGACTAAGAGCATTAGCAACAACGTTTGCTTTACCGGGATGGTAGCGAATTTCACAACCATAATCGCTTAGCAACTCAATCCAACGTCGTTGTCTCATGTTGAGCTCTTTTTGATTCAAGATGTGTTGCAGACTTTTGTGATCCGTGAATACAACACATTTGGTTCCATACAAGTAATGTCTCCATATCCTTAAAGCAAAAACCACAGCACCTAACTCCGAATCATGGGTGGTGTAGTTCTTCTCGTGCTTCTTGAGCTGTCGGGAAGCATAAGCTATCACTTTCTCTCGTTGCATTAACACAGCTCCCAAACCTTTATGAGAAGCGTCACAATAGACGATGAAGTCTTCGCTACCTTCAGGTAACGCCAAGATAGGAGCATTACACAACATCTCCTTAAGTAATTGAAATGCTTCCTCTTCCTTATCTCCCCATTCGTACTTAACGCTCTTTTGAGTCAATTTGGTCAACGGTTTTGCTATCTTCGAAAATCCCTCAATGAATCTTCGGTAATAACCGGCTAATCCCAAAAATTGACGAACTTCAGTTGGGGTCGTTGGTGCAGCCCAATCTTTAATTGCTTCAATCTTAGCAGGATCTACATGAACTCCTTGTCTATCAATCACATGACCCAGAAATTGTACCGTCGGAATCCAAAATTCACATTTAGAAAACTTGACATACAGTTTCTCTTTCCTGAGCAATTCTAAGATAAGTCTTAGATGCTCCTCATGCTCCTCCTCACTCTTCGAATAAATCAGAATGTCATCGATGAACACACTCACGAACTTATCTAAGTATGGCTTACACACCCGATTCATGTGATCCATGAATATCGCCGGTGCGTTAGTCAACCTAAACGGCATCACCTGAAACTCATAATGCCCGTAACGGGTTCTGAAAGCCGTTTTCGGAATATCTTCCTCGCGAACTTGAATCTAATGATATCCCGATCTCAGATCGATCTTCAAATACACACTCGATCCTTGAAGCTGATCGAACAAATCGTCGATCTTCGGTAACGGGTATCTATTCCTCACCGTTAACTTGTTCAGCTCTCGATAATCAATACACATGCGAAACGATCCATCCTTCTTCTTCACAAATAAGACCGGGGCTCCCCAAGGTGAAAAACTTGGTCTTATAAATCCTTTTTCGGCTAACTCTGCTAATTGTTTCGACAACTCTTCCAGTTCAGTAGGTGCAAGACGATAAGGCGCTCGTGCCACGGGTGTAGCACCAGGTATCAACTCAATCTGAAACTCTACTTGTCTAGTAGGCGGGATTCCCAGAAAATCATCGGGAAACACTTCAGGAAAGTCACGAACTATAGGCACATCTCCAATGCACCTTTCCTTTTTCTTCGTCTCTCCCTTCTCAGAAATTTGAGCTAAGAAAAGGTAACATCCCTTCTCCATTAGCTTTGGCAACTTAGTGCATGAAATCACTGCTAATCGGGATGGGCTCCTAGAATCCTTTCGGTCTCCTAATATATTTAGGACTTCCTTTCCGTATGGTACACGCACGATCTTCTCGTCGCAAAGTATGTGAGCACGATACTTCGACAACCAATCCATACCAATGATGACATCAAAACTTCCTAACGTGACTGGTAGAAGATCTATGTTGAAAGGATGGTTCAGAAAATTTAACGTGCAACCGCGAATGATAGTCCTAATCCTCTCTATATCCCATTAGCTAACTCTACATCATAACCAATTCCTAAGGCCATCGGGGGTTCCTCTAGTAAGGGTGCAAACTTAGTGGACACAAAACTCTTATCGGCACCAGTATCAAATAGTATGGAAGCATAACGATTATTGAGAAGGAACGTACCAGTAACGACGTTCGGATCTTCTCCTCTCTCGTTCCCGAGTGCATACACTCTCCCATGAGCAACTCCAGCTTCCACAAGTTGGTCCTCATTGTCTTGACGTCCACGGTTTCCTCCAGCTCCACGATTTCCATGATTGTACCCATTACCACCCGATCCTTAACTTCCTCGGTTCCACGATTCTCTACACTCATTCCTTTAATGTCCCTTCTTTCCACATCCATAACACGTAACATTTGCCTTACTCATAGTTTCAGGAGTAGCTTGAACCATAGCAAGGGGTCGTGCTCTACAATCCCTAACTACATGTCCTCTCCTTGAGCAACTCTGACAAATCACAGTACATTCTCCTGTACGATTCTTGTAGCAACGACCACACTTGGGTGCATCACCATTTTGGTTCCTTTTATCTCCATTCCCAATAGCTTAAGCCTTAGCAACAGCTTGTCGTTTGTTTCGGTGATCATTACCCTTAGGGTGATGGTCTCTCTTTCTCTTTCCATTCTTATCCTTATCAGCTCCTTCCAATTCTAATGAATCCATTAATTGTTGAGCGATTGTGTTGGTCTCATGGATATTTGCAGGTCAAGCAGCAATCACATCATTCTTTATAGCCACAGGCAACCCATCGATATACCGCTCAATATTTTGAGTCTTAGTTCTATCCATATCGGGGCAAAGCAAGGCTAACTCTCGATAACGGCGATTGTAAGTTGCCATATCGGTACCTTTCACCTTATGGTTCCAGAACTCAATCTCCAGCTTCTTAATCTCATTCCTTGGGTAGTAAGTCTGAATCAGCAAAGACTTAAATTGCTCCCAAGTCATAGCATAAGCCACATCACTTCCAACCGAATTACGGTAATTGTTCCACCAAGTTAAAGCTTCATCCTTGAAAGTAAAAGAAGCAAACTTTACCTTCGCATTCTCCGCACAACCACTGATATTAAGCACTGACTCAGTCTTCTCTATCCACCTGACCAAGCAGACCACTCCTTCAGTTCTACCAAACTCAATGGGTCCACAAATTTTAAACTCCTTGTAGTTACATCCATTAGCACGATCAGGTGGAAATGTTCCAGCAGAATTGTTGGAATGATTTAACTCAGCTAGTAGCTCAGCAACTCGTTGCTCCACAAGTTGATTGATCATTGCTTGATCCACAGTAGGTGCATTAAGTGGATCATGATCATCGTCTCCCTGAATATCAACATTTTGATTTCTGTTGTTGCGGTTAGTAGTGTCCAGGTTATCAGGAGTAGGGTCTCAACATTTCGAGTAGGACGGCGTCCTCGGCGACCAGGGGTAGTCGCTGCAGGACCAGTTCTGGTAGCTCTAACAGGGTTTCGTCGTGGGGCAATTAATATAAGTCACAATACAAGGTTCGTAAGTCTCCACTAACACGTACATAACATCTAACAAGAATCCGATTGGTGAAAGTCGAAATACGAACATAATACCAACACAATATCAACCACGCAAATAGGAACTCAATTCTCCGTGTACGCCAAAAACCGTAAAATATCATACGAGCTCACCATCGTCCATAAGTAGCGATCAATACATCGTTCCATACTACCAACAGGCATAATAGATACTAATCGTTCCATACGTGACGAACGTACAATCCGAATATCATGACATAAGAGATATAATAACTAGCTCTCCTAACCAAATACTCCTTGGCTTATGTAGCAACACAACAACCAGATTCCAAATCGATCTAGCCACGATGCTGGCGTAGACTCCTCAACTCCGCAACAAACTCAACAATAACCTCAGTAATGACCATCTCAAGTCGGTCAGACATCCGCGAGATCCTCTCGCCCTGTGCAGTAATCCGAGCCCACATCCTACCAGTCTCACCTAACTCTGCAAGCTCAGCAGAAACCTTAGAAGGTGCATCCGACGCCACCGGACTACCAGGTGGTGAATCAAGCAAGAACGGATGATCAGGTGAAACCGGCTCTAACGGATGTATCGGGGAATCGGGCTTCGCAGAATGAACTGAATGTGCTAGTGACCCATCATCATCAGGCATATCCTCCTCCTGAGGATCATCCTCTTCCCAATCCTGAGGGTCATCATTCTCTTCCTCATCTTGAGGGTTATCATTCTGCTTACCCGCGTACTCCTCATCGAAGGGGTACTCCATCACTCGTCATCTCCGAGCAG
The DNA here is from genome assembly GCA_030686995.1 of Artemisia argyi. Lineage (NCBI taxonomy): Eukaryota > Viridiplantae > Streptophyta > Magnoliopsida > Asterales > Asteraceae > Artemisia > Artemisia argyi. The sequence goes on along the minus strand of CM060707.1, from coordinate 175,792,071 downwards.
GCGAACCACGAGGCGATAAAGTCGGCGACTTAGGGCGACAATGGGACGATAAAGTAGTAGTGGCTGAACGCATGACCATCACGTATGGGTCATCAGAGGCCATAGTGATCCACGAGGGGCGACGCGTACTAGCAATAGCAATTCTTAACAACAACACGTGCAAAGGAGGCTATGATTTGTGACAACGGCGTAGGGTAGGTGTAAGTGTTTCAAAACAACTAAAGCGTGAACTCAAAATATCGCATCAAAAATCATCATAAAATCCCAATTATATAATCTCAGTAAAGAGTTTCAAATACCGCATTACTAAAATCATTCATAAAATAATTAAGCCATATAATTCCTCAAAACGCATATAATTCCTCAACACGCCATCATATCACTAAATCAATAACCTCAATCCTCAAATCATCTCAAGAATCCCATATCTAATAATCATCTCAATAATCTCATAATACCTCAATAATAATAATGATGCTTCGGCTTGGCGGGCTGGCGGGCAATGGTCGAGGATCGTTTTCTATAAAAATCGGTTATAGTTTAGGTGTTTATTTACCTAGTTCTCTATAACCTTGGCTCTGATACCAATCTGTAACACCCCCAAAATTTGATACAGCGGAAGACTCAACAAGCTTTCGGGGTGCTACGGGGATTGGTATCCATTCAAAGTCATGAAAGAACGAGATAAAGTAAACATAAGAAAAACACAACCAAAACGGGTTTTTAAGGTTTACATTTATCCCAACATTCATTCAGAGTCAGGCCCAAAAGAACTAAACGTAGGTCCACAATAGTTTATCAGAGTTTTAGAAAATAGATCCATAACCGGTGCCATTGCCAAGCATCCATAGAGCATCACTTAATTTCCTGAGAAAACGTGCTAAAAGTCAGCTTTCGCTGGTGAGATCATAGGTTTAAATTCATCTAACAATATAGTGGACATATACGCAAAACGCTTGCTAGCTAGACTAAGGATTGGCTAAAAGCCTGCGGATACCCTCCGCTCTAATCTAACACACGGATACCCTCCGTTCTAACATAGATATTCGGGTAACCCCCGCAATACCAATAAATACTCGGATAACCTCCGAAGTATTAATAACCTATAGGTGCACACTATAGTATCTAAATAAGTCAACCTTGAATAGTACACACGAAACTATGTGACTAAAGCTGACAATCCAAATAAGCCAACCTTGAATAGTACACACAAAACTATGCGACTAAAGCTGACAATCCACCAATAACCAAATAAGCCAACCTTGAATAGTACACACAAAACTATGCGACTAAAGCTGACAATCCACCAATAACCAAATAAGCCAACCTTGAATAGTACACACAAAACTATGTGACTAAAGCTGACAATCCATCAATAACCAAATAAGCCAACCTTGAATAGTACACACAAAATGTGTGACAAAAGCTGACAATATATCCTAGTCCATACGCATAGCAAGTTTTAGAAAGAATATAGAAGCGATAATAGTCCACATAAAATAATTTTCACGTTTCTCACCTCAAGTATTGAAAACATAGTTCAAGAGTAAAAGTGGGGCTATGACTCACCTCAAGTCCAGAAATCAGCAATAAGAAATCGATAGAGGTAAGACGTATAATAACTCAAAAGACAGCAACTACGGACTCGGCACGACCTAACAAAGTCAACTCATTCAGAAATCATTTCCTCAAAATCGAATATTCCCAAACCCGAACGTATTCCATTATACTTTCCGAAAATTCATTTCTCGTATTATCTCGGATTAGTTTGGAGTTTGGCGTTTGGTATCCATACGGGTGGTGGGTCGACACAACTCAAACCAAGAAGTCACAACAAAAAGGATAATAAAACAATCTATAGGTCTAATATTATCCCAATATATTATTTAAATAAATCATCGAAGTTTATCAAATCCGTCGATTTGGTAATCCTCCATATTTATTCACTTAATATACCATTTTAAGATTATACCCAAATCCTAGGTCACACATTGCACATAAAGTACTATATGGTATATATCAAAGTTTAATAAATTCTCTAATTATACCGTTAAGCTTACCAAATTCGTCAATTTGGCAATCTCACGAGATACTTAGTAACTTATTATTCCCGTACATATACCACAACCTATGGGCGTCGTAGGATACGATGCCCATTAATATACTCAATTTAAATAACTAAATAGCTCTTATTTAACCCGTCGATTAAATAAGTTACGTAGTCATCGAAATCGAGTGTATTAATTGTCATATATCCGTGACAACACAAACGTCACAAACAATAAACCACTTGGACTCAAGTGACCACGACCCCGTATAACTCGATAGTTTTCCTCGTTAATTTGAAAGAAATTATATTATTTAATTATTTATTCAACGTCAATATTTCATCGTTATTTATAGCGTTTAATTATAATAACGCTCCCAATAGTATTACACTACTTTCATAGCATAATATTTATAGTCACGTTATCGTTATAATATTACTCGTGATCTTTTTATTTTTTTAATATACGCATTTATATATTTACATATACGTTATTCACGTCTATATATTTATATAAACGTTTATATTACCAATAATATTATTACGAGTTTTATTATTTACGTTTGATTATAAATATTTATCGAGTAATACGAAATGGTCACATGTCCGAGTCATCACTCTCGGCCCATTGTCCAAGTCCAAAATAGAAATAATAATCAAGTCAAAATCAAGTAATCAATCTCCGTCCAACAATACCCAAAACACGTGCTACAACAATAGGGTCCGACTACGGCACCCGACTAACCTATCTCCGTCATCTAATTTGACCGTCTCACAATCGGTTCCCAATACCACTTTCGTCAACAGCTCCTCAATTATCATATTATACCCATTGTCGAGACCACAATGGTCTCGACCCAACCAAAAGTATTCGGCCAATCAAAATATCACCACAATAATACCAATGACATATATAAACCATATCAAGGAAAACATAAAAAATAGGCTAGTTCCGGGTTGGTTTACCAAGCCAAACCCGAGCCTTGCAACCCACTTGGGTCTCGTCTAAACACATGAGTCACAAAAGACTCGAAACCAAGACCACAAGGTCTCCCAATAAGCTCGAATGAGCCACTAAAATTCTGCCAAAAAGCCTTCCTGGGTCGCGACATAGATCTGCAACAACCAGGCCAAAAACACGGCTCAATCGAGTTAAAACCAAACATCATAGCATCCACACTTGCTAACCAAGACACATGGTCAATCACCAAGAAAATAACGAGCCATAGGGCTCGTATCCACATCAAGCCGTGAGCCTAGGCTCACGGTTCCTTTGACCCAAACGGTAAGTAGTAAACCCGGATACCAAACGATGATTTCATTATATTTTAGTCAAAAACCCACTTGAATAACATGTTTTATTTCGAAATAACCAAGAAAACTTCAAAACCCATCAATATATACATCCATAGATCACGGATCGATGCTCTCCAAAACAAGTTTACACTTGTTTTGGCGTGTACTCACCTTCTTAGACCTTGAATCTCACGGATCTAGTGAAAACAACAAGATTGGGGTCGGATTTGATATGATTCGTGGTGTTAGAGGGGGTTATATGACGCGTGTTATATACCAAATGAAAGGGAAAAAGAAGATGAACAAGATGGTGGTGGTGGTTTTGTTGTGGAGCCGGCGGTGTGATGGTGGTGGTGAGATGAGGGTGGCGGCTAGGTTAAGAAAGAAGAAGAAGATGAGAGATGGAGTTGTGTTATTGTTTTTGTGGTGTGAGAATGCAGTAACCACAAGGACGATTTGTATCCTTATCTCACAAAAAAAAATTATATTTTTAATAATAATAATAATACTATTATTAGTATTATGGGTAATATGAGTGAGTGTAAAATACACGGTCCAAAACCCGAACTCATTTCAAACTTTAATATCTCCCGAAAAACGTCTCGTAATTACTCAAATATTGTCGGACTCGTAAAACGAATCATAAAAATCTTTCGTTAGGTAAACCTAGTGCCAGAGTCAACGTAGTACCAGTGAGAATTTAAGAATACATCACCGAGCATAATATCAAGAATGAATTATGAAAATAATTCACGAATTCCATAACATCAATAATTATAAATATCCATAAAATAGGTCTTACAAGTTCGTTGTGAAATAAAATTTCAAATAAGAATTATAAACGATTAAAGTTTGTTTATAATTTTTATTTGAAATTTTCATTTCACAACGAACTTGTAAGACCTATTTTATGGATATTCTTAATTAATGACGTTATGGAATTCGTGAATTATGTTCATAATTCATTTTTGATTTAATGCTCGGTGATGTATATTTGAATTCTCACTTGGTACTACGTTGACTTTGGCACTAGGATTACCTAACAAAAGTTTTATGATTCGTCTTAACGAGTCCGACTATATTTTTAATTAGTTACGAGCTGTTCTCGAGTGATATTGAAGTTTGAAATGAGTTCGGGTTCGGGCCACATGTTTTTACATTTACCCACGTTACCCGCTCCACACCGTAGTAATATTATTATTACTATTATTATTATTATTATTATTATTATTATTATTATTATAATTATTATTAACTTTAAAAAAAAAATAATAAAAGAGTAAAGTACTAAAATCGTCCTTGTGCCTGCTGCTTTTCAAACCACACACAAAAACAAACACAACTTTTCATCTCTCTCTCTAAACTCATCCCCTTCATCACCATCAACCCTAGCCGCCGCCACCCTAATCCGGCCATTACCGCCGCACCACCGCCTCCACAACAAAACCACCACCACCATCTTAACCCTTATCTTCTCCTCTTTCATTTGAACTATAACACGCGCCCTAAAACACCTTTTAACATCACGAAATCTTATTAAATCCGAACGGAGTATCATTATTTTCACTAGATCCGCGTGTCTAGTGGTTCAAGAAGGTGAGTATCGATGGTTAGGCACCTTGGGTGCCTCGATATGGTTCTAAGTCCGTGGAAACATGGCTTAAATTAATGGGGTTTGAAGAAATACGAATTAAGCATGTTGGGAAATTAATGGTTTTGACATATATACTCGTTTGGTATCCGGGTTTGGTTTATTCTTGTTGGGTCGAGGCGTACCCGAGGGTGATACCCTCGGTTTGTACTTGTTTTTCCGATTATTTGATCTTTGTTGATTCTTGGTGTTCGATTGAGGATGTTTGGATCTTCATTTTTGTGGTTTGACCGATTCATGTTGGTCATGGTTGACCATGGTTGTCGCTTGGACTTTTGGCCGACAACCCAAGTGGGTCGTGTGGTTAGTTTGGCTCGTTTAGAGCTAGCCGAGACCATAAAGGTCTCGGGTGGGACCCACACGAGTTGTGGTGAAGTTTTGACTCGGGTTGACTTGATATTTGACCCGAATGCGGTTAATTTTGAGAACCGTGGTAGATGTCGAAATATATATATTTCGGCTAACTTTTATTTGATATGACTATTTTTGGTATATGTTGATTGTTACTATCACTTTTGCGGCTTTTTGGATTTTGTAGCGGTTGACGAGTTATATTTGAACTCGTGGTATTATTTGAAGAAGTGTTGACGAAAAGTGTGATTGGGGACCGATTGTGAGATGGTCGTTAGATTGACGGAGATAGGTTAGTCGGGTGCCGTAGTCGAACCCTATTGTTGTAGCACGTGGATTGAGATTGTAATTGGACGGAGATTTGTTATATTATGACTTTACTTATTATTTTGGACTTGGACAATGAGCCGAGAGTCATGACTCGGACATGTGACCATTTCGTATAACTCGATAACTATTACAATTAAAAATATAAATAATAAAACTCGTAATAATAATTATTGATAATATGAACGTTTATATGAATATATATACGTGAATAACGTATATATAATTATATAGGCGCGTATATTAATAATAATAATCACGAGTCGTATTATAAATAATACAATTAGATATATATATTAGGCTACAAAAGTGGCGTGATATCATTGAACGTATTATTATTATAAAATTTTGTTATAAAACGGGAAACTCTCGACAATTATTAAACGGTTAATAAAACGTCATTTCGGATATATAACAGATAAACTTATTGAGTTATGCGAAATCGTTGTCACTCGAGTCCAGGTAAGTTATTATTTGTGACGTTCGTGTTGTCACGGATATATGACGACTAATATAGACGTTTTCTATAATTAAATAACCACTTAACTGTAAGGTTGAGCCGGGTTATTTGGCTATACGAAATGAATATATTAGTGGGCATCGTATCCTACGACGCCCATAGGTGGTAGTATATGTAAAGTGTAATAAATTGCGAGTGTATATATCGGGAAATCTGGTCAATTTGACGATATATATGAGGAATTTATTAAACTATGATATATACTATATAGTAATTATGTGCTATGTGCTTTAGGTTGGGTGTAATCTTGGAACGGTATGTTACGTAAATAAATATGAGGATTATCAAATCGACGGATTTGATAAACTTCGGCGATTTATTTAAATGATATATTGGGCTACTATTAGATCCAGAGTTTATTTTATTATTCTTTATGTGATCTTTTTGGTTTGTTATGAGTCAACCCACTACCCGTATGGATACCAAACGCAAATACACCAAACTAATACGAAATGGATTTTCAGAAATAAAACGGATTCTCGTCCGGGTTTGGGAATATTATATATTTGAGGAAATGATTTCTGAAAGAGTTAATATTGTTAGGTCGTGCCAAGTCCGTAGTTGCTGTTTCGTGAGTTATCATACATCTTATTTCTACCGACTACTTCTTACTATTTTCTGGACTTGAGGTGAGTCATAGCCCCACTTTTTACTCTTGAACTATGTTTTCAATGATTGGGGTGAGAAACGTGCAAATCATTTTACGTGGACTATTATCGCTTTTATATTCTTTCTAAACTTGCTATGCGTATGGACTAGGATCTATTGTCAGCTTTAGTCACATAGTTTTGTGTGTATTATTCAAGGTTAGCTTATTCGGTTATTGGTGGATTGTCAGCTTTAGTCACATAGTTTTGTGTGTACTATTCAAGGTTGGCTTATTTGGTTATTGGTGGATTGTCAGCTTTAGTCACATATTTGTTGTGTGTACTATTCAAGGTTGGCTTATTTGGACTGTCAGCTTTAGTCACATAGTTTTGTGTGTACTATTCAAGGTTGACTTATTTAGATACTATAGTGTGCACCTATATGTTATTGATACTTCGGAGGTTATCCGAGTATTTATTGGTATTGCGGGGGTTACCCGAATATCTATGTTAGTACGGAAGGGTATCCGTGTGTTATGTTGGAGCGGAGGGTATCCGCAGGCTTTTAGCGAATCCTTAGTCTAGCTAGCAAGCGTTTTGCGGATATGTCCACTATATTGTTAGATGAATTTAAACCTATGATCTCACCAGCGAAAGCTGACTTTTAGCACGTTTTCTCAGGTAATTAAGTGTTGAGATGCATGCTTGGAATGGAAGGCTCGGCCAAGGCACACGGTTTATGGATCTATTTTTCTAAACTCTGATAATTAAATTTGGACCTATTGTTACTTTATTTTGGGCCTGACTCTGAAGTATGTTGGGATAAATGTAAACCTTAAAACCCCGTTTTGGTTGTGTTTTTATTTTGTTTACTTTATCTCGTTCTATATTGTCTTGTGTTGGATACCAATCCCCGTAGCACCCCGAAAGCTTGTTGAGTCTTCCGCTGTATCAAATTTTGGGGGTGTTACAGATTGGTATCAGAGCCAAGGTTATAGAGAACTAGGTAAATAAACGCCTAAACTATAACCGTATTTTTATAGAAAATGATCCTTGACCACCGCCCGCCAAGCCGAAGCATCTTCTATTATTTGAGGTATTATGAGATATTTGAGATGATTTGAGGTTTATGGATTTTAGTAATAAGATGGCGTTCTCGAGGATTTATATGGTCTAGATGTTTTATAAACATTTTAGTAATGCGGTGTTTGAAATTCTTTTATTGAGATTATATATGGGACTATTTGATGAGTATATTTGGTATGGTATTATGAGTTGTGATTTAGTTGTTTTGAAACACTTACACCTACCCTACGCCGTTGTCACAAATCATAGCCTCCCTTGCACGTGTCGTTATTAAGAATTGTTATTGTTAGTACGCATCGCCGACTTTATCGCATCGTGGTTCGCCTGCTCGGAGATGACGAGTGATGGAGTACCCCTTCGACGAGGAGTACGCGGGTGAGCAGAATGATAACCCTCAAGATGAGGAAGAGAATGATGACCCTCAGGATTGGGAAGAGGATGATCCCCAGGAGGAGGATATGCCTGATGATGATGGGTCGCTAGCACATTCAGTTCATTCTGCGAAGCCAGATTCCCCGATACATCCGTTAGAGCCGGTTTCACCTGATCATCCGTTTTTGTTTGATACACCACCTGGTAGTCCTGTGGCGTCGGATGTACCTTCTGAGGTTTCTGCTGAGCATGCAGAGTTAGGTGAGACTGGTAGGATGTGGGCTCAGATTACTGCACAGGGCAAGAGGATCTCGCGGATGTCTGACCGACTTGAGATGATTATTGCTGAGTTTGTTGTTGAGTTGAGAGTTGATTTGACTACTGTCATGGGTAGGACGATAGCGATTAGGACATGTATGATAGAGATACATGAGCAGATAGAGAGTCTGCAGAGAGGTTTCCTCACGGCTCGCGACGGAGATCGCAAGCTGTGGCAGAGGAACACAGTGTTAGAAAAGGAGGTTGCGGGCCTCTAGAGGGATAGAGATACACATCGTGTTGAGCAGGGATCGTTATTGAGGAATTTGGATGGTTTGGGATCGGAGTTGAGGAGTCTACGCCAGCATCGTGGCTAGATCGATTTGGAATCAGGTTGTTGTGTTGCTACATAAGCCAAGGAGTATTTGGTTAGGAGAGCTAGTTATTATAGCTCTTATGTCATGATATTCGGATTGTACGTTCGTCTCGTATGGAACGATTAGTATTTATCATGTCTTTGGTATTTTGGAACGAAGTGTCGATCACTACTTGTATGGACAATGGTGATCTCGTACGATATTCTACGGTTTTTGGCGTACATGGAGAATTGTGTTCCTATTTGCGTGGTTGATATTGTCTTGGAATTATATTAATGGCTGTACGACGAAACCCGGTCAGAGCTACCCGAACTGGTACGGCAGCGACTACCCCTGGTCGCCGAGGACGCCGTCCTACTCGAAATGTTGAAACCCCTACTCCTGACAACCTGGACACTACTAACCGCAACAACAGGAATCAAAATGTTGATGTTCAGGGAGACAATGATCATGTTCCACTTAATGCACCTACTGTAGATCAAGAAATGATCAACCAACTCGTGGAGCAAAGAGTTGCTGAACTACTAGCTGAGTCAAATCATTCCAACAATTCTGCTGGAACTTTTCCACCTGTTCGTACTAATGGATGTCAATACAAGGAATTCAAGATTTGTGGACCCATTGAGTTTGGTGGAACTGAAGGAGTGGTTTACTTAGTCAGATGGATTGAGAAGACTGAGTCAGTGTTTAATGTTAGCGGTTGTGCGGAGAATGCGAAGGTAAAGTTTGCTTCTTTTACTTTCAAGGATGAAGCTTTGACTTGGTGGAACAACTACCGAAATGCAGTTGGGAGTGATGTAGCTTATGCTATGACTTGGGAGCAATTTAAGTCCTTGCTGATTCAGACTTATTGCCCAAGGAATGAGGTCAAGAAGCTAGAGATTGAGTTTTGGAACCACAAGGTGAAAGATACTGACATGGCGACTTACAATCGTCGTTACCAGGAATTAGCCTTGTTGTGCCCAGATATGGTGAAAACTGAGACTCAAAAGATCAAGAGGTATATTGATGGGTTGCCTGTAGCTACGAGGAATGATGTGATTTCTGCTAGGCCTGCAAACATCCATGAGGCAATCACAATTGCTCAACAACTTATAGATTCGTTAGAATTAGAAGAAGCTGATAAGGAAAAGAATGGAAAGAGAAAGAGGGACCGTCACTCTAAGAATAATGATCACCGAAGCAAGAGACAAGCTAAGGCTTATGCTATTGGGAATGGAGATAAGAAGAATCAGAACGGTGATGCACCCAAGTGTGATCGTTTTCACCAGCATCATAATGGATGGTGTAGTGTGAAATGCCAGAATTGCTCAAGGAAAGGACACACAGCTAGGGACTGTAGAGCTCGACCTCTTGCTATGGTTGAAGCTGCTCCTGAGATGAGAAATAAGGCAGATGTTACTTGTTATGGGTGTGGAAAGAAGGGACACTATAGGAATGAGTGTAGAGAATCGCGGAACCGTGGAAATCAAGGCTCGGGTGGTAATGGGTACAATTATGGAAACCGTGGAGCTGGAGGAAACCGTGGACGACAAGATAATGGGGACCAACGTGTGGAAGCTGGAGCTGCTCAGGGAAGAGTGTATGCACTCGGGAACGAGAGAGGAGAAGATCCGAACGTCGTTACTGGTACGTTCCTTCTCAATAATCGTTATGCTTCCATACTATTTGATACTGGTGCCGATAGAAGTTTTGTGTCCACTACGTTTGCACCATTACTAGAGAAAACCCCAATGACCTTAGGAATTGGATATGATATTGAGTTAGCAAATGGAAACCTAGAAAGGATTAATACCATCATTCGCGGTTGTACGTTAAATTTCTTGAACCACCCTTTCAACATAGATCTTCTACCCGTCACGTTAGGAAGTTTTGATGTCATCATTGGTATGGATTGGTTGTCGAAGTATCGTGCTCACATACTTTGCGACGAGAAGATCGTGCGCGTACCATACGGAAAAGAAGTCCTAAATATATTAGGAGACCGAAAGGATTCTAGGAGCCCATCCCGATTAGCAGTTATATCTTGCACAAAGTTACCGAAGCTAATGGAGAAGGGATGTTACCTTTTCTTAGCTCAAATTTCTGAGAAGGGAGAGACGAAGAAAAAGGAAAGGTGCACTGGAGATGTGCCTATAGTTCGTGATTTTCCTGATGTGTTTCCCGATGACTTGCCGGGAATCCCGCCGACTAGACAAGTGGAGTTTCAGATTGAGTTGATACCTGGTGCTGCACCTGTAGCACGAGCACCTTATCATCTTGCACCTACCGAACTAGAAGAGTTGTCAAAACAATTGGCGGAGTTAGCCGAAAAAGGATTTATAAGACCAAGTTCTTCACCTTGGGGAGCCCCAGTCTTATTTGTGAAGAAGAAGGATGGATCGTTTCGTATGTGTATTGATTATAGAGAGTTGAATAAGTTAACGGTGAAGAATCGATACCCGTTACCTAGGATCGACGACTTGTTCGATCAACTTCAAGGATCGAGTGTGTATTCGAAGATCGATTTGAGATCGGGATATCATCAACTTCGAGTTCGCGAGGAAGATATTCCGAAAACGGATTTCAGAACCCGTTACGGGCATTACGAGTTTCAGGTGATGCCGTTTGGGTTGACTAACGCACCAGCAATATTCATGGATCTCATGAATCGTGTGTGTAAGCCTTACTTAGACAAGTTTGTGATTGTATTCATAGATGACATTCTGATTTATTCAAAGAGTGAGAAAGAGCATGAGGAGCATCTAAGACTCATTTTGGAATTGCTCAGGAAGGAGAAACTCTATGCCAAGTTTTCGAAATGCAAATTTTGGATTCCGACGGTACAATTTTTGGGTCATGTGATTGATAGACAAGGAGTCCATGTGGATCCTGCTAAGATTGAGGCGATAAAAGATTGGGCTGCACCTACAACCCCAACCGAAGTTCGTCAATTTTTGGGTTTAGCTGGTTATTACCGAAGATTCATTGAGGGATTTTCGAAGATAGCTAAACCATTGACCAAATTGACTCAAAAGAGTGTTACGTATGAATGGGGAGATAAAGAAGAGGAAGCGTTTCAATTGCTTAAGAAAATGTTGTGTAGTGCTCCTATCTTAGCGTTACCGGAAGGTAACGAGGATTTCGTCGTCTATTGTGACGCCTCACATAAAGGTTTGGGATCCGTGTTAATGCAACGAGAGAAGGTGATAGCTTATGCTTCCCGACAGCTCAAAAAGCATGAGAAAAACTACACTACCCATGATTTGGAGCTCGGTGCTGTGGTTTTTGCTTTAAGGATATGGAGACATTACTTATACGGAACAAAGTGTGTGGTATTTACTGACCATAAAAGTTTACAACACATCTTGAATCAAAAAGAGCTCAACATGAGACAGCGACGTTGGATTGAGTTGCTAAGCGATTATGATTGTGAAATTCGCTACCACCCTGGTAAAGCCAACGTTGTTGCTGATGCTCTTAGTCGAAAGGAAAGAGTACCACCATTACGAGTTAGGTCATTAGGAATGACTATCGTATCGCCATTACCGTCTCAGATACTTGAAGCTCAAACGGAAGCGTTAAAAGCAGAAAATAGATCTGCCGAGAATATATTTGGGATGGCTGATAATGAGAAAGGACTTGTTAAGCGTTATGATGGATTATTAAGTTTTGGAGATCGGATTTGGGTACCTTTATATGGAGAAATTCGGGAATTGATTATGCATGAGTCGCATAAGTCAAGGTACTCCATTCATCCTGGTTCAGATAAAATGTACCAGGATCTTAAGAAGTTCTATTGGTGGCCAAATATGAAGGCAGATATAGCATCGTACGTTAGTAAGTGCCTGACATGTGCTAAGGTTAAAGCTGAACACCAGAGACCGTCAGGATTACTAACGCAACCAGAACTTCCAGTCTGGAAATGGGAGCGGATTACTATGGACTTCATTACCAAATTACCGAGGACAGCTAGCGGTTGTGACACTATCTGGGTAATTGTGGATCGTCTGACAAAGTCTGCTCATTTCCTAGCTATTAGTGAAGATGATAGTGTGGATAAGCTTGTGAGGTTATATGTGAAGGAAATTATTTCGCGTCATGGAGTCCCGATATCTATTATTTCGGATCGTGATAGTCGTTTTACATCAGCTTTGTGGCGATCACTTCAAACGGCTTTGGGGACGAGGCTTGATATGAGTACTGCATATCATCCCCAAACCGATGGTCAAAGTGAGTGGACCATTCAGACATTAGAGGATATGCTTCGTGCATGCATCATAGACTTTGGTAAAGGCTGGGAGAAGTATTTACCCCTTGCGGAATTCTCCTATAATAATAGCTACCACACAAGTCTTAAGGCTGCACCATTCGAAGCTTTGTATGGCAGAAAGTGTCGTTCGCCTATTGGTTGGGCAGAAGTTGGAGATAGTCAACTTACAAGCCCTGAGCTTATTTTAGAAACTACAGAGAAAGTAGCTCAGATTCGTGATCGGTTGCAAGCGGCTAGAGATAGGCAGAAGAGCTACGCCGATTAGAGACGTAAACCTTTAGAGTTCCAGGTTGGAGACAAAGTAATGCTGAAAGTCTCGCCTTGGAAAGGTGTAATACATTTCGGGAAACGTGGTAAACTCAACCCACGCTACATTGGACCCTTCTTGATCTTAGAAAGAATTGGGCCCGTAGCTTATAGGTTGGAATTACCGTCCGAACTGAGTAAAGTTCACGACGTGTTCCACGTGAGTAATTTGAAGAAATGTCTTTCCGATGAAATGCCCGTCATTCCAATGAGGGATATTCGTGTTGATGAGAAACTGAATTTCGTGGAAGAACCGATTGAGATTTTAGATCGTGAAGTTAAACGACTCAAGAGAAGTCGCATTCCGCTCGTCAAGGTTCGCTGGAATTCCCGACATGGACCAGAATTTACGTGGGAACGTGAGGACGAGTTCAGGAAGAGATATCCGAAGCTTTTCACTTCGTAGATAAATTTTTCCGAGTGAAACCCGGGACGGGTTTCCTTCTGAGACTGGGAGGATGTGACAACCGGCAGTTTAGGGAGCTATTTTAAAATCCCGCATTACGATTTAAGTTCGTTTATAATTTTTATTTGAAATTTTCATTTCACAACGAACTTGTAAGACCTATTTTATGGATATTCTTAATTAATGACGTTATGGAATTCGTGAATTATGTTCATAATTCATTTTTGATTTAATGCTCGATGATGTATATTTGAATTCTCACTTGGTACTACGTTGACTTTGGCACTAGGATTACCTAACAAAAGTTTTATGATTCGTCTTAACGAGTCCGACTATATTTTTAATTAGTTACGAGCTGTTCTCGAGTGATATTGAAGTTTGAAATGAGTTCGGGTTCGGGCCACATGTTTTTACATTTACCCACGTTACCCGCTCCACACCGTAGTAATATTATTATTACTATTATTATTATTATTATTTTAATTATTATTAACTTTAAAAAAAAATAATAAAAGAGTAAACTACTAAAATCGTCCTTGTGCCTGCTGCTTTTCAAACCACACACAAAAACAAACACAATTTTCATCTCTCTCTCTAAACTCATCCCCTTCATCACCATCAACCCTAGCCGCCACCACCCTAATCCGGCCATTACCGCCGCACCACCGCCTCCACAACAAAACCACCACCACCATCTTAACCCTTATCTTCTCCTCTTTCATTTGAACTATAACACGCGCCCTAAAACACCTTTTAACATCACGAAATCTTATTAAATCCGAACGGAGTATCATTATTTTCACTAGATCCGCGTGTCTCGTGGTTCAAGAAGGTGAGTATCGATGGTTAGGCACCTTGGGTGCCTCGATATGGTTCTAAGTCCGTGGAAACATGGCTTAAATTAATGGGGTTTGATGAAATACGAATTAAACATGTTGGGAAATTAATGGTTTTGACATATATACTCGTTTGGTATCCGGGTTTGGTTTATTCTTGTTGGGTCGAGGCGTACCCGAGGGTGATACCCTCGGTTTGTACTTGTTTTTCCGATTATTTGATCTTTGTTGATTCTTGGTGTTCGATTGAGGATGTTTGGATCTTCATTTTTGTGGTTTGACCGATTCATGTTGGTCATGGTTGACCATGGTTGTCGCTTGGACTTTTGGCCGACAACCCAAGTGGGTCGTGTGGTTAGTTTGGCTCGTTTAGAGCTAGCCGAGACCATAAAGGTCTCGGGTGGGACCCACACGAGTTGTGGTGAAGTTTTGACTCGGGTTGACTTGATATTTGACCCGAATGCGGTTAATTTTGAGAACCGTGGTAGATGTCGAAATATATATATTTCGGCTAACTTTTATTTGATATGACTATTTTTGGTATATGTTGATTGTTACTATCACTTTTGCGGCTTTTTGGATTTTGTAGCGGTTGACGAGTTATATTTGAACTCGTGGTATTATTTGAAGAAGTGTTGACGAAAAGTGTGATTGGGGACCGATTGTGAGATGGTCGTTAGATTGACGGAGATAGGTTAGTCGGGTGCCGTAGTCGAACCCTATTGTTGTAGCACGTGGATTGAGATTGTAATTGGACGGAGATTTGTTATATTATGACTTTACTTATTATTTTGGACTTGGACAATGAGCCGAGAGTCATGACTCGGACATGTGACCATTTCGTATAACTCGATAACTATTACAATTAAAAATATAAATAATAAAACTCGTAATAATAATTATTGATAATATGAACGTTTATATGAATATATATACGTGAATAACGTATATATAATTATATAGGCGCGTATATTAATAATAATAATAATCACGAGTCGTATTATAAATAATACAATTAGATATATATATTAGGCTACGAAAGTGGCGTGATATCATTGAACGTATTATTATTATAAAATTTTGTTATAAAACGGGAAACTCCCGACAATTATTAAACGGTTAATAAAACGTCATTTCGGATATATAACGGATAAACTTATTGAGTTATGCGAAATCGTTGTCACTCGAGTCCAGGTAAGTTATTATTTGTGACGTTCGTGTTGTCTCGGATATATGACAACTAATATAGACGTTTTCTATAATTAAATAACCACTTAACTGTAAGGTTGAGCCGGGTTATTTGGCTATACGAAATGAATATATTAGTGGGCATCGTATCCTACGACGCCCATAGGTGGTAGTATATGTAAAGTGTAATAAATTGCGAGTGTATATATCGGGAAATCTGGCCAATTTGACGATATATATGAGGAATTTATTAAACTATGATATATACTATATAGTAATTATGTGCTATGTGCTTTAGGTTGGGTGTAATCTTGGAACGGTATGTTACGTAAATAAATATGAGGATTATCAAATCGACGGATTTGATAAACTTCGGCGATTTATTTAAATGATATATTGGGCTACTATTAGATCCAGAGTTTATTTTATTATTCTTTATGTGATCTTTTTGGTTTGTTATGAGTCAACCCACTACCCGTATGGATACCAAACGCAAATACACCAAACTAATACGAAATGGATTTTCGGAAATAAAACGGATTCTCGTCCGGGTTTGGGAATATTATATATTTGAGGAAATGATTTCTGAAAGAGTTAATATTGTTAGGTCGTGCCAAGTCCGTAGTTGCTGTTTCGTGAGTTATCATACATCTTATTTCTACCGACTACTTCTTACTATTTTCTGGACTTGAGGTGAGTCATAGCCCCACTTTTTACTCTTGAACTATGTTTTCAATGATTGGGGTGAGAAACGTGCAAATCATTTTACGTGGACTATTATCGCTTTTATATTCTTTCTAAACTTGCTATGCGTATGGACTAGGATCTATTGTCAGCTTTAGTCACATAGTTTTGTGTGTACTATTCAAGGTTGGCTTATTCGGTTATTGGTGGATTGTTAGCTTTAGTCACATAGTTTTGTGTGTACTATTCAAGGTTGGCTTATTTGGTTATTGGTGGATTGTCAGCTTTAGTCACATATTTGTTGTGTGTACTATTCAAGGTTGGCTTATTTGGACTGTCAGCTTTAGTCACATAGTTTTGTGTGTACTATTCAAGGTTGACTTATTTAGATACTATAGTGTGCACCTATATGTTATTGATACTTCGGAGGTTATCCGAGTATTTATTGGTATTGCGGGGGTTACCCGAATATCTATGTTAGTACGGAAGGGTATCCGTGTGTTATGTTGGAGCGGAGGGTATCCGCAGGCTTTTAGCGAATCCTTAGTCTAGCTAGCAAGCGTTTTGCGGATATGTCCACTATATTGTTAGATGAATTTAAACCTATGATCTCACCAGCGAAAGCTGACTTTTAGCACGTTTTCTCAGGTAATTAAGTGTTGAGATGCATGCTTGGAATGGAAGGCTCGGCCAAGGCACACGGTTTATGGATCTATTTTTCTAAACTCTGATAATTAAATTTGGACCTATTGTTACTTTATTTTGGGCCTGACTCTGAAGTATGTTGGGATAAATGTAAACCTTAAAACCCCATTTTGGTTGTGTTTTTATTTTGTTTACTTTATCTCGTTCTATATTGTCTTGTGTTGGATACCAATCCCCGTAGCACCCCGAAAGCTTGTTGAGTCTTCCGCTGTATCAAATTTTGGGGGTGTTACACAAGGCTCCCCATCCAATCACTCTTACACACTCCTTAAATATACAACTCATTCTTACACACATCATATCCAACCAACTCCTTCCCTTACACTCCTAATACTTTTTCATTCAAAATACACACACTACACACAACCATTTCACCTTCTACACACACTAGGCTCCCCATCACATCCAACCCTTAGATATTCTCTTACACACTCTTACACTATCCAACCTTTCTTCCCTTACACACTTACACAGTTTAACTCATACTTATATTCCTTACACCCTTTCACATCCCAAACTTTCTCTCCAAGAAAAGGAATATACCCTTGAATATGCTCTCTTAACCCAACCATGATTCTTCTAACCCTACTATGGTTAGTTCTCTACACTTAACCTTGGTTACCTCTTAACCACACCAAGGATGGAATATTCCCTTGGATATGCTTCTTCTAACCTAACTATGGTTAATTCTTAACCACACCAAGGATGGAACATTCCCTTGGATACACCCTTTAACCTAACCATGGTTTAATCTCTATACACTTCTTTCTAAACCTACCCATGATTACTTCTTAACCCAACCTCTCATAGTCTTCCCTTTAGAGGAATATCCCATGGCATATTATTTCTCTATTTTCTATGCCATATGAGGAATACCCATTCTACCCCTACTCAATTATCTAGTTTACTCTTTCTATCTTTGATAATTGATTTCTTATAAACATTTCACAAAAACAACTTTTCAAATTGGCTATTTGAGTTGGTAAACCTTAGATTGATTAATGTTAAGGTTTAGTGTGAAGTACAATTGGGGGTTTAGCAAGGATAGGTACTTATAAGATCCAACACCTAACACTTGGGAAAAATACAACAGACGCCTGGCGCGCTGCCCACGCGTTGACGCGTGGGTGACGCACCGACCTCGGTAAATTTTTCCCAAGTTTGGGTCTTGGCCTATAAATACCCCCTTGCCTCTTGTATTCCTCACCTCTTGCCATTATTCTTTCTCTCTACATTCTTTCTCTCTAATCTCTCTATCTCTCTTGTGTTCTTAGTAAAACACACTTACATCTTTGAAAGAACACATCTCCTTGCAAAGGAAGAATCACAAGAACCTAATCCACTCTTGTGATTGTGTCGAGGGTCTTCTTCTTATACCCTTTCTATTACAATCGAGTCTCTAGGTTAGGTTAGGGCTTGGTTGAACAAACACTTATTCATTCATTCTATTGTTTGTAAGGGAAGTCTTGTGTCTTGGTGACCAAGCCTAGATCATTGGGGATCTAGTTGGGGTTTGATACTTCCGGTGGGAAGTCTTGGTAGTGGTCTTGGTGACCCTTAGGTGAAGTCGAATCACGAGATACTTTTGGGTGGTTTCCGAGGGCGGAATACCGTTGGGGAGTAACTCCTTCTTTGTGAGCATCGATATTGGTGAATATCAGTGGAGTGAATTGTAACGGTTTATAGTCCACCGAAAAGATGATACTTGTTGAATATTATATTGTCGTGGATTCGCAACTGGACGTACGGATGGCATAAACCCCCATCCTGAACCAATATATATCGTGGTGTTCTTTACTCGCTTTAAATACTTGTAGTTGTGATTATCTTTGTGGTGGTTCTTTCTTTGACCACTTGGTTGTCTTCGTGGCTTAAAGTTTTTAAACGTTCTAAAAGCCGAAGAAACCGTATTCACCCCCTTCTATGGTTCTTCAATTCGTATCAGAGCGGTATACTCAACATTTTGAGCGTTAAAACCTTCCCGAGAAGTCGTTTTAAGTCAAAAACTTCTTTTCCAAAAATCTAAAATCCTAACTAAGATTTTTTGGTAAAGTTGAGTATAGATCCATGGCTCAAGAGAACTATGTTGAGGGGTGTACTATGCAAAGACCACCTTTGCTGGAAACCGATGGGTTTTACTTTTGGAAAACCTGATTTGAGACCTTTGTTAGGTCCAAGGATCTTGACTTGTGGCAAATCATCCAAAATGGTGATTTTGTCTACACAATGGTAGATCCCGAAACCAAGTTGATGGTGGCAAAACCATACTTGGAGTTGAAGGAAGATGATAAGAGGAGACTTGTTAAAGATCAAGAGGCCAAAATGATGATCTACAATGCTCTTCCTCGAAAGGAGTTCGGGAGAGTTCATGTGTTCAAACCGCTAAAGAAATTTGGCACTCACTCATCATTACCCATCAAGGTAACTCACAAGTCAAGGATTGCAAAATTGATCTACTCATTCAACAATATGAGAAGTTTGCAATCTTGGATGAAGAAACAATTGACAATGGCTATACACGGTTCAATGCTATCATCACAAGTCTTACGGCTTTGGATGCTAGTTTCTACAACAAAAACCATGTGAGAAAATTATCAGGAATCTTAAAGTATATGAAATGATTCTCGAAAATGATAAAACAATGACCAAAGACAAGAGGGAGAAAGTAAAGTCTTTGGCCCTCAAAGCTAGAATCACTAGGAAACAAGATGGTGATGATTACAATGAAGTAAGTGATGAAGAAGAAATGAATGATGAGGAATTCAACCTCATGGCTAGAAATTTTAGGAAGTTCTTCAAAAGAGGAGGGAAGTTCCAACAAGGGAAAAGGTTTGGAAACCGTGTCAACAATCTTGGAAGGAAAGATGGCAAAAGTAGTAAGGCCGGAGATGGGTGCTTTAATTTTGGTGACAAAGATAATTTCATTGGTGATTGTCCGAAGCCTCGAAACTACAAAGCATTTGTTGGTGGTATATGGAGCGACGATGAAGAACGCAATCAAGCTAACAAGGAAGCAACATGTCTTATGGCAATCGAGACTCATAAGGTACAACATAACTCTCCTATTTATACAACTTCTTTTGATATTAATGAATTGCAAGAGGAAAATGAGGAGTTATTTAATAATTATGAGGAAGTATTTAGAAAATTAAGTATAACTATTAAAGAAAAACGTTCCCTTCAAAAGGAACTCTCTAATGCACTCAATAAAAATAATGAACTTGAACTTGAAACAAAGAGACTTATCACCCTTCATGAGAATGTTGGACCTTGTAAAAGTTGTGAGAACCTCACACTTAAGGTTGTCACTTTGAGTAAAGAAGCTTCAAAATTTCAACAAGAGTCATTAAATCTTGCAAAACTCAAAAAGAATATTGTTGATGAAATGGTGAATACTCAAATATTGTCCCAAGATAAGGAAGACCTTGGTCTTACAAAGATGAGAAAATTGTTTCCAAGAATCTAACTAAACCTATTGTCTTTGAAAACAAAAATAAAATTTTTGAAGTTCCCGAGACTGAAGCGCTGCGTGACGCGTCAACCCGCCAGAAGCGTGCCAGGTCTCCGGGGAAAAGAGAAGCTCAAACTAAAAGTGTTATTAAACCAATCACTCTTCAAGATCCTCTTGCAAGCACTCGATGTAATCAAAGACCCATGGTATGGAGAGAAACCACAAAACAAAATACGATTTTGCAAACCAATCCTAGATATGCTCAAGTTGACTAAAGACCGCTTTTACCTACTCCCAAAATGAGACCTTCATACTCACTTAATCAAAGACAAGTAAGACCAAGCTTTTAAAACCAAACACATTTTCAAAACAACCCTTGGTCTACACTCTTAAGTTACGGGATCAAACAATTGTACATATTACTCCAAGACCCAAGAGTATTCAACTTAGGCTTTTTATGTGCTAACCATGTCGGACCCACAAAACAATGGGTACCAAAATTTTGAGTTGCATTTTAAATCCTAGGTATACTCCAAGAAGAATCCACATATAGGATTCCAACTGTGTAATGGTGATTGTAAGTATACCCTACCTATGGATAAGGATACAAAGCTAGGTAATGTATCTTGTGACTCTCAAACTAATCTTGCATCAATTGAAGATAATTCTAATCTTTGGCATAGGAGACTAGGTCATGCTAACATGCGATTAATTCATAATATTCCAACTAAGGAATTGGTTAGAAAACTACCTAAAGAAAAATTTGATAATAATTTTTGTGATGCATGTAAAGTAGGAAAGCAAGTCCATTCAAGCCACAAGCTTATAAACATGATTTCAACATCAAGAGTTTTAGAACTTCTACATATGGATTTGTTTGGTCCATCCGCTATCCAAAGTTACTGAGGAAACTTTTACACTTTGGTAATAGTGGATGACTATTCAAGATATACTTGGACATTATTTTTGAAAAATAAAAATAAAGCTTTCAATAAATTCAAGGTTTTAGGAAAAAGTTTGCAAAACCTACTTGGATGTTCAATTGTCTCAATTCGAACGGACCATGGTAGAGAATTCGATAATGAAATCCAATTTGGTTTCTTTTGTGATAAACATGGAATCTCTCATAATTTTTTGGCCCCTCGCACTCCTCAATCTAATGGGGTAGTTGAAAGGAAAAACCGAACTTTACAAGAGATGAGTCGTACAATGCTTAATGAACAATCTATACCACAAAAAGTTTTGGTGCCATGCCGTTGAAACCGCATAGTACATACTTAATCGAGTTTTGATAAGAAAAACTATTAATAAAACACCATATGAGATTCTTAGAGGTAGAATACCATCCCTAGAATACTTTAGAGTTTTTGGATGTAGATGCTTAATTTTCAACTCATTGGATAACTTTAATGTGAACGATACTAGTAATTATAATGGAATCTTTCTAGGATATTCGCAAACATCAAAGGCTTATATTGTGCTTAACAAAGAAACATTAAAAGTTGAAGAATCTTACAATGTAATTTTTGATGAAACCCCTCCAAAATCTAGGTCAATGCCTTTAGTAGATGATGACATCATTAAAGAAGATACTTGTCAAAATAGAATAGAATCTCCAATGAATGATCTTGAGGAAGTAGTTCATAGGGTAGAGAATATTAAGGAAATTAGAGATCACCCCATAGATCAAGTCATAGGAAAATTAGATGAAAGAACTCTTAGGTCACACGCCCAAGACAAAAGCAATTACTTCGCATTTGTTTCAACAATAGAACCTAAAAATATTAAGGAAGCCATAAAAGATGAAAATTGGGTGATGGCAATGCAAGAAGAATTAGATCAATTCCTAAGAAATGATGTGTGGATCTTAGTTCCATATCCGTGTGGGTACACTATCATAGGAACCAAGTGGGATTTCAAAAATAAACTTGATGAAAATGGAGTAGTGTGTATGAACAAAGCTAGGCTAGTCACCCAAGGATATAATCAACAAGAAGGGATCGATTATGATGAGACTTATGCCCCTGTTGCACGATTAGAGTCCATAAGAATTTTACTTGCATATGCATGTAGTCATAATTTTAAACTCTTTTAAATGGATGTAAAAAGTGTTTTTCTAAACAGATTCATCGAAGAGGAAGTGTATGTTGCCTAACCTCCCGATTTCATAGATTTTCAAAAACCTAATCATGTTTATAAGCTCAACAAGGCTTTGTATGGACTTAAACAAGCTCCTAAAGCTTGGTATGATAGGTTACAATCTTTTCTCTTACTCAATGAATATAAAATGGGCATGGTAGACAACACCTTATTCACTAAAACAGAAGGAGAACATCTTATTATCATTCAAATCTATGTTGATGATATTATTTTTGGTTCTACTTGTTAATCGTTTTGCGATGAATTTTCCAAATTGATGCATAATGAATTCGAAATGAGTATGATGGGTGAACTTAGTTTATTCCTAGGATTGCAAATCAAACAATCAAGTTATGGAATATTTTTCAATCAATCTAAGTATATCGGTGAAATGCCTAAGAAGTTTGGTTTAGAGAATTCTAAGGCTACTAAAACTCATATTTCTAGAAAAAGAGTTCTCACCCTAGACAAAGATAGCAAATCTGTTGATATCACAAATATAGGGGCATGATTGGAAGCTTGCTCTATCTAACGGCAAGTAGGCCGGACATAATGTTTAGTGTTTGTCTTTGCGCTAGATTTTAAGAAGACCCTAAGATTTCCCACCTAGAGGCGGTTAAGAGAATATTTAGATATATTAAAGGAACTCAACACCTAGGTCTTTGGTATCCAAAGAATCTGGGGGTAAAAGTATTGGTTTATGACAAATCGGATCATGCGGGAGATATAGTTTATATGAAAGGCAGTAGTGGAATATGCACATTTGTAGGCGCATGTTTAACATCATGGTTCTCTAAGAAGCAAACTTCCTTTGCCAACTCCATAACGGAATCCGGTTATGTTGCGGCCGGAAGGGCTTGTCAACAAGCGTTATGGATGAAGCAAGCGTTTGTTGATTATAACATCATGTTAAATGAAGTACCTATTCTATGTGACTACACGTGCTATATCAATCTTGACTCACAACCAATTGATTACCCTCGAACCAAGCATATTGAAATTAGGCATCATTTTCTAAGAGATAACATTGAGAAAAGTCATATCTCTATAGAGAAAATTCCTTGTATAGATAACATATCAAAAATCCTAGCAAAACCACTTGATAAAGATCAATTTTATCATTTGAGACTAGGACTAGGAATGAGATTGCTTGAGAATGAAGAGGATGATAATTGTTAGAAAGATATAGTGAAGGAATCTTAAGTACAAGACTTTTCATAAATACCCACTAAATAAAGTTTTTCACAAATAATCAAGCAAATTGTTGTCCTTTAGATCTAATATCCAACTAGGATCCTTTTGTCCACTAAACCTTTGTTTTACACAACTCCTAATCTTATCTAAAACTACAACGCACTTTCAATTATTCTTCACAAAACATAACCTAATCCTTCCTTCACTACATCTAAGAAAGCCTCTTTCATTTTCAAAATATCTCATTCGGAAGGTTCCATTAACAACCAAAATGCAAATCAAAACCCGGAAAGCTCCTAGAGAATGAAAATGTCATTCATGGATATGATGAAAAATGAAGGTGATGATAGAATTATGTTTGAATATGGGTTAAGGTGCTTTGCGGAAAGTGAGGTATGGGACTTGATTAAGGAACCATTAAGTCCAAGGTTGAGTGAAGAAGAGTACTCCATTTGTTGCGAAAACACCGCACACATGGTCAATGCTCTAAAAGATTCAAGGATTGAATCTAGGGTGATTCTCTTGTCCATCCATGAAGGAATCATGGAATTGTTAACCAGAATCTCCAAAATGAATAGGAAGTTGGAAGATGATAAGATGAAAAGAAAAGGAAAGATGGTTAAAAAGGAGTCAACCTGGATCTAGATCTGGGAAACTAGATATCATGATTTTAGGATATCATCAAGTACTAGTATAGTGCTTTTAGATAAAGTACTAGCATAGTTCTTGTTTTTCATAAAATGTTTGGCATATTTTGCTCATGTATGCTCGAAATGTAATGCAATCTTTTGGAATTCATGAATCTTGTCATGCATATATGTATTATTGTTATATAAACTAACCCATGTTAAAAGTATCCAAATGGTAACCTAATCCATTTTGGACTTTCACATGTGAGGATTGTTTGTTTGTTGCATGTTGTGTTGTTGTAACAACCGTGGTTTTGGCAGGTCAGTTTGACTGATAGTCTTGACTCGGTTGACGTTTGTTTGGTGTGTCTTAGGTGTTTGAAGTGATATAGGTGAGTTTTAGCACTAAATCCCTTTGTGTAAATGGTTTTATTGTGATTTGGAAACTTTGGAATTTGGGAAAGTTCATTTTGATCACCTTTGTGGTGTAGAAATGATTTGTGTAGTTTTTGGTGTTTTTGTGTTTTTGCGTAACGAGTCTTCGTTTAAGTTAATGAGCGTAAGCGAGTTATGTGTGTTTTGTTTTTGTGAGTTAAATTTCGTAAAGGAGTGAAAATCTATTTTTGGAAAGTTTGTTTTGAAAATGATAATTTTTCCGGTTTGTCGTAAAATTAAGGTTTATCGCGAAAGACGTTAGGTTTCGTTATGGGAATACATAAAATATGAAAAGTATGAGGTTTTAAGTGTAATAAGTTAATTTAATAAAAAAATAAAAAATAATATAAAAATCGGTTAGAAGGAAAAAAAGGAAAAGAAAACCCAATTTAAGCCCAAATACAATTTTAAGCTAAGGAATCCTAGTCCAACCCAAACAAGCCCAACCGTTACCCTTATATACCAATACCGACGACCCTATGCCCTCTTTTCCAGCATATTTTGAGTCGATCAAGGGAGAGGAGAAGGAGAAAAATTTAGGGTTTTATTTTTGAAGCTAAAATCAAGTTCAAGGTATAATTCTAACACTAGTTTTCATATAATTACTTAGTTATTACTTCAATTCATGTAATAATTGATATGATGGATCTAGGGTTTATAAACTTCTATAAATTAATGATGTTAAACATGTTAGGATCATTATTTAATAATAGTATGATGATTAGTGAAAAAGATTTGGTTATAAAACATGTTAAACATTGAGTTAGGGTTTGGACAGAAAACTAGTGCTGTAAAGATGTGAGTGTATTTAACATATGGTGATGATTTAGATCACGCATTTTTGGTCTAAATTGAAGTTTAATGAAAGAGCTTTCCAAAAAGTCCAGCCACGATTTATTTCAAGGTCGGGAAGTTAGTCTTTTGATTTTTCTTTGTTAAGGTGTCAAAGCTGTCAAACTGGGACAAAATTTGGGTAAAAGTTTGATAGTGAATTGTGGTTTTAAAAGTGTTATTTAGACTAGCCCTTATGGAATAATTAAGTCTTAGGTTATCTTAGACTACCACGAAAAGGATTTGCGATAAAAACTTGTAGAAGTATTTTATGTTAATTAAAACTTTTTGGTGTACGTTCAGATCCGAATTTGGATAGCTGACAAGTTTGATTTTCTTTTGAGTACTTGTGTGTGTTATTAGTCCATGGCCTTCTGGGATTATCTTGTATGCTTATGAGAGACCATGGTGAATTTTTGGTGTGAGTAGTGGAGCTTTAATTGTTGTGATTTCATGTGGGTGAATGTACCTAAAAATTACGCGTTTTCTGATTTTATAAGTGCAAAGGATTTAGTGAGTGTTAGGTTATGGTTATGGTTGGTATGGTGTCTAGGAGATCCATGGTGGTTCTTATCAGTCTTAGACATCCATCATATGAGTATTACATGGGTTGTAGCTTTTAGCTTGACCTTGTGTAACGTGGACTTATTTGTGTTGTTTAGATTTGTGATTTGTGTTGTGGAAGCTACAAGGTTTGAGGTGAGTTCATAGTCCCATATTTTTAACTTGTTTTAAACTTGGGATGGGAATGATGCTTGTCTTAAATTGTTTAAGTTACTGTGATTATGTGTGTGTCAAAAGAGCTTGGACTTATAATGTTATCGTATGTATGCTATGTGTGATGTAATCATTGTGTGCTTCATTTGGGGACCCATCTGATGTTGTGTGTGCTTCAATTGGGAGGATGCTTATCTTGTTGCTCGCGCATGCGACCCAATTGATGTTATGTGTTCTTCGATTAGGAGGACGCTTATCCTGTTGCTCACGCATGCGACCTAATTGATGTTGGGATCGGGGGACATGAGCCGTCCTGTTGTTGCCTTTGTGTGTTGATATTCATTTGCGAATGATTGTAGCTTATATGATAACTTTAAATTATTTGTCCAGCTATATTTTATGATCACAGTAAACTGGTTGCCTTGTGAGTGTATGCGTGTTTAAACATATGAATCTCACCAACATTATGTTGACGTTTTAAGCATCATTTTCAGGTGAGCTTTCTAAGGATAAGATAGAAGGATGTGATTAGACGAGACCTTAGTTGCATTGGAAGTGGTTTATCTGTGCGTTTGGAGTTTATCATGTTGTTATCTTTCGGGTATTGTTCTGACACTTTGTGTCTATACTTTGCCATTTTATTGCATGTAGTTATTCTCTATATAGATACCATGTGTTGTGATGATATCCATGAAGTTACACCCTCGCGTTTCCGCCGTGGCGGGGTGTGACAGTTGTCTTATATAGCTAGGCCACCGGAAGGGTGAGGCTCTTGACCCATGGATCCCCGCCATGGAACAAGGGGGAGCAACGATCTAGGGAGCTATGTTCAAGGGTGAGCACGTCAAAGTGCCATTCTCAAGCTACTTTACCCATTCAATTGGAAGTCCCGCCTTTTTGATTCGACAAAAGGGGGAGAAAGAAAGAAAGAGCGTTCAAGCTTAATGAACAAACAAAGGCTTCACCAAATTACAAGGCAAGGTCAAGACGAAAGCTACACCAAAGGCGTGCTTTGTCTTCGCTAAGTTTTGTAATTTTATTTGCTTTCGGATTTTATTTGTCATCATCAAAAAGGGGGAGATCGTTGAGGCAACATGATCAAGATCTCCTAATGTTTTAATGATGACAAATAAACCTTCGAAACACATTAAATAATAAACGTTAGCCAAAATTCCCCAACATTCATATCTGCTGCTGATGCGCCACCCACACGTCAACGCGTGGGTGACGCGCCAGGGTTCTATGAATGTCGCGACGAATTTTGAAAGTCGGCTTTCACCTTACCCGAAAAATGTGGATCTTTCAATATAGGTATGAATATGTTAAGTGCTTAATTGAGAACACTCGAAACGAGTTTTGAGATTAGAGAGATCCAACTTTTAAAGCACTCACTTATGGGAAAATACCAACTCATGTTTTCTAACTCTCGCCTCTTGCCAAGGCTTTTCTAAACTTAGGGAGCTTATATAGTTCACGTAACATCACGTAAAAGCATCCATATGCTCATATCCCGTGCTTACGTCTTCTCTAATCACGCAACGGGTTTACTCCCTTATTGGTCAAACTAAGTCCAAGGTCTCTTTGCGTAAACGCATCCTTACCTGCATGGGTTATGCTTTACATCAAGGCAAAGCACTTGACTTGTTTTGTACCAAGGTGTTAGTTGAGTATGTTGAGTCGTGGAAAGTCACGAGTTATGAAACTATGGATTCTCGACGTTATGTTACTTGGACTTATAAGTAACTTATGATTTTCTCAACTCATAACCTTAATTGTCTAAACCTTTACTCCTTAATGACAATTAGATTATTTCTTAAGCTCTTCTTAACCTTCTTAATCACCTCCTTAAACACAAGGGACAAAGCCTCCAATATCCCAACATCTTCTTACACTTCTTACATATTCCCTTACACCTCTTACACACTCATACTTTTTGACTCACACACTCTCCCACACAAGATTCCCCTCACTTTATACATTCCATATACACCTTTCTCATACACCAATACATACACTTCCCTATACACTCATGCAATCTTTTCTACACATACCTTTACATTAAAAATACACACACTTCACTCACATACCCCTCTTCACACACACAAGGCTCCCCATCCAATCACTCTTATACACTCCTTACACATACAACTCATTCTTACACACATCATATCCAACCAACTCATTCCCTTACACTCCTAATACTTTTTCATGCAAAATACACACACTACTCACAACCATTTCACCTTCTACACACACTAGGCTCCCCATCACATCCAACTCTTACATATTATCTTACACATTCTTACACTATCCAACCTTTATTCTCTTACACACTTACGAAATCTAACTCATACCTTATATTCCTTACACCCTTTCACATCCCAAACCTTTCTCTCCAAGAAAATGAATATACCCTTAAATATGCTCTCTTAACCCAACCATGATTCTTCTAACCCTACTATGGTTAGTTCTCTACACTTAACCTTGGTTAACTCTTAGCCACACCAAGGATGGAATATTCCCTTGGATATTGTTGAGTTTGTTAGACTCCTTGGATCGTTTTGAGCATCTAGGGTTAAACAATAACAATGATTAATAACATGATACGCAGTGGAATAAACAAACATCATTATTATTGAACAAGGTTTCTCTTCATCATCTTCCCTAGAACTAATCTAGGCGTCTACAATAAGACTACGCCTGGACACACACACACACACACACACACACACACACACACACACACACACCTTTACTAGTCGACTACATCTTTTCTGTGCACACTAAACCTAATGACCCATGTCCTCTTTATATACTAGAGAATTAGGGCTTACAAGAAAAACAATTATAATACAATTTGGAAAGTAAATATTCTTTAGAATCTTCAAAAATCTCCATCTTTTTGTAACTTTCCTTCTTGTCACATTAAGCCCATCATGTTTCACTCTTCTTGTTTTGTATAATCAAATCAATAATCCCAACAATCTTCCCCTATTTGATGATGACAAAACAAACACATACGTTCTTGTACGAACTTCTCTAGATGAAGTAGAGAAGTTGAGATAATTAAATCTCGCCATGAATGAAACAATCTTTGTCTTCCCCTTAATCCATGCCATGCCACTCAAACATCTCTTCCCCTTTTTGTTATCAACAAATAGGGAACGTATGCAAATATTGATCTTGACCACCACGAACAAATACCACACTTCCAATCCAAGCCTTCCAATGTTTCGAATTTCCCTCCATGAAGAACACCAAGATGCTTACTAAAAATGAATCCAAAACAATAGAAACTGCAACTAGCAGTAGTAATAATGATCAATAGTAGTAAAAATCAAACACTTCTCCTTGAGTGGTGCATGTAGATGGTTAAACATTTAATCAATAAGCTTCCCTTGAAACCAATATGTTTACCATCTCTTGAATCTTCAATTCTGTAGGCTCTATGTAATGATCACATGTGAAGAAAACCAAATATAACGAATTTGATGAAGAAGTAGAATAACCCAAACTTGTGTCTTATGTCTTGTACTATCCACGTGACTTTGAACTTATACCCAATACCAAATATATAACTAGACCGCAATCTCTTGACAAAATCCTCATCTTCAATGAGACACTGAGCACAATAACGTAACTCCTTCAAGTGATAGTTAACTAGGTCTTCGTCCATCCTCCCCTTGACAAAATCCTCATCTTCAATGAGACACTGAGCACAATAACGTAACTTCTTCAAGTGATAGTTAACTAGGTCTTCGTCCATCCTCCCCTTAACCTATGAAAACTAGATTTGACAAGTCTTCGTCACCACCGTATAAAACAAACAAGTTATCTTCAAAGTGTAACACCCCACTTTGATATATGATAAGAACACAAACTTGTGAAACTCAACTACAACATCAAATAAATGATAATTATTCTTCTTCGTAATCAATTAATCCAATAAGAACGAAATACCGAGCCTTTTTAAACCTTTAAGAACAAAAACCAAACCAATCTTCCTTGTGTGTGAACCAAAATCCCATGTGTGTGTAAACCATCTCCAAATCTGCCATAACCAAATCCATATACTGACCGATATCGAATAATACTAGCAGTAGAAACAATTTATATCGGACACAACTAGCATTAGAAACTCGATGCGCAGCAGCAGAAAATAAAGTACAGCAACAGTAACTGATAGCTCTTGGCAGTAGAAAGTTTCCAATAGCAGCAATAGTATCAATCAGGTACACATAAGTACAAACAATATAATGTGCAACAGAAACTTTTTAAATGTAGCATCAGTATTAAGCAGCACTAATTTAATTCCAAGTTTACTAAAACAAATACACTTACGAATAGAATAATACCTCAACCAATCAATAATATCTTAGCTTCACTGAACAGCGTGCAAAAGTCAACAATCGTATAGATATTAATATCCCACAACGGACGTTCATGATTCCATTACAGTAGACAACTTGTTGATAATTATTCACTGAGTGCAACAATGACCATTAATAAATCTTCAATATATCATGTGGTCAATGCTTCAAATGGAATTAATTCCACTGGCCCATTCTAAAAGTATTATGATCATTAATGATGGACCACGAATCTTGAATTTAGTACATCTGACCCACTCTATCCAAAAATAATATGCAGCACTAGTTTGATGTCTCATCACCAATCAATTAAATGTTCAAAATACTTATGTGGAAGATGAAAAACCAGTGAGTAGTAGTATGAGGTTTATTGAATGATGTTCACCTCATCACTTGAATCCCAGTATTGACCCACAAGTAACTTCTCAACCAATATTCATTGATCAATTGATAAAAATAGTACGAGGTAACATATATGAAGCGGCCAATCAGATACAACCAAAAAGCGAATCAATATGTGAACCACAATATGCGAACCACATGCGACAAATTAGCCCCACACGCCGAATATATTAAATTGAATTTAACAATTAAGATTTAGAAGTACGAGGTGATCTCAATTAATTGCAATACGAGGCATAAGCATAAATCACCCAATTCAGTAGCATGCCATCCAATTCGTGAATATACTAATTAATATGCACTGAACCATAAAAATAGAGAAAAACTTTATTGACAAACCAAAACTTGATCATAAAATCTTTTTCAAACCAGCTTCTGTCGATCATAAAAGCTTGTTAAATCCCTAGATCACGAGCTAACCTAGCTCTGATGCCACCTGTATGATCATAAAACCATGTTAAATCCCTAGATATGCTTCTTCTAACCTAACTATGGTTAACTCTTAACCACACCATGGATGGAACATTTCCTTGGACACACCCTTTTACCTAACCATGGTTTAATCTCTATACACTTCTTTCTAAACCTAACCATGGTTACTTCTTAACCCAACCTCTCACACTCTTCCCTTTATAGGAATATCCCATGACATATTATTTCTCTCTTTTCTATGCCATATGAGGAATACCCATTCTACCCCTACTCAATTATCTCTTTTACTCTTTCTATCTTTGATAATTGATTTCTTATAAATACTTCACAATTTTTTTTCTTTCCAAATTGGCTATTTGAGTTGGTAAACCTTAGATTGATTAATGTTAAGGTTTAGTGTGAAGTACAATTGGGGGTTTAGCAAGGATAGGTATTTATAAGATCCAACACCCAACACTTGGGAAAAATACAACAGATGCCTGGCGCGCTGCCCACGCGTTGACGCGTGGGTGACGCGCCGGCCTCGGTAAATTTTTCCCAAGTTTGGGTCTTGGCCTATAAATACCCCCTTGCCTCTTGTATTCCTCACCTCTTACCATTATTCTTTCTCTCTAATCTCTCTGTCTCTCTTGTGTTCTTAGTAAAACACACTTACATCTTTGAAAGAACACATCTCCTTGCAAGGGAAGAATCACAAGAACCTAATCCACTCTTGTGATTGTGTCGAGGGTCTTCTTCTTATACCCTTTCTATTACAATCGAGTCTCTAGGTTAGGTTAAGGCTTGGTTGAACAAACACTTATTCATTCATTCAATTGTTTGTAAGGGAAGTCTTGTGTCTTGGTGACCAAGCCTAGATCATTGGGGATCTAGTTGGGGTTTGATACTTCCGGTGGGAAGTCTTGGTAGTGGTCTTGGTGACTCTTAGGTGAAGTCGAATCGCGAGATTCTTTTGGGTGGTTTCCGAGGGCGGAATACCATTGGGGAGTAACTCCTTCTTTGTGAGCATCGATATTAGTGAATATCGGTGGAGTGAATTATAACGGTTTATAGTCCACCGAAAGGATTATACTTGTTGAATAGTATAGTGTCGCAGATTCGCAACTGGACGTACGGATGGTATAAACCCCCCATCCTGAACCAGTATATATCGTGGTGTTCTTTACTCGCTTTATATGCTTGTAGTTGTGATTATCTTTGTGGTTGTTCTTTCTTTGACCACTTAGTTGTCTTCGTGGCTTAAAGTTTTTTAAACGTTCTAAAAGCCGAAGAAACTGTATTCACCCCACCTCTATGGTTCTACATAGCAAATAATTCTTTCGACCTATAGACTTTGTTAAACCAATATATATGTTTGAAATGATAACTCACGTGTTTACTAATGCCTTTTCAACCTATAAACTTAGTAAATCATGTTTAACCACATAAAGCAAATAATAACCACTATTCCAAGCGCTCTATATCAAAGATCACAATATGCCCAAAAAAACATAAAACGAATACTCTATATTAGAACATATGGTATACATATTTAAACTTATAAATTTAGTAACTTGAAGCATAAATTTAATATAGAAATACCAAATATCCGCAAATGGAATTGTTATGAGAATAAAATATCAGATAACCAAACTATCGACTAATATCAAAAACCAAGAATCAAGCTAATGATTCTAACTTCAACACAATACCCAAAACCTACTATGATAACCCAAGTCTTGCTCCCGACTTTTGGAAATCAGCAACTCAAGAAAGGTATACAAATAGAGGCGTTTAGAAATGGTTTTTATATGGAGTATTTGAGAGAATTATGTTTGATTCTCTAAAGGTATATGTTCTTAGGTATTAGAAACGTCGTGATGAGGTTTGTAAATGGTGTTTTACCACTGGAGATCGTGGTTATGATGGTAGTGATGATGGTATAGTGTCAAGGGTTGTTTGGATTGAAGGTTTGTCAGACCTTAGTCACCAAAATCCCTCTTCTAAGTGGTGTTCTTGGGTAGAATTGATAAGATATGTTGGGGATGAATATGATCGGTCATGGAATAATTTCTCACTTAAATGCAGGTATCAGACCTGAAAGTACGCCCATCTTTTTAAGAAAACCTCCGCTCTTTCTAAGAAAACCCTGCTCTTTTTATGAATATTGGCGGTTTCGGGGTATTTTCAAGTGTTGTCACTAGACCAAAGTTGTAGATAATTCCCTTAGCTTTATGTGGCTGCTTGAATCAACTAAAACGGAGTTCGCATGCTCAAGTTATAGCCAAAATAGTGATCAGGTGTTGAGAAACTTTAAACTTGAGTACTAATATAATATATTTCACCCAATAATCACATGCAAAAATTCACCCAAACCACAAATGGACCATTTATACAATATAACACTATTAACAATGATGTCATGTAAACTAAAGCACCATTTAAACACACATGAAATCACTTTTAATCCACAAAAGTACACTTTAAAATATAGAAACTATAAGTCAGCTATCGAATCATCATTTACACCCAAGCCTCTCAAGATTCACAGAAACTTCATGATCATTAATTCCTTGGTAGGTTAATTTACAACGATATCTAACCGGCTACTGAAGCCACCAATAACGAAGAACTCTCGCTACCTACCGATAAAACAACATTGATGGAAAGCAATAAAGCATATACTCGCGTCGTTGCGGGTAAAGGTACATACGAATTCTAGCCCTCGGACTCTCCCTTCAACCGCGAGTTGGTTCTACTAATATGTGACCACCCTATTGTCATGCATTACTAAGATGTATTTAATAGTATATCCCAGTACCGACACAGCCCAATGCTCACACCTTATACCACTCATGTAGATTACAATACAACCCATTACTGGCACAGGCTAATTCTCACCCAAGAATCTACTCAGATATGTTTTACAGTACATCACACAGCCTAGTGCTCACACAAAAATATAGTGAGATGTGTTTTCCAGTACAATCCAGTGTAGAGTATTGGTGGTCACCAGCATAACCTATGAAACATGCACAAACAAAAGAAAAACATATAAATCCATGCATACCAACCCTTTATAGATAGATTCCTAATCAGAGATATAACCTAATCTAACACATACAAAGGGCTTTTAGGGATTACTTACTTGATCTTGCATTAACGTATGCTCCTAGACTTTCTTGTCTTGAATGGAATCGTCTTCTTCTTGATCTTGATGGTTCAGTCGACTGACTAAGATTTCTTAAGGAGAATCACCACATGATTTGCGTTAGGTGTCTACTGGTATTTCACATGTAGAAATAGGGCCAAAAATCTATGCAGGTTGAAGAGTACGAAATCGGGTAACAAGTCAACTAGAAATCGACTTGGTAATAGACTTGATGAAGTTATTAGTCGACAATGGTTTTTCGAACCCTTGGTTCATTCGACGATCGAGAGAGAGAGAGAGAGAGAGAGAGAGAGAGAGAGAGAGAGAGAGAGAGAGAGAGAGAGATGAGGGATTTAAAGTTTAGAGGATTGTTATGTTCTATTTTAAGACGCCTTGTATTGATAGGGCTCCTAAGGACATTCCAAATCCAACTACAACATTCTAGTAATTATCCATAAGTGTTTTAGGTTTTTTAAGAAACAAACTAAAACCTCCCTTCATGGTGTTCGGTTGAACCCATATAACCCCTAGGGTTTGTAGTTTTGGATTTTATACACTTATATATATTTATCTCAGATAAACATATACACCGTGAATAACTACCGTTTTACCCCCTCTATGAGAATATTGTCATATTCTTATCCTCTTAATTTACATTTATTCCGTCACTTTTTTCTTATTACCAACTTATGTGTTCCATTTAGTGTGCACCGGTGTGACCTATCGGCATTTCTGTGAGTACTATTTGTGAAAGACATTATTCTCTGTACACTAATCTTTTCAAACCCCCACTTGTGTAATGCAACAATACGAGAATAAGTTTCACAGTACGAAGAGGTTACTAGCAAACCATTCAAGTACCTAGTCCACAGAAACCAATTCAATACCCACATAGTGATTTACAAAAACTTTAGCAACACCAAAGCTGAGCTTAGGTATATGACTATATCCCTTTGCACTTTGCGATATTTCAAAAAGTACCAAATATGAATATGTTAATCTAGCAATACTTTCGTCCTTTCTTGTAACCGTGAATGATTTGTCTCCCATAGTGTTCCCAGACACTTGTCGCACGGTCATGCTCTCACAAATCATCTCACCACAAGGGGCCCAAAAAAATATCCTCTCAAGTCTTATTTCACTAGGAGTTGCAAATTGCCTTCTTAGGCAATCATAATTCTCTATATACCACTCTTTCTACCCAAACATGTGAACTTATGGTTGCTTTTATTCGAAACACAATTAGACATCTTAGACATAGATCAGTCAATATGAAGAGTACTATATCCCCTCAGGCAAGTCTATCAAGATCGCGACTAAACTCGTAAGATCGTACGATCTTACATGCTCAATAGCTAAAATCGTGTATCACAGTCACAATAATAGAAAACGACTCAAAAAAGAGACGTTTTTATAATTAAGTTATCATTCATTAAAATATCAAAGCTTTATTAAGATGAGGTCCCGTGAATCTAAGTGTGAAATAGTGTTTGAATGATAACAAGATTGAAAGTCCTCCGAGTTCAGTGCCGCTTCCTACCATATCTCCGTAACGGCTATATACCTAAGATACATGCTTAAAAAGTCAACACTAGGTGTTGAGTGAGAGTCATAGGTTTTAGTAGTGATGTGAATACAAGTTTAGTAAAGCATGGGCTACGTTGTTTTACACCCATGTAGAGTAGTAGAAACCGTATTTAAACAGTTGTATTTGTCAGTATTGTATGATCAGTACAATACTACAGACAGGGGTGTTATTGCACTAAGCTCATGAACCACACCTTAACAATCCGGGTCATGTGGGCTACAGACCTAACATGAGGGGATGGGAAGGATAACTTGCCAAAATTATTCCTTCAGTGGATTAAAATATAGTACTTATTAGTACCACCCAGAGAGGTGTTAATACCAGCGGGAGTTGTCAAACTCCAATAGATCTATTAACTATATTCACGTTCGCGTGGGTAAAATATCCCAAACAATTAGATTCATGAATTTTGGTTATGTAGTGGTGGCAGAGAGTTTACTCGTGCAATAATTAATGAAATGATTTATATTCGGTTTAAAGTAAAGCAAGTAGCATGTATCCCCCTCACAGGGTTTGTAAAGCATTTAGAAAGCGTTTAAAATGTGTGATGTTATGAAAACTCACCTGGGCTTTAGGATATTATGATGTGAAGAGTGACTCAAGGATTAGACTGCTGACTCACATATCCTGGGGGTAGGGTTTGGTGTGTGTGTGTATGTATGTCAAGTCTTAGTCTAGGTTTTTAGGTAATTACTCTTAAGGTTTCTAGATATAACATAACACCGTTCAAGCCATCACAATTCAGAATTATATGACTCCTCACATGAAGCTCCCTACTATTGTATTATGTTATCAACATAATACCGTTCGGGCCATCATAATTCAGAAGTTAATACTCCTCACATGAAGCTCCGTATTATTGAGTTATGTTGTTATTAAGTTTTAGTTATAGCATAACACCGTTCGGGCCATCATAATTTAGAAGTACATGCAATAATCGTTTGAGGAGCCATGAGACTTTAATTCGTAAACCCAGCAAACTCGTCAAAATGAAATATCCACATGGTACTCCTCACATGAAGCTCTCTAGTATTGTGTTATGTTTCTAACTCAAAAATAGGTTTTATACTTATTATGATAATAGTCCATTTATACCCTTCAAGTTTATAAATTTACACTTTCTACCCTAAACTTATAAACATATAACAATTAAGCATATAACTTTCTATCTTTCACAAAACTAGACCCTATACTTATATATTTTCAAGTAATGGCATAAATAGTCCTTAAGCTATACTAACTTTCTTTTATACCCTTAACTTAACTATATTTGCAAAACTAGTCCTTTTTAGTTTATAACTTATTTTACTTACTATCCTAAGGTTTTAGAACTTTGCAAAAATGAGTCCTTACACTAATAACTTCTAGGAAATGTCAAAAACAGTCCCTAGACTTTATAGTTTCAGGAATTTACCATATATACCCCTATGCATGAAAATTATTGCAAAACTAGTCCTAATTTCAAGTAAACTATATTTTTATGTAACAACTAAGTTTCCTAGCTTATGTTAAACTAATATATACTTAATTAAGTCACTTAAATCAGATTATAGCATATAATAAAGCAATTTAGCACGTAAACACATAATTATCTAAAACTAGGGTTTTAAAATGAAAACTTGTAAAAGAAAATGATCAAGGCTCTAACTTAAGTTCCTATGGGGTCTAAGGCATATTATAACTATCCTAGGTCAGTACTAAGGCTATTAGTGTCAAGGTTAAGGCTTACCTAGGTCGGGGAAGGCTTAAAGTGAAAACTAGGGTTTTCTAAGCTAAAACTAGGACTCGACAAGGACCAAGGCTCTACCACTAGACTCCTAATGGTCTTGAGGGCTTAGTACTACAAAATATGAGTGAGATAGAAGAGAGGAGAGGTGTGAAGTTAAATGGTGAAGGGAGGGGGTATTTATAGGGTGAACGAGTGGTATAGGTGTAATTTTGGGGTGCTAGGTGTCGTGGAGGGGGAGGTTGACTCATGCCAGCTAGGAGTCGATGTGGTGAGTCTATAGAATGACAAGGACAAGCTAATACTAGGTAGGGGCTGGTATAGGTCGTTTGTGGTGTAAAACAGCCGAAACACCAAGTAGGTGACAAGTAGGTGATGCACATAATTGAGGTGCTTAAGCTGCTAGGGTACTTGCTTGGGTGGTTTGAGGTGCTATGGTAGCTTAGTTTAGGTGTTAGGTTTAGTTTTAGCCTAGTTTTGTCTAGTTAGGGATTAGGGTTTTGCCTAGGGTTTAGTACCTAGATTCGGGGTCCTAAGTGTGATTAGTGACTAGTACTAAGGATTAGGGGTTATTTCCTAGGTGGTGATAGCTTATACTAAAGATTTGGTAAGGTTTTGACCTAGTTTTGGGACCTAAATGACCTAAGTTTGCTTAGTGAGAAATTAGGGTTTATCCTAGGGTTTAGTGCCTATATTAGTATCCTATGAGTGCCTAATGACTAATCCTAAGTCCTAAGAGGTTTATACTAAGTGGTGGTAACCTATGGTGAAGTTTTGGGATAGTTTAGACCAAATTCCGGGAAGTTATGACCTAGTTAGGGTTTTGTGCTTAAGGGCCTTGTACCTAAGTTCTAAGGGGTTGTACTATAGTCTAAGGGTCCTAAGGTATCCTATTGTTCCTAAGGTAATTCATACTTAAGCCTTGAACACTTTAAAACTAGTTCAGATAAGCAATTAGGGTTTTAAAGATAGCCGTAAACACATTGGGTTCAATTAGGGTTTTGTTAGGGTTTCTAATAGATATAGAATATTATAGTGATAGATTACTTAGTGTAATGATATTTAGAACCTATACTTGACATACTGGGGTTTTTACATAGTGTAAACATAGTGGTGTTGGGCATAAGTGGATACGTGAGCAGGTCTAACGAGTCATGCATGCAATGAAAAGTAAAAATTTATCTGTGAAATTACCTTGTGGTGGAAGTGATGTTGATGAATTTTATGGGTTGTTACAGTCTTACCCCCTTAGAGAAAATCTCATCCCGAGATTTTGATTAAAGTAAGAATAGAGGTGGAGAGAGAAGAACGATTTTACGATTTGAAGGAAAGGATAATATTGACAGAAGAAAGGAATTGTTTCGTACAAACAGATTAGGAAGTGTTAGTACGCGTGCCAAATACTCAGACTCATTTATTTTATTTTTTTTACTCACAAGTAAAGATGTCCAAATTCTTGTATGTAAGAGCTTATAAATTCATGGTCCATTGATTTATAACTTTCTTATTAAAATGAAATAGTACTCTTTCTTGTTAGCAAGACGATTATAAATCATCCTTAAGTAGTATCGGCGGAAAAAGGAGAGGGTTAACCACACTTAAGGGAATGTGGTACGGGAATGTTTTGAGAGAGTGGACAAGTGTTTTGACTCGGAATTTGGAAACTTGATGGGATTGACCCATGAAGTTGTGAAAAACATTGAAAGACCTACAATGTCTTGAGGAAAGATTTTAGAGATTGCGGGAACCTATGGGTTATGGGCCCAATGGCTAGACGTAGGTTATCAGCATTAGCCGTGTAGTAACTCGGGTTTCTAGTGCTGTAGTACTACTGTTAGCAACTAGTTGCCGGATGGCACCCCTGAGTTATGGCTTTGCAAGATAATACAAGATTAGAGGGATAATATCATATCTCAGTCATAATGAGGATTACGAAAATTCTGTCTTAGATATTCTTACAAGGTCTAGCTAATAGAAACTTGTGAAATGACGAGAAGTACAAGTTCTAACTCTTAGAACATTGTAAGATGAGGTAGGGAGAGAGTATAGAGTAGGGAAAAATAAAGTGAAAAATGACGGAGGAACGAAATGAAAGGATAAGAGGAAGTGAAGAAGTGAAAAAGAAGGAAGGAAGGCAAGGGATGAAATAGAAAAGTACGAAGGAGTAGGGAATAACGGAACAGTGAGGTTAAAACGGAAGAGTAGGAATAGGTAGAGTGGGAAAAAGACGGGAGTATAGGATTAAACGGTAGAATGAGGAAAGATAGAGGGATAAGATACCTGGAAGGATGGTATCCTAATGAGGATTAGATTTACTAGATTCCAACGAAGTTTGTTTCCCTCCTAAAGGTCTCGGTGTAATCCTTAAGCAATTATCTAGTTTTCTAAAGATAGCCCTAAAATCTAAAGGTGATACTTTTGACCTAATTGGTGAAGGTGATCCTAAAGTGGAAAAAGGGCTAGACGGGATAAGTGATTTTATAACTAAGGGTTTGTTACTATTTCTAGGTGAAGTTCTAGGTTTAGTCTTTTGACCTAAGTTGTCTATCTTATGTCCTAAGTACTTAAAACCAGGTAGGGTAATATCCATAGTATCTTCCTAGTGGGATTCTAATGTATAACCTAAAGAGTGTCAATTCCTAGGAAACTAAGTATAGGTAGACTAAAATCCTCAAATATCTTATTCCTAGTTATAACCACTAACCTCGAATTCTAAGTCTGGGTTTATAAAACTTAAGGTAGGCTCGGGATATCCTAAAGGTATATTATTCCTAGGGGTTTCTAAATAGTGTGTGGAAAATCCTAATAGGGGGTTGGTTACTTATGAAACTAAGTGTAGGTAAACTATATCCTCAAAACAGTTTGTTCCTATTTCCTATCCTATTACTAAACTAGACGCTAAAGGCTTAAAGTTCTAGGTTGGTGGTGTACTAATCTAATCCTTTGTTATTCCTAAGTTTCTTATATTTTATCCTAAAGGTTTCTAATATAATTCTAATATTCTCGATACCAAGTATAATTCTTATCTTAGACTAAATCCTATCTTATAGGGATGTTTTCCTAATTTCTACCTATCGGGATTAGGGATTTGGTTTCTAACCTATAAAAACCTCAAAGATTCCAAATCTTATTTTCTATTTCCTTAAGGGTTTCTTAAAGATAGCCTATTTTGGTGATTCTAAGTATCCTATTTCTAATCCTAGGTTTTCCTAAGGGCATCCTAAAATTATTTCTAACCTAAATTATGGGAATCCTAGAATGTATACTACGGGTTTTCTAAGAGGGGAAACTACCTCGGGAATCATAGTGATCTAGGGGAGTAGGAAGTAAAGAGGGAAAGATAGAAGTATGCTCGTATATAATACTATTATATACTTGCATATAGGAGTAGTTAGGGGAAGGCTCTCTCACTAGGGGAAACTAAGAAGTTTTGGAGGAATGGGGATTAGAGGAAGAGAAAGAGTAGTTTACTGAATTCAGAATCAATTCAGATCGTTATGATGTAGAACGAAGATTCTCATCATTAGGGGAAATGACAGGGGAAGTGATTTAAGGAATTTAAGGGTTTAAGTGTAAAAAGGATAATGTATGGGAGGAGTGGTAACTCATGACATACAATGTCATGAATTAAGGAATGAAATCACAATCGCATAAGGTCATAAATAACTTGTCATAACTAAAAGTTTAACAAGTATCAATATTTATGCCATATGTGATTAGGAAAGATGGAGGTTTTGGGCAAATTGCCAGGAATGAAAATGGAAATGGAGTTTTTGTGGGAAGGGTGATTATAGGGAGTGGATTTGTTTGTCGGAACCCACTTTATCAACACTTACTAACTACCTAAAGGGTAATATCCTAGGTTTAACCTAATAATTCCTAAAGTTCAAGAACAATATTCCTAAGGAATATTCTTCTATCTTATGAGGTGTTGGGTTCTAAGGTGTCAAAACTACCTAATCTAAATTCCTATGGGTTATAAGTAGTATATATATATATATATATATATATATATATATATATATATATATATATATATATTTTGTAGTATTACTTATGGGTATACTAAAACCTCGAGTGGATTATAACAAATACCTAACTTGTTATGTTTCCTAAGTTTTCGAGGGTTTGGGGTATCCTAAAATATGCTAATAGGGTTTCTATCCTCAAAAGTACTTAAGGGGTTTATATCTAATTAGTACCATTATTTATAGTACCTATTCTAAGATGGAATTCTAACCTAAAGCTTATTAGGTAACTAAAGTGTACTAATTGATGGTTTCTCCTAAGATTATCTAATAACTAAATTCATAAGGATTTCCTATATCTAAGTGGGTAAGTTGCTAGTTATCATCTATTATCTTTTCTAAGGCATAAATCCTATTGGGTTACTAACTAGTTATCGCTATTAACTTTTTCTATCTTCAATAAAAGGTGATGAGACGAAAAGTGTACCGCTTTTGGGGGGTCATTTAAGGCCAAAGTCGAGATTATTTGATCAAATATTGCCCTAAATCGTTCTTTTTGTCATTTTAGGTACTTTTGAGAGGAAATTTAGAAAAGGAAGCATTTCGGACGTTTTTGGAGCGAAAAAGTGAGGAAAATGACAAAGTCTCAAATTCATGCTGGAAATTGTACTTGACGGCGTCAAGGTTTACTAGTGACGGCGTCAAGACTTGACAGAGAGGTGGATAAATCAAGTTACACATGACGCGCTAGAGAGTTTTCCAAAAGAGTCGTGACGGCGTCACCCTTTAGGGTCGCCAAGGCCGTCACGTATTATAACAAAGAGAGACGGCCCAGAGAATACAACGAGTGACAGCGTCAGAAGTGGATCTAGGCAATACGAGTAGTATTTTTGCAGCGAGTTGACGGCGTCAGACCTTACTCTTGACGCCGTCAGAGTGTAAAATCTATATATACTTTTCTAGTTTTCATTCATTGTATGAAACTTTGAAGGGAGAAAACCCTAGATGAATTTTACTGCATTTTTAAGGGTTTCAAACCCTTGTTTCATCCATGCTTAATTGAAGATTGTCTTCCAACAATCATTCAATATGTCTATGTGTTGTTTGATTATATCTTATGCTTTTCTTCTCTTTAACATGCTAGGCTAGGTTGTTAGCCTCGCTCTTTTATAAAGATAACGTCACATACGTGAATTGGACTAGATATGTAGTTAGTTGTGCCCACAGGGACTACTATTGTACAAGTAGGATAGACATATTGTAATGAGCCTATAAATACCCCTCGTGACTCTCCATGAGGGGTGTGGGAAATTGTGTAATTATTCTCTCATTGTTAATATATTCCATTTTCTTCACCCTCTCTATACTCTTTCTCTCTCTAGAACTAAATATGGATATCATCTATTTTCATCAACCACAACCTCCCGAATCACATAAAAATCATTACTTTCGGTCCTACAATTGGCATCAGAGCTATGGTGTTGTTATATCATTGATTTATTTTGGTTCGAATCATGTTTTCAAGCTGTTTTTATACCATTTTGTGTAGTTGGAAATTTTTTTTCCATACTTGTGTGGCAACAGATTTTTACATGTTTTGATGTATCCAAAAGGTGGTCAAATACAAAAAGTCTATTGCTTTTATTTCTCGTTGTGTACAAACTGTCCTTTTGTGGTCTTTACCTCGATAGCAATTTTTTGTATACATCATTTTTATGACTTTTTATCACCATACTCATGAATCTATGGTCAAACGTGGTCAAATACATGGTCTGGTCTCAAAAAGGGGTCTGTAATATGTTCTGAATGATGCTCGGAATTTTTGGTCGGAAAAGGACGCCGGAAAATGGTTTATGCATTAACTTATGCCAAAAACCCTCTTCTTACGCACAAATCTTCATATCTACTACGCATAACTTGGAAAGTTATGCGTAAGGCACAACTTAGGCATAAATCCCTTGTCTTACGCGTAAGACTTACGCAAAAGACATGGTTTATGCAAAAGAACTTGCTTACGCGTATGGCAGTTTACGCATGAATTTGTTTACGCAAAAGGTATCTTACGCAATAGTCATCTAGCAAGGTCTACGCGTAAGGTTACGCGTAAATTGGCCAAAAGAAAAAAGAATAGATGAAGAATAGTAGAAGATACCATGACCACTAACCATATACCAACACTCATGTGACCTCATCTCCAAACC
The DNA here is from genome assembly GCA_030686995.1 of Artemisia argyi. Classification (NCBI taxonomy): domain Eukaryota; kingdom Viridiplantae; phylum Streptophyta; class Magnoliopsida; order Asterales; family Asteraceae; genus Artemisia; species Artemisia argyi. The sequence continues at coordinate 175,747,609 of CM060707.1, read as the reverse complement.
ATCATCAGTCCAAGACTATAAACTAAAAAAAAATTACAACGAGTGTACAAGTACAACAGCCAACTGCTCCCAATCTCATTAAAACGAAAATATAACATACAAAAACCTGATATCAGGTTCATCTCATTTCCAATCATCAAAAAGAAAAAAATAATACATCTCAGAATCGGTTCACTTTTTTATTTAATCTTTCAAAGATTTTTCTAGTGGAACCTTACTCATCATTGACCATTGTTCGAAGACCATGCTTCATTTTTATTCGAAATTATAAGAGTGGAAGCATAACAATTATGTTACCCTCCGTTCGATTAAAAAAAATGTGACAACATAAACCTTCAACCTACCTGAGACCATTCAAGATCTTGAAGCCTTATGATCTTTCTTGAATCGGTTGGAGCAAAAAACAAGGACATCAAGGTAAAGGTACGGTTGTGAGTTATTTATTGTGGTGATCAAGTTGAAGGGTTATTGTTTCAGTTGTAGATTCGATTCGGAATGCTGATTGATGAGATGAGAGATCGATGGGATTGATATGAATAGGTTACTGGTATTGGGAGTGAAGTTAGGAGATGGGGGCGGATGAAAATTGTTAGTGTGTTTTAGGGTTATGTATAATAAGAGATAAATTAGGGTATTGTCTCTATTATAACCGGGTTGTATTTGTTTGGTTTGGGTTGGATTATTATTTGTTTGGAATGGGTTGTCTGTTGCTTCGAATTAGATTGGGCTATACGTTGGAAATCATAAACATGGATTGGGCTGTCACCTGTTGAAGGTTTCGGTTATATTGAAAACAAATGATATCCTAAACTTGTTTGGGATACATTTTGTTTAAATTATTTTAATACAAAAGAGTGGCATTTTGGGAAAAAAATTTCACGGGGATACATTATTCACGGCTAGAATTGCTATGTTTAACAAAAATGACTACGGGGTTATTGTACGGTATTATTGATTTGATTTTGAAGTGACATTTCAACAAGTGTACTTATTTATCTCAAATTCTAGGGGTGGTTGGATGCACGACTTTTGAAGATAACTTGTCTGGGCATTTTCCTTAATGATTAAGACTTGAGAATCTGGTTATTACTGATGTAAGGAGTTACGTTGTAGTGCTCACAGTATAGCTATCACTTTAAGGAGCTACGTTGTAGTACTCAGTGTCACACGAAGTTGTGGATATATCAAGAAGTTCTTAATCAAGGATAGAACAAGTATTAAGTTACAGAGTTGGGATGTTTACTTCTTTTTCAAGCTGGTCATATCGAGCTGTCTCCATATGTGGTCACTACTAGTAGCCGGTGAATTCAAAGGAGGTTCGATTACAGGTTGATTTGAGAGAAAAGTATTGAGAGTATTTTTGTGACATATACTCACAGAATATGCTTCAACGAGCTGTTATGGCTTCTAAATTGCATCAAGTGCAAGGTGATTATACGACATGTACACAACATTATGATGATTCCGATAACTCGCAACCATCAGGAGGGAGAAGAACATGCCGAAAGAAGTAGTGTTTCATCTTCAGTCATTGGATTGACTGAGAGAATTGTGCTTAACATCGTGAATGGAGAAGTAGTGTGTACATCAGGGCTTATTACCAACTTGGATGCAATGTTATGTGAGTTATATTGTCATGATGCTCCCCGAACGACAACCATGTTTCTACACTTTTGAATCTACTTTATCCGCTGCGTGATGAAAAGAGAGTTGTCGGTTCAGGAGGGAGCAGGAAAAAGAAATAAAAGCTCACTAGTTAGGAGGGAGTAATAACCTAACTAGACCGTTACAGTTGAAGTTCAGAGCTACAAAGATCTGTGCCGTCAGCGCCAAAGATCAAATTCCGAGATCGTCGGAAGAGAAGAACTTCAAGTCTGCCTCAGTATCTAGACTACAGAGACTCTGCGCTTCAACAACGTCAACATAGTTTACTATTGTTGTAATTTACATTATTTATGTATTTATAGGTCTCATTGTAACCATTCACGTGTGAAGTTATCTTGGAGGGAGATTGTTAGCCTCGCTCTTTTATAAAGATAATGTCACATACGTGAATTGGACTAGATATGTAGTTAGTTGTGCCCGCAGGGACTACTATTGTACAAGTAGGATAGACATATTGTAATGAGCCTATAAATACCCCTCATGACTCTCCATGAGGGGTGTGGGAAATTGTGTAATTAGTCTTTCATTGTTAATATATTCCATTTTCTTCACCCTCTCTCTACTCTTTCTCTCTCTAAACTAAACATGGATTTCATCTATTTTGATCAACCTCGACCTCCCGAACCACATAAAAATCAATACTTTCGGTCCTACAATTGGCATCAGAGCTACGGTGTTTCTTCAACGATCAGAGGTTACTCAGTACATTCTAGCTTGGACAAGTTAGTGGAATACTTCGACACGGGATATCTTTCAAGCTTGGATAAGTTTGAGAGATCAGTTTGGTTGATAAACCTTACGCGTAATAATCTTACGCATAAACTCTAAGTTTACGCGTAAAAATCAAAGCTTATGCCTAAACATTCTGTTTACGCATAACCTTAATTTTTATGCATAACCTAAAGGTTTTCGCATAACTTTTCTTACGCGTAAGATTCAAGGTTAACTATAAGATTCAAGGTTACACATAAGATTACATCATCAGAGTTGACTTTTGCTGCTTAGAATTTGACTTTTGATCACCAAACTTCAAACGGCCATAACTTTTGAATCGTAACTCCATTTTCATTCAACCCAAGTTTCAAAGCCTAAAAACACTCCGGGAAGAAGTTATTGAGGTTTTAGATCAAATTTTTCACCATAAAAACTTGCATCAACTTACACTAAACATAACTACTACTTCGTTGAATCGATCCAAGATCAACTTTATCATTCATCAATGGCAACTCAGCAAGATATTCATGCAGCCGGTGCCGAAAACCGACCTCCCATGCTGTCAAAGGGTGGTTACTCACAGTGGGCTAGCGGTATGATGTGCTATCTTAAGAGTAAACCAAATGGAAAACTTCTCATCATATCCATTATGGAAGGACCCTTCAAATCAAGACAAGTACTAAACCCTGGAGATCCCAATGGAACCCTGATAACGCTCAAATTGTACATGTTTTTGGGAGAGTTATTGCGGATTTTATAGTCACTTTTATGAACTTATGGTACTTATTTGAGCATAATTTGTATTTTAGGTTTATTGAAGCTCAAGTACAAGAAAATGATGAAAAAGACGAAGAAATGATCAATAAACGAAGATTTATGCATGTACGAAGAATTCCCAACAAAAGAAAGTCTCTTGGAGTATATTCGAGAAGATAAAAGTCATGAAGTTGTCACTCCAAAGACTCAAGAATAAGGCGCAAGAAGGAAAACGAGAAAAGAAATGAAGGAAATAAGCTAAAACGAAGAATTATTGGAAGACTCGTTGTTCTTGACGCACCTTCACCATTTTGGCCATAAGTTGAGCATACGGACTCCGTTTGACCCCCCGTTCATGTCCACGGAAAGCTAAGAGAAAGATCTACAACTTTGAAGTTTACCATTTTCTGAGAAAATGCATCCAACCGATCGGTTGGATGGATTACCGAACGGTTAAAAGAAAATATCACAAGTAACCGATCGGTTGGAATCCAACTGACCGGTTAGACACATACATCTCATCCAACCGATCGGTAATGCCCCGAAACCGATCGGTTGGTCAGCACATATAATTTTTGCACACTTTATTCTACTTCATTCTACTCGATTCTAGGTCATTCTTTCTGGTATTCTAGGTCCTTCTATTCATCTTGGAGGCCAAGTTGCTGCATTTAAGATCCTAGGCTTGATTTCTACTATAAATAGGACTATTTTCCCTTGGTTCTAAGGGTGTAAGTGTGTGTGCAATTCTTTCCTCCACCGTTAAGGACGAATTGTCACCACCCTATCTCTCCCAAAAGACCACACAACCTCTGCCATTTTCAGAAGAAGGCTTAAACACTTGGAAGAAGGTGTTGGGTATTATTTTCCGGCTTGGTAGGAAGCGTGTAGTTGATTGGAGACTTGAAGGTTGCTATAAATCTTTCACCTTTGCCTATTGTAATTCATACTTTTGGTAAACTCTTGTTACTTTTATATTTCATGATGTTTATGATTACTATGATTGTTGAAGACTTATGTTTGGTTGAATACAATATGGTTTTGTTTTGATTACATGTTTGGATATTATGAAAACTTGTGATAAAAGGATGTTTGGATACAATTAGTGTTTGTTTGGTTTATGATGAAAGATATCATATTTGGTTAAATTGGAACTTGACTTGTTTATTATTTTGATTAATCATTGTTGATTCTATAGTCGAAAGGATTCTTAATAGTGGTTGATTTCAATTCATTAGTCGACGAATGGTTTTGGTCTTTTACTTTGTGACGATTGTATAAGAAACTTAATAAACATAACAAGTAAAGGTTTAATTTGGATTATCGGTCGAAAGGCATCTTTTGAATATGTGTTCTAATCATTTTCCAAGTAAATGGCACTTAACAAATTAATGGCATCAAAGTATAGGACGAAAGGATTCTTTGTTGTTGTTTAGATATAAGGCTCATGACATAACCATTTGATTGAGACTTATGCACATTTGATTTATAAAATACTAAATTATTATTGGTTCTAGAGGTCGTAAGGATTACCTTTGATAATATGTTTTCCAAACTAAGCATCCTAATATCCATGTGATCATTTGTCCAAACATGTATGTTCTTTGTGTTCTTATTCTCATACTGCTTTTCTTATGGTTTGATCCGTGACAATCATAACCACCAACTTGTTACTTGCTTAAACTAACAAACGACACTTGAGTGTAACCAAGTCTCTTGGGACGACCTTGACTTACCACTACTATACTACAATTGACTAGGGTATACTTGCCCGAATGTGTTCCTAGTTAACCGGTAATTCTTGTTTATAAATTTAAAGCTTCGATGGAATGCATCAAGTTTTTGGCGCCGCTGTCGGGGATTTGGCTTTGCATTATTTTGATTAGTTTGTTTGTTGCCCTTGGATGTTTCTTTGATTGTTTTCTTGATTGATATATTGTTTGCTTGCTTGATCATTATTCTGGCATAGCCGCAACAAATTATTGGCGTCGTTGCCGGAGTTTTGGTTTTTGTTCTTTGATGTTTGCTTGAATGCTTGTGTTTCATGTTTTCTTAAAATACTCATTTCAAAGTTTGCTTCTTAATTCTGCTCGAAAACGTTTGCGAAAAAAAAACCCACCAAAACCACCCAAATCAATTTAACCGATAAGTCACCTCTCGTAACCGATTCGGTTGGAGGCTTCGGACCCAAAAATTTTCTTAGTTTTTGTTTTTCTTATTTTACGAGTTTGAGTTTTATAAGTTATGTGATCTCTTGCATGTTTTTGTGTTTCTTTTTGTTAGTATTATTTGTGTTGATAAGTTTCGTATAAATTTTGAATAAGACTATCTTGTTTTAGATTGTTTTGTTTTGATTTGTGTTACGTGACTAATTGTGTTTGCTTGCGTCTATGTGCTTGTAATTTCTTTTGTGATCGTACTCTTATTTGTTTGTGCTTTTATTTTTGTTTTTAGTGTTCTTGATGTTCTACTTGTATATATGTGTTTATGTGTTTTATTTACTTGTGTTTATTTTTGTGTTTGTTACGTTATGTGTTTTTGTTTTATTTTATCAATAAAAGTTTTAAGTAAAACTTGTTTAAATTTTTTTTTGAAATTTTTGTCCAACCGGATCGGATGGAATCCATGCCGACCGGTTGGATCTCTCGGTAAATATTTTTCATTCCAACCGAATCGGTTGGATGTCTGACCGATCGGTTGGACCAATCGGTAAAAAAAAAAAAAAAAAAAAAAAAAAAAAAAAAAAAAAAAAAAAAAAAATTATTATTATTTTTCGTATTTTGTTTTTGTGTGTTTGTGTTTAGATCAAGTAAGTTTAAATGTCTTTTTGTTTTTGCAAGAGTCTCATTTCTATAATTCCACTTAAACTCGTGTTTTGCATTAATTTTTATTTTTTAATTTAGTACATTGTGAATAAATATGTAGGTGTTTTGTTTTTAAATAAAATGTTTTGAACTTTGTGGGTATGTGCATTGGAAACCCTCACGAGACTTCACTCGTCCACTCGGGCCACCGAGGGGTTTAAAAGGCTTGTTGCATACGCTAAATGCAACCGTGATGCCTACGAAAGTGTGTTTTAGGATTTTACGCGTTTTTTGTAGTTTAGTTTGTTTTTGCAGATTTAATAAGCTCTTGGAGATTGGATTATTGGTGACATTATACTTGGTGTGGAGATGTTTTGTTGAAAAAGAAATCGATTGTTCTCACAAGCTTATGCTAGCATTTGCTTAGCACCTTATCATATGGAGTTCGATCGCAATTTCTACGGCCCGGGAAATTTCGTTTCTCTTGGACTGTTTACTTATTTATTTTCCCTATTTCCCCCTTTGAAGTTTATTTTTACATTAAGGATAATGCTTAAATTAAGTGTGGGGGAAAGTAAAATATTGGAAAACGAAACTAATTTTTAATTTTCTGATTTTTGGGTCAATTTAACCTTTTGTATATTTGTTTGCCCTTGTGATCTAGTTGTTTTCACGCTTTTAGGATAATATATTAGAACAACTAGATCTATCCACTGGTGAAATATTGTAATTTTGAAAAATTTAAGATGTGTCCCAATTAATAATGCAATCCATTCTGGGATTGATGACATTTGCTAGCGCATATTATTGCCCTTTCCACTAAATTGTGAGGATTTTATCCTATTTCATATATAGCATACATCTTTTTTTTTTTTTTTTTTTTTTTTTTTTTTTTTTTTTTTTTTTTGGTAACATGGGTTTCCGACTCGACATTGCGAGTCAACTAATCCCACGGCGACTACCCTTTTGGATAACATACATCTTTTATGCTTAGATCTTTTGCTATGAGTGTGCTGGTGATTTTATTTATTCTAGAACTTGTACTTGTAAATCATTACCAGACAGCTGTAAGATCGCATTCTTGTGATATCAGTGTATTCGTATGATAAAGAGGCACCTTAGGAATAAAACCAAATGGCCATCCGTTTACAAAATAATTTTTTCTAACCACATCGGTTAGTTATCCTCGTATTTGGAACCCATTTGTTAGCGTTTATCTTTAGCGCTAGATACCCTTAGTTACACCCGTTGAGCCATCATTTTCATTTTTGTTACATCTAGAAAAAAAAATATACAAAAATATTTTACACTTTAAACTTTAGCCTAACCATTTGTCAAAGTCTAAATGGTGGGTTGCTAGTTGCTTGGTATGTTGGATTGTTTTTTATGATTATTAGTAATCCACACTTTGTGATTCATGTGTGCCATTCCGACAAAGACGAAGAGTGCACCTTCTTATTTGTATTTTTGTGGTGTATGCTTATGCGTACTGTGAGGGAGAAGTGTTATATGAAGGAGAAATGGTTCAAAAAAAAAAAGTGAAAATAAGTCATCGCAACTATAAGGTGACAATTATAGCAAATGTGCTATATATATATATATATATATATATATATATATATATATATATATATATATATATATATATATATATATATATATATATATATATATATATATATATATATATATATATATATGAAGATGAATAAAGAAAGTTATGTGATATGTTGTTAGCCAATGTGCTAAGTATGAAGAATATTGTTATGGCGAATCAATGTATCGATATGTGAAAGTTTGAAGAGGAGAAAGATTGTAACTATAATCATTTACGGGTTCGTGGTTTGTTCGGTAACTAGCAACAATGGGACTTTGACTTGACTTTATTATTCTTTTAAAACCAATTTCATAAATATTCCCATGCCTTATCCCTACCCTTACCAAATTACTTTATCTATCCGGATATAGTAATGGCTTTGTGAGAATATCAAGTGCATGAATATTGTAGTGACCATCCGGTTTTTGAGTGATCGAATGACGCGCCAGCGATCTACTGCGTATTTTGGTGACCATCCGTTATGAAAATAATGCGCCAGCGAATCAATGTACAATCTAGTGACCATCCGTTGTTTATTTACTTAAAAATACGCGCCAGCGAGCGATAATATTTTTGTATGAAATGTTTGAACATAAGCCTGGTAAAACCCTTAAGCCTAAAAGTTACAACCCGAATAAAAGTCCTCTTTAGATGTTTACACCTTGTCGGTGGAGTTTTGTTTCTTGTACAAGCCTATGGTAATAAACAAATCATGACTGAGCAATGAGTGTGATTTCTCTTATATATACTCCACTACCTAAATAAATGAGTGTTGAGTGAATTACACTTGATTTCTTTTTCGTGAGGTGTTTAGAAATGTTAATCAAGCGAGAAAATCTATGGGTATTGTCAAACATCTCGAATTTTCGCCATTAAGCTTAAAAATGATGAATCTTATCTTGTAATTGTACTTGGTGGATTTGCATCACATTTTTCTAATCACTTTTGTGCACCATGTGGATTTATTTTTCTTAATTCTAGATTTGCTTGAGGGCAACCAAAGTTCAAGTGTGGGGAATTTGATAACGCTCAAATTGTACATGTTTTTAGGAGCATTATTGTGGATTTTATGGTCACTGTTATGAACTTATGGTACTTAATTGAGCATAATTCGTATTTTAGGTTCATGGAAGCTCAAGTACAAGAAAATGATGAAAAAGACGAAGAAATGATCAATAAACGAAGATTTATGCACGTACGAAGAATTCCCAACAAAATAAAGTCTCTTGGAGTATATTCGAGAAAATAAAAGTCATGAAGTTGTCACTCCAAAGACTGAAGAATAAAACACAAGAAGGAAAACGAGAAAAGAAATGAAGGAAATAACTAAAACGAAGAATTATTGGAAGACTCGTTGTTCCCGACACACCTTCACCATTTTGGCCATAAGTTGAGTATACGGAATCCGTTTGACCCCCCGTTCGGGGTCACGGAAAGCTAAGAGAAAGATCTACAACTTTGAAGTTTACAATTTTCTGTGAAAATACATCCAACCGATCGGTTGGATGGATTACTAAACAGTTAGAAGAAAATGTCACAAGTAACCGATCGGTTGGAATCCAACCGACCGGTTAGACCCATACGTCTCATCCAACCGATCGATAATGCCCCGAAACCGATCGGTTGGTAAGCTCATATAATTTTTGCTTACTTTATTCTACTTCATTCTACTCGATTCTAAGCCATTCTTTCTGGTATTCTAGGTCCTTCTATTCACCTTGGAGGCCAAGTTGCTGCATTTAAGATCCTAGGCTTGATTTCTACTATAAATAGGACCATTTTCCCTTGGTTCTAAGGGTGTAAGTGATTGTGCAATTCTTTCCTCCACCCTTAAGGACGAATTGCCACCACCCTATCACTCCCAAAAGACCACACAACCTCTGCCATTTTCAGAAGAAGGCTTAAACACTTAGAAGAAGGTGTTGGGTATTATTTTCCGGCTTGGTAGGAAGCGTGTAGTTGATTGGAGGCCAGAAGGTTGCTATAAATCTTTCACCTTCGCATGTTATAATTCATACTTTGGGTAAACTCTTGTTACTTTTATATTTCATGATGTTTATGATTACTATGATTGTTGAAGACTTATGTTTGGTTGAAAACAATATGGTTTTGTTTTGATTACTTGTTTGGATATTATGAAAACTTGTGTTAAAAGGATGTTTGGATACAATTAGTGTTTGTTTGGTTTATGATGAAAGACATCATATTTGGTTAAATTGGAACTTGACTTGTTTATTATTTTGATTAATCATGGTTGAGTCTATAGTCGAAAGGATTCTCAATAGTGGTTGATTTCAATTCATTAGTCGACGAATGGTTTTGGTCTTTTACTTTGTGACGATTGTATAAGAAACTTAATAAACATAGCAAGTAAAGGTTTAATTTGGATTATTGGTCGAAAGGCATCTTTTGAATAATATGTGTTCTAATCATTTTCCAAGTAAATGGCACTTAACAAATTAATGGCATCAAAGTCTAGGACGAAAGGATTCTTTGTTGTTGTTTAGATATAAGGCTCATGACATAACCATTTGATTGAGGCTTATGCACATTTGATTTATAAAATACTAAATCATTATTGGTTCTAGAGGTCGTAAGGATTACCTTTGATAACATGTTTTCCAAACTAAGCATCCTAATATCCATGTGATCATTTGTCCAAACATGTATGTTCTTTGTGTTCTTATTCTCATATTGCTTTTCTTGTGGTTTGATCCGTGACAATCATAACCACCAACTTGTTACTTGCTTAATCAAACAAACGACACTTGAGTGTAACCAAGTCTCTTGGGATGACCTTGACTTACCACTACTATACTTCAATTGACTAGGGTATACTTGCCCGAATGTGTTCCTAGTTAACCGGTAATTCTTTTTTATAAATTTAAAGCTTCGATGGAGCGCATCAAACCCCCCCCCCCCCCACTACAACCATACTACAGTGACCAGAATGAGACTGAGTACACTGAGGAAGACAGACAACAGATTGCAGCTGATGATCAAGCATTTTATCTCGTTGTTCTTGGTCTACCTGAAACAACTTATGCTACTGTTGACAGTGAAGGAAGTACTCATGCAGCCTGGGAAAGAGTCAAGAGGTTAATGTATGGGACATACATCGGGAAACAGGAAATGGAAACACAATTGCTTCGCAATTTTACTTCAATTCCTGGTGAATCCATAGAGTCGTACTACCTCAGGTTCTGTAAGATCATGAATGATTTATCAAGACACAACCTCAGTCAGACAAACATTGCAAACAACACCAATATTCTGAATGAGTTACAACCAGAATGGGGAAGATACGTCACTATTGTTTATCAGACAAAGAATTTGCATGAAGTGACTTATGATCAGTTGTATGACTTCTTGAACCAAAATCAAGCTGAGGCTAATGAAGTAAGGGCTGAATTACTTGCTAAAAAGCATGATCCTCTAGCATTAATGGCTAATACACCAACACCTTTACCAGTGAACACACAACAACCATCATCATCTTCCACTCACAACTACATACAACCATCATACATTCAACAACTAACACCTGTCTACCAACAACAATTCTACCCACAACAACAACATGTAATTCCACAACAACAATACCCACAATTCCAAAAACCAGAATTCACTGACAATGATGAAGCTACTGCAGCCTTGATACAAGCGTTTGCTTTTCTGACAAAGGCATTCCAAGGACGCTATTCTACACCAACTAACAACAACCAATGGATTTCATCGAACACTCGCAATAAGCAGATTGCTCAGCCGAGTTTTAATATGGGCAACGGAGGCCAAATGGTTGGAGTTTATGGGAATCAGCAGGGATATGCTACTGGATTTAACATGGGTAATCAGAATATGCAGAATCAGTTGGGTCAGTATGTAGGGAATCAGATCGGTCAGTATGCAGGGAATCAGATGGGTCAGTTTGTTGGAAATTAGAGGGGTCAGAATGTTGGCAATTAGGCAATGGTTAATCAGATTAGGAATGTTGCAGCTCCAGTTGTTGGGAACCATGGAAATGTGAATCAGGGTAATACGGTAAAGTGTTTCAATTGCCAAGGTGTAGGTCGTATGGCAAGGAACTGTCCTACTAAGCCGAACAAGAGAGATCCTGAGTATTTACAGAAAGCATTACTGTTAGCACAAAAAGATAAGGCAGGGTTTCAGTTGAATGCATAAGAAAATGATTTTATTGATCTTATGGATGACATGGAAGACAAAGAGGATATCGATGCGAACTGCATACTCATGGCAAATCTTCAGGAAGCTAAGTATGACATGGATTCTGACACACTTCCTATTTATGACACCAGTGCACCATCTGAGGTATCTAATTTCAACACATGTCACAATAATGATATATTTAATATGTCTCCTCATAAGGAACAACATACTGAGAAGCTAGCACCCACTTATGATACATACCTGGATACGCCAAGTAGTAGCAATACTCCTTCAGCAACTCCATATTTTAATCATAATGGAGGCTTCGTTTCACAACACGCCGAGAATGATGAGGAAACACGTGCTTTATTTGAATCATTATTGAAAAATTATGGTATTGAAACTGAGAAAGTTAAAAAGGTCAATCGCGAAGTTAAGGCCGCGAATGAGAAATTGACCACTGAGCTTGAGAGATACAAGGAAAATTCAAAAAGTTTTCAAATTGACAAAAAACGCGAGTCAGAATTTGAAATTGGTTATAAGAAGTTACTTGTTAAAGATAGGGAATTGTAAAACACATTTGATACTCTTGAAATTAGTTCAGCAAAAACCATTAATTCTTTGAAACAAGGAATTTCTGATTTAACAAACCAACTTTCAAAACAAAAATCAGCTTATACCAGTCTTGAAAAAGAAAGGGATGAGTTGAAAAAGGACTTTGCAAAGAAAGAAGATAAACTTTTGGATGAAATCATAGAGTCAGAACACAAGATTGCAAAACTAGAAGAATTAGTGGTTAAGTCGGGTCAGTCAATTCAAACAATGAAAATGATTACAAATAAACTAATCCGATTTACCATAGGAAACACAAAATGGCTCTTGGTAACAACAATCCTTGTAATCTCAAGAAAGCTCAGGAAGAACAGAATGTTTTGTATAATGGTAATCTTATTTACACCAAACATGATCCTCCCGTCGTTCGGGACTCTGTGCAAACGATGGAACATGTCGAAGAGAGCATAACTAAAATGAAACAAAAGGATTTGAAACCAATTGATTACAACAAATTGAACAAACTTTCTGGAATTACTTTTGTTCCACAAAAAGAACCATCAGTGTTTTCCATAAAACGACCATTCTCAAAAATAGTTTCTAAAAAAGTAGTTGCTCCCAAATCGCTTTCAAACATGGAACAGATGTACTCAAACAACACTTTTAACACAAGTGCTGCAAGGGGATATCTTGATGATCTTAAAACCAGAGTTGGGCAACTTAAAACGACTTTAGAATCTAAAACAAGACTAAATGAGATCAATTGGAATTCCACGGTTCATTTACAGCTTAAAAAGATTCTTGAAAGTGAATTTGCTCCTCAAATTAATAACATTCAAGCTCGAGTAATTCATTTTGGACAAGCATTTTTGAAAGAAACAGCTGACTTCGTCAAGGATCACAAATCCTTGATAAAGAAGGCTAATGAATCTTTTGAGCAAATCAATGTTTTGGAAAATTTAAATGATTCTCTCTTCGAAGCAGTTCTGACTACTGATATTATGTCCATCATTTTACAAACTTATTCTATTCAAGACGATGAAAGACTGAGAGCTGAGACCTCCGCAATTGTTTCAAAATATGAAAATGCTCTTATTAAACTTGAAAAAGAAAATGTGTCATATTTCAAACAATTAACTTGATCAAAAAAGCGAAGAATGCAAGTATGACAAACTATCGTATGAGCGTGCCTTCAAGAACATGAAAGAGCAAAATGGTCTTTTGAGGGCTCAGCTTGATAGTCAAAAAGGGAAGGGTGTGGATACTAAGTTTGCAAAACCATCGACCTCAGACAAACCGAATACCTCAAAAACAGTTGTTCAACCAAAAATGTTGATGGATCTAAACACCTTGATCTGTGTTAGAATGATACTTTGAGTTATATCACTAAGTATGCGGAATCTACTTAGTAATACTTAGAAGTTTGATTGTGAAGAGAAGAATGTATGTATCAAATGGTTAGCTCCAATATTATTAATAATAATAATACGAGTGATCTTTATATCACTAGGGTTACAACCTTGAAGCTCTAAGAAAAACTATTTGACAACTGATATAAAACCCTAATCTAGGATCTCCTTTTATAAAACACAAGGAGTCCTTTACATGATAAGTATATTCTAACAGAATAAGGTATACACCAAATATTTTCTATATTTATCTTTGTACTAGCAGTGGTAACTTTGTACTAGCAGTGGGAATGATGTTTCCACTGCTAGTGTATTCGACCAGAAGTGGGAACTTCAACACTAGCAGTTTGTACTGTTAGTTTAATTCCCAGCAATCCTCCCTAAACTTGTGATTCCTCTGCAAATCCACAAGTTTCTTGAATTAAACTTCATCCTTGATGTTGGAGGGATTTTTCCAAACACTTATCTTCTCAAACTGATGAACTCTTCTGTATGCATAATAGTACAACCTTTCTATTTCTAAATTAGCTTTTCCTTTCAACTGAGCAGCTGTCCATCCTTCATTGGTGGTTCTTTTTTTTTCTGCTTCAATCATAATACCTTTACCTTTGCCTTGAATTGCTACTATTAGTAGAAACTTGTGCATTAGTATAGCTTTCATATCTGCATCAAATTGAGTTTCTTTGAGCTTTCATAACTGCATCAAATTGAGTTTCTTTGACCTGAGAGCAATCCTCCCCTGAACCTTATCATCATTTTTCATCCCCTGTTTGGGAGAATCACCACCAATATCATCACAATCAGATAAAATGGTACAGAGTTCCATCAATTCCTTTTGTATCATACTGCCTTCAGCACTTCCAGATGTATTACCTTCTGGAAGAGGTGCATCTTTAGGCAAAGATTTTGTTTCTTACCTAGTTAAACTAGATATTACTTCTGGACCACCCATATGTTTCATTTAGCTTGGGATTCCACCATCTGTATCCAATCCAAAAGGATGAGACACATTAGGTGTTGCCATGGTAGAGGTCTTATTGATGTTATCTCTGTTCTGTGAAGCTATTAAACTTGACACAGTAGTGATAGCCCTTTTCCATATAATTAGCAAAGTAGTATAAATAACACTACTCATAACCTGCATCTACACATATTAAAGATTAGTTACTTAGATCAACAGTGGAAAATTTTACACTGTCAGTGGTAACTGTGAACCAGCAGTGGTAAAAATAATAAAAGCAGTGGTAAAAATATGTTTTAGAAAAACTGCTTTTATCATAGTTTTTAGCAAACTACCAGCTATCAACGGATTTGATATGTCTTTACCATGAGCCGTTTGCTATGGACTAGCCAACTCTTGATCATACAGAATATGGTGAGTTGATAACCATATAGTTTTTGGTAAACTATCAACCATAAACGGATTTGTTAAGTCTTTAATAGTAGCTGTTTGCTCTGGACTAGTTGGTTCTTGGTGTGGGTCAGACATGGTGAACCAATTACCATTTGTTGTGTGTCCAGTTCTCACACTCCAAACTCTATATCAGCATATAGTCCAATTCATATATCAAGCAATCTGATAGTTCCAAATCATTTGCTTTATCAACCTGCATTTGTTAGTCCAAAACCAAGAAAATACAAGACAAAATATTTTCCATTTAACAATAATGAATATGACTAACAAAATATACTAGAACAGACAACTAAACATTTGAAACCCAAGCCATTACTGACTTGATTCTCCCTCTTGCATCAATATAAGTGTGTTTCTTTAAAACCATATATGCTTTGTCACCTGTTATTGGTCTCCAAACCCATTGTGCTGAATCTTTCATGCCATTTCCCATATTACCCTGAACAGCTTTCTTTTGACTATCAGTAGAAACTTTTGCCTAATAGTGGGAACTGCTGGCTTAGCAGTTGAAACCTTAGACACCCATTTTTTATTTGATCTAGCTGTTTTCTTGAAAAATGCCTTGTTAACTGTTTGTGCTTGCTTATAATTTGAAAATTTTGATTTTTCACATGAAACAGTTTGTTTGTGGTAAAGACTCTTGTTTGTCCTAGCAGGATAAAGAGGTTTAGTCCCATACCTTAACATGACAACTCTGGGTATCATATTAATATTAGAGTGAGTTTGATTTGAAACATATTTGTTCACTCTAGGTTGTTTGTTCCCAAATACCCTTGTATCCCTTGAAGTTACCTTTTTCCAAGGATTGTATTCACACTATGCAGACAAATGATCAAAACTGCCACATACAAAACATGCTTTATTCAACATCACAAAATCACTACCTAGCTGTTGGGATTTCATATTATTCCAATTTCTTTGGTTACCTCTAGGTTGTGACCTGTACATCTCAGCATATCTAACAGTATTCCTAACTGGTTTATTATTTTCAATTTTAGCCACTTTAGGAACATTATTCACTTCTACCTTAACCTCAGATTTAGCTTTAGACACATCTTCATCAACTAAAGAAGTGTCACTAGCACTTTCAAAGCATTCATTAGTTTCCTTAGTCTTTTCTATGTTGGGACTAGACTTTTGACCATATACCATCTGAGGTTCTTGAAATTCCTCTAGACCTGTGTGAGCTAGGTCAAATCCAGGAGGTGAAGGAACACCTCTATATGGTGGAGGGACAAACTTGTAACCTACACCTGACTTGGCTTTATTAACCACCTGAGCTTCCCAAATCTTATCAATACACTTAGATTGATGATCTAAAGTATTACAGGTTATCTGAATATTTTCATTAGCCTTTTTAACCTTCTCCAATTCTTCTCTAAGTGCCACATTCACAGCAATCTTATAGTCTAAATCCCTTTTTAACATAGCAATGTCATCATTAAATTTAGACTCATTTTCTCTATAATGCAAAATCTGTTCTTCTAGCACAGCAAGACCTCTTTTATGATTAGATAGATTATAACTAGTTTGATTTAACTCTAACCTCTGTTCATCATATTGCTTTTTAAGTTTCTCATATTATTTTAAAGCAGAACAAGATTTAGCACAACTGATTATAGAATGTACCTCTGAGTCAGAAAATGCCATCTTCTTGTGAGTAAACTGTTCTTCTGGATCTTCTAATTCAAAGTATCAAAGCCTAGCTCTGATACCACTTGATGGATCTAAACACCTTGATCTGTGTTAGAATGATACTTTGAGTTATATCACTAAGTATGCGGAATCTACTTAGTAATACTTAGAAGTTTGATTGTGAATGAAACAGTTGTATATGAATGAGAAGAATGTATGTATCAAACGGTTAGCTCCAATATTATTAATAATAATAATACGAGTGATCTTTATATCACTAGGGTTACAACCTTGAAGCTCTAAGAAAAACTATATGACAACTGATATAAAACCCTAATCTAGGATCTCCTTTTATAAGACACAAGGAGTCCTTTACAAGATAAGTATATTCTAACAGAATAAGATATACACCAAATCTTTTCTATATTTATCTTTGTACTAGCAGTGGTAACTTTGTACTAGCAGTGGGAATGATGTTTCCACTGCTAGTGTATTCGACCAGCAATGGGAACTTCAACACTTGCAGTTTGTACTGTTAATTTAATTTCCAACAAATGTCGATTTCTCAATCTGTTCCAAAAGTCGATGTGAAAAATGATTTGACAAAACCAGTCACTCCAACACCCTTGCCCAAGCAAAATAAATGAAAGTTTGTTAAAAAAGGAAAAGCAGTTGTCGAAACATCAAAAGTGATAGCACCTGGCCTTTATAGGATTAGTCCCACTATTGCGTCTGCCTCCACATCTAAAACATCTGGAACAAATGACTAGAGCATCAAAGATAATACTAAAGAGTCTAGGAATGCAAAATCAACTTCAAATTAAAGGACAACAATATAAATCCTAATGTGTGTGCCTTACCTTCTATAGGATTAGACATCACCTCTAGGAGCAGCAGACTAAAGCCTAGGAGCAATACAAGGAACAATAGAGTCTCGTCTGCCTCTAAGAGTAGTTGCAAGAATAATGTTGAAGAAGTAGAAGAACACCCTAGGAATTTATCACTTTGGAATAAGAGACATATTTCATCTGAATGTAATGTCAAAAGTACTGTTTCTAATGCATGTAATGACTCTGTTTGTTTAATATGCAAGAAAGGTTTAATTAATGATATTCCTGATGATTGTGTTTCTAAGAATGTGTATGTTACGCCTGAAAAGAAGAATGTTTCAATAGGACCTAGTGCTAAAACTAGACATATTGGTAGACTAATTAAAAGAATTAGGATCACCACCAATAGTCGAACGCCTATGAACTATCTTAAGTATTGTATGTGGATACCAACGGGTAGGGAGTTCATAATCCAGTATGGAAAAATGAAAGTTGTTCAAAATAAACAACTAGCAACCTTTGATGAGTGTGATTTGGATTTTACCCCTAACCCCATGGAACCAAATTCAAAACGGTTTTCAAATACAAACTCTTCTGTTCTTGGCAGGTTATCGAAATATGTCTTTGGATCGTCGACTCGGGTTGCTCCAAGCACATGACCGGGAACTTAAAGCTGCTGATCAATTTCGTTTGGAAATTCATGGGAACTGTACGCTTTGGAAATGATCATGTAGCAGCTATTCTGGGTTTTAGAGACCTTCGGTTTGGGAATTTTTTGATCACTCAAGTTTACTACGTCAAAGGTTTGGGACACAATTTGTTTTCAGTTGGGTAGTTTTGTGATGTAGATTTAGAGGTTGCATTCAGAAGAAACATGATTTTTGTTAGAAATTTGGTTGGTGATGATCTCTTAACTGGTAATCGTGGCACAAATTTGTATGCTATCGACATCAACCAAATGGCTTCTACATCACCAATTTGTCTTATGACAAGGGCAACCGAAACAAAGTCCTGGATGTTGCATAGAAGATTATCCCATCTCAATTTTGACACCATCAACAAGCTAGCCAAAGACACATCATATCGTCAATGGAATCCCTAAGTTCAAATACACCAAGGAACACCTATGTCCATCATGCGAACAAGGAAAAAGCAAAAGGGCATCATATAAACCTAAAACCGTACCAAGTTCGGAAGCATAGTTACATATGTTGCACATGGACTTATGTGGCCCAATGAGAGTTGAAAGCATTAATGGGAAGAAGTATATTCTTGTTATCGTCGATGATTATTCAAGATATACATGGGTTAAGTTTCTGAGGTCAAAAGATGAAGCACCAGGCATCATCATCACCTTTCTGAAGCGTATTCAAGTTCTACTTCAAGCTCTAGTAAGAATTGTAAGAATAGACAATGGCACAGAATTCATAAATCAGGAGTTAAGAACTTATTTTGAAAATTCTGGAATCACACATCAGACATTAGTTGTTAGAACTCCACAGTAGAATGGGTAGCTGAAAGAAGAAACCGTACTCTTGTGGAAGCTGCTCGCACAATGCTAATTTATTCTAGTGCACCACTATTCTTCTGGGCTGATGTTGTAGCCACTGCTTGTTTCACTCAGAACCGATCCCTAATCCATCCAAGATTCAATAAAACCCCATATGAGCTAGTGAACAACCATAAACTTGACATGGCGCTTTGTGCTATCCGACGAACGATGGAGAAGATCTAGGAAAGTTAAAAGCTAAGGGTGATATTGGAATATTCATTGGATACTCAGAAAACTCGAGGGCATTCAGGGTGTATAATAGAAGAACAAAAAGGATAATGGAGAAGATGAATGTGAACTTTGATGAGATTTCACAGATGGCTTCTGAGAGACTCGCTCTAGAACCCGCGCTTAATCCGATGGCTTTTAATCAGTCCAGATTAGGACCCGCACCAAACCCGCAGACTTCTGGATAAATTAGTTCAGGAGTCGTACCTCAAGGAGCTAAATCAACAAACACTGAAAAACCTTCAGAACAAGAACTGGAAAATTTCTTCGAGTTAATGTTTGATGAATACTATGGTGGAACTTCGACAAATGCATCTCAACAACATTCCACTGCACCCGCTCAAAACCATCAACCACCACCATCACAAGATGCATCTACAACAATCGAAGCTGAAGCACCAACTCCCTCAACATCATCAACATCTAATCCAGCAACTCCAGTTATTGAAATTGTTCTACCAAGAGTTGATGAGCAAAACCAAAACACAAACTTTCAAGAAGAACCAACAAATAATTCAAACGATGTTGCGTTAGAAGAAGAAGAAGTATTTGAAAACCCATTTGCAACAGACTCTGCTGAATCTTCTTCAAGGTTACAAGAACCATCTAACACACATACGTTAAACCCAAGGTACCCTTCTACACTCCAATGGACTAAAGACCATCCAATTGAACAAGTTATTGGTGAACCTTCAAGGCCAGTTCAGACGAGATGACAACTTACCACAGATCCCGAATTGTGCATCTACATTTGCTCAATAAGCCTAAAAGAACCAAAGAATATTCGGGAAGCAATGGCAGAAAACCCATGGATAGATGCGATGCAGGAGGAAATTCTTCAATACCAGTTACATGATAGTTGGGAACTTGTTGAACGACCACTTGATAAATGTGTTCTTGATCTCAAATGGTTGTGGAAGAACAAATGTGAGGAAATGACTATAATTCAAAACAAAGCTCGTCTCGTGGCTAAAGGATATCCACAAGAAGAAGGGATAGATTTTGAAGAATCATTCGCGCCTGTAGCTAGACTTGAAGCAGTCCGGATTTTCTTAGCCTATGCAGCTCACAAAAATATCACAGTCTATCAGATGGACATTAAGACAGCTTTCTTGAATGGAACTCTGAAAGAAGAGGTGTATGTGAGTCAACCAGAAGGATTCATCGACAAAGATCATCCAGACTACGTCTACAAGCTTAAGAAAGCCATTTATGGTTTAAAACAAGCTCCAAGAGCATGGTATGACGAACTATCATCTTTCTTGCTCAAAAACAATTTCACCAAAGGAACGGTTGATGACACCTTGTTTACCAAAAAATTCAAAGATGAAATTTTGATCATTCAAATTTAGGTGGACGACAATATTTTTGGATCAACCAATCCTAACCATTCAAAACATTTTGAAAATCTCATGAAAAGCAAATTTGAAATGTCCATAATGGGGGAACTAAAATTCTTTCTTGGTTTACAAATACATCAATACCCTCATGGTATTTTTATCAATCAAGCTAAATATACAATAGAGATTTTGAAAAAACATGGAATGGAAAACTGTGATTCTGTTGGTACACCAATGGTCACTTCACCAAAAATAGGTGCTGATTTGTTTGGGAAACCAATCGATCCGAAGAAATATCGGAGAATGATCGGTTCTCTCATGTACGTAACTGCTAGTCGACCCGATATTCAATTTGTTGTTTGTTTATTAGCACGGTTTCAGGCAAAGCCTACCAAACTTCACCTCAAAGAGGTTAAACGGATCTTTCGGTACCTATGAAGCACCATTAACATGGGACTTTGGTATCCGAAGGATTCTGAGTTTAATCTAACAGCATTTTCAGATGCCGACCATGCCGGTGATCAAGTTACAGCAAAGAGTACATCAGGTGGAGCATAATTTTTGGGTGAAAAGCTAGTAAGCTGGTCGTCAAAGAAACAGGATTGTACTGCACTATCAACCGCCGAAGCCGAGTATGTGTCTCTATCTGCGTGTTGTGCCCAAGTTCTTTGGATGGGGACGCAGCTCACAGATTATGGCTTTACTTTCGACAGCATACCTTTGTATTGTGACTCGAAAAGTGCCATAGCCATCTCGTGCAATCCCGTACAACACTTAAAGACTGAGCATATCAAAGTCCGCTACCATTTAAACAAAGAGCACGTAGAAGAGGGTACTGTTGAATTATTTTTCGTTAAGACTGATTACCAACTCGCCGATCTATTTACTGAAGCCCTTCCAAAAAATGGTTTGACGATTTAGTTCGACGAATTGGCATGCGAAGCCTAACTCCTGAGGAGCTAGAACGTCTTCTCGAATCTTCTTGAAAAAATGTTTTCAAAATCGCTTCGCTGTAAATATTTTTGAAAAAAAAAATACAAAATTTGAAAAACCAACAATAACAAAATACAAAAATAGAAAATTTACAAAAAAAATACAAAAACAATATAAAATCAAA
The DNA here is from genome assembly GCA_030686995.1 of Artemisia argyi. Classification (NCBI taxonomy): domain Eukaryota; kingdom Viridiplantae; phylum Streptophyta; class Magnoliopsida; order Asterales; family Asteraceae; genus Artemisia; species Artemisia argyi. The sequence continues at coordinate 175,725,829 of CM060707.1, read as the reverse complement.
AAATCCAAAAATATTCTTCTCACGACATGTCTCTCGTATAAATCAATATTCTGCGTTTCTAGAAATGTCGTTCAACAATGATACGGACATGTACAGATGCTTGAACGGGAGTTCTTTTAAATGTTTTCTAAAACATGTCGTTTCTCAAAGTTTCTTCACTATGGCCGTTAAGCTCGCTATTTTATAAAGATAACGTCAAACAAGTGAAATGGACTAGATATGTAGCATGTTGTGTCCTTAGGGACTACTTGTGTAGATTAAACAAAGATGTAGTGTGATGAGCCTATAAATACCCCTCATGACTCTCCACGAGGGGTGTGGGAGAGTGTGTAAGCTTCACTTCATTTTTCATATTAATAAAACACATAGTTTCTCCACCTTTTTCTCTCTACTTTCTCTCTCTAGAACAATGGTGTATTTCGATCAACCTCGACCTCTGGAAGGTGATTCTTGGTTATAACAAGTGGCATCAGAGCTAACCAGGGGCGATTCGTGGTGTTTTTGGGTGAAAATCTCGTATTTTTGGGCTGAAGTTACGTTCTTTATCGAGTTTGGTATGAGTTTTATCGAGTTAGGGTTGATTTTATCAAGTAAGGGTGCTGGTTTTATCGAGTTAGACTGCTGTTTATCAAGTTAACTTATCGAGTTAGGATTCTTGTCTATCGTGTAAGAGTGGTATACGTGTAACTATTTTATCGAGTAAGGGTGTAACGCTTATCGAGTAAGCTTCAGTTTTGCCGAGTAAGGCTGGTTCAACCTTATCGTTTATCGAGTAAGGATTTCACTTGTGTTTACCTAAACGAAACTCTGCTGAAATTTATCTAGGTTATCGAGTAAGGACGTTTGATATCGAGTAAGGCTTATCAAGTAAGGTTCCTATCGAGTTACACTAACATTATCGAGTAACAGTTGGTTATCGAGTAAGCTTTACCGAGTTATAAGACATTGTAATATCGAGTAAGTGTTTATCAGACCTTTTATCGAGTAAGAACAATTACTAAGGTTTACCGAGTTAGTAAAATTTATTTTTTAGAGGAGACTAAACGTTCAATTTTTACGCGAAATTCAAATTTTTGTACACCGTTGAAAATTTTGGTCCAAAATTCAAATTTTTAGGCCAAAATTCAATTTTTTTCGGTAAAATTTGGCGTCAAAATTTTTAAAACTCAATTTTTTCTGATAACCTTAGAATTGCATTTCATAGTGATTTCCAAATTTTGGGAGAGAATATTTGCACATTCTATTATTGGAGGGAAAATACGAAATCACTAAGATCAACCAGATAGAATTTCAAGCGTCACCAAAAACACACCACGTATAGCTTAAAAGATCCTGATCAAGAATCACAATCAAATGACAACGGCTAGTATCAGATTTTTGTGACTACGGAGTTTTTGTACGATATTGCTTATCTGGGTTTAAAGATCATTTTAAGGGCATGTGTGCTTATTTATCTCAAAGTCTAGGGGTGGATGGATGCATGACTTTCGAAGATACTTGTTTGTGCATTCACTGGTAATGGTAGTGATTAAGACTTGGTTTATCTAGTTATACCCGATTTAAGGAGTTACATTGTAGTACTCACAGGTTATAGCTATCACTTTAAGGAATTACATTGTAGTACTCAGTGTCACACTAAGTTGTGGATAGTCCAAGAGGAGGATTTCATATACTGTTTGTTGGTTTGGGTGTATGGCTCTACCTATGCTTAAGGAGTTACGTTGTAGTGCTCAGTATAGGTTCTTAGTCACACCATCGTACAAGATTAAGTCACATATCTAAGGGATGTTTACTTCATTCTCAGGTTAGTTATATTGGGTTGTCTCCATATAGTGGCCATTAACTAGTTGGTTGGATTTTGAAGAGGTCACTTTTAGGTTGAAGAGAAGAGATGAGATTGTAGAAAAAGAGAGTCATATCTTAGCGACATATACTCACAGAATGTGCTTCAAAAAGCTATTATGGCTTCAAAATTGCATCAAGTACAAGGTGATTATACGGCATGTACAATACATTATGATGATTCCGATACCTCGAAACCATCAGGAAGGAGAAGAACATGCCAAAAGAAGTAGTGTTTCGTCTTCAGTAATTGGATTGACCGAGAGAATTTTGCTTAACATCGTGAATGGAGAAGTAGATTGTGTACATAAGGGCTTATCACCAACTTGGATGCAATGTTATATGAGTTATATTGTTGTGTTGCTCCCCAACGACAACCATGTTCCTACACTTTTGAATCTACTTTATCCGCTGCGAGATGAAAGAAGTGTTGTCGGTTCAGGAGGGAGCAGGAAAAAGAATAAAGGCTCACTAGTTAGGAGGGAGTAATAACCTAACTAGACCATTACAGTTGAAGTTAAGAGCTACAAAGACCTTTGCCGTCAGTACGCCGAGATCATCGGAAGAGAGAACTTCAAGTCTGCCTCAGTATCTAGACTACAGAGACTGCGCTTCAACAACGTATACATATTTACTATTGTTGTAATTTACATTGTTTGTGTATTTATAGGTCTCATTGTAACCATTCACGTGTGACGATATCTTGGAGGGAGATTGTTAGCCTCGCTATTTTATAAAGATAACGTCACACTAGTGAACTGGACTAGATATGTAGCATGTTGTGTCCTTAGGGACTACTTGTGTAGATTAGGCAAAGATGTAGTGTGATGAGCCTATAAATACCCCTCATGACTCTCCATGAGGGGTGTGGGAAAGTGTGTAAGCATCACTTCATTTGTCATATTAATAAAACACACAGTTTCTCCACCTTTCTCTCTCTACTTTCTCTCTCTAGAACAATGGTGTATTTCGATCAACCTCGACCTCCGGAAGGTGTTTCTTGGTCATAACAATGGCTTTTGTATACCTCAGTACGAAACCCATACCTAAATGATGACTTCTGATTATTTTCAAATCAAGGACTAGTACGTTCAAAGATGAAATCATTTTCAAAAGTTCGAGTATAAACAAACGAAAAAGATTTCAAACATAAACTCGTTTTCAAAACAAAATTCTTGAGCACTTTTTCAAGATTGTTCAAAAGATTTCTAAAAATCTCTCAAAATTAGTGCTCAAGATAACTCCCTCCAAACCCTTAATTGATTTTAAAATGAGCTATTATTAAGGGGGAGTATAAAAACAAAAATATTCCGAAATCATGCAAAAACAAATTTGTCTTTCTCTCCAAAAGCTTTTTCTTAATCAGTTGATATCAAAAATATCACGATATGCTATTTTTGAGGGGGAGAAGACATGATTAAAATGTGATCAAAAGTGCTTAAAGATTGTGACTGAATATCGAAAGAGCTCGACTCAGATAGTACCAATGAATTGACGAAGCTTAAAATGTCAGTAATCGAAAAGACTTGTCTTGGACGGGTAATAATTTCAAGCTAGTCTAACTAGTGATGTAAGCGTGTCTCGAATAGGACTTGTCAGAGTAGAATGTACCGTATCGAGAGACTTTCTTTGGACTTGACCAGGACGGGTAATAACTTCAAGCTAGTCTAACTAGTGATGTAAGCGTGTCTTGAATCGGTCATGTTCACTGAAAGTGGATCAATTCAAAAAGTGCAAACTCCTCCCACATGTGCAAATTTCTTAAATAATTACATGAGCACATGTGAAGGGGGAGTCCTTCAAAAGAAACCAAAACTCTCAAATTGTCAACAAAGATGTTTAATAATCATAAACACTTTGAGAGATTTTCAAATGAATGGTTTTATGACAACAATAGGATTGTCATGAAGATATAAGGTGACTAAGGTTAGAAAAAAACCGTCCTATGATCTGCCAGAGCCGGATGGATCTACCCAAGGATAAATCCAATAGATTAGAATTAGAAGTCCTTAGGAATGATTGAAAAAAGGAGAAAATGAGAAAGGATAAAGAAGGGGTTGAAGAATTAAACAGAAAAGATGTGAAAAATGGTGAAAAGAAATAGCCCTCCAAATGTTCAACCTTGGGGCAGACACCGGGTTCAACTCATATGCTACTGGTTGTTACTAAGGTGACACCGGTATTGAAGACAAAGACGTCATGGACCCAGTGACGCACTGCACTAAACCTTCTAGCCACTCGAGTATCTCTCAAAAGGTACTTGTTTCATTCTCACGGGAAACCGGTGTAATCTATCAACCTGTCTCTTAGAGATGGTTGATATTGAAACAGGAGACCTCTCCCTAATCTCCGCATAGGAAACCAAATGTGCACTTATCGAGTCTAGAGCCCCGATATTCATCAAAAGATCTCATAGGAACACATGATATTTCTACACTGGTTGTTCATCATTAAGGACACCAGATGTAAACTTTAGAGTCCTACGCAGATCTTAGAAATCTGCCAGAACATTTATGAGAGGATTAACATTTGTGATTCTTAATGATTGAATAGAAATTCCTGCCAGGGTCAACATCAAGCAGCCCTGATAGCAGGTCACTTCGGTAATTCTTTATGGGTTACGCTTAGTGTTCACGGTAGTTTAAAATGGACTACAGTCGTGGAGTGATCCCCAATGACTCACCCATTCGTTGAGCTACTTAGTAGGTCTCATAAGCTCCCTAGGGAGTATCCGAAATGGGAACGGCCTTGGTAAGGGTTAGAAGGAGTCTTCACACTATGCTGTTGACGATCTCTAATTCCTTATCTATAAGTACCGGTTGTTTATTGCTAACTGTTTACCTACAGCTATACATCATCTCCATGGCAATAGATTCCACATGCTCATACATGCATCACAAACTCAAAGGAAAGTTCTCACAAAGATCAAAGCAACGAAAAGTTCAAAGAAAGATTCTATGCAATATGGAAGAATCTACAAAGTAAAGTGACAAAGATCAAAGTGAAAGAACAGGAACAACAAATGTATGTATGACAAAGACTAAAGACGTATGAGCATGTTGGAAAAGCATACAACCACCGGAGACAAAGTAGTGATGAAAGGCAGACAAAGAATGATGAAAAGTCAGTTATCAAAGATCACAAAGCATGAAGGAACAGAGACAAAAGGCTAATCTACAACGACATACAAAGTTCAAGACAAGGAACACAGAAGACCTAATCACGTGGACCATCATTCGAATGACCACCCCTTAGGGGGAGATTGTTAGCATTAAAAATATGTAATAGAAAAATGATGGTCATTCTCATTATAAGGACTTTGTGTCGTGGGTTAAGATATGTAATAGATTAGTCATTGGGCTTTGAACTTAGTAAAGCTAATATGTTATGAGTTAAATTAGTAAGCCTTGTAATGTTTCATGTAATCCAAGTCCAAGCCCAAGCCCGTAGAAAGCCTTTAGGGCATCTCATGTCATGTACTATATAAACACCTCAAATGAGTCATTTGAGGTGTGTGCTTGTGTGTGTATTATGTGTGCCTCTTCTTGAATAAAAGTTCTCTTCATCTTATTCTCTCTATATTTTCATACGCCATATATATCTATACAAGTCACCATCTTTACTTCATTTACGTGTTATATTATTGATAAAGTTGATAGTTTTAAGGTCCTACATAGGTTTTCTTTATGTTTGCTTAGATGTAATGAAACTTAGATATTGATTATTGGTTGTTTGTTTGTTTATAATTGTTGTGGATAAATGATTTCGATGTTAGGCTTAAGAAAACTGGCAGACTTCCAATTGGTAACTTGCTTGAACGTCTTAAGAAACATGATCGGAGGTGTACTACGATAAATTGGTTATATTTAATGCATAGGTAACTACTAATGAGGCCATGTTAGGAGTTAGTAGTTGGCTCGACATAGGAAGAGGTAGAAGCTTATAGAGTTAGGGAAGATCGTACATGGCCCTACGAATGGTATTAAGGAATATAACCCGTCATCCATGCAATTGTAACAAACTAATCAACCGGTAAAAGACAGTTAGGGAGTAGTGAAATCTAAGTAAACACATTTTCTCTTATTATTGTTTTCGCCACATTTACTTTAAGTTCATTTTATTTTATTTTGATTGCATCTATAGTTATTTGGGTTAGTTGATTAGCAACTAATTCCGCCCATTCCTTCAAAACCCGAGATTTTTATTTGCTTTTCATAAAATACAAAAATACAAAAAGAATCGTCCCTCACCTCTAGACCTAGTTTAATCGAGTTTTAACCCTAACGAACACTATTCTTTGAGTTGAACGATCAATCCCCCGGTACTTGCCACTATACTATACTACAACGGTCAGGTACACTGCCTGGTGGGGATTGCAAGCTTCTCAAGATCCCAGAGAAGTAAAACCTTTTGCGAGGGCGCAATTCTACGCATCAAGTTTTTGGTGCCGCAGCCCGGGGAGTAGTTATTGTCTAGGTTGAAATCTCTTTTTATTAGGTCTACTAGCTAGATTCCTTTCTAGTAAGATTTTTATTTTTATTTTTATAGGTTTCTTTAGTCTATCTGTTTCTTTGTTTCCCTTGTTTGTAACCGTTGCTATCCACCATCATGGAAGGTGGTAATTTCTTTGACCCCATCAACCCACCACAACAAAACCATCCATAAAACCCACCACAACCAAACCAACCTCCTAGACCCCGAACTTTAGGAGAGCACTCCCGTCCTAGCCACCAAGGCTATCGAAACACCATTGAGCTCACTCAAGGAGCCAATGTGTCTCCCTTGCAATCCGACACCATCCGATTGGTGCAACGCGGATGTGCATTCCATGGACTTCGTTCCGAAGATCCTAATCAACATCTCAAGGATTTCCTCAAAATCCTAGATACCATAGACCTTGATGTTGAAACTTGAGAGATGACCCGATTGCGTCTCTTCCAATTCTCTCTACGTGACCAAGCTAGTCAATGGCTTGAGCGTTTACCCGTGGGATCAATCACCTCTTGGGATGATCTCACCACTCGTTTCCTTGCTCAATATTTCCCACCAGGGAGAACTACTAAGCTTAGAAATGACATCTTGATGTTCCAACAATGTCAAGGTGAAACTCTTTATGAAGCATGGACTCGTTTCAAGGGCTTACTCCAAAATGTCCCTCATCATGGCATAGATCTTTGGCTCCAAGTCCAAATTTTCTATGACCATATCGATCTCTCCATAAGGCGAACCATTGACCAATCGGCCGGTAGCAAGCTACATGATCTAAGTGCGGAAGAATCATGGGAACTCATAGAAGATCTTGCTCTCCATGACAACGAAAATTGGAATGATCCCCGTGATTTGAACAAAATGGTCAAGGCAATATCTTTGGCTTCGAACAATTCAAGCACTCCCGACCGTAGGATCATGGAACGTGAAGACCAAGTCAAGTTTCTTATGAAATCCTACGAAGCTCCTAGACCTTCAAGCCAAGTGAATAAAATCAGTTCTTCATGCGAATTATGTAGTGGTCCCCACGACACTCGTGATTGCATGGAACTCCCCAAACAAACTTTTGCGAATTAAGCATCCTCGCATACCGACGGAGCGGGAAGAAGAGTGGTACACTTTCAAACCCGAGCAAAACCCTTATGGTGATTCATACAACCCCTCTTGGAAAAATCACTCGAACCTTAGGTGGAAACAAAACCAAAACATGCCCCAAAACAATTCTTCTACTCCACCTAATTGTTACCAACCAAACGGTCATCCCTCTAACCGTACTTTCAACAACAATCCTTCCAACAACTAAGGTAGCACAAATAATTTTGAAGGATTGATGTCCAAATTTATGGCATCTCAAGAAACTCGTTTAGCAAAGTTTGAAGCCGATTTCAAACAAAAACAAAGTGAGATGACCAACAAGATTGACACATTGTTGAAACTTCTCAATGACCGAGAAATGGGAGCACTCCCAAGTAACACGGTCAAGAATCCGAAACTAAACGTTAACGCTATATCATTTGTTTCGTCTCCCACTTCTTGTCCACAATACTATTCGGTCAATGCCGTGAGCACGTGTTTCAAGCAAACCAAAATTTTTCAAAAGGACCAATCGAATAAAACACCGAACATCAAACCGGTCAATAGCATAGTTGAAACCCCTCCTACACAAGACCTTGGCGATGAATTCAAGGAACTTCACCTTGAGCGCTCCGTCATTGATGTCTTAGCCCATGCTCCCTATTATAATGCCCTTTTAGAGAAATATGAAGAGAAACTTAAGTTGGGTAAGAATGGGACCACCTTCGTTCAAAACAAGTTGCCTTAAAAATTAGATGATCCGGGCATATTCATTTTACCCTATAAGATCAGAAATTCTGAGGCTTTCGACACATTAGCCGATCTTGGGTCGAGCCTAAATTTGCTTCCATTATCTCTATACACCACTCTTAAGCCAGGAAAATTAGATGAAACACAGGTAATCATAGGGCTTGCGGATGGAAGTGTAGCATATCCGGTTGGGGTTGTGAAGGATGTGTTAGTGCATGTAGGGAGGTTGACAATGTTAGCCGATTTCCACGTCCTTGATATGGTTAGTGATACTACATGCCCTTTATAAGGCGAAAGATGATCCGTTTTTAGGGGGTCATTTAAGTCCGGAATTGAATTTATTTGATCAAATATTGCCCTAAATCGTTCCTTTTGTGATTTTAGGTACTTTGGGAGTGAAATCTGGAAAAGGAAGCAATTCGGACGTTTTTGGAGTATAAAAGTGAAGAAAACGCCAAAGACTTAATTTTCCATGCTGGGAACAGTGTGTGACGGCGTCAAGATTACTTTCCTGACGGCGTCAAGAGTAAATACCATGACGACCCAGTACAATAATGAAGGCATCACAAGTAGAGCGTCAAGAGTTAAATGTGTGACGGCCTGCAAAAATGGACAACATGACGGCGTCAGATGTAGATCAAGGCAGTCCAAGGATTATTTTGGCGGCGAGATGACGGCATCACCCATTTGTTCTTGACGCTGTCAGCCTCTAATATCTATATATAGTTTTCTAATTTTCATTCATTAAAGAGGATCAAGTTTGGAGAAACCCTAAGGCCGAACCATATACGAATTTTACAGCTTTTCAAGGGTTTTCAACCCTTGAATCCTTACATGTGTTATTAAGATAAGTCTTTTCTTAATTCAATCAATATGTCTATGTGTTGGTTGTCTATCTCTTGTGCTTGTCTTAATTCCACCATGCTAGGCTAGATTTATCTTGTGTTTGCTTAGATCTAATGAAACCTAGATGTTGATTATGTGTTGATTACTTGTTTATGGTTGTATTGGATGAATGATTTCAATGTTAGGCTTAAGAAAACTGGCAGATCTCCAAATGGTAACATGCTTGAACGTCTTAGGAAACATGAACCGATGTGTACTAGGTTTTATTGGTTGTATTTAATGCATGAGTAAATTCTAATGATCCCATGTTAGGAGCTTCTTGCAGGCTTGACATAGGAGTGAAGTAGGCACTCATAGGATTGGGGAAGTAAGTACGCCACCCCATGAATGGTATTAAGGAATACAATCCGTCATCCATGCAACTATAACAAGTAATTAACGTGTAAAAGATATCTAGGGAGTAGTGAAATCTAAGTAAACACATTTCTCCCATATATTGTTCACAACCTTAGTTTAAATTAGTTTATTTTCATTTTAGTATTTTATTTTGATTGCATCTTTAGTATTGGGTTAGTTGACTAGCAACTAATTCCGCCTATATCCTTCAAACCCGAGATCTTAACTTGCTTTCTAAAAAATATAAAAATACAAAAAGAATCATCCTTCATCTCTAGAACTAATATTTAGGTTTTCTAATCCTAGCGACACTATTCCTAGCTGAACGATCAATCCCCCGGTACTTGTCACTATACTATACTACAACGATCAGGTACACTGCCTGGTGGGGGTTGTAAGCTTTTCAAGATCCCTTGAGAGGTAAAGCCTGGTGCGATTGCTACGCTACCAAGTTTTTGGCGCCGCAGCCCGGGGAATAGTTATTGTCTAGGTTAGAATCTCTTTTTATTAGGTCTACTTGCTAGATTCCTTTCTAGTAAGATTTTATTTTTATTTTTTTTAGGTTTTCTTTAGTCTATCTTATTTCTTTGTGTTTTTGTTCGTAACTTTTCACCACCCGACATCATGGACGATGGGAACATCTTTGAACCCGTCATCCCACCACAACAAAACCCACCACTAGAACCTCTTAGGCCCCGGACCTTAGGAGAGTATTCCCGACCTAGCCACCAAGGCTACCGAAACACCATTGAGCTCACCGGGGCCAATGTGACCCCCTTCCAATCCGACACCATTCGGTTGGTGCAAAGCGGATGTGCATTCCATGGACTTCGTTCCGAAGATCCAAATCAACATCTTAAGGACTTCCTTAAAATCATAGATTCCATAGACCTAGATGTTGCAACTAGAGAGACAACCCGATTACGCCTATTCCAATTCTCTCTACGTGATCAAGCTAGTCAATGGCTTGAGCGTTTACCCGCGGGATCCATCACTACATGGGATGATCTCACCACTCGTTTCCTTGCTCAATTTTTCCCACCGGGGAGAACTACTAAGCTTAGAAATGACATCTTGATGTTCCAACAACGTCAAAATGAATCTCTTTATGAAGCATGGACTCGTTTCAAAGACTTACTCCAAAAAGTCCCTCATCATGGCATAGATCTTTGGCTCCAAGTCCAAATCTTTTATGACCATATCGATCTCTCCACGAGGCGAGCCATTGACCAATCGGCCGGTGGTAAGCTACGTGATCTAAGTGCGGAACAATCATGGGAACTCATAGAAGATCTTGCTCTCTATGACAACGAAAGTTGGAATGATCCCCGTGATTTGAACAAAACGGTCAAGGCAATATCTTTGCTTTCGAAAAACTCTAGCACTCCCGACCGTAGGATCATGGAACTTGAGGACCAAGTCAAGTTTCTCATGAAATCTTACGAAGCTCCTAAGCCTTCAAACCAAGTGAATAAAATCACTTCTTCATGCGAATTATGTAGTGTTCCCCATGACACTCGTGATTGTGTGGAACTCCCCGAAACAGCTTTTGCGGACTACGCATCCTTGCGTACCGACGAAGCGGGAGATAAGTGGTACACTTTCAAACCCTAGCCAAACCCTTACGGTGATTCCTACAACCCCTCTTGGAAAAATCACCCAAACCTTAGATGGAAACAAAATCAAGCCACTTCTTCCAATCCGCCTAATCGTTACCAACCAAACGGTCTGTGGAAAACTAGAAGGGGGGTTGAATAGTTTTACGTCTTTTTAATTCGTTATAAAAGATAGTTTTAGTGTTTTCTTCGCTCTTAAAAACTTAGATTCGATAATATGTGATCTCAAGTCTTGCACAATGTAAACAACTATCAATAAATAATCTATAACAATGATAACTAATGAAATAAGTAAGAGATGGAAAGATCGAACCGCGAGACAAGAGATTTATAGTGGTTCGGCTACAAGGACACCTTCCTTGCCCTACTCTACTCCCCGAGCACCTAACTTGAGAGTTTTCTTCACTATATCAACAAGCTCCTTTATGGCGGAGAAAACCTTACATACCAATTTTCACACCACAACTTCTTCACACCTAAGTCACAACTTCTACACAACTTCTTTAAATCAATCTACTTCACAACTAACTACTCCACACCTATCTTCTTCACACCAATTCACTTCACAACTAACTACTCCACACCTAGCTTCTTCACTACAATCTAATTCCTAACATTTCTTCTTCACACCAAGCTACTAACTAATTGCACAATCTATATATCTAGCACAACTATCTACAATCAAATATTTACAACAATCTTCACAAAGAATAATGTAAATAATCTTGATGATGCACCAACAACTTAGATGTGGAGATCACAACAAGTTGTAATACTTCTTGTCTTGGGGGATAGAAGTATTCTTCTCTTGCACTTGAGAGGATGAAGTTTGAATCACTTTGAAACAAAGAATTATACACTTATGATCAAAGGATAAGAGAATAGAAATGTGGATCTAGATCAAAAAGTTTAGAAGTGCAAAAGGTAAGAAAATTCTGAGGAATGAACCAGTATTTATAGGGGAGAAAAATACTGTTCTGGAGCATGGCCGGTCCCCTTAATTAATGGCCGGTCCCCTTAATGATTAAAGGGGCCGCCTAAGGAATTAAGGTGGCCGCCCCTTCAGAACGTTGGTTTTTCTTGTCTTTTAGTGGGGAGTATTTTTCTGGATAAAATTTGCCATTTTTGGTTAGAAATTTGAAATCATGTATTTATAATGAATTAAACATATTCTTTTAATTCCAAAAGTGATTTTGTAAAAGATATAAGATGTTTAACACATTTTATAAAAAATCTAGTGATTAGAAAAATTTCCTTTGATCATGAAATGCAATAAACCCTTTGTTTATTCATACCTTAAGTGATATAGAAGCAAAGACAAATATTAAGCACTAAAAACTTGTTTACGCCATAAGTTTTAGATTAATGAGTTTATGCTTTGTAATTATCAAAACATAGAGACATTAGTAATATGCTAACAATGTTTTAAGACATTATTTATGTCAACAATTTTCCCCTTTTTGATGATTACAAAACCTTAAACTCATTAGGTCTAAAAAATAATTTTTAGACAAGTATTATTAGAGTTTAACATTCTCTTCTCCCCCTTTTTGTAAAATCAAAAAGGTTAATGCTCCCCCTTGATGTATGCTCCCCCTCATTTGAGAGCACCAAGGGAATGAACTATGGAAATCTTGGCTACACAAAATATTAGAAGAGAACAAGGCACATATACATGCAAAGCAATAATTATAAAAATAGATTCATTCAAGCATCATAGAAAGCATTACAACATTTAATATGCTTAAGGCATATTAATCATAATAAAACAAAAGAAAAGACATAGTCCTATATTGCCTAAAAGAGCACTTGGACTTGCTTGTAACTCATGGTTGATTGTTTTATTTGCTTGAAGGATAACATAAGCATAAAGCTTAGTTGTTAGATGGAGAAGGATATGGAGTGGGGTATGGAGCGGAAGAGGTGGACCTTACGATATTGAATCATGTTAAGGGTGGAATGGGATGAGGTCGAGTGAGGAGATATTCAATCCAAGAAATATCTTCACTCAAGTAAAGGATTTGTTTTTGAAGGAAGATGCAATAAGGGCAATAGTGAGTGTGGTTTGTAACTTGATCCAAGTTGAGAGAGTGAGGAAGGCAATTGTTGTGGGTGATGATGGAGGTTTTGCTTTTCTGTGGTAATGCGAAGAAAGTCATTGTGTTGATATGGATGAATTGGGTTTGTGTAGTTGGAGTTGTAGTGGGATGGTTGATCAAACTTGTATGGATCATTACAAGTGGTTGGAGGATGAGATGAGTGGTTTGGCATGAAGGAAGATGTTTGGCCAATGTTGTATGGTTTGTAAAGAGGATCAAATGAATGTCCTTGTGAATTTGGTATAAAGTTTGGGAAGTAAGTGGTTGGTGGTGTTGAGTGATTTCCAACTTCATTTGTTATGATGGATTTGTTTCGAGGGCTTTTTCTTCGCCAAACGGGTTTTTCCGTCATTCTTGCAAGCCTTAAGGCTTTTGGTTTTGGTTTGTTTGAAGAATCCATGAAGGGATGAGTGAAGAGTTTTGAGGATTAGGGGTATTTATAGTGTAAGATTTGTGTGTTTATGGATGGATAAAGTTTGTTTGGGAGATTAGGACAAAATGTGTTGGTGAAAATTGAGAAATGTAGGTTGAAATGGGCTAAAAAGCAGAAAAGATTCTGTAAACCCGACCATCAGATGGCCGGTCCCCTTAATTAGGGGGCGGTCCCCTTAATGATTAAGGGGGCCGCCTTACAAAATTAAGGGGGCCGCTCATCTGGTGATTTCCAGGTTGCCAGAATTGGGTTTTTGGCAGAAAATTTGCAGAAAGGTTGTGTGTTTGGATTAGAATTCAAGCAAGTTCAATTCCTTTAGGCAATATAGAATCTAATGTAATCAAGATATAGCATGCATGCAAGAACACATAGGCAAGAGAGCAAATAATCAACACATAATAGGCAAGAGGAGATAAGTAAGGGCAAGATCACTCAAACTTCCTAAGGCACCTATCTTAGATCAAAGGCAAAGGCAACTAGTGAGTGAAAAACTAGTGATGGATCAAGATGACAACATTATTAGTGAATTTGTCCTAGTGTGTGTCTATATGCAACAAATGTTGAGTTGTGATTGTTTCGACTCCTTAATGCAAAAAGAAATAACGATCCTAAGAAACAATCCAAATGATCTCCTTGATTCAATTTTTGCTCGATCATGAATGTCAAAGACATATATTAGATTATATACCTTGACAATTTATGTGAGAGTTTATGCATGATTTTGAAAAACAATGTTTTTAGTATTAGTCAACAATGCAAGGAAAATGATCTTCATGTGATTCCTAGATGTGAGAATAATCTTTTTAAAGAAAATTGATTGGGTTTTACAAAGGAGTTTATGCAAAGAGAATAAATTTTCTCAATCTTTAATTTTGTGCGAAATAGATTCCTAGACTCAGAAAAGATGAAATGGAAGAAAAATAAATTTCATGCAAGTATAAATTTGTGTTAATTCAATATAATTTAGTCAACTTGTTCCATCATTCCTTATCCTAAACGCAAGTGGTTGAATAATTCACGCTTAAGGGGTTTTGTGAATATATCCGCAATGTTGTCTTCCGATGCAACCTTTTCTATAGATATATTTCCTTTTTGTACATTATCTCTAAGAAAATGGTGGCGTATTTCTATGTGTTTAGTCCTAGAGTGTTGCACCGGATTTTTACTTAAATCTATCGCACCTTTGTTATCGCACATAATGGGGACATTTTCTAACCTAATGCCATAGTCTACGAGAGCTTGTTTCATCCATAGTGCTTGTTGACATGCCTTTCCAGCGCTTACATATTCGGCTTCGGTGGTAGAAATAGCAAGAGCGGTTTGCTTCTTCGAAAACCAAGATGTTAGACACCATCCCATAAACGTGCAAATACCGCTAGTGCTCTTTCTTTCTACGTAGTCTCCCACATGATCCGAATCCGCATAGACGATGGTTTCTATGCCGAATCCCTTAGGATACCATAATCTTAAGTGTATAGTGCCTTTAACGTATCGGAAGATACGCTTAACCGCTTCTAGGTGAGAGGTTTTGGGATCCTCTTGAAAATGGGCACAAAGGCAGACACTAAACATGATATCGGGTCTACTTTCCGTCAAGTATAGTAAACTACCTATCATTCCTCTATACTTGGTGTTATCTACGGACTCACCTTCATCGTCCTTTGTGAGCTTTACTTCCGTAGACATGGGAGTTTTCATGGGTTTTGAGTCTTCTAGGCCAAATTTCTTAAGCATTTCCTTAATGTACTTAGATTGGTTAAAAAATACTCCATATTCTAATTGTTTTATTTGTAATCCTAGGAAGAAGTTAAGTTCACCCATCATACTCATCTCAAACTCATCATGCATGATTTTGGCAAATTCATCACACATGTCTTGACAAGTCGATCCAAATATAATGTCATCAACATATATTTGGATAATGATGAGATTTGGGTCTTTCCTTTTAGTGAAAAGAGTGTTATCTACCATTCCCATGGAATAATCATGTTTAATAAGAAAAGATTTTAATCGATCATACCAAGCTTTGGGAGCTTGTTTGAGTCCATACAAAGCTTTCTTTAACTTATAAACATAATCAGGTTTTGCGAAGTTAATGAATCCTGGAGGTTGTGCCACATATACCTCCTCATTGATAAAACCGTTAAGGAATGCACTTTTCACATCCATTTGGAATAACTTAAAATCTAAGGCGCAAGCATAGGCAAGTAATATCCTAATCGATTCTAGTCTAGCTACGGGGGCATAAGTTTCGTCATAATCAATTCCTTCTTGTTGATTATAACCTTGGGCAACTACCCTAGCTTTGTTCCTAGTAACTATTCCGTTCTCATCTAACTTATTCCTATATACCCATTTAGTTCCTATGATGGTCATATTCTTTGGATTTGGGACTAATTCCCAAACATCATTTGCCTTAAATTGATTTAATTCTTCTTGCATAGCTATAACCCAACTTTCATCTTTTAAGGCCTCGTTAATATTCTTAGGTTCTGTTGCTGAGAGGAAACAAAAGAAATTGTTTTTATCTTGGGCTTGTGACCTAAGGGTTCTTTGGTTAAGATGTCCTATTATATTATCTAATGGATGTGATTTAGATTCTTTAATATTAACAGTTTCGTTATTTTCTAAGTGAATATCTTCATTATCATTTCCTATGGGTTTTGTTTTACTGACCTCAATAGCTTCATCTTCGACTAAATCATCATCTTCTAAAGGTAATGTTTTAGGAGGTGGTGGTGTTTCATCAAATGTTACATTTAGTGATTCCTCTACTTTCATGGAGTGTTTGTTAAGTATTATATATGCTTTGCTATTTTGTGAGTATCCTAAAAATATTCCTTCATATGATTTTGGATCAAACTTAGTGAGGTAATCCTTAGTGTTTAGAATATAACATTTACTTCCAAATACCCTAAAGTAGCTTAAGTTTGGTTTTCTACCTCTTAATAACTCATAAGGAGTTTTTCCTAGAATTCTCCTAATTGATATCATATTTAAAATATAAGTCGATGTATCTACGGCGTGACACCAAAATTTTTGTGGGATGGATTGTTCATTTAACATAGTTCTACTCATTTCTTGTAGTGACCTATTTTTTCTTTCTACTACGCCATTTGATTGAGGAGTACGAGGAGCGGAGAAATTGTGAGATATTCCATTTAACTCGCAATATTTTCCGAATTGTACTTCGTTATCAAATTCTCTACCATGGTCCGTCCTAATGGCAACTATTGAGCATCCTAATTTATTTTGAATCATTTTACTAAATATTTCAAATTTTTCAAAGGCTTGGGTTTTGTCACTTAAAAACCTAGTCCACGTGTATTGTGAGTAGTCATCTACTATTACTAAGGTATATTTGTTTCCTCCATAGCTCCGCACAGCGGATGGACCGAAAAGATCCATATGTAATAATTCTAGGCACCTAGTAGTGGATACTATATTCTTAGCTTTGTGACTAGCATGAGCTTGTTTTCCAATTTTACATGCATCACAAAAACGCTTGTCATATTTTAGATTAGGCAAATTTCTAACTAATTCCTTAGAGGCCAAAGATTCTATTTGTTGCATGTTAGCATGTCCTAATCTCCTATGCCACAATGTAGAGTTTTCATCTAGGGTCGTTAGGCATATCCTATCCTCAGGCTTGTTTCCTAGTTTCATAACATATATGTCGCCTTTCTTAATTCCTCTACGTATAATTTTTCCATTCTTAACTATTTCGCTATCCTCTTCGGTAAATGTGACTCTACATTTATTATCACATATTTGTCCTACACTAAGCAAGTTATATGTTAAATTATCTACATGCTCTACATTTTTAATAGTAAGTGAGTCTTGAGAAATCGTATCTTTGCCAATGATTTTTCCACGTACGTCACTACCGAAAATAACGTTACCTCCATTGTATGCCTTATATGTAGAGAATAGCTTGCGGTTCCCCGTCATGTGCCTCGAACATACGCTATCTTTGATCCATTCGTCAGGTTCCAAGTCAATTCCTAAACATATTTCGTCGGTTTCTTTTGCCATAAAACACTTTTCGTCTCTTGGCTTTTCAACTTCTTCTTTGTCACTATCACTCCATGTTCCACTAACAAAAGCGCCTTGATTTTCATAACCCGGTGGCTTTAGACATTCGCCAATGAGATGATTTGGACTTCCACATCTAAAGCACTTTCTTTTCCCGTAGTTGTCACTTCTAATTCTTTGGAATGCTTTTCTTTCGTCTCGTGATGATCTAGTGAATCTTCCTCGTCTCTTGAAGAATTTCTTGAATTCTCTTACGGCCATTGCATATTCTTCGTCTTTACTTTCGTCACTTGAATCATCATCATCACTAGGTTCCTTTTTGGCTTTTAGAGCAATGGATTTGGTTTGTTCTTTCTTGACTTTGACCATTTCCGAATCTCTTCTTATGATTTCTTCATGAACCTTCAAGTTGCCAATTAGTTCATCTAGTGATAACGTCATCAAGTTCTTTGATTCTTCAATTGTCGTGACCTTAGCTCGCCATTTTGGATGCAATGCCCTAAGAAATTTTCTAACACAATTTTTACTAGAAAATGTCTCATCAAGTGCTTTTAAACTTGTCATAATAGTGTTAAACTTAGCAAAAGCATTATCAATTGATTCCTCTTCCGGAATCGTAAATTGTTCGTATTGTTGTACAAGAAGATCTATTTTATTATCTTTGACTTGGCTATTACCATGGTGAGTAATTAGTAAAGAATCCCAAATTTCTTTGGCGGTTTTACACATAAAAATTCTTTCATATTCTTTGCGTGGTAACGCATTATAAATGACCATTTTAGCCTCATTATTTTTTGCTAATTTCTTTTTCAAATCATCATTTTGTTCTTCGAAAGATACAATTTCATCCATTTTAGTTTCAACATTATATTAAATAGGAGGAAAATCACCAAAGGTAATAATATGCCAAAGATCAAGATCTTTTGATTTCACATACGTTTCGAATCTATTTTTCCAATATAAAAATTCATCACTTTCAAATAGTGGTGGTCTTTGCATAGATTGCCCTTCTAAATATTTTTCAGATTCCATAGATCGTTACAAGTTTTAAAATACATTATATTTTGAAAATCTTGCTAGACGTGGCTCTTGATACCAATTGTAGAAAACTAGAAGGGGGGTTGAATAGTTTTACGTCTTTTTAATTCGTTATAAAAGATAGTTTTAGTGTTTTCTTCGCTTTTAAAAACTTAGATTCGATAATATGTGATCTCAAGTCTTGCACAATGTAAACAACTATCAATAAATAATCTATAACAATGATAAGTAATGAAATAAGTAAGAGATGGAAAGATCGAACCGCAAGACAAGAGATTTATAGTGGTTCGGCTACAAGGACACCTTCCTTGCCCTACTCCACTCCCCGAGCACCTAACTCGAGAGTTTTCTTCACTATATCAACAAGCTCCCTTATGACGGAGAAAACCTTACACACTAATTTACACACCAATTTTCACACCACAACTTCTTCACACCTAAGTCACAACTTCTACACAACTTCTTCAAATCAATCTACTTCACAACTAACTACTCCACACCTATCTTCTTCACACCAATTCACTTCACAACTAACTACTCCACAACTAGCTTATTCACTACAATCTAATTCATAACCTTTCTTCTTCACACCAAGCAACTAACTAATTGCACAATCTATATATCTAGCACAACTATCTACAATCAAATATTCACAACAATCTTCACAAAGAATAATGTAAATAATCTTGATGATGCACCAACAACTTGGATGTGGAGATCACAACAAGTTGTAATACTTCTTGTCTTGGGGGATAGAAGTATTCTTCTCTTGCACTTGAGAGGATGAAGTTTGAATCACTTTGAAACAAAGAATTATACACATATGATCAAAGGATAAGAGAATAGAAATGTAGATCTAGATCAAAAAGTTTAGAAGTGCAAAAGGTAAGAAAATTCTGAGGAATGAACCAGTATTTATAGGGGAGAAAAATACTATTCTGGAGCATGGCCGGTCCCCTTAATGATTAAGGGGGCCGCCCCTTCAAAACATTGGTTTTTCTTGTCTTTTAGTGGGGAATATTTTTCTGGATAAAATTTGCCATTTTTGGTTGGAAATTTGAAATCATATATTTATAATGAATTAAACATATTCTTTTAATTCCAAAAGTGATTTTGTAAAAGATATAAGATGTTTAACACATTTTATAAAAAATCTAGTGATTAGAAAAATTTCCTTTGATCATGAAATGCAATAAACCCTTTGTTTATTCATACCTTAAGTGATATGGAAGCAAAGACAAATATTAAGCACTAAAAACTTGTTTATGTCATAAGTTTTAGATTAATGAGTTTATGCTTTGTAATTATCAAAACATAGAGACATTGTTAATATGCTAACAATGTTTAAGACATTATTTATGTCAACATGGTCCACCCTCCAATCGTACTTTCAACAACAATCCTTCTAACAACTATGGTAGTACCAACAATCTTGAAGGATTGATGTCTAAGTTCATGGCATCTCAAGAAGCTCGCATAGCTAGGTTAGAAACGGAATTCAACCAACAACAAACGGAGATGACCAACAAGATAGACAACTTGTT